>CM054123.1:85005747-86345179 GCA_028751855.1 Ambrosia trifida
ACATTAATCAAAAGAGAGAAAGTTAAGGGGATGAGGTAGCATTAAGGGGCGTTAAACCATTTCCTTGAAGTGAGCTAGTGTGAAAAGAGATAAAATGGATGATGTGGCATCTAGGTGGAGTTAAAGATGGTTAGAGTATACCCCATAGCCTTATATAAATTGGTACATTTGTTAAAAATACAAAAATGTATTTAAATAAACAATCTTTCTTTAATGTTGTTACTTCTTTAAAAAAGATAATGATTTAAAACATTTACTTGTCTAACTGGTCATTCATTAGGATACGGAGACTATATTATGCCATAAAAGTGCTGTCAAATTATAATATTACTTGAAACATATATGACATATTATATATATACACAATTACCAAAGATTTTATGCATGTTTTGTTGTACTATGGTGTACAAGTTTCATATGCATCTCTCTGTTGTATTAAATTATGATTGTACCTATGTTTTATGCATACGTACTGTCTTCCCAAGCCTGTAACTGTTGTGTCTTGCTTCGCTGCCACGTGCCTGGCCACGTACTAATCGTCTTACCTTATTGGGTAAGATTCCAGACCTGCTCCTTGATGTTAACCTTAGGGAAAATGGCCAAAATAGCCCGTTGACCGGGCGTTTTGCACAAATAGCCCTCTCCACCCTCTTTGGAGAGAGGGGTCACGGTTCCCAAAGAGCCTGAACCGTCTCCCGAGAGGCTTCCCATTTCAGCCAACAGAGGACCGCCACGTGTCGTTGTTGATCCCGAGACAGACCTGAGACGTGAGACAGACCTGAGACGTCTCCGGTGACGTCAGAGACGCCTCCGGTGACGTCTTAGAGACGCCTCCGGTGACGTCTCCGAAGACGTCTCCGGTGAAGACAAAGAACAAGAAAAAAAAACAGAGGATAATGAAACTTCGTCGGAGAAGACAAAGAACTCACCGGAGAAGACGACCGGAGAAGACGAAGAACTCACCGGTGCTTTCCATCATCCATTCAAAACGTAAAATGTAGACCAGTGGGAGTGGGTAGGGAAGACAGAAGGTTTTAGCGTCGTTGCATTAGATGGGGAAGACATCAGTGATCCTTTGTTCCCTGCATTCCTAATCTAATATTCCTTCATAATAATAATAAAAACATAAAGATGGGGAAGACATCAGTAGTCCTTTGTTCCCTGCATTCCTAATCTAATATTCCTTCATAATAATAATAAAAACATAAATGCATTATTGGAGACAAATAAATGTAAGTGAGGGTAGCTGGACGGCTGTTATGACAGCAATGAAAAAACCACATGCTAAAATGGAGAAGAGAAATGGAGAGAGGAGGAGAGAGGAAAGACGGTTCAAAGAGAGAGGAAAGAGAAATGGAGAGAGAGAGAGTGAGGAGAGAGGAAAGACGGTTCAAAGAGAGAGAGGAAAGAGAAATGGAGAGAGAGAGAGAGTGAGGAGAGAGGAAAGAGAAAGAGAGTGATGAGGTGTTGGTTTTTTATTGGTCCATACGGGAGACCTCTCAAGAGACGTTTCAGAGGTCTTGGGAGCCGTGACCCGTCTCTCCAAAGAGGGTGGAGAGGGCTATTTGTGCAAAACGCCCGGTCAACGGGCCATTTTGGTCATTTTCCCTTAACCTTATCTATCGTCTTCTAACCGTTGTTCCGACTCCCGTTTGTCGATGTTGGTTGACGATACACACAATTTGCAAAATTGTCGTCGAAACCCTAGGTTCACCCCAATCGGGACTGGATCCCGTGAGAAATACACTATTGGAACCCAAAAACCTAGACCGTCGTCATCAATGTGCTTCATATATTTCGCTTACGGGTTTTATGCGCGCGCCGGTGACCTGTAGGCCGCCAGAGTGTAGCCAGATCGCCTTTGATCGCAGACGCCCGCCTGTTACAGTTCTCTCTGTTGGCTATTATTTACGTATTTTACTACTGTGATTTTAGAGTTTTTTTTAACCTTCTTTGTCACTGAGAACATGTTGTTATACCTTTGTTTAAAGTTATGTGCTTTTGTTTCCTGTAATTACGTAGGTCGCTATTTGTATGCCTAGCCCAAGTTACGTTGCTTTTCAGGTGCTTTGTTGTTTTCCTCTGAATTGGCCGTAGGCTATGATGTTAGTGTATACGACGTGGAATTCGATCGTGATGGCACTAATGCTGTGCAACCGACCGGCTTCGTGTTATGCGCCTGAGCCTCTTGACTATGTTAATTGCCGCGTGTTAAAGGTGTTTTTGTCCGAATGTATCGCTATAATTAGCTGTGATTTCCTATGAATTGGTCGTTGCCTGTGATGGTGGCGTAAACGGTTAGGTGGTCAATTGTGATGGCGCTACTGTAGTGCAACCGCTTGACTTCCCGTTCCGCGGCTAAGGGTCTTTGCTTTGTTAATTGCGGCTTTACGGGTGCTTTGTTGTTTTCCTCTGAATTGGCGGTTGGCTATGATGTTAGCGTATACGACGTAGAAGTCGATCGTGATGGCACTAACGTTGTGCAACCGAACGGCTTCCCGTTATGCGGCTGAGCCTCTTGACTATGTTAATTGTCGTGTTTTAAAGGTGTTTTCCTCCAAATGTATCACTATAATTAGCTGCCATTTCCAAGAATTGGTCGCCGGCTACGATGCTAGCGTAATGTGTTAATCGCTGCCTGTTAAGAGTTTTTTCCTCTGAATGTATCGCTATAATTAGCCGTGATTTCCTATGAATTGGTGGTTGGCTATGATGCTAGCCTAAACGATTTGGGTTTCGATCGCGATGGCGCTACTGCCGCCCACTCTTCCACGTTGGCCACATATCCTGTTATGGACTGAAATCATTGCAACATTTTCATTTACTGATGCGTATTGTTCATTACTCATTTAATTGCAGCTGTATATCGCGTTTTGCCTCTTTCTATTTGACCCGTTTTGCTCAGGTTTCCAGCACGTTTTGTATCTTTTGGCATGCTTATTCTTATATTTGGAGTGTTGGGATAGATTGGAATCGTGTTTAGCAGTGGGCTTTGCCTTTATTTGAAGCTATTCATATCGTTAGCCCCATGACTTTGAAACGCCATTTATGTGTGTTATGTCAAGGATTGATAGGAAATCTACATACATGTGCTGCTATACTTTTAGCAGCCTCTACTTGAAATGCATTTTTGATAACTAAATCTTTGCTATTCAACACTTTTTTTAGCATTTAAAGATATTTACTATGTTGATTGGTTTGCATAGGTTTTTCTTACCAATCATTTGACGTTAGCGTATACGTCTGGTCGCCGATTGTGACGGTGCCTCTCCTGTGCAACCAACTGGATGCCCATTGTGCGCCTGAGCCACTTGATTGACAAGTACAAACTCCAACAAAGTTGAAAACTTTATGCCAGAATCAAATCGAACATTCAGTTTCTAATTTGACAGTTTGTGATACAAAGGCATGGCGCTTAAAGTGTATGCAGATCGAATGTCTCAACCATCACGTGCAGTTCTCCTCTTCTGCAAGTAATAAATCATCATCTTCCCTCACTCTTTTTCTTAATAATATTGTTAATTAGTTACAAATACCTTCTTTTTAATCGTCCAATTAAAGATCTTGATTCAGGTAGTTTACTTTATTGGTGAATTCAGTTGGCTTTATTGGTTGATGGGTAGTTTTTTTATTATTAATATAATTTGATATATACCAACTTTGTTGCTTGAAGTTTGGAAAATGTTTTGATTTTGTTAATTTCGATGATTTGGTGTACAATATTTGAGTAAGCAGGTATTTTATGAATTAGTATATTATTAAGTTTATAGCATTAAGCTGTTGTTAAACTGATTCTTAATCCATTTTGCTGCTTTATTTGTATTTGGTTTTAACAAGCGTGTGGAGATTTGATGCGTTTTGATCCCAAAAGCAGATGCGCGATGCTGAAAGCGCGCGCGTCACGTATGTGCGGTGTTGTTTGTTAGAAAAAATGTTTATAGATAAAGATTTAATTTGTTATCCACTGGCTATGATGTTAGCGTTTGAGAAGTGTCTGCCTATTGTCATGGCGCTTCCGCTACCGTCTTATAATCTGTGAATAGGTCAGTCTTCTTCCGAGGATTTTCGTTTAATAATTTCCTGGCTATGATGTTAGCGTGTACGTCGTGGTCGACGATTGTGATGGTGCCTCTGGAGCGCAACCGATTGGCTTCCCGTTGTGCACATGAGCCTGTTGATTGTGTTAAATACGGCCTCCCTTTTCTACGATGTTAGCATTCGCGATGTGGCGGCCTATTGTCATGGCGCAACCGCGGTGCAACCGATTATGCTTTCGTAGTGCATTTGCGCCTCTTTACTTGGAAGTGTCTAACTGAGATTGGAATGATTTGCTAGGGGGCTGAAACCAACCTTGGTAGAATGATGGAGCTCACGATTACGATTCACCGCGTACTACCATCGCCTTGGCGCACCGCAATGCGCACGCCGGGCTTAAACCTAGTGCTCCGTATAAACCAGATATTCTTTGATAAAATATATAGAAAATTCCAGCTTCTTGCTGGCGTTTTATATGCAGTAATAAAGTGTTTGCCGTTCAAAAAAAATATATAGAAATATATATATATATATATATATATATATTTCTACTGGATTTCAGTTTTTCATTATACACGACATAGAGGGTGTTTGACTGTTTGGGATTGAGTTTCAAAACAATTTATTAACTTATTGGCGTTTCCAAGAAGCCAATAAGTTGTTTGTGTAACCCAAAAGCACTTTCTGTTTTGACTTTTGATTTTTTAAGGGGAAAAAAACTGTTTTTGAGAAGGTAGAAATTCTGGCTTTTGGCTTTTGACTTTTGGGAAAAAATTATAAATCTACCACCAATGCAACCAATATTCACAATAAGTTAAGCGAAACACTTAAAAAGAACAATCTATTGACTTTTTGACGTTTCTCATCCCAAAAGCTAATCCAAACACTTTTTTAAAACCCATTTTCAAAAAGTCATAAGAAAATAAGCACTTCTGATCAAAAACACTTTTGCATTTCCAAACTCAATCCCAAGCACCCTCGTAATAGCATGTAAGTGTAGTGATGGGCCAAACTGGTATGTATACTTTCGTTAAACAATTAGGAAGACCATATAGAAGCTCAACAAGGTGAGACCGGCCCAGACCCAGACTAAGTGTATGTGTAGTGGTGGGAGGTTATGGGGGTTATGGGTATTAAAATATTAAAAAGTAATAGAAGGGAGGTTATAGGGGGTTATGGAAAAAGAGGGTGTAGTGGGAAGGGGGTTATGTGGGGTTATAAATGATTGGGTAATTATTGTAGTGGAAAGGGTGTAGTGGGAAGAGGGTGTGGAAATTAATTAAAAAAATAATATAAAAATGCTTTCAACAAAGAAAACGCCCGTTATGTGTATAGCGCCAGCCACCGAAAACGCCCCATAACCCCCAAGGGGGCGGTGTTCAGGACGCTATAGGGTATAAAAAATTCAAAACGCCCCCTAAGGCACCCACTACGCACAACCTAATTGGTTTACCTCAATAAATAAAGACGTCATTTTTTTTGCAGGTTCCACTCAAATATTCCCTTCCGTCTCCTCTAGTAAACCATAGAAATACATACCTGCAACCAAATCAAAATGTCAGACAACATTCCATTCGAAATGCAAGAGGAAATGATGAAAAAGCTTCCTGTCAAATCCCTGATTCAGTTCCGAACCGTCTCCAAAGCATGGAAGTCTCTATTATAGCGTTGATTTCATTAAGAGTTATAGCAGCCAACGCACTGTCTTCAAGAGTTTGGATTGTTCGCTCGCTCTGTCCATCCGTTTGCGGTGATAAGCAATACTCATGCCCAACTGAGTACCCAAGGACTTGTGTAAGGTTTTCCAGAAGCGAGACGTGAAACGAGCATCACGATCATACATGATAGAGACCGGCACTCCATGCCGAGTGACAACTTCCTTAAAGTAGAGACGAGCTAACTTCTCCCGTTTGTCAGTTTCCTTTATTGCTAGGAAGTGGGCAGATTTGGTCAGACGGTCATTGACCCAAATCATTTCGCAACCACTAGGCGATCGGGGTAGTTTGGTAATGAAGTCCATTGTAATTCGCTCCCATTTCCACATTGGGAGTTCGGGTTGCTGGAGCATGCCAGAAAGTTTCTAGTACTCAACCTTGACCTTTGCACAGGTCAGACATTTACTGACATATGTGGCTATCTCAGCTTTCATGTTGGGCCACCAATATAGTACCTTAAGATCATGATACATCTTGTCAGAACCAGGGTGAGTATCGTGACATGTGCGCTTCGTCCATCACAAGTTCTCTGAGATTGCCAAAATGTGGAACCCAAATCCGTTCCATGAAATATTGAATTCCATCAGATTTAAGTTCAAGGTGTTTATCAGCACCGTGCATTGTCTCAGCTTTAATGTTCTCTTCCTTTAAAGCTTCTTACTGAGCAGTACGAATCCGGGCATGTAGACCAGTATGGATGGTGAGTTGAAGAGCTCGAACTCGACGAGGTTTGGAAGATTCCTTCCTGCTTAAGGCATCGGCCTTGACGTTTTCCTTACCAGGATGGTACTTGATTGCACAATCATAGTCATTAAGGAGCTCGATCCATCGACACCGTCGCATGTTCAAGTCCTTTCGATCGAAGATGTGTCGGAGATTCTTGTGATCGGTGTAAATGGTGCACTGGGCACCGTACAAGTAATGTCTCCAAATCTTGAGAACAAAATCCACCGCTCCCAACTCTAGATCGTGGGTAGTGTGGTTCTTCTCGTGAATTTTCAATTGACGGGATGCGTACACAATGACCTTCTCAAGTTGCATTAAAACACAACCAAGACCTTGAATGGATGCGTCACAATAAACGACAAAATCATCTATACCTTCAGGTAAGCAAAGGATAGGCGCAGTGCAGAGCTTCTGTTTCAGCAACTAGAATGCGGATTCTTGAGTGTCTCCGAACTCGAACGTCTTGTCCTTATGAGTGAGAGCAGTAAGCGGCTGAGCAATTTTAGAAAATCCCTCGATGAAACGACGATAATAGCCGGCCAGACCTAGGAATTGCCGCACTTCCGTCAGAGTTTTAGGTGCTTCCCAGTTCTTGATAGCCTCAACCTTGGCTTGATTAACATGTATCCCTTTTTCGTTGACTACATGCCCGAGGAATTGGACTTTTTGCAACCAGAAGTCACACTTAGAGAATTTTGCATAAAGCTGGTCTTGCTTCAGAAGTTCCAAGATGAGGCACAAGTGTTCCTCATGGTCCTCCTTGCTCTTGGAATAGATCAGAATGTCATCGTTAAGACAATGACGAATTGGTCAAGGTAGGGTTTACAAACACGGTTCATCAAATCCATGAATACTGCAGGAGCATTGGTTAAGCCAAATGGCATGACCAAGAATTCAAAATGGCCATATCGGGTTCTAAAAGCAGTTTTGGAATGTCCTGTTCATGGACTCTGAGTAGGTGATAACCGGATCTCAGGTCGATTTTCGAGTAAAAACTGGACCCTTGGAGTTGATCGAACAAGTCATCAATTCGAGGTAAGGGATAACGATTCTTGACCGTCGCTTTGTTGAGCTTACGATAGTTGATACACATACGTAGAGTCCCGTCTTTCTTTTTGACAAATAGGACAGGAGCTCCCCAAAGGGATGAGCTTGGTCAAATAAAACCCTTCTATAGAGGTTATTGCAGTTGGTTAGAGAGTTCTTGCATCTCTGAGGGTGCAAGACGATATGGAGGTCTAGCAATAGGAGCAGCACCAGGTGCAAGGTCAATACGAAACTCCACTTGTCGTTGCGGGGGTAAGCCAGGTAAATCCTCTGGGAATACCTCAGGGAAATCCCGAACAATAGGGATATCTTCAATCTTCTTCTCCCCGCCAGGGGTGGAAGTAACGAGTGCCAAAATGGCGGTATTGTCTTTTTGCAAAAACTTACGGGCTTTCATGCAAGAGATGATATTTAAAGGCGCACTATGCTTCTCGCCTTGAATGGATAAGCTCTCTCCACAAGTAAGGGGAATACGAACAATCTTATCAAAACTGATTATCTCAGGGTGATGATGAGACAACCAATCCATGCCCACTACGACATCAAAACTACCCAGGGTAACCAGCATAAGATCTATGTACAGTGAATGTCCCGCTGGTTCGAGTTTACAACCCCTAAGGATATGAGTAGCCTTAATCAATTTACCGTTAGCTATCTCTATGGTTCATGTTTAGCTCACGGGTTCATTCGCATGGTACAATTTTGTTATTATATCAATTTACTCCGCATCGTATCAATTTATACGTTACGTCTTGATCATGTCTCTGTAAATATTAGTTCTTGTTATTTCAAGCCTATGGTTCCGTACTGAGCATTCGGTTCATTCCTTAAATTCTTTTGTATTCATAGGTTCACATGTTACCTTCGGCGGGATAAAGAGAGAAAATAAAGCTTAGGATTAAATCTAAAGATGTTGGGTAAACCCATTTAACTGTCTTAGTTTGTATTTCAAATCTTAAGTTAGTTTGTCTAACGTTTTGTACCTTTGACAAATAAATAAATGGAATTATGTCTTTCTGAGCCAATGCTATTGTGACACGTCAGCCTATCCGGGTTGGGGTGTTAGAGCTATGGTATCAGAACAAAGGCTCATTCTTGTAGAAAACTTAAACATAGTAATTAGGCCTGTGAGGTTTAGGTAGATTTAAGATAGGATTTAACTTGGTATCCATCCTTACTAATTATTCGTTCTATATTCTTATCCTTATCATCAATCCTGTGGCAACCAATACCCTTTCCGAGCACCGTTTCCTTAGGTAAACCTCATCGTATGAAATTTTAGAGACATCTAATTTTGAAAAATATTCACATATGAAATGTCAGTTAAAGTACTTTATCTAATTGATTTGAAAAGAAATTGTTTTTCGAATAAATACTTCATTGAAAGAGTAAAAAAATGTTACACTTTTGGAACTTATGGCTAACACTTTTAGTTTTAGAAGAATAAAAATACACCCACCATTTTACTAAATCTTTTTAACAAAAGACTATCATATTTTCTTTTATATACTTCCTTGTTAAATTTTTTTAAAGATTTTATAAATCTTGTCATCAGATACTTCCTTCTTTTTACTTTTATAATTCAAATAATTTTTCAAGAATAGTTATTTTAACGGAGATACATATTTAAATCTTTGATAAATTATAATACATTTGAAGTTATAACTTCAACCGTTTATATGCAACTGAATCCGTTACTTATTTTATATGTGACCAGTATGTATAAAAAAATTGTTAGATAACTTATTTTATTCACTTGGCAAAATATGGTTCCTTTAGATTCAACATGCGTAAAAAGGATTTATAAAGTCACATACTTAATTTGCACAATACTTAAAAAATGAATTTTTAAGTTAATAAATGATAACGAATAGATTTTTAGACACTACGTATGTATACTTAGATCTTAGTTTTCTTTGGGTTATTATAAAAATGATTTTATATAAAATAGAAATTTACTTAAGAAATTTTATATTTTCTTTAATAATTTTAAACATGTTACAAATTATTATAAGTGAATATGTATACGTCAACTTTATAGTTTACTTATTAGTTTCTTTAAATAATATACCCCAAATGTGTTATAATTTTGTTTTCAAAATTGTATTCAAATAACAAATTTTAGATGTTCATCTGTAAATAATATAAAGGGACGCAAGTCAATTAACACAACGATTTACATATTTAATGCTATGAACTTAAACCTATAAATCTTTCAAGCTTCATTGTTTTCAGGTTATATAAATTAACATATTAAAAAGTTTTGATTCAAAATTAATAAGTTATCTGGTCACTATCTATATGGCACGACATACTTTTGACATGTAAGTAAGTGTCTCACCTATTAATATGTAAAAGTTAAGCATCCACAATCTAGTGGGCCGTTACCGCCTCTAGATACTCCCATTTGGAAATGGATGAGAGCTCGGAAGATTTCATTGTAAGCACCTCAATTGCCAACAAATGAAGATTGAGGATCACGAACTAACTGACTGTCACTGCCGTTAGATACTGTTAATTGATCTGGATGAATTTTATTATAGACATTCCTAAGAAGTTAAAAACAAATTATAGATTATCCATACTGGCTCACTTCCGACCAACTGAGTAGGGATTTTCGGTTAGTAAGTTATTCGGAAAATGTATTTAGAAGATTATTCGATTCCATTTCATGCCTTCATCAATTGTTTAAGATAGAAACCCACGCTTCACATCATGATTTTGGAAAGGCTTCCAAAAATGCTTGGGGTGCGCGTCTAAAGTTTAGTACTACTTCCCAACTTCAGACTAATGGGCAATCCAAATGATTTATCCAAACGTTAGAAGTTATGCTTAGAACATGCATGCTGGATTAGAGTGGCAACGGGGATGAATACTTGTGCTTTGATGAATTCGCATACAACAATAGTTGAAAGAAATTGGAGAGAAGATTCTTGTAGGACCCGAATCAAAAAGTCACTATTGCACAAGAAAAGTTGAAAGAGGCTCGGGGTAGACCAAAGAGTTATGCAGACCTGAATGGACGAACACTTGAATTCAGAGCTGGAGACCGCGTATTCTAAAAAGTATCACCTTAGCGTGACGTTCGCAGAATGGGAATCAAAGGAAGGCTTAGTCCACGTTTTATCGGTTCGTTTGGAATTCTCGAAAGAATTAGGGAAGTGTCGCATTGACTAACACTACCGTCTCAACTCTCGCACACTCATAACAGTTTTCGCATATCCCTGTTAAAAGGATAAAATTATCATTCGCTCCCTATTATTAGTATTATACAATCCATGAGGAATATCATATGATGAGAAACATGAATATATGTCCTAGATGGACAAGAAACAGTTATGCATAGGAAAATTATTATTTTTATATTATGTGGAGAACCACTCTGAATGCGAAGCAACTTAGGAAACCATAGAATCGGTTCGCTTAGCATATCCTAGTAACTTTAAGTCATATGGCATTTATTCCAGGTAACTGTGAACCTTGCTTTATGATCTGTGTTATTTTTCATTACTTTCGAGGTTATTTATGCTCTGAGTTATGTAAATATCTCCTAAGTATGATTAAGCATAACTCTATGAAAGATATCAGTACCCATATGTGCATGTTATTAGTCTCTGTCGATTTTTTTCGCATGCTTAGATATGTTATTATGTGTTAGGGAGGACTACTAGGCACGATTGTAAGGTAATTAGCAATTATGGTCATGAACATAATAGATAATTACAGGTACATATGTGCGCTTCTAGGATTCCTATTATTTAAGTTAGTGACTCCGTTATGAAACTCATGTTTATATTACTTCCATGATCTTCCGTTTCTGGCCTCCAAATTTTGAGACATAATTTTTAAGGGAGTAATCATTGTAATATCCGTCGAATTATAAACTGTATGTAATAATAATTTATAAACAATTCCTATTAAGTTCGTTCATGATATTTGATACTGCGGAAATTCTTAATTAACAAAAAGTAAAATAAGATTCAAAAAATATATTCAAGTTACAAAGCAACAAAATGGAAATCATGGAATAAAATAAGTATATATGATATTGGGTTAAATAAGAAAGTTTCACAAAACCAAAATATTAAATTATGCGTATAAATGTAAATACTAGAGTGATTGGTATCTATCTTACCAAAACTAAGCTAAAATAACACCATGACTAGCTTCATCCTTATTAAAGTAATAAAAAAGGGGTAAAATAAAACAGAAATAAGGTGTGTTTAAGTATAAAAGAAGAGTGGATTCACATGTACCCAAGTCTATTCATACGATTATTTTTCATAAATAACCTTTTAAAGGGTAATAGTAGTAGCAACCAAAAATTTTAAATTATTTTTTTAAGTTAATAATAATAATACTAAAAGTAGATTTATTAATATTAAGAAACATGTAATATACGGTTCCTATTAAGTTGCTTAAAATATTTACTTTTTATAATAATAATAAGAGGAATCGTAATATAGAAAATGGAGAAAGTATACTGTACAAAGTTCCTTAACGTGAGAAGTGTAGGAAGCCACCACAAGATTGATGTGATATCCCGCAATTTCAGGTTCTTACTTTAACTAAACTCTAGTTGTACTTACATTCCTTGCATTCTACTTAACTAGGTGATAACTCAAAAAGTTATCATAAAAAAGGGCATAAACGGTCTCATAATATGATACAATCAAGGAAATATTGTAAGATTTGGTACTTAATTCGTTCCTACTTGTATTTTACAAGAAAATGGAGCTCCAAAATGGAAATGAAGGATTTCCGGGCAAAAACAGACAAAAACAGGAGATTTCTGAAGATACGAGCACGCCCTTGACACACTTGGGCACGGCCGTTCTGCCACTGGAGGTCATAAATAGCAAGCCAACCCCCACCATTTGTTCATCCCTTTTTGTGCTTTCTTGGGCCGACTACCAAGCTTCTTACACAGATATTGGGGTCCTTTGGGAGGCCTTCTGGTCCTCCTAACATCCCTCAATGGTTAGGCTTCGACCTACCTTGATTAGCTTGGCCAAGAAGAGGATCGTAGAGTAGTTATGCAATAAACATCGAGGGTCGTGAGGATCATGAGAGAATACATATCACTTGGAAGATGGAGAGCTTGTCTATGAGCAGCCATGATCCTTGTGTTGATCATTCTTATGGTTGTATCTTTCTTTTATTTGCGAACTCGCTTCGATTCGTAGACTTTTATTATTATTAATAGTAGTCTATTTTTAGTTATTTGTTGTGTTATCTTCTACTAATCTATATTTGTTTATCTTTGTGACAGGTTTGAATGAGGGTTAACTTAATAACAACCTTAACTTAATTAATTAATGGTATAATCAGCTTCTGGTAGTCCCGAGCTAGATCCAAGGCGAGGAAACCGATAGTGAGACAGATCCTTCGGGCTTCTGATATCCAAACCGGATTCTAAGCAATGGCTTCTGAAGTGGACCAGATCTGAGTGACACATTTCTGGTTCATATGAGATAGTTGAGTGATTTTCTAGGCTAAGGATTGTTTACCTATGGGCGCACCGGTGATCTTTTGTATCATACGCCTATAGGGTTGGGTAATTAAGTTATCATAAAAACCAACTTTATATTTAACAGGCTTGTAAAGTGTTACTAAGATAAATAAAATAAAGGTTCTTTATCTGGTTCTCGTTAGTACAACGCCATTAACCAATGGAGAGACCGCCTTCCTGTGACAACCGTAAGAGAGATCTTTCGGCTTTGACCATTAACCAATGGGGATACGTGGTTGCCAGGATAAAGAGACTCTTCGTTACGGAACGCGAGAACTAAGGTGAGGTGTACAGTGTCCCTGGTTGGGAGTGAAGCCTCCAATTTAAAAAGATGATAAGTTAGAAGACCCGAAGACTTGACCGCGGTTCGAGGAGCCCGCTATACGCGAGGCCCTGGCGAAGTACACCAGGTGAACGCACGCTGGAGAGGTTTAGCATTCTACTTAGTAATCGCCTTCGCTTCTCTATCAAGGAGTCGGCACTTCAAGATCACTCTCGTCTTCCAAACAATTAACTATATTAAATTATTAATTATAATATTAAACTTAACTACTTAGGCGAAGTGTCCCGAGATGTGCATAACTATCTACTATTTTGTCCCACCTTATCTTTTATAAAAATCAAACCTTTTTCAAAAACTCTTTTTAATGAACCCCTCCGTTTTATTTTTCTTTTTAAAATCCGATCGGTCAATTGATGAACTGTTGAGTAGGGGAAAGTGTGAACCTTGGAATACGATACTCAATACTTACCACCGAGACTATACTATGCACGTCAGGTTGTCTGCTTATGTGTTGGTTTTGGTTTCCGAAGTAAATATTGTTTAGTTTATAAATTTAAAACTTTGTTAATTAGGATTTAGTAAAACTAGTCTTTTCCCCCAAACCACTGTTTTGGGATTGTTAAATCAAAGTTTTTGGCACCTGGGAAAATGACATCTTTTTAATACTAAAACCAAACGCATCAAAGTTTTTAGCGCCGTTGCCGGGGAACACAATGGTTTCCAAAGAAAGACCCTAGTCACTTGATTAAACGCTTTATTTTTTTTTTCATTTTCTTTTTCACTTTATTTTTCTTTTTGTTTTCGGTGTTCTTTATTTTTCTTTTTCATTTTCTTTCTGCTTTATTTTCGATAATTGCGGTTGTTTCTAGTTTTCTTTGCAGGTTTACTTCCGGATTGGCCACCTTGGAGAATTCCCGTGGAGAAGGCCGAAATCGTCAAGATCATCAACTTTTATATTGGAGAGTTTTTTTTTTTTTTTTAATTTCTTCTTTATTTTCGTTAGAGGTCGGTTTGCCATTCCTTGAACATCGCCATGTAAGCACCAGAAAAGTGGGAAATGAGACCGGGTGAAGTTTTTAAGAAAATTAAAAGTTAAACTGTTTTCGTAATTAAAATTGGTTTTTAAAAATTAATTTGGGGAAACCCTACTAAAAATTTTAAAACCGGACCCTTAAAACAGTTTTTAAATGGAAAAACGTGAGAAACGGGAGTGGAGCAGGGTGCACGCTCGTGCCAGACATGTAGAACAAATTTGGGGCCCTTAAAAGTCACTTTTTGACTTTTCAAAACCCCATTTCATCTCCTACCTCTCGCTACACCCGTCGCCACCCACTCAAAATCTTCATTTTCCCACCATTTTCCTTCGTTTCAGGCCCCATTCTTCGGTATAAGGTATGTATACTCGACCCCTAACATCTTTTATGTGTTTTATGTCCGGATCTGTCTGTTTTGTTGAGGTTTTGAGTAGTTTAGGTTCTTGATAAAAATCTTAGATTTCTAGTGTTTGTGGCCCGAATCTAAGCATGATATTGTAGGAGAACGATTAGGGGAACACTAGGATTGAAATGTTGTGGAGATTTTTGAGAAACCTTGCGAAAATGTTTCGGGAAAACTGATGGGTTTGAAAACTGTCGCTTCAATTATGAGCACGACCATGCACAACAGTGTGTCGAGGCCGTGCTAGACTAGAAAACCGTTAGAAATTTCCCGGGCGACCAAACTGATCCACCAGATTAAGCACGGTCGTGCACCATAGGTGCAGGGGCGTGCTTGACCTTGAAAACCCATCAGAACTTTTTAAGTTTTAAATTTAAGTTATTTTTGCGGTTTAAAATCAGTTTTAGGGTATTTTAGGAGAAAAACCATTTTAAACAGTTGAACCAGTAGAAATCCGGACTGCAGACTGAGCTGCACGGTCGTGCTCCTTCCCTGAGCATGGGCGTGCAGCCACTGGACCCAGACTGTTTATTTTCTGCAGAAAGTCTTAAGTTTTAAGGCTGAACCGATTCTGTTGTGTTTTGCAGGTTATGCCCAGAATGAAAAGGCCAGCTTTGAGATCGCCATCAGTTTTGTCAGATTCTCACCATTCACCTCATTCACATCAGTCTGGAGAGTCACCCCCACTACCCTCACCTGATACATATACTTTTCAGCCAAAGGGGGATATTCCTGATGTGGTGCACCCGTGGACATACTTCAACAGGAACGACACAAATAGTTCTGCTCGCAACCGGCTGAGAATAATAAAGAGGAGATCATTGGGACCTCATCTGCCAGTAGATTATGATGACCTTGAGCAGGTTGGGATCGAGCCCAGGTTTACACACCTGCTTTCTCATCAGTGGCACCGGTTCTTCAAGTTAGGGAGACGGTGTACAGGGAGCTCATTCTTGAGTTCCTGACTTCATTTGTGTACGCCCCTCCTGCTGCTGGTGTTGATAGGATTTCTACCAGGTGTATCGGTTTAGGATGGCACGGAATTGGTACAGGATGACCTTAGCTAAGTTTGGGGTACGCATGGGATTATACAGACAACGGGAGACGACTAAGCCTGTTTTTACTGATAGTCTTTTCTGGTGGTCCGATGGGATGGGGCTAACGGACTTTTGGCCCACAATTTCTGAGGTTGAGTGGGACCCCAGGAAGCATAAGAGGTCTAGCTTTCCTGACCCACTTATTGCTGGATTCATATGATCATTGCCAGCACCTTAGGGGCCATGAAGCACAGTACAGGGGGAGTGAATGAGAAAGAGAGGCGTTTCATCTCTTATGCATCATCGAGGGGTGACATTGTAATCTTGCCCATGTTTTGGCTGAGTTCTTTACCCGCAGCTATGGCACCAAACCAGTCAGTCTCATTTTCGGGGGCCGTATATTACTCACCTCGCCACATCATTAGGGGTTCTCACCCCTGAGGTGATATCTGGACTGACAACTTATGAGAAGGTCCGCCCTTGGGTATTGACACGATAAAGCACACTGGGGTTATTGACCAGGAAACACTAAAGCTGGTTGATAACAAAAATGAGTTATGGGATGAGATAGAAGCTTTTGAGGCAACATGTGGGGAGAGAGACCCAGAGATGAGAGGAGGGGCAGAGTCTTCAGCAGCAGCTACTGCCAGAGGTCCAGAGTCATCGACCGTTGCAGCCAGACGACAGAGCTCTAGACGTCAGAGCCCCATACGCCAAACAACGCCATCACCAGCTACCAGGACAGATCGCCCGCAGTCAAGAGGTATGTTTCGCAGCATCATAGATCGACTTGACATGTTGACTGCTGAGTTCAGGTCCTTCCGCGAGGACTTTTCTAGGCATATATATGGCCTCCTACACTGGCTCCACCTCTGCATCCCGCTCTAGCCATCACTCCCGCCGTGCCCGCTTAGTTTGATTTCTTTCTCTACAGGTCTTCATGATGATGGTTGTTGACATTAAACACTATTTTTATTTTTCTTTTGGATGTTTGTTTGGATGACTGTATTGGTACTTTGTATGGTTGACACATTTGCATGCTTGGTGCATGCCTGAACTCGTTCCACCACGATAGTGCCTCGGCACTATTATCTATCTTAGGACCGTAGCTTTTGTTTATCTTTGTTACTTTTGTTTTTCCTTTTCTAGTTATTTTAGGACAGGTCCGGGAAAGCTTGAAATTTTGGAGCCGCCATTTTGAGGTCTCTATGTGGAGTATGCAGGTTTCGCTCACACACGAGAGGATTCGTCGTTATCAGGGGAGTGTTAGTTTCTCTTGCCTCTTTATCTATTTCTGCACTTAAAATATATGCCAAAATTTTAAGTGTGGGGTAGACCCTTTTTGTTGCTTATTTTATTTTATCTCGCGGGTCACTTGTCATTGGTCATACGTTATCCGGTACCCTCTTAGCAGCTTGATACCCGTAGCGTCATTCATGGTCACTTTTGACATGATTTGTATAGTCTATTAGGCTTGTCTGAGTGATACCTATTAGGCATTTATGCCGAACAGTTCACATTAAAAGACAGTCGAAGTAGATGGTGTTAATTAAACCCGATAAGTCTATTTAAAATAAACATAAGTAGAAAAATAGGTTGCATCACTTGCATGGCACGTAGAAAAACACCCGGAAAGTTATGCTTAAAACTGACACCTTATCATACCCGATTATCCGTGTGAGAGTTTTTGAGCCTTTTGTCGAGCACCACACTTACATCTATATCATATATTGCTCGTTTCATTTGGCATGAGAGATATCCGACCTTAGTCCGACTCGGTTAGAACTTGTGTGTTTATGCATATCCTTGTTTAAGAATTAATAACTGGATTAAAATGATAGAAGCAATTAGGTTTCACCCCCAAAATAAAATCCTTCCCCTTAAAAAACCCTTTGAGCCTTAACCTTTTGTTTCTTTCACACAATAAATGAATCCCGATCATGCGTCACCACAGCAGCTTCAAGATTTTGTCATTAAGGGTGCGACACCGCAAGTTTGAAAAAAAAAGGCAACACCGTTGACAAAGGAGGGAACAACACAAGATGGGGCCAAGAGGGAGATCTTCTAAAAAAAGAATAATAATAACAATAATAATAGTAGTAGTAGTAATAATAATAATAATAATAATAATAATAATAATAATAATAATAATAATAATAATAATAATAATAATAATAATAATAGTTTGAGAGCCCAATCAAGATCCCAATAAATAGAGAGACCCACCAAAAGGAGAGCCCAAAAAGAAAAGTTCTTCAAAGATAAAAATTTGGTCTTTGACCGGTGAGACCTTAAAGAACTGGAACTCTGCTCTCTCTCTCTCTCTCTCTCTCTCTCTCTCTCTCCTACTCTCTGCTCTATCTCATCTCTCTTGCTTCCCCCTCGCTTTCTCAAGATGCGCCCGCTGGACGAACACTTGCTAGGATGTTTCTACTTCGTTGAGCCGCGTTTGCCCCGTGACATGTTACAAATAATTTTCGAGAAGACGGCAGACGAAAGAAAATTGTGGAGGAAGATGGAACAAAATCCACCTTTTTGAGGACAATCAAAGAGCGCTGCAAAAAGACGAGCCAAGAGATATGACAAATGTAGAAAATGTGGCCATTGGTCCTATGAAGGAGCATGCAGCAACAACTCGACCCACTCACAAAGCGAATTCACTCTGCTAATTCATGAGGGTGCTATTCGATACTGGGCCGAGCGAAAAGCCAGAAAAGGAAGCAATGTGGACTAGGCTATCAGAAACGAGATAGCCATGATGAAGGACCTCGAAATTAACACCCGACTCCTTTCAGAGATCGCCGCTGAAAACGTCGCCCGACGTTATAGTCGCCCTTTTCCACGCCTTGCTGCTTCATTATCATCTCAGCCGTGACGCTCCCTTGTGATTCAGTGACTCATCCCCTTTGTATATAGTTAAAGAGAGAGAGAGAGAGAGAGAAAGAGAGAGAGTTGTTTTATCTTTACACCCCTACATTACAACCCGAATAAAAGTCCTCTTGATTTTTCTTAGTTATTCAATTTGGAGACGAGAACTTGATATGAATACAAGCCTATGACCCTAGTCGACTTCGGTGCGGACTTGAGTGTTCACCCCCAAAACTCACCAAAATGATAAACCGGAGTGTTGAGTGAACATTGTGAGCAGGTATAGGTTCGAGCATAATCGTACGGGTTAAGTAGGCGTGTCATGTGATTTTATTTTTCTCATAAATAAATGAATAAATGGATTGAGGGTTTGTTGATTACGGTCGTTTTAGGTGCACTTGTGTTTGATTGCCTGAGGCCAAGCAATAGTCTAAGTGTGGGGTATTGTGATAACTCAAAAAGTTATCATATAAAACGGGTGTAACATTCACAATCTTTTCAATGATTTACTTACAATTTTAAGGACCTAAAGTGGCAATATTTCAAAATCTCATAAACCATAATTTAACGTAACTTTTGGTGTAATATTGTAACAGCATGAGTTAACAAACTTTGTTTTTATTATTATTATTATAAATCATATGAATTTATTTAATTTTTTTTATGTCAATACTTAAAGGAATGTTAAAAAAAAAATCTAAACTTTTGATGTACATAAAATGTCCAAATACAACATCTAGATAATCCTTGGAAACAAATGAAATTAAATAGTATTTGTGGTTTCGTAAAAGTAGTCTTGATTAAAGAATTAAATTATTTTAAGGAGAATTTTAAAGGTAACATAAATAGGATATTAATACTATCGGTTTCATTCAACCCAAGGCTCATTATGGTAGTAAAGGCCCAAAATTTTGAATGTTATAAATATCAAATTATATTCTTGAAACTAAAATAATTTGGTCAACCTCATATCTCCATACTAATCTCTTCGGTATCTCCGTTGATGGGCAACACTTTAGAAGATCTCAAAAGGTCACCAAAACTTCAATACAGGATTATGTCGAAAGATTTGTAATTTCTACAACAAAATAATCGATGGTAAATTTTCTTATTCATCAGCTACATGATTTTTGTAACCAAATGGTGTTCACCAATTTTTTCACAAATAGGCAATTAATTATAAGTGAAGAAGATGAGCACTTGTGGGTTATTTAAAACCATAAAGCCAATATGGCGTACATATATATTCTTTTTCACGAATTGATTTTGTAATCTAAATGAATTTTACACTTGATTTGTTATATGAACGTACAATATTGATTTTGACATGCACTTTCTTTTCAATTTTATGAACAAAACTAATAATTTTTATTAGCCTTTCTTTGAAACAAACCCATGAGATCTTGGAAAACGACATATCAAACACCCACATCATGAAATCGGTTCACTGGATTGATTTTGATTCTTTTAGGACACTTGATGAATGAGCCAACAACTCATATAGTTAATTAATGTTGTTAAAGTAATAAAATAGATAAATCAAAAGTAACAAATTTCGCACAAACACCATAACTATAAAATAATATTAGTGGATATTAAATCATTTTGTTAATCCACTTAGGTGCAAGCATAAGTCTATGATTCTTCTCTAGTTCTTGCAAGTTCATTGTCTCGACCAATGTGAGTATACTTATCCCCTTTTTTATTTTTTACACGTTTTGGGGCGATCCATGTACACATATTAAACTTTCACTTACACATATTCATAAACGTTTTACATACAATTCATACACGTGTTATGCTTTGAATTCTTGTGCTTTGTGCTTAAACATAAATGTAGTATGCTTGCAATCATTACAAAATCATTAACTTAGCTAGCTGACTTTAACAATGGATAGCACTATTTGAATTGACAACTCGCCTAGTGGAAAGTACCTATGGTGGTAGAAAGTCCTAGGTCATTGTTAATGTATTAAACTTTGTCGCATAAGAGGTTTGATTTTGACCCGTACTGTGTACTTACGTGTTTTCCATTTTTGCCTCGAGTAAACCATGACACATGAATTGTAAATCATTTTTTTTAAACTTATATTATACGTGTACAAACTGAGTATGCTCACCAACATTATTTATGTTGACAAAATATTTTCGTACATGTTTCAGGTTGATTGTTGAGATACGTCATGTAGGACAGGTGGATTTAGTAAAGACTTAATCAAGACAACATGTTTAATAGTATTTGTACTTGATGATATATGTAATTGTAACTTGAAGCATTGAATAAAATATTTACACTTTAGTACCATGAGCTTTTGAACAATCGTCACTACCTGACACCTCGATGTTTCCGCCATCGGTTAGGGTGTTACAACGGGCATAAACAGTTTCATAATATGATACAATTAAGGCAATATTGTAAGATTTGGTACTTAATTCGTTCCTATTTGTATTTTATAGGAAAATGGAGCTCCAAAACGGAAATGAAGGATTTCCGGGCAAAAACAGACAAAAACAGGGGATTTCTGAACATACGAGACTATTAGCCGGTTCACTGTATGTTTTAAAGACAATCCCGGGACTTAAACAACAATAAAATCAGTCCCGGAGTGACCAAGCACGCCACGCACACCTGCACGAAGGTCCTGCACGCAAGAGAACAACGCAACAAACTTGGAGAGCAAGAAATCAGAGACAACAGAAGGTGCACGCCCGTGCCCACTACTATGGCATTGCTGTGCAACAGACCAAAAGTACACAAAGAGTCTGCCATGCAGCAACAGAACGTACGTTAGATAGCGAGCACGCCCTTGACACACTTGGGCACGGCCGTTCTGCCCCTGGAGGTCATAAATAGCAAGCCAACCCCCACCATTTGTTCATCCCTTTTTGTGCTTTCTTGGGCTGACTACCAAGCTTCTTACACAGATATTGGGGTCCTTTGGGAGGCCTTCTGGTCCTCCTAACATCCCTCAATGGTTAGGCTTCGACCTACCTTGATTAGCTTGGCCAAGAAGAGGATCGTAGAGTAGTTATGCAATAAACATCGAGGGTCGTGAGGATCATGAGAGAATACATATCACTTGGAAGATGGAGAGCTTGTCTATGAGCAGCCATGATCCTTGTGTTGATCATTCTTATGGTTGTATCTTTCTTGTATTTGCGAACCCGCTTCGATTTGTAGACTTTTATTATTATTAATAGTAGTTTATTTTTAGTTATTTTTTGTGTTATCTTCTTCTAATCTTTATTTGTTTATCTTTGTGACAGGTTTGAATGAGGGTTAACTTAATAACAACCTTAACTTAATTAATTAATGGTATAATCAGCTTTTGGTAGTTCCGAGCGAGATCCAAGGCGAGGAAACCGGTAGTGAGACAGATCCTTCGGGCTTTTGATATCCAAACCAGATTCTAAGCAATGGCTTCTGAAGTGGACCAGATCTGAGTGACACATTTCTGGTTCATACCACATAGTTTAGTGATTTTCTTGGCTAAGGATGGTTCACATATGGGCGCACTAGTGATCTTTTGTATCATACGCCTATAGGGTTAGGGGCCGCCTTTGTTAAGGACTTCATTCAGCTCGGGAGGTTATGGTTGGGTAATTAAGTTATCATAAAAACCAACTTTATATTTAACAGGCCTGTAAAGTGTTACTAAGATAAATAAAATAAAGGTTCTTTATCTAGTTCTCGTTAGTACAACGCCGTTAACCAATGGAGAGACCGCCTTCCTGTGACAACCGTAAGAGAGATCTTTCGGCTTTGACTGTTAACCAATGGGGATACGTGGTTGACAGGATAAAGAGACTCTTCGGTACAGAACGCGATAACTAAGGTTAGGTGTACAGTATCCCTAGTTGGGAGCAAAGCCTCCAACTTAAGAAGATGATAAGATAGAAGACCCGAAGACTTGACCGCGGTTCTAGGAGCCCGCTATACGCGAGGCCCTGGCGAAGTACCCCAGGTGGACGCATGCCGGAGAGGTTTAGCATTCTACTTAGTAGTCGCCTTCGCTTCTCTATCAAGGAGTCGGCACTTCAAGATCACTCTCGTCTTCCACACAATTAACTATATTAAATTATTAGTTATAATATTAAACTTAACTACTTAGGCGAAGGGTCCCGAGATGTGCATAACTATCTACTATTTTGTCCCACCTTATCTTTTATAAAAACCAAACCTTTTCAAAAACTCTTTTTAAAGAACCCCTCCGTTTTATTTTTCTTTTTAAAACCCGATCGGTCAATTGATGAACTTTTGAGTAGGGGAAAGTGTGAACCTTGGAATACGATACTCAATACTTACCACCGAGACTATACTATGCACGTCAGGTTCTCTGCCTATGTTTTGGTTTTAGTTTCCGAAGTAAATATTGTTTACTTTATAAATTTAAAACTTTGTTAATTAGGATTTAGTAAAACTAGTCTTTTCCCCCAAACCACTGTTTTGGGATTGTTAAATCAAAGTTTTTGGCACCGGGGAAAATGACATGTTTTTAATACTAAAACCAAACGCATCACTAGGGTTAGCTAGATGAGTCACACGTTGCACAGTTATAAGTAAATAACTGGATGAATTGGTAATTCGGGGAATTACCAAACTACTTACACGAGTATTGAATCCCGGACGTTGGTGAATTGTGAAAATAGGTAATTGTGGATTAATGGATTGATATTGATTGCAGTTATTTGTTTCTGTGAAACTATGTGCAAATTGTATGTGATTACGTGAACATAAACTGAACGCGTTATTAAAAACCGTAATTGATGAACCGTTAGGATGGTTAAGGGCTTAATACATGGGGTTACACTTAATATGGTCGAAAATAGCGAAAAGGCTGATGATGGCATTGATACTGATACCTTCATGTTTGAGAGTCCCAGTAAGTATACATTTTTTGTTTACTTCAATTTTTTCATTGTAACTATATTATTAGTAAGAATAAAATTGACAAGTATTATATGCTTAAAGCTTGTAATTGACTTCATATTATCGACTCAGTTGAAGAAATTTGTTGCTACAGGGAAGTTGGTTAAGGCCTCTTATAAGCTACCAGCGACTAGATGTGTTAGCGTATTTGCTCTGGCTAAGAAGAAGAAGCCTGCTGTGAAGCTGAAAATTGCTACAAAGAAATCACCGGCTAAGAAAAAGGCAGCCGCAACTTCCAAACCTTAAGCTGCTGCAGCCAAGCCAAAAATCAAAGCTCCTGCTAAAGCCAAGCCGGTTGCGAAAGCTGAACCGGCTGCCCAGGCTAAACTGGCTGTGAAGGCTAAGCCAGTTGAGAAAGTGAAGCCAGATGTTAAGGCGGAGCCAGCTGCCAAAGCTAAGCCAGCTACATTCCGAAGCTAGACCAAAATATATGGCCTTGTACATATTTTGGGCCGGCATGTGGGTTCATGGGTTGACCTGTTTGTGTTTATAAATTTAGATATTATAACTTTAAGTGATTGATATTGTCGAACATAAAAGAAAATATGCATCGGATTTTAAGTAATACACTGATAGAAAATCTTTATGGCTCAGCCCTCTATTTAGAAAGACGAACATGTTCAAGCTGCACCTGCTTCTAGCAAATCAATGTGGTTTCCTTTAT
The DNA here is from genome assembly GCA_028751855.1 of Ambrosia trifida. Taxonomy (NCBI): domain Eukaryota; kingdom Viridiplantae; phylum Streptophyta; class Magnoliopsida; order Asterales; family Asteraceae; genus Ambrosia; species Ambrosia trifida. The sequence goes on from CM054123.1 coordinate 85,030,002, forward strand.
GCCCGGGGAAAGGTAGCTCTGGAACAAGGTGAATTGTTAAGGCCAATCATCACCTAACACGGATTTACACCAACATGATGTGAGTTAGTTTCTGAAACACTCTTATGTTTTTGTTTGTATTTCTGGTTTTTACATATAACTGTTATCTATTTGGTCGAATTCGATTTGCCCATGATGCTAATGTGTTTGTAATATTGTTTAGATTGGGAACAGAATTCATTCCCCCCTAAACAGCTACAAGAAGAAGCATAAACCACCATGGAGCATTTGAAGAATTTGGTTCAATATACTGCAGTGAGTATTTGTTTCACCTTATATCAATCAAAGTTTAAAAAAACGGAATCGAGCCTCGAGGCGTTTTCCCTTCGCCTCACGAGGCGAACCGAGGCGTAAGCTTGAAGCGGGATTAAAAAATAAATATAAAAATTATATATCATATAGAAAACAAAATAATTGACGAAGAAAGTCTAAAACATCAAAAAACACAAAAAAATAAAATAATTGACACAGAAAGTCGAAAACATCAAAATAACATATAAAAACGCACACAACCCCATGAGGCGCACCTGAGGCGCAAGTTTTCTTAGCGCCTCAGTCATTCAAGGCACAGGTACAAAATAACCTCATGAGGCGCTGCCTCAGAGATGTTTTCTCAGCGCCTCGCCTCAAGGCGAACACCTCACCCGTTTTTTTAAACCATGATATCAATATCTTTTCTAATTTATTTGCATATAGTAGGGGAAACCCACGGAAAGGATAATAGTAGTTAATATTATTATGATGTGCATAATGGATTCCTTTAAATTGTTAAAGATGGTCTAGCACATGAATTTGAAGCAATAACTCCAAAGCTTATCCAAAAAAGATAATGAGATTTGAGTATAAGTTGCTAATGTCAATAAAGGTGGATGTGTTGATCTTGAAGTTGTAGGATATTATTAAGAGTTCATTTGGATTATTTATCTAGATCTAGGTTGTGTTATATTGTTTGCCCTTGTGATCTGTTGTTAATTCGTTTTTGCAGCATAATAAAGCAAAGGGAGTGTCTTTTTCTTTCATTATTAAATGGGTCATTTCGAGTTAAGATACTACCTTTTTGCTTCATAAAGGTTGACATCCCACTTAGTTTGGCATGGAAGCTTAATGTTTTTATTTGTAAAAATATAGTGGGTTTAAAGAAAACGTCGGGTTTCTGTAGCTTTATATTTTATATACTGTCAATGTTGTTAGTGTTTAAGTTTCTTTATGTATAATATACAAAGTTATTAATGTTAAACTTGCTTAGAAACAAATGGTGTAGAGGGCAGTGATCCTCCCTCAGAAACAAAGGATGGAAGCAGCAACTTGTCTGTTGAAGAGCTTTCGTTGAAGTCAAAACTTGAGCTAAAACTGCAGCAGAAAATGAAGATGAAGCTGGCTAAAAAGGGTCGTTGGCCACCTTCTAAGATGAAGTAGCTAGAACAAGAATGCATGAACCTAGTTATAGTTGGATTGATAGTTAGTGCCCCTTAGTTATATGTTGCAAAGATTTTTTTTGTTACGACCCATATCAATATATCATTATATTTAATTTTGAAATAGATTTATTGAAATATATATGAAACCAGGGTTAATTAGTAATTTTTTTTTTGTTTGGTTAGGAAAGATGACACACGCATAGTGTATCGTAAATGTGTGTAATGAAAAAGTGTCATAAACACGCGTCACAAACTGGTGTGATGAAAGAGTGTCATTTATGCGTATCATTAAAAGATGACACGTGCGTGCATATCATGTAAAATTTATAACACCACCATCGGCACTTTTTTTTTTGTGTCATTAGACCCCTTTTATGACGTGTATGTATAGCCACATGAAATTTTGTAAATTTAAGTGTGGCTATTATCTAATTTTTTGCCACACATATTTTTCATGACATTTACTATTATTCTGTCACACAAAGAAAGAACAAAGTGACGATGGTGTGGCTAATTGTTATATAAAGCCGCATAAAATTTTATAATTTTAACTGTTGCTACCGTCTAACCTTTTGTCACACATAATTTTTCCATGACATTTGCTATCATTTCGTCACACAAAACTAAACAATGACATTAGTGTGACTATTGTGTAACCTTTGGTCACACATATTTTACATAACATTTGCTATCATTCCGTCACACAAAAATAAACAACGTGACCATAATGTGACGAATGCTTATGTAAAGTCACACGGAATTTTGTAATTTTAAGTGTGGTTATTGTCTAGCTTTTGGTCACATTATAATATATGTGGCCATAAATTTAAACTTTTAGCTACACCATCAAAAAATACTGTCATTGTAGATTACATTTGGTCACACCTTTCTAATGTGACTACTAAATGCCATGGTTTTTTCTTAATGTGTGGCTAAAGATTTTGATCAGATGTATTTTTGGTCACATGAAACAAATAATGTGGTCGTAGATCATAAATAGCCACACGTTTTCTAGTGTGGCTACTAAACGCCACAATTTTTTCTTAAAGTGTGACTAAATGTTTTGAGATGTTATACATTGGTCACATGAATACATAAGATGTGTGGCAAAAAGTATGCTGGAAGGTTTTGTAATATGAAAAATGACCTTTAGCCACACATTTAATCGAAAGTGTGGCATGGTGGTTTTTGAAAAAGTGTGGTCGTAGGCCTATTTTGGCGTAGTGATACCCAGTCTCTATAGCTGCCCATACTAAACCATCAATCCCCTCAACATGCGTCTTGAATCTGCCCTTCCAGGAATGGTAGTATGCCATGAATTGCAAATTAGGAGCCCTATTTGAACTACCCGTTTCCAAGTCACTAAGAAGAACTGAAGACAAGTGTTGCGTTTGTTGAGTTGCAGCGCCTGCGAGTGCCCATGGATTTCCATTCATCATTTGCTGATGTTGGGCGCGTTTTTAAGCTGTGAGCGCCAACAGATTTTTTCTAGAAACGTTAGCTTGATGTTGCTGTTGTTGCATCCGTTGCGTTTCACTCGGCCAAGTACTGCCATGGATTTATGGGAACATTCATTTGGTTGTTCATTAGTTGGTTGTACTGTTGTCTTGGTTGGTTTAGATGTCCCCACGTGTTAGCCAGGTGTTATAGTTTGAAAATGGTACGATATGTTGGGAATCATGGTATCTAATACACAGCGGAAGCGGTTTATATATATATATTAACAAAACCGCATTATATATACAATATATATAAGGCCGATTTATATATATAATCTATATATGTTTAATTTCATTAATCCGATTAATAAAATATTCCCAATCAGGTTCTCGGTTAAGCGCGTATAAACAAATAAATAATACAAACAATCATAGGAGGTTTAGTAATCAACCTTTGACGACTACACCGGAGTTGTAACACGCGGGTTACAACGAATCCTCGCTAGTAGGAAGTTCACCACCGAGCACGAGCCAACCAATAGCAACACTTGCAAGAAGAAAGGTGATGATGGTGTTGGCTGATTACGATAGCTAAGAGGCGGCCCTCAGGGAGTGGCGGCCAAAAATAGAGAGAAGGAGGCAAAAAGGTGTGTTTTTTTTATAAAACTTCTCCTATTTATAGGACAAGCCATTTGGAATATTCTCATAATATTCCATATGCTTTTGAATATTCTTAGAATATTCTATATCCTTTGGAATATTCTCATAATATTCCATATGCTTTGGAATATTCTTAGAATATTCCATAATATTAATCTAATTAATATTAAATCTCTCTACTTTAAAATATTATTATTTCACAAATAACAATCCACCCACACGTGAACTTAATCTGATTTGTGTATCAACGTGTAACTCTTCGGATCGTACCACGTTGGGTTACGTTGATTTTGACTTAAATTACTATCGGACATACCATATGTCCAACAATCTCCCACTTGAACGATTTTAATTAAACGAGTCAACGTGCGCAGAGTTGGACGCCTAGCTGCATCGCACTGCACCCAACACAGTATGACACTTTACAATCGTCAACTAGTTCTTTGTGTTCAAGTAACGCTTTACTTAACCAAATACTATAGCCCTGATAATTCTATCAATAAGTCCCTTATGTATAGACATCCGTTGATCATAAGACATGGATAATTCATTCTTATATAGTGATCAATCATTCTCTATTCTCGTCTTTAATTCAAAGTGGTTTAACGAACTACCTTTAGTTTGAGCGTGGCCACGCATTTATACCAGTTTGAGTGAACGAGGGCGCCAGAATGTCTAAACTTCTAATCTTATAGAAGTACAGAATTCTATCAGCGTCATACAACTCCCACTTAATATTGGATTTCTCCCAACGCTATCCGGATTGCTACCCATGTTTTCAGGATAGTGTTAGATAATATCAAAGATAGTCCTTGATCAATGTAGTTTAATATGTGCCTTAGGAAAAAGAACATATTGAACATATCAATATCAAGACATCTCATGACACAGATCTATGGAGATCGTTTTGAAGCGAGTTACATCCAATATCATTCCCTAATGATATTGTGAATTATGATTCTCAAACCCTTGAGTTATACATCTCATGAATACAATCATCTCAATTCACAATAGTCTTACATTCAAATTCATTCCCATGTAATTTGATCGACTACGGATATTTTAGAATACTCTTATTCAAGGATTTAAACATACAAATAATGAACACAATCACAAAATATTTAAATTTGCATTTAACCCATTAAATCAAATAAATATTCAATGTAACTGTTATAGTTCAAAGTAAAACACCAATACTAACTACAGATCATGCCCACTGTCTAGCAACTCTAAGCCCTATCTTTCGAGCATGCTCCTCATGTTTAGCTTGAGGTAAAGGCTTAGTAAAGGTGTCAGCCAGATTTAGATCTGTATGAACTTTGTTTATATTCGATGTCCACGAGCTTGTTCTTTTAGAGTGCAGAATCCACTAAATGATGTTCGGACAACAAAAACGACAACAAACAATAATAAACGAGTTATCAAACACACAATAATACGGTTAAATGGTTGTTATTGCATTGAAAACAGAGCTAGGGTGTTACAAGACAATCAACAAACCTGGAACCTATGACCTGGGTGCTTGGAATGTGTGATGTGATAGCTGAAATGATTAGAGCAATCATTTGAAGTATTTATACCTCCACCTAGTCGTCTAGGGCCCTAGGGTAGACTAGGCACTTGACATGCGACTAGGAGGGGCGACTAGCAAGCTAGTCATTATAAGACCTAGTCGCCCGTCGATTCATAATCAGCCCAAAATCATTCGAAACACATCCAAGCACATACAATACATCAAAACACCTATACTAGTAGGCTAGGGACATACCTGTACTAACACTGTCAGTGTCACACACTAAACACTTTGCGGCCCAAGAACGATCTGGTTCCAGTAACGGTGACATGGCCATTGACATCATCGGTCCTTTTCCTACAATGTTGGGGAACATTCGGTATTTAATCGTTGCAATAGATTACTTCACCAAATGGGTGGAGTCAAAACCACTGGTCAATATCGGTGCCAAGATTGTTAAGCGCTTCATATGGGAGTTCATAACAACAACAACTTAACCCATGCTTCAACAGATCCAGGGGCAACCATCACTCTGCGCAAGGTCTCGGTTAAAGCCTGCGCGAACGCCAGCCAACAAGAAGACCGAGAGCGCCTCTATCCCATCCCCAACTTTATTAGTTAAAAAGTGGTTAATTTTTTCCCTCTATTTTAAGCAAAGTACCCCTATGATTTTTAAACAACCATATTTTTTTTAAAATAAAACATACATCGTAAAACGAGAAATTTATTCCCTTTAATTTGTGTATGATGTTGCTAAATAGCCATATAACTATTCATATATTCATAGTAGGGTGCCCACACGATGTTGCGGAGAACACAGACACTTCTAATGGTGCATGGTTGGCTTCTATTATTAGCCTTAAACGAACAGAAGCTGAAATTACCAGTTAATCATTCTTATTAACTAGTCAGTTAATTGGTTCAATTTGTTTGGGTAGATTGTCCGGTTTAGTTAATTTTGGTATATAACCAAAACCAAACTTTGGTTAAATTTTTTGCTTAGAAGTACACGAAGTAAGGTATAAATTTTAGCCAAAGTTTGGTTTTTGTTATTACATCCCAATCATCAATCTGGGGTCTGGATACCCCATTTTTTAAAATTCAACAAAAAGGTATCCATTTTTTTTAACAAAAGAATTAGCCTTTGTGAAGTGTTACTTGTTCAGAGCATCAAAAGATTGTAAATTTTGGTTTCCACGTGTTCTTCTTAATTTGTACAAGTTCTAAATACAAGTTGTGATTTGTTGGATGAATTCCATTCCATATCTTCTTTGTATATAAGTCGTGTTGCGCATCTTACCGCTTTTTCACCACTAGTTAGTTTAGTTATTGAAATGCTTAGACCAGACCAACCTTCATGTTGAAAACCCTGAAAGTAATTAAATGGTCTATAGCAAATCAACATATTCCCGTTCTCAGATGCATTGTAGCAGTCAACCTCTTTCTCACGAATGCACATTCCATCCTTTTTAAATAAAATGGTAGTATGAGGACCAAATGGTGACCCCTGCCACTCCCCAGGAAAGACACCACATACCACAATCCCGTTGATTTGGGTATGGCATTTGGAAGGTATCATCAATGTTACTTTGTGCCCAGGTCGTTCTTCTGTGAACCAGCTTGGAATTTTATTTCCAGGAATACCAATAGTTAGCAGATGATCTACAACAGCACATCTCTGTATTCAACCAAAAAAAACATATAATTAACAATTAGTTCATTAAGCTCCTACGGGTTTCAATTTACAAGTAGGTTATGCAAAGTTGGAAAGTAATAAATAAAACAAAATGAGAAATGAGCTAAGAAATAGAAATGGAAATCGGGCACCTTAAGGAATGATTGTTGCAACATCTTATCAAGGTATTTTTCACTATCTTCATCCTTCAGAAGTTCATTGCAATTAATGAAGGAAATGTGATTCAAGCAGTTATACTCTTTTGATAGATCATCAATCTTTTCAAGAGAGTAGCAATTGTTTGCCTTTAATACTTCTATTCTTGATGGCAGGGCATGCAAATTTTGTAGTCGGCGACATTCATTCAATTTTAATCTTCTTAGACTTGAAAGATGGGAGAAGCTTGAAGGTAATCGGATTAATTTATTATTTCCACTCAAGTCTAAATTTTCCAAGTAGGAAAATGCTTCTAGATTTTTAGGGAAGTCATCAGTTTCCATTTGTATACCACTAAGATTCAATGTTTTCAAGAAACAAGAATTTGCCAGATTATGTAAACTGATGGACTTTGGAGTGTTATATCTTCTTATATTCAAGTTATGCAAACTTGATAGATATCCAAAGGATGGTGGCAATTCCACTATACTAGAGCAGTTTTCAAGAGATATAAATGATAGGTTTACCATACATGGGGACACGTCTGGAAATCTCTCGAGACTTAAGCATTTGATGAAGCTTAGAAACCTCAAGGATTTCATCTCAAACCTGGATGGCAGATGCTTGAGCCGGTCACAGCCACTGATGATCAACTTGAAAATCCTTCTGTGAGATCCAAGAGACTCATGAACCTCAACTAAATTTGTACAGCTGTACAAAAACAACTTCTCAATGTTTGGAGCCCCTGAGACATCTGGAAGAGTTGTCAGGTTGTCTAACTGTTGAAGTTTTATGAACTTTAAGTTTTCCATAACCTGTTAACATAAATAGAAATGAACATTATTATAGTTACAAATACTACCGTTTAATTGTTAAAAAAATTAAAAAAAATTAAAAAAATGGTTATTTAAGGGAGACTGAACTGGCAGGTCTCCCCGGTTAACCAAGATAATGGTAGGAAGCCGGATAATGGTAATACATGGAAATTATTGTGCGTCAACGGTTTGATACCATATTAGTATATGGTGTAGTTCGTATTCTTGAGGTATGTCCCAAGTGAGGTAACGCCTACTCTTTGTATTCTTTTATTCATTTTGATAAATTTTGTTGGGTGTGGCTTCCTTTTATAAAAAATAAAGATATACATTTATCACATTCATGCTTAACCACATTAACCTATGTGGCCTTGTGCTATATCAGAATCCACGAAAACCCCCAATTAAGGAAAAGCATGTTCATTGTAAGGACTCTTAATCACCGCTTTATTATTAAATAAACGAATACAATATATAGAATACAATCAGGTCCTATACTAGGAAACAAATAATACATAATAAACATAGAGGAAATCACTTTTTAATTTATGTGATGCAAAGTTTTAAGTGTGTAGAAAATTATTTTTTTTTTCACATCTAAAAATGTGTTGATCAATTTGTGACACCCAATTTCACCATACAAGATTATGTGAGTGTATACAAAGAAAATATAAAAGTAGCAAATATTGCGGTGATATATCAATGCACGACAAACTATGAATTGGATCTATTGCTAAGATTCTTAAGAATATGGCCTCATTTGCTAGTTACCTTTTGTCCATTCCAAAACTGTTTAATACTACCACCGGCTACTTCAAGACCGACGAGCTTACTCATTTGTGCCATTGAAAGAGAAGAAAAAGGGTACTCACTCCAACATAGCCATCGTAAGTTATGAGGGAAAAACGTCGGCTCACTAGAAGTAAATTTGCCTCTAATATCAAGTATGCGAAGATTCTTCATGCGTTCAAAAATGTTGGCACTAAAACCCACATTCTCCTCATATTCATCAACATTATATTGCTTATCGGACACCATGATTGCTTCAATTGCTTTAAGTTTCTGAAACAAAGATTCAAACAGAGAATGAACCTTACAGTTAGAAAAAAAACAGACAATTTTAGGGGGAGGGGCGAGAAAGAAATATACAACTTGAACAATATTAACCAAAGGAAAGGGTGGTACAGTTGGATGTAAAGGGGTGGAAAAGGGTTATTCTCAAAGGTATTTGTATTTTTAATTATCTAGTATATGTTTAGAAAAGTATTGTTAGCATTGGAATTAGTTAAATTTTGTAGTTAAAAGATTGCTTGTAGGTCATGTAGCTCTAGTATTTATAGTCTGTTTGTTTTAGTATTCAACCTATATCTTTCATGATCAGTTCAAAAAGAAAAAATCGTAAATATTTAGCAATTCATCGAGTAGGGTTACCGGTCGATTAGGTTTGGTTGGAAGATTCAAACAGTTTTAACAAGAGAGAATCATTTACCCAATTATTTTTCAAGGAATCATGGATATCATCAAGTTGCCATAGTCTGCTGTTTGGGAAACTCTCACGAACTATCTGCCAACCCATTTCTTGTATGAGATCATGCATACATATTTCATTATTAGAAATGGTGATTAGAGACTTCTCAATAAGAACACTTATCCCTATTTGTGGGTCAAAACCACAACCCTCAAGTACATGAGTTACATGTTGTACAAGTTTTCCTTTGAAGAAGCAAGCAATGTCTAGGAATATATTCTTCTCAGAATCATCTAACCCATCAAAACTCAACTTTAGTGTTTCAAAAATCTCAACATTTAGTGCTTTGGATAATCTATTGAAAGCACTCTCCCACACACATGCCTTCCTCCCATGGAAGAAAGAGCCCAAAACTTTCACAGCTAAAGGAAGATAGCCAGTATAGCGAATGGCACGACTAGACAACCCTTCGTACCCTTCTGGAGGGCTATTCCTTTTGAAAGCATGCCTGCTAAACAACTCAAGAGCATCATGCATTAACAAACAATCTGGTCTGTACTTGGCATCTGCGTTGGACAATAATTGTTCGTTTCTTGTAGTGATTATGATTCTACTTCCTGGACCAAACGAGTCATGTGTTGCAGATAGGAACTCTAACTGCTTAACATTGTCCATATCATCAAAAACAATAAGAACTTTTTTGTACAAAAATCTTTCTCGTATCATGTTGGCTCCATCATCAGGATCCAAAAAATTAAAATTGTGATTCGTCAACAGAATCTCCCTTAGAACCTTTTCTTGTAACGCACGTATATCTCTTTTATTTGAACTATTCTCTCTAACATCTTTCACAAAGCAACTAGCCTCAAACTTATAAGCAATTCTTCTAAACAAAGCTTTGGCAATAGTTGTCTTGCCAATTCCTCCCATTCCATGTATCCCTACTATGCGCACTTTGTCTTTTTCTTCTGTTCTCAATAGGCAATTTAATGCATCCGTGTGAGAGTCGATGCCAACTAAATTGCTATCAGCATAAGAAAGTTGTGTATCAGCTAAGATTTCCTCGACAATCGTTTTTATATACGTAGATTCACCCCTGTAAATTTAAGACAACTTTTAGTAAGCTTAAGTGACATGTGTGAATTGTGGTGTGATGAATGTTTGAACGAATGTGATCCATGATCAACTGACCACCTTTTTCTATATATAACAAAATTATCTCCCTACTTGATTGCTAAGTTACATTACATATAGTTCTTATACCTACTCAAATTGAATTACAGCAACATATGAAGGAAAACTCTACTTACCGTTTGAAGGTTTCGGAGATATGCAAGCCAGATAAATTGGCCGTAGTAGTTAGAGCTTCCCTCCACTCCTTCACTTTATCCATCTCTTCTCTGAACTTTTCCTCATGTTTTTGAAAGAACACATCAATATCGTTTTTCTGTCCACGAATATCTGATGGATCGACATGATAGAACACCGGTAACACCTTCTGTCCCTTCTGATTATGCCATTGCACTATTTTGGCCAGCTCAGCCAAACACCATGACGAGTTGACATAATTTTTTGAGAACACAACAACTGCAAACCTTGATTCTTCAATAGCTTTCAAGAGTTCTGGAGAGATTGATTTCCCTCTTTTTAGCTCCTCGTCATCTTTGAACACGCATATTCCTCTTTGTACGAGAGCTGCATAAAGATGATCTACAAAATTGTATCGAGTGTCCTCGCCTCTAAAGCTCAAAAAGGCATCATATTTCCAGCTCCTTGTTGGTACAGAAGACAATGCATATGGAGAAGACTTACGACAGGCCATTATCTTTTTATTCAAATAGAGCGTCGTTAGAACAATCAAAGATGAAGTATACAATCAACTTTGGGACTGGAGAACCAATGTAGCCGTTTTATAATATCCCATCACAATAACTTGATCTTGAAAAGGACTTAGTTTTGGAAGTACTTGCTTGGTATTAAAAAAATCTTGTTGCATTTAGATTGGAATCGGTCTTTTTCTTCTGTTTTATCTATAATATTACCTAATTTTTGTTCTTTATTTGGTGTAAACTTTGGGATTGGGTCCAAGATTTTAAATTGGATGAGAACACAATGAATATATTAAAGATTCCTAAAGTTGATAGGCCCACGAATTGAAAAGTTTGGTTGATATAGAAGACTATAAATTATGTTCAAAAGAATGTTGATAACATTATAACAATGATTAGACGGACCCATAATTGAATTAGCTACTAGGTAATTCTTTAAAATAAAAAAAAAAACAATTTTAAGGAAGCTATAGTAATTCTTTTAATATAAAATTCAATTTTCATTCTTTAAATCTCTTTACCCGGACCGTCGCCGACCCCCAACATCACGACCCCACCCGTAAAGTTGTCTACGCGCAACGTCTACTCGACCCAATGTTTTGGTGGTCAGTGTCTGGTCCGCGGTCCGGTCAGAGTCAACAGTCTGTTAGCAGTTAGACTGGGTTTGGGTCGGTGTGTGGTCAGGTGGTGGCAACGTTCTAGGCACAGTGGCAAGCTGTTCAAGTCAAGTCAGGGTCATCGGTCAAAGTTGGGGTAGTGGTAGGCGGCGTTTCAGTTGGATCAAGATTCAAGCCTAGTAATCCCAAGCTTCTTTTGACACTTATTATTGAACTCAGTCAGGCTTGGATCAAGATTCATGTCTAATAGTCCTAAACTTTTTGTAGCACCTTTCTTATTACTTTTAGACATCTTACCTTTTATGCATCCAACACATGTACCAAACTCAGTCAAGGTCATTAAGCATTTCGCCTTTTATGGAAAGTGTCGCATAGTGTCATCCTATCTTGAGATATGTGGCTTAGTCTTGTCTTGCGAGGTCCACAAGCAAACTGCTTCACGATCTCATTTTCCTTTTAAAATTGATTCAATCACATCCATACATAGACTTAGTCCCCAACCTTGGTCATAAATGAGATAGGAGCTGAATCATGATTCAAGAATGCTTGGCTCTTTTATATATATTTTTTTTTTTTTTTTTTTTTTTTTGGTGAGAATCACAATTCTTTATTAAAATACGAAATAAACCAAGTTACATCTGGATAATGGGTAAGCGAGCAACAAGCTGCGCCGCTATACCCTTTTGAATCGCAAAGCCTATTCTACTAAATACAAACTTTTGGTTCCTCGGGCTTTGCGAATCACTGTGGACCACCTTCTGCACCCGCTCCAAAAAACGAACTGCCTCAGGGGCTAAGGATCCAAAAGTATCGAAGGCAAACGGAATGAACACATGTTGATTCTCTAGACATGCTGCCTCGTGCTTAGCAACCTTCCTAGCTTCCGCCTTCAAAACCGCCTGTCCCTGAACGAATCCACTATCTCTCAGTCCCACCAGTGGGGACACCCCAGTGAGGTCAACACACGCGTGCTTACCCCCCGCCCAGCCAAACACAAGGACGTCCGCAGGACGCAGGGTAGATCTTCCCTCTCGTGGGTCAGTCAGAAAATTAACAGGGGCTTCTTTCTTGGCTGAGATCCCGGCGCGCCTAAGCACATCCCATAAAACATCTCTAACCCAGTCATGACGATACTTGAACCCCGGCAATTCCTTACAGTGAAGGGCATGCTCGCCAAATCTATCCAAACAGGCTTTTTTACAAATGGGGCAAGAGTCGTCTGGCGGGAAAAGGGGAATCATGAGCCGGTATTTAAGGATGGCTCTGTATTCAACTGCTGACATCCGTTGCCCAAGACCTTCAATGGGCGCAACAGTCAAAAAATCTTGGGCATGAGCCCCCTTGAGACAGGCCAAAACTGCCTTTTGACGCGGGGTCATATCGAACCGCTCCTCCATATCCTGTGCGTGTTTACCATACAGAGCACTCGCCAAAGTTTGTTGAGGTTTCTTGGGGGCGGTCTCCTTATCAGTAAAACCGCCTAGATCAAGGTCTGGGAGAGTTGTTCCAATATTACCAAGCGCAAGGGAGTAGTCAGGATCCACCCCCATAACACCAGCGCTTCGCAAGATGTGGTCCTGCAGTTTCCACGATTGGGCCCTGGATGCTACAAAAGCATATGCGGAGACGTCCTCCGCCGATATAAGCCCTAAGCCCCCGCAGCGCATAGGGAAGGAGGCCAACCTCCACTGGAGGTCCCCAAAATGCGGTCCTCCGCTGACAACAATGTCTTCAACAGCCCCTCGCAGACCTGCATCGAAGATAGACACAGCCTCTTTGACATGTTCGGGTTGACAAGTCCGGAGCCCAAACACTAATTTAGCAACCCCCATGCACGAGCGCAACAGGAGGAGCTCACTTTGGGGGTCCCTTAAGTCCGACAGCCGTTTCATAAGATCAACCGCCCGAAGAGCTCGTCTAGATGCCAAAGACTGAATAAACCTTGCATCCCGACTAACCGCCCCCCCGAGGAGTTTAACCCCCCCTACGGGCCTGCTAATCTCGCTAGGGAATAAACCCGGCACTTTCTTCGCACCATTGCATGACGGCCAAAAAATCTCCGTTTTCCGAATATTAAGCCTAAGCCCAAGAGATGCCCCCTCTGAACGGATAATGTCCAACGCCCTAGAAACTTCCTCTGCCTTACCAATGATTGTGCCATCGTCCAAGTACCAGGCATGGAAGGGCAAGGAGCAGGCGCCCTGCACACGGAGGACCAGCGGATGAAGAACCAGCGCAAAGAGAAGGGGGCCGAGAGGGTCCCCTTGCTGCACCCCTGTGGTAGCCCCAATATGGGTATCCCCCACATATAATCTTGCGGGTTGCGCATATAAAAATTGGACCCACGGGAAGATAGATGGGCATCTGCAACTAACTTCCCTGAGAAGTGTCGTACGGTCCACCTCGTTAAAGGCGTTAGAAAAATCAACAGTGAGCATGGCCAGGGACCCGTCAGAATGGAACGCGCTCAGAAACCTGTTAGCACTGTGCAGCACCGCTTCTGCCCCATTAGGGACCCCAACCCCAAACTGAAAATCCCCCAGATAGGTTGCCATCTCTTTACCCACTTTACGCATAGCGACTTTTGACACCAATCTTCTCCAAATGGCCCCCACCGCAATGGGCCTAATCCCGTTGTCAGGCTTTAATAGGGGGGTCAGCGGTGCCGAAGCAATGAACTCCGCCAGAGCTTTAGGACATAACCCCCCAAGCCACAAGTTGACAACATCGGTGATGGCTTTAAGGAGCCCAGAGGCAGTTGGAGACCCCTGGCCACAGAAAGCGTCTAAAATATGTTGCGCCCGCAGACCATCCCTCCCACAAGATGTCCCTTTCGGGAACGTTTTAATACATTCCAACACGCACTCAGCGTCCACCTGCAAGGCTGGCTCCAAAGGCAAGGCGGAGGGCATGGTCGGGGGGTCCACAACAGGGTGTTTATCTATCAGGGCTCTCAATGTGTCCTCCCCAGCAGGCGCAACCCCAGATGAACACAGAACCTTAACGGCCGCAGTATAATGGCCATCCGCTACCTTCCGAAGGCACTGCTTAATATTGCCCCCACCATCTACTTTAGCTTGGTCCCCTACCCTCCCCGAAAACGACGCCACGGGGAGTTCAAGGAGGGGCGGGACCAATTCCTCTAACCCTGCCCCATCTTTCCAAACCGCCAATGCCCGCATAATAGAGCTACATTGAAGCGATTTCCTGTTACCCGATCTTCGTTCTTGCCTAGAGGCCGGTTTGACCACCCGTAAGGTGCAGCGAGGCAACAACAAAAGTTTAACCCAAGCCTCAATGGACCCTGGGGCATCCACCACTTTACGGAGACCCCCTGACAAAGCATGGGCAAAAGCCATGCGACATGCAGGCGGGATACTCTTGACCGTAGCAACAGGCAGGGCGAGGATGCGCTCAAGGAGAGCGACATCTACCACCATCTTCCCAGACGTATCACTCACATGCGTCACTTGCGGATCACGAGGTTGAGGAATCCCCGTTATAAAATCTGTAACGCCCAGCGTTTCCCGAATAATATAATAATAATAATATTTTATTCTTAAAACGATTCGTTAATTCGTTAACAATAATATCTCGCTAACTAAGAAATACATACTTGTTCATTAATAAATTTAATTATCTAAAATAACGCGTTTGTAAATAATAACACACCGGTAAACCGACCAGTATCCTTGTAAATTTCTAAACATGACTAAAAATATATTATAGCAAATATACAGTCCAACCACTCGTTTTAAGTCAGTTTATATAAATAAATTTAACAAATATCTATTTTAGCGGTTAAACGAGACCGAGTCAGTAGCTGGCCCATATACGCGGTACCCAACCACTTAACCCACACAAACCCTATCTATTTAACCTCTAAGTCTTCTTCTTCTTCTTCATTCTAACACAATGAAACCCTAGCCACCATCACCACTTTTGTTCTCCTACCCTTTTCCTCTCAATAAACAGCAGCAAGCCAAGACACCCGAGCCTTATAACACATTTCCACTCTCATCTGTCACGTTTTTCTCTCTCTACTCTCTCTCTACTCCCGCTCGTGCCTCTGTTTCTCTGGTTGAGAACCGGCCGGCCACCACCTACCTAATGGTGGTGGCGGCGCACTGTTTCAGACCCACAAAAAGGGCAGTGGAGGCGGGTAGTTGTTGGAACGAAGGAGGGCAGGAGCCGACTTGGGCTGGGTTAGGGGTGGTTTCTTTAGGTTCGAGTTGTGGTGGAAGTGCTCAGAGATGGTGGTGGGCAGAAAGAAGATGGCGGCGGTGCGTGGCTGTGGTGGTTGAAGGACGACGTCGGGGCAGGTGGTGTCTGGCCCCGATTATGGTTGTTGTTGTTGTTGTTGGTTGAACCGAGGATGGTGGTGGTCGTTTAAGAAGAGGCGGCGGCGGCCACTGGTGGTTGTGGAGGTGCTCGGGTTCGGGTCTGTTGGGACTCCGGCTCGGGTCAGTTTTTGGTTTTGGTCTCGGTTCAGTTTTGGTTGTGGCTCGATCCGAGTCGAGTAGTTATCGTTGATTCTTGATGGTGGTCGCCTCGAGCTCCAGATCCGGGTTCAAGTCGGGTGTAGTTGATTGGGTTAGATTCGGTTTTGGGTTCGTGTTCGGGCTCGGTCAAACCTGGTCAACGGGTCAGATCTGGTTGGTCAAACGTCCAGATCTGGTCAAACACTGGTCAACATCCGTCAAGCTTCGTTCCGGTCAAAGTTGGTCAACGAGTACTCCAAGTACACACGTATCGGTTCGCGAGTTTGAATAACGGGAAGGTATAACGCGCGCCACGATCTTAGTTTTTTTTTTATTCTTTATTTATTTATTTGGTGTATATTGTATATAAATACTTATTCTAAAAATGTAAGCGAACCGAACCGATTGCGACTAAAAACTATTTTATTTTAGTGACTCGAAGGAACGGAAAAATAACTAACTTATTATACACTTAATGTCGCGTGGATAATTAAATGTTAAACTACATATGTCTACATATCACTTGTCGAAATGTATAGTTTCTCAAATATTTTAGTGTTTCAAGTTAAACCATTCGTCGAGTAAAATAACTTAGTTAAATAATGTTGCGTGTTGTGAAATTTGACTAGTGATTTTGGGAATAATATAGACAACATGAGTTGTCGGTTTCTTACAAAAACAGAGGAAACTCTGCCCAAATTTTTATAAAATATAAGGAACACATTTGACGCATGGTTCGTGTAAATAAAGCTACATTTTACTAATAAATTCCATCCAAATATTATTTCGTCATAATATATGGACACACATGCTATCCAACTACGAAGCGAGTTAACGTTCGACTCAAGCTACGTAAATATTTTTTTTGTTATACAAAATGTGTTTTTACCAATAACTACAATAACTTATTTATTTCCAATAACTATACTTACACTTATATTTTCATGAAAAGCAAACGAAGTTACTATCGGTTCGTTAAGTCATACACACTTTAAGACGCGCATTCATTCAATGCGAGTCTAGGTAGTTGAATAAACTATCTATACAATCAATAAAAGAAACAAGCTTACTTGCATTAGAATTTAAGGCGTCCTTTACTTGTAATAGGATACAAGAGTTCAATTAATCCAAGTTCAGACTTGTTGCTACTTGCTAGTACTTACACAGTGAATTTCAGGTGAGTTTACGTAATCCTGTTTATGCGATTCTTTATACTTGCAACAATTTTAAGCAATTCAACATGCATGTCTAGTAGTAAACTTTATTGCCTCATGAATTAGTCAACAGTTTCAACGAGTTTCAACGAGTTTCAACATTTACATAATCATTAGCTATGGCCAAGCCGGCGATACTCAATAATAGATCTATTGGATTGACAACCCCACCCGGATACGTGTACCTCCTACATAGGTCACGTGGGTGATTGTTATCGTTCAACATATTACTAAGGTGAACCGTAGATGACGGGATGGACCTAAACTAGTCGGAGGTTTGATTATGTCAACATATTATACTATGCATGTAGACTTAAATTTACGATAGACATACGAATTGCTAGACTTTTATACTTAAACTATATGCTTAACATGGATTATGTATTCTCACCAACTTCTAGTTGACCCCCCCATTTTTCCAAACTTTACAGGAAGTACTGATGCTTGAAGTCTAGAGTTAGCATGAGGAGATATTTGAAGTTTAAGCTTTGTTTGATAATTTGATGTAGACTTTAATGTAATTCAATATTGTAATGTAATAAAGGATTATTTAAACATACGTATTACCATGAGCTACTGAACAATCATCAATACGTGACATCCCGATGTTTCCGCCATCGGTTGGGGTGTTACAGATTGGTATCAGAGCCATGGTTATAGGGAATTAGGTTATTAGAAAAATAATCTAGTCTATAACCTTAGGACTTTAACCAGTATTTGCTTCAATTACTTGTAGCTCTACCTTATCCTTATCTCTATCCCTATCCTTATCCTTATTCTTAACCTAACTTGGTCTTGATTTTCGTTTATTCGGGGTTAGATATTTACAATCTTTGTGTTTCATTTTCATTTATACCCCCTCACTCCCGTATAAAATCTAAGTTTTGAATCTCAATATTTTTACAATTCAAATATATTTTCTTCTTATATAATTTTCTCATTAGTTTAAACTTCATGAATCATTTCTGGGTTCACAATCCTAATTCGTTTTACAAACTTATAATATTACCCATAAGTCTAATTATTTTTAACATCTAACTCAAATCATATGTTTCCCTTTACATCATACATAAATCTATCATCTTTGATGTTCTGGCCAATTTTATTTTAAACTCCCCCTTACATTTTTATTTATGTGTATATATATGTATATTTTGAAAATACTATCAATCATAAAGGATCATCATATTCAGGATTCTAAAATCCTTGTTCAAACTATCATCTCGTAACCTGTTTATAAGAGATACTTTAGCACCAAAACTAAAGAATACTGAATTTTGTCAAGCTTTCATCACTTGGGAACTTCACAAACTATAACAAATAAATATATTTTTTTTTTTAAAAAGAGTTTTATTTCCACAAACTTATTTACTAAATTTCAAATTTTTATTGAACAATTTATTGGCGTAACAAATGATTTACGATAAAAATGTTTTAATCTATTAAGAATGACTTCTTTTATGTATTACTCAAAGTTTATTATACAAAACGTCTGAACAAATTCTTGATTTTTGAAATCCGACATCGTGTTTAAAACCTATGACTTATCGAAACATTGTAATCTAAATCAATTTAGTTGTACAATTTAATGACTTTTGTTGTGTATACAAAACCAATTTTGAAAATAAAATCTTTCCCTCCACAGGAACAAAATTTACTCTACAATTTTTCCATTGACACATACTTATTTTAAAACTTGTTCGAACTATTACAAATTTTTGGCAATTACCACAATCATGTTTTCTCATACGCTTGTATCTAACTAATTATTCAAACCCCACGATTATTCTGCATGATCACCTTATTACTTGCGTCTTTTTGAAACCCTATAAATTAAACCCTTTATCAACCATCTACATATTCACCATTGTTCACAACCTTGATGTTACTTTGGGTTTTCATTACCCCTCGAGAAAAAAAAAAAATTCACATTCTCTATCTTTTTTAACATGAACTTGATCTCTACGATAACCGAACTATTGAAAACTTGATTGTTCGTTGCATCAAACATGAATTTTAGTTATACATGAGGATTTGATTATCTACCTGAACATTTAATTATTCTTGATAGTTGAAAACATGGGATATAAACTATTTGTTATAAACACACCTAGAGTCATTAACCTTGTCTAGGGCAACTCTATTACAACTCACATGCTATATTTGATACTTGATACATATACAAACTTGATTACATGTATGTATTATCAACTTGCAACTTATGTGTTAAATCAAAAACAATTATTACACTTAATCAAACAACTGGTAGAGGATGAAGTACTTGCTCAACAGTTAGTAGAGTATCTAATAACCTGCTCAACGATTGGTAGAGGTCATCATGCCTGCTCAACAGTCGGTAGAGGTTCTAATAACCTGCTCAACGACTGGTAGAGGCTATCGCACCTGCTCAACAATCGGTAGAGGTTCCTACTCACTGACCGGTAGAAGTCTTTTTCCTGCTCATCAGTTGGACTCATCTTTGGATACATTATACATGTAAATTGATACAAAGATTTATTAGACTCATTGATACAAAGATTCAATCATAATGTTATTTTTGCATTACTTACATATGTGTTTAGAGTCATAGAAGGACACAAAACCCTAATGTAAGGTAAATTGGTGATTGCGGTCCGGAACGTAATCATGAATTTACAGGTACGTTCGGGTGGTGTGAAATTCTATTAGGACTTTGGTAAGAAACACTAGCGATACATCGGAAATTGGTAGTTCAGTTAGCCCATCCATAGTCTATTATCTCATGTAACTTAGGTTTGGTGTTTATTTCCCCTCGTTATTTTAGACTATCGTAATCCAACCCTTATAACTCATACGTAACACTTTATCCTAGTATCCATAAAACTTCTGGCATACTTTAAAACTAAATGATAGACGTCCAAGCATTTACCTAAACCATGTGTTTTTAATAACTTCGGGACGAAGTTTCCTAATGTAGGGGAGACTGTAACGCCCAGCGTTTCCCGAATAATATAATAATAATAATATTTTATTCTTAAAACGATTCGTTAATTCGTTAACAATAATATCTCGCTAACTAAGAAATACATACTTGTTCATTAATAAATTTAATTATCTAAAATAACGCGTTTGTAAATAATAACACACCGGTAAACCGACCAGTATCCTTGTAAATTTCTAAACATGACTAAAAATATATTATAGCAAATATACAGTCCAACCACTCGTTTTAAGTCAGTTTATATAAATAAATTTAACAAATATCTATTTTAGCGGTTAAACGAGACCGAGTCAGTAGCTGGCCCATATACGCGGTACCCAACCACTTAACCCACACAAACCCTATCTATTTAACCTCTAAGTCTTCTTCTTCTTCTTCATTCTAACACAATGAAACCCTAGCCACCATCACCACTTTTGTTCTCCTACCCTTTTCCTCTCAATAAACAGCAGCAAGCCAAGACACCCGAGCCTTATAACACATTTCCACTCTCATCTGTCACGTTTTTCTCTCTCTACTCTCTCTCTACTCCCGCTCGTGCCTCTGTTTCTCTGGTTGAGAACCGGCCGGCCACCACCTACCTAATGGTGGTGGCGGCGCACTGTTTCAGACCCACAAAAAGGGCAGTGGAGGCGGGTAGTTGTTGGAACGAAGGAGGGCAGGAGCCGACTTGGGCTGGGTTAGGGGTGGTTTCTTTAGGTTCGAGTTGTGGTGGAAGTGCTCAGAGATGGTGGTGGGCAGAAAGAAGATGGCGGCGGTGCGTGGCTGTGGTGGTTGAAGGACGACGTCGGGGCAGGTGGTGTCTGGCCCCGATTATGGTTGTTGTTGTTGTTGTTGGTTGAACCGAGGATGGTGGTGGTCGTTTAAGAAGAGGCGGCGGCGGCCACTGGTGGTTGTGGAGGTGCTCGGGTTCGGGTCTGTTGGGACTCCGGCTCGGGTCAGTTTTTGGTTTTGGTCTCGGTTCAGTTTTGGTTGTGGCTCGATCCGAGTCGAGTAGTTATCGTTGATTCTTGATGGTGGTCGCCTCGAGCTCCAGATCCGGGTTCAAGTCGGGTGTAGTTGATTGGGTTAGATTCGGTTTTGGGTTCGTGTTCGGGCTCGGTCAAACCTGGTCAACGGGTCAGATCTGGTTGGTCAAACGTCCAGATCTGGTCAAACACTGGTCAACATCCGTCAAGCTTCGTTCCGGTCAAAGTTGGTCAACGAGTACTCCAAGTACACACGTATCGGTTCGCGAGTTTGAATAACGGGAAGGTATAACGCGCGCCACGATCTTAGTTTTTTTTTTATTCTTTATTTATTTATTTGGTGTATATTGTATATAAATACTTATTCTAAAAATGTAAGCGAACCGAACCGATTGCGACTAAAAACTATTTTATTTTAGTGACTCGAAGGAACGGAAAAATAACTAACTTATTATACACTTAATGTCGCGTGGATAATTAAATGTTAAACTACATATGTCTACATATCACTTGTCGAAATGTATAGTTTCTCAAATATTTTAGTGTTTCAAGTTAAACCATTCGTCGAGTAAAATAACTTAGTTAAATAATGTTGCGTGTTGTGAAATTTGACTAGTGATTTTGGGAATAATATAGACAACATGAGTTGTCGGTTTCTTACAAAAACAGAGGAAACTCTGCCCAAATTTTTATAAAATATAAGGAACACATTTGACGCATGGTTCGTGTAAATAAAGCTACATTTTACTAATAAATTCCATCCAAATATTATTTCGTCATAATATATGGACACACATGCTATCCAACTACGAAGCGAGTTAACGTTCGACTCAAGCTACGTAAATATTTTTTTTGTTATACAAAATGTGTTTTTACCAATAACTACAATAACTTATTTATTTCCAATAACTATACTTACACTTATATTTTCATGAAAAGCAAACGAAGTTACTATCGGTTCGTTAAGTCATACACACTTTAAGACGCGCATTCATTCAATGCGAGTCTAGGTAGTTGAATAAACTATCTATACAATCAATAAAAGAAACAAGCTTACTTGCATTAGAATTTAAGGCGTCCTTTACTTGTAATAGGATACAAGAGTTCAATTAATCCAAGTTCAGACTTGTTGCTACTTGCTAGTACTTACACAGTGAATTTCAGGTGAGTTTACGTAATCCTGTTTATGCGATTCTTTATACTTGCAACAATTTTAAGCAATTCAACATGCATGTCTAGTAGTAAACTTTATTGCCTCATGAATTAGTCAACAGTTTCAACGAGTTTCAACGAGTTTCAACATTTACATAATCATTAGCTATGGCCAAGCCGGCGATACTCAATAATAGATCTATTGGATTGACAACCCCACCCGGATACGTGTACCTCCTACATAGGTCACGTGGGTGATTGTTATCGTTCAACATATTACTAAGGTGAACCGTAGATGACGGGATGGACCTAAACTAGTCGGAGGTTTGATTATGTCAACATATTATACTATGCATGTAGACTTAAATTTACGATAGACATACGAATTGCTAGACTTTTATACTTAAACTATATGCTTAACATGGATTATGTATTCTCACCAACTTCTAGTTGACCCCCCCATTTTTCCAAACTTTACAGGAAGTACTGATGCTTGAAGTCTAGAGTTAGCATGAGGAGATATTTGAAGTTTAAGCTTTGTTTGATAATTTGATGTAGACTTTAATGTAATTCAATATTGTAATGTAATAAAGGATTATTTAAACATACGTATTACCATGAGCTACTGAACAATCATCAATACGTGACATCCCGATGTTTCCGCCATCGGTTGGGGTGTTACAAAATCGATCTCGCCTCCTGCACGCGAGGTGCATTTAACCACTTCTTTGCCGTGCCGACAACGCCCATTCAAGGCATGCAGGGTCATGCACTCCCCACATAGCCAATTCTTCAGCACACGCAAGGTGTCAACAACGTCATTGTAAAGGTCAAAATTTGAAGCAAGATGCTCCTTTAACTCACCTCTCCTTTCTTTCCCATTAAAATGATCTCGTTGGAAATGCATTAGTAACCGAGAGTATCCCTTGTATCCCGGCGTACCATCCTTGCAAGAATGATAATTTTTAAAGGGGCAACGCCATATCCCTGTGGCCGAGCTGGGTCCAGGTCCCCCACCACTGCCTCTCATGGATCCTTTAAAGGGATAATTATATATATATATATATATATATATATATATATAATATTTAAATATGTTATATAGGTGTTTTTAAAGTTAAGAAATAAACCCGAAAAAATGTGTGGGACCCCATGTTAATTATTATTATTATTATTATTATTATTATTATTATTATTATTATTATTATTATTATTATTATTATTATTATTATTATAGTCACCCCACTTTAGTCAACCATTACCCAACACTTTAACACATTTAAACACTCTTTTTTGAGGTTATCTTCCCAACTGAAAATAAGACAATAAAAACATACAGCTCCACACCACTACTGCATTCTAAATGTAGCTAAAAGAAATAAATGGTCGAAGGAAGAAGACAGTGGGTCAAAGGGTGCCGCCTGTGAGTTTAATGCACACAGAAGAATAGGAAATACAAACATGGATACTTCTGGTTGAGGTCACAAGTGAGACTGTAAACCTGTCTAAACCCAATTCATGATGTTTTGATCTGTTGTATCCCATGTATCGCATTGTCCAACAAATAATGAATGTTGAAAGTATATTCTACTAACCAAACTAACTAGAAACCACCATTTACAATACATTCTTACATCAAGTATACGACACGGATAAAAACTACAAAAACACCGTAAAAACGAAAAGAAACCTCTAATATAGCAAATTTATATGCTTTGAATGTGGCGGGTTATGTGTGGGCGTGTGGGGATATGGTTGAACCTTTGATCTGAATTTGAAGCTGTTTTCTTGTGCCACGTTTAAATATAAAAACCCATGAGCCGGAACATCTGTACAGTTCAACAAAAATGGATCTATTATGCTGGATATGTCAGGTAGCAAGTGTTCCCTGACTCATATCTTTAGCACCAAATCCGCAACCTGCATTGTCATGGGTTGAAGTCATTTAAAGGTGCAATGCAACCCATTTATACTTATAAATGGGTTAGTTTCATGTTATTGTTTATTCATGAAGATCAGGTCAAATGGGCCAACCAGAAAAATGCCGATATATGTTTGTGTGTGTTATATACATATTGTTGGTTCAGGTCCCTACTCTACACACACAAAACACTCACGTATGTATAGTTGCAAAGGATTTGTAAAAGAAAAGGAATGAAAAGTTGAAAGCTACTGTATATTATTCATCAAAGCTTGGGGCCCTTAAATAGCCTTAATATACAAAACAAACGTACGTAAAATAACAATAAAATATTACCTAGTCTTCCTAAAGAACCGCTAAACATGGAGACCCACTCTTCTACCCATAACCAACGTACACTTCCAAGTTTGACTACTAAATAGACCAAACTAAAACTATATTTAAATACTTTTTGTCTTGAATGTTCAGCCACATAGATGATCATGTGAACCCTTGAGATTACTTTATTTCATGCAAACAAACCAACAAGTCGTGACCCGTGACTCGCAACTCATGATCCGTGAACTAATCCGATTAATCCAACATTCACCCCCTTAATCGGTTTGTTCACACTTTTTCTCACAGTAGCGTTTGGTCACCAAATTTTTTCGAACCATCTCGACTTCTACCGGACACCCGACCTTCACCTCGGTCACATCCAAAGTCATCTCGGTTCAACCCGAATCAAACCGCCACACTTGTAACATATCCCATGGCATCCCGTTGGAACCCCGTTCACTAACATCTTGACTTATCACGGATTGACGACCTCTAACCCGGCCAAATCCAAAGCCACCGATTGAACTCCAACGCCATAATGTCACACCGTGTGTTTTTCATTTCTCTTCCAATCTTGATAATCCGTGCGCTTTTCCGATCAAATATGTTCCAAGAGGCATCTCCACCGACAAGAAAACAAGGCCACCGCCTTCTAACATTTTCTTTCTCCCGCCAAGCGAATTGAATCCAAAGCCACCTGCTTTGACGGACCCTTTCTGCTCGCTTTTCCTGCGTACACCGGTCTCCTCTTATGACGAAACAATTCAATCAAGGCACCTGTGCTTACCGGTTGTGACTAGTCGCACAAACCCGCAACTAACAACCAAACAGCCCTATATCTTCTCCCGTTGACCATATCTAACAGCCATAAAACACCAATGTTTATCATCGGTCACCCCGTCATCCAATACGACACTTCCACCAAGACAACGGTTAACCGAAACATTTAAACGGTCTTCATTTTCTGCTGTAAAACAACCCCGAAACAACTTGCCTTTGTTTTTCATGCGAGAACCATTGTCCTGAAACAGCACTTTAAACTCCTTTGATCATGACTAACAGCTACGAGACACACTGGTGTTAACCCGTCACCGTCGTCATCCAATTCTTTCACTTTGTTTTCCCTATCTTACCCGTTTAACCCATCATCATTAAACTGGCTACAAATCAAGTACATAGGTTGAAATCCCGTTAACCCATTTCTTTTTTGGTTATGTAATTTAATGGAAACATTCAACTGTTGAATCACTTTTCAACAGCAATTGATCACTTTTGTTGCATATATGTTCAAAATCTCCACTTAACATCAAGAAGCTTTTATTGAAAATCGACTACTTGAAACAAATTTAACTTAAAACATTAAGAAAGTCAATTACAATTCAGAAATCTGCCAAAAGTTCAATGTGAATCTGCAATGCAGGAGACTGGCGGCGCAGCTTGTTGCCCGTCTACCTGCTATTATGATGTAACTTTCGTATTTTGTTTTAATGAAAATCACTGAAATGAAAATAAATAAATAAAAACTGGGAACCTGTAAACTCACATCTGCCTCAGTCTGGATTCTGGAAGACTAGAAAGACCATTTAGACCTTCGAAGCAATAGTTCCATACATGACCTTTTATAAAATTGTCAAAGATCAAGGTACCTGATGGATGCATCAATAAAGACTCTTTATGTGAGTTGCACATTTGCACGTCTGAATGAATACAGCACTGACGACCTTTCTTCTGCCCTTATCAACCTGTCGCTTGTCTAAAACCAGCAGCAACTCGTTAATCGAAGACACCCGATAACTATCGAAAGTCTCAGCCTGTGATCAGATGGTCTGTTGTTTCATGAACAATACCACAACACAGGTAAAAATTATCACCCATCATAATTGGCTTTCGGAACCGCCCAATTGTTCAAGAAGAAAGTCTGCCCCGTAATAGTCAAGCCACTGCTCTGCACCAGGTCCTCTCTAACCTGCTTAACAATGACTAATAACCAAAAGCATCTGATCGAACTATGCCCTTTCTATAAGGCCTAAACCACCTCCAATCCCATATATAAGAATTACCCGCACCCTTAAAACAATCTTTAACCAGAATAAAACATTTTTACCGCATCCCAGCTCAAGAATAAGTTTATGGGAAATGTCGACATTGAGACTGCACAGGATATACTCCCCGGATCAGAAAGGTTGCTCCTTACACCTAATAAATCTGCTCCCAATACCCTCCAAAGTCTAAATGTCTTTTGATGGGGCTTTACAGAAGGATAAGAAATAGTTAAGGAGGGATCCTAAAACTGCCTAGCAAGAGTGATTCGTCCCGCTATGGATAATATCTCTGCTTTCCACCTACACGACCTGGAGTAGTACCTTTCAATAATCGCATTCGGAGCGAAAACCCTGTTCATGTTGGCACCCACCAGCAGCCCCAAATACGGAAACGGCAAGGAGCCGGCCTGACAACATATAATTGACGCCTAATTTTGATTTTTGAGACAACATACTCTAATTACACAAGCGTCCCATGTTTTTTAGGTGAACGGTACTTGACAGACTTCTATTATGAAACTAGAAATTTCATGTGTTTACATGCTAAAGTGGAATGTGACCAATGTATTACCTATTTACAATTTTTCTACCTATAATTGTGATTTAGAAACTCATTTCTTTTATCTTTTTAAGATGTAGTAATTTGAATTAAACAAGACAATTGTATTAACTATTTGACCGTATAAGGTTTTACCCTCACAAATAAGCAAGAGGAAAACATGAAAATGAGGAAACAAAATAATAAGTAAGCAAATACCACTATATAGCAACATCATGTAAACCTTGGCATCTATAGTCATTGTCACCGTTTTGAAGAGTTCAAAATCAACATCTGTTAAAAGAAAATATGTCACAGTAAAGAAAAACATGAAAGAAATTTCAAGTATGTCACCGCTATCTAGGTATGGAAACTAGATACCGGAAATACATTTGAAAAGTAGATATATTCAAATAACAAAGTAAAAAAATAAGCCAAATATTGTAGTTCGAGAAATTTGTACATGACTAGAGGTAAAACTTCATATTCCATCACAAAACTAGAGTAGAGTCTTAGGGTCTGTGAATATAGTCGCAAGCTCCCGGGACTTCAATGAAAAACCTGCAGTAAGACACAGATTAATAAAACCAACGCTAAATGTTATTTAACAAAAGGTATACTTGATAAACTAATTAGGAAATCTCATTTGATACATATGAGCTAAACCTTGTTTTATATCTAATTTTGCATCCTATTTACAATTAGTAACTTGGTTTTAGAAAAGAGTGAGGCACTCCAAGACGGCTGATTCCCCAAAGCTGAGAATGAGTAAAAAGCCTAGCATACGCAAGGTGTTTCTCTATGTACGACCACAAAGTTTTATGTGCACAACCATACATCTCTCTCATCTCTTTTACATATCAACCTTTTTATCAAGTAATCCATCCATAATTTCTTCATCCCTAATTTTTTGACCGGATTCAATATGGCCTTAAGCACCACAAGGACAGTTTCTTCAACTAAGATTAGTAATATATATTATATAGATTAATTTTAGGTCAAATTCCTGTAGAAACATGTTAAGGTTGCCCCAACTTTAGTAGCAATTTAATGTTTGCCTCCACTTCCTTAATCTATTATAGCCTTCATCATAGTGAGTTGCTAGGAATAATCATCAAGAGTCATTCAAACTTCCATTAGTAGTGAAATATAGTAACCAAAAAGAGATAAAAAAAAATATTTTTACCTTGTTTGTATGTTTCAAATGCCTGTTGTTCTTAGCTCTCCACTTAGAAATTTTCGATGTAGCATTTACCATTGTCATAAACTGTATAATCTGGCTGATCAACTAGAAGTAATGATTCCATTTACGAATCCCCAAAAAATGAACTAGCAAACTCAGAAATCCCAATATTCTTGATCGTTTTTGAGCAGGGATTATATATAGAAAACGAGCGAACATGATAATCATGCCAAACTCTACGATCGCGGTCTACAAATTCAATTATAGATTCACCATTCTTCCTAAATCCCCTTATTGATGCATATGGTATATTAACAATGAATAGCTTTGTAAACGACTTTGAAACACCACCCTCCATCATCCACGCAACAGAACCCATCTCATCCCTACGAAATTCAAGCACAACAAGAGACTCCTTTAGCTTAGACATAGATAAATTTAAAGGAAATTGGCGTGCTAAACTGTCTGGAAGGTTTATTTCTGTAAATTCTTCACTTGTCATATCAAATGAAATAATCAGTATATAATACTTGAAACAATCATCCATGGGAATCGTATCAGCAGCTAACCAATAAAGACAGCCATCAACAACTACCTGTAAACCAAAAAACTGAGTTGATGTACGAGGGAGATTGCTGCTATCAGAACTTCTCCAAGTCCCTGTACTTAATGTAAAAACCTCAACTTGCCAAGAGATGGAAGCTACAATCTCAAGGTATCTGCACCTCTTAATCCATGTAATCTTGACTATCTTAGTGTCCATAGTTTCACAACAACAGAAACCGCTTTTCTAATTAAAGGATTACAAATAACAGCCATGCTCTGTGTACCGTCACGCTTACCATACAAACAAAACAAGCCATGTGAACTGCCGATTATGTTAAGAAAACTAAACATGTTAAGAAAAGCCAGATAATCTTTCTGTTGTGGAAAACTATCATCATCAACGACTGAAACATATTTTCGCATAGAATAATTATCAGATAAATACCCTAGAAGTAGATACTGCTGTTGGCCACTATAACGCTTAATAAAATGAGAGCTGTCAATGAGAGACTTCCATGCTTTGCAGACGGATCGGAATTGAATCAACAACTTCACAGGCAGCCTTTTCATGATTTCCTCCTGGATTTCGAATGGCATGTTGTCTGACATCTTGATTTTGATTTGGATTTGGATTATGGTGTGAAATTTTTAGGGGGGTTTTTTTTTTTTTTTTTACAACTAGAGATCGAAGGGGATACTAGAAACCGTATGGAAGCAAAACAAACAACGCTGCTAGTGTATGATAATTATATATCTATACAAAAAGCAACTTAACGCCGTTATCTTTCCTTTAGTTACCGTCAACTTCCACCGCCTGTTGTACTCTTCCCTCCTACCCTTTGTAACCGTCGGTGACTTTCTTTCCATCCACAAATACCGCCTACTTCTTCTTCCATCGCAAACCGAAATCGTTTTCAAATCTCCCAATTATTCAATATCACCAACTTCCGTTCTCCCTCCTTCAACCTCCAATCACAAACCGAAACCAAACGACCAGTGATTTTTGCCATCAAAGGTACCAATCTTACTCTATATTCAAACCATTCATATGCTTCTTCCATGTCTTTCTTCTTGAATCGCGATTAGGGTAACCATACACATATCTCCTTTTTTTTTTTTTTTAACACAGTACACATATCTTACTTAGGGTTAACATTTTTAAACTCTTAATTGAAATGTTTTGTTTGACACGTTTAATCAGAGATTGAGTACGGATCCATAATTTCAACCAGAAATGTTTGTTAATTATTGTTTATGTTATAATTGTTACAAAGACACTGAGATTGAGTACGGATCCATAATTTCAACCAGAATATGTTTGTTAATTGTTTGTTAATTATTGTTTATGTTATAATTGTTACAAAGACACTGAAACTGGGGATTGTTGTCGTTGAGTTATGTTTAAACTTTAAACGGACAATATGATGTGTTACCATGTGTTTAAATGCAAAATTTTATCTATGCGTGATTAGATTAGGTTTTGTTGTATCAGCATATGGATTTTAATTCGAAAATAAATTTACTTTTCTGTTGATAGTTGGGGATTGTTGACAGATTCAATGAACTTTATCGCAATGAATTATTGAATTCCTTTTTATGTGAATTTGGTTATTTCTGAAAACTCCCCGTTTTTTTTACGGCTAAACATGTAGAAAGTGATTGTTTTCCTACAAGAACTTTGTCATTGTTTTTTTTTCATGGTTTATGTCATAGCCTTCCCCACACCACCACCTTTCTGTACGCAGGTATACCTCATTTGATTCCTAAGATGTGTAATCCACCTGCTTTTAAGTAAATCTTCGTATGTTTTACAGCAAAGCTAATCTCATGGTAGTATGGCAAACACTGAGACTAGGCCCAACTATAGTACGTGTTGACCCTGTTGACATGTTGGGTTAATCGGGTTTATTCATGGGTCATGAGTCGGAATACACACGGGGTCATGGGTCGGCAGAAAATGGGTCATCAAAGCCACATTTAAACGTTGGTTTGGTGGAGGCTTGGTATAAAGTTTACCAATATTCATGGGATGTGGACATTAAAGTTTGTTGCTAAAAGGAATGAGAACATGGTTTATTTATCATGTGTTTTTTTTATTGCTTTGCTTTATATAACAGTAGTAGTTTTTGTTTTCAGTTAATCCATATAATTGTTTATTTTGATATTGATAAATAAACATAAGATTATCAGTTCCATAGTGATTGTTTGTGTGTGTGTAACCAGCGCCTGAACCAACAGACCCTATAAAAGTATGGGTACTAACAAAATGGATGCAGACAATCTTTCTGTCTTAAATTTTAGCAACTGATATATCATATGCAATTGGTAGTTCTAGCAATAACAAAGTAATTTTTTAATAACAAACTCGCACCCACCGCAAACTCTTAAGATTTCTTGACTTAATGTTGCATCTTCAAGACTTAAAACTAATTTGGCATTTATATTTGCATATCTTTGACTCTGAATTATAGCGTGGCCTGGTGTATGCATTTTTCAGGTATTGTTTGTATATTTTATATGGATTTTGCAGACTATTGAACGATATGTCCTCTTTTAACGGCGAATTATGCCAAAAAGATATGATGCTGCAAATTTTAGAAGCTCAGCCATACACTTTCCAAATTCTTCAAGCTAATCTTCATATTGCATCAGTAATCAATCATGGAGGTATGATCTGATTCTATTGCATCATTCACTATTCATTTAAACAAATATTAGATTTTGAATATTATGCTCAAAAGGAAAAAACAAATGCTGGTGGATATAATTTTGAAATTTACCTTTTGTGCATGAGTAATATTAAATAAAATCATATCTTCCAAGTCATTATCTTTATTGTTGGAATAAGATAACCATCATGTAACATCTTTGGAATAAGTTTTTGCAGAGACTGTTCTTACACAATTCTCCATTAAAAAGTAGACATGATCTTTCCGGTTTAATAGTCATCTAACCTGAGAAGACTACAAATTATCAGCTTATGGCTTATTATTATGATCGGTTTGTTCCTTCAACAATACCTTCAATACAAACAAAGAGCTGCGTTTGAAGTTATAGGCTAATGTATTCTTACCACTAAAGCGTGCAACTGAAATTTCTCTCACTCAAGATGGCTATCATTTTATTGCCAGTGTGCATGAACACTATGGCATGGATGATGTACACCAATCTGTCTTAGTTTTATACCCTTTTTTGACATCAACTTTCAAAGGTTCAATTTTGTTTTACTCCTCTTAACCAGATCAATGATCCGTGGCTCAAAATTAGTTTGGATCGAAACTTGCCATTTTTAAAATAATAATAAATGTCAAAGTAAAGTCAAAAATGAAAACAATTGAGTTAGTTACAATTTTACTCTGTTTATTAATATTGATGCTTCTACTTTGGATATTTGCAATGTAATTTTCATATTGCTTATGGATATTGTTGTATGAGTTTTGATGGTTGGTATGTGAAATTTTTTACACTGTAGCAGGCAGTTTACTTGATGGGTTCGAAAATCGAAACCTGCATAAAAATAAACAAATAAAGTTTGCACAACAGTATATTCAAAAATCACGAAAATTACTTCGTTGTATGTGAAACTTAAGTTATTTGAAAAAAATATACACCAAAACGTGAATAAAAACAAACACGATTGTCGTAAATTACAGCGAGTTGGTTTAAACGTAGATAAAAAAACATTTCGCAATTGTGTATTTGGAAGTTAGCGTTGCATGGTTAAAAAAAACCCTTTACAACAACTGGTCTGTTTAAAAACAACGTTTCAAAAATTCACAAAAAAAAAACATGTCAGAATGGTGTGTTTTAAGATGAGCGGGCATGGCAGTTTAAAAAGTCGAATAGTTTAAAAAACTTTTAAAACAACCGGTCGGTTTAGAAACATTATTACGAAAATTCACGTCAAAATGTAAATAAAAATAACTCCGTGTGGAGCGCTATCACGTAACAGAAAATTCGTTAAGAATTCATAATGATAATTATATTATAGCCTCGGGCTGTAGTTTAAATCGATTAAAAAAGGATGAACAAAAAGAAAAAGATAAATTTATTAAGGAGACCAACGATTAAACTTACTAAAAAGAACAGCGATGTTAATAAAAACTATGCACTAAAAAAATTTAATAAACAATTTTGTGTGTATATATCATGCACACAAAAACCTATAAATGTTAAAACCAATTTTATCTTTTTTTTTTTTTTTTTTTTTTTTTTTGCAAAATACAATTTGCCTTTCAACCAACCCTTTTGTAGAGCTTCACTATTTTTTTTTATCCACTTTTCTAATTGAACTGTTTCCTAATAAAATGATTTATTTTGGTCACATAGGTTAAGCAAAATAAAAAGAATGTTTTGTATAAACTGAATGATTTTCATATTTCATATATTGATATAATAAAAGAAGTTTATAAACAGCATCCCGCTGCAACGCGCGGGGTTGCGCCAACTTATTATATAAGAATACATTTAGTAACTTTCGTTGTGTCTTGCGATTACTGTAGCTAAGTGTCTTTTCAGTGTACAGTAACGAGTGGCGCTTTCGTAATTTAACAACGCTTTAGGGATGTTTAAGTCATTTGGTTTGAGTGTAAAGATATGTGACTCTGTCCTTTGCTCTGTGCCATGTGCTTTCTCCGTCTTCTTGGTCCTCTCTCTAAAACCCACCGCCACCACCACCATCGCCAATTCGCCATTGTTGCTCTGTTTTCGGTCGTCTAAAAGGTATGCATTTTTTAAGCCCCCAGTTACTAGACACCTCGCTATAGAATCTATTATTGCTCAAATCCATTAAAACCAAGTCCGGATATATCCCAAAATCTTCCGAGATGTTTCCAGTAAGTTGGTTTCCATCCTGAAAATCAATCTCTTCTTTTCTGTATCTCATATGCTTCAACCGTATTACAACCTCTTTCTCTCTCAATCTTCATAACTTTTAGATGAAGGGGAGGCTGGGGAGTGCTTTCATATGAAAGTAACTATGGATTCGCTGTCTTTGATGGTATCTGGTTCGGAGGTTGAGCCAGGTGGTTCAGGTTCTTCGAAGGAATTTGTGGCGTCGATGAAGGCGGCTTCATGGAAATGGGTGTCTGGGGTTTGGATTAAGCTGTTTTGGAGGGTTGATTGGTGTTCCATTACGAAGGGATTGGAGGGATTGTGCAAGGTAAGGGTTAGGGTTTGGATTGGGATAAATTGTGGAAGAAGAAGGGAAGGGGTCGTACATTTGTTTTAATTAAGGTTTCATTTTTCAAGGGTTTAGTAACCCCAATCGTGATTAATATCAACGGCATGGTGTAGTTACAGCTTGATCAACTTGGTTTATTAACTGTCCTGTTAGGCTTTTACTCATTCATACAGTTGTTATCTTGAAGCTTACATGTGAAATGTGTATACTGTGTACTTTAGGCGATGATGATATGTAATGTTCCCATTGACTCATCCTTGGTTGTGATTAGTGTGATAGAATAAGCCAAGTTAATGGGATGACTTGGTTGTCGGTTTACCGCTTCGTCTGGGCAATGACGACATGCCTAGGGGACGTGACATGTGATGGCAACGTATTTGCCCGCTGCAATCGTTTCACATGCTTTCGCCTGATCAAACCAGGTTTTGGCTTTCATGGCGGGCTGTTACATTTTTATTCAGGAAATCATTAAAGAGGACTTTGAAAGAAATTTAGGTTTGGTTTGTATGGCGACGATGACACTTCATGTTAGGCCTGCTAATTGTCGATGGCACCTTCGCGTTGCAGCCGATTGTCGCACCCTCTTACCTCATATTGATTAGTGAATGCTTAGGTATAAGAATTTACAAAATGTTTTACTTATTTGCAAAAGAAGAAATTTTGCTGATTCAGTTGGCTCTTTCTTTCTTTTCTAATAGTCCCAAACGGCCAAACCATTGTAGCTCTGCCGGTGGAGGCTTAGGAACCCTTTAGAAGCTTTTATATAATTTGTGTTGCCTAAAACTTTTAAAGACAATGGAAATGTCACCTTTTTTGCATATGCAGTTAAGTGGTTTGGTTTACCATTTAATATTTGAGTTGCATTTTGAAGCCATAAAGAAGTTAGAATGTTGGACATTTATGTTTTCATTTCGCTACTCATATGGCACTGCACATTTTTTAGCGACTCTTTTTTTGGCATTTGGTATTCACAACATCAATTTCTTTTAAATCCCAATCTGCAGGTATTAAGGATGCATGTGCTGACTTTTTATGCTAACCAAGGTTTGAATAAAGTATTCGAATTTACCTAGAATTTTTAGTAACCGGTGCATAACAGTGAGCTTTTACAACAAATCTTTTCTTTGCATTTGTATTCACTTTGGTTGCAACTTTTTTTTGTTGTTCAACAAAGCTATGATGCCACAACTCACTTTGAGTCGATTGTAATTCAAAAATCTCGAATGTGTATAACACGCTCAGTATATCCATCGCGTGCCGCTGCAACGCGCGGCGACGGTAAAATACTAGTTAACTTAAATATACAATTCTGGGCCGGTGTTGGGCCCAATCCTTGATGACCCTGTTACTTAAAATCTTGTTTTGAGTCGTTAGTTAATTTACAGGGTGTTTGGGATTGAGTTTGGAAATGCAAAAGTGCTTTTGGTCAAAACTCAAAAGTGTTTATTGGCTTATGATTTTTTAAAAAGGAGTTTTAAAAAAAGTGTTGGATTAGCTTTTGGGATGAGAAACGTCAAAAAGTCAATAGATTGTTTTTTTAAATATTTCGCTTAACTTATTGTGAATATTGGTTGTATGGGTGGTAGATTTGTATTTTTTTTTTTCCAAAAACCAAAAGTCAACAAGGGACCAAGATCGGCGATGGTAAACAGGATAAACAGTGTGGACTTTTATTTTGTGGTTTGCATGATTTCCTTGTATTGTATTGTATTGTTTTTCTTATAATATGTATAGATAAGTATATGTGGACTTGTATTCTAATTTGAGCTATGTTTTGTGTTGTATTTCTATTTAGTCCGTATGTGGTCTAAATGAACTTTAGGAAGTTTTGAACTGGATTATCCATTCATTTTGTATAGGAAGAAGATAGGTCTTACTGGGTCAGGCCTGTGTAGCCACTCTATCAAGCTCAAATATCCAGAGTGGGCAACTGTCAACACTTTGTATTCAGCAATAAAACTTTACTGCGTATTGTTCACTTATAAAAAAAAGGTGGACAGTGGCCAAAAATAATGATTTACGGAAGTTCTAGTTATATGTTTTAAAAAAAAAAAATGCAATTTTAAGTAAATCACTGTACACAGTACACACATTACAAATGATTCCAATGCTAAACCATAGAGAATGAATTTGAGCAATCGAAAAGACGATATCCTATCCACAAATACATGTCTATCAAATTAGAAAAAAAAAAGACATTAATATCCTATCCACAACAGTGGAGGAGTTCGACTCATCGAAACTTAAAGAGTGGGAACCTGCAAGGCCAGGAGAAAAAGACATGTAGCATTTACGGCAGTTGGTAAAACTTAAGAGTTTGGATCAACACCTCTTGCAAGGCCACTGTATTCGATAAATGAATCAACAAT
Organism: Ambrosia trifida; assembly: GCA_028751855.1. NCBI lineage: Eukaryota > Viridiplantae > Streptophyta > Magnoliopsida > Asterales > Asteraceae > Ambrosia > Ambrosia trifida. The sequence goes on from CM054123.1 coordinate 85,066,525, forward strand.
TTAGGATCAATAAATTTATAAGGACAATTTAAGTGTTCATCTAAAGGAGTGCCTTTTTTCTTAAAATGTATAGATGGATTATAAGAGGAGAGCATGTAGGTAGAAAATTAATCAAGTTGAAATATGTATTTTTACATTGTATTTCATGTAACATCTCCTAGTTTTTTGCTATCCGGAACAAATTGTATAGACTAGAATTATTATCAATTATCTTTTAATCTATTGCAGGTATTAGTTCAAACATGATTTTTCTAAACAGTTTGTATGCTAGTAATGCTTATCACACCTTCCATTACCCTATCAACAGAATCAATGCTTCTTTTGGCTTTGTTCCATTTAACAGATTTTAGACTGCTACCTCACTAGATATTTAAAACATGTCCCTACTTCCAAACGATAATAAAATATAACACACAAATTAGAAACCAAATCTGAAAACACAAGTGCATCAAGACTCCAACTGATTGATTTAAGAAACTACAATCACCATAATCAAAATCAACAAGAAAGACATTCAAACTCCTACCAACTGATATCAAGAATCATTTACCTTGCGCATGTATGCTTCACATTAGAATGTGGCGTTTACCTTGGTTATAAATAGTAAAATTTGGTTGATCAAGCAGAAGTACTGTTTCCATGTAGGCATACATAGAATACGAACCTCTGAAATGAAACCCAAGATCGCTTAACTGTTCTGTGTAGGAGTCATAAACAGCAAGGGGTGAACCATAAACCATTTCAGAACCATATTCAATAACAGGTTCACCACTTTCCCTAAATTCCAGTACTTTTAGTACGGTTTCATCAGGTGTGTAGATAGTGTATAGCTTCGTAAACGATTTAGGAACACCGTCTTCCATTATCCATACAACGAAAACCTTCTCGTCTTCATCTCGTTCAAGCACAACAAGTGACTTCCTGAGCTTAGCGATACACAAATCTTCATCATGTGTTTCGTATGCTAAAAGATCCGGAAGGTTTACTTCCTTAAATTCCTCAGTTGTCAGATCAAATGAAATAATCAGATTAAAATAGTCGTCTTCATCATCCATGGTAATCATATCAATAGCAAGCCAATAAAGAACTCCATCTATAGCCACCTTAAAATCGCCAAATCTAATTGATTTACGAGGGAGATTTGTGCTGTAAGGACTTCTCCACGCCCCGGTGCTTAATGTAAAAACCTCAGCTTGCCATGGGATGCTGTCAGGTATACTACTACTTTCCATATCTTCAATATGTGTAATCTTAACAATCTTAGGATCACCGGTCTCACCACAAACCCCAAAACCTAAAACGGTACCAAACACGGTATCATGATCTGCCACATTAGGAACAACAACACCCACAGCTTTACTGATTGCAATATTCCAAAGAACGGCCATGCATGTTCCTCGAAAGGGAGATTGACGAAAATGCCCATACAAACACAACAGACCATGAGAGCATCCGATTATGGTAGGAAATACAAGCATTTTAACCAATGTGGGAAGAGTGAGGGAAGCTATCTGTTTGGGGAAAGTGTCATCGTCAACAACTGAAACATATTTTCCCTCGTTTTGATTAGATTTAGAGTCATACCTTAAAAGTAGATGATGCAGCTGTGTGTTGTAATGAGTAATGAAATCAGAGCTATCGATCACAGACTTCCATGGTTTGGAGACGGTTCGGAATTGAATCAAGGATTTGACATGAAGCCTTTTCATGATTTCAACTTGGATTTCGAATGGTATGTTGTCTGACATTGTGATTTTTGACTTTGATTGTTCAAGAGTGTCGAAATTCATGGTATCAACTCAATAATACTCTGGATTTTATTTATGATTTAAAACATACAAAGACTCTTAAGGTTACAAAGAAAAACCCTAGACCTAATACGATCCAGATACACGAATCATACAAATATACCACAAGATCTAAATCAACAGGTTTACAAGAGAACAAAAGATCTAAGACAAGGTGTCTTAGATCAACTCAAACCCTAACAATCTTATGAATGAAACGACTGGACAAGAAGGTGAAAGAGTATAGTGTACGTATGAAATATCTGAGGTGTTAACCCTAGCTCTGTAATCAAGAGAGCATTATATAGGGCAGAACTGTTGAGAAAGCACAATCTGAAGCTTTCTCAACCATAAGATCATAATCCTTCACAAGGATTGCCAGCCTGTACAAGATCAACGGCTAACAATAGAGATATAGAAACACAAGTAGCTGGGCAGGCTTTTATACACGTCTTGGGCTCATCTTGGGCTCATCTTGTCAGGCTTACTCACGAACTGGGCCAACTCTAACTGGGCTGGATCAAACAAACACAGCAACTGAACTTTACCTACAAGACAACACTTAACCCAGATGTGAGCCCAAATAATAATAAAAGATAAAAACAAAAAATATGATAAAATTGAAAAGATAAAAATTATATATATTCATATATAATTTTAACACCCCCTCTCAATTTTATCAACCAAATTCATCGCCCATTTTAACCTGTTTGCACAGTTTTAAATGTTGGTGAGTTAGCAAACCTTTAGTGAACAAGTCTGCCAGTTGACTTTCAGAGTCAACTTTCACTGTTTCTATTACTCCCATTGTAATAAGATCTCTTAAGAAAAACAAGTCCAAACCAAAATGTTTGGTTTTGTCATGAAATACTGGGTTGTCAGCTATAGATATGGCTGCAGTACTGTCACAATACAACTTTATTGGCAAGTTGACAAGTATGTTAAGTTCAGAAAGCAAATTTTTGACCCACACAGCTTCACAAGCTGCTGCACACATCGCTCTATACTCTGCCTCAGCAGATGAGCGAGAAACTGTGGGTTGTTTTTTGCTTTTCCATGAAATCAAGCAATTACCCAGTAACAAGCAAAACCCAGTAACTGATCTACGAGTCTCAACACATTTAGCCCAATCTGAATCCGAAAACACATTCAGATTAAAGTGATTACCTTTAGAGAAAATCAACCCTTTTCCAGGTGCTGATTTTAAATATCTAAGTAATCTAAAGGCAATCTTTTGATGTCCTACTGTGGGCTTATGCATGTATTGACTAAGATAGTGTACTGAGTAAGCAATATCAGGCCTTGTATGGGACAAATATATCAATTTCCCAACAAGTTTCTGATATCCTGCAATATTACTTAACTCTTTATTATGGGTCTCAACCAAATTAACAAGCACATGATGTTGCTCAATAGGGTTTGTTATAGGTTTACACCCTAACATACCATATTCAGCAAGTAATTCTGTGCAATATTTTCTTTGAGACAAGTTTATTGCATTTTCAGTCTTAACAACCTCAATACCTAAGAAATATTTTAACTCACCCAAGTCCTTTATTAGAAATTTAGACTTAAAATCAAGTTTAACCTTATTTATCTCACTATCTGAGTTACCTGTGATGATTATATCATCCACATAAACCAATAGCACCACAAACACAGAACCAGTACACTTTATAAACAGAGAATAATCACAATGACTCTGGACAAAGCCAAATTCAACTAAAGCTTTTACAAGCTTTTCATTCCACATTCGTGGAGCTTGTTTGAGTCCATATAAGGACTTCTTTAGTTTACAGACTTTGTTTTCAGACTCAGCCTGAACACCTTCGGGTAATGTCATGTAGACATCTTCATGCAATTCTCCATAGAGAAAAGCATTATTAACATCAAGTTGATACAGATTCCAGTTATTCTGGACAGCTAGACTCAATATTATCCTAATAGTTACCATTTTTACAACCGGAGAGAACGTTTCATCATAGTCTAACCCTTCCCGTTGACTGTAACCCTTAGCTACAAGCCTAGCTTTGAATCTATCAACCTCTCCGGTTGACTTATACTTAATCCTATATATCCACTTGCAACCAACCTTATGTCTACCGTTTGGTAAATCTACCACATCCCAGGTGTTGTTCCTATATAAAGCCTCTAGTTCTTCATTCATGGCCCTAACCCAATTCTTATCTTTTACAGCCTCATAATAATTTTTTGGTTCAACACTTTTATCCAAAACTGAAGAAAAACACTTGTTTTCTAGGGAAAGTTTTGAGAAATTAACAACTTTATTTATGTCATATTTTACTTTTCCCTCCACCACAAAATCACTAAGTTTTCTAGGAAAATTAATGTTCCTAGATGATCTTCTAAGTTCAGATCTTTCCTGGACTGTGTCTGTAACATCGCAAAAATTTTCCCCCAAATTTTTTTATAAACGCCCTTATTTTTGTTACATTTTAAAAATGTGGTAAAGTCTTTATTTTTCCTCATTCACAACTTATATATATATATATATATATATATATATATATACATATATATATAATAGTAATAATTAATAATAATAATAATAATAATAATAATTAAAAAAAAATTTCTGATTATATATATATATATATATTATATTTTCTTAAACCATAACTAACCACAACCAAACCCAATACATTAGCCTAGACCCAATGCTCCTGAAGCCCAACAGCCCAACACATGAACCCAGACCCAAGCCCAACTGGTAACCAGCCCACCCCCTTATCTGTTTTAAAAAAAAAAAAACTCTGCCGCTCCCAGGACTCGAACCCGGGCAGCCGGCCGGGTCACCACACACATACACAAGCATGAACCAACTGGGCTACGGCTCATTGTTGTTTCAATCAGGGTGCTTAATATATATATATACACGCAAATGCCTCCTCCCCTTGTCTGGTCGTGCAGTAGCAGCAGCTATGAACGAGTTTTAATTTTTTTTTTTTCTTTTTCTTTCTTCTTGACCAATCAATTAACTAAATTTAACACTCTTGAATTTTCATATGGATGGTTTACGTGATTGCCGGCCCTAATACTCATCATTTACCCGAACAAATTCAATCAATTTGACCAATTAATCAAACATACGCGTATACAATGAATGCTTGGTCAATCCTTGCCAATTCGAACACTGAAGCCTCCACACTATAAATTGACCCTCTGCGAACCTTGTATACTCGCTCACAACCCTCTCTCAACCTCCCATCATCTCTGAATCACTCTAATTATTATTATTGTTCGTCGTTTGACTTTTACTTTGACTCGGCATTCATACTCAATTCATAACTGTAAGTTGAATTTCTTGTGTGGGTTTCGTTAATCGGGTTATGCACGACATTAACCCCATGATTAATTGGGTTAATGTCGTGTGTAGTGATCAATTGAGAAAACTAGGGTTCGTGCTTTTGAATTTGGGGATAAACTCTGTTTGACATTATGTATTTAATTAATTTTATACAGAGTTCAACATAAACATTGTCCCAGACCAAATGGTTGTGTTGTGGCCTTATCACCAAGCAGACGCGGGTTCGAACCCGGCTGCCACCATTTATTTTTTGTTATTCTTTTTAAAACCAATTAGTTATATATTATACATTATAATCTTATAAATTCATTTTTAAATATTAAAACTATTTTATAAATTCTAAAAAAATTATATTTATTAAATCTGAGATAAAAGTTTTATTTACAACTTTTATTTTTCAAAAATTCATTTATTTAATATTTATAATAATTAAATCAATTTTATTCTATTATATTTATAAAATTCCATTAAAATATCAAAACGATCTCATTAATTTCCACAAAAATCATTTTAAGTTTTTATAACATTAAGTTTTTCAGAAATGATTTTTATTTCAGAAAAATCATTTATTTTATATTTTTAATCGATTTTTGTAAGATTTAATCATAATTAAATCATAATAAATCCAATTTTCATCATTTTTGCACCAAAATTTTATACAAATTATTTCTGATCATATAGAACAGAAATATAATTTTTAAACTAAAAATTATTTAATTTTAATATTTTTAAATATTAAAGTTAGATTTTGACAATTTGTTATAATAGATTAAATAATCTATTTTAAGGAAAATAATTTTATAAAAATTATTTTTTACACTTTAAACACATTCTTGTGAACATCTTAAATTTAAATTTCATAAAAAGAGTTTTGGTCATTTATTTACTAAATTTCTCTCAATTGGCGAATATTTTTAATATTAATCAAACGAGCAGTTATCCCTAATTCGAAGCCCTAGAACTTATACATTTGTAGACTCGATAGACTTAGACATATTTATTACTTTATTATAGGGTGATACTTGATACATTTGGTCAACACATTTCTCAACAGATATAACATTTTACCAAGGTGAGTTTACATAGCCCCTTTACTCTATTTTCACTATTTTTGGGGTGAAACATGTTCAAATATTTTATACTATCATTTACTCATATTTACTTGTGGTTCAATTACAACATCATTCTATCATTTGAGTGTAACAAAAAGACACAGTACAATCATTAACAATGATCAAGCCGCCTGTTTAGATTATAGCGCTATAGGTCTGACAAACCCATCCCACCCGCATAGACTCAGGGATGATCGATAACAGTAACAACATTTAACTAACTTGCGAGTTAGTCATCAGTCGACACAAGGTTTGGTTGTACAAAGACGCATTGTTGCATGTCGGTATCATACTCTATCATCATACAACCCTGAGTGTTGTACAAACCATTGTTATCAATTATTTCTCAAAAACCTATGTAATTCTCACCAACTTTTGTTGACCCAAAATATTTTCAACTTAACATGTTTCAGGTCCTACTTGCTTGAAGAATTGCTTGAAGATATGTGCATAGTTTATTCAATTTGATGTACGAATTTTTGTAGAACAATTGTATGTAATTTATTTAAATCATATAATGAAATCTATTATTTACCATGAGCTATTGAACAATCATCAATACGTGACATCCCGATGTTTCCGCCATCGGTTGGGGTGTTACAGTGTCATCCTCAGAAAAGTTTGTTTGGTCATCTCCAGTACTCACACCACTAGCCTTACCAGGACCAGAACTATCACTACTAGGCTGCTGACTCCCAGCCATGCCTTTAGTAGGGTTCTGATCTTCTGGTTGCTTTCCTAGGTGTGTTCCTGGATCCCTATTACCTTCTCCCTTTCTATCATCATAGGAATCATCCACATCCAGGTTTGTCTGTGATTCTGTGTTTTCATAGAGATCAAAAAAGTTTGAACTATTTATACTATTATCATTATTAGCATTAAATTTTTCAAAAACATTTGTTTGTTTAAATGGAAAACATTCCTCATAAAATCTAATATCCCTTAAAAAACAAAATGACTTTGGAATCAAGACTAAATGCCTTGTACCCCTTTTTTTCTTGAGAGTAGCCCAGAAAAACACATTTTTCTGCTCTACTCTCCAGTTTGTTTGACTCATTTAAGACTGTACAAAAACACAGACATCCAAACACTCTTAGATGTTCTAGAAAGGGACTAAAGCCATAAACTAACTCATAAGGAGTCTTGCCTCCAAGCACAGAAGAAGGTGTCCTATTAATCAGATAACCAGCAGTCAAAATACATTCACTCCAAAACCTTATTGGCAAATTACTTTGAAACAATAAGGCTCTAGCTACATTCAATAGATGCCTATGTTTCCTCTCAACCACTCCATTCTGTTGGGGTGTATAAGCACAACTGGTTTGATGAATTATACCTTTTGACTTACAAAAATTTTTGAATTGGTTGTTGACAAACTCCAATCCATTATCACTTCTAAAAATTTTAACAGTTTTACTAAACTGGTTTTGAATGATATTAACAAACTCAACAATATATTCAAACACTTCTGATTTGTGCTTCATTAGACTGACCCAAACAGTTCTGGAGTAGTCATCCACTATGGTCAAGAAGTATTTATGACCATCTCTATCTGCAACTCTATAGGGTCCCCAAACATCCAAGTGTACAAGCTGTCCAAGCTGAGTACACTTGTGTTCACTAAGGGGAAAAGGCTCCCTATGTTGCTTTGCCCTGTGACACACATCACAGGGTCCATGATCATTCTTAATACTGATACCAGGTTTGATAACTTTCAACACCTGATCAGAAGGGTGTCCTAACCTAGCATGCCACATGTTAAAATCAATCATGCTACTATAACACACCTTAGTTAAAGACCTAGAGTGATTACACAAATACAGCCCATCAAACTGTTCACCAGTCACCAGGACTTTCCTTGTTGACAAGTCCTGTAAATAACACCTATGCTCATCAAAACCTACAAATAGTTTATTATCTCTAGCAAGTTTATGTACTGATAAAAGGTTAACAGTGTACTCAGGAACCACCAAAACATCTTGTAATATAACATTTTCAGCTAATTTTAGTTTTCCAATTTTGGTAACTAAAGCAAAAGTCCCATTTGGATGTTTAACTTTGATATTTAACTCAGACACATCAACAAAATCAAACAGACCATTTTCACTGTTAACCATATGTTCATTTGCTCCTGAGTCAACCAACCATCCAATACCAATTAACCCTTTATTAGTACTAGCAAAACAAAATAGTCTACCACCAAAACATGCAGATGAAGCACAAAATATTCTACCAGATAAATTGCAGCTCTGTGAAGTTTCTCCAGTTTTGTCATTAAGGAGACTCAACAACCTAGACACTTGATCACTAGTGAGAGTAGTAATATTAGCATTAGAGTTTTCAGATGCACTGTTGTTAGCCACAGGTTTCTTCCCTTGATTCCCTCTTGGTCTCATCCAAGAGGGATATCCAACTATTTCAAAGCATTTATCTACTAAGTGTCCAGTTTTATTGCAGTGTGTGCACTTTAAAGATTGGTTACTGTTTTTAGAAACCCTTTTATTGTTGCTATTGTTACTTATGAATTCATTTCCAACAACTTTACTTGCAAAACTTAAAGACTGAGACTGTTTTGACCCAGAGCTAGAGTTTCTATGTGACTCTTCCCTAGAGACTATAGCAAATGCTTCCTTAACAGTGGGAAGTTCAGTTTTAATCAACAGTGCAGTCCTCACACTCTGATAAGTATCATCTAAACCCATTAAAAACTGCATCAGTTTTATCATGTGATTGTAGTTGTTAAATTCTTTAGATGCATCACATACACAAGAAGGTAACTGTAAGATTTGATCAAGTTGTTTCCACATAATGTTTAGCTTATGATAGTAATCAGAAACTGATATTCCATTTTGACTAAAAGAGTTAATTTTCTGATACAGGTTATACACTACTGAACTATCAATTTTATTATAAGTCTCTTTTAAGTCTTTCCAAACTTCAAAAGCTAGTTTGGAATATACTTGACCCATGTATAATTCCTCAGATACTGAGTTAAGTATCCAAGTGAGAACTACTGAGTTACATCTATCCCATTGCTTACCAAGAATATCATTATCAACTGGTCTTACACAATCACCATTAATAAAACCTAATTTGTTTTTAACTTGTAACCCCAAAATCATAGCATTAGCCCAAACAGTATAGTTTTCAGTCCCTTTTAGTTTTATATTAACAATAGTAAGATTTGTAGAGTCACTAGCATGTAAGTAAAGAGGATCACTAGCATCCAGTTTGCTTACAAGAGTGACACTACTAGATGAAAGGTCAACAACATGACCCTGTTCATCTCCAGACATGTTGAATGAAAAAAAAACAAGCACACAACAAATATCAGATAATCACACAGCAAACACACGAACAAGCAAGAACACCAACAACAACAAAAAACCTGGACACAGGCGAAACCAGGTCAGTGATCCAGATCAGTGGCACCTCACAGGAGCACCACCGCAGGTCTTAACCAGGGAGCCTCTATACCTAGACACCTAAACTCTTAACAAAAACAATCAATGAGCCAATTCCGGTCCACCTAACCCGGACAGTGCTCCTAGACCAACAAAGTAAAGAAACAAAGTAATCAAGGAACAATCTCACCGAGGGGTTTGCCCAAGTTAGGGTTCTCCTTAACAAACTCGTAGTGTTTCAACCTTCACTTAGGGTTGAAACACCAGAGAGCAAAAAGAAGAATTGCACTCCAAGATCCAAGCTATATTACCCTTCCTCAATCCTTTAATCAAGAACACAGCGGAATAATAGATCCCAGATCACCACTCAATCAATGATCGAATAAGAGATTCAACAACGAATCACAAAAAAACCCCAAACCATCAGAACCTAGAGCTCTGATACCATGTCGAAATTCATGGTATCAACTCAATAATACTCTGGATTTTATTTATGATTTAAAACATACAAAGACTCTTAAGGTTACAAAGAAAAACCCTAGACCTAATACGATCCAGATACACGAATCATACAAATATACCACAAGATCTAAATCAACAGGTTTACAAGAGAACAAAAGATCTAAGACAAGGTGTCTTAGATCAACTCAAACCCTAACAATCTTATGAATGAAACGACTGGACAAGAAGGTGAAAGAGTATAGTGTACGTATGAAATATCTGAGGTGTTAACCCTAGCTCTGTAATCAAGAGAGCATTATATAGGGCAGAACTGTTGAGAAAGCACAATCTGAAGCTTTCTCAACCATAAGATCATAATCCTTCACAAGGATTGCCAGCCTGTACAAGATCAACGGCTAACAATAGAGATATAGAAACACAAGTAGCTGGGCAGGCTTTTATACACGTCTTGGGCTCATCTTGGGCTCATCTTGTCAGGCTTACTCACGAACTGGGCCAACTCTAACTGGGCTGGATCAAACAAACACAGCAACTGAACTTTACCTACAAGACAACACTTAACCCAGATGTGAGCCCAAATAATAATAAAAGATAAAAACAAAAAATATGATAAAATTGAAAAGATAAAAATTATATATATTCATATATAATTTTAACAAAGAGTTTCTAGGGTTTATTATTATTATTTTTTTTTCAAACGATTTGAAGAAGAAGCGATGTATAGCCAGCCGTAGCTGATTGTTATACTGATCAAAGTCTGGGCCTGTTAAATATTTAGATGAATCAGATCTGATAAACATTGGGCCGGTCCATTTAGACAAAAACATAAGTTTGCAATAACCTACTTAGGGCTGTTCAAATAAATTATTATTTATCTGACCGGCTCGGTTCGATTTGTAAATGAGTCAAGCACGAGCAAAGGTCCGCTCGGTTCGGCTCGGCTCGAATAAATTATTATTTATCTATTATATATATAATTATATACTAGCAGGGTGCTCGCGCGATGCGGCGGGAAACAAAACCACTTTTACAGGTATGCATGGTTCGGTTCAATTCAGTTCTTAGCTTCAAACAAAACCAAAGTCATCAGGCAGATAATCTTATTAACCAATTGGTTAATTGGTTTAGTTTATTTGATTAGATTGTCGGTTTTTAGTCCGGTAAAGTTAATTTTGTTAATAATCAAACTTTGGCTAAAATAAAATTCTACTAAAGCATGGGCTTAGGGCCCATCTTTTTTGGGACCTCTTCTAAGATGTTATTTTGTATTTGTATTGGGCATGTTTGTGTGGTATTGAACTGTAACTCGTTCTCAAAAAAGGGCAAGGCGGCTAGTTAAAATATGAAAGCGGGAAAGTTAGGATTGAAAATTGAATCTTGTAGTAGCAGTGAAAGGTCATATATCTGAATCGTAAAATCACAATCTTCTAAGTCCAACTATCTTCCGTTGCGTTCTTGTTCTGATTCGTTTTACAATCAAAATTGAGACCAAAATCAAAATATAAGGTGTTGTAATTAGCAACTTAGCTCATTCAAAGTTGTTGATTTGCTACGCATCCAATTGTTGATTTGATACGAATCTATTGAAGGTAAGTTGACAATCTATTAACTTTTATCATTTAACTGTTGATTAAAGTTGAAGGAATTAAAGTGTAATTAAAATGAGGTATTAAAGTATAAAAGTGTTTGAATGACTATTTTACCGTCATTTTAGGGTTGTACATTATGCATTAATGAGAAAAAAGTTCTTAACTTTTGGGTATCTTAAAATACCCCTCCCTCATGCATTATATATAGTATAGATATACCCACAAATCATAGTAATGTTTATAGCTCTGTGCATAATATTTGGTCCAATATATGCAAATAAAATATGATTAGCCAGCTTTATCAAATGAAAATTTAACATTAAGTTTAATAGTAAAACCCTAAGTCGTAACATGACAGCCTTGACTTTTTTATGCTATTAGTCGTTCGTCGCTAATCATCGCTTGATATCATCCTACGCCACAAATGCGACAATTGTTCTTTGTAGTATGCCCATTGCCTCACCAGCCTCAACCTAAGCCTCATTCTCGAACACTCGAACCTCAATATTAGTGTCCTCATCGGATAATTTGACCTTAGTTGTCACTCAACAACAAAAACATTGAAGAAAACATCTCAGTTTTATGGTTGTCCAAATTATTATTCGCTCGTTTCTCACTCGAAAAATGCTCGCTCGCTTTTCGGCTCGGTTATAAACGAGCCGCTCAACTCGGTTTGGTTTGTAAATAAGCCAAACATGAGCAAAGGTCTGTTTGGGTTGGCTCGGCTCGTGAACAACCCTAAACGTACTAACCTAATATCCTATTTACAAAGGATCATTGTCTTCAAGCTGAGATTTGGCTTTTGTGTCCAACTCACTATAATCCATGTGAGATGTAACTGCTATCTATGTGATGTGTTTAAGTTATGTGCTTCCTGATTCCTTAAATGGTGATTAAGTTGCATATATTACAGCCACCTAAAGTTGTTAGGAAGTCATCGGTTAACGTTGATAAGAGGAATATATGGAAACTTGATAACATGATGGTAGTGATTCGTTGGAATGCAAGTATAGCAAAAGATTAGGTGAAGTTGAATCTAAAATGAGTGAAGGACGAACGGCCATATTGTTGTGTTGGAATGAAAACGAAAGCCGACTTTTTGTCAACATTGGCCAAAAAGTCAATGATGGTCAACCGAGCAAATGAGAACACTTTTTTAATATGATTTTTCTTCTTTTTTAGTAGTATAAATGTGTTGTATTGTTTACCTTGCAAGTGTATGAGACAATTGGTGGGAAATCGGTGGGATAGCGGTTATCGGTCCTACAACCAAATATCGGTCCAAATATCGGTCATGAATATCGGAACCGCGATTATCGGTGAGATTTACCGATATCCCGGCGATATTTTGAGTGCCGAATATCGGCCTTAACAACGCATTTCCAGGTTTTTGTATTTTTGGGCCATACTTACTTAAAGCAAGCCCAGAACTCTCTTTTTTTTGTAATAATTAATCATATACCCCAATTCCTATTAACCCTAAAACACGACAAATTCACTCATCTTTTCCATAAAACCTAAGACTCCACCCCTTTTCTGAATTCGTCTCCTCTGTCCAAATTTTGTACTTTGAGGTACAACATTTCTCCTTTTTTACATCTTAGCAATTATATTTAATTAATTGTTTATTGTTGTGTAGAAAAGCACATGACCTGTTGTATATGTATAAAAAAGTTCCACCACCACAATTTCACTTTTGGAATTGTCTTTTATGGAATGAGATTGCTAGTGTATAATAGGCTGATACTTTTGTTTAATTTTTGTTGTTTATTTGTCAACAAATTATAATTTTCAACTTATGGTACTGTTAAGTGTTAATAGGCTGACAATTAGGTTTCATTATATGTTACTACTTGTTGATTAATTAGGTTTAAGTGTTTAACTGGTTATGTTATTGTTAATTGTTACTTGTTAGTAACTTAGTTTGGAGTTTAAACTTTTTATATTATTGTTAAACTATCAGTATGTATATGATTATTATGTTTCATTTTTTATATGTGACATATATTAATATATATTATAAAAACTACATAATATTAGAATTACCGATATCTCACCGATATCCCACCGCGATAACCTATATATCGAATATCGGTCCTTGACCGATATTCGATTTCCCACCGCATTAACTGCTTAGATATTACATAGAATTATAAATCACTGCTCACTGTAATTTCGATTTCTAGATCAACATCCTCAAAAGTTTGGATCAATCATCCATGACCAGATTTAAATTCATCAAAACCCCATGACTAGATTCTTCAAAACAAGAAAATGACTAGAATAAGAGAACTCAAATTTATAAGCACCAAATCAGAGTTTGGTGTCCAAATATAAAATCAATGTAACTAACTTTTCTAAAAACCTGTAACCAAACAGACTTAAGAAACTATAAAAGGTTTAAAAAATTAACATAACCCCAACTAACATAGATTTCAAAGGTCAAAGTACCACACAAAAACTACAAATCTCTACCTTGCTAACTTGTGTGTGATCTTCCACTTCTACTTCCTTCACAAACATCTCTATCAATGCAGCTGAGTACGCAGAAACTGTCCATGGTACAGGCTAGAGATCTAGTATAGATAACTCTACTTCCCTGAGCTTTAGAAATTCGAGAACATGTAATTAGACCAATCCATAATTTCTTTGAAAAATATCCTCTATAGATGATATTGTAATTTTTTCAAGAATTTGCAACAGTAAATCGCTAAACGGGTGATGTTTCTCAAATCATGCCTTCTGTTCAATTCCATATCTATCAAATAGGGAACGAGCTTGACTCATCAAAACTTGGGAGTGGAACCTGCAAGGCCAGAAAAGTGTCCGTTTATAAAGTAGGGCTAACTACCTAACTACTATATATGTGTTAAGTGTGTCACTTTTCAAGACCTAGTCCATATAGTCATCAAATACTCTTTGATTTCTTAACTGGATGATGCTAAAACATTACCTCCTGCTAGGCAACAGTTATTATCAAGAAAATTATTTAAACGCCCCTTAATTTTATAACACCCATCACTCCAAATTCATAAATTTATATGTGTTGTTTCATCCAAACATGGCTAAAGTCAGAACTAAACATCTATATGGACTATCCATTTTGGTTCAGATAGAAAAATCAAAGATTATTTTCACTAAATAAATTATATGATGGTTTTCCTTTATTTCATTTTGACCCAAATCATTGTTTGCCTTACCCAAAGGGCCATTTTGCAACCTCTATTACAGAAGATACACCATAATGGTCTTAGGCGCAATACATTTAAAAAGCAAGGGCTCAAGTAGGGGTGTAAATGATGTGCAACGGCTCGAGAGCTACTCGGGATCGGATCGATAAAAAGCTCGAATGACCCGAGCCTTAACGAGCCCAAGCTTGAAACATGACTCGTTTAGTTATCGAGCCCGAGCCCAAGCTCGAGCTTTTCATACAAAGGCCGTTTAGGCTCGCGAGCCTAAACGAGCCCAAACAAATTTTATATTATTATTATATATATATATATATATATATATATATATATTATATAGTACACCTACTATTTAACATTGGCTAGTCGAGCTCGAGCCGAGCTTTTAACTCCTTTTAAATTGTTTTGTAATTATTTCGAGCCGAGCTCGAGCCCTTGGGTTTTACTTTCGAGCCGAGCTCGAGCTTCATAAAAGCATGACGAGCCGAGCTCGAGCCCAGTCAGGCTCAGGCCCGGCTCGGCTCATTTACACCCTTTGGCTCGAGGTAAGGAAGGGTCATAGCATTAACATACCAACTTTTGGGGTTTTGGATCTGTATATGATTAACAACATACACATTTAGGAGGGGTCAAACACCCTTTAATCTTATAGCGTCATACACTACAAATTGGCATATATAAATATATATACGATATTCATCCTAAAATGGCTGAAGCATTATCACACCAATTATATGGGTTATCCATAGGAAAGTTCCAAATTATTTTGACTAAATAATGTGTAAAATGACTTTCATTTTCACCTTACCCAAATCTCTATTTGTATAGCTATTATAAAATATGTACCTTGCAATGCAAAGCCTCCAACTTTAGTAGTTACTTCATAGCCTCTACTTCTTGAATCTGTTTCTTCTTTATATTTTATCAATGAAATATTGGTTTATATACACACCTTGTTTGTATGCTTCAAAAGCCTTCCGCCCTTAGCTCTACACTTTGCAATTTGTCCATTACTTTTTCATAAATAGTAAAAACTAGCTGATCAAAGCAAAAGCAGTGTTTCGACGTAGGAATTCCCAATATATGAAAAATCGCTTCCATTAATCTCAAGACGAGTGATGGATTTTGAGTAGGGTTCATAAACAGCAAGTGATCCAGTCCACTCTGGATAACGTGGTGCACTGTCAAGAATAGGTTCGCCTGTCTTCCTAAATCCCGCTACATAAACTTCAAATACATTATCTGGTATAATAATGGTGAATAGCTTTGAAAACGATTTTCGAACAACATCCTCCATTATCCATACACGAAAAACTAGGTTAATGGTCTCTACATCCCATTCAAGCACAACAAGAGACTCATTCAGCTTATAAATAGACAAATCGAGTATAGATTTGTGTGTTAAACTCTCTGGAAGGCTTAGTTCTCTAAACTCTTCACTTATCATATCAAATGAAATAATAAGATTACAAGTCTCAATCCCACCATCCATATCGTTGGCAAGCCAATAAAGAACTCCATCTACAACTACATGTGAGTCCGTAAATTCAATTGATTTACGAGGGAGATTGTTGCTATACGAACTTCTCCAAGCCCTTGTGCTTAATGTAAAAACCTCAACTTGACAAGGGATGCAACTTACCCTTTCCCTATGGCCCCACATATTAATATGTGTAATCTTGACAATCTTAGGGTCATTAGTCTCGGGACAAACCCCAAAACCAAGAACGGTTGCATAGAGCACCCTATCTGCCACATTAGGCACATCAACAGTAACAGCTTTTCTAATGGAAGGATTCCAAAGAACAGCTCTGGCGGTTCCAGAGATGGGACCATCACAGCCCTCTTGATAATCAGCGTACAAGCACAACAAGCCGTGAGAACAGCCGATTATGCGAGGATTATTAAGCATGTTAACTGATGGGGGAATAGTCAGAATAACTTGCTGCTGTGGGAAAGTATGATCATCAGCAATTAAAACATATTTTTCCTGAAAATCAAGTGTGTCTTTATACCTTACAAGTAGCTGTTACATCTGACCGCTATAATGCTTGATAAAATCAGCGCTATCGATCACTGACTTCCATGATTTGCAGACGGATCGGATTTGAATCAGCGAGTGGATAGGTAGCCTCTTCATGATTTCAGCCTGGATTTCGAATGGTATGTTGTCTGACATGTTGATACTGATTTTGATTTCACAAAATGCTTGCGTTTGCTGCTATGATGATATTCTAGGGCTTTCTACGTTTTGAGATTTGGGGGAGACAGGATTGAGGTGCAGAACAGAACTTTCTTTTCTTTTGTTTGTAAAAAAAAAAAAACGTTTTCGAAAAAAAAAAACGCGTTTGAAAAAAAAACGTGTTAAAAAAAAACGTGTTCGAAAAACATGTGTTTGAAAAAAAAACGTGTTCAAAAAAAAAAACGAGTTCGAAAAAAAAACGTGTTCGAAAAAAAAATGTGTTTGAAAAAACGAGTTCGAAAAAAAACGTGTTTCAAAAAATGTGTTCGAAAAAAAAACTAGTTCGAAAAAAACGAGTTCGAAAAAAAAAGTGTTCGAAAAAAAAAACTTCTTCGAAAAAAACGTTTTTTAATTTTTTTTTTATAACTTTCATTAATTGTCATTTTGGCCCCTGAGGACATAAAGGGCGAATTTGGGCCTAATCTCAGGGGCCATTTTGGCAATTAACTCATTAAAAAAAAAAACAAGCAATTAACCTTATTTTTATATATTTTTTTTATTAATTTGAGTGATATAGCTCGTTTTTTATTAGTAACTAGAGTTCTAGTTTCGTTAAAAAAACTAGAGTTCAAGTTATTCGTGCGTTACCGCTGGACGCGGTTTAAACTCTGTACGTATAGAAAACCAAAGCCTAAAACTATTGAATAAATGTTTATGCTACTAATATAATTCCATTTTCAATTGATTTTATAACATCACATTGAGAAAAAAAAAACGGATACGATATCCATACTGATATTTAGAGAGGATTGGTTCATTTGTCCACGATAAAGAAAAATATAACTATGTCGTATGAGTACATAGTACCAAATAAAACGGTTTTTACTATTTTTAGATATCGGTAATGAATATAGTATCGATAACAATATTAAGACCATAAAGAAAAACACCAATATGCCGGTATAGAAAGTGTAACATCCCACATCGGTTGGGAAGGGGCACGGAAGCTTCCTTATAAGGGGTTGGATACCTTCTCTATCAAACACGTTTTAAACCCGTGAGGGGCGGGTGCATGAGGGCGTGCCGGCCGCCAAAGCGGACAATATCTGGTACGGTTCTTGGGCTGTTACAGAAAGCATCGGTTCGATACGAGCACCCGGTACAGAATGTTTGTCTTAAAAAGAATAAGAAGTACTCAGTATGAGGGATTCCCATGGTTTTCCGATTTTGCGACTATTTGTCGACTGGTGTCCTTGTGAAGGGCATGACATTTTAGCAAAATAAGAAATTCTTTGCGGATTTCAAGCATTATTTTGTGGGAGGATTTGTATTTGTTTCCCATCGATACAGACCAGGTGGTTAGGAGATGTGTGCATGGTGATGAGGCGAGGGAGATTCTCAAGCATTGTCACGAGGGGCCAGCTGGTGACCACCATTGATCTACCTACACCGCGAAGAAGGTATTTGATTCGGGATTCTATTGGCCGACGGTGTTTAGGGCTTCTATTAACCGACGGTATTTAGACACTTGAAGGGTAAGAAAGAATTCAAGTGTGGGGATAGAGTGCTCTTGTATAACTCCCGTTTGAGATTGTTTCTTGGGAAAATGAAATCCCGTTGGTCAGGATCGTTCACAGTTCAAGAGGTGTTCCCATATGGAACAATTGAGATTGAGGGGACTAACGGGACCGCATTCAAGGTGAATGGACACGGGCTGAAGTTGTATATGGGTGGCCCTATTGAGGAGCACATGGTCGAGGCGATCTACCTTGACTTCCCCATTGATTGAATCAAAGCCTAGTGAGAAAAGTGGTTAAGAGAGTTTGTTACATATTGAGTGAAGAGTTGTGGTTGCTTAGTGATTGAGCCTGTTTATACCTTAGGCTCAATCACTAATCCCATTACAAATATCCAAAGCCCAATATAAATATTACATGCTTAATTATGTTAAACAAACACAAAAACCACAACATTAAAGACTTGCAAATACCGACTATAGACATTATTGCATCGACAAATATTTAAAATTTGGAGAACCCCGTCTATTTACACTTTTACATGCTCTAGTTTACTATGTATTTTATTAATTTCATATGTTGGTGTTTCTCTATTCATGGGAGGAGCTATTAAGGGTGCAGCGGTGCCCAACCCCCTTTTTTGCCTAATAGTGTAAAGTTACGGTTATTTTATTCAAAAATTTATACGTATTGAGTCCTAGCCCCCCTAATTTAAGTGTCTCGTGGCTTTTGGCCCCCTCTATATATTGAGTCAAGCTCCGCCATTGTCTATATTCCTCTTTATCTACTTCATGCATGCCTTTGTTTTTCTTATATTCTCATCAATACATAATATAAAGGTGTTATGGGTATTTAAGTTTGATTTTAAGCTTCCACCAAATAAAAAAGAAAAATTTTCGTTATTAAGGAACGTAAACGATTTGTCTCCGGTTAATTGGTTTTTGGAGTAGCTTCTGTACATTATGGGTCGGTTAACCAATCCACCTGCAACACTTTTGGAACTACTTACTAGAAACTCTCTTGTTTATATTTGATATCTTTGCTAAATTTGAAGCTAAAAGCTACTTTTATCACATTTGTTCAGGTTGAAAAAACAAGAACCATGGTTTACCCAATGAGCAAAACAAACCTCTTTACCAAAAAGGATGAGGCATAGACACTCAACTAACTCATTCCCTGAAATTAACCAAGATGACAACAACACAACTCCAAGGGAGTAGTCTTACATCCCTATAAGAGAACTATACACACATCGTAGGGTAAAAACGTGGATAGTAGGAAACACGTTAACATGAAAGTATAATCCTCATATATCCACATATAGTTCGTTGTTTTATGATCAGTTTGCTAACATTTATGCGACATGCCAAAACCAAAATCAAACCGTAGTTCTAGTTGGCTTAAAAAACCTTTTGATTAAATGTTCAACTTGGTTATGGCAATTAATTCAGTTATTTGCTCATCATGTCATCATCTTTCGTGTCAAACAATTAAGAGGAGAAACTTGGAGTTATTAACATCAGTGTTGCAAAAGTCGGCCACCTCAGCCGACTTATAATCCAATTGGCTTAAAAAACCTTTTGATTAAATGTTCAAATTGGCCTTTATAAGTTGGACTCGATCAACTCGGGGACTACTCAGCTAATTCAGGCAACTACAGGGAAAACTCTCTAAACTAATCATCCAACACAGTCAAATACGCATCCAACTCTGTAAATATAATAAGTTTATTTTGACATATATATAGTATCTAATAATTAATTTTCTTAATATCTATCAAATCTGAGTACTCCCTGAATACTCTCAACACTGATTAAAATATATGAAGAATGCTTGTAATGATTAATTTAGTTCATATTTCATTGTGTAATGGAGTTATTAATTTATGATGAATTATATAATAGTGACACCTTCGTCAATCCAAGTTCGGGTGTTAGAATACATATAATTGGTATATATTGTTACTAATATGTAACATAACGTCTTTATAAAGAATGTGCTTTGTACCAGAGGTGTCTGTAACATGTTGTGTTTTTCACCGTCGATGGGGTGTAACACTTTTAAATTTTGGGAATTGGATTTTAATAACATAAACCATTTGAAGTTGGCCTTTGGCACCCCAAACTAAAAAATTGTCCATATATAACCTTTACTATTAACCTATTGGATTCTGCCACCCAATTTGGCTTAAGTCACTAACCTAGTTGGATTGGGGGTGCCACGTCAGATTGTGGTTGCCATGTCACCCAAAACATTAACTGGGTTAGTGACTTAATCCAAATTAGGTGCCAAAATCCAATAGGTTAATAGTACAGCTTATATATGTTCATTTTTTTAGTTTGGGGTGCCAACTGCCAATTTTGAATAGTTTATATCATTAAAATCCAATTCCCCTTTAAACTTTAACTAAGTTTGAAATCTAAACAATCATTTGTACTAGTGGGAATGCCCGCGCGTTGCAGCGGGTGTCCCAATTGATATCAAGTTCAATTATGATGTCCCTTACGAACCACCACCCCTTGCAATGTTGGTTTCATATATTGCATTTGTTTATCTTCTTCAATCCATAGATTGACAACAACCCTTTCCTTTTCAACATTAACAGGGTTCTCCACTAAACCATTATCTGAAATAAAGTTGGAGCTCATCCGTTCTTCTTGTCTAATATAAAAGTCGTCATCTTCTGTACATTCCTGTAGGTCTTGACACGTGAATCTAAAAGCAGCTTGTTCACATATTCAACTACCTCTTTGGTTGGAACCAGGCGCAAACATCCACCTACATTAAAAAAGTAGGTTTTAGAACTTGCAAAACTATGAAGCATATCATAGCACTACAACGCAAAACCTAAATGAGAAACAAACGCCCAGAAAATATTTAGTTCATAAATTTTAGCCCAACATGTTGCCCCCGTGTAAAGCACAGTTAACTCATCCACTTTCTATGTAACAAGTAACAACCATAAAAAGCATTCAGCTTTAGTTCAGAAAAAGCAATTAGTACACATTACACAAAATTATAGATACAGGCACGAGATTCACCAAGCAATAAAGTAATTAGGAAAAAATTGACACTCCATACCATATATATAGAAAAACAGGCATTATATAGGAAAACAGTAATCTAGAATCTAGAGTAAGAAACATCTGCACTCCAATCACCTAGTTAAAAACCTACATAAAGGCTTGAACTTGATAACTACTTTATCATCAAGCTGTAAAAAAATGGCTAAATAAGATACTTATAAACTACTTATAGGCCATGCATCTTCATTACAAAAATAATAATAATAAAAAAAAATTAAAAGCTAAATCTGGATTCTACCAAAAAGAGTAAAATTCACTTAAAAACTCAGTCCCACTGTATTGACTGGCGCAAAAATACACACACACACACACACACATATATATATATATAATTAAGTTAGTTGCTGTATAAATCTGATTTATTAACAATAATACGTACTTTCCAGCTGTATGAGGATTTGCTAAGGATGCCATTGCATCACCTTCAGCCTCAGCAGTCTGTTCAGCAACTTGTTCATCAAGAATTTCTTGCATTTCAACAACCCTACAAGTGTATTAGGAATTATTAACTGTTTTTGTTTCAGACAAAAATGTTTCTAGGAGAATCAATAAACCCGATCAAACTAATGTTAAGAGTGTTGAATGATAACATACCTTAAAGCAAGCACAAGCGTTTGCGGGCTACAATTAATTAAGAGACATGATAACACACGTAAATCAAAAGTTACAAATTAAGAAGCATGGCATGCTAAGAACAGACGTATATTTATGAAAACTTTGAATTTAAAATTGTGATACAGTCATAAAAAAATGCCTAGATAATTAAGGATACAACTGTAAATTAGCATACCTTTCTTTAGCAAGCTCCAAAAGGTTTGAAATATGTGACCTTAAGGTCTGCTTAGATGTATCCCAAGTCTGATCTACTTCTAGTAAATATTATCTATAACATTTTCAGCAGTAAAAATGTGAACCCCGAAACTTATCTATTTTGATGTTCATGTAAGAACTTTTTGCAAGTCATCATAATGTAAAAATAATAAATTAGATAACTTGATCCTGACTTGAGCCTGCTGGCCTCCTCTTTATGAGTTCCTACAGTTGTTATAAATGCTCGTCAAATCTTTTGTGTCGAAAGCATAAATATCCGGAATACCACACCATCTAGAAATCACTTGCCAAATACCACAAGCCAAAGCGCATCCTGTGAATAAATGCGCAGCCGATTCCATACCTTCGTGACATATCAGACAAGTAGCATCTTCGATCGGAATATTTCTTCTCGCCAAAGCTGTCTTCGTAGGGATTTTTCCATCGCCACCCTCCACATAAAGACATTACACTTTATCGGCAACCATCTACACCATTGAATAATATACCCCGAAGTTGTGATGCGGCTACTGGTCAGCCACCATTTCGCTGCAGCCACCGAAAATCCGTCCGTCGACCACTGCCATTCCCACCGATCCTGTGCATTATATATACCTTCACACCTGCAAGTAACATGTTCAATTCCGTCAATTCCATTCTCGCCACCTGTGAAACAGGGGCTATTTTCCACTGCCATTTAAATTCAGCCGCGCCTCCATTACTTAAAACCCTTTCAGCTACTGTGCAGAACTTGTTGTCTTCCAAATTAAATACCGACGGATACTTAATCTTCAAAGGAACTTCACTTAACCATGTATCTATCCAGAAACGGGTCAGACTTCCTGACCCAATTCTGCTGCGCATAAGAGTGCAGAATTTCTCACCATTCGCAGTAACTTTGGTAGCGAACTTCAAAATATTCGCCCACACGCTCCCACGACTCCCTACCCCCGGATATATTTCCCACTTTCTAGGCTTAAAATGGATAGAATCTATCACTTTTCTCCAAAACGAACCATTCAACACTCTATATCTCCACAATCACTTTAAAAGAAAAGCGTTGTTGCAATCTTCTAGCATGCTCAAACCCAAACCGCCTTCCTTCTTTGGAGAAGCCACATGTTCCCATTTGACCCAGTGCATTTTTCGAACATTAGTAGACCCTCCCATAAGAACTTTTTTATCAAACCTTCCAGATTCTCTATTATTTTCTTCGGTGCCTTGTAGAAGGAAAAATAATAATTCGGTAAACTTTGAAGGACCGACTTTATAAGCGGAGACGCCCTCCAATCAAGTATGGCCAGGTGTACTTTAACTGGCCTGCGCGGAATTTCACCCACCACGAATTTCCTTGACCATTAATCGTCCCGTTGTTTCCTTCAAAACCAAACACCAATTTCAAACAACTTACCCGAACCCAGTATAACCCGTTACCCAACCTAACCCACCCATTGTCAGGCTTGTCAAATAATAAAACAATACTTGGTTTGCAACTAAAGACAGTTGTTCAAAAATTAAATTACTCAAAACATAACATACCAGTGATTATAACATCAGTGAGATTGGTGCCAAATATCGGACTAATGTATCTTCCACCATCAGCATCGCGTCCCCGACCATATGACGGTAGGGGATCGATCACCGGCCACTCGTTTTCATCCTAGATATCAAGAACAGATCCTTAGTTTATAATTCAAAGGAATCAAAGCAACCATTTCTAGTAAAATAACCCATTAAATATGCAGCATGGTTGATAGATTCCAAAAATGGTAGAATAATTTTAAGAATAATAATCCAAAGTTCAATAAACACATTGATATGCTCCGTATATTTCAATTCCAACATGGTTCTTAACTTCTTTTTATTATTCATAGGAACAGGAATACCTTCACATTTTGAGTTGCAGCAGTCATAATCTTGCTTCATGTAGCACTGCTTCCGGTGAAAGTAATCTGTTTAAGAAACGAACTAATATTTGAATATCCTTTTGGATTATAAAAGCACGAAATATATTAAACTAAAAAAGAAATGTTTATTTGACCTTATCAACAACAGGGTGAGATGCCAAAGGAGAACCTGCTTTAGGACCCAATCCAGACAGAACAACCGGTGGTGAGACGCTCAGCAATTATTCGACAAACACTTGCCAAGCCAGCAATAATTCGATAGAAACTTCTGGTGCACAAGAAGTAGAAAACAATAATTGAGCAACAAAGTAAATTAGCAACAACTAAATAATCTGTATGGTTTCCAACTTTACTGATGAAACAGATCTAAACACAATCTCCCAATCCAAATCCAAATCCAAATCCTAATCCTTAATTGGTACTATAATTGCCATAAACAAATTCAGGCAACAAAAAAAAACGCGAATTCAATTGATTGGGGGTACCTGGTTTGGTAAAGTAAGATTTTGGCGCAGAAGAAGAACCCAGATTATAGTGTATTACAAGGGCAATAAGGGAACAAATGTTCTTCACACTCGTAACCTTCCTCCTCTTTCAAATGATGAAATACTGAATGAAAAAGATGAGAGGTTTTCTTGGGGATGTTGAAGGACATTATAAGTTGGTGATGCTGATGTAAGTTGTAAAGGTTATCATTGATTGATGGCTGTTACGGGAATATCAATGGATGCGGTCTGACTGTTTCAAGAATGTTAGGTCTGCTTACAGAATATGAAATTCAAGCATATAAATGTGAGGGTAGGGATGTAATATGTTTTGAGGATGTGAGGTAGGAGATCATACTAAAATTACATAGATATCCTTGCAAGTGTCTTAATGTTACCAAAAGTTCCAATTATACCCTTGTGATATAAGCTTAATTTACTTGTACATGTTGCTATAATAGTTGGATGATGTACAAAATTACTATCTTGTACATCACTCCTCCTTAATAAGATAATATAGATAATCACAAATAAATTTTACATATATATATGGACATGTAAATAAAAAGAAGTTTCTTGATTTTGTTCAAAATATCCAAATTGTTATTTAAAAAAGAAAAAAATAATTATCAATAACTTAATTGTGGTGTAAGTTGAATAGTATATAGAAGGATATTTCTGCAAATCACCATCGTCTTCTTTGTGGCCACATATAGCTAAAACTAAAAGGTGAGAGAGGATACATGTCAACATCCAAAGCAGGTTGCTTTGCCACATGTGGTGCAAGTACACGTGCTTAACTCACATGCTTTTTGTTACCAAACATTTTTTTATGTCTCCCTCTTAAATCCCCTCTCCTCATTCTCTCTCTGAAAATTCTCCATTTCATTATTCACCCCTCTATCTCAAACATTTGCACACTCTCTTTACTCATCTTATCTTGTTCTTTCTCCCTCTAGAAACAACCAACACCGACGTTGGTATTTTTTGAGATAACTTAATTGAGGTGTAAGTTGAATAGTATATTGTGGCATTATACGTAATTTTGTTGTTATACAAGGATATTTCTGCAGATCACTATCGTCATCTTTGTGGCCACATATAGCTAAAACTAAAAGGTGAGAGAGGATATGTGTTAACATCCAAAGCAGGTTGCTTTGCCACATGTGGTGCAAGTACACTTGCTTAACACACATGCTTTGTATTATTACCAAACGATTTTTTTATGTCTCCTTTTTATACCCCTCTCCTCATTCTCTCCCCGAAAAGTCTCCATTTCATTATTAACCCCCTCTCTATCTCAAACATCTGCACACTCTCTTTACACATCTTATTTTGTTCTTTCTCACTCTAGAAACAACCAACACCGATGTTGGTAATTTGCGAGGACTAGGGTGAGGTTGGTGGCCGTGATCGGGGTGAGGTTGGTTGCGGTGGCGTTTGGGGTGATGTTATGTGGTAGTTGTTGTGTTACCCTAAGCGCCACCGTAGATGGTTGGGTGATGGTGCTGGTTTGACCAGTGAGAAGGTAAGGGAAGATGACTATCTGATGGTGGTGGTAACTAATGATGGTGGTAACCTGGCTGGTGATTTTTCTTCGCCTGAGGTTTCTTTTGGTTTTGGGTGTTTTTGAATTCTTTCATGTGGGTTTATATATGTTTTAATTTTGTTTGGTATGATCATGATTTTGAAAAAACCGTGAGGCTATGATGCGTGGTTGAGCCTGTGATGTTTTTAATCCTAGGTAATTTGTGTTCTGTTTGTTGCGTCTGACAAATTTTCATTCAACTTTCTTCGGTTTACTTTGAGAATCTTTAAACTATGATACTAGGCTATGATGTGTGCCTGCGCCTGTGACAGTCTACGTGACATTCGACATCAAATTGGCAAGTGAGATGGCTTTACACAAGCAACCTTGCCTCTTTAATTTTGAGCCTGGTTTTGTGCCTTTTTTTTTTGGCTCCCACTATTTGCACAAGCCAAATTTTTATCCACACAACCCTCTACGGGCCGTATAGGGCTTTACGGCCCGTATACAACATTTTTGAGGTCTCTACGGCCCGTATAGGCCTTTACGGCCCGTAGGCAATCATCACAATGATTGAATGATTGTCAATCATTGGTAATGATTGCCTACGGGCCGTAGAGGCCCCTACGGCCCATAGAAGGCTCAAAACTTATTTTAGCAGAATGGAGGGAAGGATAAGTTTGATTTGTGTGGCATACGGCCCATATAGGCCTTTACGGGCCGTAGAAGGCTAAAACTACTTAACAGCAGCTGCACAAGGTTCGATCTTGCGGACATTATCACACAAACACACAAGTCGTCTCGATATAAACCATAAACCAATATAAACACAAAGTCGTCTCGATATAAACGATAAACCAAAACATAAACACAAACGTCGTCTCGATAAGCGTGTAAAATAAACGTTAACAGAAACGTGCAAAATAAAACTAATCGTTTATATACGCAACAAAATAAAACTAAAAGTTAACAGAAGCGTTCAAAATAAAGATTGTTTAAATACATAAGATGATCAAAAATAAAACATCGTAGAGTCAGTCGGCGGCGCGGTCCCGGGCTCCTGCGAAGACATGTCGGGCTGCTGGGAGGACGTCACGGGCTCGTGCGTGCTGGTCCCTAAAGTCGGTGGGACACGAGCCTGCATGCCTAGGTGGCGATACATATCCTGCTGGCCAGCAATCAACCAGCGCATCGCGTCGTCCTGCCGATCACGCCTCTGACGCGTATCGGCGTCCTGCTGCTGACGCCAGGTGTCCTGCTGCTGACGCCATGTGTCCTGCTGCTGACACCAGGTGTCCTGCTGCTGACGCCAGGTGTCCATCTGCTGACGCCATGCACGCATCTCGACAGCCTCCTCGGCAGCCGCACGAACGTCCGCCCTAACATCAGGAGGCAACCTGAGGGAGTGATAAACGCGCGCCGGTATCTGCAAGTCCTCAGGCTGCTGCTGAGGCATCTCGACGTCCCTAAGACCGCCCCCCTCCTGCTCATGCACAAACTGCAACCCGACCTCCACAGCATCACCTGCAATGGATAACAATAAATAATTAATAAATAATAATAATATTCCAGGATTTTATAAAAAAATTGGGCAGAGTTTCCCCTGTTTTTAGGCAAACCAGACAACACAAGTTGTCTACAAGTTTCCCAAATAATAATAATAATAATAATAATAATAATAATAATAATAATAATAATAATAATAATAATAATAATAATAATAATAATAATAATAATAATAAGTATAATAATAATAATAATAATAATAATAATAATAATAATAATACCTCTAAGGCCCCGATGTACTAACGGCTCATGCACAAACTCCACGCCACCGGGACCAATCAGATAGTGGAACTCATCATGATCCGGCGTCTTCGCCTTCTTCGCCGCACAAAGCATAGCCTTCATCGTGGATAGACCTATTGGGCTGAAAGAAACTCAAAAACATTAACATTAATAATAATAATAATAATAATAATAATAATAATAATAATAATAATAACATTAATAACCGAAATACCTGGGCGGTAGTGACGGAAACCGATTACGGTTAACATAACCGTAATACTTCACGCCATCGCAGCGCTCAGCAATCCTGCTGATGAGCCCCCCGCATGGGATGCCTCCCTTCAACGGCTTATGGGGGAAGGAGGCAAAAAACTCGGCCATGACCCGATGCAAGGCAATCGGCTTGCCGGTGAGTATGCAATGCAGGTACATCAGGTCCGTCTTCGTCACCCGCTCGTTACTATTCCCCCGTGCCGTTAGGGAATAAGTAATGCAACGGTGAATGTAACGAACTACGGGGTGACGAATGTTGGATGCCCTGTCACACCTCTCCCTGCACAGCATAATAATAGTAATAATAATCAGAACAAAGATATTGAAAAATAATAATAATGATGATGATAATAATAATAATAATAATAATAATACTTCTGTGCCGGGTTGCCGAACTCGGGACCGCCAATGGTGGGCCACCACGCATAGAGGTCGTCATCAGCGACAGTAGTCACCGCCCTAGTGTAGACATCCTGAACATTAACATTAACATTAACATTTCGAATAAGAACAAAAACAAAAATAATAATAATAAAAATAAAAATAATATTAATACCTCTACAAGGTCGTCGCGAGTGTACCACCGGATGTGCGTAGCCCACTCATCTAGAGAATAACCATACTCAACGCCGAGTATGGAAAACTCAATATCCCTCGGTGGGCGGCCTGAAGATCCGGCGCCCGACGATCCGGCGTCCGACGATCCGGCACCGGGCGGGCGAAACCGAAAGGTGGATAGAAACTCTATCACCAACGGCCTATGGGACGGCGCGCAAAAGTTGTCGAAAAACCTGTCCAGTGGGCTCCCTTCCGGGATCCACTGTCGGGCAATCGCCTCAGCACCCCTACACTCCCGAAGCGCGGCCCAAGAAATCCTACGCGCCGGCACAATCTTCTTCTTCCTCAACCTATGAAATCTGGCACCCGCGTAATCGACTCGCAGAAAAATGCAATGCTCATAGCCTGACATGTCACCCCCTGCCATGGCAGCCCCCGCCTGCACCGCGGCCTCATCCTCCTCCTGCTGCTGCTCCTCCTCCTCCTCGCCCATGTACTGCTCGTCTACAAAATCTGCCATAACTGCAAAATCAAAGAATATATAGTTAGTTAGGGCGTTTCTATAATTAAGGTGTTTCAAAAGAATTGCCAAAACTATATAGTTTTGGCGATTCAAAAGAAACGCCAAAACTATATAGTTTTTGGCGATTCAAAAGAATCGCCAAAACTAATATAGTTTTGGCGTTTCAAAAGAATCGCCAAAACTATATAGTTTTGGGCGATTCAAAAGAATCGCAAAAACTATATAGTTTTTGGCGTTTCAAAAGAATCGCCAAAACTATATAGTTTTGGGCGATTCAAAAGAATCGCCAAAACTATATAGTTTTGGGCGATTCAAAAGAATCGCCAAAACTATATAGTTTTTGGCGTTTCAAAAGAATCGCCAAAACTATATAGTTTTGGGCGATTCAAAAGAATCGCCAAAACTATATAGTTTTTGGCGTTTCAAAAGAATCGCCAAAACTATATAGTTTTTGGCGATTCAAAAGAATCGCCAAAACTATATAGTTTTTGGCGATTCAAAAGAATCGCCAAAACTATATCAAACCATTATCTACAACCATCAACAATAATCAACAATTATCTAAACCCTAAAAAAAAAACTGAAAAAAAAAACTGAAAAAAAAAAAAAAACTGAAAAAAAATTATCAACAATAATCAACAATAATAACAATTATCAACAATTCTATAGGATATTCTACAATTATCTAAAAAAAAAAAAAAAAACTGAAAAAAAATGAAAAAAAAAAACTAAAATCAACAATTATCTAAACCCTCAACAATAATCTACAACTATTAACTAATTTAAACATAAAAACTAATTAAAATTAACTTTAAAAAAAATACCTTTTTCGAAATGGGGATGGATTCGGGTTGAAAGGAGGGTTTTCGTGGTCGGATTCGGGTGGTGGTGGTGGTTGCAGTGGTGGAGAAGGAAGTGGTGGTGGTGGATTAGGGTGGTGGTGGTGTTTTGGATGAAAGGGGCGATGGGGTTAGGGTTGGGAAAGTGATGTGTGTTTTGTGGCTTCTGATCTGTTCGTCTGTTTCAAATTTGTTTTAATAACTTTCCTACGGCCCGTATAGGGCTTTACGGGCCGTAGATGGGCATTAAAACTTCAATACGGCCCGTAGGTAAAAATTTTTTTAAAAAAACGGTTGGGACGAGGTTCGATCGTGGGCCTATCCATTCTCACACACACACATACACACTTATAGTAACAATGGGGACCATCTGGGCTACCAGTTCGCTGGTTTATATCCCACAAAAATAATATATAACATCTCACTAAAAACTCAACTTTTTTTAAAAAAAAAGCTCTTCTACGGCCCGTATAGGTCTATACGGCCCGTAGACAAAAAAATTTTTTTAAAAATAATCCTCCTCTACGAGCCATATATGGTCTCTACGACCATGATCAAAAATTTTTTTTAAAAAAGCTTTACGGCCCGTAGAGACCTATACGGCCCGTAGAGACACAACTTTTTTTTAAATAAATTCTGATTTGTATATTTAAACTATAAAAAATGTTTGAAAAAAAAAATTTCATACGGCCCGTATAGACCAATACGGCCCGTATACAAATACCTTCTACGACCCATATATGGTCTTCTACGACCATCTTCCAGAAGCCTACGGGCCGTAGAGGTCTATACGGCCCGTAGCTGAATTAGCAATACGGCCCGTATAGGCCTCTACGGCCCAGTAGTAGTTTTGTTTTTTTTTTATTTTGTTATTTTTAATTAGGTGGTGTAGGTTTTTTTATAAAAGAACATTTTCATTTCATATTTTATATCTAAAATATAAATAAAAAATAAAAAATGTACTTAATAAATCATTATACATTATAAAAACAAATTTACACCGAACTATTAGAAGAATCAGGACAGCCTGTTAGGTCAAACCACTCTGGATCTGTTTGAGATAGCCTACGCCCCTCATCAAGACGATCCCTGTATAGTGCTAACCATGGGTTGTGATTTACATCTACCCAACGCCTCCATGCTCCGCTCGGATAAGGCATCGGAGCGTCGTCTGCTAGCTTAAGCATGATGAAGTGGTTGCCGTTCACGAAGGCCATCGAAATGACCCGATGTTGTATCACGCTTTCAGGATGAATGTGAATAGGGAAGAATGTGCACGCTCCAAGAGGACTGAAGAATTGAAGGACCACACCAAATGCCTGAGCAATCACTAATCCAGTCAAAGGCATCTCCATCCATTTTGAGTGTGGTGCATTCCCGAGTCCCCTCCAATCTATGGACGAGTATATGCGGGCGAACGCGTTATCGTCGAATCCGTTCAAAATCTCGTACCAGTCCTCATGGTATTGACCCATCAACTCTTCTTTAAGAACGTGGCGGATCAAATCCCAGTCTTCCTCCTCCCTATCCAAAGCCACAGCTACAGATCGGAACCCACAGTTACCGTCTGGCTGAACATCTTGAATATGCGTGACAAACCGTCGATACAGGGGATCAATCTGATGCTTAAATGCTCTAAGCACAAATTTATACCTGTCACAGCCAAACATTGGGAAATCATGATTAGGGGATGTGTACTGTATATATATGTATGTATGTATGTATAAATAGTTATTTATGTACCTGTCCCCTCTTAAGAGTGGATACTTTTTGCTACACACTCTCATTGTATCTCTACCTGGGTCTGATGGCCTACGTCTTCTAACAGGCTCGTCTTCCTACAATGGATAACAATAAAATTATAATAACAATAACAATAATAAATAATAATAAATAATAATAATAATAATAAATAATAATAATAATAATAATAATAATACTAACGTCTTCTTGCGCATCCTCCTGCTGATTTTTTTTCTTTGATTTTGTAGTTGGGCGCCCACGAGTATTCTTTTGTACCTCAGGAGGTTGAGTGTCAGTCATACTTGGATTTACCACCGACTTTATTTTTGACAACATATTTCTCTGAACGCGTGGTGATTGAGACAGCAGTGTCTCTTTGACTATTTCCCACTCACTCGCAAGGTCAGGTTCGCTCCATACTACTTCCGGTTCGTAATTCAGTCGTGTCCAGAAGACGTCTATTTCGGACAGCTGAATTTTTATTCCTGTATTCAATAAAATAATAATAATAATAATAATAATAATAATAATAATAAAGTAATGGTATTACCTTTATTTATATACGAATCTAATCGACATGCACACGGTAACCCAGAACTCGCGAAAAGCTGGTGACCACAACTCTTTTTTCGTTTCCTCAACTTCTCTATATTTTTTATCTCATTTATCATCTTCTCGATCGCTGCATGGGAAACGTTACCGAGTAGGTCCTCAAAAATCGGTAAGTCATGGTGCACCTTTTTCACAGACAAACTCTCTTCAAACGAGTGGTTTATTGCCGTCTGTTGTGACGTTACCACATCATCTGCAATCATCACAAGTTTGTGGAGCGAGTTGTTAGGCCCCTTAATGTGCATCTTAAACCGTGAATGCTGGCTCTCAGCTCTGTTGGTCGTATACTGACCAAAGTTGTAGTTTGTGTCTGTCCATGCAGAAACAAACCTTTCTTTGTAGTCACGGAGCCAAACCCGGTCTATATATTCAAAAACATCTGTAAAGATAGAACAAAGATATTTGTTAATGTGTGTATGCGTTTTAAACTAAATTAATAAAATATGTACCAGTTCGTTCGTCTTGACATAGTCGTCTGTAGAATCGGTCTAACCAGTGCTGATAAAATGCCGGAGATGAAGATCTACATAATCGCTTAAAAGATTTCACGAATATTTTCCAATCTTCATCTCCAAAGGCTTGTCTGCAGTGCTTCAGTATATTTCGTTGAATGTGCCACCTGAATGCATAACAACAACAACAACAACAACAACAACAACAACAACAACAATAATAATAATAATAATAATAATAATAATAAAAATAAAAATAATAATAATAATAATAATAATAATAACATGTATACCTGCATAACAACTTCGAAGCTGCTGGAAATACAATGTCGCATGCATTCATCAAGGCTTTCTCACAATCAGTAACTATAGCACGGGGCTCCGTACTATCTTCTAGCAACTCTTTAAGCCTTTGTATCACCCACAAGTAGTTATCTTTTTTTTCACGGGAGATGAATGCATGGGCGACAATAAACGACTTGGATGTTGATGTCATCCCCACAACTTGAATAAACGGAAGTTTATGCTCGTTCGTTTTGTAGGTCGCATCAATCATCAGCACATGCGGGAACGCACGCCATAACCTGTGCGAGGTGGGATGGACAAACAAAATATCCTCGATCGCATTTGTCGAGGCATTCCTCCGGGTGAAGTAAACAAATTTTTTTTCCACCAATGTGGCTTTGAGTACCTGCATAGCAATAATAATAATAATAATTAAAATAATAATAATAATAATAATAATAATAATAATAATAATAATAATAATACCTGCATTTGAGTCCTGCCCCCGTATAACAAATGCTTAACCTTAGTTATTGTGTTATGTATGTCTCTTAAGATGCAGTGACTATCCGGGTTTTGTTTTCTAACGGCCGAATGTATGTCTACTGGTGTAACATTTTGAAAATAAAGTGTATCCACCAATTTTAACTCGGCCGGACCCAGCCTCCTAGCATACGCGTGACCCTCGATGTGTTGGAAAGGTTTGTGATTATGTGTTTGGTTTTGGACCTCCAAAATATAACCATCGTGGCCGGAGTGGTATCTCCCTATTAGTTGAAACGGGCAATTACATTTTTTACTGCCCGTCTTTCGAACCGTGGCTACACTATGATGTACGCCACTACGGTCACATCGTATCCATGCCGATGTTACCCTCCTATTCGGCCCCCTGCCTTCAGAAACAGTACGTCCGAATACGGTAATGTAACCATTTTCTTTTGCTCTTTGATAAACCCACTCTGCGAGGTCTTTAAGAGACCTGAATACCTGCAAAATTTATATACGACTTCAAATAGCAACTAATATATACGAGTTCAAATCTCACAAACCCTACGAGTTCAAAATCTCACAAACCCTACGAGTTCAAATAACAACTAATATATACGAGTTCAAAATCTCACAAACCCTACGAGTTCAAAATCTCACAAACCCTACGAGTTCAAATAACAACTAATATATACGAGTTCAAAATCTCACAAACCCTACGAGTTCAAATAACAACTAATATATACTACTTCAAATCTCACAAACCCTACGAGTTCAAATAACAACTAATATATACGAGTTCAAATCTCACAAACCCTAAAACAAATTTAGGTACGGGACTAAATATACGAGTCTAAATGTGTACACGGGTCTAAATATCTCACAAACCCTAAATATACGAGTCTAAATATACACGGGTCTAAATTATAAACAAGTGCAAATACATAAACACACCTGATTCGTTTCGTACGAAACATCCGGGACAGGTTCCTCGCCACCGTTATCACCTCCGTCGTGCCCTGATGCACCAGCGTATTCGTACTGTGGTTGACTTGGCGGAGGCACGTAAAATGACTCCGGTTCTTCTACGTACTCCTGGTTCAAATCGGGCAGCAGGTTGAAACCGGGTAGCAGGTTCAAATCGGGTAGTGCATTCCCGTCACCATAGCGAACAACGGAGCTAACCTCCTCCTCACCACGTTCCACCACGGCTCCGAAAAGGCTTTCCGAGACGTGAGATAGGCTAAACGAATGCTCCCATTCATCCCAAACATTACCGTAGTGACCCGAAGACATCGTGGTAGCTTGAAATCGACCGGATTTTTGTGCACCGCGTGTTTAAATTTTTTTTCGTTAACTGAAGAAAGAAGACAAGGAAGAAGAATATATCTGGACCCTCTACGGCCCGTAGAGGCCTATACGGGCCGTATAGGGTTTAATGCTCCCAACAACCAGGTTTCCTACGGGCCGTATAGCCCTCTACGGCCCGTATAGGGTTAGCTTTTTCAGAGACTTTTCAGACTGACACACTGAATGTCAGACACTTCATTCAATGACCTCATACCTCGTACAGCCTACGGGCCGTAGAGGTCTCTACGGCCCGTATAGGGTTTAAATGCACCCCACCAAACTCCCCTCTACGGGCCGTATAGGGCTTTACGGGACGTAGAGGGTTGAGCATTTATTACACTGACACCCTCTACATTCCGTAGAGCCCTATACGGGCCGTAGAGGGCTGTGAAAATTAACTTTTCCTTCTTGTGTAAATAATATCCCCTTTTTTTTTGTCTACAATGGGCATGAACAATAACTATGGCCAACATATTGAGGGGGGAGAAAATTGAATAGTTAATTGTGGCATGATTCGTAGTTATGCTGTTTTATAGGGGATTTACATCCTTTTGCAGCGATACATGTTGTGGTTTGTACAGTTAAGTTTGACTTATCCTGTGGTTGAGCCCATCAAGTTTGTGCGGTTGTCCACGTTATTGACTGGGTTTTTTGTTTCTATGTTTGGCTATGTGCTTTGCACCTATGCCAAACAAATGTTGGTCTAAGGGTTTTAACAACCTTAACACGGTCTCTTAAGGCGATGATGATAAAGGTGGGCAACTGGTTATATTGTTATGTCATGGAAATGTTTTAGTTGCAGCCACAATTGACCTCCTTTTCTGAGCTCAATCCCATTCTACCCAACAATACATATAAGAAGTTTCATAAGCCATAAAAATATCTCTAACTGCTTTAATCTCCTAGTCATTTTGTGCTCACTCCAATAATATACCCATTTGGATCACTAACATAACTACACCTGATGTTTCGGACTTCCTTATGTACTTTCATAATCTAATCTTTTTAATAAGTTGTTACCATCATATAGATGAAAACTTCAAAATTCCAGGCTTCCAGCACCCATCTTTAGTTTTATTATCCTACTTCAGATTTAAGCTTATTATTGGTCTCAACAATTAGCTTGCTCAAATCAATGCCACCTCATTGCGGATCTTGAAACGATTTATGATTTCATTCGTGCCATTATGGCCAACCTTTGAATGATGTTCCAAACATTCTTCTTAGCCAGGATTCTTTGCATTACATACAAAAATTGATCCAAAGAATCATGCATATTCTTGAATTTCCCTAGCACTATTGTGCTTTAAAAAGCATTACTCCAGGATTAGGACCTATGAACTTCTTCACTATTTTCACTAGTATTGAACTTTCTAGTTTAAGTTTCTTAGGAACAACAGCTTAATAACAAACTCCAATGTTCATGGAAATATTTTAGGCTTCGTGTTCGATGCAATGCAAAGCGTGTTGGATGAAATTGTACAAGACCTTATATTGTATTATGAGATTTGATGTACTATTTGATTTTAGAACACTATTTCCTCACTGATTATTGCATCGCAAGGAGCAAAATGATCACGTGTGTCAGTGCTGTTCATATTCATTTTTCTATCTATACATAGTCGTTGTACCAGAGGTCGTAATATTGTTAGAATCACCCACCTAACTCTTGCAGCATAGGTATATTATTGATATGTGAGCACTTAAATAAACTATTTTAGGTGTGCAGCTCGTTTGTATATTCACATCAAAACGATTGTAGTATTTTGAGTTACTCAGAATGTAAGCAAAATAATTATAAAAAAAGGCTCCGGATATTTGCACAAGTAGAAAATTTATTCAGACAACCCTATACGGGCCGTAGAAAATTTATTCAGACAACCCTATACGGATATTTGCACAAGTAGAAAATTTATTCAGACAACCGGATATTTGCAAAATAATTTTTGGCAATGGAGAAGGAAGGGATGGATGTTTATGTTTTGCCTACGGCCCGTAGAGACCTCTACGGGTCGTAGACAAAAAAAAAAAAAAACAAAAAACGTTTGGGACGAGGTTCGATCTTGGGCACATTATCACACAAACACACACAAGTCTTATTTCGATCTTGGGCACATTATCACACAAACACACACATTATCACTCGACCTACCCACCTCTACGGCCCGTAGAGGCCTCTACGGGTCGTAGAGGGTGTCCTCATTTATTACACTGACACCCTCTACGACCCGTAGAGGCCTCTACGGGCCGTAGAGGGCTGTGCAAACCTAATTTTTGTTATTGTGTAAATAACATGGCTCTAAAAAAAACCTCAATTTTAGACGGGTGCAACATTGTGTGGGTATGTTGCTTAACAACTGTGTTGATATATTTTGCATTACAGAAAAGAAAAATAAAACAATATAACGAAACCTTATCCATCCTAAACCTCCGTATCTTCCTTTCCAGCAACATCACAGCCATCCCCATCAACATCAAAAATCCAAACCCAATCTGCAGCAAATAGCACCCCCAAACAATGATATTATAGCAAGCATAACCATAAACAGCAAACAAAGCGACCAGACCAATACTAGTTCCCCTAACAAGGTCACACATCACAACAACCTTCAAACCCCAATATAAATGAATTGTTACAGGAGAGCATGCAGGTGCAAAATTAATCAAGTTGGAATATTTATTTTCATATTGTAATTCATGTCACAGTAAGTTTTACTTGTTCCCAGGCAGAGTGTATAAACCAGAATTATTGTAAGCTAAGGTATTCTCAAATCTTAATTATCTTTTAATCTATTACTGGTCTTATTTCAACTTCTTGAATGTTGTTGCTACTTCACAAGCTATTTATAAATATGTCCTAACTTCTCGAATTGTTATAGCATTAATCAAAGGAAACCATCCTGTTAAATATTCTAAATAGTAGTTAAATGTAGCACACAAATAAAAAAATAAATATCGAAAAGCACAAGCGCATCAAGACTCCTACCAACTGAGATCAAGAACCATTTACCTTGCTTGGATGCTTCAATCCTTGTTTCCAAGCTATTGGATTATACCTTTACGCGTCTGGATGATCAAGTAGAAGTAGTGTTTCAGTGTACACATCCGCATTGCATGAACCTATTCCATTAA
This sequence comes from Ambrosia trifida, assembly GCA_028751855.1. Lineage (NCBI taxonomy): Eukaryota > Viridiplantae > Streptophyta > Magnoliopsida > Asterales > Asteraceae > Ambrosia > Ambrosia trifida. Next base: position 85,104,954 of record CM054123.1, read on the forward strand.
TCTCAAGAATATTAAAATGATTGAAGTGATTCGAGTAGGGGTCATAAACAGCAAGTGATAAAGCATCATACTGAATATAGCGATAATCAATTATAGCTTCACCACTCTTCCTAAATGCCAATATTGTTAGTTCAACTCCAACATCTACGTCAATGGTAAATAGCTTTTTAAACGTGTTTGTAACACCACTCTCCATTATCCATACATTACAAATCATCTCATCAAAATTGTGTTCAAGCACAACAAGAGACTTCCTTAGCTTGGACAGGTACAAATAATTTAGTTGTGCTAAATCATGTGGGAGGTTTACTTCTTTAAATTCCTCGCTTGTCATATCAAATGAAATAATCAGATTAAAACGGCTAAATCCACCATACGTATTAATCCTATCAATAGCATGCCAATAAAGAAACCCATCTATAACTTCCTGCGAAAAACCAAATGTAATTGATTTACGTGGAAGATTGCTATTAGGACTTCTCCAAGCTCCAGTGCTTAATGTAAAAACCTCAACGTGCCATGGGATGTTGTGAGGTATACTTACCATACCGTTCCAATTATGAATATGAGTAATCTTGACAATCTTAGGATCACTAGTCTTAGGACAAACCCCAAAACCTAAAACAGTTCTATATATCCCTTTTGCCGCATCTGCCACATTAGGCACGGCAACAGCAACAGCTTTTCTAATAGAAGGATTCCAAAGAGCGGCCATGTGGGGTCCAGAGAAGGGAGCATCACGAAAAACAGTATACAAACACAACAAGCCACGACAGCTGCCTACTATTCTATGAAATTGAAACATGTTAATTAATGGAGGAAGAGTGAGGGAAACTATCTGTCGGGGAAAACTATTGTCATCCACAATTGAAACATATTTTCGCAAAACATCTACACCAAAGCGTTCGTCAGACATTACAACTAGATGTTGCGGCTGTGTGTCTCGGGAGGAGCCATAATGACTGATGAAATCAGAACTGTCGATGAGAGACTTCCATGCTTTGGAGACAGATCTGAATTGGATCAAGGACTTGACAGGAAGCCTTTTCATGACTTCCATTTGCATTTCGAATGGTATGTTGTCTGACATTTTGACGTCGATCGAAGGGGAGATGCTTATGGTATTAAGTTCTAGGGTTTACTAGAGACGGAAGGGATGATTTTGGTGGAGCGATTTAATATTTTTGTGATGTTATGTACGTCGTTTGTTATTATTTGTATCCAGCCTGGCCCTGTATAACCTCCTCTAACAAAAAATTGCTGGGCTTTTTGTAGGGGTTCTACAGCAGAAATATGTAACGCAATTGTAATTGGGCCACCAGTCCACCACTTCAAATATGTAAATGTTCTCGTATGCTTAATATAATATTGTTTTGTTATTTTCTCATTTGATTAAGATTAGATAAGCCATATATATATATATATATACACACACACACACACTAGTAGAAAACCCGCGTGATGTGGCGGCGGCGACAACAATTTACAATGAGGTACTCGTTTTCTTTATTTCATCACTCCTCTGATAATATTTTGGATAGTATGTCTGTTAATTTTCATATCATAACATCAGTGTCATCAATATAGGGCCGGCTCAACCGTTTTAGGGGCCTAAAGCGGAAATATAGGGCCCCTCCATTTATTGTATCGATATTTTCAGTTTTTTAGTTGGGTGAAAATTAATAAGAATAAACTTATAAAACAATCTAAATAGTAGTTAGTAAATTTATAAATGGCGTTTCTAACAAATAAAATTGTCAAAGTATGATAGCATCGCATTTGTAGCGAATGAAAAACATGAGGGCCACATATAAAAAAAATACAATGCTTTGGTTTTGTTGTATGGTCTGTTTAAACCCAAAATTTAAAAAAAATAAATAAATAGGAAAAGAAAGTTTAATGGAGAGGAAGCTTTGAATTCTTCACAGGAGTCCAATAATTAAGAAAGTAGTAACTATTAACAATTTGTAGATCACTGGGATTCGAACCCATGTCTACGCTGAACAAAAAAACAATTACCACCACTGGACTAAACCAACAGCTTTTATTAACTAACAAAATATACATATCTAATATTAAAAATATTGTATGTTTTTCAAGTTAATAGGGCCCTAAAAATTTGGGGCCCAAAGTCCTAGCCTCAAAATAATTGGGCTTGGGTCGGCCCTGCATCAATATATATCATAAACCTTTCAATAATTATCCAACTAAGTCTTGTATTTTGTTGGATGTTTGTTACATTTAAAAATCATGCTATAGGGTTAAAGTACACATGGCAATATATTGCATTTTCACTTTTGAAAGAATACGCCATGTATCAATGAATGAGTGAGTGATAATTACAATGGTGAAGCGGGTTGTGATGGTAGTGAAATGATGTTAATATGGAATACGACTGTTATGCGATTGTTATGGTGTAAAGGTTGATTGACAGTAATTAACCGTGGAACAGGGAAACCCTACGCTAAATAGTATATATAAAAATATAAAAGAAACTTAATTGAATGACAATTGACAACAACCCTATAGGCTACAACAGCCTTGCAACTTCCTCCATAATCTTATTCATTATTATAAGCTTTTCAATCGCACTCAGCTGATCAGCTCCTATAAATACATAATGTCAAAAACATGATATCAAAACTTAATAGACTTTTATTATTAATCACAAACCAAAAGATTTCACCCAAGAATCAAAGAAACAATACAGACTCAATCTCTCTACCTCACACTCTGATCAACAATGATCACTAGTCATCTACAACAAAAGAATCAAACAAAGAATAAGATCAGAACAAGATGTTCAAGATCTCACAAACCCTAATCTAGACAGCTGAGATATGAAGTACAAAGAGAGAAAATAAAGACTGCCAAAAAACTTGTACGAGAGAGAAAGCAAAAGGATTTTATAGGCAGATAACCAGCTTCGGGAGAAAACACAACCGAAGCAATCTCATTCGTTGGATCTCCTGAAAGAAACACACTTTGGAAAGATCTGCACCCTTAATATGGCTCGTAATATAGCCATGAGGATCGCCAACGTGGCACTCATGGGCTGGACACGTTCATCATGGACCAACATAACAGGCTGAGATAGCAAGGCCCACTTTTGATAGTCTTCAACATTAGCCCATTTAATGTAGTTAGATAACACGAATCCCATCTGCACTTTATGAAATCTTCTTGAAACTTTATCTGCTTATCCATACGAGTCCTAATCAACACTCCACATCAGTAGCTCACATCAGCAACAGCTCCATTCCATGTCACCAGTAGATCCAAACCTGCAAACTCTCATACAAATATTCAAACAAAAATATAAAAGAAACAAATATAAAACTAAATAGAATTACTTAAACCTTTTGATTGTGAAATTGACAAGAACATCTTATTATGTAACAACCCGACCAGGAGGGGACTGGACGTTACAACAGTTTGGTAACAGACTTGCACAACGGAAGCAACGATAACAAATATTTAAATGTTATACAATTTCTAATTCAACAATATGAATACATAACTAAAATAAAATAAACTAATATCTATGCAGGGACGAAACACAGCGGTAGTCGAAGCAGTTAATGAGGTGTAGTCCACTAGCCGATCCGATCTCTATCCTGCTTATCTCTAGATGCTCTAACCGCAACACATATAGCCGAATCTTCTAACCAGATAACCTCTAATCCGCTACTAGCAAGCAGATACCTCGCGGTTGCCATCCATCCGTTTTCAGTACCTGAACACATGCTTAAAAGAGTTTTGGATCAGCAATTACGCTGGTGAGTCCGTATAAGTAGTAAGTGGATCCGAAAACAGTTTATCAGTTCAAAACAAGTTCACACAGTTCAACACAGTTTAACACACGTGATGTACAAGCGACCCCTCAACCCTAACACTAGATCTATCTACTGCCATTATAGATCTACAAGGCATAATATATGCCGCAACGGTCCGCAGGCCTCAGTAGAGGGTTTACCAGGCCCAACATCCCAGGTCCACTGTGCGTGGGGTTTCCCCAAGTAGTACTACCCATATATTAAGATATTAAGCGGCTCACCTATGAGTTAATGAGTGTCAGTATTATCCGGCAGCTAGTATCTTGTCACATCACAAAAGTTTAGACACACAAGCATATGTTCACCCCAAAACAGTAAAACAGAAAAAGGGGAGTGGTACACGGAACTCACCTGTCATGTCACACAGTGATTTGATATTCCAATGCCTTGAGTCTGTCTATCCGTTACATGACAAGTCCTATCATAATTATAGGTATTAGTGTGTATAACCGACCATCGCAGTTACACGTGTGGATGACTAGGACCTTCCGTAGGTAAGTGAACTTATCCTGACTGTCGGTTAATAATTATACTTATCTATTCATGTAATGTGTGATCATTTATCCAAAGTCCTACACGACGAGTTCATCATCTCGAGTCTTGCTTGCATTCATTACTCGAGTCGCAACTAGTATCTAAGAACTAATGTCTATGTTATGTCGTTCATAAGGTCCTTCCTATGTCTCAATGGTTTGTCAAATCATCCAAATGTTTGTGTGTCTAATCCGCGTATGGAATACCACTCATAACTCCTTATAATCCAATCAATCATACTATTTGTATAAAGTAAAGTCATTATAATTCACGCATATATATTAGTCCATTTTGTTGGTTCAACTACTATCTATATGTATATATTCATTACTTGTACTATTAAGCGGGCCAAGTTCTTGTCCAAAACGCTCGTTAGTTCCACTTAAATAGTTCCATAGTCCCAATGTCCTAAGCACCGTTAATATGTCCCTATGTCCAATTACTAGTAATACCAAATGTTATAAACGACCGTGCATCATGTTATATATATTGGTTCTACTTCTACATATATATTTATATATATTGTTCGAGTCTTGTCCGGGTCTATAAACTTGCCGATGATCCACACGTGTACACTCGCATAATATATAATACTATAGCTTAAGATGGTTCGAGTCCTCACTGTAAATCTTCTCGGACTCCCTTGTTGACTGGCCTGATGACTGACCCTCGTTCTGTTGACTTTTGTTGACCAAGCTAGCTAGCGGTTCAGTTGCTCGGTTGTTGACTGATATTGACCGAGTCAACCGGGTGACTCGGTCTGGACCCTTCGCCTCCTCCACAACAGTCACCATCCACATAACCCGGTTTATGTATCTTCGAAACCCAAGCCTATAACCATTATCAACACAGATCCAACCTTACCCTTATGAAATATGAGTAAGAATCAGAATAGTAAGGGTTGTGAATCTTACAAAACTGGTCAGAACCCTAACACGCCGCCGCCGTCGCCGTCATAAACCCCTGCACCGCCTGAAACCTCAACACCGGCTGGTCCGAGACCAAATCTGGTTCTCTTCCCTCTCTAATTCTTTCTTTCCGTTGCTCTCTCTATCTCAGATCTGCTGCTTCTCGTCACTCTCTCTCTCTTGAACCAAGTCTCTATTTCTTGATTCTCTCAGATCTCTATCTCTCTCTGTATATATGAATCGGGTATGGGTATGTGTAGAATACAAGGTTTGGGGTGGGTGATTGTGGTTGTTGTTGGGAGCAGCCTATCGGCCTCCTGCCGGAGCTCCGCCTTGTGCGACTGCAGACCTATCGCTCTCCATCTCTCTCTCTAAAAACATGCATTGGGGGTGTGTGGGTTTTATAATCAGTAAAACAAGGGATGGGTGGGTTGTTTAGGGTATTTATAAAGAGATGATTAAATGGTTTATACTAAACCATTAGAGGTATTATGAGTGAGGTGTCACAACATGGAGATTGCCTAGGGGCACATGACACATATGCCATGTGTCCCTAAAGGGTGACTAACCCATCGGTTACGTGATCGGGTTCATTATCGGGTGTCGGTTTGGTCTCGCGTAGCGTATAATATTATTCCCTTTCTCAAAAATATCTATATAACTCTGCTTTTATAATTATTCGAGTTTTGAATTCGTATACAAAATATATTATTTATAGTCATTTTACTCTTAGTCGCGGAAAATTTTGGGCCCTAGGTCCGGGGTGTTACATTCTCCCCCATTAATGGAATTCCGTCCCCGGAATTATTTTCGAGCTATCCATTGGACACATCCAGTATCTTCCATGCTCAGATTTAGTGCTCGGCCTCACATGCCTGGGTGTTCATCATTCTTTTTATAACTAAATCATATTTGTAATGCTTCTATTCTAAATCTCATGCTCTATTTAGGTTTGAAACGAATGGTTTAAACATTTGACAAATTACGGTTGGATCTTGGTTCGATTCTCAATCTCATTTAAACATTTGACAAATTACAGATATCTCGTCATTATGCTTAAAAGTTTACGAAACTACTCCGAAGATTTTGTCACCAATCTAGAGACAACATAGAGTCTTAAAGTAACGGAACATGTATTAACCTTAAGAGTACCTTTGGTAGCGTTTATTCCTAGTTTTCTATTGTTGACGAAGACATTGGATGGTCATGTATTTGCGTCATACTTGAGTCTAGGTCGCCTCCTTTCCATTTAACATTCTTGAATCATCTTAAAACCTGTTATGTGGTTAGGAATCCAACACACTATACTTAACTTAAACTTGCAAAGATCGATATCAATCGAGTCCGAATGAAATATCCTAGAAATCATTGGTTTTAATCTCTTATCTTCGTCTAATTGGTATCGCAAAACTTAACATGCACATAAACATGAACCATATAATAACGAACCATACGATTGACAATACTTATTTGGTTGGAAGAATAAACTTATCGGATTACTCTTTTGCTTAGTTGATCGAAGTACTCTTTGGTATTTTGGGCTCTTTCAAATTGCGACGCCAAGGTTGGCGAGGTACCTAGTTCTCATGGTTAACTCACTTCTTAGTCACAGAAAGTTAGTCGAACGTAATATTCTTCACTAATAATCATAATACGCATATATACGTACTACTAAAGTTATGGAGGTGTGTCTATATATTATTAAAACAAACTGAGTCGTACTAAGTTTACCAAGTTCGAAGCCATTACTATGGTAATACAAGTATATAGTTATTCACAACTCTAACGTAGTCTATTTTCTCATCTTTGGTATAATTGGTCAGCATAAAATTTTAATCTATACCTACGCCTTAACCACACAATAATAGACCATATAATCGTCACTAACTATTTGGTAAGTAAACTTATCGAGTTACGGGGTATCCATTTGCTTATGTTGATCAAGCCTCGTCTTGGTATTGCGGGCTCTTACAAGCTGTTGTGCCAAGTTCTGGCGATGTACCTAATGCTTATGGTTAATTCATAACCTGGTCAGAAAAGTTATTCACAACTAGTAGCATTTACATAAGTTCACATACATATAAATAAAATTTAGGATGATAAGTATTATAGTGATCATGATTGCGTATTTATATATTTACTAGCTTTTATCCCGGGAGTGTCCCGGGGTTGAAAAATATAACCATTCTAATAATACTAATACTAATAGTAATAATTATTACTCTTGTAATTAAATAAATAAAAAATAACCTTGCTATAAGGTGACACCATGTGTTGCAGTGTTGCGAGATTCTTTCTCCTAGTTTCTCTTGATGAAGTACACCTATCCATCTTTAGAAGAGTAAAATTCCAATTATGGGCTGAATTTCAACATCGTATATAAGAACCTGGTTTAAAAGAAAAAACATAATTAATGAATAACCTGAACACTTTGTGTTTTTTTTCCTGTATGAACAAAACCCCACAAAAAATAGTCGTTTTTTCTCCGTTTTTTATATAGCACTATGGTACTCGTTGGAAAGATAATGAAACGCTCGTTAATTTGGTGTAATTTTTTTATTTAAAAAATCTCGAATATAAAAAATATTAACGTTTAAAAATTATGGGAGGAAACATAAGAGAGAAAAATTTAAATTTGTTTTTAAATTATTTTTTTTCTAAAATAACTCAATTTAATTTTAGTAATTGAGAATTGAGAGATAGAGAGATAAATTTAGGGTTTTATGTTTATCTTTTTTTAATTAAAAAAAGGAAATAATTCAAAAACACTAAAATCTTTCAATGATGATGCCACGTGGCAGTTTCATAGAAAGGTTGAAGACACCATTGCACGCCACGTCAGCAATGTTCAATTCTTTTATATATATTAATAGATAATAGATAATAGATAATAGATATCCATACTTATCATAATACGCCCAGCTATGTCAACTATATCAAGTCCAACTCCGTACCTTAGTCACGCAAGTATATCACACATTTTCTTACGCCTCTAACTTAGTCCGTTTCTTTGTACTAGTTCATGGTCATCATGGTTAATACTCACAATTTCGGCGACTCTTCGGCTACAAATTTTTTTATATAATAGCTACACAAATGTATAGTAATTAAGGGTTGGGTTATTCTACAAAGGCTACAAAAAATGAGAAGGGTGAGAAGGATACAAAAAACACAATAGATCATCAAATATGACACAATGAGCCACAAAATATAACACAGTGCCAAAAAATATAACACAATGCTGAAAAAAAAAAGACACAATGAATTGAAAAAATGACACAACGATGAAAATAAGAAAAAGACACAATGGTACATAAAAGACATAATGATATAACGCATATTCTAAAAACTACAAGCTAAAACCCCAAAAAAACGAAGACCTAAAAACTAACGACGTAGGGTTCGATAAGACGATTCCAATGCCGCTTGAATGAGTTCATTCGGAGTCCGTTTGATACCCTTCCTACGACTTCCTATTTTTCTTTCACTGTGTATTTGATCCTAACCCTAGTAATTAATAACATTTTTATCGTAATTGTTATCTTAAACCTTATCATTTGTAAATTTGTTATTTGAAATTTGAATTATTATACCCCTCAATTCTTTTTATCTTTTAAAATTTAAACCTTGTCATTTAGAAGTTATGATATGATATTTCCTGCGTTTTAATTAATCACGAACATTAAACTTTATCTTTTAAACAGGAGCACCTAAAGAAACCTTCACAGATTCATCTTCTCGGTAGCTTCTCTCTTCTTCATAAACCCTACCCTTAAAATTCATACGTACCTCCGTGAAAATCAATATGGCAGACTACGTACCAATCGTAATAGTAACTGAGATACTCAAAACGCTTCCTGTAAACTCCTTGATTAAGTTCCGATCTGTCTCCAAACAATGGAAGTCTTTGATCGATAGCTCCGAATTTATTGCTCATCACCAGACAAAGCTGCCACATCTACTTGTAAGGTGCGAGAATGATGATATTGTTGTTGATGAGATAAAGTACGTTTCACTTGTTGACGATGATACCTTCCCTCAACAGAAAGTATCCGTGACTATTCCTCTATTCGTTAGTGCCATTCAAAATTCTAGTATAATTGGCTGTTGTCACGGCTTGGTGTGTTTGTACGGTGATTACCAAAAGGGCCGTGGTGGTCAAATCTTTCGTACATCTAGGGCTGTTATGTGGAATCCTTCTATTAGAAAAGCAGTTGCCGTTATTGTGCCTAATGTGATGTATGGAACTGTTTTAGGTTTTGGGGTTTGTCGTGAGACTATTGACCCTAAGATTGTCAAGATTACACGTACTGACAGTTGGAGGGATGACGATATAGACTGCATCCCTTGGCAAGTTGAGGTTTTTGCATTAAGCACCGGGGCTTGGAGACGTCCTTATAGCACCATTCTCCTTTCTAAATCAATTCGATTTGGCTATTTTAAGGTAGTTAAACATGGAGTTCTTTATTGGCTTGCTACTAATAGGGCTGACAGATTTGGTTCTTATAATCTAATTATTGCGTTTGATATGACAAGTGAAGAGTTTAGAGAAGTTAACCTCTGATACGTGCCACATTGATATGCGCCAATTCATGTTTTATTTAGTTTAGGTCATGATGTAATTGCATTTATTTTGTTCACATATAAGTAGTAACTTCCAGTAGGCCATGTTCTAGTTCACGTAGTGCATGATCTCCAACTGTTGGAGAACCACCTTTTGTTTTGCTTATTTAATTTGCTTCAAGATTAGAATAGAGAGTAGCAGAAAATTATGAATTAAGAAGCTTTGTGCTTTGAATCTATCCTCCTCTTGAATTCTTGGGAGTTTTGTAGGTTTTTCTTTGTAAAACCTATCAATTGGTGCTTTCATTGAGCCTTAGCCTCCATGGCTTTGGAAGAACTCAATGACTCCACTATTCTATCTCGCTTCAATGGTTCAAATCCGGTTCGTTGGCTTTTTGAGGTTGAACGGTTCTTTTACTTGTATAGAATTTATGAGGAAGACCGGTTCGCTTACGTCGTGGAATACTTCGATGAAGAACCTTTTTCTTGGTTCAATTCGTGGTATCGAGGGCCCGAACGCCTCACTTGGAAATCTTTCACCCTAGCAATGCTTCGTCATTTCCCTACAACCACCGCTACCGTCACCAAGTATAACGAGACACCTCCGTTACCCACTCGACAACCGCCCGCAATAGCCCTCCTTCCTGTAACAAAAACTGCCCCACTGCCAAAACCCCATAGCCATCACCATACTGAAACTGACCCATCACCTTCACCCTTCGCGCCATCTACCCAGCCACCAAAAGTGTTGCCCACACCTGACATATCCAGCATAATAACCGCACCGCCACCAAAATCGAAGCCATCTCCGGAACCGTTTGCGCCACTCACATATCTCCCTTGTACCGGTGATCATAAACTGGGTTATTTGCCTCATGCATTGGTCGCAAAGGCCTACGTTCCTCATTATAAGTATACTTTTTCAAACCTCCATGGACCTTCTTTAAGTGCTTCTGTGTTGGTATGTAAAAACCACCAAAGAGGAAATTGTTTCTTTTGGTTCTGTGTACAACTCTCATCAAACGGTTTTACCCCTTCCAAAAATATACCATGCAAACCTTTAGAGGATGAAGACGGACGACGTGAGTGGCGCCCACCGTGGCAAATCCTTGTGTTTGCTCCAAACGCCGTTGTTCGACTCGAATGGCGACCATCGTGGCGACCCGTTAACACCACACCAAATGCAATTGGAAGGGTCGAATGGCGACCACCATGGCAAACGCGTTCCGTTCTTGAGGACAAGAACGTTTTGAAGAGCGCGGGAGTTGATACGTGCCACATTGATATGCGCCAATTCATGTTTTATTTAGTTTAGGTCATGATGTAATTGCATTTATTTTGTTCACATATAAGTAGTAACTTCCAGTAGGCCATGTTCTAGTTCACGTAGTGCATGATCTCCAACTGTTGGAGAACCACCTTTTGTTTTGCTTATTTAATTTGCTTCAAGATTAGAATAGAGAGTAGCAGAAAATTATGAATTAAGAAGCTTTGTGCTTTGAATCTATCCTCCTCTTGAATTCTTGGGAGTTTTGTAGGTTTTTCTTTGTAAAACCTATCAACCTCCCACATAGTGTAGCCCACTCTGATTGTAGTTTGTCCATGCATAAGCTAAGGGAGTCTCTTGTTGTACTTGAAAGCGATTTAGAGGCCTTTGATAAAGTTTTTAACGTATGGATAATGGAGGATGGTGTTTCAACTTCTTTTACCAAACTATTCACTATTAACACAGGAGACAATAAAATTATTGTTAGAGGATTTAGGAATACCGGCGAACCTATAATTGAAGTTGGAGAAGATCGTCAAGAACTTGCTGTTTATGAACCCTACTCAAAATGCATCAGTAATCTTGGGGTAAATGGAATGGATGTATCATTTTCTGTGTATTCATATATGGAAACGCTTCTTCTACTTGATCAACCAGATTTTACTCTTTATGCCAAAGGTAAACGCTACATTGCAAAGCCAAGAGCTAAAGCAGAAGGATTTTGAAGCGTACCAGCGACAATGAGGTATGGATATTCTCTTATTTCATTATACTCGCCAATTGAAAGTTTTGTATTTTTATTAAAAAAGGTAAAAAGTTGGATTTTGAATTTACATGTAGATTTGTAATTGTGTATAGATATAAACTACTGGTAAATTAATTAGTATTTTCACTAATAAAATATAAGAAAGAAGTAATGCTATAATAGATTCAACAAGTAATAGCAAACGTTAGATAGCTACTAACTTGGAGGTTTTGGGGCATGCATTTTTTAACAACTACAAATGGAGGCTGCAAAAGCACGTGGTCAACACTGGTCTAGGCCTAAAATTAAGAGAAGAAAATGAACCCTGGTGTCACCACTAGAGATACAATAAAGGGAACCCTTTCATATATTCTCTAACGTAAAAACAGAACCAAAGTGGAGGGGATTGGGTGAACCAACATTCCAACAATTGACGTGTATTGGTTATCATTTAAGTAGTCGTGCCATTGCCCCAAGCGCGAAGATGCTTTCTTCCAAGACTAAGGGAACACTTTATAACAGCCACCTCATATTACCCAACATCGTGTGGTCTGTTTGTGTGGTGAATTTAGTTGGCAGTTAAAAAAAAAGATAAATATAGCATCAAAGTTATATGGTTTTTTTTATATCTCTGTTTGTGTGGTCTTTTTAGGGCAACTTATGAATATGATAAGAAGTTATACAATGAGCATCATGCTACCAGCTAGTGAGGTGGAAAGCTTCAGGCAAAATTGATGAAACATGGTGAAACTGGCAGAAGGATGGATACATCATTATGTAATAATGGTTTGGTTTTGGCTAATGATTTCCTGCATTGTGTAGTATTCTAACCTGAAACATTAAGTGTAAGCTAATTTAGCACATTTTGCCTCTATATCGAACATAGTAACATAACACATGAGTATTCTGACCCTGAAATCAACAACTGCACATTATATTTGCACATTTATGCTTCTGTATACGCCCCACTTACTGTGTGCGCATATAATGTATATATGTGTGGCCCTCGGGGGGCAAAAGTAAAGTTGCACTAGTTTTAACGTTATTTTACTAATTTCGTGAAAATAACGTTAAAAACGACGAACGGTTAATCATGCATCGTGTGGTGCCGTTGATAGCCAAAAGACAAAGGGGGTACATGCACCGATCGGGTTTGTCCCGATTGCTAAGTGTTCTGTGCCTTATGTCCAAGGCTTGATACCGAACCACATCGAGCCGTGGGTCTCACTGGAAGCAGCCTCTCTATTCTTAAGGGTAGAGGTAAGGTTGTCTACATCTTACCCTCCTCAGACCCTACCTTAGCATTGCTATAGGTGGGATAAACTGAGTATGATGATGATGATTTATGCTTCTGTATATGGAGTTGGATTGAGAAGATGTGAATATTCTCATCTTACAAACTCCTAAAAAGTACCTATACCGTCCCCTAAAAATATACACAATAATATAAGGCCCCTAGAACTAGACGTGAGCAAATCGGTTTTTTTTGCCGAACCGGTTCCTGGCCGAACCGGTTTTGTCGATTCGTAAGACCGGTTTCGGAGACCGGTTTTGGTTCGGTTTCGATTTCGGTTCTTAATCGGTTCTTTCGCGCACATTTTTTTTAAAAGGCAACACAATTTTTTTTTTACATAAAGTTCAACTTTTATTTATTTTTATAATTTTTTTAAGGTGTATGGGTATATATTTGTATGTTTTGAAGCTTTTTTGTATAATTTTATTATATATAATTTTTTTTAACATAAAATTCAGTTTTTTTTATTAAAAAATACCGGTTTTTCGTATCGGTTCCAAACCGGTTTTTGGGAACCGGTTCCCAAACCGGTTTGAGTTAAAACCGGTTCGGTTCGGTTTTTCTAGTGGGGATGGGGAACCGATCCTAGAACCGCCGGTTCTTGTAGAAACCGGACCGGTTCGTGTAGGAACCGGGTTTTGGACAAACCGGTTCGGTTCGGTTCCTGCGGTTCCGGTTCCCAAACCGGTTTTTTTTGCTCACCTCTACCTAGAACTCTATAACCCCTAAGTCACTAAAAGTTTGTAACCTTAATTCCACTCGTAACGTGATTCTACTTATTATTTGAACAACTTGATGATATATTGTCCATGATTCATATGTGTCCATGATTAATATAAGTTTTCTAGACTCCTTATGTTTCGACCACTTTATTTAATGGCCTCTTGGCATGTGTTAAGAATGTTGGTTATCATCGAGAGTAAATATGATATCCAATTAAAAAGGGGGATCAAAACTAGGTGCGGCAATATCCGAAACATCAACAAAAAACATGTTTTATATCACCGACACGACCCTTTAAAAAGTGAGTCGACATGTTAACCCGTCTAAGAGTTCATAAAGAAGTTAATGTTTTAAACTTTTCTTTGTCTATTCTTCACTTCCAACCATTTTATTTTATCATCTGATTGTTCATGCTCTGATTGGTCCCATTCGCTTATTCTAATCTCAAGCTAAATATGTAAACCCATGTTTATTAACCAAGAACGAGAGAAATAAACAATTAAAATAATACAAATTACAAAAAAATTTCATATGAACTGGAGTGATTAATTATTCAAATTTTTACTAGTCACCAACTATTAGCTATGTACATAAATGAACATACAACCCAGACACTACACGATTTTAAGTGGGTTCAACACGCAAATAAATATATAAGTTAGGTTAGAGTTGAAGAATTCAACTCGTCAACCTGACAGTTGGTCAGGCACAATCACAACAGTCACAGGGTCAGTTGAGACTCTCAGTTTTGGAAGAGTTCGTGATTTGTTACTGAATAAGGATTCCAGGAGAAGGAACAATGGAGAATCAAGCTCGTTGCTCAGTACTGAAGGAAGAGGGAGATGTAATAACAGAGGAGGAAACAGTGGTAGGTCAAAGTCAAAACGCAGGAGCAAGTCAATGTCACACCCTCAATTTCCACTGCGGGGTTTATACCGCGAGACGCGTGACATACCAGGATCCCATAGCCATAAGTCACATGAACGTCTCTAAATGCCCAAACCATTTAGTTCGTTATTGTAAAACAAGTTTCATAGATAATCAAATATTTTAAGAGTTGCGGAAGCGAAATTTAAAGATAATAGTTATTCAAATAGTCAGAGTAAAACAACGAGTTCGAAATCATAATAGATAATTAAACATGCGAAAATAGATAATTATTCATATCCCCATGATGCCTATGATGCATGCCCTACTCGTGCTTCGAACTAGTGTCCTGCAAAAAGGTGTAATAATCGTGGGTCAAAATAAAGTTGGTGAGTTCACAAAGTTTGGTAAATACGTAGGTCCTCCAGACCATGTTTTGACGAGTAAATGCTAATTCACATGCCAGGGGTAGCTAGCCCGCTCATGATAACTAAAACCCGGTAATACCGAACTGCTAAACAACGAGATCCCACAATAGTGAGCAAAGTGCCTTACATCATTGTCTATCAACAATGATAGTACGTTGAGTTATAGTTCACACCCATGCTCTCCAGCACACGATGTGAGGTTTGTGAGACCTAATAGCGCTATCAACTAGTAACCCACTTGCCATCCGGCAACTCATTCGGTATTTAGAAGGACTTCAATGATAGAGTTGGTTTAGTTCATCAAGGACATAAAGCATGAATTAGTGAAAGCAGATTCACCTTGTGAATCATAGCACCACAAATCCGGGATGTGTAAAAGTAGTCCCAAACCAGACTATGAAAAAGTTTAGAAAGTTGTCTCATCCGAGACGTATGCTTTTGAGAAAAGAGTAGTGAAACTCACCTAGTGTTTGTGCGAGAGATCTAGCAAAGCAGAGAAAGTAACTATCGTTCCGACAAAGATCTCCCTATGAGTATTAAGACATATTAAACTATGTTCTTGTTTATTACACAAGTTCGGCACCCACTTTTGTGAACCACATCAAGTTGCGTAGATCATGTTTCAGGTATAAGAAGTTTGATCTAAAAAAAAATATTTCATGAATCCATGTGTAATGTGTAACCAATTACTCTAACACTAGATAACATAATTGGTCTTATAAGAGAAACAATGTGCGCATAATAAAAGCTCGATTACTAAGTGCATAATAACCAACCTATGAACACTTAGTTGAGGGCCGATCCCTATGATCAAAAGTCCAGATTCGGGTTCACAATAAGGGCCGGAAGGGTTCAAACCAAGAAGGAATAGAATAGTTAGCTAACTTACCTAGTGGATCAAAGTGGAGTTGGATTGTCTTGGTGTTTCCCTCACTCGAACCTTGGCTTCGTGGGGGTGGCCTTTTGGCCGTGAGCGATCAAAAGAGAGAGCGAGAGAAAGAAAGCAAGGGTGATTGTGTTTGTGTTGGTGTGAGTTTGAGAGAATTTTTGGGTCCTTATATAGAGCTTCAATTAGTGTAGTGACAAAAATACTTGTGGCAATCCTTCCTCTCTTGATCAATGGAATGTATAAAGAGGTTTATCATCTTTTGATGCAAGTGTAGGTTATGTTTAGGCATGTGTGTTTGGGAGCTATGTGTCGATTGGATTAGACAAATCAATAAGGGGTAGTGTTGACTTGAGTAGGAGGTGTGTTAAGGTTTTGGATTGTATCTATTTTGGTGAAAAAGCATGATAAGTCAACATGCCTCTTGTTTTTGCACATGCTCTAGCCGATTTTTAGAGTAAGTTATAACTAGAAGGTGGCTCACTAGGAAGGTTGCATGCTATGTTTGTCTTGTTTCCCTTTTGGTGTTAGTTATAGGCCATGTGTTTTTCTTGAATGTTTCGGCCGAAACATATAGTAGAATAGGAGACTGATTGTGACTTTTCCTTGGCATGCCTAGATCCTAGCTTCCTAGTAGTTGGTTTGGAAGTTTCTATGGTGTGCTAGGGAAAGTATAGGCCACAAATTTGGGACAAGAAAAAGGGTATTGGACTCTAGGTGATAGTGATAGATAGTAGGCTTTATATCTAGCTTTGCTCATGTGTTCGGCCGACTTTTGCACATGTGGTATTAGTTTAGGAAGGTTGACATTGAGTAGGAGCTTGTTCATGTTTGTGTTTCTTACCAAAAGGGTGTAAATGCATTCTTCATCATGCTTCTAGATCCATGACATCATGCAATGGTGAGTTGGAGCTGATTTATGTGTTCTTGCATAGCTTTGGCCAAGTATTGGTTTAGGATAGTGACATTTCCTAGTTTCAAGTTTGTCTCTAAGTGTCCATGTGTTGTCTCTTTCGGCCGCACACCTAGGATAGTCTAGGAATGTTTGTTTCTCACTTAGGTGTAAGCTAGAGGTGGCTACTAAAGACAAAAGAAAACTTCCAAGCATGTGAGGATGTATGTATGTATGTTTGTGTGTTAGCTTCTAGAAGGTATTTAACAAGGATAAAGTTTACTTGTTAAAGTCTAGTGTATGTATAAAGCCTATTGTATATGTATATATATATATATATATATATATTCAAGCACATTTAGGAGTAGAAGAGATTTATGTACACACATAGATTAATATTTACAATTCTCATATGTTTAGTCATATGTCTGCCAATCTATGATAGCTCATAGATACATATATAGCTAGTGTGTGCACATGTACTTATCTAGTTAACTCTAGTAGAATGCAAGGAATCTAGGTGCAAGTAATTAGAGTTTAGTTAAATTAAGAACCTGAAATTGCGGGGTATCACATCATCCCCAAGTTGAAAAGAATTTCGTCTCGAAATTCAGCAAGTAAACAATAAAGCTAGCTAGAAAAATGTATGCTTGGTTCCCGGATGTCACATCATCCCCAAGTTGAAAGGAATTTCGTCTCGAAATTCACTTTGAGGTAGTTGCTTTATGTTTAGCGTTTGATCTATGTACAGGTTCAGGTTTAGTAAAGAGATGTAGGTATTTAAGCCGTATTTGATCCCTGCGTTCCCACGTGTATTCCGGTCCTAGACGGGAATTCCATCGTACCTTAACAATAGGTATGGTACTTTGTCTGAGTTTCTCGACGCCCTGCTCAAGAATCTCCACCGGTTCCTCCATGAACCGTAGCTGGTCGTCCACCTGGATCTCTTCTAGTGGCCCTACCAGTGTCGTGTCATCAAGACACTTCTTTAGATTTGAGACGTGAAACACGTTATGAACTCCACTGAGTTCATCAGGCAGGTTTAACCTGTATGCTACTGGGCCAATCCTTTCGACTATCTCGAATGGTCCAACGTATCGCGGGTTCAATTTCCCCCGTTTTCCAAAGCGTATCACACCTTTCCAAGGTGACACCTTTAGCAATACCTTGTCCCCCAATCTGGAACTCCAAAGGTTTCCTACGCTTATCAGCGTAACTTTTCTGTCGATCACGTGTCGCAGCCATCCGGTTTCTAATTTGCACGATTTTCTCAGAAGTCTCGTGCACT
The DNA here is from genome assembly GCA_028751855.1 of Ambrosia trifida. Classification (NCBI taxonomy): domain Eukaryota; kingdom Viridiplantae; phylum Streptophyta; class Magnoliopsida; order Asterales; family Asteraceae; genus Ambrosia; species Ambrosia trifida. The sequence continues at coordinate 85,123,185 of CM054123.1, forward strand.
AGTTCGGGACCTGTCAGTTGGCTATCCCCAACTTCAGTCTAGCAAATGGGAGACCTACACTTGCGTCCATATAGTGCCTCAAAAGGTGCACACTGAATAAAAGTGTGGTAACTATTGTTATATGAAAATTCGATTAGCGGCAAGTGCTTATCCCAACTGTTGCTAAAGTCTACTACACATGCTCGTAGCAGATCTTCCAACGTTTGGATGGTACTCTCACTCTGTCCATCCGTTTGTGGGTGATAAGTTGTGCTCATATCTAAGCGAGTTCCCAAAGCATCTTGGAGAGTGGTCCAAAAACGAGAGGTAAATCGTGAATCACGATCGGATATGATGGAAGTAGGCACCCCATGCCTAGAGACGATATCTTTGAGATAAGGGTTGGCCAGTTTCTCCAGTGTGTCAGTTTCCTTTATTGCCAGAAAGTGTGCCGATTTGTTTAAACGATCGACAATAACCCAAATCGTGTTATGCCCACTTGGCGTTTTAGGGAGCTTCGTGATGAAGTCCATGGAAATTCCATCCCATTTCCACATAGGGATTTCTGGTTGCTGAAGTAAGCCTGAAGGTTTCTGATATTCAATCTTAACCTTCGCACAAGTCAAGCACTTACTGATATTCAATCCAAACTGAATCAACGATATCACAGGAAGCCTTTTCATTATTTCCTCTTGGATTTCGAATGGTATGTGGTCTGACATCGTGGTTGGTTTCGATTCTGAATGAATTTCTAGCTTTTCTTGTTACCAGGAGGAGGGAGGCAAAAAGATGATTTGTAGTTGGTCCAATGAGCCTGGGCCAGACTAAAAAAATAAGACATGTATCACCTTGTTTGTCACCTTTGCAATTTCAAACGAGTCTTAACAAAATTATGGTATGATACACATTTGTGAAAAAGAGCAACTTGCTTCTCATTTATCTCATTTGTGTAAAATAATTATGATTAACTAGCTGATTACTCCGGGAGGGTCCTGGGGTTAAAAAATCTAATTTTACGTGATAACCTAGTGCAAATGGCTTAAGTTAACTAACCACAAAATCTCTCAATCATTGCATTTTCATAGTATTTTAAATGATAACATGACGATTGGGCTGATTTTCAACATCGCAGATAAGAACCTGGTTTAAAAGAAAAAACATGATTAATGAATAACATGAATACTTTGTGTGTTTTTTTCTGTATAAACGAAACCCCACAAAAAATAGTCGATTTTTTCTCCGTTTTTTATATAGCACTATGGTACTCGTTGGAAAGATAATAAAACGCTCGTTAATTTGGTGTAATTTTTTTCTTTAAAAAATCTCGTATATAAAAGATATAAACGTTTAAAAATTATGGGAAGAAATATGAGAGAGAAAATTTTAAATTTATTTTTAAATTCTTTTTTCCTAAATAACTCAATTTAATTTTATTAATTGAGAATTTAGGGTTTTATGTTTATCTTTTTTTAATTAAAAAAGGAAATAATTCAAAAATACTAAAATCTTTCAATTATGATGCCACGTGACACTCTCAAAGGGAGGTTAAGGCCTCCATTACACGCCACGTCAGCATATACGTTTTCTTATATATAGATATAGATATAGATATAGATATAGATATAGATAGATTAACATTGTAATTAAATATATTGACAACTTTAAAAGACGAGACTTGTTAATTTATGTTCAAATGTCTTAACATATTTTTTTAGCAATTCTCCTTTTGTCAAGCTCAAGCCATGATTCTAATAAGACGAGACTTGGGAGTTTTTATAAAAGCTTTTGAACCCTTAATGTTAAAAAACGACAAAACACCTCATGGAAAGCCCAAGGAATAGGGAGGGGATTGAGAGGCATAAGTTGTAACGGGGAACAAGACATGTCTGGAGACACTACAAGGAACAACAACATTAGCGGTGATAGATGTCGCCGCTAATAGTCACCCCTTAGCGGCGACTTGATCATTAGTGGCGACTGTCGCCACTAATACTTTCGTCTAAAAATCCTGGTGCCTAATGCCCCACGTGGCCGCTAAAGGTGTTTATCCACATGGCATTATCTTTTTAATTTTTTTTTGCCACGTGGCAAATAGCTGTGCAATATGGGCAAGGTCTTTAGCGGCGACATGACGTGGCAAATAGCTGTGCAATCTAAGCAAGGTCTTTGGCGGCGACATGTCGCCACTTAAGGTCTTTTTTTTCTTTTCTTCTTTCCCTCCTTGCTTTGTCCACATACGCACAATCAAACGAAATAATAACAAAACTAATTAACCAAACATACCAACATTTACATATATATATATATATATATATATATACACACACACATACTACTATATAGTAGGTGCTGGACGAGTAAAGTTTTCATTTTATATTCATACATAAGGGTAAATTTGTAATTTCATTAAAATGACAAGACAAATTTAATTAAACAATTAAATTCAATTGATTAATGGCAAAACAAAAAAGAACAAGAAATTAATGGTCATTAATACAACAATTATATTCTATTGATTAATAGTTGAGAGTTAAAAGAAAGGCAAAAACAAGAAATAAAAAATTAGTTGGTATAACGTCACACCATTCACAATTTTAAATCCCTATATTTTGTACGTCTTATATAAATCTTGGAGTTAGCCTGTGGAAATTAACAAACAACTAGCAAGAATGCACTTTACCCATCATGTTTTCGGGTAACAACACAATGTTCTTTTTTTAATCAATAATATAGGATAAATTTGATCCAATTATAAGTTGGTTTGAATATCTATAATATAACAGGTAATAGTAATAGGTGAATTTGATTTATGTTTGAATTCGGATCAAGCTAAATACACAAAATTATATATATACTTTTTATAAAAGAAATTCAAGTTATATGTAATTCAATTTGATTTTTCTGGTCGAATCGGGTCGAAAGTCATAAATTTGACAAAATGCAACATCCAAACACTGCACAGCACCACCGCAACGCGCGGGCTCCTGTTAATATATATATATATATATATATATATATATATATATATATATATATATAAACATACCAAGTTTAACCAACATTCGTCTAAACATACCATCAAAACTAAACTAACATACCAATATTTACATTCAAGCATACCAACAAAACTAAACAAACATACCAAAAACGCCTAAACGTCTTCGGCTTCGTTGTCGTCGTGATCACCACTATTGCCGCTTCCCCCTTGAGATTGGAAAAATTGATTACACATTTGGAGCATTTGTGCTTGGAATTGATGATTCGTCATCATGGCATTAAGTTGCTCCTACAAATATATTTATACCAAATGGATAAAATATCCTATTTACTAAACATATTTATACTAAACGAGTCAAATATTAACATTTAGCAAACATACATACACCAAATGGGTCAAACTACAAACATATACCAAATGGGTCAACTATCAACATTTAAACTACAAATATATACCAAATGAGTCAAATATCCTATTTACTAAACATACTTATACAAAATGGGTCAACTATCAACAAATAACTACAAATATATACCAAATGGGCCAAATTTCCTATTTACTACACATATTTATACCAAACGGGTCAAATATTAACATTTAGCAAACATACATACCCCAAATGGGTCAAACTACAAACATATACCAAATGGGTCAACTATCAACATTTAAACTACAAACATATACCAAATGGGCCAAATATCCTATTTACTAAACATATTTATACCAAATGGGTCAACTATCAACAAATAAACTACAAATATATACTAAATGGGTCAAATATCCTGTTTACTAAACATATTTATACGAAATAGGTCAAATACCAACAAATAAACTACAAATATATACTAAATGGATCAAATATCCTACTTACTAAACATATTTTTACCAAACGGGTCAAATACTAACATTTAAACTACAAAGACATACATGTGTAAATTGCGGTTGCGTTGGCGTAAGATGCGGAAAGCTTTCTGGTGTGCTCTGAGCATACATAAAATACGCTCGCGCAACTCGTGTTTTAAATTTATAAAAATGATTTTAATCTTAACATTAGAATACACATTAAAGGGCAAGCGCACCCTGTCACATATGTAGTAAAGCATAGATAAGAACCAAGTATCAATCCATGGACGCGCGCGGAGCGATTGTACTGAACCGTTGTCACTGATTTACCGGTAAGAAAAGATAGTGAATGTTTGTTTTAACTAATTTAATCTAATTTAAACTAAGCATAACAAATATATATAAGACTCCAAATAGAAAAATAGATATATAAAGACTTGTTTTCATACAACCTAAGCATGTAACTAAGTTTGAATAGAACCAAACACTTAAATCAATATTCCTATTTTCGGACAATTAGTATCCCTTTCGGGAATCCTAACATGACAACTCTTTGGAAGGCTACCACGATAACACATGCTAACCACCTAAACTTGTTCATTAGTGAGCAATTGATATGCACTCATGTAAATCCTTAAATATAAGTTAGTATCACCTTTCGGGAGTCCTCAACCTCACTCAATTGAGAAAGCTACACTGATAAACACAATATAGCCACAACAACGAGCATAAACTAGATTCATACACAATCAATCTCATCTTGCACGCTTTGAACATAAATCTACTAAGAAAGCGATTTCAACCAAAATCTCTAAACAAAGATCATTAATCATGTCAAAGACGCGCAATAACACCATTTAGCCGATTAAAGCTATTTTACGTGCAAGTCAATACTCTCGGTTATTATTGAAACTACCTTTTAGTAAACCAATACCCGGTTACAGTTTCATGGCACAAAGTTACTAACAAGTTATTAACTTTGTTAACAAAGCATAAACTAGGAGTTTTTAACCATATCTAACCTATACTTTGTTAATCCTCCAAGGCACAACAATATAAACGAGACTACAACAACAACAGGAGAGTTTACATACAAATCATGAAGATTCAACATGAACATAAAGCTTAATGATTCATTCAAACAAAACAACATACAAACGATAAATAAGAACAGGCTAAGTATTGTTTTTACCCGTAGGTTTACAAATACTAATCATAACAACATAACAAAGCTTCAAAATCAGATTTGATATAATATTAGGTCAAGAATCAAACCATAAACAAGCAAGGTTATGATGGATTGGATGACGTTAATGGACTTGGATTGCTTCCTAAGCTTGTTAATCGGCTTCACAGCAGCTTACATGCCCAGAAAATCGCCCAAAATCGCCCCAAAATCGCCCAAAAATCACCCAATACCCTAAAAATGACGTTCTGCTCTGTTTTATAGAACTGTCAGATCTCGCACGGGCATGCCTGCACGGGCTGGTGCACGGGAGTGCCAATCTGGTCTGCACGGGAGTGCCACCAGGGCGCACGGGAGTGCCAACACCTGCAGATTGTGCAGAATGTGAAGAAACTGTCCGTTTTTTATCCGGTTTGCTTCATGGATACCGTTTAAGACCTGTAATCATAAAGATACCAAATAAGTACCAATTCATCATTAAGGCCAAAAACATATATAGATGGGAGTTAAATTGGGGCTTTTATATGTATAAATTGACGCATATCACTTTCTCTCGGACAAGGCATAGGCCCAATCCCGCGAACATATCCGCGACGTCTACCCAACACTTCTTCAAATATACCAGCCTTCAAACACTCCAAATAATATTATTTTTAACCTATTCTAAACCCAACAAACAATTGCAAAAACATGAAAACTAAACACGCACATACACAAATATATACCAACCAGATCCAACCGTTGGGAGCTGCTTCATCCTCCTTCTTCTTCTTTGACGATCCGTTGACGTTCAGACTCAAACTGTGACTTTAACATGTGTTGTATTTTACAAAAGTGATTTAATAGAATTACACACACACAGATATATATATATATATATAAATATATAATAGATTATAAATAAATGCTTACATAATTCCCTTCATTCTGAGGGGTATCAAACATCCCCTGCCTACAAACATAAGCATATTATCAAAAAACAAAAAAAAAAAATAAAAATTAAACAAAAAACTAAAAACAAGAGAAAAAAAACTGAAAAAATAAAAAAAAAAACAGAAAAAAGGAAAAACACAAAAGAAAAGAAAAATCGAAAAAAAAAACGAAAAAAAAGAAAAAAACTCATCGGAGAGAGAGAATGGGTCAGTGGTGGCGGCTCGATGGTGGAGCAGTGGTGGTGGTGGAGTAACGGGGGTGGTGGTGAAGAAATGAGATAGAGAGAGATAGTGAGGGAGATGAGAGCGAGAGAGAGATACAGAGGGGAGGAGCTGAGTCACAGAGAGATAGAGAGGGAAATGTGAGCAGGGAGGGAAAAGAGGAAGAATGAGGCCGGTTATATTATTTTTTGAGCATTAGCGGCGACGGTCGCCGCTAACGAGTTTTAGTACGATAAAATGTGGATCGTTGATCTCCTGAACAACCGGACGCTTGGGATTGAGTTAAAGGGTTGTTGTTGGGGATTAGGAATTTAGCAGCGACACCAAGGCGGGTCGCCGCTATTGGTGTCGCCGCTAAATGTCAAATTTCTTGTAGTGAGATGAGTATGCATGAGGAAAAACACCTCATGGGGAATATGGTCTACCATGGAAAACCCACAACTTGGGGATGGTTTGATGTGGAATGATGTTTTGAGAAGGGTTTGACATATGGATAATAGACATACACAAGGATATTAGTGATGGCGCGTGTAGTAATAGGGTATTATGGAAATCTTTGGCCTATTTTTAGGTCTCAACTTTATCTCCTTTTATAGGATTAACTCATAATTTTTACAATTTTATGGTCAGTTTCCTCGACTATTTTTTACTACCATTGTGACACCCGGCAAACTCCGGTTAATAACTTTCGTCGAACTAGTAAGTCTACCTTAGCGAGTCATGCATATTACATACTTAACTGGGTCAGTTGAGTTGTTACGATGGTTTGGGAAATCATCAGGAGTTGTTACAATGATCCGCGGGATCATTGGGAGTCGGTCCATAACCATGTGTACAAGGATTGGTGATCCGTGGAATCACCGGGTTTAACGGACACACGCAAGTCTCGAGTTCCGGGAATCGGTGAACGGATGTGAACGTGTTAGTTATCATACATTATGTGTTTACAATCATTATATGACTTGTCGGTATGTGAATACGTGCTTATATGTGTTAAAATAGTGTTTAACGCGCTAAAAACCCAAACAGCCCTGTAAGGGGCGAGTAGTAGGGGGTGAGTAGTCTAAATGCATGTAAATATGGGGTGAGTAGCCTAAATGCATGTAAATAGGGGGTGAGTAGCCTAAATGCATGTAAATAGGGGGTGAGTAACCTAAATGCATGTAAAAGGGGCGATTAGGAGGTCCTAATCGCGTGTTGTAGCCCCTAATCGCCTGTTCTGTTCTGAACGACTAGAAACACCTATAAATACAACCCTTGACTTGTAAAACATCATTTATGTAACCCTAACTGATCCTAAGCCTCCCTCACACCTTAGAACACCTCTGGAACTCGTTTTGCTTTAAAACCCACCATTTCCAAGCTTACACTCATTTCTTTAACAAGATTCAAGGTGTGTTCTTCATCCCAAACCTTTGTAATGTTAATGTTTTGATTCCCAAAGGTCCAGACCTGGTTTTATCAAGTTTGTGTCTTTAAAAACCTTTGAAATGAGTTTCTAAAACAAGTCTAAACCTTTATACATGCTCTATGTGAAGTATTCATGCAAGAAATGATTTTTGACGGTCAAAACATGAATGTTTCCATGTAATTAATGTACTTCTGATGTTTAGGAGTTATTAGGATGTTTTGCTAAGGATTTGAGTTATTATTATGGTGTTTTGATGAAAATATGCATTTTGACCCATTTGGATGATTCTTGAAGATTTAGGATGTTATGATGTGATTTGATGATTGTTTGTTGTTAGGATTCAGACTAGAAGGGTATTATAACAGAGGGATGATGATTTACAAGGTTGTAGGTGATGAAATCTAATTATTTGCTATTTAATGAAAGATATGCATAGTTAATGAAACCTAGTACTTTGCCATTTTTGGAAATAATTGCACTAAGGGTGTTAGAATAGTGATGAATTAGGGGTTTTTGTTTTGAATGGGTTGGTTAATGGTTTAGGTTTGATGTTGGGTGTTTTTACATGTTTCGGATCTGATTTGGAGGGTTAAACGCGCGAAAATACGTCGCGCAGCTGCAGGAGGCGATTAGGAATCCTAATCGCCTGATGAAGGGGCGATTAGGGTGTAAATGCATGTGTTTAGGGGCGATTACTTCCTAAATGCTACTTGTATCAGGCGATTACAATCCTGAATGCATGTTTGACTTCTCCTACTCACCAGTTGACTTTTCCTAATTGCATGTTAATTTCCTAATCGTGTGTGCTGCTGTTGTAAGTGTATTTTGACAACCCGAAGCATGATTTGGCACTAGGAACATGATAGGAACCCCGTGACATTCCTAATGACTTAGTTACACATGTTCGGACTCGTTTATGCATTAATTGAGCGTTATGCTAGACTTAGTGAACTTTTGCGCGTGCTAAGTGTTTAACTACATATGTTGCATGATATCTTGTATTTGGCTAACATGTGGAATGTCGGGTCACCAATGGGATGTCGGGTCTTGTCGGGTAGGGTCGGTTTAACAGTTAAAGGTGTTTTCTAACGTACGTGGTTATGGTCTGGACATTCGTGGACTAGTTAACCTACGGGTTATTAGTCTGGATACTCATAGACGTCTTATGATAGGTCGCCGCTATTTGGGGTTATTATAGCTTACTGATTTAACTATTTTCGAGTAATGCAATCTAAGGTAAGTTCACGGCCCCACTCTTATCGTTTTTGTTTTCGGGGGGAGAAACATGCTTACACATTTTAAACACATGATTTCAAGTTATACTATGGCTATCATAATATTACTATACGGCTCATCTAAATCCTATAGAAACCACTAATACGAGTATGTAGCGGGGAAATGTGGATAGCGCTATTGGCCTGACAAACCCCACTCGACGGCCGGAGGCCGGGTGGGTGCATATTGTCTCAATCACACGAGGCCTACCGGAGATGACGGTAGTCCGTAAAGGGTATCACACTATAAATCACAGTCAGCAATGGTTTCAACCGTAGTAGTAATTAATTTAACGCCTAGCTAGCGTTCACACAACATAGTAGTAACTGTAACGATTTTCAAAGGATTAACGAAATGCTTATTATAAAAACCTGTGAACTCACCAGTATTATATGTTGACCTTTTTATCATGTTTTCTCAGGTCGCTAAGGTAGCAGCAGCCGGGCTAGGCGCACGGAGTCGCACTCACTTCTAGGATCATATTTTGGAATATCAAACTTTAAGCTCACGTTTTACTTTTGTTTGGATTTTGTAAACTTAAATATGCTTCCGCTATACTGAAATCGTGGTTTTTGATTATTGCATGGAATGTCTTACGTATTTTCTTACATTTAGTTGTCGTTTATTGTGACCGCTGACTTGGATCCTGGTGTGTCACGCGCCTCGCGGTAAAACCCCGCATGTGGAATTTGAGGGTGTGACAGATTGGTATCAGAGCCAATGGTTATAGTGAACTAGGACTGCATGTAGAGTCTATTCTATAGCCGAGTTTCACACACACTAGACAGTCACATATGTTTGAGTCTTAGCATACGGGTTTCTTATTAAATTCGTCGGGGTGTCGGTATCATCATCTTCTACGCTGCATTATCTGCTTACTCTTCTATCATTCTACTTCCTAACTCATCCTTATCATGATTTGACGGTGAGCAACATATTATTGAACTCTCTTGGCGATGGTGTACATTGGGGTAGCTTCGGCATATTCTCGAGATCTGTCCAGGATTCGGACATCTCCCCTCTATGCCCCAATAGACACGCTCGTCCTTACACACACTATCTTACACTTGTACTTGTAGTAATACGCTGTTTGGGTGCTAGTGTTCGGTGACTTGAACTTCAAGCTTAAAGTACATCCGGAGGACCATGTAGGACAGTTTATCATGTCGGGTGCACACGAGATCATAAACTGGAATGCATGGGAACCCTAGTGGACTTTGTGTTTGGACGGATGGACCCGAATTAAACCCGGATCAATTTCTTATTATTCCTAGTGGGTTACAACACGAGCGGGTCTAAATCTTTTTTCTTGTTCTGTCAGGAGATGTCAGGAGCCCGTGGCGGTCGCAGAGGTGGTCATGCTGGAGGTCGTGGTGGCGGCGGTCATGGTAATATTAATATGACCTAAGAGGAATTGAACAACCTATTGCAGCAGCAGGTGAACGTAGCTTTGGCTGCGTTCCAAGCTGCCCATAATACTATGGGTGGTAAGTTGATTGCTACCTATTCTACCTCATTTCTGGGTACTGTATCTCCATCCTTGTTGTTTATCTGTGTGTCTTGTCCCAGGTGGTGCTGTCAATCCACTCCCACCTCAGTGCTCATACAAAAAGTTCATGGATTGCAAGCCCCACAACTTTAATGGGACTGCTCCGGTGGCTGGAAAAAGTTGAATCTGTGTTCTCCATGTGCAGTTGCCCGGTGTGCGACCGCGTAAAATATGCTTCAGAGACCCTTAAAGGTCCTGCACTGACTTGGTGGAACTCCACCACCCAGACCTTGGGTATCGGAGAAGCCCACGCTATGCCCTGGGCAGAATTTGTGCAGCGTTTGAAAGGTGAGTACTGTCCGCGGGACGAGATCCAGAAGCTCGAGCACGAGGTCTGGAATCACAAAATGGTAGGGTCTGAGATTGAGGAGTACACGGCTAGGCATAATGAGCTGGCGATGTTGTGCCTGGATTTGCACATGCCGGAATACAGAAGGATCGAGCATTACGTTTCTGGGTTGGTACCGGAGGTTGCGGGGTTGGTGGATGCGGGTAATCTTACTGTGTATTTTGAGGTTGTTTGGCCGGCTCATAGGCTGACAAATATGAAGGTTGCTGAGGGTGTCTTACCTCCTAGGGGTGCTGTTGTGAAAGCACTAGTGGATAACAAGAGAAAGTGGGATAGTTCTGGTAAGAGTTCGGGATCGGGTCAACCGCAGCAGCAAGTGAAGAAGGTTGAAGCTTTGGGATCGTCATCCGACCAGAAGTAAGGTGGGTATACCGAGAAGAAGCCTAAGTGCGGTCAGTGTGGGTTTCATCATTTTGGGAGTTGTGACAGGTTTCGTTCTGAGCGCTGTGATAAGACGGGTCATTTTACAAAGGATTGTCGAGCTAGTCTCCCATCTAAGCCGACTCAGGCTATAGGTGATACTCCCACTCCTTGGAGGAATCAGGGCTGCTACAACCATGGGGAAATGGGGCATTTCAAGCGTGATTGTCCTAAGATGAAGCAGGGCGAGGGTGAACCGGTATGTCTTTTATTCGTCGTTATGCTTTGGTTTTATTTTGGTTCTCGTACTGTCAAGGGCTTCATATCCGTTAAGCTTTATCTGTTACTATACTCTGTGCCTACACCTTAATCAATGGATGGAGGGTGCATGTTGGTGCAAAAAGGGAGGTTGTGCCTGAAGTTCATTTCAACAACGTGAGCTAGAGATGGAAAGTTACTCACATTTATTGAAAAACAACTTTATATCGGTATGCCTTAGCGGGGGGGGGGGGGGGGGTGTAAACGGATTCAATATGTTAAAAGTCAAGCAAAGTACATTTATAAAGATAAGAAAAGTAAAATACAAAAAGTGCTTGCGAGACATGTACGGAAATTATTTATGTTTTACTTGAACCTGTAATGTGGAATAAACTTTGGAAACTAATCTAAGGGAGGAGAAGATAAATGGAAGTGGGGGCGGACACTAATGGGTGTTTCTCAGTTTCTAATGTTAAAAAGCTTCTGAATATGGAATCGAACTTGCAGAACAACCAGCTTATGCGATGGGTTTCATGGGTGCCTAGTAAGGTGAATATTCTTGTTTGGAGAATCGAGCTGGATAGGGTTCTGACTCGAGTGGCCTTGATACATCAAAGACTTAACATTCCAGATAATAGCTGTCCTTTGTGCGAAGTGGACCCGGAGACTGTTGAACATGTTTTTGTCAATTGCGGGTTCTCTCATGGGGTGTGGAAGTTGATATGGAGTTGGTGCAAGTTGAGTCCGGTTGCTTTCTCAGCGTTTGAAGATGTTTTGAAGTTGCTGTCTCTTATGGGGAAGCAAACTAAGTGGTATAAAAGGATTTTGCGAGGTATCTTGATGGTGGTTTGCTAGGCTTTATGGATAACTAGAAACAAAAAGGTGTTCGATAGGTCTTCGGCTAGAGTTATAGAGGTTGTTGCTTTTGTTAAAGCTATGTCGTTTTTTGGCTAAAAAACCGTTCCAATGTTAGTCAATTGGAGTGGAAGGATTGGTCGATTTACCCTATGTATATGTTGTAAGTCATTGTGGCGGTCCTCGTTTTGAGGTTTGGCCTTGTTAATGAAAGTATATGTTCAAAAAAAAAAAATCTAAGGCTACAAGGTGTGGTCATTCCCTTGAGGGGGGCATGGAACGACATGTGACATCCACCTCACTTTTGCTATAATTTTCCTCTAAACCAAAAAATGCATGGGTGGTGGTGGCGTAGACGGTGGCTGGGTGGCCTCCACGTCAACACGTTTTTTAATATAAACTTAACAATATATGCAGTCCCCATATCTATTCTACCGATTACGTTTATGAGTATTGCAACCTCAATTGGCTCACAAAATACCATGCGCCAATTGCCCCAAAATAAGAGCATTCAATGTTAACTGGTGTTTGTGGTTGTAGCAACTTGCCAAGCCTCTGTTTATCATCTCTGATCCTAATGAAATTTGTTAAAAATTGGACCTAATGACAATTACAATAACCACTAGCATGGGATAAATTCACAAAACCTTTGATCACCAAGACTTTTCTACTGAATTATGTTCACTTTTGGTCTAACTCTAACCAAAAGTCTACTTTGACTTTTTAACAAACATTTGTGAAACATAAATCTCTATGCCAATATTTGTTATTGCCTGATAACTATTTCAAATACTAAGGTAGTGTTTGGTATGAAAGAATTAAAGGTGGAATTGAATGGATCATTCCCATGGAATAAAATTAAACATGTTTGGTTACCATGTGGTAATGGAATGGATCATTCCATAAGGAATGTGATTCCTTCCATTTTAAGAATTTTCATTCATTGGTAAGGTGGTGTTTTTTTTTTCCATTCCTTTAAGGAATGGAAACAAATATATTATTATTATTATTATTATTATTATTATTATTATTATTATTATTATTACTACTACTACTACAACCCACCATCGTTGTCATCATCCAACCACCACCGCCTGTTGCCCGCCACCCACAACTATTGCTACCATCGTCGTAACCCACAATTGTCACCACCGTCCAACCACCACCACCACCTGCGTCACTGTCACCCACTGCCTCCACCACTGTCATCGCCACCACCACCCACCGTCACCGCTGCAACCCACCACTGCCGTCGTCGCCCACCCACCATCGTCACTGCCATCGCCCACTACCACCACCGTTGCCGCCCCCGCCACCCACCACCACCGTTGCCGCCGCCACCCACCACTAACCATCGATTTTATATTTTCGTTTTTTCTTACATACCAAATAACACAAAGTAAGAATTCATTCCATTCCCACATGATAACCAAACAAGACATGGAATGGTAATGATCCATTCCATTACACCTGTTTTAGGAAGGCAATGGCAGCATTGAAACAAGCTCTTCACAAGGATATACTTCATCAATTCGCTCAGTGCACTACGTCACAGATGCTTTGGTTAGCACTTGCTGAGTGAAACGAGGGAAATCTGAAGACTCGAAAGGTCAAAATGGATCAACTCAAGAAGGAGTTCGAGAACTTCAATGCTATTGGGAACGAATCGCTAAGAGACATGACTGCAAGATACTACCACTTGATGTCTGAAATGTACCAGTACGGGGTCTTGTACTCATCTGCAGACCTTGTGGAAAGATTTGCTGAGGCGCAACCTCCTCATTGGCATCAATGGTTGGACATCCTGAAATCAAGCAATGCATATCAGACACTCACCATCAATGAGTTCATAACCGAGCTGGAGAACAAGGAGATAGAAGAGATCAGGAGGGCAAACAAGGCGCTCATTCCACAGAATCCCAGTATCTACTACGGGAACCCTCTTCAGGACGCCAGTGTGGGCGGATCCAAACCACAGACTGCTTTTGTGGTTAACCCGGATCCAGTTTATGCCTTTGACAACTACGGTCCCCCAACTGATGTTCCTCCTCTAACATATCCCTTCGGACAAGGAAACCAGTATCCTTTGAATTATAATACTAACCAATTTGGTGTTAACCCTTTTTCTCATCTTGCAGCACCAGCACAGGCAACTTCAAACTTTGGTGGACCTTCTTCATCAGGCTTTGGTGGGGCTCCAACTACAAGTTATGGTGGATATGGAGGTGCCTCAACTTCAAGTCAAGGTGGCTATCAGACCAACCCAGTCGCAGAGCAGCTGAACATAGCAGGTTTAGAGAAGGTGACTGTAGAGTTAGCTCAAGAACACATGGCTCTACTGTCAACCTTGGTCAACACCTACAGTGGATTGGTTGCAGGACAGATCGGGAATCCTCATCTTACACAAGAGGATTACTCGCAGATCGATAAAGACGACATGGATTTGATAGACATCCAGTGGCACTTCGCAAGTGTGGTGAGAAGGGCAAAGGAGTATATGGACAGGACAGGGGGAAAGATGTTCTGATAAACAACAACACTAAGTTTGGGTTTGACAAAACTATGGTCACGTGCTACAACTGTGGCACCAAGGGGCACTTTGCAAGAGAATGTGACCGACCGAAGCAACAAGGTCATCAGAATCCCTTCAACAACAACAGAGCAAATCAGAATCAGAGGCAGCAAGCTCAGACACAACCTAATCCAAATACTGAGCGAGCTATTGTCCCAGTAAATAACCAGAACCAGAACCAGAGGCCTCCTGCAAACAAAAATAAGGACAAGCCCTGGTAATTCAAGCTGATGAAGGTTTCAACTAGAACCATCTAATCACTGGAGAAGAAGCTCCTCAGGGTGGTGGTGCATGTTTTGCCCAACAAACTACTGATGCACTAGTTGATGTTGAAGAATGCTCAAGTCAGTCTGGCGTGATTATTCCTGAAGCTGAAGCATCCGACTGTGACTCCGAGTGTGATTCTGATATGGGGGAAGATTTGGAAGATTTGTTAGCTGAAGCAGATGCGCTGATCGGCAAAAGTCAACATGAAAGAAGACTCTTTCATACATAACCATGGTGGTGTATTGTACGTTGTCAACACTACAGACCACATACTATAAGATTGAGATTGATTCCTGAATGGATTAAAGCCATCGGCAGCTAAACCAAAGCAGGCATTCCTGGGTTCATTGGCAAAACCAGGATACCTCTTATCAAATTCTTGCCATTCCTTCCCATAAACCGGATGACATATCATATCATCCGTTGAGTGTCCAGTACTATGCCAGATCATATCTTTTGCCGTGAATCTGGAACTGTACCTTCTTCGAAGTCGGGAAGTTAAAAGAAAGTAGCGTAACACTTTATGTGGTACTTTCTTCCCATTTGTGTTTGGGTCAACCCATCTACTCTCATTACAAACCGGGCAATTTTCCATTGACTCATTCTCCTTCCAAAACAGAGCACAATCATGTTTGCAAACATGGATAGATTGATACCCTAACCCAATCTTTGCCAGTTTCTTCTTAGCTTCATAGTATGAGGGTGGAACGTGATTCTCTTTTGGGAGTACAAATCTTAGAAACTCCAAGAGTTGGTCAAACGAAGAATTAGTCCATTTGTTCATAACTTTAAAGTGCATCATTTTTGCTATGAAATTTAGAGAAGACATCCAACTACAACCGGGATATAACTCAGCCTTGACCTCTGCAAACAATGCAAGAAATTTGGGGTCTAAATGAGTTCCATCTTCATCTTCTTCTATATGTTCATCATGTGTATTCTGCTCCTCCAAAACATTGGCAATTGCATCAAACATCTCATGATCTACCATCGGAGTATGTGTTTCTGAAGAGAACAGTGCGTCTATTTCCGAAGAATAAGGATATTCCTCACCGTGATAGACCCACATGTCATATGATTGTAAAAATCCATAGTCACGTATGTGGGCAGAAATAAAACTCGGGATATGCCGTTTTGAATTAACACATTTTTTACAGGGGCAATAAGTTTTGCCATCACTGTCAAGATGGTTCTTAGCAATCTCTATAAACTTTTCAATACCTTCTATAAAAAGCGGATCATTCCGATCTCTCAGGGTAGTTCAACTCTAATCAATTGTCATAACTGTTTCCTATCAATTGATAGCACATCAGATAGAACTCTTAAAAGTCAAACGGGTTGGAGTGCATTTTACAAGTATATACGGAGCACATATTTTCATTAAACAATCAAAGTCAATAGGATTTTTGAATGTAGATTGTTAATGGCATATTAAAAACAGCAGAATAATAATAATAATAATAATAATAATAATAATAATAATAATAATAATAATAATAATAATAATAATAAAACATAAAAATATACAACAGAAAACAACATACAAAATTAGCAAAAAAAGACTTAAAAAACTAGAAAAAAAATCCTACACAACATCAGCAAAAAAAACTGAAAAAACAGCAAACAATCACAAAAAAACAGCAAAAAACTGGAAAAAAAAAACAGCAAAAAAAAGCAAAAAACTGAAAAAACAGCAAAAAAAATGAAAAAACAGCAAACAATCACAAAAAACAGCAAAAACTGAAAAAACAGCAAACTATCAGAAAAAACAACAAAAAATCAGCAAAAAACAGCGCCTAGCTGCGCGCCTGTCGCGCTTTTGACAACTATATTACATACATACTAGGCGTGATGCCGGTAAAACGAATATGATAACCATAATCGATCGGTTATGACAGTTTATAAATTTATTTCGGTTTCTGGATAGATTGCATACTCGCAATTATTTCAGTCATAGAGTGGATGTAAATTACTTTTATACCCTTGCAGATATAGCCATCATAAAACGTGACACTGTGACAGTATAGCGCTGAAATGCTGTAACAGCAGTGTCTGAAAGGCGCTGAAACGCTGAAACAGCAGCGTCTGAAAGGCACTGAAATGGCGCTGAAACAGCCGCATCAGACGTTGACTGATGACAGCGCTGAAACGGCGCTGATACGATGCTGAAACAGCGCTGAAAAGATGCTGAAACGGAGCTGAAACGATGCTTAAACAGCCGCATCAGACGCTGACTGATGCAACAGATGTGAAGGTGCTAACTGATGCATTGTTAACTGATGCATAACATATAAACTACTCTTCAAATGGGTCACTTGCATTTGTTGAAACCAACATATTGAACAAAGGCACAAATTAACAAAGGCGACTAAGATCTAAGCCTAATGGTGAGGTTTTATGGTTGTGTGGCTGTTTAGTTATTACGGGTGTGGGGTGATTCACATGGGTCGCGTTTGTATACATATATCTACATACATACAAACACATATTTAAAGAAAAAATATATAACATACATATATACTTATGCACATATTACATAACAACTAACAAAATACACACAAAAAATATTAAACAAACGTATATACTTATGCAAACATATATATACAAACCTATACATACACTTACACACACACACATATATATAAATATATATACATATACATCCATACATACAATTTTCATGCCAAAACAGGTCGCGTTCATGAATACATACTTAGATACATACATATAAATAACTATATAATATAAAAACACATATAGAGATATGAATAAACAAAATACACACAAAACTTTAAATTAAAAGAATAAATTCGAAGTATACCTTAAAAATAACTTTGAAAAACTCTTCAAATTCTACTTGCTTGCGGCTTACCCCAAGAGGTGCCACCGAGACACGTCTCAATACTTGTCTAACTTGCGAACTTTTTTCCTTGCCAAGCCTCTGTTTATCATCTTGCCAAGCCTCTGTTTATCATCTCTGATCCTAATGAAATTTGTTAAAAATTGGACCTAATGACAATTACAATAACCACTAGCACGGGATAAATTCACAAAACCTTTGATCACCAAGACTTTTCTACTGAATTATGTTCACTTTTGGTCTAACTCTAACCAAAAGTCTACTTTGACTTTTTAACAAACATTTGTGAAACATAAATCTCTATGCCAATATTTGTTATTGCCTGATAACTATTTCAAATACTAAGGTAGTGTTTGGTATGAAAGAATTAAAGGTGGAATTGAATGGATCATTCCCATGGAATAAAATTAAACATGTTTGGTTACCATGTGGTAATGGAATGGATCATTCCATAAGGAATGTGATTCCTTCCATTTTAAGAATTTTCATTCATTGGTAAGGTGGTGTTTTTTTTTTCCATTCCTTTAAGGAATGGAAACAAATATATTATTATTATTATTATTATTATTATTATTACTACTACTACTACAACCCACCATCGTTGTCATCATCCAACCACCACCGCCTGTTGCCCGCCACCCACAACTATTGCTACCATCGTCGTAACCCACAATTGTCACCACCGTCCAACCACCACCACCACCTGCGTCACTGTCACCCACTGCCTCCACCACTGTCATCGCCACCACCACCCACCGTCACCGCTGCAACCCACCACTGCCGTCGTCACCCACCCACCATCGTCACTGCCATCGCCCACTACCACCACCGTTGCCGCCCCCCGCCACCCACCACCACCGTTGCCGCCGCCACCCACCACTAACCATCGATTTTATATTTTCGTTTTTTCTTACATACCAAATAACACAAAGTAAGAATTCATTCCATTCCCACATGATAACCAAACAAGACATGGAATGGTAATGATCCATTCCATTACACCTGTTTTAGGAAGGCAATGGCAGCATTGAAACAAGCTCTTCACAAGGATATACTTCATCAATTCGCTCAGTGCACTACGTCACAGATGCTTTGGTTAGCACTTGCTGAGTGAAACGAGGGAAATCTGAAGACTCGAAAGGTCAAAATGGATTAACTCAAGAAGGAGTTCGAGAACTTCAATGCTATTGGGAACGAATCGCTAAGAGACATGACTGCAAGATACTACCACTTGATGTCTGAAATGTACCAGTACGGGGTCTTGTACTCATCTGCAGACCTTGTGGAAAGATTTGCTGAGGCGCAACCTCCTCATTGGCATCAATGGTTGGACATCCTGAAATCAAGCAATGCATATCAGACACTCACCATCAATGAGTTCATAACCGAGCTGGAGAACAAGGAGATAGAAGAGATCAGGAGGGCAAACAAGGCGCTCATTCCACAGAATCCCAGTATCTACTACGGGAACCCTCTTCAGGACGCCAGTGTGGGCGGATCCAAACCACAGACTGCTTTTGTGGTTAACCCGGATCCAGTTTATGCCTTTGACAACTACGGTCCCCCAACTGATGTTCCTCCTCTAACCTATCCCTTCGGACAAGGAAACCAGTATCCTTTGAATTATAATACTAACCAATTTGGTGTTAACCCTTTTTCTCATCTTGCAGCACCAGCACAGGCAACTTCAAACTTTGGTGGACCTTCTTCATCAGGCTTTGGTGGGGCTCCAACTACAAGTTATGGTGGATATGGAGGTGCCTCAACTTCAAGTCAAGGTGGCTATCAGACCAACCCAGTCGCAGAGCAGCTGAACATAGCAGGTTTAGAGAAGGTGACTGTAGAGTTAGCTCAAGAACACATGGCTCTACTGTCAACCTTGGTCAACACCTACAGTGGATTGGTTGCAGGACAGATCGGGAATCCTCATCTTACACAAGAGGATTACTCGCAGATCGATAAAGACGACATGGATCTGATAGACATCCAGTGGCACTTCGCAAGTGTGGTGAGAAGGGCAAAGGAGTATATGGACAGGACAGGGGGAAAGATGTTCTGATAAACAACAACACTAAGTTTGGGTTTGACAAAACTATGGTCACGTGCTACAACTGTGGCACCAAGGGGCACTTTGCAAGAGAATGTGACCGACCGAAGCAACAAGGTCATCAGAATCCCTTCAACAACAACAGAGAAAATCAGAATCAGAGGCAGCAAGCTCAGACACAACCTAATCCAAATACTGAGCGAGCTATTGTCCCAGTAAATAACCAGAACCAGAACCAGAGGCCTCCTGCAAACAAAAATAAGGACAAGCCCTGGTAATTCAAGCTGATGAAGGTTTCAACTAGAACCATCTAATCACTGGAGAAGAAGCTCCTCAGGGTGGTGGTGCATGTTTTGCCCAACAAACTACTGATGCACTAGTTGATGTTGAAGAATGCTCAAGTCAGTCTGGCGTGATTATTCCTGAAGCTGAAGCATCCGACTGTGACTCCGAGTGTGATTCTGATATGGGGGAAGATTTGGAAGATTTGTTAGCTGAAGCAGATGCGCTGATCGGCAAAAGTCAACATGAAAGAAGACTCTTTCATACATAACCATGGTGGTGTATTGTACGTTGTCAACACTACAGACCACATACTATAAGATTGAGATTGATTCCTGAATGGATTAAAGCCATCGGCAGCTAAACCAAAGCAGGCATTCCTGGGTTCATTGGCAAAACCAGGATACCTCTTATCAAATTCTTGCCATTCCTTCCCATAAACCGGATGACATATCATATCATCCGTTGAGTGTCCAGTACTATGCCAGATCATATCTTTTGCCGTGAATCTGGAACTGTACCTTCTTCGAAGTCGGGAAGTTAAAAGAAAGTAGCGTAACACTTTATGTGGTACTTTCTTCCCATTTGTGTTTGGGTCAACCCATCTACTCTCATTACAAACCGGGCAATTTTCCATTGACTCATTCTCCTTCCAAAACAGAGCACAATCATGTTTGCAAACATGGATAGATTGATACCCTAACCCAATCTTTGCCAGTTTCTTCTTAGCTTCATAGTATGAGGGTGGAACGTGATTCTCTTTTGGGAGTACAAATCTTAGAAACTCCAAGAGTTGGTCAAACGAAGAATTAGTCCATTTGTTCATAACTTTAAAGTGCATCATTTTTGCTATGAAATTTAGAGAAGACATCCAACTACAACCGGGATATAACTCAGCCTTGACCTCTGCAAACAATGCAAGAAATTTGGGGTCTAAATGAGTTCCATCTTCATCTTCTTCTATATGTTCATCATGTGTATTCTGCTCCTCCAAAACATTGGCAATTGCATCAAACATCTCATGATCTACCATCGGAGTATGTGTTTCTGAAGAGAACAGTGCGTCTATTTCCGAAGAATAAGGATATTCCTCACCGTGATAGACCCACATGTCATATGATTGTAAAAATCCATAGTCACGTATGTGGGCAGAAATAAAACTCGGGATATGCCGTTTTGAATTAACACATTTTTTACAGGGGCAATAAGTTTTGCCATCACTGTCAAGATGGTTCTTAGCAATCTCTATAAACTTTTCAATACCTTCTATAAAAAGCGGATCATTCCGATCTCTCAGGGTAGTTCAACTCTAATCAATTGTCATAACTGTTTCCTATCAATTGATAGCACATCAGATAGAACTCTTAAAAGTCAAACGGGTTGGAGTGCATTTTACAAGTATATACGGAGCACATATTTTCATTAAACAATCAAAGTCAATAGGATTTTTGAATGTAGATTGTTAATGGAATATTAAAAACAGCAGAATAATAATAATAATAATAATAATAATAATAATAATAATAATAATAATAATAATAATAATAAAACATAAAAATATACAACAGAAAACAACATACAAAATTAGCAAAAAAAGACTTAAAAAACTAGAAAAAAAATCCTACACAACATCAGCAAAAAAAAACTGAAAAAACAGCAAACAATCACAAAAAAACAGCAAAAAACTGGAAAAAAAAACAGCAAAAAAAAGCAAAAAACTGAAAAAAACAGCAAAAAAAAAATGAAAAAACAGCAAACAATCACAAAAAACAGCAAAAACTGAAAAAAACAGCAAACTATCAGAAAAAACAACAAAAAATCAGCAAAAAACAGCGCCTAGCTGCGCGCCTGTCGCGCTTTTGACAACTATATTACATACATACTAGGCGTGATGCCGGTAAAACGAATATGATAACCATAATCGATTGGTTATGACTGTTTATAAATTTATTTCGGTTTCTGGATAGATTGCATACTCGCAATTATTTCAGTCATAGAGTGGATGTAAATTACTTTTATACCCTTGCAGATATAGCCATCATAAAACGTGACACTGTGACAGTATAGCGCTGAAATGCTGTAACAGCAGTGTCTGAAAGGCGCTGAAACGCTGAAACAGCAGCGTCTGAAAGGCACTGAAATGGCGCTGAAACAGCCGCATCAGACGTTGACTGATGACAGCGCTGAAACGGCGCTGATACGATGCTGAAACAGCGCTGAAAAGATGCTGAAACGGAGCTGAAACGATGCTTAAACAGCCGCATCAGACGCTGACTGATGCAACAGATGTGAAGGTGCTAACTGATGCATTGTTAACTGATGCATAACATATAAACTACTCTTCAAATGGGTCACTTGCATTTGTTGAAATCAACATATTGAACAAAGGCACAAATTAACAAAGGCGACTAAGATCTAAGCCTAATGGTGAGGTTTTATGGTTGTGTGGCTGTTTAGTTATTACGGGTGTGGGGTGATTCACATGGGTCACGTTTGTATACATATATCTACATACATACAAACACATATTTAAAGAAAAAATATATAACATACATATATACTTATGCACATATTACATAACAACTAACAAAATACACACAAAAAATATTAAACAAACGTATATACTTATGCAAACATATATATATACAAACCTATACATACACTTACACACACACACACACATATATATATATATATACATATACATCCATACATACAATTTTCATGCCAAAACAGGTCGCGTTCATGAATACATACTTAGATACATACATATAAATAACTATATAATATAAAAACACATATAGAGATATGAATAAACAAAATACACACAAAACTTTAAATTAAAAGAATAAATTCGAAGTATACCTTAAAAATAACTTTGAAAAACTCTTCAAATTCTACTTGCTTGTGGCTTACCCCAAGAGGTGCCACCGAGACACGTCTCAATACTTGTCTAACTTGCGAACTTTTTTCCTTGAAGCTTTAATTTTCTAAACAAAGCTTCAAAAAAATGGTTTGGGTTAACTTAATAATACAAAAAAGTTATCAAAACAAACACAAAGTTATCAAAACAAACACATTCGGCCAAAACATCAAAATAACATATTACCATCAGAACTCAGCATATATACAATAGTAATAATAATTTTAAATCAGAAAAAAAAGCAAGCACCTTTAAAGTATATAAAAAAAATATCATACCAAAATATCACTCCTAAAATCAAAATAATAACAAAAATACACTTGAAACCACACAAATCAACCTCAACACAAATTATTCAACTGAATAAAACCCTAACCCTAACAATACCTTGGATGAATCCCGATTTTGTGAATGCAGTGAAGAAATATGTGTGTGTGAGAGAGAGAGAGAGAGAGAGATATGAAGAGCGTAATTAGAGTTTATGGTGAAATTGGGGTTACCTAAAGTTGAGACCTCGGTTAGCTTTGGAACCATAGTTTCTGTGTTTTTTTTCTTCTTCTTCTTCTAATTATTTCCTTCTCTCCATATATAAAACCTATTACTCTCTTTGCAAAATAACAACAATTTGGAAGTTTGGGTGGTGTGAGGAGTGGAATCGACGATGGGATGGTGTTAGGCGGTGGAATGGCGGTGGAATAGCGGTGGAATGGCGGTGGAATAGCGATGGAATGGCGGTGGTATGGTGGATAGGACGAGGGGGAGTGGGAAAGAGCATGGAGAGGGAAAGAGTAGCGTTGTGTGTTTGGAACCTTGGATACTGATATTAGGTTTTACATAAACTCTTTACCGACGACAAGTCGCTGGTAAAGGGTTATTATTATTTTGTTTTTTAAATAAATCATTAATCATTAATTAAAAAAACAAAAAAAATAAAAAAAAATATACTTTTCCCGGTGTCATGTCGTCGGGATATTATTTCGTAATGGCGCTACAATTTCCCTCCATCCCGCCTAAAGTTGTAGTGGTGACATGTCGCCGGGATAGATCAAAACATATTAAAAAACTTTAACAACGTTTTGCCGACGACAGGTCACCGGTAAAGGGCATCTATACCGATGACATGTGTCGGCGGGAGAGGTCCGACGTATCAGTCTAGATTTGTTATAGTGCGGAGGGTACGCGGTTGCTGTTACAATGGTTGCGCTTAGTGAGGAAGGTGAGTAATAAGAATCTAGCTTTGTGGAAAAGGAGAAAACAAAAGCACATGTACGTAGATGTCAAACCATAAGATAGTCACACAAGATAACAAAATTACTAAAACACCCCTTGCTGATCACTAAATAAAGAAAATGACAAAACATTGTTCAAAGTCATCCTCTATTAATAGTTAGTTAATTAATAATTAATAATTTATTAATGGTTATGCATGCATTTGTTTATGAAAGACAAACATGGTTTGTAACAGAAGAATCAATCACAAAACACACGAACAAAATTGGATGAAGATTTGTCTTGTTCGTGGATGTTGATGATCAACCGGAGTATATAACCGTTGGCTTTTGATCAGCTACCATTTTAGCCATCCTGTGTTCATCCTGATCGTATTAAATCTTTAAATATTGAGTTTCTGTATTGACTGACTTCTGCGATTTGGTGAGACCTCAATCGAAAATGGTGGTTGATTGTTTCTTATTCATGTGTGGATTTGTATAAATCATGGGGAATATTGGAGGAGGACGAGAAGGAGAAGAGGGGACATCGTTCGAGTATACACCAACATGGGTGGTTTCCGCGATCTGTACCGTCATCGTTGCTGCTTCTCTTGCAATAGAACGCCTTCTGCATTATGCCGGCAAGGTCCGGGTTATATATTATGGTTGATTGCACCAATTGCATGGAACACATTTGCATTTTGTGAATACTTAATAAGTTTTGTTGTTGAAATTGGTGTAATAATTTGGATGGTTTATGTGCAGAAATTGATGAAGGAAGGTCGAAAGCCACTCTTTCAAGCTCTGCAAAAGGTCAAGGAAGGTATTCTTCTTTTTGAAATTCAAGGCATTTTACTTTTTCAATTTTAAAGGAAAACTTGGTAGCTTTAGAGAAATCTAGTAAGTTTATGTTGATTAGTGGGTAATCACACTCAACGGCAAGGGAAGAACTGTTAGATTGTTGCTCAGCAACACTGCCACCACATCCTTGGCTACTCTTAAAAACTTCACCAATCGGCAACCATACTTTGGGTGTGATTTTGACATTACAAAGTAGGGTTTGGTGGGGCTTGACAACATTGCCGGAAGCCCCCCAACCCCCTTAGACTACTAACAAACAATAAAAGTCTTAATTACAAGCAAAACTTAGCAACTTTTGCGTAAAAAAACCTTAGCCCATAAGACTGTTTCTTTTGGGTTGATAACCAATCATGCATAACGTGGGTCATAATTACTGCAAAAGATATTTCACCAATTTGACATTGGCACGGATGTCACTTTTCGCTAATTAAACTGACATCAAATAACATTGCTATGTGTCCATAATCGGTGCAAACTAAGCTACTTTTGCGTTGATGAATCTCTTACTTTTAAACCGATTTAGGCTAACAACCAACATTGTCATATGCAAAATCAAGACAGTTTTGCACAAATCAGACATAAGTCTACTGCTTTTGCCTTAAAAACCAATAACACACAAAGATGTGTCATAATTGATGTAAAACATACCTACAACTTTTGCACCAAGGCTGTGAGACGTAGGCACATAAGTCTACTACTATTTTCATCAATGAGACCAGCAATCAATAACACATTGACACATGTCCAAACTTTCCATAATTTGTGCTTATGTTGCAATACTATTCCAAGTTATGATTAGTTTCAACATAAGATGATTTTGCACAAAGGATCCTTGAAATTTACGCGTGTGATATAATGATCCATTAATCTTTGTTAGTTTCACTATTTTTGGTGCAGAGTTGATGTTGTTGGGGTTCATTTCACTATTATTATCTGTTTGTCAATCTACAATTCTCAAGATTTGTGTGGATGAGGATACTATGAGACACTTTCTTCCTTGCACATTAGAAAACGAAGAGTACTCGAATAATCTTCGCCGTTTGTTAGAAAACAAAGAAACACCACTAGATATATGTGCTCAAAAGGTAATCAAAGCTTTTATTTGTTTGTTACAATCATAAACTATTAAAACCAACAAAATCATCTAGATTGAATCAAATCTATCATTTTGACGGTTTAATAGTCCGCCTAACTATTTAAACTTGGAAGTAAACCGAAAAGGCCATTATTATTATTATTATTATTATTATTATTATTATTATTATTATTATTATTATTATTATATGTGTTTATTTATAGTTACAACTTTATCAATTTAAAAAAAAAAACTGATGACCTTGAATGAGAAAAAATGTCGAACTCTGAAATCGTAAAAACCAAACCACTTGATGATTTATTTTTCTATAGGTTAAATCAACGAGGGAATGACACAAGATGATGGATTGTGTCATATTCTCTCTTAATCTCATGTTATAATGGGTCGGGTTAACCCGTCCAAAAGCAAAGTTTATTTTCCTGCATTATATGTATAACTAATGTTTCACTTTTACCATTGTTTTCTTAACAGAATCAGGTCCCATTGTTATCCCCCGAGGCAATGCATCATCTACACATCTTTATTTTTGTACTTGCTATTGTTCACGTGACATTTTCTGTTCTCACTGTTATATTCGGAGGGGCTAAGGTAAACATATCTCCTCATGTGTTAGAAGGGGGATATATGGGGTTGTATTGACTTGCATATGATAGTTTCGTTTCTTCTTCTTTTTTTTTTTCACAAATCAGATAAGGCAATGGAAAAAATGGGAAACATCTATCAAAGAAGGAGAATCTTCTGATTCTGCTAAAGGTAAACTTTTTAAAAGTGAAACAAGTCAAATTGATTGAAAGTTGGTCAACATGACAGAAAATGTTATCACATGCTTGTGGGCTTGTCAACTGCTTCATTTATAGTTTGTTTAGTATTATTCATTTATTGATAAAGATTTGATCTTGTGCCCCCATTTGAACAAACCGGAGAAAGGAGAATATTAGAAAAAAATGACACTGCTATTTTGTTATTGGCTTTTCTTATTTTTCTTTATATGTGTTTTTTTTTTGTAACACGAGCTCTTTCATATCATGGTTATGATGATTTACAGCTAACAAGCCAAAATTCACAAATGTTAGAGATCATGATTTCATCACGAAACGCTTCATGGGATTTGGCAAACGTAAGGAGGCTTTAGGTTGGCTGGTAAGATATTATAGATGTTTGGGCGCCATTTTTTTTTTTTTTTTGTGCTTCACACCATCTTATTATTGTACCAAAAAAAATATGTTTGTTAGATGTTTGAATATCTTGTAGTAATAATAATAAATCAAGTTAACTTCTCGGCAACGATAGTAATAAACTTGCCAATAAGAAATTTTGGGTTTTTCATCGCACCCCAAAAACAAAACAAAAATAACAGTATCGGTGTGTTGAGACGAAATTCTTTACCGTCCTTGTGATTTCGCCAAACTAGCTATGTTTGTTTTAATTAATAAGGGTACTTTGGTCGATTCACAAAACTTTAATAGAAAAATAGACAGAATTTTTTCCTAACATGTTCTCATGGTTACCAAATTTTGTTCTTAAATCTAATGCTATGATCAAATTTGAAGAAATCTTTCTCCAAGCAATTCTATGGATCAGTCACCGAAACAGATTACAATGCTCTACGACTAGGATTTATTATGGTACCTCTATCTATGCACTGCTTTCTTCGTGTAAATCTTTTAGAAAGTACACAAATAATTTCATGATATTGTAGACACATTGCAGGGGAAACCAGAAATTTAATTTTCACAAATACATGATGAGGGCCCTCGAAGACGATTTTAGGAAAGTTGTTGGCATCAGGCAAGTGGTTCATCACAAACCTAATACTTTGAGAACTGCAAGAACGACGTAAATGATTTTATTTATTTTAATTCAAAATGTTTTCTTTCATCATCCAAATTATTAAGAACTTATGAATGTTAAATGAAAAGTAACCTTGTTGAGTTATGAATGGTAAATGTCCGCCATAATTATGAAGTGGTATGCTAATATGTGCTTTTATTGATTGTAGTTGGTATTTATGGATATTTGTGATCCTATTTTTGTTGCTGAATATTGAAGGTACACGACACTTTCCTAAGTATATCCTTCAAGTATTAGTAGATCTTTAGAAGGCTTCTTGTCACAAAAGATTGTTTTTTTGCAGGATGGCATACATACTTTTGGATTGCTTTTATTCCCTTCTTAGTAAGTCATTCAATTGGTGTTTCAACATTTTTGCACAAAAATATTTATACCATCTTATTGTCACCAATTTATTAGGTGACAGGTCTTTTTTTTTTTTTCTAAAAATAAAAAAAATTCACAACTACGTGCTATTCAGATAAGTTTTAGGGGATTAATTATACCAAACTAGCTTGAGTGACAATTTTTTATATATGTTGTTGACAAGTTTAGAGGCTTTAATATACCTTATGAAATTACTTAAATTCATGCTTTCATCAGCTACTACTTGCTGTGGGAACCAAACTAGAACATGTAATCATTCAGCTGGCTCATGAAGTGGCTGAGAGACATGTAGCAGTAGAAGGGGAACTGGTAGTGACACCTTCAGATCAACACTTTTGGTTTCATCGACCAAAGATCGTTCGTCATTTTATGCATTTTATCCTTTTCCAAAATGCATTCGAGATTGCATTCTTTGTCTGGATACTCGTAAGTTTTATCTCATACACAAAAATTTTGGGTGGCAAAACAGGTTGATTGAGTAGTGGGTCAAAATGAGTTAAGGTTAGAACGGTTGTGTTGGGTTGACCGTCATCACTTTTTGGTTTTTATTAAATATAGTTACAATAGTTGTATTATAACAATAATAATAAAGTTGTTTTTAATTAATATAATTATTATGATTTAAGCAACACACTATGCTGCTCTAGACAACTTTAAAATGTTCATTGCTTTTGACCCATTTGACCCTTTGAAACTAAATTTATTTATGTTTTCATTTTTGACCCATTATCAAATAAAATAATCAAATCCTCCCGTTTTCATATAAATGGGTTAAAGTTGTTATCGCTACAAAAAGTTAACACCTATAAATAGAAACAAATTGACTAAATGTGTTTCATTTTCATCAACAGCTTCAATTTGGCCCTGATTCATGCATAATGGGAAAATTCATATACATTATCCCAAGACTCATTATTGGGTATGCGTTCAACTCAATGGAATGAAATATAGAAGTCATAGCGCCAGGCCTTGTTTGGTCTGCTTGTAAGACAACTGAGCCAAACAAGGCTTGTCTCTCGGGTTCTTGATTCCCAAACCTAGCTTGCTGGGATCAAAATGTGAGATTTATATGACGTGTTTAAAATGGTAACTTGTTGGTAAAGTTGCATATTTTTTTTATTTGCTTTAGGGCATTTGTTCAAATTTTGTGCAGTTACAGTACTCTACCACTTTACGCGCTTGTGACACAGGTAATTAATTTTTTACATTTTGAAGTTTTATGGACTTCGCCTTTGATTTTTAAGGTCAAACTAAACCACAAAAAAAAGTTGATAAATTAATCACGAAATGTGCAGATGGGAAGTAATTTTAAGAAGTCAATGTTTGATGAGCATATACAAGCAAGTCTTATTAGTTGGGCTCAGAAAGCTAGGAAAAAGAGGCCACAAACAGGCACAACCAACCATTTGGGCCCAGAAGGATCTGGTGATGGCGGTGGTGGTGGAAATGGTGGTCAAAGTGACAGTGATGGCAGAGATGGTGGTCAAGGTGACAGTGGTGGTGACGCTGAGCTGCAAGGCATTCATATTGCTACAGACTCATAACCGTGTACATATAGATGACTTCCCTCAATCAACTTGTGAAATAATTTAGATTTAGAAATGACTAATATGAGACCATAGCATGATGTGTCCGGATGAATTTATATGAGCCTCCTAGACAGCAAATTGATAAACCGAATCATATCCACACACAGAGGCATAGGATTGTGAGGGCCAGGGGGTGTGTAGGTACATATTTCATATATGTGTTTGTAGCTTTCGGGTCGTCAAAGTCATAACCGTTAAATTGTAAAGTTAATATTGATTTTGTAATGATTTGTTTTGGGTGTACGCGAGGTCGAATGGAATCCTTTATATATAGATGTGTTGGGTAGTTGTTTTTTAGAGTTAGTAGTCAGTTGTGTCAAGTTCCATTCAAGACCAAACTCTGTCCAGAGTGTTCTAGAAGTGTGTGTTATCATTAATCGAGTTTGTAACAGTTATTAACATGTTAATGGTTAATGAAAACATTGAAAAAGAAACTTAACGTGTTTTTATTACGATTTTCATCATTTTGCATGATTGTTAGGGTTTCCGCACTCGAGGTATCAGTGCTCGTGTTGATTAAACGTTTATTGATCTAAAGCCGATCCTACAAAGTGGTATCGGAGCTAATGCTGAATCACACGATTGCATATTGATAAAAATTCTACAGATTTCAGTTCAAAATCATCAAAACCTTAGCTGTTTTCATAGAACATTGATTAAACATGAGTTTTGATTGATTTGGAAGTCGATTTGGTGTCAATTTCAAATATTCTTTCACAAATGTTGTTCAGAGTCTAATCCAATCCATAACGTACTGATTTTCAATCCAAATTGATAAAATTTTCAAGAATCAGATCAAAATTGTGTGTTTTTGAAGAAACTATGAACATGTATCACTTAGAAGAACATGACTTACTCCAACATCACTTGAAATGTGTATTTGTTTGAAGGACCACTTGGACGCGGTGGAATGTATACAAAATATTACAAATATTGAAGACGAAATACAAGTGGAAGAACAATACTAAATAAGGATGAAGAAAACAGACAATCTTCTTAAATTTTGGATGAGGAACCTGCGTACGATATGGAGTTACGCATGGGCATCAATAATGATGAAGAAGCCTAAATGCTAATGACTACGCTGAAGAAGATTAATAGTTTTTAAAATTTTTTGATTTGTGTCATAATCCTTTTTAAAGGATATCCTGTTGCTGTTGCTACTACGAAGAAGACCTATTTTGTTTTGTTAAGAAGTTTTTTTATGATCATAATCAGGCAAAATAAATAGTTGTTGATTTGAATTGAAGTAAAATCACTTTCATTTCGAGAAATATTGATCCATTTCTTTTCCATTTTTTCTCAAGTGTAGAATCAATTCGTTAGTGGTATCTATAGTTCTCCCCTAAGTTGTTGATTTGAACAATAGGATTGAACCTAGTTTGAGTGCCTAACCCGGTTCCAACCCAATCCGAATCGATTTTATAGGGTTGAGGATTACAAACCACCAACACGGGTTGAACCCAAACCTTGTTTCACTATTGTAACATCCGGTTTTGTTATATAAATAAAATGTCTTGGTTCATATTTATTTGTGAATGAGATGAGGCCTTGATCGTTAAAACGAACTAATTACATGTGAGATGAATATTTGTGTACTTGAAATTAATTGACGAGCAAGTGGCACATAGCATGATTGTTTGAAATATGAGATCTAAGCAAGTAATTAATCTTATAGGAAACCGTTTAGTAATAATATTTTATATTCTATTATATTTGATAATGCTCTGTTTTTAATGAAACTTAGGTCAAAACGTAGAGAATAATAAATTCGAAATGTTGTAAAACGTTATATTCTAAAGTTATACGAGAAAAATGAGTGAAGAAGCTGAATTAATTATAACAAATAATAATAATAATAATAAAATTTATAACTTCAAATTCTAAAAGCAAGCTGCACAAATGCAGTCCCACATCGAAGTTATATGAAAACTTTACATGCTTGTATGCCTGTAAATAGAAAGTAGCAGCAAACTATTTAACTACACTAAAAACTACGAGAACGCTCTAGTATAAGAGAATCTCGAACCTACAATAACCCGTTAGATGTTGTTATCAGTCGTTTTTGAGTACGAGTAGGGAGATTCTACATCAGTGTGCCATAGATAGGTTTGAGGTATGTTCTTATTTAAGTTATGGTTAGTTAATTATTATTTTTATTACTGTTAAAATTAGTAGTAGTTTAGCGTTATTATTTTTAGGTATTAGAATTATTATTCGGGGTGGGTATTGGTTAGCCTAGCCTTAGTTAGGCTTAGTTAGGTTGATTACTAAACCCTCTATGGTTGTTTCTTATTTATTTGTTTATATGCGTTTAGCTAAGATCCTGACTGGGAATATTTTATTAATCGGATTAATAAAATTACATATATATTGTATATATAATCTGGTTTTGTTAAATATATAAACCGCTTTCGCTTCGTATACGATACCATGATTCCCGACAGGACTATGTGTTGTGTTGTTGTTTTGAGGTAAGTTTCAAGGCCTCTTTAGATGTTTTCAGACGTTTTGAAATGTTTTCCAAATGAGGAAAAGATGTGTTTTTAGTTTTGCTATGACGTAAAGGAATATTATTAAGTAATTAATATGGGTACTTAGGTAAAGCTGAGCCTTTGGTGGGCATGCCCCATGGTTGTCACAGCCTCAAATTTCACTTGCAGGGTTTTACAGCGAGGTCCGTGATACACACCATGATCCAAGTCAACGGTCACAACAAACGACAAATATGTGCGAAAAACATATAAATAAACACCCACGCAGTTCTAAAAGTTTAACGTAGTATAGCAAAAACAAAAATTAGTATTAAAATGACACCAAAACATTTCCAAATATGGTTTATCATTATGTGATAAATTAGTATTAAATGACACCCAAGTGCAAACCCAAATAAAATAAGTCAAATATGTAACTGAGACGTTCATATATATTTTAGGGTTGTACAAATTCATGGGAAACTGTCAGGTGTCGCATACACTATCATCAGTCTCTCCATCAAATCTTTCTCTTGGTATCGTATCTCAAAAACTATAGGTAATGTTACAATTCGGATACATTAATTAAATTATTTACACATATTTATTTTTTATTTTCAAAACTACAATGCCTTTGAGTTGACTGACTTTGCGCAAGTGTTTTGCAAGCATATGGTTGTCTTTTATTTTATAACTAGTTTTATACCCGTCGCGCGTTGCCGCGGCGGGGCAACCAGGTTACTACGCCAAACATAGTCGCCGCCTGTGCAGCGACAACATATGACGAAATGACACGTGATAACGGACCCTCCACTTCATATAAATCCATCAGCCGCACTGTCATGAATGCCAAACCAATAAAATGAATAAATCATATTCAAATGAAGAGGATAAATTCGCCATGGATGCATATGGACCATTTATCAAGTCAAAGTAAAGTCAATAACATGAAGCCTAAAAAATAACATGCAATAGACCAAAGGCACCATAATAACTAAAGGAATAATGGAAATAAATAATCCCAACTATTCACTATTGGCCAATAACAGTCCCAACTACGAAAATCACCAATATTGGTCCCAACTTTCGACATATTGGAAACCAACGGACCCAAACTAACGGAGGCTAACTCCGTTAGTGTGATGCTGACGTGGCATGCTTAGGTGGCAAGATGATCCTACGTGGCATCCTACGTGGCATGCCACGTGGCAAAATAATCATATGTGGCATCCTACGTGGCATGCCATGTGGCAAAATGATCCTACGTGGCATCCTACGTGGCCGCGGCGCACAGTGGATGGGACCCGTATCACACATAACGATGCAGTCGCTAAGTCATTTAGCTTAGACGGAAAACAACCGTTTCAGCCATAAGCACAAAGCGTCTCCATGCGTCCTTTGCTACACATTATCCTGTAATAACCTGTAAGTAGTATTCAAAAATTATCAAAATGAAATCTGCCTTTCCTTTTATTAATAGGTAACTTAGAATTAAAGGTCGAATAAACTACCTTTGACCTCAACAAAGCAATTTGCCTAACCTTGGCCAGCAACCAAGTTTTATAACAGGAGACCAAGAGGAAAAGAAAGAGAAAGATAGTGGTTTCTATGGCTCAGAGGCGGATAATAGCATGACGGATACATTGGTTGCGGATTAAACCCGCCATCCAATCCATCATTAAGATTTAGCAACTCATCACAGCCACGTAAATGAATGTCGTTAGAATCTGAGAAGCTGTCGGTGACTATCTGATGGATAAACCACGAATGCATACCACACGCGTATCAAACGAAACCAAAAACAATGATAGTGTCAATGGCAAAGCAAAAGTAGCAATGTTTAAAGGCTTTCATCACAACCGCAGGACAAATATTGCCGAAACCTACAACCGGATATACCGATGAGTGCACAAATTGATACAGCATCGGTAGTCTCGCATACTAAGGTTAGTAATTGCAAGAATAAGTCGACGGGTATACCAAAAGCATATGAACCCAAAAAGAAATGCATATAATAAAAAAATATAAGGAGAATCTAGTATGAAAAGAGAGAATCTGGAAAAAAAGGAGAATCTAGTTCTAAAGCCCCTGGAGGATCAGTGGATGATGATACGATCTTCTGGAATGAAAAGCTGAAGTCTATGTCTGAAGCTGATAAGCAGATGTATCGCCAGATGCTCACTGATCGAGTCTGGACGATTGACATGACCAGCAGATTTTCTGAGATCTTTGAATCTCGTGACAGGGTGTTTGAATTAGAATATGAGGATCCAGATTTGGAAGATGGTGAAGTCTCAGCGGCGATGGCAAAAGAGATCTTTGAAGGTCTGGCGAAACAGGTTGGCAAAACTGTTGAAGAATTGTTAGCTGATAACCAGATTCCTGATCTAACTGAAAAGGAAGCTGGAGATCATTCTGATGATCGTGATATACCTGGTTTCGAGGACATAGAAGTTGAGGATGTGACGAGTGAAGAGAATCCAGAATATTTTAAAAGAGACAAAGATTCTGGATTTACTGCTTTCACTGATGAATTGTTAAAGGAAGCCGAGAGACGTGCAAAAGAGAAAAGTGATATGTTTGTTGATGAGATATTCAGAGGGCATGATAAACCGTATATCAGACAATCCGATAGCTTGAAAGAGTTATTGAGGGAGTTAAAAGAGAAAGAGGCTAATCGTCCTAAACCTGAAATTCAGGGTAGCTTTTATAAATTTCACAACGATATGTTCAAAGGAAAAGCGTTGGGATGGAAATTTATAAAGCAACCAAGTTTTATAACAGGAGACCAAGAGGAAAAGAAAGAGAAAGATAGTGGTTTCTATGGCTCAGAGGCGGATAATAGCATGACAGATACATTGGTTGCGGATTAAACCCGCCATCCAATCCATCATTAAGATTTAGCAACTCATCACAGCCACGTAAATGAATGTCGTTAGAATCTGAGAAGCTGTCGGTGACTATCTGATGGATAAACCACGAATGCATACCACGCGCGTATCAAACGAAACCAAAAACAATGATAGTGTCAATGGCAAAGCAAAAGTAGCAATGTTTAAAGGCTTTCATCACAACCGCAGGACAAATATTGCCGAAACCTACAACCGGATATACTGATGAGTGCACAAATTGATACAGCATCGGTAGTCTCGCATACTAAGGTTAGTAATTGCAAGAATAAGTCGACGGGTATACCAAAAGCATATGAACCCAAAAAGAAATGCATATAATAAAAAATATAAGGCTCAGATAATCTGAGAAGACTAAACGCTAATTGGTTAGCGTGTGAATCCGTCAGCTGCCCCGCCAAGATACGGAATATCTCACCGATAAGTCTGCCATGGTGCATGCCAAGTGAATAACACACGAAACCAAAAGCGGCATAACTATCATAGGTGGCAAAGCAAAAGTCACGATGCGCAAACCAACGTATAGCCAAAGATTTCATCATAGCCGCACAACAAATATAACCAATAGCAAGACAATCAATTTGCCAAAAATAGTGAAAACAATCAGTGATAAGACTCAAATACAGAAACAATCAAAGAGCACATATCCCTTGGATACAGAACAACCGATAAAGCACATTACCATTTCGATTGAAGGCCTAAACCCAAAAATGAATCAGAGGAAAACCGGCCAAAAGACTAAGCAAAAGTCGCCTAACCGGTCACCGGGCCTGAATCAACCGGACGTCTACTACTAAGAATCTAATCGAAAAGAAACATACAGCCGGGAAAAAACATACCAGAACCTTACCGAAACCGTTGCCGGTGGCAAAGTCTTTATCATTTGCCTTTTCCAAATGGTGAAAACCAACACCAACAACAGCACTAATATTCAATTCTGGAAAAAAAAAATGCAAAAAAATTAATAAAAAAAAATACACATACTGAATTTGGATGCAGCGAAGGGAAAAACAAAAATTCAACTACAACTAATCAAGCAAACTTATTAAACTATAGTAGGAAATGCAATCTCATCAATCAATTTATGTGTATTGAAGCATGATTGAAAAAAACTGAATCAAACACAATCCTATGAACACGGAATTCGAAGCGTAAATAACAAATACGTTACCAGTTCTCAACCCTAATTATCTTTGCAACCCTCCAATTCAGACCAACCCATAGTGATTGATTATCTAATCCTCTAGAGATAATATGTGAACATCATTCATGGCAAACACATAATATGATTTGAAAAGAGGGTAGCGGTGACAGTTGCCGTTAAATCAGAGGCGGTGGCACTATAGCAGTTGTCCGTTACTCCATTGTTGTCGCCGTAACTTATTTAACGGTTTCGTAATTTTCTACCGTTAAGTTAGTATTTGTATGTATATATAATACTTAGTTTTTTTAATGTTATGTTATGATATAGTAGAAACTCAATAGTAATGTAAGTGTTGAGGTACGGTCTTGGAGATACGGTTTGAAGTTGAAACCGTTATGGTTGTGAGTGATGGAATGACACGGATGATCCATTACAGGTGCCGATTCCTTCCGTTAGGTATAGGCACAGATTGTGTGCTTATTGAGATGGTATAAATATTGACGAATATATAGTATTTGGAATGTGTGTATCATGTTTGCAAGCTGTAATGATGATGATTGTAAAGGTTGCTTCGTGATAATTATGGATAAGGGTGCTGTTAAGGAAGGATGGTACATGATGAGATGAACATGTGTATTCATGATATGGAGCTAATGTTTGAGAACTTGGTCTTTATTAGAGAGAATGTTAATGATTATGGGTTGTATGTTTGAGATGGGATTGGAACCAGATTCGGTTGCAGAGAAGTAAGAGTGGTTTCAATTGTGTGTTTGTTGGAGGGGTGAGG
Organism: Ambrosia trifida; assembly: GCA_028751855.1. Taxonomy (NCBI): domain Eukaryota; kingdom Viridiplantae; phylum Streptophyta; class Magnoliopsida; order Asterales; family Asteraceae; genus Ambrosia; species Ambrosia trifida. The sequence continues at coordinate 85,160,641 of CM054123.1, forward strand.
TCCTCCTTTTATAGGGGGAGAGATGTACTTTTCAAGTATGGGTTATAATATATAATATTGATTCGGCCGTACTTTGCTACTGTTCCGTTTTTGTCCGTCATGCAAATGTATGAACCAATGGTCCAGCCATGTCAGCGGCTGTACCTTGTCTTCTGTTCCGTCTTTACCTGTCATGCAGATGTATGGACCAATGGTCCAGCCGTGTTAGGGTTCGTTCATTCATCCTGAATGGTCTATTTGTATTATAGTTCAGCCATTCGGATGGTCTTGGTTCGGCCTGTCGAGGCCAGACACCTGGTTCGGCCCGTCGAGGCCAGACACCTGGTTCGGCCCGCCGAGGCCAGACACCTGGTTCGGCCCGCCGAGGCCAGACACCTGGTTCGGCCCGCAGAGGCCAGACACCTAATTCGGCTCGTCCAGACCAGACACCTGTCATCAGCCCCCAGTCTAGTATGGTGTGGTTCTAACTACGACATGCTAGACTTATACTTCTCATTCCGTCGTGTCTTGCTCTTTTTCCTATTCGCGGTTTTCGTAATGTTAGTTCTTATGTTTGGTAGGATGAGTTTTTGGTTTAGTTACTTATTCTTTTGGATGGTGGATTCCGAACGATCCTTTAGTTTAGGTGATGATCGGTCCGGATGCCACTTCTTTCAAATGGACGGAGGATCATTATTCTTGTTCGGACGGTTCCATATATTTATTTGTATGTACACTGATGTGATGCACAAATTCTGTTTGTCCGAAACATGAGTCATGTTTGCAATCTAAAAGTTAGATTCATATTATTCAATTATGGTAGATGTAATACTTTGAGCATTTTTTATTCACAACAGGAGATGGTGGCAAGGTCATGCTTGGTGAGCTTCCGAAATGGAAGGCGGACGAAGGTGTTCGTGTTGCAATGATTGTTTTGGATGATCGAACATCCAGAGTCCTTGAAGAGAGATGGATTGATGGCTACACATGATGAAAAAACTAAAAACCTTTTTTTGCAAAGACTAAAGTTCATTGTATTTTATGTCTGCGTAATCCAGATGATGGTGGAAGCATTATTCAAGATCTTCAAATTTCAACGATGTTCACTCACCATCAGAAGATTATTGTGATTGATCATGAGATGCTAAATGGTAGTTCGCAACGGCGGGTGGTTAGTTTTGTTGGTGAAACTTTTAATCAAAAGTTTAACCTAAGAGAGTTGAACCGACAAATGTTTGGAATAGGAGGGAGAGTACCTCAAATGTTTAGAAACATATTCGACAAATAGTAATTTTGAACCAGAAGGTATGATAAAGATCATGATCAATATTCTAGTTCTTTTTTAACTCGTTCCGACTATCTATATTCGACTTATTTGCTATGTGGAAATACCATAGCCTTACATCAATATTCTACTTCCCTTTCCGTCATGTTTTGCGACGTTTCTTAGGAGCGCTTTGCATTTGTTAGTATTTACCTGTTATAATGATTTTTAGTTTGAGTACTTGTTCTTTCGGATGGTGGGTTCCGGATGATTTTTGTTTAGATACCTCTTCATTTTAATGACCCTACATGGAATGATCATCGTTTTGGATGATTTTCTCGTTTGCGGTGCTAAGCGTAATACTCAAATTAGTCCGAAACACAAGCCATTACAATCTAAAAAATCTTTTGAGATAAGATTATTTAATTGTCGATCAATGTAATTCTACTAGCCTTGGAGCCCTTTTAGTAGGAGTTTTACTACATGGTTGAGATGGGTTGTGCTTTTAGATGAGGAAGCCTGATTGATCATTGACCAAATAGTTTGTAACTCGAATAGCTTTAACACGGTATGTCGTGGTTCCGTATGTATATCTTTAGTGCTCTGAGCTTATATATTTCTTCTGTTTATGAGTTCGGATTAAAATAATTAGACACATGAATCGTATAGAAATGTGCGGAACATAAGAGAAAGTTTGCTTATCGCGTACTATATTGCGTTAGGTGATATTTTAACCATATCTTTAGAATTAAGATAACAATATCCTGTATGTTGGATGTCTAGAAAGCAAGTAAAGCATAAAACTAGTAACGGCTTGGCCGCTTGAGAACAAACAAAAATTATAGTGCCGATGGTTTTGGTTCGGTTTTTCGTGCCACATGCATAAATGTTTCAAAAACCAAACTTTACTTGACGTGTTCCTGTCAGTGGCGGAGCCACCCACATTCCACGGTGGGCCGGTGCCCATCGTAAGATCCATGTTTCCTTTGTATTTTCTACCTGAAAAGCCTGGTGCCCACCTATTTAAAAGGCCGGTGCCCACCCAGTTGAAATCCCGGTGCCCACCACAGTTGTGTTGAGTTGTTGGGAAGAGAAAGAAGAAGAATGATAATAAGTTTCGTCAAAGAAGAAAAATGATAATAAGTTTCGTCAGATTTTTTTCTTAGTATATGTGGAGTTGCAGGTGACCTAAGGAGGAAGATGAATAAAAGGGTAAATACTAGTACATATGATGGATATTTTGGTAACTAAACCTATCTAGTTTGATAGGCTTGTACAGTTGTACTATCCACAAAATCACAATACACAATATCTTTTCAAAATATAATAATAGTTTATATTAATAATAATTCTTTTTTACTTTACTGTCATGTTTTACTTATTTTCAACTTGTGAATTTAACATATCCTAGTTTAAAAATATATTTATGATTTAGTTTAAAAAAGTATATATATATATATATATGATTTATAATTTTATTTTCTTTTTATTGTATTTCAAAAAGGGATAACGACGCAGTTTGCTGCTCGCTTACCCACTGTCTAGATGTAACTTGGTTTTTTGATCATTTCGTAAAAGATGTTTTATATAAAAAAAAAATTACACCTTTAAATAAAAATTACTACATACATAAATTACACCATTATATATAACATTATTCATGTTCCTAAACATATATGTATATATATATATATATATATCACACAATTTCGTATGTATGATTTGTCTTTAGTAACGTATTAAACTAGTCACAAATATTATTAAAAATAGGGTTTGCCTGTTTCTTTTCTATAAGGTTTTATATGTTGGAGTCCAAATAATTGTTATTTTGCAATGTTTTATATGTTTTAGTCCTTAACGATTATTATGTTGAGTTTGACCCGTATTCAATAGCGAAGCTTGAAGATTACATCAGCGGGGGCTATAATATCAAATCGGTGGGGGCGGACTCAACCCAGCCTCAATTTACCTACGAAAATCGCAAATTTCTACCACTGCGCCCAAAAGGGGCATCATCTGGTCCCAAGGATGCTTCGCCCCTGCCCGTATTGTGCCCCCCGTACAAAAATTTTCTGTATCCGCCACTGGTTCCTGTGTCTATGAAATTTTGGCATTAATTCGACTATCAAACGCTTTATATGTTTGCACCCGAGCTTGGTCGCATGTTGATTGTTCGGACATCCTACGCTATGGACGAAGTATTGTGTTTCAAATATAACATGTTTTTAAAATGACACGGTCAACGTAGCATAACATAGTCCAGGTATAGCATGGTTTGGCAATGACCTCCGTGATTAGCGATCGTATCACTTTGACGTTCTGTTACCTTTTGTGACTGTAAATATGAAAGGGTAGTATGCATAGATCATGATAATCATATAATATCCTGGGTAAGGAGTTGACGAATAGGTTCGGTCCGGAATCGTCATGTGTACTGATAGCTCCGAAACGTAAGTTGATCCACCGTACCATAATGTGTGAAATATTTGATTCAAACTTTGGCTGATTCACCTACTAAGCTTTAGTATGGTCGCACATATCCGGTCGTTTATCGGTGGTGCCAACATCATGTGCTTTGAATGTCGAAATCGTGCGTACGTAACTAAATATCCTGATGAAAACATGTTCCTTACGTAATGTGATTAAGTAATGTATTTTGGCAATGATTCGTTCCGAATGCGATGTGGTTCGGAGGTGAAGTATCCCGGTTGAGTGGGAGTTGTCTTAATATACCCGGTTAGGCGGGCATAAATGTACACGTTCGGTTTAGGCGAACATTTGTGTGCAAGTCTGGTTAGGCAGACGTTATAGACGTGGTTTAAATATCCTGACGTCGAAAAATGTTAGTCTGGGCGTTAGGGCCCAAGTGCTAGTTTAAGCCGGTTATCACATAGGTAATATAGAGTGCTCAAACCCAGATGGCATGGGTTAGCTAGTTGAGACATCTTGGAGGTATTCTAGGGTGCTCAAACCCGAATGACACGGGATAGCCCGGTACTTAGCAACTTGAGTGTGTGCTTAAACTGAATGATACAAGGAAATTGTCATCGTTAAATCGTAGTGGGAACCGCCTTCATCCCATGCGGATGATTCATTGTCTGACTTTCGAGAGCACAAGATTCTACGTTAGCATCTTTAACTCGAAGAGCGGGTGCGGGTTACTTGAACATGGATCTGTAACGTAAATGCGCAAACATATATTGCATGTAATGAAACTATGCCATAAAGGAAGGTCATGATACCTGGTGTCGCATAGTGGGATATATGAAATATTGTGCATCATTCTTGCACCACCGTACCGAAAATGAGAGACGCTTCATGCTTAGGAGTTTTTCTGGTAGACCACATGGATTGAGATTTAGAACCGGGTTTTGGAATCGGTTCAGAAGGGAATACGGTCCATCCTTCCGAAAGTATTGAAGCTGACTTTCTACGTTATTCTTCACACCGTAACAGTACTCCAAAAAGGGTTAGTAATTTTCGTCGGGTTATAACAATGCTCTGGATAATAATGACGAACTAGATTCGCCGAATCATGACAATGCTTTGTTAAGTGAGATCACACAAGCCTCGTCTGGCAATATTAATGTTGGAATGAGATGAGGTCTTCCGATATTATTCGTGACTCTTGGAGTAAACTCTTATTGACTGGTACATTCATCTCAAAATGTCGATGTCTGCTAGAACAAAACGAGTCACTGATTTTTTTTGGACGAACGAATCAAGAGTCGGATCGTCGGTCGTCAACAACCGACGTACGTTAGAAACGGCAATGAACATAGGGTATGTGACGATGATTATCATCTGCTTGATTGTTTCCGATTCCGAAGGTGATTCCGACCGTACGAACGCGTTACTCGATAACTTGATTACGAATCAAAATACTGATAGGTTTATGTTGATACAGAACTTGCGCACACATGGAAATTGCTGACCTGAAAGTTGTTATCATATATAGGGCTTGATGATTGTAGATCCGAGAAGCATCTAAACGGCTTGAACAAAACGAACGTCTGAAAATTGTCAACTCGTAACCCATACGTGGAAGTCTAGTACCATCGCTTCGGAGTACCTGATGTCGGTTGACATGTGGGAAAAATGTTTTCTTTCGTGGGACTATGCTCGGCCCCACGGTGGGCGCCAATTTGTTGAGGTACGGTCTTGGAGATACGGTTTGAAGTTGAAACCGTTATGGTTGTGAGTGATGGAATGACACGGATGATCCATTACAGGTGCCGATTCCTTCCATTAGGTATAGGCACAGATTGTGTGCTTATTGAGATGGTATAAATATTGACGAATATATAGTATTTGGAATGTGTGTATCATGTTTGCAAGCTGTAATGATGATGATTGTAAAGGTTGCTTCGTGATAATTATGGATAAGGGTGCTGTTAAGGAAGGATGGTACATGATGAGATGAACATGTGTATTCATGATATGGAGCTAATGTTTGAGAACTTGGTCTTTATTAGAGAGAATGTTAATGATTATGGGTTGTATGTTTGAGATGGGATTGGAACCAGATTCGGTTGCAGAGAAGTAAGAGTGGTTTCAATTGTGTGTTTGTTGGAGGGGTGAGGTCCTCCTTTTATAGGGGGAGAGATGTACTTTTCAAGTATGGGTTATAATATATAATATTGATTCGGCCGTACTTTGCTACTGTTCCGTTTTTGTCCGTCATGCAAATGTATGAACCAATGGTCCAGCCATGTCAGCGGCTGTACCTTGTCTTCTGTTCCGTCTTTACCTGTCATGCAGATGTATGGACCAATGGTCCAGCCGTGTTAGGGTTCGTTCATTCATCCTGAATGGTATATTCGTTCGGCCCGTCGAGGCCAGACACCTGGTTCGGCCCGCCGAGGCCAGACACCTGGTTCGGCCCGCAGAGGCCAGACACCTGGTTCGGCCCGCCGAGGCCAGACACCTAATTCGACTCGTCCAGACCAGACACCTGTCATCAGTAAGGTATTTATGTAGATTTGCAGCATATTGAACTCGCGTTAGTAGTGTGAAAAAGTTGACATGATTGTTTGAATAATATGATATATATAATGATAATTTTTTTTGATAGAATATGATTAACATGAACAAACAATGTTTTACTTACATTTTTACGAATCATTTACATAAGTAGTAGAGATATTTTTTTAGAAATTACATTTAGGGGGTATTGGGTAAAAAAATCAAAAATGGAGATGTATAGAAGTGGATTGGCGGCATCTAAGAAAAGAAAGTAGATGCCGCCAAATGGTTTAAAGACATTGAAGCCGCCAAACTAAATACCCACATTGATACCGCCAAATGGTAGTGAGGCATCACTTCTTATATAAGCACTCGGCCAGCTTCCAATTCTCTCCATCCCATTTACACATGCATCTCAATCCCACATATCTCAATCCCATTTACAACACCACATATCTCAATTGTTCTGGAGGGTACGGTTTTTTATTGATATTGGGTCGATGTTACATTCACATGGAGTTTTAACTGTTTTCGGCGGGGATGAGTCATGCTTAACAGCATCGTCTACCGTTTCATCCCCCGCTTGGCATCGCTTTTCTGGGGTCCAAAAAAGCGGTGTCTTTGGATCGGTGTTACATCCACATTAAACTACACCTCTCAATGCAACATTGAGGGTTTAGTTTAAAATATTAGAGAGTTATGGATCGTTGGGCGGGTCTACTTTCCAGGCAAACCCACGCCATCCGGTGTTGATGAATCACATCACGTCATTAGCGACTTGTCCGGCAACGGATGATGCGATTCTTCACCGTACTACTTTCGTATGGCAGGCTGGTTTGAACATTGGGTACCTGTAGATTTGGTACACATATTCAACGGGTAGAACCATGTTCTCCTGGATCAAATTCAGATAAGTTTGAATCTGAATGCGGTCCTGAGTTCCCGCTGACTGGAAAAGACAAGCTTCTGGGTGCGAAACAGAAACTTAATGAACTATGCAATAAAAACGGTGGTAGAATATTGGAATAGGTGATCTCGGAAAATATATTGTCTTGTAAATCCGTAGATTGTATAGTTTGAGTGACTAGTTTTGAAAAACAGTTGTTAAATAAATTTGTAATATTGGTTTTAAATAAATCTATCATATTTGTATTATTTGTTTGAGACATTCCAAAAATGGAAAGTCTGTGTGTTATTTGAAATAAATAAATCTATCCCTCCGAGCCGTTTTCGGGCCACCGGGATCAGGCCCCGGAGGCCCGAAAACCGCCCGGACTTCGTGCGACGCCCGTGTGTTACCCAAGGGCAACGCGTCCGTCAGTCCGGTTACCTGTCCGGCAGGCCCAGCTAGGCTGCAAAGAGGCCCAAAGAGGGCAGCCTGGCCCGTTTTCAACATAGTGTGGGTTTTGAGAAAAACACCTCCGAGCCGTTTTCGGGCCACCGGGATCAGGCCCCGGAGGCCCGAAAACCGCCCGGACTTCGTGCGACGCCCGTGTGTTACCCAAGGGCAACGCGTCCGTCAGTCCGGTTACCTGTCCGGCAGGCCCAGCTAGGCTGCAAAGAGGCCCAAAGAGGGCAGCCTGGCCCGTTTTCAACATAGTGTGGGTTTTGAGAAAAACACCTCCGAGCCGTTTTCGGGCCACCGGGATCAGGCCCCGGAGGCCCGAAAACCGCCCGGACTTCGTGCGACGCCCGTGTGTTACCCAAGGGCAACGCGTCCGTCAGTCCGGTTACCTGTCCGGCAGGCCCAGCCAGGCTGCAAAGAGGCCCAAAGAGGGCAGCCTGGCCCGTTTTCAACATAGTGTGGGTTTTGAGAAAAACACCTCCGAGCCGTTTTCGGGCCACCGGGATCAGGCCCCGGAGGCCCGAAAACCGCCCGGACTTCGTGCGACGCCCGTGTGTTACCCAAGGGCAACGCGTCCGTCAGTCCGGTTACCTGTCCGGCAGGCCCAGCCAGGCTGCACAGAGGCCCAAAGAGGGCAGCCTGGCCCGTTTTCAACATAGTGTGGGTTTTGAAGGCAAAACAATAATTAATGTTCATATATTTATAAGGCAAAACAATAATTAATGTTATAAAAAATGTTACAACAGGTAATTATGAACAGACTTGAATTCGACAATGTTATTGGTTAAACCAGTACAGATCGTTCGAGGGTCCCTGATTCTGAAGACGTTCAGATTGCCTCCTGGGTGGTGGTTGGTTGGCGGGTGGGGCTCCTTCATTACCGTACTCGTTATCAGGAAAGAGGTTTAAATTCAGCGTGGTAGATGGTCCTGGCCGGCTTGAAGGTCCTTCATCACACGAATTATGCGGGGCATGGTAATGAAAATCACTAAAAAGGTCGTGATCAAACCGCGGCAACCCCTGTCCAGTAGGCGTCACGTAAGCCGGTGATGAAGGAAACCCCCAACTATCTCCGATGGGAATTCCGCCTGCACGAAAGTTAGCTAGCGGACCCATCTCCCCCGGTTGACTGCCACCGGACCCACCAACATGACCAGTTCCCTGCACGATTGATCCACCCAATCCAAATGGAGTTCCCATCTGGTCCAATCCACTGTCCATGAATTGTGGGACATATCCCCCGATCTGGTTCTGATTGTTGCTGGCCGCAACAGATGCACGAAACCCAGCGTCAGATTGACTTCCACCAGCTTGGTCTTCATTCTCCGGAACGTTTTCCGGCACCTGACGGGGAGCGCGTCGCCGGCGCACCCTTTGAGGCCGTGCAGGTGCCGACAAGTCAACGGCGTCCATGGTAAGATGCGTCGGATTTTGTAAGTGTCCGGCGTTTTGTGACATCATCATACTGTGAAACGCCGTGTTTTGTATGCGCTCAAGCTGCGTGGCGAATGCATGAGGATTATTAAAGGCCTCCTGTGATGACCGGTAAATATCACCCATGGCATCCCTCTGCAGCAAACAAAATTTTTAGTTAGAAACACCGAATTGCGAAAATAATTAATGTATGAATTAGGAACGTAGAAATGGTTTACCATCAACTGGATTCTAGCACCGTCGTCTTGGAAACCGCCAGCTGGGGACGGTGCTGCACCCGGATTTCCAATAAATGCAACGGTACGCCCCATATACCATTGCATATAACCGGGGTCGGTTGAAGCTGTCCTTATGAGTTCAGAGCGGACAACCGTGTTACGACGGTTATTCCATGCATTGACGTAGGCTTCATGCCTAGTCATCCAGTCCGCCCCGTTGTGTCCTTGCCGCCCCAAGGCATGCAGTGTTGCAAGCCGGGCCGTGGGTACGGCTAAGGTTATCTGGGGAGGTACGTACTGGACCATGCCGAATTGCCTCAAAACCCGTTGAGGGTAATGATGCTCAACCATCTCGAAGCTTATAAGGGGACAGCAACTCCTCCAGCTTTCCCTCCCGTTTGTGCACATTGCCGGTAGTCGGTCCAAAACCGAGTTGTAGGGGGTCCAGTTGAACTAAAAACAAACACTTAAGTCAGTAACAAAACACAATAAATGCATGATTAATACATACAAAAAACTAAAAATAATTACTAACATACCATCTCCTCGTTCAACGATTGTAGCTGTGAACGGTATGCCTTGAGGCAGTGTTGGGCCACCTCCTCGAACTTTAACCGCCGGTCTCGCCACCTACAAAATTAACATGTTAAAAAACGTGTTCAGAAAAAAAAAATACAAAGGGATGCCATGCAGGCAAGTATATACAAACTGGGATTTGCGATATATACCGAGCGGCTATCGGGCAAGTATAATTAAACCGGTTTGAGGGTGGTCGTGGCGCGAGACACCGGATCCTCTCCCATGCCCATACTTGAAGGAGCATCATGGGTCCGGTCATGGCTTTCCTATCAGGCTGGGTGGCATCACAAAGCCGTCTGTATAAACAAGCCAGAACCGCACTGCCCCAGCTATAAGATGCTGTACGGTTCAGGTCTCGTAAAAATCTCAAGTAAAAAACATTTATTCTATTATTATTATTATCAGGGAGTAAGGTGGAACCGATCAAAAAGAAAATGATTTGACGAGCACGAAAAATGCACTCTTCATCCGTAGCCTCTGCATCAACAAATTCCTGCTTTAGTTTATCAAGAATAACAGTACCAAAAACGGACTTGCCGGACATTTGGGCCTGTGTAGGCGTAACACCTAAGAATCGTTGGCACAAGGCTATTGCGTCGGCAGTAGACAAATTATCATCTACCCCAGACACAACAGCTCCCTCAATAGGCAACCCCCACAAGACGTTAACATCTTGTAAGGTGACAGTAGCTTCACCAAATGGAAGGTGGAACGTGTGAGTTTCGGGCCTCCATCGTTCCACCAAAGCTGTTGTCAAGGAGTGGTCAACGTATCGGTAACCACAATCTATGAGGCCACCAAACCCTGCAGCATCGATAAGGTGACGAACCCGTCCTACAACAGGGTGGTCACGAAGTAACGTCCATATTCCTCTATCGCTGCGCTTCACCATCATGGGGCGATTGAAGTTTTCCTCATCTGTGAAAACGTGAAAGGCACGATGTTGATCACGAAGATACAACACATCGTCGTTTAGGGGACCAGGGTGTAAGTTCATGTTTTGATTCATGGTGGGAGGAATTTGGTGGGTATGATTTTTTATGAATTTCAAAGGTTTCAGATGGAGATTGTTGTGTTTCAGATGGAGATTGTTGTGTTGATGGTGTGTTCTTGGATGTGGGTGGTGCTCCTTCTTCACCTCAACCTCCATTTTATAACCTTCAAAGCCTGAATTCTTACACTCCCAAGAATACTATTTGCCTATCAAATCATATGCAACTTACAAGACCATTGCATGCAATGCTAGAGACCTTGTGAGTGTGTTTATAGGCTGCATGCTTTGCAGGTGAAGACCAACTTTAATTTGGTGGTTTTAATGCATGAAAATGGATTGGCGGGATCATGACGGCAAAATTAAAGACTCCCCTAACTCAATTGGCGGTATCAATGACACCTTCATATGGATTGGCGGCATCTAAGGTGATCCCTCTAACCCATTTGGCGGCATCTACACACACTGACAAAAGACAAGGTGATACCGCTAACTCAATTGGCGGCATCTACTTTAATTTATTTGATACCGCCAATCTATTAATATACATCTCCATTTTTGATTTTTTTACCCAATACCCCCTAAATGTAATTTCTAAAAAAATAAGTCTACCATTTATGTAAATTATTCCATTTTTACATACATAACCTGTTAACTCACCAAGCTTTGTGAAGATACATTTAAACGTTATTTCCTTTGGTCGCTAAGGTATTCCAAGATACGATGCATCATGGAGTCGCATGCATTACAAACATTTATACATTTTCATACTTTTCATTTGATTTTTCTTATTTAGGGAAATGTGGTATGTTATTGTACACAAATATTATTACATTGCATTCCGCGTTAACTATTTATGCTTACACCGTTTAAACATTTCGAACAATTATTTCTCATATTGAATGTGTAACCGGTTGTGTCACATGCCTCCCTATAAAACCGGTGGAAATTTGAGGGTTTGACAATGGCTATAATATCAAACAAAACCAATAAAAACTAACGGTAACGACACAAATCTTGTTCAAATGAGTTCGATTGGTTTAAATCTTCAACGTGGTACCGATATTAAATTATGGTCACATACAAAATTGAAAATTTAAAAATTATCCAAACTAGAAAACATAAAATTGAATATAAGTACACTAGCTGATTACCCGGGAAGATCCCGGGGTTGAAAAATCTAAAACCTAATAAACTAAACAATCACTTAATTAAGTTACAACAATTTAAAAACTTATCACATGATTCATATCTCTCTAATCTCTCATATTCAATAATTGCATGTTTATAGAATTCTAACCATTCCCATATTCCCTTACCTATAACCTAATCAACTAAACAATCACTAAACTACCTTTTACAAATGTCAAACAAACACAACATACTCAAAATTACCCTATTTTCTAAGTTTATTACTATTCAGATTTCAAATCAAATCAATGAACTTCATTACATACTATATGTTAAATATTTGGATTTCAGCTGAATTAATGCGACCCTTTATGTAATTAGCTTAATGAAATAAAATGCATTAAAAATAGATGACTATCACAACTTACAAAATATGACTCGCCTTTAACTGATCTCAAATCCCATAATCCTAGATTGACGCCCAAAATCGCAGGTAAATGCTGCGTGACCAAACCCTAAACATTATATCATAGAAATAAAAAGCATAGACGTATACTCATAAAGGGGAATCCAAAAGGCATTGAAAACATACTATCATGGAGGCCTCCATTGAAATTGCTGCAACAACAAAGACAATGACTATAAGAAAAGATTTATCCAACAAAACATGCTAGAAAAAACTGACAAAGTATTAGACCAACCTTTGATTGAGAGAGAGTACACATTAATTGTTGGAACCACAATGAGGATACGATAAGCAAACCCCTAATCTGAACCAAAACCAAAATCAGAACTCAAATATTCTATATACGAAAAGAATCGGAACTCAAATCAAAACCAAAAACAAAATCGGAATTCAAATAATCAAATCTTCTATAGATTGTTAGTGACGCATTGCACTCTTACAACTATTAACTAATAAGTTGTACATATCACAAACTTAAAAAATTAAACATATGAACAAATCAATCATAATCTACAATCGAGAAATTCTCTGTGTTAATAACTTCAAATACTTTACATAGTTTCCTTCACAATAAATAAAACTAAAATACAATAAAATAATTAATTAAAATAATAAAAGATAATAATATGTTATCACTTAAGTTGATGATAGATCAACCAATAGTGACATCTGCCTTCTTGACTTTCTTAACTCTTTCGCCGGAAGTAACATCTCCGGCCAAAACACTATTTCCGGCAACAACCTCCGCAGGAACAAACATTGCATCAAAAACCACCATCAAATCAACGGAAATTCTCGAAAAATTCGCCGTCTCTCTCTTATTACCAACGCGAACCAATCGCGGTTTTCGCAGTGCCCGCGGACACGTCACGGGTTAATCGCCAATGGATGATTTTGGTGGTGAAAATTATTCATCGTCGGCAACCTTTAAACCTAGGGTTCCTAAGAAGAAAATATTAAGGAGATGAAGGATTGGAGAGAGAGAGAAAGAGAGATAGAGAGAGGAGCTAGGGTTTGGGTTTGTAAAAGAGTGAATGAGATGAGGATAACCTAATTAGGGTTTTATCTATAATTTTTAATTTATTAAAAAAACTTAAAAATTTGCACCTTATTATTCCACGTGGCACTCTCAATGGGAGGTTAAGGCCTCCATTGCACGCCACGTCAGCATATACATTTTCTTTTATATATATTAATAGATGTATTGATATTACATGTACCGATATTTTTAATGGTAAGGTAGCTACAAGGTTTCAGTACAATAAGAATAAATGTTGGTGCCAGTATGGATAATTTTATTTTTAAAACTAGCTGATTACCCCGGGAAGGTCCCGGGGTTGAAAAATTTAATATGATTTAATAAAAAATGATAAAAAAATGATAAAAGAAGAAAACTCAAATCACGAAAAGCGTAAATAATTTAAACATAATCAATCTTAGTTAAAAAAAAACATTTATTTAAAAAGTTAAAAAAAATAAAAAGCATAAACCATATTAAACATAATACAGTATTAAAAAGATAACCTTCAACATATAATCATCTTCACGTAATTTAAAATATGTTACAATTTGACTTTGACTTATATAGATGTAGAATTCATGATGGGGGTTGAAAAATATAACAATTCTAATAATATTAATACTAATAGTAATAATTATTACTCTTGTAATTAAATAAATAAAAAAATAACTTTGTTATAAGGTGACACCATGTGTTGCAGTGTTGCGTGATTCGTTCTCCTAACTTCTCTTGATGAAGTATACCTATCCATCTTTAAAAGAGTAAAATTCCAATGATAGCATGGCGATTGGGCTGAATTTCAACATTGTAGATAAGAACTTGGTTTAAAAGAAAAAACATGATTAATGAATAACCTGAACACTTTGTGTGTTTTTTTTTCTGTATGAACATAACCCCACAAAAAATAGTCGTTTTTTTCTCCGTTTTTTTATATAGCACTATGGTACTCGTTGGAAAGATAATAAAACGCTCGTTAATTTGGTGTAATTTTTTTATTTAAAAAATCTCGAATATAAAAGATATTAACGTTTAAAAATTATGGGAGGAACATAAGAGAGAAAAATTCAAATTTGTTTTTAAATTTTTTTTTCTTAAAATAACTCAATTTAATTTTAGTAATTGAGAATTGAGAGATAGAGAGATAAATTTAGGGTTTTATGTTTATCTTTTTTTTTTTTAATTAAAAAAGGAAATAATTCAAAAAACATTAAAATCTTTCAATTATGATGCCACGTGGCAGTTTCATGAAGAGGATGAAGGCACCATTGCACGCCACGTCACCAATGTTCAATTCTTTTATATATATTAATAGATTAATAGATTAATAGATATATAGTACTTAAAATGCATTGGTTTCTTTATTAATTGTAAAAATCATACTCCATCATATTGTATCATTACTTTAGAATCCAAAATAGAAACTAAAGAAATTATAGTAAGCATACGAAGTTAGAATATTCTTTTATTTCACCACACACACCATCATCACATTACTATAGCCTTGCTCCGTATATAACAAGACTTTTATTTAACCCCCGGATATTTAGCCTTGTATTCCTTCCACAATTGCTCCACAGGCTTTCCTGTAATACTTTTAAAAAACGAGACATCGTAATTGTTCCTCATCATATTATTAAGTCGTGCCGTGAACCCTGGAACGAGCCCATCACAATACTCGAGAAAACGGGCTGTGAAAGCATACCCTTTGTCCCATTTATCCCCAGAACCAGGCTTTTCAAAGATTATTCCTTTATAATTAGCTTTGATAACTGTGTACTCTGCGATCCCTTCTATTAAATTTTGAGGGGTCTTACCCCCGCCAAACCATTGAAAAACATGCGCCATTTCGTGGTGCAAAAGGGACGCGAATACCACTTTCAATTCCACTGGCCCAGTGTACTTGGCTATAAAACTCATGCTAATATTAATCGTCTCTCCCATAGTGACTCCTATGCCCGGTCCTGTATTATCATTTAGTAATACGCGAACGGTATCTACAGGTCTGCGCTCAGCCGGGGTGTTTTGTTTAAACACTGACCATAACTTTTTGTTGATCTCACCCATTATTTGTTTAGTGTATGGAACTCCTCCAATAACTGTGTTGAATTTAATGATGCCCTGATGATTCGGGGGCAACTGCGGAATCACCACATATTTCACAGAGGAGATTACATGGAAAGATAATGCGAAAGCTAATAGGGTATATAGGTAAAAGGTAAGGGAAGCCATGGATATACTGGATGATGAAGGTGCATCAACTATATGAATCCAACATATGCATAAAGATACGCCATTAAAGATGGATACAAATGGAAATGTATAGGTGGTTTATCTCACTTATGTAAATTCTGTTGCATGCTTTCTATGGTTCGGCCAAATTTGTGAATAGATTTTCCTAAATACGGCAATAATATATGAATTAACTATATTTGTTATTTGTTAGGTTCTTACATGTGGATTGAAATCAATTTATTTATATAATCATAACAACGAATGTATACATTACTAGCTAACAATGAATGTCTAGGTGACATTATTACAACATATTGTTTTGCCTATTTTGATTTATACCAAACGGTTTGCATTTGAGTGTGTTTTTCTATATATGTATGTATGTATGTATAAATATATATATATACTAGTAGAAATGCCCGCGCGTTGCGGCGGGTGTCTCGAGTGACATCAGATTTAATTATGATGTCTATTACAAACCACAACCCGTAACGGGCTTTTAACATTTTATTATATTCAACGATAAATAGTCGTAGAAGTTTCCACTCTACAGGAAACTCGCACGATGTTGAGGCAACGACAATTTATAACGTGACATTTGTATATGTTATCATTCATCTCGCGATATATCGTACGATAGATTCACAACTCGACCATGACAACAACTATGCCTTTTATGTATTTAGTTGATTTCAAAACATATGCCTTACGGTAGACCTCGCGACTTAAAACTCTAATTTACATCGAACATGGTACTTGTGTGTCTTGTTTTAGTCTCTCATGGTTGGCTTTCACTAATAAATTCCATGTTTTTTTACTCAAATTTATAATAGAATGGCATGAAATTCATACAAATTAGCCATAGTCATCGATGGTAGAAATAATAAACAAAATACAACATAAAAAACCAGACACAAAACAAACAGAAACATAAAAATATTGTTTAAAACATAATAAAGCTTACCCTGCATTAAAGATTATAGGTGGAAGCAGATATATAAAGAACAATTCTTCATCAAACCTCAACAACTTTGAGCTTTTCCATTTGTTTGTACATAATCGTCCCAATAAAACAACCCTGTTAAGTTGAAAACTGAATTTAGTTATTTAAATATCATTAACGTTGTCCAACGTTCCACCTCGATCAACGTTTAAAAATTAGGCTCCGCATCAGCGGCATAATTGGGACGGTCTTGCCGTTGGGGGGCGATGTTTGCCGCCCCAGCATAAGCTTGCCGGCCCCTATGCCGGATCCACACCGCGTAGTCTTATATAGAATATCAAACTTTTTTGGGAAAATGAAAACCCAACCCATGCCCAAAAATGTCTGTGTTTGACACGTCACCTGTGCACATATATGGTCAGGTAAACCATATCTATCACTCTGAATATTTATCAAATACAAAAAAAAGGTTAGAATAAATCACACAAATTACGGATGATTACTTTGAAATACATAATTTTTTGACGATAATCGTTGGTTACATGTGGAGGAGGTTGAGGTTAACGGAGACGATGACAATGAAAGTTACGGTTCCGGTGACAACCCATCTGATGAAGGCGGCGACCGACAGATAGAATGCAGCAAAACCTTAGCCGCCGACGTCTGATCGTTCCGGTGATCTGAACCATAGGATCTAACTTCTGTATTAAGAATACACCTGCATCAGATTAAATCAATTTGTGTCTTGGATTACATTCAATACGAAAACTGATCGTAGGTTACATTTACATCATGGTGGAGGCATGTGTTTGAAATATAGAAGAATATATTGACACCTCATTGAAGAGAGAAATAAAAAGGCAAGACCCTTGGAATAACCCATTCAATATAGTAAAGGCAGGTGTTTGGAACGGATATGGTATTCAATGGATCGTTAAATAGATTGAATGACAAACTGATGCATAATTGGCATCAAATGTAGTACACAAGGGCATAAAAGGAAGAAAAATGGTAAAAAATAGTGATTTATACTTGTGACTTTTGGATTACCATCTTAAAATGATGGTGAAATGACCATCTTAGCCATCTCTCCTCCTTAATAAGGTAACATAGATATATATATATATATATATCATATTAATTGAACTTCTCTCTTTTTAAACTTTCATTACGATGAGTATTAATTAATGTAACTAAGTTTAGGGTGGCGGGTTTTCCTCAGGCATAGATAGCGGATATGCCCAGCATTGTCTGCGATCGTGGGCATATAATGTCACCTTTGGCTATTGGTTACCCTGGGTAGCTTTAATTCCTTGGTTGTTCAATTTAAAAAAATTTCTTACTTATTTCCATAATAAATTAAAATTTATGTTTACGTTATCTAATTGTACAAGGGCTTGTGGCATAGTAACATCAATATGTAGTAAAATGGGTCCCTATCAGAAACTAAGGGCTCGAAATGCTATTTTATAGCTGTTTATCAGCAACACTTTCCTTTTATGCGGGATTATATTACCTAGAGTTAAATGATAACACCTTCTAACAAACTTGTTATTGTTGTTATCTTGATTTTCTTTAAAATACATTCTGTTGCAGAGTTAGTTTATATTCTTTTTATCGAATGACTAATAAAAACACGATAACAATCCATTTCCTTAAAGTTGTAATGATCAATATTGTTGGAATGAATTGTTCATCATTTCATCATAGTAGGTCAATCAAATAAGATTTCCTATCATCACATCATAAGAGTACACCAATCAAATAAATATTCTTATCGTAATTTCGTCAACTAATAATTTTAATTGTAGTTCATAATTTGTGTGACACCGAGCACTTTCCCATTATATATACTTTAACACATGGAAGTTCATTCCGTCATGTTGCATAATTTGTATATATTGTCTTGAGCAACTCGATTGTTCCTAAGCAATTTCTGAGGATTTGTGACACTAGGGGAATGATTCAAGGACCTATGTGTTTAGTCACAAAACTATGTGGAACCATTATGTTATATTATGAAGTTGGAGGTCTCAAGTGTAACCTTGGATCATATTGTACAATGTTGAATAGATGTACGGCATATAGCAAAAGTTGGTGTTTATCATCAACCTTATAAACCATACTACATTTGTCATATACACACTGATCTCCCCTTTTACCTTTCCGAATTTATAAACCAAAGGTGCTCCTGTTTGCTTCATCTTACTCGGATTCTATAGGTGGATCCTTGTACATGCGGTCAGAAGCGTGAATGGTCCTGACATTCGACTGCTCACGAGTTGATGTTCTTCTTCAATTAAACACATGATCTAACTCGTGGTAAGGTCTCAAGGTTTTTAGCCGATATCGAGTTGCTCCCATTTTTGTTAAATCGGGTTACATTTTGATTATGTGGAGTCTATGGTGTTGTTAGCGCTCATATCGGTATATCAAGAGTTCGGTTTAAATCCCATAATATTGCATGAGGTATTATTCTTTAACCTTTTTCGGTTTAAACTAAGTCTATGAAGCGAAAGCTTCTGAAGACCAAGCCTTAGTGATGTTCAGTTAAAACTAGGTAAAGAAAAAAGAAAAAAAGGAATCGCTACAATTCAAATTAGGCTAAAAACGGTGATTAACAATTTTTTATGAAAGTTACAATTCGAATTTGGTGGTGTGTTATGTGGGTTAGGGAGAGGGATAGTTGCTTACCTGGATGAGGATTCATCAGAAGTCCTCACCTTGCTGGTGGTTCTGGAATAGTCTACTAGAGGGTATATTGGGAATTATCTTGAGACTAAGAATTTGAGCCTTTAAGGCTATTGCTATCTTGTTTGTTCATAAGTTTCAAGTGATTCTATAAGATTGTTGAACTTTTGGGTATAAAAGAGATCACACCTCTAGTTAGATTTGGTAGCACATCTTCATCATTCTATTTTTCAATCTTTGCCTTCTAGACTGGCATGATGGTGGAGTTGATCATGAGCTTATTTTCTTCAAACTGCATTTTGGTTTCTTCAATTTGCTTTGCAATCAGAAGTCCTAAGAATCTGGCATAATAAAGGTGTTTTTCTATTTCTTTTCCTCTGCTCTTAGGTGTTTTTGAGTCTTGGTTCCTCCTTTTGATCTCGTTCCAGATCAAATCAGCATATGTGACACCCGTCGAAATCACAGGTCATGACCGTACACTTAGCTGCATGTATACAGTGTGCATAGCATTACATGTCATCTATTTCATCGTAATTGGGCCATACATGATTCCAATGAGTCAATCCCGAGGCATACAGGCTAACAGTAGACACACTAGTTAACACAAAGCCCTATTTAGTCGAATAATTCATGATAGATTTTAGGAAATCCAAGCAAAATCCTAGCTGTGGGAATCCATTCAATTGAACATAAGAATTCCAATTTGTTACCCCGAGAAGAACAAAAACAAACAATGCTCACCTACATGAACTATCCACATGCGTTGTCCATGCAAAACTAAGAAATTAACCGATAAAGACGTAAACAGTATGCCCACACGATCCTAATTTCGGTCATATGTAAACATATAAACCACAAGGGTGATTAAATTCCAAGAAATTTGTGTACATAGACTTCAGTTGAAATACATATACATATTCGTATGGACACACATAGACAAGTTAATATTTAGCAAGATTAAGAATTATATATCTATGTAAATATGTATGCGATACACATATATGTGTGTATGAATGCTTGTAACAACAAAAATTCATCCCCATACACATATATACATATTCACGATCACACACACACATATACACTATCCATTGCTTAAACATCTCATCCTACACATACATACATACAACCGACACACATACATACACTTACACTAACCACCAAGCCATCCTACACCTACACCTTGCACTAACAAAGAAGGTGGGTCCATTCCAACACCCTCCCATGCATATTGACTTTCCTAGATTTCCTACACCTTTTCCCACCTTGTTTTCACCTATTTCCCATAACCAATCATGGTTAGTCAACCCTTAAACATGCAAAACATACACTAGAATGAGAGTACAACATCCTAACACAATAATCTAGTGTGAATTAACCTTCCAAAACCATCCCACACTCACCAGAAACCGGCCCCAAGGAAGCACACAAACAAACAAAAGCCTTGGTAACCACCTTGCACAAACATGGCAACAACATAAAACACATGAGCCTTCACACTTTGTCAACTTACCAAAATTAATTTTGCCCCTTCCTCATGATATTTCGGCCGAAACCCACCCTACATAACCAAACAAAACATTCAAGTCAACTTATTTCATCTTGAGAGGCTCTAGTTCAATGCATTCCATGAAAGGAACACTTTGACCTTCCATTTTGTGAACCAATATGTAAGGACAAAAAGGATTGAAGAAACCTCTTTTGCTAACCTTAGTCTAATTCCTATTTCTGCCAAAATATGCTAAGTATAGAACTACTAAAGAAGGAGAATGAAAGTACTGAAGAAGAATACATCAAGTGCTGAAGAGTAAAAGAACAGAAGTTCTGAAGTCAAACCAGACAAGTCTACTGAACAACTACTGAAGACAAACTACTCATCAGTAGTTTGTCACTCATCAGTAGTTGTAATGGAATCTTTCCACCGCCCTTATGTTTCAGTAGTTTAGTATAATAGTATTACTTTATACTTTTGTTAAAGTCTTTGTACAAGTTCCAAGACTACAGCTTGTTGTAGGATTGCTTTTGCATCAAGTTGTATGTATTTGCTGGTCTATAAATAGATGGGTTGATCCCACTATTTTAGACATCGATTTTATTAAACTGAAATCCTTCAAAGGCTTTTAATTGAAATACCATTTCACATATGAGAATCTCTTTGCATACTTATTGTCACACCCCGACTTTTCCCTCGTCGGTTGTGACGTTTGGTAGCTTTGCCACGCAGCGGAAAGATGCATCTAAGACCTTTATTTCCTGAACGCCAGTGCTAACCCTCTAGGATCCCCGATCCCAATACGTGCACTACTCCAATCGTGCCGTTACCAAAGTTTAAACCGGAAAGACATACTTAAAAAGGTCAACATATAATGCTGGTGAGTTCATAAGTTTTACAAAGAGTTTCCATAAGTTTGAAAAGATCATATCTGTTACTACTAGGTTATGAGAACGTTAGCTAGACGTTAAGTGTTTTTACTACTACGTAATGTAAACGCGTGCATCGAACGCACGTGCTAGTCGACGAAAATAGATATATTTTCACTCGGTTTATTATTATTTTTAATTACAAACAAAACCGACTAGTTTTTGTAGCGAGTTATCAAGCCTAAAATAAAACCAAAGCTCGAAACGTTAAAACGGGTTCGATACGCGGAACACAACCCACCAACCCTAACCCTAGGTATATAAAGATAACTTCTTCTTCTTTCCTTTATTTTTTAGTAGCCGCATACTGTCTCTCTCTCTCTACTCTCCCTCTAGCCGATCTCTCTCTCTACCTCCCTCAGTTTTCCCTCTCTCTCCCAAAGACAATCGGCCACAACCGTCCTTGGTGGTGGCGGCGTCGTATTCCAGGCCCAATACAAGGGCAGATCGGGTGGATGAAGGGCCGTGGTGATTGTGTTTGTGTATATGGTGACCGATTGCGGTGGTGTTTGGGTGGTTCACAACAGGGTCGGGTTAAGGATTGTGGTGGTAATTGATTCTATAGGTGGTGGTTCGAACGAGGTGGTGATTGCAAGGGTGGGATCTGGTTCGATGGGTTCACGGTGTGGGTGGTATTGGTCGGGTTTCTATGGTAGTTCGGCCCGGAGGTCATTCGTGGTGGTCGGAAGTGAGGTCTACGGTGGTGCTGGTTCGAGAGTCAAGGTGGTCGCATCTGGTGGTTGTTGGTGAAGGTCAGTAGGTTAGTGGTCATGTTTTGGGTTCGGTTTGAGTTGTGTTCTCGGGTCAGTTCTTAGTTTAATCCGGGTAAGGTTCGTTGTTCGTTCAGGTCTCAGGTGAAGCCGATCTGGTCATTTTTGGTGCTGGTTTCGTGGGTTTAGGTGGTGCTTCGTGGTGGGTCTTGGATGGGTTTTGTGCGGGTTATGGTTGGTGCGGCGAGATGGTGGCTGTTATGGTGGTCATGGCGTCAGGAGGTCCGATTATTGTTGGTTCGTGATGGACTTGATTTTGGGATTGTGAGGTCTGGTTTGGTCTTTGGGTTTCAGTCGCGGTTTAGGTTGGTCCGGTTCATGTCTGGAAGCAGATCCGGTACGAGATTGGGTTCGGTTCGGGTTTCAGTCGCGGGTATGGTCGGCTCAGGTCAGATCTGTTCAACCGTCTCGCGGGTCAGATTTCGGGTTACGCGCGCATACGATTCGATATACTTGAGTTCATGTTTGTTATTATTTGTAGATGTTATATATTTATAAATATATTGATATGGATAGAATAGTTTTAACTCGCGAACGGACCGAATAATAATAATAACCGGTAACTAAATTATATATCGAACGATTTAGTAAATGGTTAATTGGACGTAACTTATATTGAACACCGGACTAAATAAAATTGGACTATATTGTCGGACTATATTTTATAAATATATATATATATATATATATTGCTATATATATATATATAAATAAGTATACATAGGTGACGAAACGTATAGTCTCGTGAATCGGAATTGTTGATAAAAGGACTTGATGAATTGTGTTTGAAAGTTTATTTTGGGGAAAATTGTGGACAACGGGTGTTGTCTGGTTTGTACAAAAACAAAGGAAACTCTGCCCAAATTTTTATAAAATCAAAGCGTAACGAACTGCTATTATTTCTATATATGAATTCCCCTAAGTGTTTTGGACAAGTGTATTATATACAAAATCGAAATGTTTTCAACGACTAACTAATTGTAACAATAAAGATGATTTTCAAACAATATTTGGGAAAAAGTGACAAATGTTATTAATTGATTTTAATAACTAAACTTATATTTTCCTTAAAGAGCATCTTCTAAAATATAATTACACAAAATAAATATACTTATATGATTTACGAGACGAGCTACGATTCAGGATAATTATACGTTTCGGGGTACTAGTCCAACATGGTTTATACACAAATAGTAACAAGTGTGCAACTTGGGTGCTATGTAATACGAGAATTAAGATAAGTCACGATCGGTTCATCGAGTTGAAACGTATTGAGACTCGTGTTGGTACACACAAGTCTAGACAGTCAGAAAGACTATCTTTCGAGCAGTTAATAAGCTAGGTTTATGTGTGATAGACTGTTAAGGTGTCATTTGTTGGTAATTAGGGCACGAGGAAGTCAGCTGAGGTTTCAGGCTTTGTTTGCTAGCTTAGCATGGAAATTAAGTTGAGTTTCACGGCCCCACTCTTTTACTGGTTTTACATTTTCAGGGGAGAAAACATGGTGTATTCTTTAAACGTGTGTCAATATGTTTTCATAAAAGGTGTTTCAACTATGGTTTCATGAAAGGTGTGTCAACTATGTTTTCATAAAAGGCGTTTCAACTATGTTTTCATGAAAGGTGTGTCAACTATGTTTTGGTATTCACGAATTCATTGGGTTTTGGAGTATTCATTATGTTTTCAAGTATTCATTATGTTTTGGAGTATTCATTATATTACTATGCGATCTTTGGAAGTCCCGGGGAGAACCATGAATGTGCGGGGATGCACAACGGGGGAAATGTGGATAGATCTATTGGGCTTGACCCGCCCCACTCATCGACTGGAGGTCGGACGGGTGCATGTTGTCTCTTAGGTATTTAGTATTCAGTATGCAGTATTCAGTATTCAGTATTCAGTATTCATTCGGGCACGTATTCAGTATTCATAGTATTCGAGTCCAGTAATGGTTTTCCAATTGCAGTAGTAAGGTATTCATATGTTTTGCATGCATGTGGTCTGGATTGACCATGGGTATTCATTTGGGAGTCGGTATTCATTAAAAACCTGTGAACTCACCGGCATTATTTGCTGACGTTTTTAGCATGTTTGTCTCAGGTCGCTAAGGTAGCAGCTGTCGATAGGCGCACGGAGTCTCACGGCGTCTAGGAATCATAAGCACGTTTTGATTAAACATTTCAAACTTTAAATTTCATTTTGAGTTGTAATACATATTATGCTTCCGTTGTGTTGAACTAATCATATAGTATCGTTTATTGTGACCGTTGACTTGGATCCTGGTGTGTCACACGCCTCGCGGTAAAACCCCGCACGTGGAAATTTGAGGGTGTGACAGATTGGTATCAGAGCCAATGGTTATAGTGAACTAGGACTGCATGTAGAGCCTAGACTATAGCCGAGTAGCACACACACTAGACGGTCACATATGTTTGAGTCTTAGCATACGGGTAACATGTGTCGGGGTGTCGGTGTCCTTATCTCTTATACCACATCATCCGTTTAATTTTGGGTCTAGCATTCGGTGACTTGAAATTCAAGCTTGAAGTGCATCTGGAGGATCATGTAGAGCAGTTTATCATGCCGGGTGCACATGAAATCATAAACTGGAATGCATGAAAATCCTAGTGGACTTTGTGTTTGGACTGATGGACCCGAATTCGACCTAGATCAACTTCTTGTGATTCCTAGAGGGTTACACTACGGGCGAACCAGGGGGATCCTGATACTGTTATCGGTATGCCTTCTTATTTGTCGCTATGCTTCGCTTTTATTTTGGTTCTCGTACTGTTAAGGGATTCATATTTGTTAAGCTTTATCTGTTACTACCTTTTGTGCCTACGCCTTGGAAGGGCAAGTCCATGGTTCTCATGTGTCGTGTTACATCTAGTTCGGGTCTGGGGTGTGTTAATTCTATGTGAGGGAGTCATCGTTTATCTTGATTCGCCAGCGTGGCGTCGGTAATCTGGAGACACTGCTTGGGCGGTACCTAGTGCTTCGTTTATACCGATCACAAGAGTCTTCAGCATATCCTGGGTCAGGCTGGGTGATTATGTGACAGTCTATAGCAATTATCTTGTATTCACCTTGAGGAATCAGTTCCTCGGCTTGTGGTACTTGTTCTTATTACCTTTATTCGTGACCCTTGTATCTTTTTGTGTTTTTGGGGAGCGTTGCTTTGGGCATTGGGTGCTCAGTTGCATGCGTGTTTGAATCATCTCTTATATTGTCTGGATTCATTATGGTTCACGTTGTGGATTGGGGTTCTTATGGATCGGGGTGCTTGTGTACTTAGGTTGACACTCGTTACCGTTGAAGCTGAGTTGTTGCGACGGATGTGATTGCCGATCCTTCCCTGTTCGTGTCATTTGTGACTTTGCCTTTCTTAAACCAGTATAAAATCTTGATGATCCTGTTCCTCGAGCATCTAAGGTTCCTATTTTAGAACCTAGTTATATCTTTTGAGTACGATTTACATCCCTATTCTTTTGTGTTAGTGGCCTTCAACATTCAATCGTAAAGGAATCTAATTTTTGTTGATTCATTATTCTTTCATAGAATCAGAAACGTATTTTGTGCATTTGTCAACAGTTGTATGTTTGGATCTGCCTTAAATCCAAACACCCCTTGCGGCGTGTAATGAAAACGTTGGTGCATTAGTTTCTTCGTTTGAGGTGCACCAATAGTATTTGTTGACAAAAGCTATTGTCTACACTTTGCATTCAGTTGATTTTGAAACTTTATCTCGTACCATTGTATCGATAAGTCCGTTGACGATTTTTATTGTACTACCATTCGTTCTTGGATGATATCCTACCTCAAATTTTGAGGACAAAATTTTTGTAACATGAGGAGGATGTGACAACCGACAACTTCCGATCGATACCGATGTGATTTTTATTATGTGAAATAAAAATTTATTATAAATACTGTTAATTATTAAGTTTCGGAAGTTTACTGGCCGTTTTTACAATGGAAACTGCGACCGATTTAATTTACGTAATGTAAACGCGTGCATCGAACGCACGTGCTAGTCGACTAAAATAGATATATTTTCACTCGGTTTATTATTATTTTTAATTACAAACAAAACCGACTAGTTTTTGTAGCGAGTTATCAAGCCTGAAATAAAACCGAAGCTTGAAACGTTAAAACGGGTTTGATACGCGGAACACAACCCACCAACCCTAACCCTAGGTATATAAAGATAACTTCTTCTTCTTTCCTTTATTTTTGAGCAGCCGCATACTGTCTCTCTCTCTACTCTCTCTCTCTCTCTCTCTCTAGCCGATATCTCTCTCTACCTCCCTCGGTTTTCCCTCTCTCTCCCAAAGTCAACCGGCCACCACCGTCCTTGGTGGTGGCGGCGTCGTGTTCCAGGCCCAAGACAAGGGCAGATCAGGTGGATGAAGGGCCGTGGTGGTTGTGTTTGTGTATATGGTGACCGATTGCGGTGGTGTTTGGGTGGTTAACAACAGGGTCGGGTTAAGGATTGTGGTGGTAGTTGATTCGATAGGTGGTGGTTCGAACGAGGTGGTGATTGCAAGGGTGGGATCTGGTTCGATGGGTTCACGGTGTGGGTGGTATTGGTTGGGTTTCTGTGGTAGTTCGGCCCGGAGGTTATTCGAGGTGGTCGGAAGTAAGGTCTACGGTGGTGTTGGTTCGAGAGTCAAGGTGGTCGCATGTAGTGGTTGTTGGTGAAGGTCAGCAGGTTAGTGGCCGTGTTTTGGGTTCGGTTTGAGTTGTGTTCCCGGGTCAGTTCTTAGTTTTATCCGGGTCAGGTTTGTTGTTCGTTCAGGTCTCAGGTGAAGCCGATCTTGTCATTTTTGGTGCTGGTTTCGTGGGTTTAGGTGATGCTTCGTGGTGGGTCTTGGATGGGTTTTGTGCGGGTTATGGTTGGTGCGGCGAGATGGTGGCTGTTATGGTGGTCATGGCGTCAGGAGGTCCGATTATTGTTGGTTCGTGATGGACTTGATTTTGGGATTGTGAGGTCTGGTTTGGTCTTTGGGTTTCAGTCGCGGTTTAGGTTGGTCCGGTTCATGTCTGGAAGCAGATCCGGTATGAGATCGGGTTCGGTTCGGGTTTCAGTCGCGGGTATGGTCGGCTCGGGTCAGATCTGTTCAACCGTCTCGTGGGTCAGATTTCGGGTTACGCACGCGTACGATTCGGTATACTTGAGTTCATGTTCGTTATTATTTGTAGATGTTATATATTTATAAATATTGTATATTTGTAAATATTATATATTTATGAATAGGGGAATGTTCAATTGAGAACTCATAGTTAGGGAGAGAACTCGAGAACTCCTACTTAAATTAAATAAAAAAATCATAACTCAAAATTTAATTCAAAAACCAAAAATCTGGTTCGGAGCTTCTCTTTCCCACGTCATCCTGGTTCAGAAAAAAATAAAATAAATAAAAAATAGGCGACTTCTAATGCACCTGTGTAGTAAATGTCCGGTTAGCTTTAGGGTTTAGTTTATGGGTTTAGTTTAGCTTTTAGGGTTAGTTTTTTTTTAGTTTATTTTGTAAGGTTTAGGTTTTTGGGGTGGGGTGGGGGTGGGTAGGGTGGGTTTAGGTTTTTGGGTAGGGGTTAGGTTTTTTGGTGGGGGTTAGTTTTTGGTTGTGACGGGTGGGGCTTAGGTTTTTGGTAGGCGGTGGGTGGGGTGGGTTTAGGTTTTTGGGTGGGGGTGGATGGGTGGTTTAGGTTTTTGGGTAAGCGATTTAGGTGTTTTAGTGAGGGTGGGGGTGGGTGGGGTGGAATTAGGTTTTTGGGTGGGGGTAAGTTGGGGGTAGGTGGTTTAGGCTTTTGGGTTATACTACACATGTGCAGAAGCGTTTTTTAGGTGTGTTTTTTTTTTTTCCGAACGGGTATGACGTGGGAAAGAGAAGCTCCGAACTAGTTTTCTATTTTTTTACTTAAATTTTGAGTTATGATTTTTTTATTATATTTTTTTGTCTTTAATTAGGAGTTCTCGAGTTCTCTCAATAAAATGAGTTCTCTATTGAACCATCCCCTTTATGAATATTATATATTTATAAATATATTGATATGGATAGAATAGTTTTGACTCGCGAACGGACCGAATAATAATAATAAACGGTAACTAAATTATATATCGAACGATTTAGTACATGGTTAATTGGACGTAACTTATATTGAACACCGGACTAAATAACATTGGACTATATTGTCGGACTATATTTTATATATATATATATATAAATATATATATATATTGCTATATATATAAATAAGTATACATAGGTGACGAAACGTATAGTCTCGTGAATCGGAATTGTTGATAAAAGGACTTGATGAATTGTGTTTGAAAGTTTATTTTGGGGAAAATTGTGGACAACGGGTGTTGTCTGGTTTGTACAAAAACAAAGGAAACTCTGCCCAAATTTTTATAAAATCAAAGCGTAACGAACTGCTATTATTTCTATATATGGATTCCCCTAAGTGTTTTGGACAAGTGTATTATATACAAAATCGAAATGTTTTCAACGACTAACTAATTGTAACAATAAAGATGATTTTCAAACAATATTTGGGAAAAAGTGACAAATGTTATTAATTGATTTTAATAATTAAACTTATATTTTCCTTAAAGAGCATCTTCTAAAATATAATTACACAAAATAAATATACTTATATGATTTACGAGACGAGCTACGATTCAGGATAATTATACGTTTCGGGGTACTAGTCCAACATGGTTTATACACAAATAGTAACAAGTGTGCAACTTGGGTGCTATGTAATACGAGAATTAAGATAAGTCATGATCGGTTCGTCGAGTTGAAATGTATTGAGACTCGTGTTGGTACACACGAGTCTAGACAGTCAGAAAGACTATCTTTCGAGCGGTTAATAAGCTAGGTTTATGTGTGATAGACTGTTAAGGTGTCATTTGTTGGTAATTAGGGCACGAGGAAGTCAGTCGAGGTTTCAGGCTTTGTTTGCTAGCTTAGCATGGAAATTAAGGTGAGTTTTACGGCCCCCACTCTTTTACTGGTTTTACATTTTCGGGGGAGAAAACATGGTGTATTCTTTAAACGTGTGTCAACTATGTTTTCATAAAAGGCGTTTCAACTATGGTTTCATGAAAGGTATGTCAACTATGTTTTCATAAAAGGCGTTTCAACTATGTTTTCATGAAAGGTGTGTCAACTATGTTTTGGTATTCACGAATTCATTGGATTTTGGAGTATTCATTATGTTTTCAAGTATTCATTATGTTTTGGAGTATTCATTATATTACTATGCGATCTTTGGAAGTCCCAGGGAGAACCATGAATGTGCGGGGATGCACAACGGGGGAAATGTGAATAGATCTATTGGGCTTATCCCCCCCCCCCCCACTCATCGACTGGAGGTCGGACGGGTGCATGTTGTCTCTTAGGTATTCAGTATTCAGTATGCAGTATTCAGTATTCAGCATTCATTTGGGCACGTATTCAGTATTCACAGTATTCGAGTCTAGTAATGGTTTTCCAATTGCAGTAGTAAGGTATTCATATGTTTTGCATGCATGTGGTCTGGATTGACCATGGGTATTCATTTGGGAGTTGGTATTCATTAAAAACATGTGAACTCACCGGCATTATTTGCTGACGTTTTTAGCATGTTTGTCTCAGGTCGCTAAGGTAGCAGCTGTTGATAGGCGCACGGAGTCTCACGACGTCTAGGAATCATAAGCACGTTTTGATTAAACATTTCAAACTTTAAATTTCATTTTGAGTTGTAATACATATTATGCTTTCGCTGTGTTGAACTAATCATATAGGGTCGTTTATTGTGACCGTTGACTTGGATCCTGGTGTGTCACACGCCTCGCGGTAAAACCTCGCACGTGAAAATTTGAGGGTGTGACAGATTGGTATCAGAGCCAATGGTTATAGTGAACTAGGACTGCATGTAGAGTCTAGACTATAGCCGAGTAGCACACACACTAGATGGTCACATATGTTTGAGTCTTAGCATACGGGTAACATATGTCAGGGTGTCGGTGTCCTCATCTCTTATACCACATCATCCGTTTAATTTTGGGTCTAGCATTTGGTGACTTGAACTTCAAGCTTGAAATGCATCTAGAGGATTTCTCTGGTGTTGGCAATCACCTCTTCAGTTCCTCCAAACTGTTCTTTTAGGCAGTCCCAAAGCTCTTTGGCACTATCACAATGTAATAGTCCAGAGTAGATTTCATTTGGGAGTGCCATTGCCAACATAGAGAAAGCTTTAGCATCAAGCTCAAGTTTTAGGAAATCATCATCTGTATAGTCCTTTGGGTCTTTTGGTATTTCTACTTTAGTTTCAAGATTAATATTTACTGGTTTATGAGGACCATATATCTCAGATTTCCAGCAACCAGTGTTGGTTTGTGATAATGTATGTGCCATTCTCCTTTGCCAGATATTGTATTCATTTCTAACTAGCATAGCAGGTTTATTGGTAGAACCAGTATTATGAGGATCCATTTTAAAGAGTATTGATTTGTCAAATATCTCTTAAAGTGATGGATGTTGATAAAAGTGAACTTTTAATCCTAGCAGCCGTCAATTCAAGTTTGGTGGAGTGTGAATCATCATCCATATCAATGGAATCATCTGAATCCTTGCTTACTTCCTCAATGAGGACAGTATCAGTTATATCATGATCTGGGCCCAACCCAGTTGTCTCATGTACCTCTTGTTCTTGGTTCAAAGGATTTCCTACCTCAGGCGTTTAGCCTTCATCAGTAGTTGCCACAAGTGAGGTCTTAGCAATGTTACTTCTTTCCTCAGATCCACCACTGGGTGGTATATGTTGGATCAATGATGCTCTTGATGTATTGTTTGCTAGTGAACACTTATGTGTTTAGCAAGTTCAATCAGATTTGCACAGCGGAAAGATTAAGTAAAGTTACACTATCAACAGGAGTTATTACTCCCCCTGGATGTTTGAAAACTAAAGACAAGTTTAATGAGAATTTAAGTATTGAATGTGAATGATAATAAACACTCAAATAGATTCTCAATAAATGAAATGGAAATAACAATAATAAGCTTTGAAGGATTTCTGTTTCAATAAAAATCAATGTCTAAAACAGAGGGATGAACCCATCTATTTATAGACTTTACAAATACATGAACCTTGCCAAAAAAGCAAGTCTGTAACAAGTAGCAACAAGTTGCATTCTTGGAACTTGTACAAACAGATAAAGTAATACTAAACTAATAAACTACTGAAACATAAGGCGGTGAAAAGATTCTGGTACAAATGCTGATGAATGACAAACTACTGATGAGTAGTTTGTCTTCAGCAGTTCTTCAGTGAACTGTCTGGTTAGACTTCAGAACTTCTGATACTTCTTCTTCAGTAGTTCTATACTTAGAATATTTGCAGAAGTGAATTAGACTAAGGTTTACAAAAGTGGTTTTCTCAATCCTTTTTGTCCTAACAGTATATGAGTAGTAGCAGCCTCAAATGTACCTAAAGTCTCTAAGTTTGGGCTTAGAAACCCTGGTTCATCCTCATCTCTTGGGTTAGGGCTATGGGCATCCACATCCATGTCATGTTCTGAAGGTATGTCCCCTGTTTGATGTGGTTGTTGGGGACTGACATGTTCTGATGGGATGGTCTCTTTTAGCCCAGAGAGAAGTTTGGCAATTTCAAGGGCTTCAGGTTCAGAAATTTGTGGTGCTGGTTCAGTAGTTTGGGCTAATGGTTCAGTAATTTCAAAAGAAGAGTCAATGGGGATTGTTTTCTTAAATTTCTTTCTTTTGAATAAAATTGTGATTGGTGCTCTAGTGGGGGTTTGAGATGGATGAGACTGAGAGGATGTTTCAGTCACATCTTTATCAAGTGCAGATTGCACATTAGCAAGTTCAGGCATCTCAACTTCCTGAACTGCCTTTCTTTTAAGGCTGATGGGTTTTTGTTTTTGTTGTTTAGGTTTCTTGGCCTTTTTGGGTGAAGGTATGGAAGATGAGGGTTCCTTGGGGACTGTTGTGTGTTCCCCTTGGTCATCTTCTGGCCAGGCAGCCGGTTTATTGTGCCCGGAGTATGCTTGTGAGGTTAATGGGTTTAAAACAGTTGTTTTACCCACAAGAACCTCTTCTCCAAGTTCCTTTATTATGCATTGCATAATAAATCTTGGATACAACAAAAACTTCTTTTTAGAATTGAGATGATGTAACACCAAATCATTAAAGAAAAGTGCTGATGCCCTGAATTTTGTTTCATTCATAGTGGAATGAAAAATAGGTTGAAAAGTAGAGGGCATCTGATCATATGATCCAGTTTTTGGACTCAAACACATTATTATGTAGTGAAACAAAAGTTTGTACTTAGGTTCAAAATATTTCTTAAAAATAGTAGCATGTGAGAGAGTACCTTGGTAACCACACTCTTTCATGGTCAGATGAATTTCAGAGTTTGGAAATTGATATGGGGCATTCACATCATCTAGACCCAGTCTAATCCTTAAAGTTGCTGGTGTGATTGCCATTCTTCTCCCTTGGATGGTTGAATTGAGGGAGATCACCTGATCATTCACTGTCACCGTCTCCGCATTCGCCCAGAACTCATTTAGAGTTTCAGTGTGGATTGGAGGATCAATGGTGAGGGCAGTAAAGTATTGGGATTTAACGACTAAATCAATGATTTCATCGTATTGGGACCGGGCTTCATGTTTCTCAAAGTAGCCTCTTTGATTGTGTCCCTGTTTCAGTATTAGAGCCATGTGGTTTGTGTATGTGTGGATCGAACAGTGTTTTTGCAGGTTAAGGGTTTGAGAGCGTTTTTGAGAGAGGAGGGAATTTTGCTTTTTGAAAGGATAAGTGTTGGAAAAAGTGTTTATCAGAAGTTTGTAACTCCCCTAGGTCAATCTTCTGAAGTGGGAAATATCTGATTTGCCCTTAATGACAAAACTGCTGATAAAGAACAATTATCATCAGTAGTTCCCATTTTCTCTTCAGTAGTTTGTTAACAACTGATGAGAATGTTTATAAACACTTTATTCATAACTTCTGAAGATTATTTTATCAGAAGTTACTTATTTTTCAGAAAATATTCCCATGCTGATGTTTTTGTTCATTAGTAGTTTCTCTCTTTTTGTTTTTCAGAAGTTTTGGTTTTAAAAACAGATGTAAGTGAAAAACAAAATATGTGCAGAGAAGTAAAAGAAACACTTACAAATTTAGCATCCCAAGCATGGATACTAACTTCTGAAATGTTGATGTGTCAAGGGGTTTAGTGAATAAGTCAGCTATCTGATTAGCTGTTGTCACATGCTTCAGTTCAATCTTGCCTTTTTCATAGCAATCCCTGATGAAATGATACCTGATTTCAATATGTTTAGTTTTTGAGAACTGAACAGGATTTTGAATGATGCTAATGGCAGATTTGTTGTCTACAAGCAATGGTGTCTTGGTCTCTTTGATTCCATAATCAAGAAGTTGATATTGGAGCCATTATATCTGTGATGTACAACTTGCAGCTGCAATGTATTCAGCTTTAGCAGTTGAACTTGCAACAAATGTTTGCTTCTTTGATTGCCAGGACACTAGACAGTTTCCCAAGAATTGACAACCACCAGATGTTGATTTTCTTGACATTTTGCACCCTGCATAGTCACTATCTGAAAAAGCTGATAACTTGGTATTGCTAGAAGCAGGATACCAAATTCCAAGTGTAGGAGTTCCTTTCAGATATCTGAAGATTCTTTTGACTGCAATGAGGTGTGATTCCCTAGGAACTGATTGATATCTAGCACAGACACATGTTTAAAACATAATATCTGGTCTAGAAGCAGTTAGATACAAAAGGGAACCTATCATACATCTATACATGGTTTGATCAACCTGTTTTCCTTAATCATCTGGTTCAACTTGTGTGGTAGGTGTCATGGGAGTGGAACATGATTTACAGTCTTGTAAAGAAAATTTATTCAATAATTCTTTAACATATTTAGATTGATGTATAAAAGTTCCATTAGTTTGTTGTTTAATCTGCAGTCCTAAGAAGTACTGCAGTTCTCCCATTATACTCATCTCAAATTTTGATTGCATGAGTTTCTTAAATTCATCACACAATTTTGTGTTTGTTGAACCAAATATGATATCATCAACATAAATTTGAACAAGTAAGACATGATTTCCAACATTTTTAATGAAAAGAGTTTTATCAATGACGCCTCTTGTAAAGTTATTTTTGAGCAGAAAGTTAGAAAGTGTTTCATACCAGGCTCTTGGAGCCTGTTTTAGCCCATAAAGAGCTTTGTCCAGCTTGTACACCCACTCAGGATGAGAAGGATCCTCAAACCTAGGTGGCTGACAAACATACACTTCCTCTTTGATCTTTCCATACAAAAATGCACTCTTAACATCCATTTGAAAAACTTTTATTTTGTTGGAAATGGCATAGGCCAGAAATAACCTGATGGCCTCAAGCTTTGCAACTGGAGCAAAGGTCTCATCATAATCAATTCCCTCTTCTTGAGAGCAACCTTGTACCACCAGTCTTGCCTTGTTCTTAATGATCATACCAGCTTCATCTTGTTTGTTCCTAAAAACCCACCTTGTGCCAATTGGTAGCTTGTTTGGTGGTAAGGGACAGATTTCCCAAACCTATTGCTTCTTGAATTGAAGCAACTCATCTTGCATAGCTTCCACCCAATTGTTGTCTTTGAGGGCTTCTTGGTACTTCTTAGGTTCCAACTGAGAAATGAATGCTAAGAAGAAGCAAAAGTTGGAAAGCTAGTTTCTTGTGAGAACACCTGATGCAATATCACCCATGATTTGTTCCAATGGATGATTTTTGTGTTCAATCAGTTGTTGTAAACCACTGACAGGTGTAGCTGGCTCTTGTACTTCATCAAACAAACCACTGAGGTTTATAATGTCTGGTTCAGCTGTTTGAACATCTTCAGTAGTTGTAGGAGCTGAAGCAGATGTTTGAGTTTGTTCATCAGCAGTTGTTGAATCAAAAGTTTGTGAAACTTCTGAAGGTTTGAAAGTTGACTTAATGACTATATCAGGAGTCCATAGTGCTGGATCCTCATCATCAAACCTTTTATCACCATAATAAGTAGGTTTAGATGAAGTAACAGTCTTTTCAGGTCCAAAGTGGAAGCTGTCAAGGTCAAAGAGTTCAGCAGGATGTGCTGGAATAAGAGTGTGTTTTAACTCATTGAACTTGACATTCAGTGTTTCTTCTACTATCTTGGTTCTTAAGTTAAAAACCTTATAGGTTTTTCTAGTTGAAGAATAACCAAGAAAGTAACCTGAATCAACTTTAGCAGCAAACTTTGAAATAGAGTCTTTAATGTTTAGAATGAAACATTGACATCCAAAAGCCCTGAAGAAGGAGATAAGGGGCTTTATGCCATGAAGAACTTCATAGGCAGTCTTGGAGTGTCTCTTGTTGACAAGGACTCTATTTTGAACATAACATGCAGTGTTAACTGCTTCAGCCCAGAAATACAATGGTAGGCCTGAATCAGCTAACATAGTTCTTGCTGCTTCAATCAATGTCCTGTTCTTCCTTTCTACCACACCATTTTGTTCAGGAGTTCTGGGAACACTGAATTGTCTAATAATCCCTTTAGACAAACAGAATTCATCTAGAGTTTTGTTCCTGAACTCTATCCCATTATCACTTCTAATGGCTTTGACAGATTGAGAGTATTGTTTCTCTACTTGTAGAATAAAGAACTTGATGATTTCAGCTGCCTCATCCTTGGAGAATAAGAAGAATACCCATGTGAATCTTGAATAGTCATCAATGATGACCCATCAGTACTTCTTCTTACCAAGGCTCATGATTTTTACTGGCCCAAATAAGTCCATATGGAGTAGTTGAAGACATGCAGTTGTTTTTTATTCTTCAATAGACTTATAGGAGGACTTATGCTGCTTTCCCTTTAAACAGGATACACAGTGTTCTTGACACTGATATACCTTCAAGGGTAGACCTCTGACCAAGCCGATTTTTGTGACTTTATTTATGGTTTTAAAGTTCACATGGCCAAGTCTCCTGTGCCAGAGATCAGTCTCTGAAGTTGATGCCTTTGAGAAGAAATAGGCAGTGTTGTTCAGTATTCTGTCCTTTTCAATGTCCACTGCATAGACATTGCCACATCTTTTGGCTATCAACAAAGTATGATCTTCAATGATCTTCTCTATCAACTTCTGGCCTTCTGGTGATATGATCTTGCATGCTGTCTTTGTGAAAAAGGAAGAATATCCTTTATCACACATTTGTGACACACTCAGCAAGTTGTACTCATGGTTTTCAACCAGATTGACCTTGTCAAAGTGTATTTTGCCAGAGGAGACATTGCCATGTCCTAGAACATATCCCTTGGCATTGTTCCCAAAGGATACAGATCCTTCTCTTTGACTGATAAAGTTGTTTATCAGGTATCTGCATCCTGTCATGTGCATTGCGCCTCCACTGTCCACATACCAAATGCTATTTAAGCCTCTAGAGACCCTTTGCACAAAGTAGCAAATTATTTAGATTTAGGAACCCAAGCCAGTTTGGCTTTGGGTTTGCTCTTGAGAACATTAACAGTTTGTTCTTGACCAGGTTGAGGAATCCATGTCTTTTTGGCAATGGATTTTTCATTAAGAGGAATGATGGTATCCTTTTGAGGAGCACCATCAACCATGGTCATCAGTAGTTGTACCATATGCATGAGATCTTTAATCTCAGCAGTTTGTGAAACTGCTGATGATGTAGATCTAACTACTGAAAGAGAATTTTGAGAAAAAGATTTTTGTTGAGATTTCATCTTTTTCTGAGAAAAGGTGTTTGCTGGTTGTTGTTTCTTGGGAGAAAAAGTTTCTTCAAAATCATTTTTGATTTGTTTTCCCACAACCAGTTGTGAAATTTTCTTGTTGTACTGAATTCCTTTTCTATATCTGCAAAATTCTGTCTTATGGTTAAACAGACTATAGATTTCACATTCTTTTGCCTTTTCTTTTTCTTTTAAAGGCAAATTTCTAACTGTTTTGATTTGTTTTAGGTCATCAGTAGTTTTCAGGTTCTCAACTCCTGATGTAGATGAAACTACTGATGGCTTAAAGTCATATTTTATCAGTACTTTTGAAGAACTTTCTTTGTGAGTTTTTAGAAAGTTTTCATGAAAAGATGTGCATTCTTTCTCTTCAGAAGTTTCACCTGAAACAATTTTCTCCCATCTTCAGTAGTTTTGGGGGGAAAATATGTTGGTGTTTCAGTGTGAATGTACCCTATGCCAAACCTAACATTTGAAGCACTTTGTTTGTTTAGCAGCAGTTGGTACCCTTTACAAGATTCTACCCATTTTTCACAAGTAACCTTGGTGTCAGCAAGCTCTTTTCTGACATTTCCTAGGTCATCTATCATGATTTTAAGTTGTGCTTGGGTTTCAATAGCATTGTTAGTTAATTTAGAATTTTCTTTTGCCTTTGCAGCAAGTTTTCTTTCTAAATCACATTTCATCTGAGTGAATTTTCTCTCAGAGTCATTTGCTTTGCCTTGTAAGTGCACATTAGTCTCTCTTATGAGAGCAAAAGATTATTTACATGAAGTTGAACAAAGTTTTGTTAAAGATTCTTTTGATACTTGAGACAGGGCAGATTTTGAGGTGCAGCCCTCAAATGCCATTAAGGCAAAATTCTTTCTGCCATTGTCAGGGTCTCCCCAGTTGATGTCAAACATTTTGTTGTCTGCATCAGGATTAAACTCAGTAGTGTCAAAAGGAAGACTGCTCCAGTCAACATACCCTGAGGTGAACAAGCTTTGTTGTGAGGGTTGCTGAGTCTGTGGAGGTTGTTGAGCAGCTGGAATGGGAGGGATTGATTGTTGGCTCTGCATCTGTTAAGCAGGCATCTGTTGTGACAACCTGACCTTTCACTTTTCATAAATGTACACTTTTAGTCCCTCGACTATATTTAATTTTCACTTCCAGTCCTTATTATCATTATTTCATTAAATTTTAAAATATCATTCAAAATGAACCTATATATGTTTACAAATGCAATCTATTTTCAAGATATATAAATTTTGGTTTATAAAAAAAATGATCATATGTTTTATATAGATTTTTAGTTAAAATAATAAATAATATGATATTGAAACAATGTGTCAAGGCATGAGTACTTGTGATGGTCAAATTTTGACAACCTAAAATATATGTTTCATTGTTATTATTAAATGAGAATTGATTAAACAATAAATATTGACAACCTATTCTTAATTACTACCGGGAGTTTCACGTAGGTTTCATGGCTTACTTTATGGTCATAATGACCATTAAGGTATATTATGATCATTTCATGAACAAAACACAAACCTTTAGTCTCTCAAATGCCTTTTGGTTTATTTTTTCTAAACACCAAGTCATAAGCAATAATTGACTATCAATACGTCAATAAATTTGTTTCACTATTAAATTGTATGTTACAATTGTGAATTCATACTCTTATTAGTCTTTATATTCATAATACCTCATACCATCTTGATATTCTCATTAGTCTCTTGGATTCCTCTTAGTTATAATCTTTGGATTCGTTATATAATATGTCGTAGCCGCACCATCGATCACCCTGTCTAGCTATTCACCACCAAACACACACCACCGAACCCGTCTCTCTCACCATTTCTAGTTCAAGTTTTATGTTCACAAGTTCAAGCTCAAAGCCCTTAAGTATCAAGTCTTAAACCCTTGTTTCCTACTAGTTTTTGGTATGGTTTTCATCTGAACTTTTTGTTTACATTTTATATACATTTTTTTAGAACGAATCTTTGTCACCCAACCCATTTATATAGTAAATGTTTTGTTATTATAATACATAAAGGCTAATATTTCATCCATGATTTTTTTTTCAAAAATATATGTACACACAATAATAATTACTTTTGATGTCAAAATATATATACATACACACGATGCTAATTTTTCATAGGAACTAAATATTGGTTCACTACACTTATCCATTTTTTTGGTATATATATATATATATATATATAAACATTATACATGATTTTAGACAAACTACAAAAGTCTTGACATATGGATTAATTATTTATTTTTTCATGCAAGGTCAAATTTATAAAAATAAGCTCTTCGTTTTCTATAAACTTCTATATGTAAATCATGATTTTAAAAGTTAAAGAAAATGAAGAAACCTTGATGTCTTTTATGCGAGCTATGACTCGGGTTAAAATAAATATTATTAGTTGTTAAATAAATAAATAAACCCCAAACATAATTCATACACAAGAGTACAAGTTTGTGTTATGACATTTTATCATATAATCGTGTGTGTATATATATATATATTCCATATAAATATATATTTTCAAGAAGTTTTACACTATATTTCAATAGTCGTTGAGTTAAAACATTTGAAAACATAACTAGTAAATCATGATCAGTTTAGTTGGGTGAATAGGATACGTAACCAACATGCACGCTAGAAACACTCATATAGATCTTAAAGTGATAATGTATACTTTAGGGCATGGGTAGCGTGATGCACATATACATCTTCAGACTTTGCTACATGGTTGCTATATGCTTGCGTTTGCTTTTCGCTTACATGTGAGTATATCTTTTCCCCTTTTTACTGTTTAACTATTTTGGGGTGACTCGTGTACTTACTATCAATTTTCTATTTCATCTTACTAAAATAGCAATTCTTATGTGTGTTTGCTTGTGTCATTTCGTGTATCTATGACCTGTCAAATCATTAACCGTTGCGGCCTGGCATTTCAATGAATAGTACTATGGTATATACCCTTGTGACTCTGTTGAGA
The DNA here is from genome assembly GCA_028751855.1 of Ambrosia trifida. Taxonomy (NCBI): domain Eukaryota; kingdom Viridiplantae; phylum Streptophyta; class Magnoliopsida; order Asterales; family Asteraceae; genus Ambrosia; species Ambrosia trifida. The sequence goes on from CM054123.1 coordinate 85,200,887, forward strand.
GTCCTCGTCATTGCTATGTATTACATTACTACTAGCGCATACTATATATATCTGCTTTCCTTTCATAGGGTTGATTTGACCCGGATACCACTTATTGCATTTTGCAAAATAACACATGAATTGCTAAATTTTACCTTATTATATATATCAAACGGGTATGCTCACTAATACATTTATGTATTGACATATACTATTTTCGTACATGTTTCAGGTTATTTTGAGACGCTTCTTTTAAGCTTTTGGATTTATATTTAAGCTTTGACTTTATTGTATTTTAGTTAGACTTGACGCTTTAGAATTCTTGTATTTTGTAAATTTTCCTTTCAATGTAATAAACTATTTAATCAATGTATTAATATTTACACTTTTAGTCCATGAGCTATTGAACAATCGTCACTACGTGACACCTCGATGTTTCCGCCATCGGTTGGGGTGTAACAGATTGGTATCAGAGCCATGGTTATAGGGAATTAGGTTATAAGAATGCCTTTTAGCCTAGTCTATAATTAAGTTTACTTTCACGAGTCCTCTCGTGTATATTCTTCTTATCTTTATATTTTCTTTCAAGATATTTTCGCTATGATTTTTTCTTGTTATTCCTTCGGTATTTTGCTTAGAAAGGAGACACTCGTATTTTACAAACGAAACGATATCATCAAGTTAGGAGTGACATCCATACCTTGGTGATTAGTTCCACTCCTCTATATGTTATTTATCTTAGGAATATAACTTTGAGATAGGAGTGAGATCCACACCTCAAAGAGTATTTCCTTCAAAAAGAAATTTAACCACTAAGCTGGGAGTGATATCCTTAACTTAGTGATTGGTTTCATTCTACGATAATTTTAAATTTTTAAATAACATCTTTGAGTTAGGAGTGAATTCCACATCTCAGGGATCTATTTCTACATCTCGTTTTTAATTTCGCTAAAGTTTTGAAATTCACTAATATCCTTATTTACACAATACTAATTTACACCCAGTTTAGGGAAGCCTATTCGCCAGATTAGAACACACTTTATATACACCTTGTGCCTTGAAACAAGAGATGCCTTAACGATCCTTACAATCAAACGATCTTTCAATGTATAAATTTTGTAAAAGTTTACAATTAAAAGGTTTCAAGTTACCTAGTCCTAACGGGTAACACTTAGATTTTCTCAACATTTCATAATAATTAAAGTTTTTTCGACTTTTCAACCTACAAGTTAAAGAAATGTTTAAATACAGAAAATTCTATTTTTAAAAAAAAATTTTGTCAAGGCATCTGGGATCATTCACAACCTTCACGTCATTTTAAATATGGGTCTTTTAAAAAAACATTAGATTTACACATACTTCATGAAATGGTTTCATTTTGCATTTTATAAACTTGTATTGCATATTTTACAAGTCAAATGTAAACCCTTTGTTTTCATATGACGTATCCAATATATGTTTTCGGAAGAAACTTGCAACTAATAATAAGCTTTATAACATTTTTCAAACTCGACTCCTCGTAAACACATATCTACGAAGATTTTTCAAATGAACCAGTTTTGAATCTAAAACACACTTCGGTTACTAAAAAGTTATCCTCATACATTACTATTATTCTTTCAACTATATCACAAAGATTGCACAAACTACGTTTTGATAAACGAAAATCTATCTTATTACACTCGCACTAATTATTAGTAGTTACTCTGACAACACTAGTTTTGAGCGTTAATTTAACTCGTTTACTTTCATTTTGTGCAAATTGTGCGATTTACTCGATTTACGTTATACTATTCTTTCAATCGAAATTTTATGCTATACTTATATACTTACATGAACGCATATTTGGTATGTATTTTTTTTGTAAGCAAAACCCTGTTATACTTTACATTATTTTGTTCATCGTCATGGCCAACGAACATACCAGTTGATAAGTCGTATGAGATCTAAGCCAGTGCCCACGTACGACTCGGATTAGAGTATTTCTTCAATCCGAGGGGAACGGTGTAAACCTCAGGGTCTATCAATATGAGTGTTTAGAGCCAACGATGTGAACAGAAGTTACCGGTCAAGGGTGAACCCGAAAGGGAAGAACCTCTAACCATGTCTATTACTTACACGTTACTCTCATTACGGTTAAAAGGCAAACCCGAAAGGGAAGGACCTCTAACCATGTCATGATTGAACATTATTTCATTACAGTGGCTATTACATATTGGTTGCACGCATTTGTTTCTTGTATTACTTAGGATAGGGTTATGGAAAAGCATAACACCCTAGTGTAAGGTAAATCGATGATTACGGTCCGGAACGCAATCATGGGTTTACATGTACATAAGGGTGGTGTGTAATTCTATTTAGGCTGTTGGTAGACAATCAGTACGAGTCCAAAGTATCGGGAGTGTGGTGGGTTAGTTGCGGTACACCCTATATATAAGCATAAACGATACTACGGGAGCGGACTAGGAGTCTGACCAAGAACCTACCCATTGCTATCTCTTCATTAGATCATTGACTAATAGCTAGCCTTTCAATAAGAACATTTTACATAAGCTTTAATTAGTTTTGTTGGAGCCTTCCTTGTGGACACCTCTATAGAAAACCTTAAACTTTGTATACTCTTATACTCCCTGTTAGTCGAAACCCTGTTGCATGTCCTTAGTAAAGTTCGGTCAGGAATCTTTCTAAAGTAGGGGAGACTACTTTCATTAGTGCCTTTGCCCCTCACCCGTTACACATTCCCAAAACTTTTCTCATTTAAACTCTCAACTTTCTAACTTTGGGTTAACTATCAAAAGAATTTGAAATTTTTACTTTGGATATTAGACAACTATTTTAAATTTTGTCAAAACATGATTGATGTAACATATTTTTTTAAACCTACATGACTTTTACAACGTCTTTTGTTACATAGTAACCTCCACTTGAAAGTAATTTCGGGGCGAAATTTTCTAAAGTAGGGGAGACTGTGACAACCTGACCTTTCACTTTTCATAAATGTACACTTTTAGTCCCTCGACTATATTTAATTTTCACTTCCAGTCCTTATTATCATTATTTCATTAAATTTTAAAATATCATTCAAAATGAACCTATATATGTTTACAAATGCAATCTATTTTCAAGATATATAAATTTTGGTTTATAAAAAAAATGATCATATGTTTTATATAGATTTTTAGTTAAAATAATAAATAATATGATATTGAAACAATGTGTCAAGGCATGAGTACTTGTGATGGTCAAATTTTGACAACCTAAAATATATGTTTCATTGTTATTATTAAATGAGAATTGATTAAACAATAAATATTGACAACCTATTCTTAATTACTACCGGGAGTTTCACGTAGGTTTCATGGCTTACTTTATGGTCATAATGACCATTAAGGTATATTATGATCATTTCATGAACAAAACACAAACCTTTAGTCTCTCAAATGCCTTTTGGTTTATTTTTTCTAAACACCAAGTCATAAGCAATAATTGACTATCAATACGTCAATAAATTTGTTTCACTATTAAATTGTATGTTACAATTGTGAATTCATACTCTTATTAGTCTTTATATTCATAATACCTCATACCATCTTGATATTCTCATTAGTCTCTTGGATTCCTCTTAGTTATAATCTTTGGATTCGTTATATAATATGTCGTAGCCGCACCATCGATCACCCTGTCTAGCTATTCACCACCAAACACACACCACCGAACCCGTCTCTCTCACCATTTCTAGTTCAAGTTTTATGTTCACAAGTTCAAGCTCAAAGCCCTTAAGTATCAAGTCTTAAACCCTTGTTTCCTACTAGTTTTTGGTATGGTTTTCATCTGAACTTTTTGTTTACATTTTATATACATTTTTTTAGAACGAATCTTTGTCACCCAACCCATTTATATAGTAAATGTTTTGTTATTATAATACATAAAGGCTAATATTTCATCCATGATTTTTTTTTCAAAAATATATGTACACACAATAATAATTACTTTTGATGTCAAAATATATATACATACACACGATGCTAATTTTTCATAGGAACTAAATATTGGGGATCGCTAGGCTAAGCGATGTTAATAATGCTCTTTTATCGAAATGGGCTTGGCGTTTTCGTGTGGAGGAAAGGACCATGTGGAAGCTCATAATTTTGGCTTGTCACAATGGTAGGAGCTCTTGGTCCGGTCTCCCTCGTATCTCAGGGAAACGGGGGGTTTGGACTAATATTGTTAAAAATTGTGAACGTTTCAAATGTGGCGATAAGTATTTTCTTGATCTTATGAGAGGGATATTAGGGGATGGTAGCCGCATTCGGTTCTGGGAAGACCCGTGGCTTTTGGACGTTCCGTTGATGCACAAATATCCTCTTCTATACCGAACATCAAATACAAAAAGAAAGATGATTTGTGATTGCAGGTACAACGATATGTGGTCACCTGTGGATTTTTCTTCGCCGATGGACATCAATCAAGTGGGAGAATGGATTGGGCTTTCTACTCTGCTGGACCAGGCCCATATCTCAGAAGCAAAGGATGTTTGGGAATGGGCCGATTCAAAATCCTTCTCAGTGGCTGAGGTGAAGAGAAAGATCAATGATGCTCGGGATTTTGGTAATTATTACAAGTTTGACTGGGTTGGGTGGGTACCGTTGAAGTGTAATATTTTTGCTTGGAGGGCGGAGATGGATAGAATTCCCACGGCCGAAGCCTTAGGCAAAAGAAATGTGATAATTTCCAATGATAGGTGCAGACTGTGTGAGGTGGATATGGAAACGATGGACCACCTTTTTTCGGGTTGTGGTTTTTCGTATGGGGTTTGGGCCAACATTTGGAATTGGTGCGGCTTATATACAGTTTTTGTCTTTCATACAAAGGATATTTTGGAGTTACATAAACAGGCCTTAGGTGGGAAGTGGGGCAAGAAGATTGTGCATGGCATTATTTTGGCCTCTCTTTGGTTGATATGGATTTCTAGGAACGACAAAATTTTCAAGGGTAGGGAGCCTAAGGTGTCGCGAGTGGTGGGTAGTATTAAATCTATGTCGTTTTTATGGTTGAAACATAGGTCTAAATTTAGAGACATCGTTTGGGAGGATTGGTGTAATAATCCTTTGTATATGTTGTAATTTAGGGGTGTTCGTCCTTTCTTTGAGGACTCCCCCGTGTGTTTTTTAATGAAAGTTAACGTTCAAAAAAAAAATATTGGTTCACTACACTTATCCATTTTTTTGGTATATATATATATATATATATATAAACATTATACATGATTTTAGACAAACTACAAAAGTCTTGACATATGGATTAATTATTTATTTTTTCATGCAAGGTCAAATTTATAAAAATAAGCTCTTCGTTTTCTATAAACTTCTATATGTAAATCATGATTTTAAAAGTTAAAGAAAATGAAGAAACCTTGATGTCTTTTATGCGAGCTATGACTCGGGTTAAAATAAATATTATTAGTTGTTAAATAAATAAATAAACCCCAAACATAATTCATACACAAGAGTACAAGTTTGTGTTATGACATTTTATCATATAATCGTGTGTGTATATATATATATATTCCATATAAATATATATTTTCAAGAAGTTTTACACTATATTTCAATAGTCGTTGAGTTAAAACATTTGGAAACATAACTAGTAAATCATGATCAGTTTAGTTGGGTGAATACGATACGTAACCAACATGCACGCTAGAAACACTCATATAGATCTTAAAGTGATAATGTATACTTTAGGGCATGGGTAGCGTGATGCACATATACATCTTCAGACTTTGCTACATGGTTGCTATATGCTTGCGTTTGCTTTTCGCTTACATGTGAGTATATCTTTTCCCCTTTTTACTGTTTAACTATTTTGGGGTGACTCATGTACTTACTATCAATTTTCTATTTCATCTTACTAAAATAGCAATTCTTATGTGTGTTTGCTTGTGTCATTTCGTGTATCTATGACCTGTCAAATCATTAACCGTTGCGGCCTGGCATTTCAATGAATAGTACTATGGTATATACCCTTGTGACTCTGTTGAGAGTCCTCGTCATTGCTATGTATTACATTACTACTAGCGCATACTATATATATCTGCTTTCCTTTCATAGGGTTGATTTGACCCGGATACCACTTATTGCATTTTGCAAAATAACACATGAATTGCTAAATTTTACCTTATTATATATATCAAACGGGTATGCTCACTAATACATTTATGTATTGACATATACTATTTTCGTACATGTTTCAGGTTATTTTGAGACGCTTCTTTTAAGCTTTTGGATTTATATTTAAGCTTTGACTTTATTGTATTTTAGTTAGACTTGACGCTTTAGAATTCTTGTATTTTGTAAATTTTCCTTTCAATGTAATAAACTATTTAATCAATGTATTAATATTTACACTTTTAGTCCATGAGCTATTGAACAATCGTCACTACGTGACACCTCGATGTTTCCGCCATCGGTTGGGGTGTAACATCTGTACATATTGTACTTGTGGCACATATTGGATTTTTGGAACTTGTGCCTGTACAAAGTGTGCACTCCCCTGTGTTCCATTATTCCTATTATAACTAGGGTTATAAATATTTCCAGACTGAGATTGGTTGTAGCTAGAGCTTCTACACTCTCTAGCAAAGTGTCCCAACTTCTGATACTTGTGACATCTAAGTTTAGACTTGTCAAAACCAATTTTTGTAGAATTGTTTAGTCCTTGAAATTTCCTTCCTGACCTTTTATAAAATTTGTTTGTTTTAATACTTAACATGGCCAGTTGGTGTAAGATGTCCATTTCTTCTAAGTCATCATTGCTGAAATTTTTTAAATCATCCATGATAAAACACATGTTATCAGCAGTTTGACTATATTCATCATTGTCATAACCTGGGAATGATCTTTCTGATGAGATCCCAGCAGTTACGTCAATGTGGTCAAAAGATCCAAAACTATTTGAATAAGTAGGTGAATCTTGTCCCAATAGTGCTGTACTACCTGGTAGATAGTCATCAACAGTTTTACCAGAACTTTGCAACTTTTTCTTTTGATCAATTTCTCTTTCAAAAGTTAGTAATCTCCCATGTAATTTTGTAAGAGTGAGGGAGCTAAAGTCTGGTGAGGATCTGAGGACAATAGAGTATGTTTCCCATTTTTTAGGTAAAGACCTTAAAAATCTATGAAGCATAGATACAGTTGTGTAGGTCTGACCATTTAATTTTAGCTCAGATATTAATGAGGAGAATCTTTCAAATTGTTGAGTTAAAGTTTCCCCATTTATATGAGCAAAAGTTTCATATTGTTTAGCCTGGATTTTTCTGGTGTTGGCAATCACCTCTTCAGTTCCTCCAAACTGTTCTTTTAGGCAGTCCCAAAGCTTTTTGGCACTATCACAATGTAATAGTCCAAAGTAGATTTCATTTGGGAGTCCCATTGCCAACATAGAGAAAGCTTTAGCATCAAGCTCAAGTTTTAGGAAATCATCATCTGTATAGTCCTTTAGGTCTTTTGGTATTTCTACTTTAGTTTCAAGATTAATATTTACTGGTTTGTGAGGACCATATATCACAGATTTCCAGCAACCTGTGTTGGTCTGTGATAATGTATGTGCCATTTTTCTTTGCCAGATATTGTATTCATTTCTTACTAGCATAGCAGGTTTATTGGCAGAACCAGTATTATGTGGATCCATTTTAAAGAGTATTGATTTGTCAAATATCTCTTAAAGTGATGGATGTTGATAAAAGTGAACTTTTAATCCTTTATTGAATATCAATAAGAGCCTGTGTCTGATTCTCAATGTGTTAGATTGATATGTGATCAGATAAACCAGAGCTCTGATACCAATTGTCGGATCAGTAATGCTCTTGACGTATTACTTGCTAGTGAACACTTATGTGTTTAGCAAGTTCAATCAGATTTGCACAGCAGAATGAGTAAGTAAAGTTACACTATCAACAGGAGTTATTACTCCCCCTGGATGTTTGAGAACTAAAGACAAGTTTAATGAGAATATAAGTATTGAATGTGAATGATAATAAATACTCAAATAGATTCTCAATAACAGAAATGGAAATAACAATAATAAGCTTTGAAGGATTTCTGTTTCAATAAAAATCAATGTCTAAAACAGAGGGATGAACCCATCTATTTATAGACTTTACAAATACATGAACCTTGCCAAAAACCAAGTCTGTAACAAGTAGCAACAAGTTGCATTCTTGGAACTTGCACAAAAAGATAAATAATACTAAACTAATAAACTACTGAAACATAAGGCGGTGGAAAGATTCTGGTACAAGTGCTGATGAATGACAAACTACTGATGAGTAGTTTGTCTTCAGTAGTTCTTCAGTGAACTGTCTGGTTAGACTTCAGAACTTCTGATACTTCTTCTTCAGTACTTGTTGAATCCTTCTTCAGTACTTTAGTCTTCTTTCTTCAGTAGTTCTATACTTAGAATATTTGCAGAAGTGAATTAGACTAAGGTTTACAAAAGTGAATTCCTCAATCCTTTTTGTCCTAACAAAACCTGAAAGACATACTTAAAAAGTCAACATAAAGCTGGTGAGTTCATAAGTTTTACAAAAGAGTTTCCATAAGTTTGAAAAGATCATTCCCGTTAATATTATGTTATCACAACGTTAGCTAGACGTTAAGTATTTTTACTACTACAAGTGGGAAACCATTACTGACACGTTTTCCTGTTTTTGCCCAGCCGTGAGCCACCGTCATCAATGGTGACCCTGGTAGTAGAGACAATATGCACCCGCCCGGCTCCCAACCGTCGAGTAGGGTTTGCCCGTCCCAATAGATCTATCCATATTTCCCCGTTATGTGTTCCCACATACTCATGGTTTCCCCCTGGGACTCCCTGATGAAATGCCCGTATAGTAAATATCCATAACCATAGTATAACATGACCTTTAGAATGTAAGTATGTAGCATGTCTATCCCCCGAAAGCAAAACAGTAAAAGTGGGGCTGTGACACTCACGCACCCATTTCATTTCTCAAAACTTGTTCGCTTTAAATTTCTCAGGTTTTCATAAAAGAAGCATGTCTTCCCCCCGAAAACATTTATAAAAGCAGTAAGAAGTGGGGTCATGAACTCACCTTAATTTCCTTGCTTAGCTAGCAAACAAAGCCCGAAGCTTTGACCGACTTCCTCGTGCCCTATTGCAACAAATGACACCTTAAAAGTCTATCACATGTAAACCTAGCCTATTATCCGGCTAAAAGATAGTTTATCCAACTATCTAAACTCGTGTGTATGAACTCGAGTACTAATATGCTTTAACTCGACGAACCGATCGTGACTTATCTTAATTATGTGTTAACACACGACATAGTACCCAAGTTGCGCACTTGTCACTATTTGTGTGTACACCACGTTGGACTAACGCCTTGAAATGTAAAACTTATCCTGAGCCGTAGCTCGTCTCGTTAGTCGGATGAATGCATTTGTCTTGTACGTCTATTTTTAGGAAAATACACGTTGCAAAATATAATTCTTATTGTTATAAATTTCCAAGTAATAATAAATGCTACATTAATTCCCAAAATCTGACATTTAAAGTATTCAAAACTTTGTTTTGCATAAAGTTTTTCCCAAGTAAATCAGACGTTTATATATTTTTGAATACGAACAATAAACATAGTTTCGTTGTCAAAAACCTTTCAAAAGCTCGTCATACTTGACGTTTGGCAAAACTATATATATTTGTTTCAAAATATTGTCCGGATTCACTTATTATTGTTACAAATATCTTTGTCAAAGCGTCGCGATTTTATATAAATACATTTATTAAGACGCTTGGAAATTCGTTTATAAAAACATAAACAACGGTATTAACTTAGTCGCGCTTTTGATTTTATAAAATTTTGGCAGAGTCTCCTCTGTTTTTGTGCGAACCAGACAACACAAGTTGTCTAAAAATTCCCAAAATCAACTTCAAAACACAAGACAAACAAATCTATTCATCCGCAAAATATCATTAACGAGACATTTATACGTGTCGGTAACTTTCATATAATTTACTTATTTATATAAAGATACAACAATATATAAATACATATATAGTCCAACCAATTTAGTCCAATATCGATATTATAAATCACGCATTTTAGTCACTATTACCAATCGTCCGATATAATATATAGTTACTGTTTATTATTATTATTCGGTCCGTTCGCGAGTCAAAACTATTTCATGAATATCAATATATTTATAAAGACATAATATCCACAACAATAATAACAAATACGAATTAAAGTATACCTATTCGTACGCGCGTAACCCGGAGCCAGCTCGAACTATGTGTAGACCGGAACCAAGGTTTAACCAGTCTGACCGCGCATTGACCGAGGCTTGCCCATCCAGATCTGACCCGAGACACTTGATCCGAACAAGACCGAAACTGAACCAGCAACCCCAAAACTGACCCGAGCAGATCTGACTCGTTTTGACCCGGGTTGACCAAGTCTGACCCGTGTTGAACCCGACTTGAACCCGGACCCGATCCACCGGAACGAACTCGAACCGACTGCAGCCCGAGAACCAAAACCTTTGAGAGCTAACCCAATAACCCCCAAACCAAACCACCTCGAGCCACAATCGAACCGAACCACCTGCACCCCCACCAATCCGTCACCTATCCCCACAACCACTTCGACCAAACCAACCAGATTCTGTCACGAGCCACCGCAAACGACCAAACAACCACCGCCTGCCCTAACCCAAACGACACCCCTTTGGCCAGACCACCACCGTCGCACAACACCCACAACCATAACCGGACCCCAAACAACAACCGAGCACCATCTCCTCCGCCGCCATCGTCCTTCCCGACCACCACCACCTCAGCCCCTGAACCAAACACGACCAGAGCCAAATGAACCACCTGTAACAACCACCGCCGCCGCCTTCTTCGTTGGATATGCTAACACGAGCCACAACCTGCTGCACCCAAGCCCCTAACACGACCAGACCACAGCCTGATTTGGGCTCAGAAACACGCACCGCCACCATTATAAGAAGGGTGGTGGCCGGCCGCCGCTGCACAAAGGGAGGAGGGAGAGAGACGCGGGAGGAGGAGGTGGTAGAGAGAGCTGGCGCGGGAAAGAGAGGTGTGAGGGAGAGGGAAATCTAGAGAGAGTGTGTGTCGGTTTTAGAGAGAGAGTAGAGAGAAAGAGGTCTTGTGGCTGCCAAATGAGGAAGAAGAAGATAAGAAAATGAGCCCTTTTATAGTTAGGGTTAGGTTAGGTGGGTTATTACCGCGTATCGGTTCGTGTTTTGGTTCAATAATAAATTACAAAAGTTAGTCGGTTGTGTTCGAAATTAAAAATAATAATAAACCGAGCAAAAATTTAAATATTCTCGTCGCCTGGAACGTGCGTTCGACGTACGCGTTGACATCGCGTTAATTAAATTGGTCGCAGTTTCCATTGTTAAAACGATCAGTTAAGTTTCGAAACTTAATAATTAACAATATGTATAATAAATATTTATTTTTAATCATAAAAAAATAATTTTAGTGTAGATCGGAAGTTGCCGGTTGTCACAAACTTTATGTTGATACACGATATACATGCTTTTACAGTTAGTTAGCTTCCGGTGCCACGATTAGAAAGCCTGGTCACTAGTTTCGGAGCACGTGTTGGGCATGCATCATATAGCGTCATTGGGATATGAACACTTAACTACTTTCGAATGTTCAATTATCTATTATGATTTTGAGCGCGTTGTTTTGCGCAGACTATATGGTTAACTATCATCTTTAAATTCGCTTCCGCAACTATTTGAATAAATGATTATCTAATAAACTTGTTTTCGATAACGAACTAAATGGTTTGGTCATTTAGAGTCGTTCATGTGACTTATGGCTATGGGATCCTGGTATGTCACATGCCTCACGGTATAAACCCCGCAATAAAAATTTGAGGGTGTGACAAAATCCAACGTCAATGAAAATTTGAGGGTGTGACAAAATCCAACCTCACGGTAATGCCCTTTTAATCAAAGCCTTACAAAGAAAATAATATCCATAAAACAGTAAAACCCTTTTGTTTCTTCTGAGAAGAAAGAATAATGAAGAAGAATAGGAGGCTAAAACTCAATAGAAGGAAATAACCATATCCATCTCAGTTAGTTTTTTATGCCACTTTTTATAGGTTGACTACCTTAAAAATCTAATTTTTATGGAGCTGATGGTGGTGTTGTGTTGTTTTCGAGATAAAGATAGAAAGAGAGGATACACAGAAAGAGAGGAGAAGTGGTTGGGGTGGTTTTATAATTTAAATAAAAAAAGAATTTTTATTTTTTTAATTCTAAAAGTAAATAAAAGTAAGAAAAAAATAAAAAACAAATATTTAAAATGACAAATATACCCCTTAGTTAATGCTAGTTTTTGACAAAGTTAAAGAAATGGATGGATCTAGCAATAGTTTTGAAACCTAAGTGGTCCACTTGAGAAAAAAAAATCGAATAGATCTAGCAAAAGTATGCAAACCTCAATGACGATTTTAACTATTCACTCATCAAAATTTTATTTTCTTTATTGAATGATTCGTGTCAAAAGTAGTTTAGATTTAAAAAAATTGTTTTGTCAAGCAATAGATTAACAACTTGATATCTTATTTATAAAGTTTTATAGATCTTGATTGTTTAAAATATTTATTATTAGTATTTTTAAAACCCTTATTTTCTTAAGAAAAGAAAAAAGGGTTAATGCAATCGGATAATAAGAATATGCGTTAGGAGATTTAGTTATAGATTTTATCATAAACAACAAACCACATTTGATAGGTTGTGGGGATCCCGAATCGACATCGTCTAATCCGTCCCCTTTTTTGTTCCTCACAGCCTGTATTCCATTAAATTTCCCAACCAAATTCAAATCTAATTTTTAGTTTTTCTTAGGGGGAAGGATGCACTTTTCACTTAATTGATTTTAATCAATTATGTACTGACACATCACTTTACTGATTTATTTCATCGAAACACGTTTTTAGAGACAGCACTCCACTGATTCTTTCATTTAAATTCAAAAGGTAACCGTTTTTTTTTAATTTTCAAACAATAATTAATTTTCTAACCGTTACAACCTAACGGCTACATTTTCTTACACCTATAAAAACCCCATAACTTCAATACCAAAATCACACCAAAACCGGTTATCATACTTTAATTATATCGTTAAAATGGTCTCGTGGAATGTAAATGAGGAAATCGTGTTAGTGACAGTGAGAAACACAAATGATTCTGTCGATTTACGGAGAGCTTCGTTTTGAAACAACGTGTCGGTGGAATTCAATCGAATAACCGGCACAAATGACCACAACAAGGATTCGCTCGTTAGTAAGTGGCATGATCCATTCACCAAGTGTATCCGATGGAATGCCCTCTATGAAGCCACGATTGAAAGGCCCCTAATCTTCAAGGAGACATTGCAATCCGAGTCACGCGCCGCGACTATTACCATGCGCAAAGGAGTAACTTCAACCATATTGCGACATGACGATTGTTGCGCGATAGGTTTAATCTATCTCTATCTATATTAATAAAAGAAAACATATGAGGAACACATGTCACTCCCTCATGAAGTCTCATATTAATTATTCAAAACAATAAGTCTAATTCAATTAGTATTTAAATTATTTTCATAATTATTTTCTAAAAATTCCAAATACTATTTATAATTATAAAACTAAAAAAATATTTATCGTACTTTAAAATTACATAATTAAATTTTTAAACTTTCAAGTCAAACCAAATTTAAACAGTTTAAATTACCTCCATCAATTCATATAATCAAAATATGACTGTTAAAAATTAAATAAATTTTGATAAATAAATAATGCACTAAGAAATAAATCAGAAACTTTAGGGTAACAATTTAAAAATATGAATTTAATTTATATGAAATTGAATAGTTAATTAGCTTAATTCCTTTTTAACATTCTTGTAAACTAAAAGTTATTATTTTTAAATTTCTCAACATTAAAACTCGTTACATTTGTGATTTAATAAATGTAAATGTTTAAGATATTTCCAATTAACTTTAGATTTTTGTTATCCCTCTCAACTATAAGTTACGAGATCCTGCCATAGTGGTGTAGTGGTAGGTGGACCAGTGTTCTACTCGTGAGACCCGGGTTCGATCCCCATTAATACCAATTTGGTGGGATATGGCAATGATGGGGAGAGCTTGGCCTTCCTAATGGAGGAAGCTCGAACCTGAGCTGACCCGGTTTTCATCTGGCCGTTACTTCAGCAGGCGACAGTAAAACTGAGCTTGTGTGGAGGCGGTACGGTTTTCAAAAAAAAAACTATAAGTTACGAGATTTTTTAGGTTGTTATATGTATTGTCAGAGGTTAATTTGTAACAATTTAGTTCTTTGTTAATCAGTGACACAATAATAAAATGTTTTAAGATTTGACTTATTTCGTTTTTTTTACTATCACTTTTGAAAACTACCATTTTTTTTATTTGAATGTGTTATTTTTTGTTTAACTTAAATAAGAAAATTATGTACCAATTTCAATAAAAAAAAATCACCATTTGTATGACTCACGATGAGAATAAACAAAAGACAAAAACAATCGTTATCAAGAGTTGCTTTGTAATTGAAATACCCAATTTTCGCTTATGGCCAATTGTGCGTCACGTTATCAAAAGTAAAAAACAGAGTCGGTGTTAAATTATTAATATTAGATAAAGATAGCAATATTAACAAATAAAACAACCAATGTTGTATACAAAGAGATATTTAGAGATTTGTGAATTTTTTGTATTTTTTCGGAATTATATTATATATTAAAACTTTCAATTATTTACATTGATATGTAATCTCAATTGCTATATATTTAGACTTTATATAAATTTTATTTATTATACCCGTGTGTCACACGGGCAAATAACCTAGTGTTTAATGTTTAATGTTGCTTATTGTCTAGTGTTTAATGTTTAATGTTGTTTATTGTTTAATGTTTAATGTTGTTTAATGTTTAAACAAACAAAGTGCTGCAAAACGTGAAACCCGTCGCGCAATGTGCGAGAAAAAAAGCATAAACACCCGCCGCAACGCGCGGGCATCTCCACTAGTTTAAACAAACATAGGAGTTAACTACACAGATAATCCTCAATATTTATAGAAAGTAACATCTTACAGTACTAACTTATTTTTTTAACATGTTAAGGGTTTATAGTTTCAGTTTTGTAACAAGTTAGGGTACTAAGGCTAACTTCGTTAGTTTTTCTAGTTAAGTTTTGATAAAATGACTAAAATACCATATAATAACTAGAGAAACTATTCATTTAATTAACTCTAAGTTCTAACCAATTATAAGGGATTTTTTTGTAAATTATTTAAATGAGAATAATCTATTAATATTATTAAAACTTATAAATTTTAAATTATCAAAATATATTACATTAAATAATTACTCTATACATTTGATATATATACTAAATTAAATAATTATACTATTATTCATTAAAATGGTTTATTCTTTTATAAAAAAAATATTAAAATTATTAAGCAGTATTGTATTGAAAAAATAAAACTTAAAAATGTTAAATTATAAATGTATACTAATGATATCATTAAAAGTGTTATTGCTCGTGCCACATTCGACATCGTCCACCCTTGCCTTTACGACGGTTTCGACATCGTTAATCATTCTCCCCTTTCCCTCTTTACTCCTTTTAGCTTCAGTGGTGGTTAATGGATAAAAGTATTGTTTTTAAAAAAAAATATTTATTAAAATGTACAACGTATAATTATTTAATTTAGTATTTTTTTTATAATTTAAATTTTTTAAGTTTTAATAATGTTAATAGATAGTTCTCATTTCAATAATATGCAAAAATTATCCTTGTAATAAAATAAAATTAATTACAAGAACTGACCATCTTGCTATTATTGGGTGTTTTAGTCATTTTATCAAAACTTAACTAAAAAAACTAACGGAGTTAGTCTTAGTACCTTAACATATTACAAAACTAAAACCATAAACCCTTAGCATGTTAAAAAAATAAGTTAGTACTCTAAGATGTTACTCTCTATAAACCATAAGAACTATTTGTGTAGTTAACTCCAAACATAGTTTAAAATCAAAAGTAAAGGTTCCACGATTATATCCCAACCCCATGGGAAGTAAAAGTAAAACCTCCAAAATATCTGATGTTAAGTAGGATCCCTGCCCGTACTAGCCATGTGACCTTCCAGTGCTTAGTTACTTGAAATATATATTAAAAAGACGTCAATATATACATATTGGTGAGTTCACATGTTTTAGTTTTACCAAAACCTTTTAACAACATTTTGGGAAATAAACACAAGTAGTGACTATTGTAAGAGTTGCAAGTTTTTACAATCTATTTGAGCCCATAACCAAACCAAGACTAGCAATGCCTCGCTCGTAGTTGTTTCTCGAAAACTTATAACTTAGTTTAGAATACGTGCACCCATGGTATACACAGTTACATAATCAACACTATCGATTAGGGGTGGGCCTTGTCAGGCACCAATAGCACTATCCAAATATTCCTCCGGTTTTCGATTTCACACATACACATGAATAAATGGTTACAGTAGCGAGGCCTCACCCCGAGTGGCGAACAACAAACTCAAGTATTCAACATATCACATATTTCCTTAACATAACATATCTTTCCCACGAAAACAGAAATAGTAAAATGGGGCCGTGAAACTCACCTCAAGCAATGTATGCAAAGCCAACAAAAGAGAATAGGTCGTCCGTGATCAAACACCTACAAATGTCCTAGACGTATAAATCACTAAGTCTATGGCGCGTGTGTTTCGGTAAGTTGTACGCCCAACTTCTAACACCACTATTTAGTTCAATTCCCAGTTTAATTAAATGTGTATCCTAGGTCTGTTGGTGATGGATTACCCTTATTATAAGTTACACTTATATTTTCGTATTAATTAACACATTTTTACATCATTATCGACTCAACTCACTTTACCGTATAATTATTTTCCCATTAAATAGTTATACTAGGATCTTGTCGATCGATATTACATTTTCAACACTCGACTTGACTCACTTTACCATATATTTACTTTCCCATTAGATAAATATACTAGGATCGTGTCGATTCGATAACATATTTTATATTGTCAAGTTCGTAGACTTTTTTAGACGTGTAATCTTTATAGATTATTTACGTTAATTCTCCCATGGATAGATTTCCAACACTTACGAAAGTGTTATGTATTTTTCACCTATATTAATCATTTTAGCTCATAAAATATATGTTTCATATCCACATTAGACACAATAACATGTATACGTATCTTGTAGAAAGTTATACAATATATACTTATTTGTCCGTTTTACATTTTGTCTGTTAACACGCCATGATATAAATACGTCACATTGATTACTTGTATTTATATATTTTCATGCCCCGAATAATACAAGTTGTTTATAGGGTATGGATCCTAAGAGAACCAACCCCTATTTGAGATCTGAGAGAACCATTCCGGACCACACATTTCTTCTTATTATTATTATTATTATTATTTTTTTGCTTTAATCGCACGTTTTTATGCAAGAAAAAAATTAATGTTTTTTTTTTCATTTATACACATGTCTATATAGCAATTAAAAATATGTGTATATTACATTTTCAGCTATACATATGTGTATATTTCAGTTATATATATGGGTATATTGCATTATACATATATGTATATTGCAACTATACACATGTGCATATTGAAAAAAAAATTAAAAAAAGTTTTCCTGCATAAAAAGCAGCGATTAAAGCAAAATCAAATTTTTTTTTGCCTTAGAGAAATGTGTGGTCTAGAATGGTTCTCTCAGTTCTCAATTTGGCCAAAGGTTCTCATTTGAACCAATTCTGTTTATATATATATATATATATATATGTATATATATATATATATATTTGTAGGAATAAATACTTGTCATTGTAATATTATTTTTCCTACATTCAAAATATATACTTTGTTATTTTTCCTAAAGTTTCCAACAATATGTTTCCTTGCAATTAATCATCCTTTAATTCCTACATAATTTACTTGAAATTTTATAAATAACATTTTCATTTTCAAAATCAAGACTAGATTATTTACAACAAATACTCCAACACTTTTATATTCCCGTATAAAAGTGTTCATTTTTACACAAATGTTTACCAAGTCTTCAAGTTACCAAATTATTATAAAAACCTTTGTTTTTATATTTTTCAACATGCTTGATAATCTATATATTTATAAAATCTTATTTTATAAAAACACATTTTTATACAAAAATTACATTTTTGTAAGTTTACTAACTTTTCACAAAATAACCTTGGAAAGTTAGCATCTTCCATTTTTAACACCTAACTTTCCAAAGTCACATTTTTAGATCAAAGTTTCTAAAATGACATTTTATGTCCCTCGACTTTCAAAGTTACAAAATAATTCCTTTAACTTTCAAAAAGTTACATTGTCTACCTAGATCTTTTAAAAGTGACAATTTTACACTAAACTAGTAAACTTGTTTTTGTCAATTTTGTCAATATGAATTATTATTATGATCCAACACTAGTAATAGTCCAACATAATCTTATTAGGGTTAATAATATGTGTATTTGGTGTATTAGGTCCATAATGTCCAACATATCCATTTTTAGAGTTTCAAAGTTAGTGTATTTAAAGATGTTGTTTTTATATCGTGTAACATTTTTAAGTTTCATCATATTATTATGTTTTAGATAGTTATTTTTAGATGATTTAAACCATTTTTAAGCATGTTTGAGTTATTTTTATAAAAATCATTCAAAACATCTTCAAACACATGTGTATGTTAACTTTCTAAAACTACAAAATCACTAACTTTTTACACCCAAACTCACGGCCCAAGTACCCTCTTTATAACCCTTTGTTAAACTTGTAAAAATATTCATTATCTCATGATCAAAACCCTAGTTATGTGTTATGTTTAAACCTTTAACATATGTAAGATTACGTTAACTTTTAAACTTACAAAAACAATAACAACACCTATATATATATATATATATATATATATATATATATCCCACGACCTATATATCATACATTTTTAACACTTCCATTTTGGCTTTGATTAACATATGTTTCATTATGTGAAGATTCATTATTTTATCCCATGCACAACTTGCTTCTAACACATGTTATATAAAAACATACAAAAACTAGAAGCAAAGATAAGAAGCTTACAACTAGCACAAGGCTAGGGAAGACTCAAAACTCAAGATGGAGATGAGGTTTAAGTGTGTCTTCCAATGGTTAAGCTCCAAGATCTTGTACACACTGATTAAGGTATGGAATGGAAGTGATTTTGTGAGTGTTTTGATGAAAAACAAAGTTGAATGGTGATGAAGATGTGGTGGCCGTAGGTTTTTAGTGAGGGGAGGAGGAGTTGGTGTGTTTTGTTGGTGATGATATTTTTATAATCTTCATGTATTATAATAGCATGTGCATGTACTAGAATTAAACAAGATGTTAAGCATGCACTTAATTCATCATTTTGGAAAGCAAAAGAAGCAAAATTAGGGTGGCTCTAGCCTCCCCCTAAAACCGGGCCAAAGAAACTTGTGGGACCCACATGCTTTTCCAAAAATATCTCCTAATTAACTAGTTAAGATTTAACTAAACCGGTTAGGGTTTTCGGGTCTTTATCGCGTGTTTATTACGAGCTATTGCGGACATATAATTGACTCTCAATTACCCTTAAACATGGATTATTTTAAGAATTGGTAAGTTATTTATGCTTTAATTGGGTGAATTTATAAGTTTCGCGCGTATTGGGTGCAATACGCGAACTTTATTCATTACCAGGAGATTTGTGTTTGGAGTTTCCAAAACACATAATATTTCATTTTAATTCCCTTTATTTCATATCCTGGGCGTTCGGGACCGTTTTTGGTTAATTAATCGTTGTCGGGTAATCACCAACGTCCGTTCCGGACAAGTTTATTTGCATGCAATTTCGTCGTGCTTCAACATTAAACATGTGCATTCCTATGCCTCTTATGGGGAATTTGCTATTCTCTAAGGCTTAGTTAAAATAATTAACACAAAATTGCACTTAATTACGTTAATTACGCATAATTAATTAGTACGGAATTACCTAAATTTTGCCGATTGTCACAGGAAATATTTTTATCGTTTGCACCACGCTAAATTATCGGGCGTTTTTTGGTGAAGCAATGTTTACATTTTTGAGGTGAGTACTCGAGCCCCCTCTTTTAATTATTATTTTTCAAATTTTTTTGGGCTAACTTGAATATTAATAGAATAATAGAAAAACATAACAGTATCAAACCAGAATACCAACAAACAAGAACATATCAACAAAGACTCAATCAACCACCGGTCCACACTAACCTGGCCACAGACGCCTAGACACAAGACAAGAACAAGGGATCGAGAGAACTTACAGAGTACTCCAAGCAGCAAGTATGCATATAAACAATAAACAAGAACAGGGATTAGAAAAGACTTACAGGTTGTAAGCTTCCAATCCAGATAATACCTTTCTAAAGAGAATCACCAGGCCAACAACAGTTGACCAATCAACACAATAGACTAACAAAAGAAAAAATACAGAAAATAACAGACAAGATCTAATAAGATTAGATCTGTTATAGACAAGAAGAGGTCAAGATCTATCAAGAAGATCAAAACCCCAAGAACAGAAACCAAGATAAAACCCTAGATCTGATAAAGAAAATTTAACAGATCTAAAAGTTAACTAAAACACCAGATCTAAACAAATACACATAGTGAAAAAATAGAACAGACTCAGGATACAGAGCTTTCGCTCTGGTATCATGTAAAATACTAAGATCTAATATTCTAAACACAACCACAAATACAATCACAACCTCAAACAATGGCATATAAAAGATATCGACAAAACAGTGACAAAATATTATTATTAACCAACCTAGAAAAGTACAAAGACCAAACCTTAGAATCTCAAACAATAGTTGAGATCCAAAAGAATACAAAGTTTGAGCAACAACGGATTAGTTAGATCAGTTGTTGACAAAATATACAACAAATAATACGAAACTTACAAACAAAATACAAGATCAACAATATTGAAAATCCTAGTTGTGTGTGTGAGAGTACAAAGACGATGAGAGAGAAGAATGATGATCTCAATATGTCTCTCAAAGTATCTAAGGCTTATATACTCCAATGTTCCACTTTAGCCCCTGCACAATAATAAAACACACAAACAACCCTTCCAGAATACCATAATAACACCTTTTAAGTCGGCCAATACCAACAGGGTCACAAGCTGGACATCTGAGCCCAAAAACCAATATAAAACCACCAGCCAAGCCTGGCCCATAACCAAATCCAATAAACCGGCTCAATTAACACTTTATCAATTAAACAACTGATAAACATACTTTACATTATGACGTTGATGTTCTCACCTATCAAACAGGTAAAGTGCCATTTTTTAACAACTAATTTCTCCTTTTTTTACGACCCTTCTTAGTTCTTACAGATTTTTTTTTACACAACATGTTTTATCTCATTTTAAATACACTAAAGTGCCATTTGTTTATAGGTAATATAAAGATAAAGATAAATTATATTATCTCAATAAAATAATAAAATAATATAAAAAGGTGTACAGTCAGAAAAGCCGGTGATGAAATAAAAGACACCAACTGAACAAACTCCTGTCTCCAGTTTCCATCCAACCACATCTCTCCACTTTGTTTCTACCGTCACAATGTCCACCACCAACACCATCACCCCATCACCAGCCGTCCGATCCTTCCGATCACCCACTCCCCGCTCGCCACGTGTCACCATGCACCTCCGACCAACCACTGTCTCCTCTACCACTGCAGCCTCAGTTCCTATATTAACCAAGTTACAGAAAGACTGTGCCACCCCTCTCCCTGTTCTTAGGAACATTGCTGATAATATGGCTGCTGACATGCGTGCTGGTCTTGCTGTTGATGGTGGTAGTGAGCTTAAGATGATCCTTAGCTTTGTAGATTCTTTGCCTACTGGGTATGTAAGATCTAGTGAATATCATTATTATTATTATTATTGTTGTTGTTGACTTTCTTTGACTTTTTTTGGTTATACAAATATTTATATATTTTTTCTATAAATTGTTATATTGTGTTAACTGTTGAGTTGTTTGAGATGCTTTAGTGTATGCTATTATTCGTTTATGTCAATTTTTTTTTTCAGACAGTTAATAAAATAGTTTAAGTTTGACTTTAGAAGTCAAAGTTGTTGCTATTGAAATTCAAAATAAGCAAAAATTATTTACTTTTATAGGAAAATATTAACATCCCACGTTTCCGTATAAAGTTTGTTAACATGTGATAGAAACCAGAATTAAGAAAAAGGACAGAAACTATGTGGAATTTGGACTTTAAAAGTGTTATGTTTGACTCTTTGTAGTCAAAATTGGGCCTTGTTTTTGTTCTAGGAAGCAATTCATTTGGTATTTAACTATGTTGATTGTTTTCCTACTAGGTAAGATCTGGAGACTGTTGTTGTTGACATTGTTTTTGGTTGGTAATTTATATTTATGAGAATTGGAAGTAAATAATCCTGAGTTTGTCGGGTTGGAATGCAATAATCCCAGCTTGAAAACTGGAATCTAATAGGCCCAACTTGTATTGGTTGTTATTTCATTGGACCAAAACTAATTGGGTTTAACCTAGTTAGTTTTCTGCCTACGAGCATGCCATAAAATGCAAATGGATCAATAAAATGCATAAAATGGCGAGTCACATAGGCAAAAAACTAACTGGGTTAAACCCAGTTAGTTTTGGTCTAGTGAAATAAAAACTAACACAAATTGGGCCTGTTAGATTTCAATTTTCAAGTTGGGATTATTGTATTCAACCCGACAAAATTTGGATTATTTAATTCCAATTCCCCTTATATTTATATATGTTTTCTTATAAATTATTAAATTGTGTTGGTTTGGTTGATTGTTTATTGTTTATTTATTTTATTTTTTCAATTGATTTAGTGTATGTATCCTTTTTATTTTTATTTGTTTATTTTGTAACATTGTACTTTATGTTCACTATTAGAAAGTAGTTGTAAACAGTCCATGTTTTGACTTTAAGTGTCAAAGTTATTGATTTTGAACATCGAAATAAGCAAAATTTGTTTACTTTTATAGGAAAATATTAACAACCCACTTTTATATATAAAGTTTGCTAACATGTGACGGAATTTAGAATTAAGAAACAATAAAAACTATGTGGAATCTGGATTTTGAAAGTGTTATGTTTGACTATGTGCAATGGCGAAGCTTGGTTTTGAAATCGGCGGGGCCGAACTCAAATTTTTTCGATCGTAGTGGAAAATCGGCGGGGACCGGACTCAACCCGGACGCGATTTACCTACGAAAATCGTAAATTTCCACTACTGCGCCAAAAAGCAGGGGGGCCAGGGCCACCCCTGGCCCCAAGTAACCTTCGCCCTTGACTATGTGTAGTCAAGATCGGACTATGTTTTTTTTTTTACTCTGGGTAAGATCTGGAGACTATTATTATTGAGTTTCTTTGACTTTTTTTTTATTGGTAATTTTTACACAATTTTTTCTTTATAAATTGTTTAATTGTGTTGCCCTTATTGATTGTTTCAGGTGATCTAGTGTATGCTTTTTAATGCTCTTAATTCAAAAATAGTTTTCATGTTTAACTTTAAATGTCAAAATTATTGATCTTGAACTTCAAAAGTCTATTTTATTGGAAAACATCAATAACCCACGTTTTCATTTTGTTTTTTTTTTTTTTTTGGATCGGCTAAACATCACCTTGGTACCCTGTTTCGAATCCCCTTTCCGCATCGTTTCTGAGGGCATAAGCCTTTTCAACGTCAAGGGGTGTATTTTTGCAGGCCCTAGGATTCGAACCGTGTACCTCTCCCGGGCGGAAACCTTCCTAAGGAGTAAACCCTCTCACCTCTCCCCAACTGATCTGGGGGTCATTGTCCTTATAACCCACGTTTACATATTTTGTAAAAATTGTACTTTATTGTTGTTGACTTTCTTTGACTTATTTTTTATTGTTGGATTTTACATAATTTTTGTTTTGTAATTTTTTTTAACTATTAAGGAGATACTTTAGCATGTTTTTCTACCTTTTTTGCCTCTACTTTCCGCACCGCTTGCCCTGCTACAAAGCGACTATCTCTCAACCCAACTAGAGGAGATACACCCGTCAGGTCAATACAAGCATGCTTCCCCCGGCCCACCAAAGACAAGGAGATCTGCTGGTCGTAGGATGGATCTCCCTTCTGCTGGATCCAAGAGGAAGTTCACACGGGCCTCCTTCTTGGCTGAGAATTGAGATCCCAGCCCTTCTTAAAATGTCCCATAGAATTGTTTCATTTAATTCTGTTGAGTTGAGTTTTTTGATCGTTTCAGACTATCAGGTGATTTAGTGTATGCTTCTATTAGATTTGATAAGATATACTTTCCATGTTTGACTATAAATGTCAAAATCGTTGATTATAAACTTCATAATTAACAAAATTGGCAAAATATTAACAACCCACGTTTACGTATTATTATTTTGTAAAAGTGTACTTTATGTTCACAATTAGAAAGTAGTTGCATACAGTCCATGTTTTGACTCTAAATGTCAAAGTTATATATATCTTGAACTTCAAAATTAGCAAAATGTATTTACTTTTATTTGGAAAATATTAACAACCCATGTTTGAATATGAAGTTTGTTAACATGTGATGGGAACCAGGATAAAAAAAAAAACAAGCAGAAACTATGTAGAATTTGGATTTTAAAAGTGTTATGTTTGACCTGTAATCTGTATAGTGAAAAATGGGCTATGTTTTGGACTCTGGGTTAGATCTGGAAACTGTTGTTGACTTTCTTTGACTTCGGTTGGTGTTTATAACTTTAGATATATATTTTTATAGATTGTTTAATTACTTTTATTCTACAGATGATTTAGTGTAGGGGTCCAAACCCGAGCTTGACTAGGCTCGAGCTCGATTAATTAACATATGAGAGCTCGAGCTCGGCTCTGTACTAGCTTTGTTTTGAGCTCGGCTTGTTGGAAGTTTCTTAAGCTCAAGCTCGGCTCGTTTATTATCTATTAGGCTCACAAGCTCGATAAGTGAAACTTCAGCTCGGGCTCGGGCTCATTCACTAAACAAGTTTATTTTTAGGTTTGGGTTTGGCTCATAAAGAAGTTTAAATAAGCTCGGCTCGTTTGCATTCCTAATTTAGTGTATGCTAATATTAATTTATGTAGAATTGATTTTTTAAGCAGTTAGAAAGTAGCTTTCAATGTTTGACTTTATATGTCAAAGTTATTGATTTTATCATTCAAAATTAGAAACATTTATTTACTTTTATTAGGAAAGATTAACAAACCCACGTTTTCATATAAAGTTTATTAACATGTGATGCAATTTGGAATTAAGAAACAAACAATAATTATTTGGAAATTGGACTTTAAAAGTTTTGTGTTTGACTTTGTATAGTCAAAGTTGGACTATATATTTTTTTTCTTGGAAGCAGTTTCTTTGGTATTTAACTATATTTATGTAACTGAAACTGAAATTAAAGGGAATTTTGGATGAATGCAGGAATGAAAGAGGGTTGTTTTATGCATTGGATCTCGGTGGTACGAATTTCCGAGTTCTTAGAACTCAGTTAGGAGGAAGGGATGAGCGGGTGATCGATACCGAAGTTGAGCAAGTTTCTATACCACAAGACTTAATGTCTGGCACCTCTGAGGTATGCATTTTGGGTTATATATTAGGAATATTCGGTTAATAGTAAAGAAAGAATATTAATGTTTTTGGTGGATTGTTGTTGATCTATATATGTAATCATGGTGTAATGAACTTGTAGGAACTTTTTGATTTTATCGCCTCCGCGTTAGCGAAATTCGTGAAGAAAGAGGGCGGAAAGTTTGTGTTGCCGACTGGTAGAAGTAGAGAGACAGGGTTTACCTTTTCTTTTCCTGTGAAGCAAACCTCCATTGATTCCGGGATACTAATCAAGTGGACAAAGGGGTTTTCAGTCTCAGGAACGGTAAGCATTTAGTAGTACTAACGTGTATAAATTCGTTTAAAAAATAAAATATGAACAGAACATAACGTGTGACTTGTGTTTCAGCCAGGGAAAGATATTGTGGCGTGTTTAAATGAAGCTATGGGAAGGCAAGGGCTTGATATGCGGGTTTCTGCTTTGGTACAAACCTTTGGATCATAACATTCATTTATTAGTTTCAAATACTAGTAAATGTATCATTGAAATGTGTGTGTGTTTTGTTAATATAGGTTAATGATACAGTTGCAACACTAGCCGGAGCAAGATATTGGGACGATGATGTCATGGTTGCAGTAATTCTTGGAACCGGAACGAATGCTTGCTATGTAGAATCTGTGGAAGCCATACCTAAACTACAAGGCCATAAATCTACTTCTGGAAAAACGGTTTGTACTTTGGATTTTCGTTAGTTTATATTGTTATATTACCTTTAAGCTACGCGTAAAGTTACTTATTTTTCAATAATGTTGCCCTCTTTTAGACGCGTTTTAAATCGGCGCTATTTCATGTTGGATTATTTTCAGATTATAAATACCGAATGGGGAGCATTCTCAAAAGGACTTCCTTTGACTGAATACGACAGAGCGATGGACGCAGAGAGTATAAACCCTGGAGAACAAGTAAGTTTCACCTATTGTTACTCTTTCTGCCTTTTTAAGATCTGCAATAATCTCATTTTGGTTTGTTTTGCATTCACTGTGAGCAATTTCTTCTAAAATGGCACCTAAGACAAAATGACTAATTTACCCTTGCACCGTTACAGTTATTTGAAAAGACTATCTCGGGTATGTACCTTGGCGAAATCGTGAGACGAGTACTTGTGAATATGGCTGAAACCGGCTCATTATTTGGAAAACATATTCCAGAAAAGCTACAAACACCGTTTGCTCTTGGGTAACCGAAACAACTAACTAATCTCATAATGAATTATGTTTGTTTCATGACAATACAGTCTTAAATGGTATGCTTATATGATCAAAAGATTAATACTGGATTATATTATAGGACCCCAAATATAAGTTCTATGCAGCAGGATACTTCTGAAGATCTTGAAGCAGTTGGATCAATCCTCTATGAAGCAACAGGGGTAAATTTGTCATTTCATCCTCATTTAAAAGTTTTATTTATTTATTTATTTATTTTGCATTTTAATACCTGCTAGAGCAACACATATTAAAAGATACTAGATTTTTTGTCCACCGTGGTATGACTGAACATTTAGTCAAGTTATAATTCTTAATATGTTACTGCTACTTGCACCCTTTAAATTACCAACTAGACAGTCAACTACTGAATGTGATCATTTTTTTCTTAAATTACCAACATGTTACAAGTGAGTAAAAAGGTTTTAGTAATGCTTCTTACGTATATTTAACTCAATGTCAGGTGGACTCAAGTTTGGACGCGAGAAAGATGGTGGTGGAGGTTTGCGACACAATCGCAAAGCGTGGGGGCCGCTTGGCAGGAGCAGGAATCGTTGGAATACTCCAAAAGATGGAGGAGGATTCCAAGGGTGTCGTTTTTGGAAAACGTATGGTTGTTGCTATGGACGGAGGTCTATACGAACACTACCCTCAATACAAGAGATACCTTAAAAATGCAGTGGCTGAGCTTCTAGGGCCCGAGTTATCGAGTCATGTAGTTATCGAGCATTCGAAAGATGGTTCTGGCATTGGAGCTGCACTCTTGGCTGCTACAAATTCTATGTATGAACATTGATATATTGAGAGGTAATTGTTTGGCCCAAAAGTACTTATTTAGCAATTCTTTTTGGGATAAATAAAATAGCTTGGTTGGTTATTGTTGTTGTAATAAAGTTATTAAGAAGTATACATATATGTATTGAAGAATACCATTGTTGGATTCCTGTATTTTTGTAATAAAATATTCATTTTTTGTATTGTTTATATTAAGCACCTATGTTTGTAGATGACAGTTGATTGATTTTATAGTAGGAGGGATGGTCTTAAACTGAATTCAATGGGATGGTCTTATGTGATTCTTCTATGATTTTACTTAAAGCCGATTCTGCATTGAATGACCCTTGAATGTGTATATATTATAAATACACCATTGAATTCAATGTATGAACTATGTTTGTCTTAAGTCCCGTTTTTTTTTTTTTTTTTTTTTTTTAAATTTAAACTTTCATTCAACGAACGCAAAGCCGGTCCTCAAAGAAAAGATCGAGGCATCAACCAATTACATCATATACAATGGACACCTACACCAATCTTTCCAAACAATCCTATTACATTTGGATCTATTATTTAAGGGAAAATAGATTTTAATACTCCCAACTATCGCCTGTTGGCGGATAATACTCCCAACTATCACTTTGCCCATTAGCCACTCCAAACTTTCAACTTGTTTGCTTTTATCACTCCCAAACTAACTGAGGTCTAACCCGGAAAACCACCCCTCCTTCTGTATCACCCCCCCCCCCCCCCCCAATTCTCCCTCTCTCTAAACCACCACTTTCACCAGAAACCACCACCTTCACCGGAAAACCACCACCACCTTCACCGGAAACCATCACCACCCACACAAACAGAAAAAATGAAAAATAAGAAAGAGAAAGAGAGTCACGAGGGAGATTATACTGTAATTGTTCTCTTAATAACAACAAACGAACCATCTTTCCGGTGAGCCATAAACCGAAACCCGGCCACCCTCCGTCACCACTAAATTAGAACAAAACCCTAATCGGACCCTATACCACCGCCGTCGTCTTCAACGACACCACCGCCTCTCTCCCTTTTCAGGTCGGATTCCCCCCCCCCCTCTCTCTTCTGCTTCTGCTATCTCTCTCTCTCTCTCTCTACCGACTCTCTCTCTCTCTCTCTTCTGCTTCTGCTCGCTCTCTCTGTCTCTTTGTCTCTCTCTCTTTCATAGAATATGGATGTAGATGTGGGTGTTTGTTGGGACTGCTCCGCCGGAGCTCCGCCGTGAGCAGCCAGGAAGAGGGCAGGGGGGTTGGTTTGGGTTTTTATAATGATTTGGTCTCGAATTTTAGGGCTTCAATTCAGCAATTAAGGGTTCTGATTCACGAATTTTGGGTTTTTATTACATACTTTATAGTCATAGTTGTAGATTGCTAGAAACTTTTGGGTTTTTATTGCAAGGGGTGGTTGTCTGTCAAAGAAGAAGAAGAAAAAAGGTGGTGGTAGAGGGGTGGTGGTGGTGGTGGGCAGATGGTGATGGTGGTGGTGGTGGTGGGCAGATAGTGATGGTAGTGGTGGTGGGGTGGCGGCAGATGGTGGTGGTCACTCTCTCTCTCTCTCTCTCTCTCTCTCTCTCTCTCTCTCTCTCTCTCTCTCTCTCTCTCTCTCTCTCTCTCTCTCTCTCTCTCTCTCTCTCTCAGCAGATGGTGGGCTGATGGCAGATTGACCCTTTTGCTTTATATAGTAATAATAATAATAATAATAATAATAATAATAATAATAATAATAATAATAATAATAATAATAATAATAATAATAATAACAATAACAATAATAATAAAAAGTTTCAAAATGGTCCCTTAAGTTTAGGTTTTTACATTTTGGCCACGAACACTAACCGGGTTTGACCTCAGTTAGTTTGGGAGTGATAAAAGCAAACAAGTTGAAAATTTGGAGTGCTAATGGCCAGAGTGATAGTTGGGAGTATATTATCCGCCAGCAGGCGATAGTTGGGAGTATTAAAATCCATTTTCCCATTATTTAACCATAAAAACGAAAGGGACTTCACACTTGCAACTATATCCCTTATGTTCACCTTCTTTCCATTAAACGTCGATTCGTTTCTAGCTTTCCAAAGAGCCTACATTGTCACGATCATCACCCCATGCACAATCTTCCTTCTCATTTTTCCACCCGTAACCTTCTTGTATACTTGTAACAAATCTTTAATCTCAAACGCATATATCGGCTCTAAACCACACCAACTCTCAATACGCTCCCAAACATTGGTCGTTATAATACAATCGGAAAGCACATGCATCGATGTCTCATCATAACAATCACACCAATCGCAAACCGTATTAAGGAGATACACACCCCTTTTCCCCAACTCCACTATAGTCGGCAACTGATTCATCTCCACTCGCCAAGCGATAATCATACACTTTAAAGGCACCCAAGGGATCCACTTTAAAACAAAACTATTACCGTAATCATCGCCTTTTGTCATCAAGTTCCTCACCGATTGAACCGAGAAATTTTTGTTGTTCTCTCCATACCACATCCATTTATCTTCGGAAGTAGACAACTTCACATCCTCAAGACAAATAGTAAGTTGGTTCCATTGCTGAAAGTCTTCAGCTGAAATCATCATATGACACCAAGCAGCTTCAAAATGAACCTTATCTTCCACCATCTTTAACCGGTCTGCAACAAAACATGTTTTATTGGTTTCCAATCTAAATAAGTTTGGCCATCTATGTTTTAAGGCACTATCACCCACCCAAACATCCAACCAAAATCTCACCGCCTCCCCCTTTCCCAACTTCGGTCTCACATACGTGTGGAGACTGGAGATACACGTCATTCACTTTTATAGTACCTCCCACTTTCACGATCATCTTCCAACAATCCACTCCATTTTTATTAGCCGGAAGAACCTCCCAACTATTACTATTTTTATGGCACGCATTAATCACTCTACACCATAAACTATCCTTCTCCGCCCTATACATCCACACCCACTTAAAGAGAAGCGCTTCATTTATGTCTTTCAATCTCTTGATTCCCAAACCTCCTAACTTTTTTGGCATAGTAACTCTATTCCAATTCACCTAATGTATTTTATTATTATCACTCCTCCCTGACCACAAAAATTTCTTCATTAAACGCTCTAAAGAGTCTATTATTCCCCGGGGTGCTTTATATAATGAAAAATATTACAAGGGAAGACTTTCAAGTACCGCATTGATAAGAATTACACGACCACCAATAGAGAGGAGCTTAGCTTTCCACGAAGATAACCTAGCTACAAACACATCGATCACTTTCTTCCAATTACCACATCGATTCATATTAGCACCCACCCTTATCCCTAATTAGTCGAAAGGCAAATCCCCTAGTTTACACCCCAAAACCAAAGCCGTGCTATCCATCTCACTATCACTAGTACCAATTCCATACAAAATGGACTTATTAATATTTATTCTCAACCCCGAGCACATGTGAAAACATCTCAATATTCTCGTCACCTTAATGACATTTTCATCCGACCGATCACCTAAAATAAGGGCGTCATCCGCATACAAAAGATGCGAGACAATGGTACCATCTTTGTCCAACTTAACCCCTTGATACTCCCCTATATAAACCGCTTTATTTAGAACACATGAGAGAGCCTCCATAACCACCAAGAATAAAAACGAAGACAACGGATCTCCTTGTCTAAGTCCTTTTTGACAAATAAACTCAAACGTAGGAGACCCGTTTACCAATATAGACGATCTAGCCGACTTAAGAATCCCCGAAATCCACATACACCATCGATTCGGGAAACCCATTTGCTCCGAAATATAAATCAAAAACAACCAATTCACATTATCATAAGCCTTCTCGAAATCAATCTTCAACAAAAACGCTTTCTTCGCTCTTCTTTTCAACCAGGCAATAACCTCATTCAGAATTAGAGGGCCATCTAAAATATACCTGTCTTTAACAAAGGCGGTTTGAGACTCGGAAATCACATCACCCATAACACTCTTGATCCTATTCGCCAACACCTTCGAAATCACCTTGCTTATCATACCAATAAGATTTATAGGCCTGTAGTCTTTCATGGTAACCGGGGTTTTGCACTATGGAATCAAAGTAATGAATGAGGTGCTGCAATCAGAACTTATGAATCCCGTGTCATAGAATTCGGTAAAAATATTATAGAAGTCGACTTCCAAATCTTCCCAAAAATTCTGCACAAAATGAAAATTAAAACCATCCGGACCAGGCGCCTTATCCTTGCCACAATCGAAAACTGCATTTTTTATTTCTTCCTTGGAAAACAACCGCACCATCTCTTCTGCTTCATAAATCGACACTTTTTTGATACCCTCGCAATGAAGCCGAGGCCTATGTTGGGAAGCCTCTTTAAAATGGTTTCGAAAATATTTTAACACTTCTCGTTTAACGATGTTCGGCTTCGATATCCACACTCCATCGACCTCTATCCCCGAAATAGAATTAGACGTCTTTCGCCCATTCATAACTCTATGAAAAAATGTCGTATTTTCATCACCCATCGAAGCCCACTTGATTCTCGCTCTTTGCTTTATATCTTTGTTTCTCGCTGAATTAATCTCTTCAATACGACATTTACTCTCCTCCAAAATCCAAAGTTCTTCCTCATTAAGATCCCTATTTTCCATATCCTGTTCCAAAATTTGGATATCTTTTTGACAATTTTCCACTTCTTCATTTTCTTTTTGAATCATATCATCCCTCCATATTCTTAACTTATGTCTAACATTATGTAACTTTCGAGTAAGCCCTTGATCAGCTACAACATTAGTAACATTAAAACTTAAGGCTTCTTTAACAACATCACCACATCCATCTCTAGTACCCCACGAAATGAACCAACGGAACGGTTTCAGACCAAACTTTTTGTTAACCATGTTAAGCACTAATGGACAATGATTCGACATACCCCTTGGAAGAGCTCGTAAACACGCTTTCGGCCATTTGTTAAACATATCCATAGACACAAAAACTCTATCGATTCTACTTTGTTTATTACCCTTTCCTTTTCCGGCCCAAAAAGTGTATTTCCTACCCTTCATCCATACTCAACCAAGCCCGCATCGTCAATAAAATGATTCAAATCCATAGCACTAGTGCCATTAAAAGGTTTGGTTCTTCCTTTCTTCCGAACTCCTAACCGTATTAAAATCGCCCAACACAATCCACCACCCATCATGATCACTCATCTTTTCCATGATATCTTGCCACACCAACCGCTTTTGGACATTAGTATGAGGGCCATAAACATTCACAATATTCATCTTCAAATTATTCTCCTTCAAGTGGCCATTGATCATAAGGTACTGACGATTCTTGTGAACACATGATTTCATAAAAATTGCCGGGTCCCAAACACAAACCAAACCACCCGATAACCCAACTGGATCACTCACCTCAAAATCGAATTCACCATACCCCCAGAACCAGCCTATGGTTAACCGATCCACAGCGCTCGACTTTGTCTCTTGCATAGCTACGAAAGAAACATCATGCTCGTTTTTCATTCCTCTAACCCATACATCTTTACCTTCAACCCCCATCCCTCTAATGTTAACACATAAATAATTCATGATTTCACCGCTTGTATGCCTTCTTTAGCTATCGTATCTCTAATTAGGTCTTGAAAGTCTTGCAATTCCATCCCTAACTTACGGCCCAAATTAACCATGTTATTAACCTCTTCCTCAAAATGAACTGCATTCCTATTCCTTCTCCCTTCGACATTCTCATCCAACTCGACCCCATTCACCTAAAAAATACACGGACCCCGTTGAGAATTTATATCAAGCCTATCCACCAAATTACTTTCACTTGGCATCAAGTGTTCCTCATCAACATGTTAGTCTTCTTTATCATTCACTTCCATTTCCATTCCATTCCCATATTATCCACCCCTTCATTTTGATTATTTACTTGATGTTCGATATTAATAGAGCTCAAACCATCATTTTCGACTTCATGTGAAGAATCTTGTATCCCAATAAGTGAGTTCAGCCCAAAAGGATCACCTTGAGCCCGTTTCCCTACTTTGGGTCTCTCCTCGCTACTACCCGCTTTTCGTGGCCCGTCCCGTATTTTTTAAACTTTCTACCTTTTTTCCTTTTGTTATTTTTTGCACACGAAAAATAATATAAATTCTCATTTTCCTTACTGCCACTTTTGGAATGGGAGTAACCATAATTGCCTTCAAAACTTTGAGGTTCGAAATTTGAATTCTCCTCATTTATGGAATCCGTAATTATCTCCTCATTCAATGGCTCTCCTCCATCATCGCTCTTTCCATAATCTTTGTCACCATCTTGAGATTCACCGGATTTTTCTTCACCGGCCATGTCGCTAGTAAATTCCGGCATCCAATCACCAAGTTCTTACAAGCACCAAAACAGTAGGGCTCACACTAACGCTATAACTAAGTTCATCGCGCATTAATTTATAATAAATTTCATCGAACACGTGTAACTATGACTAATAAAGATGTATCTATTTTATGAACGACAAGAATTACTTCAGTATTTTCCAAAAATGCTCGTGCATTTAGGTTCTCTCTTTCTATATATACTAGTAGGAAACCCGCGTGATGCGATGGGAGTGACACTTTTTATTTCGGTACTTATTTCAAATTCGTATAGTATTTGTTGTAGCATCATTGCGGTGGATATACGTCATAAGTGTTACACATGTCTAGTAACTAAAAAGATTTAACATTTAAATTGTAAAGTACTTTTAAGAAACATTTGATAAAATAAAGTAACATACGAAAGAAAAAATAAGTATTAATAAACATAAAAGTTGAGAAAAATAAAAGCTAGTGAACTACTTGAATCATGAGATCAATTTAGTCATACAGGTTCCAAGTCTGCATGATCTCATCTATATTGTCTGCCCACCATTCGTCATCAAGAACGATCACTGAAATTTATTGTATATCTTCATGTTTGATTATTACATCTTTTAGTAGGGACGAGTTTCCCTCATTTGCATCAGAACTGTCTAGATCAATAACTTGACTCCATTTCTATTAAGAGAGCCTCTTGGATCTCTTCCTATTAATTTCATGCATCTGATCCTTAAAATAAATTAAAAATATTTAATCCACAAGTTAATAGAAGATGAAATAAATGTTGATATTACCTATTCACTAAATTCATGTTGAATATCAGATTTGTAGGGACTAAACATTGCATCATAGCAAATAATCTCAACACTATTATCACCATTATCCTACAATATACCACATGAAATAACAACCATGTTAATATTAAAAAATTAAACGTTAATAAATACAACCTTAGACGCTATTTTAGACGCTTGTATGGCTATTGGTTTGTTCATCTCCGTATATTTTTCATCTAAATGAATCTGCAAACCAAGAAGTTAACACTTAAATGATTAAGATATGTATAAAAAGGTATATTTAGTAAAATGGGACGAATGAAAACCATAAACTAACAAATAACCAACATTAGAAGCTTCAACTTTTGAATTCAGTATCCATGCATACATATTTTAGCAAGTGAAATAGGTGTGCATTAGTATGTATTTATAGAATAAACTTTAGTAGGTTAGCACATGATTTAATTTTCAAATTCCTGATTTTCCCATCCCTTTAAATTATAAAATTTTGTTAAACTTTAGTAGGTTAGCATATGGTTTAAATTTTGAAATTGATGATTTTCCCACCCCTTTAAATTAGGAAATTTTGTTTATCTTTGACTAAAGTGTAAACAATTATTGTGTTTTCTGTGAATACAAAATTCAGTGCATTTATCTTTTTTTTTATAAACTTTGTTAAAAAAAAAAAACCCCTCCAAATTAGGGAGTTTTGTTGTTATTAACATAGATGTTCATATCACATGGATATAAAATATGCATCATGTGTTTTCTTCCAAATTGATGCAGCTGAGGTTTTTAAAAGAAATTTACCTACAATTAAAATCTACAATACATTTTTTATATTTTTTCTAAACTTAAATTTTTTAAAGTTTTATATATTTAGCTAGTTATGTATATTAAAAAGTTTAATGAGATTTCTTTTAGTTAATTATATTTATGTGTATACCTATTAATATATGCATGCATACCCATATACATATGCACATATTGCTAATGTTAATTATTTAAATAGGGTACTACAATTGAAGCTATCAGTAACAAACGTGATAAAGCATTCTTAGAGCCCAGTCTTGTGTTACAGTTTTGTTACCGTGTGACAAATTATTTGTCTGTCAAAGCAAGGATGAACCATAATCTTTAACAACATTATCATATTTTAGGAATCACCAAAGCTGATATGTAGATTTCGAGTGCCCTGTTTGATTTTTCAAATCGTTGCATTTGATTTATGTGAATTTTTCATTATTGGGCGGAACAGTATTTAACACCAAATTCAATTTTACAATTTTGAGTTTTACTTGATCATGAAATTGTGTTATGATTCAACATCCATATTAACAATATATCCATATTATATTTCATCTAGTTAGTATTTAAAACATAAAATGCAATAATCACTTGTACATAAGGCATTCTTTCTTGTACATTTCAATCCACACATCGGTATTGACTACGACAAACACCGACACGTCGACAAAAATGAGCCGGTCGTCATGGTATATTCGAATGTTTTTAAAATATAATAGTTTTAAA
Organism: Ambrosia trifida; assembly: GCA_028751855.1. Lineage (NCBI taxonomy): Eukaryota > Viridiplantae > Streptophyta > Magnoliopsida > Asterales > Asteraceae > Ambrosia > Ambrosia trifida. The sequence goes on from CM054123.1 coordinate 85,237,360, forward strand.
GTTATGATAGAATTAAATAAAAGAAATTATAATTTTGTAGGGGAGGGGATGAAAATGTAATTAGTAACTAAAAATTAGGGAATTAAAGTGTAAATAAGATAGGGTATTAAAGTGTAAATAATGTATGAATGAGTATTATTTACCCTCATTTTAGGGTTATTAATGAATAATATATAAGTATTGGTGCGATTGTTGACCAATAATTCAGAATTTAAGACTTTTAGACACTCTATTGACATTACTAATGAATTAAACTAACTAATAACCTTTAGTAACATACCGTTTAAACTTATGAATAATTCAATTTTTTTTTTAAATCTAGCGTGTTCCTTTTCTTGATCCACACGAACAAGTACTCCACATTTAGTCACATAGTCATGTCATTTATTATCATTTGATCGTGTTTTAATGTAGATACGCGACTCAAAAATTCCTTTTATCAAGGATTTGTATGCATCTTCTCCTCATATCACGAGGGTGGTGGTCCCGGGGTCAAATCAATACACTCTAAGAAGAAATATTTGAACATCAATCTCATCAAAATCATCGAACTCATATATAACATATTATGCGTAAAATGACTAGTTAGGCGATTTTCACCAAGGAAAATTCCAATCCCTTCTAACTTGGATCTGTATGCATCTTCTCCTCATATCACGAGCTAGAATTGCGTAGAATGACTAATTAGGGGATTTCCACCAAGGAGAAGTCTGTAGAGACTCCCCATTCCACCATCCGATTTATTTTGTCGCCCATCCACAAAGTAGGATTTATTACTTTAATATCTTTAAATAGAAACATGAAATTTAGATTCATGGGGTAAATCTTGTAGTGTTATCCCGGTATTGAAGTGGGCCAGACAGTTTCGGTTGAGAACTTATTGGGCCAGAATAATAAACTTGTTAGGAGGAACGGTAAAAAGTTTAACAATAAAAAAAACTCAGCCCAAAATGATCTCTGTTGATGAGAGGCCCAATCCACCTAAACGACTCAGATTGGATTTCGACCCCAATGGGTTGGATCCATTTGGTTTGGATGTTCTATTGGGATTGGATAGGCTTGTTGAAGTAGGCAAAGATGTCCAGGTGAATGATACAATTATAGATGATAATGCTCAACAAATTAGAGACGAGGCTGAAAGGAGGATCGATCTTAATACTCAACCTGAGAGGAGTTGGGAATCGAAAAGCAATGGTCAAATGATACAATTATAGATGATAATGCTCAACAAATTGGAGACGAGGCTGAAAGGAGGATCGATCTTAATACTCAACCTGAGAGGAGTTGGGAATCGAAAAGCAATGGTAAATGTGACAGGGATGTTTGTCTCGAAAATAGGGAACAACAAGAGGTTCAAACAGAGGTGGATGAAACAGTAAAGCTAGGGGGCAAATTAGGAGTTAGTCTGAATGAATTTGAAGGATTAGTTCAAAATACAGTTTTGGATGAAGGCATATAGCAAGGTAACCAATGGATTTTTTATCATTTTAATCTTAAAGGGATTGAGTCGGATGGGAAGATTGGTTGGGTTAAAGGGTTAAAGGTCAAGAATGATGCATCGTTTTTGGGGCTTCAAGAAACTCAGATAGCTAACTCAGATTCGATTTTAATAGATCGACTATGGGGTGGTAAAGGTTTTGATTGTGATAAAGTTGATGCCGAAGAGAGATCGGGCGGTTTATTAAATGTGTGGGATGATAAGGTTTTTGCTAAAAGAATATCGATTGCGAACTAGAATTTTCTTATGTCTATTGGTAATCTAGTGTCGAACAACACTTCAATAAATGTAGTGAACATCTATGGGCCCTAAAATGTGGTACAAAAAAGGCATCTTTGGGAACAATTGATGGAGATTATGAAAGCTCATGTTGGGTTGTGGATTTTATTAGGAGACTTTAATGTTGTTAGATTTCCCGAGGAACGAAAAAATTCTGGTTTCAATTCGGTCAGTACGGGAGATTTCAATAATTTTATAGATCTAATGGGGCTTCAAGAGTATAAAATGTAGGGGAGTAAATTTACTTTCATGGTTGGTAATGATAAAGGCTTTAAATTTAGCAAGATTGATCGGGTACTTGTTTGCCAATTTTTTTTAAATAGGTGGCATCAAGCCGTTTTTATGGCCTTACCTAGGGAGAGATCCGACCATTGTCCGTTGTTACTTTCATTGGTGTACTCAAATTTTGGGCCTAAACCTTTTCGGTGGTAAAATTCATGTTTGGAAATGGATGATTGTGAGCAACTCATTATTGATAGTTTGGATGGTGGCCTTTTTGTTGGAAATCCTAATGTGATGATTGCGGCAAAATTCAAAAAAAGTGAGAGATATTATAAAAGAATGGTGGGCTGAAGTTCAAACTAAGGAGGGGGCCAATTTAATTAGTATGCAAGCTGACTTAGTTGCTTTGAAATTAAAAATGGAAAATACATAATTGGAAGAAGATGATGTTTGGGTGTATCAAGAATGTAAAAAAGGTGTTAGTTTGATTGAATATCATCGTCTTCTAGATGTTAAACAGAAATCTCGCATTCGTTGGGCAAATAATGGCGATGAGAACTCGGCATTTTTTTCATTGTGTGGTTAATGGGAGAAAGGCTAAAAATAATATCCCGGGCCTAATGGTTGAAGGAAATTGGGTTTCTAAGCCGAGTCTTATGAAGAAGCATATTTTTCAATTTTTTTCGTTCTTTGTTTTCTTCTAAAATTGCAGGTAAGCCGGTTATGAAGTGTGTGAACATTAAAGTGTTGCAAGCCGATTCTAAAGAAGAGTTAATGACTGAATTCTCTAGAGAAGAAATCAAAAAGGCGGTTTTCGAATGTGGTGGAGATCGAGCCCCAGGCTCAGACGTTTTAGTTTCTCTTTTTTGAAACACTTTTGGGCATTTTTTGAAGATGATTTCTTCAATTTAATGTCCCAGTTCTATAATACGGGCTCAATTAAACATGGATATAGTGCGGCTTTTATCACCCTTGTTCCAAAGATTAAAAACCCGATTGGTTTAAAGGATTACAAGCCCATTACGTTGATTTGAATTATGTCAAAAGTTATTTCCAAAGTTTTGGCGAATCGAATCAAGAAGGTGATGAAGTTTATTATTTCAGAAATGCAGAGTGGTTTTTTGTCGGATAGATTTATTCTTGACGATCCTTTAATAATAAATGAGGTTATATCATGGTTAAAAAGGAGGGGAGAAAAAGCTTTTATGTTCAAGATTGATTTTGAGAAAGCTTATGATAATGTACATTGGTGCTTCTTGATTTCCATTATGAAGCAAATGAGGTTTCCAGACCGTTGGTGTTTGTGGATTGAAGGGGTTTTAAAGTTGGCTCGATCTTCAGTTTTAGTGTATGGTTCGCCTAATTATGTATTGTCTTCCAATGCGAGAAAGGGCTAAGGCAAGGTGACCCACTATCTCCTTTTCTTTTCCTCATTGTTATGGAAACTTTTACATGTTTGATTGATAAGGCAACGCCTATTGGTGGCTTGGAGTGTTTAAAACTCCGAAATAATGGTCCGCATATCTCTCATTTGCTATATGCGGATGATGCTCTTATTGTTGGTAAATGGTCCGTCGGGAATTTCAAGAATATGTTACGAATTCTTCGCATTTTCCATTTATGTTCCGGGTTAAAAATCAATTTACACAAATCAATTATCTTTGGCTATAATAGTTCCGAAGAAGATGTAAAAGGTTTGGCCGACATTTGCGGATGTAAGCATGGTTCTCTACCTTTTGATTGTCTTCGGATAAAAGTTGGTGCCAACATGAATCGAACTCGGAATTGGGATTCGGTAGTTAATAAGTGTAAGTCTCGGTTGAAGTTGTGGAAGGCTAAGTTTCTTTCGATTGATGGCCGGCTAATTCTTATAAAATCGGTTTTATCTAGCGTACCTATTTATTATTTTTCGCTTTATAAGGATCAGGCAAAAATTATTGAAGACATGAAAATTATTATGAAGCGTTTCTTATGGGCGGGTGACTAGAATGTTAAAAAAATTCATTGGGTCGCTTGGGATGTCGTTACGACTCCAAAGAAAAACGGAGGTTTGGGAGTCTCCAAGTTAGACGAGGTTAATATGGCCTTGCTTGTTAAATGGGTTTGGAGATACAAGGTTGAAAACTCTTGTTTATGGAAGAAAGTTATCGATGTTTGTCATGGACGCAATAAAAATTGGGACATCATACCTTGTAATAGATATGTTGCGGGTGGATGGAAATCTGTTTGAATAAATTGGCGTTGCAATCTAGAAGTGTTAATACTCAGTTTAGAGGAGTCGTCAGGAATGGGAGATATGTTAGATTCTGGTTTGATAAGTGGCGTGGTGATGCCCCTTTTAAAGACGCCTTTTTGAATTTATTTCGGTTAGTAGTAGACAAACATGCATTAATCAATTCCTCTTGGAACAATGCAACGACTATTCATATGTGCAGGTGGACAAGAGCACCTTCTTTGGCTACAGAATTAGAAGAGGCTGTCCATTTAGGGGTTGTTTGGTAGCCTCTTAATCAACCTATCTGTAACACCCCAACCGATGGCGGAAACATCGGGATGTCACGTATTGATGATTGTTCAGTAGCTCATGGTAAATAATAAATTTCATTATATGATTTAAATAAATTACATACAATTGTTCTACAAGAATTCGTACATCAAATTGAATAAAACTATGCACACATCTTCAAGCATTAATTCAAATCTTCAAGCAAGTAGAACCTGAAACATGTTAAGTTGAAAATATTTTGGGTCAACAAAAGTTGGTGAGAATTACATAGGTTTTGATAATCGAATAAAATTGTTGTGCAATTCATGTGTCAAGGCAATCTAGTCCATATGCGAAAACATACTAGAAGTAAATCGAGTGCATAATCAACCATTGTGACTGTTGTATTGTGGTACATCCCATACGCTCATGGTTCACTCGTTTATATTGCAGTAACAAACACCCACGCTACCTTTGTAGGAGGCACGTATCCGGGTGGGATTGTCAGTCCAATAGATCTATCAATGTATACCGTTTGGCTGATGAATGTTTATGCTAGAATTGTGCTTACCCTAGTCATGTTCAAGACATAATGCAACATAGAAAAACACATAGACACATTGTTGATTGAATTGCATAAATAATGTTGTAACATGTTTCACCCCAAAAACGGTGATAAATATAAAAGGGGCTATGTAAAACTCACCTTAGCAAAGTATTAAGTCTCGAGAAATAGAATATGTGTAGCCCCAAAGTTGCCAATTACAAGAGCTTATAATCAAAGCTTCAAGTGTAGAAGTAATAGACTATAGAAGAAAGGTATGAGGGAAAGTTTAATCGAATTGAAACAATTAGAGGTGCAAAGTATAATGGGTCATAGGTGGGTTTTTATACTAGTTTTGGATTCAATTAGCCATTAAAATTGGTCAACACCATAAAGTAAGGTTTTATGATGAATTGACTATTTGACTAAGACTTTGACTAGGACTTTGAGTATGACTTTATTTAAAAAAAAAAAATCTTGTATGTGAAAAAAAAAGAATTTAGAATCATATTATTATTATTATTATTTATATACATTTATGTATGTATATAAGTTGTGAGTTAGGATAAATAAAGACTTAGGCACATTTGTATAATATTAATGATAAAGGTGTAATAAAAAAATATATATATATAAGGGCTTTTTATGTATTAAAATTTTGGGGAAAATTTTGCGATGTTACAGTCTCCCCTACCTTTGGAAACTTCGTCCCGAAGTTTATTGAAAACACAGGGTTGAAGGTGATTGGGTAGAAATTAGGACAAGGGTGGTTTGGGAAGTTTCGAGTTAAGACATGACATAAATTTATAGGTAACAGAATAAACCGTTTCGAATAATTTGGGTAAGAGTTTTGATATGTGTGAGTTTTAAGGGTTGGATTAGGTTCATCTGAAATAGCAAGGAGAATAAGAATCTTAAGTTTTAGGACTCCTAAAAGAAATGCATGAGTTGATTGACTATAGAAAGACTAAATGAACTACCAGGTAACTAGAGTTTATAATTGGTTATTTACTGAAAACCTTGATAGAATTTCACACTACCTTAACGTACCTGTAAATTCATGATTACGTTCCGGACCGCAATCACCAATTTACCTTACATTAAAGTTTTGCGTCCTTCTATATCTCCACCGATTGTTGAGCAGGTCCGATAGCCTTCACCAGTCGTGGAGTAGGTTGTAGGGCCTCTCCCGACTGTTGAAAAGGCATAATGACCTCTACCAATCGTTGAGTAGGTTCGATAGCCTCCACCAGTCGTGGAGCAGGTTGTAGGGCCTCTCCCGACTGTTGAAAAGGCATGATGACCTCTATTAAGTGCAGCATTTATTATACACATAGGTTGCAAATTGATAACATGTTTATGCAAGCAAGTATAACAAGCACAGTATATGAGTTGTAGTTGTATAGATTTATATAATTAGTTCACATTCAAACAATCATGCACCATGTAACAACTCTCAGACAAATATTTTATTACTTGAATCAAATAGCGTCAATACAGAGAATAAAACCAACCAATAGTCAAATGGTGAGACTTGCGGTTAGGTAGCTGGAGGATCTTGATCTCTGTTTAGTTTAGGGCATCGGTTACGGAAGTGATTTGGGTAATGAATGTTCAATAAGATATGGGTTAAATGAAGGGCAATGAGGTAATATAAGGAATGTAATCATTTATTCATCTAATTAAAACGAATAACGAAAACGTTGACTTATCAAAGATTCTAAATTCTAATAACATATGAAGACATGCTTTAGCCTATAAGTGAACACTCATCCCGAGAATTCCCAGGTAGGCATCCGGGTCCCTCGTCTGATTGGGATATATGCGCAATGCCAGCCTAGACAGAAGACTCAGAATACAGGCGTTCACCCTTCCAGATTGCACGTGTTCGTTATTAAAATCTAGAACTTCGACGAGATCTCAAGGTGGTTCAGGCTAAACCTGAGGATTTTGTCCTATTAGTCTAAGAGTAGATCCAATGGTGGAGAGCAACCTTCTTGTAAGGATGAAAGTAGGGATAAGAAGTAGGAGGGAGATAGAGAATGGCAAGTAAAAGAAGCAAATACTGGTTATAATCCTATGGTTATAGACTAGATTATTTTTCTAATAACCTAATTCCCTATAACCATGGCTCTGATACCAATCTGTAACACCCCAACCGATGGCGGAAACATCGGGATGTCACGTATTGATGATTGTTCAGTAGCTCATGGTAAATAATAAATTTCATTATATGATTTAAATAAATTACATACAATTGTTCTACAAGAATTCGTACATCAAATTGAATAAAACTATGCACACATCTTCAAGCATTAATTCAAATCTTCAAGCAAGTAGAACCTGAAACATGTTAAGTTGAAAATATTTTGGGTCAACAAAAGTTGGTGAGAATTACATAGGTTTTGATAATCGAATAAAATTGTTGTGCAATTCATGTGTCATGGCAATCTAGTCCATATGCGAAAACATACTAGAAGTAAATCGAGTGCATAATCAACCATTGTGACTGTTGTATTGTGGTACATCCCATACGCTCATGGTTCACTCGTTTATATTGCAGTAACAAACACCCACGCTACCTTTGTAGGAGGCACGTATCCGGGTGGGATTGTCAGTCCAATAGATCTATCAATGTATACCGTTTGGCTGATGAATGTTTATGCTAGAATTGTGCTTACCCTAGTCATGTTCAAGACATAATGCAACATAGAAAAACACATAGACACATTGTTGATTGAATTGCATAAATAATGTTGTAACATGTTTCACCCCAAAAACGGTGATAAATATAAAAGGGGCTATGTAAAACTCACCTTAGCAAAGTATTAAGTCTCGAGAAATAGAATATGTGTAGCCCCAAAGTTGCCAATTACAAGAGCTTATAATCAAAGCTTCAAGTGTAGAAGTAATAGACTATAGAAGAAAGGTATGAGGGAAAGTTTAATCGAATTGAAACAATTAGAGGTGCAAAGTATAATGGGTCATAGGTGGGTTTTTATACTAGTTTTGGATTCAATTAGCCATTAAAATTGGTCAACACCATAAAGTAAGGTTTTATGATGAATTGACTATTTGACTAAGACTTTGACTAGGACTTTGACTATGACTTTATTTAAAAAAAAAATCTTGTATGTGAAAAAAAAAAGAATTTAGAATCATATTATTATTATTATTATTTATATACATTTATGTATGTATATAAGTTGTGAGTTAGGATAAATAAAGACTTAGGCACATTTGTATAATATTAATGATAAAGGTGTAATAAAAAAATATATATATATATAAGGGCTTTTTATGTATTAAAATTTTGGGGAAAATTTTGCGATGTTACACTATTAACCATTCAGGTCTGAATCATTCAGCATTCAGACTCTTTGTTTCAGCATCTGAATGGAATGACTAAGTGCTAAACCATTAAGCTAATAAGGGATGCTGAATGATTCAGCTCTTAACCATTCAGAGCCTCTTAACCATTCAGACCATCTTAATAATTCAACACTTAATCAACCAAACAGCCCCTTAAGCTTGCAGCTTAATGGCCTAGTCCTTGATGATACAGTGGATCGATGGCATTGGGAAGTAAATAGTGAAGGTACATATAATGTGGCTGATTTCAAGAAATTGTTGACACAACAAAGAATTCAAGGTCGAGATTTCTGTATGCAATGGATTGCGTGGGTTCACTTAAAAGTAAAAAAAAAATTATTTGGAGGCTCGAGATGGACCGTATTCCAACCCGAGTTGCTCTCCGAAAGAGAAAGATCAATATCCAGGATGCTACATGTGTGCTTTGTGACTTTGAGGAGGAAACCTCCACTCATGTTTTTACTAGGTGTGGTTGGGCGTTTGGGGTTTGGTCGGCTATAGGGTCCTGGTGTAAATTAGGCCCTATTTTTGCTTTTGCGTTAAAGACTTGTTACAACTTGTGAATGGAGACGAAAAAAGGAAGAGCAAAAGATTATTCAAGGGATTGTTATGGTCACTATATGGGTCATTTGGAAAGAGCGGAATGAAAAGATATTTAGAGGCAAAGAAGTTAAAGTTTTGGAAATAGTAGCCAAAGTCAAGTCTTTATCTTTTCTTTGGTTAAGGGCTAGATCCAGTTTTAAAAATTTAGTTTGGCAGGATTGGGCGTTGTATCTGTTGTACATGTTGTAGTTCTGTTTTGCTTCAGTCCTTGTTTTGAGGACCGGTAGCGTTTCTAATGAAGTTCATATATATATATATATATATATATATATATATATAATTATTTACCCTTGCAATCAAGATTATTCTATGTAAGCCTAGAACCAATAATTGAAGAGAAATTTGGTCAAAACACATTGGTGATAAATTGCATTCATCATAATGTATCACAATTCAAACCAAATACCGTGATTAAATATAAATTCCTAAATCCTTGGTGGGCGATCTTGTTGTTCCATTTACTAAAGAAGAAATCAAATACGCGGTGTTCGAATGTGGTAAAGATAAAGCCCCGGGTCTGGATGGCTTTAATTTTAATTTTGTTCGCAAGTTTTGGAATATTTTGGAAGACGACTTTTTGAATATATTCTCAGAATTTTTTGAGACGGGCAAGATTAATAGGGGGTGCGGGTCTTCTTTTATAACTCTTGTTCCTAAGATTAAGAACCCCTTGGTTTAAAACATTTTAGACCAATTACTCTTGTGGGTATTATTACCAAGGCTTTGTCTAAAGTTTTGACTTTTAGACTTAAGAAGGTTATTGGTTCAATTATTTCCGAAAACCAATCGGGTTTCTTAAGCGAGAGGAATATTCTTGACGGTCCGCTTATGGTCAATGAAGTTCTAGCTTGGTGCAAAAGGAGGTCTAAAAGTGTTTTTTTCATGAAGATTGATTTTGAAAAGGCGTATGATAACGTCAATTGGGCTTTCTTATTGTCTATTATGGAACAAATGGGCTTTCCGGATAAGTGGCGTTCGTGGATTATGGGTATCTTGGCCTCGGCCAGGTCAGCGGTCCTTGTTAATGGGTCGCCTACGTTTGAGTTTCAATGTTTCAAAGGGCTTAGGCAAGGCGACCCTATCTCTCCGTTTTTATTCTTGATTGTTATGGAAGCTTTGACTTGTTTGTTTAATAAGGCTATCAAGTTAGGTGCTTTTGAAGGGGTGTCGTTTTTGAGTAGTGACCCGGTTGTTTCCCATTTGTTTTTCGCGGACGATGCGCTCCTAATGGGTAATTGGTCTCCTAATAATATCCAGATTGCCGCAAGGATTCTTAGAATTTTTCATCTTTGTTCGGGTCTTAAAATTAATATCAACAAGTCTTTTTTATATGGTTCGGGGGTCACGAATGAAGAGGTGATGGCTCTTGCGGAGGGTGTGGGTTGTCAAGTGGGTTCTTTTCCTTTTGATTATTTGGGCGTGATGGTGGGGCCCAATATGAACAGAATCAACAATTGGCGTAAAATAGTTGGTGTATTTGAGACTAGACTTTCTTCTTGGAAGGCTAAACTTCTCTCAATTGGTGGTAGATTAACGTTATTAAAGGCGGTCCTTCAAAGCCTTCCTATTTATTTTTTCTCTCTTTATAAAGCCCCGGTTGGAGTGATCAAAAAGCCAGAATCCCTTATGAAACGCTTTCTATGGTCAGCCACGAGTGATAGAAACAGTGTTCATTGGGTTTCTTGGGAAAAGATATGTCGTAAAAAAAAAAAGAAAGGTGGTTTGGGAATCAATCGTTTGAAATTGGTTAATGACGCCTTACTTTCTAAATGGGCGTGGCGTTTTAGAGTGGAGGAAGGGGCGATGTGGAAACTTATTATCTTGGCTTGTCATCGTGGTAGACGTCGATGGTCGGGTCTCCCTCATGTTACAGGTAACGGTGGGGTTTGGTCGACTATAGTGAAGAGTTGTGAAAGATTTAAATGTGGGGACAAAATGTTTCTCGAGTTGTTGAGAGGAAAGTTGGGGGATGGTGGGTCTATTCGGTTTTGGGAGGATATTTGGCTGCTTGAGGTTCCTCTTATGGCTAGATTTCCCCTCCTATATCGAGCTGCCAAAACTAAAGGTGCTCAGGTTAGTTCGTGCAGATTTAATGACACGTGGGCTCCAGTTGATTTTAGTCAGCCTATGGGCTTGTCAGAGGTTCAGGAATGGGTGCAGCTTTCTGTGCTGCTGGAACAGGTTCATCTATCGGTTGGGAAAGACACCTGGGAGTGGGCCGGATCCTCTTCCTTCTCCGTTGCTGAGGTAAAGACTAAAGCTAGGGACGCGTCAGACAACGATGGGAGTTTTAATCTAAAATGGGTTGGGTGGGTTCCTTTGAAGTGTAATATTTTTGCCTGGAGAGCTGAGATGGATAGGATTCCAACTGTTGAAGCGCTCAATAAAAGACATGTGTATATTCCCAATGACCGGTGCAAGCTTTGTGAGGTTAGTCTTGAAACCTCGAAACACATCTTCACTGGATGTGGATTCTCGTATGGTGTTTGGTCTAGTATTTGGAAGTGGTGTGGATTAAGTACAGTTTTTGTGTTCCATACGAGTGACCTTCTTCGTCTTTATAAGCTAGCGTCTGGTGGTAAATGGGCCAAAAAGATTGTTCATGGTATTATTTTGGTGACGTTATGGGCTTTATGGAGAGCCAGAAATGACAAGACTTTCAACAAGCTGGAACCAAAGACTAGTTGTGTGATTGGAAACATCAAATCTTTGTCGTTTTTTGGTTAAAGAATAGGTCTAATTTCACAGATCTCTCTTGGGAGGATTGGTGTAATAATTCATTGTATATGATGTAGTTGTGGGTGGTTGTCCTTGTTTTGAGGACTCCCCTTTTTTTAATGAATGTCAAAGTTCAAAAAAAAAAATATATATATATATATATATAAAATTAAACTATTTTAAAAAAAATATAAAATTAAACTTAATGCATGATTTAAGGTGGTAATTTGCAATTATCATATTTTAAGATTCAAAACATTTTGTAGACCTTTGGCTAATTCGTTGCCAATCAACCGCATTCTTTCCGAAAATTCTTTAAATTCTTTTGTAGGTTTATTGAACTAGTACAAAAGTTCACATATATAGGACCAATTGGATAATTAGGGTACATGTTAAAAAAGTCATACATATATGTATTGAAGAATACCATTGTTGGATTCGTGGATTTTTGTAATAAAATATTCATTTTTTGTATTGTTTTATTTTAAGCACGTATGTTTGTAAATGACAAGTTGATTGGTTTTCTAGTTGGAGGATGGTTTTAAATTGAATTCAAAGGGGTTGGAAGATAATTTGAAGTAATTTTTTTTTGAACGGAGATAATTTGAAGTACTAGTAGAGATACTCACGGTTACATAGTTACAGTATCGTCTTATGTATCACATTTAATAAACATACAAATGTTTATGTGATTCTCCTAAGATTTTACTTAAAGCTGATTGCATTAAATTACCATTGAATGTGTATATATTATAAATACACCATTGATGAGTAGCGATGTATGACCTATGTTTGTCTTAAGACCGCTTGAGTACCTATTACAAGTACCAAAACATTTGGACTCACGCTAATGCTATAACTAAGTTCATCGAGCATTAAATTATGATCAATTTGATCAAACACTCGTAACTCATGTGACTAAGACCATGCGTAGTGGGGGGCTTTATATATAAAGCTCCTCTTTCTGATTGGTCCACGTGGCAGCTGAGTCAGCATGGAGAGAGAAACTGAAAAAAGGGTGTAGTGGTAGGGGCTTTATATATAAAGCCCCTATTAATATTTTATTATATCTTTTAAATTAAAAAAATAATAAAATAATAATAATAAAGAGATAGTATGAGGTGTCAACTTCTGATTGGTGGAGGTATTTTGTTTCAGGCGTTATTTTAGTCACGCCAAAACCATTTTTGCAAATATAAAGCCCCCATATTCCGGTGTTTGAGGCTTTATATTAAAAATAGCGCCCCCATTAACGCCCACTACGGTGGGTCTAATAAAGAAGTATCTATTTTATGAAAGACAAGAATTACTTCAATATTTCCCCTACATGCACGTGCATTTAGGTTCTCTCTATCCCCCCCCCCCCCCCCCCCCCCCTAGGTTTAGTGTGATTTGTTGACCAATAGTTCTGAACTTATGAATTAGACACTCTATTCACAATACTAATGAATTAAACTAGCTCACAACCTTTAGTAACGTACCTTTAAAACATTACGAATAATTCAAATTAGTTTTCAAAAAAATCTAGCGTGTTCCTTTTCCTGATCCACACGAATACGTACCACACGTTTAGTCACATAGTCATTTGATCTTGTCTTATTATGCAGATGCGTGACTCAAAGATACCTTTTAACTTGGATTTGTATGCATCTTCATATCATGAGGGTGGTGGTCCTGGGTCAAATCAATATGCTCTAAGAAGAAATATCCGAACATCACTCTCATTAAAATCATCAATCTCTTAAGTATCATACTTAGCGTAGAATGATTAGTTGGGCGATTTTCGCCAAGGAGAAATCCAATCCCTTCTAACTTTGATTTTTATGCATCTTCTCCTCATATCACGAGCTAGAACTGCGTAGAATGACTAATTAGGCGATTTCCACCAAGTAGAAGTCCGAAGAGACTCACCATTCCACTATCCGATTCATTCCCTCACCCATCCCCAAATTAGGGTTACTTTAATATCTTTAAATAGAAACATGAAATCTAGATTCGTGGGATAAATCTTGTAGTGTTACTCATATAATGATTTATCCTAGCAATCAAGATTATTCTATGTATGGCTAGAACCAATAATTGGAGATGAATTTGGTCAAACACATTGGTGATAAATTGCATTCATCATAGGGTATCACAATTCAAACCAAATACCGTAATTAAATATGAAATTAAACTCAATGCATGATTTAAGGTGGTAATTTGCAATTATCATATTGTAAGATTCAAAATATTCTGTAGACCATTGGCTAATTCGTTGCCAATCAATAACCACATTCTTTCTAAAAATTCTTTTGTAGGTTTATAGAACTAGTACAAAAGTTCACATATGTAGGACCAATTGGATAAATAGTACATGTTAACATTAAACGTACGATTGTAACTTTTGATTTGTTCAGTCTTAGTGACTCGTCAAATATGGATGAAACATCGCAACAGGTCGGATGCTTGGACAAATAAATAACAACAAACGAATTAGTCCTGGGTTTGATTTTCCTTATATTTTTTGTTTTCTATATATTCGTGTGTTCACTTATTTGTCTAATTTGAATCCTGTAAGTATTTTTCAAGATTATGTTTATATAAAAAAGTGTTTGATATAATTGTCGTATATATCTTTTGATTCTCTCTTTCTATATGCTTATCTCCTGAAATGGAAAATAACTCATAAAAAGATAAAATAATGTAAGAATTTATTATATAGTGATAGAGTTTCACCACTTATTGACATAAAACAAATCCCCTAACCCACCAACCAAGACAATAAACATGATATAGGCTTTACATTATTAAAATACCATAACCACAATAACATAACATGAAACTTTGGTTCACCATGATCTTCACACCATAACATCCGATTTCCTACCACCAAGTTGCGAAAACGATGGCGAAGATGAAGAGGAAGACTTGTTAAAGAACTCAATACAATCGGAAATGGCTTCGTCATAATGGGTACTTGAAGAATAATACGAAGAAGAGTTGTATGAAGTCCTAGGAGGGTCAGGCAGATCACACGACCGCCTTCTTACTCCTGACAAACCACCACGCGATTTTGAGGTTGCCTTGGAAGAAGGCATTCTAAAGACAAACTTCATAAGAATCCGACGAAAGCGACTGAAGATCTTCATGGTTGAGAAGTTTGGTGTATGGAGGGATTGAGGGTGAGGCTGTTGTGGATGAAGAGCTTGTATATGTATGACAAAGTTGTCCGTTTGAGAAGTAAACATGTCTTAGGTGGCGTAACTGTCTCCGGGAAATGTATTGTTATTATGGGTGTCACAAGGTATTTGTATAAAAAGAATGAGATATTGGTTTTATTGTATGAGCTATAATCATGAGAATATCAACAAGAGAATGTAATCAAGTGCTTTCTTGTCTCTAAACATGTGCGCAAATCATGCTTCTTGGCCTATCCTTCCTAAACAAACCATGCTTTATCTTTTCATACATATGACCACATTATTCATGTTTTTATATTTTTTACAAATAACAGAATAAAATAATAATATATATGAAATGTACTCTAGTTTTGTTTGCTCAAGAATATTTCAGTTCACATAATCAAGAATGACATAATTTATATGATTATAAATTTATAATAGTATAATCTTATAATTATAACTTTTTCAAGTTTATGATCAAATTAATGTTCGTAAAAAACGTTGTCTTTTTAGTCTTTTTTCGTATGCTAATATATCGGCTTTGCACCTATATAAAACGAGTTCTATACCCGTTTCAGTATGGGTAACCCAATGTAATTATACAAAAAGTGTAGAACATATATATTTTTTTTCTTTTTGTTTGACTTGTGAGCCTCCTCAAGAATCAAATCTTATAATCCATCAAAACGGGGCACCTTGTTCACATAAAACCATATGTTAGCATTAGACATTACACGCGATGTGCGAATATAGGTTGGATCACTGGATGGATGTGGTCCGAAACTCAACTGGCTATTTTTTTTGGGCAAAACTATGTGCACTACTTGCAGTCCGTTGATGCTGCATTTAGAGATAGATGCAATAAAGAACAACAAAATAGAAAAACAGTACTCAGTTTGGTTGGAAGCCCTATAACCCTAAACCTGATGCAACTCATTACCCCATATGGCGGTTTGGCACGTTCTGACCAAACAAAAAATGACCACTTTTCTAGAAAGACCATTTTGACCCATACCCAATTTGGTTGGAAGCCTTTAGACCTAAACCCCTACAACCCATTGCCCCATTTGGCGGTCTGGGCCCATTCTAACCTAAACCAAAATAACCACTTTTTTTAAATAGTCCATTTTGACCCGTACCCAGTCCGGGCCGAACCCATTCAGACCCGAACCCTATATGACCTATTATCTCAACTAATGGTCTGAACCTGTTTTGATCCAAACCAAAATAACCACCTTTTTAAACAATCCATTTTGATTTGTACCCGTTTTGTTCTGAACCCATTCTAACCCGAACCTAGCCGATCTGTTAGTGTTTATTTTTCTAACTACTGATGAAGTGGTTAACCATTGATGAAAGAAACTACCGATGAAGTGGTAAACCACTAATGAGGTAACTACTGATGAGGAAAGCAAACATCTGCTGAAGTTTGAAACTCTGATGATAACAACTGCTGAAGTCAAAATTTTTGAAGACTTAATCTACTGATAGCTAGTTAGTTAGAGTTATGTTAATATCTGTTAGTTAGTTAGTTAGCTTTCCTCATCAGTAGTTTGACTACTTCATCAGTAGTTTGCAAAGTCAACAGTTACCCGACCCGTCTATGCATATGTAAATACTAATTGAGATCTATATTTTCATAAACCTGGAAGCCTTTAAGCCAGCAATAAAAAAAAGGGTTACAACCATAAAAAATAAGTAGTAAAGAATAAAATAGCACAAATATTTGTCTTATGACATACCCACTTTTACTATTGCAAGTAAAAGACTTTAAGCATATTCTTTCATTAATAATTCCAGTTTTTTAAGTGTATTCTCTTATGAGTTAGGATGAACCTATTATATATTAGCACAAATCATTGATCATCGTCAATCAAGGAAAGTTAATAGAATTTGGAAACATGTTCAAATGGCCAATTACATATTTGGTAGTTAATTATTTTATAAATCTCCTTGTATCTATCCTGTGAATATTTCCATTCATTATAAATACTTGGCCTATAAATGCCAAATACGCCAGGATTACATTTTATTCATACTGGCGTATATGGCATTTATAGACCAAGTATTTACAAGGAATGAAAACATTCTCAAGATAGATAGAAGGAGAGCTATAAAAGAATTAATGACCAAATATTAATTCTAGCATGTAATTAGCCATTTGAACAGGCTTCTAAATTCTGTGAATTATCCGTGATTGATGATGATCCATGGTTTATGCTAATATATAAAAAGTCTTTGCATTAGACAAAAGTAACATTAAAAGATAATCAAGAAAGCTAGATGAATCTATAAAGAAAAGTCTTTGCACATATAGTTTATATACTATTTATTTATTTCTCATGATTCAAACTATTGAAATCAACCCAAATTCAAACAGATTAAAAACCTCATCTCCTTCTCACTTGAAAGATAATATCAAGCATAAAAAACTACTGTATATGAAAAAACTCATCCATAGTTAAAAATGGTAAATGTAGAAAAATGTTGAGATGCCTAAAGGTAATTCAAAGCATGTAAATGTGAATGTGATTAGAATTACTACGTCAATGGTGGGAAAATTTTGAGACTATTACAAAATATAGTGATAAATTAGAAAAGAGGAAAGGTCGAAATGTATGATTAATACAAAATGAGTGTTGTAGTATATAAAACCTTGAGCAGATACATTCAGGGAATTCATTCCCACATCTTTATGGTCGTCCAAATCTGAATCGTTATCTTCATCACCAAGGAAAAAAGAAGAGGATGAGGATGTAGTTGGAACTATGATTGAACCATTAAGCGATTTATGGGATGGCCAGTTGAACACCATAATTTTTGTGAACAAAGGAGAATAATGCATCTATACCTTTTACTTATAGGCGAGTATGAAAAAAAAATGAATCAAAAAATTAGTGGGAACAGTTATTAAATTCGAAATAATGACGGTTACATAAAATGGAGGGAACGGTTATTGAGTAACTGTCACTAAACACAAAAACCGTCTAATTTAAACGGCTGAGATTACTCTAAATCTTGATTGAACGGTTGAGTTAAAAAAAAAAAAAACTGTTTTTAATAGCCAGCGTCAATAATATTTTAAATATGTATATATAGCCAAAATAATGTGTGTTAGAAACGCTATCTTTTTAGTACAATTTTATATGCTAATTACGTCCTATAAACATGTATTTTTAAGTATCTAAACATATTGTGTGTTTAAGAAACGTTGTCTTTTTAGTGTATTCTTTATATGCTATGTAAATGCACGAGTTAACGCCTATATAAATCTATACTACTGTATAATAGGTATCGAATAGATAAGATAGTAATTTTAATTTAATTTTAGGACACATACAAAACATTGTTTTTGCATTTGATACAAGTGTTAATACATAAATAATTTCTCGTTTACAATATTGTCTCCCTACATTTTAGTATTTAATAATGTAGTGTAATAAATGACAAACAATAATGCAGTGTTATTACATATAACATTTATATTTATAATGCAATAGTATTTTATAAAAGCTTGTAAAAAACTTATTAACTTATATATTTTATAAAAGCTTGTAAAAGACTTATTAACTTATACTAAAAATAATACATAAAAAAGTTAATAGCCAAAATCGTCCATGAGGTTTGGTCATTTTTACCACATCAGTCCAAAATTCAAACCTTTTACATCTGGGTCCTTCAGTTTTACTTTTTTGTTTTTGTCAAATTCGTCCCTGACACTAACCCAGTTAAAGTATCTCGTTAAGTTGAGGGTGTGTATGTCTATTTACCTTACCCTTTATTTTTTAATATTTTTATCGAGTGGGACCCACCTCTTTCTCTAAGCTCTGTCTCTCTTGTCTCTCTTTTTTAAAACTCAGATTTCCCATAGAACATAAGGTGCATTTGCACCACAACCACCGAACACCCACCACCACCACCATAATCTTGTTGCCATTTTAATCCGTGAATGATTCTCGTTCATAGCCCCTTACAACAGATCTTTAATCGTTTATGTATCATGTTATTCATTGAAGGGGTTATGGTTAGGTTCATAGTCCATTTGGGGAAGAAGATGAACTTTGTTGACAGGTCGTATAGTCTATTTAGGTTCAAAAGTTTACAGGTCACATGCAATAGAAGTTGAAGAAGGTACTTTGAGTCGGTTTTAAAGGAATGGAATGAAGAAGGTTGGGCAGTGGGTGGACTCGATCGGAGATGGTGGGTTTAGGTAGGGGTGGGGCGGCGATGGAGGTGGTTAGGGGTCATGGGTTTGTTTAAGGTTGGTGGTGGTCGTGGCTCGGTGATGGTGATGGGTGTAGATGGCTGCGGTGGTCATAGTTCTCGGCTGGGTTGTGAAGTCGGTGGTGTTGACAGTCATGGCGGTGGTGGTGGCTATGGCAGCAGTTGGTCTGGCGTGGATGGTGGTGGTGGA
Source organism: Ambrosia trifida (assembly GCA_028751855.1). NCBI lineage: Eukaryota > Viridiplantae > Streptophyta > Magnoliopsida > Asterales > Asteraceae > Ambrosia > Ambrosia trifida. The sequence goes on from CM054123.1 coordinate 85,256,659, forward strand.
ATAATGGTCGTAGTTTATGCAGAGTGAAAGGGGAAAGGGAAAATGAAGGTGGGGTGGGGTGGGGTGGGGTGGGGTGGGTAGGGTTATAATAAGAATAAAAAATATAAATTAGTTTAATATCTTTTAAATAAACAAAAATAAAAAAGTGCAGCCAAAAAGACAAAAATACCCCCAACTTAATGATAATCGTTAACTGGGTTTAGTGTCAGGGACGAATTTGACTACAAAATGTAAAATACCCCTTTTCTCTCTGCATAAACTACCACCATTATTCCACCACCACCATCCACACCAGACCACCTGTTGCCACAGCCACCGCCACCGCCACCGCCATGACTGTCAACACCACCGACTTCAATGGATGAGAATAAAGTGAGAAAAATATACGTTGAGTTTGTAAAAGAGAAGGAGAAGGGCAAAATAGGTATAACCCACAATTATTGAGTTCCACCCTCATTTTAAACGTCCATAACTTTTTCATACGACATTAATTTTATAAAAAAAAATATATACCACAAAACAAGCTTTTTATCATTTTTCATTTGCATACCCTATTGTTATATTAAAAAAAAAACAATTTTGTTGGGTTAATAACTTGCGTTTTATCATGATACAACTTGCGTTTTTTATCAGATATAACTTGAAATTTTTTTTATCATGTATATCTTGCATCTTTTTATCAGATATAACTTTTACGTTTTCTCATGTATAAATTACGTTTTATCATGTATAACTTGCGTTTTAGCATGTATAACTTACGTTTTATCATTTATAACTTGTGTTTTATCAGGTATAACTTGCGTTTCTAAAATGCAAGTATACCCTTAATAAAACGCAAGTTATCAACCCAACAATTTTTTTTTAAATATGGCAATATAGTATGCAAATGAAAAAAAGATGAAAAACTTGTTTTTATGGTATTGTTTTTTAAAAAAATAATGTCGTATGAAAAAGTTATGGTCATTTTAAAAATGGGGGTAAAACTTTAATGATGCAATGAATTTATCATTGTGTCCCTGATTATCTAGTTTAATTTATGGCTAATAATCGTTCTCATACTTTTTACATTAAACTCCTTTTTACCCAACCACTTATGAGATCCTAGATTTGACCATTTGAAGATTTACCATATAATGTTAACCACTAACTAGTTGTATAAAATCACGCGCGTTGCGCGTTTTACAATCGAGATTTAGATGAGGTGTTAATCCATCAATGAATTATACAATTGAGATTTCATTTTAGTTGTAAACGTTAAAAAAAATAAAGAAATCTACACATAAGGTAACACATGAAATTTGTAACGAAATTACATAAGATAATGTTATTTATATTAATAGTATATAATATAATAATTTTTTTAATAAAATAATATGAATAAAATAATAGTATATAATATATTAATAGTATATAATATAATAAAGTTTTTTAATAAAATAATAGTATATAATATATTAATAGTATATAATATAATAAAGTTTTTAAATAAAATAATAATATAAATAAAATATTAATATTTTTACTATTCATTTAAGTCACTATTTAAATAAGTTGTATTATTAATAGTGTATAATGAGATCCTAGATTTGACTATTTAAAGATTTATTATCCAATATTAACCATTTATAACATACATCCAAATTTGACCACTTGAAGATTTACCATCCAGTGTTAACCAATTATGACATACATCCTAGATTTGACTACTTAAAGATTTATTAACGTATATTTAACCACTTAGGACGTACATCCAAAATTTGACCACTTGAAGATTTATTGTCTAATTTCAACCACTTGTGTGGACTAAATCTAATATCCTAATTACCTTGTCATACCACTAATTAACTAGTAGATTTCATTTAACTAGTACATGATCACTACTATAAGGCTAAGCTTATAAATTAGTAAAGATACATAGACATGATCACATAATCATGGCTACATAAATATAGCACAAATCACATATTTATAAAACTTAGGGGCTGTTTGGTTGATTAAGTGCTGAATCATTAAGAGGTCTGAATGGTTAAATGTTGAATCATTAAGTTGGACCTCTTAATGGTTAGTATTCTTGTCCCACATTGGTAGGAGCGCATCATTAAGGTTCAGCATAGTTCAGTGCTTAATGGTTTAGCAACATCTCAAGTCTTAGTGGTTCTGCCTTAACCATTCTATTCAGAAGCTGAAACAAACACGCTGAATACTGAATGGTTCAGATCCTCATTAAAAGGCTTACCAAACAGTCCCTTACTACAAAAACACACATATACATATATAACATCTTTTAGAAAGTTTATACACTTAGTTTGGATTCGAGAGTTCTTTATTATTGACAACTTATCACCTCTTGAGTTAAATTTAGGTAGTTTCACAGTTAAGCTATTATACACTAATGAATCAAAACTAGCTAATGCACCACTTTAAATTATATTTCAACTTTTTACATACATTTAGCCATTTCTCAAATCAATGTGGCTCATTTGTTACGTACTAAAGCAAAAAAAAAAAATGAGTCACTTTAAATTATATTTCAACTTTTTACATACATTTAGCCATTTCTCAAATCAATGTCTCTTTTGTTACGTACTAAAGCAAAAAAAATGAGTCTTATCACCAACAACATCGTATATTTATTCCCGTCAAAGGCCTAGCAAAACTCCATGTCTCTTCCTAAGGGGGAGACCCATGTTCAAATCCCAAAAGATTTTATCAGGAAAGCAAGCCAGGGGGATTTACTTGTTAGTTGGTTTCCTCCTAGAACGGATTGGCGCCATCCTTGAGCGTCTAACTGACAATGAACAGTTATAATTCTGTCTGTGATATGGATATATATACGCCATTAAAAAAGATCGTTTTCTCCATAAATTTTTAATTATCAAAATTCACAATAAACCATTTTAACTAATAATTATAATTTCAAACATAATTTACCATCAAAATGCACTTCAATCTTTGCGCTAAACAAAAAACTAGACTAGTGTAGTAATTACCTTTTAAACGTCTATACTAAAGTATCGAAGTGTATTTTTTTTATAAGAGTCAAATATTAAGTTAAAAAACACAAGGAAAGAAATGTGAATGAATCTAAAAATATATATAGACATGTGAAGTTGTTATAAAACTTTTGAGGGTACGCCTGAATAGGGGCAAATGTTTTTTATAGTTTATTTTGTAAAACAATAGTTGAAGTTAGTTATTTACAATTATTACAATTAAACTATAACTAGAAAACCTTATGACTAGCATCATTCAAAAGGATCCAAGTAAAAAAAATTTGAATGTACATAGGCTTATTTGAATGTCCATTGGCAAAAGCAAAGCCTTTAAAACACCTAGGTAGGTTGTGGAAGATCTTGAGTTCAAGTCTCAAAAACCATAGGATTAAAGATTAAAAAGAAATTAGTCTTTCAACAAAAAAATAAATAACAACTAGACATAAATCAAGGATTCACATATCTTTGATTTATTCTCATTCATTATTGTATTTTTTTAACGACCAACTAAACGTCGGGTACTTCGTACGTGGCCCCCCAGTGGCAAAGACAGGGGCACAACCCGGCCCACCTCGGACGCATGAAGCCCCTAGCCAGCCCGACAGTCCGCTTCCAGGGAAAACCCGACCCACATACCCGCCCGAAGGCACGACAGTAGTGAACCGGTAAAACCTGGCGGGATCAGGAATCGAACCCCTGACCACAAGTGGCCCTGAGTCTTCCCTCATTTTCCATATCCCCCCAAAGAGTGGCCCTGAGTCTTCCCTCATTTCCCATTTTAGGGTTTTCAAAGAGTTTTGATATTTATTTGCTGCTGATTTTGTAAGTATATTGCAGCGTTTTTATATTACCGCCGAGTTTAGTAGAGGGGTGGGTTCTTCCTTCATTACCTTAGTCCCTAAGATCAATGACCCCACTGAATTAGGTGATTATCGGCCTATCAATCTTATTGGGGTGATAAGTAAAGTGGTTTCGAAAGTGTTAGCTAATAGAATTAAGTCGGTTATGGGTAAAATCACAACGGAAACTCAGTCAGTGTTCCTCAGTGGGAGATATATTTTGGATGGTCCCTTGGTAATCAATGAGACTTTGTCTTGGGCTAGAAAAGTTGGGAATGAGTTATTCTTGTTTAAAATTGATTTTAACAAGGCGTATGATAATGTTAGCGGGGAGTTCCTCATTTCAGTTATGCATCAGATGGGTTTTCCGGATTTTTGGTGTAAATGGATTTATGGGATTCTTTCTTCAGCTAGATCGTCGATTCTAGTAAACGGCTCTCTGATATATGAGTTTAATTTTCAAAAAGGAATCAGAGAGACCCTTTTATTGCCTTTCCTTTTTATTATTTTAATGGAAGCGTTCTATGGTATTTTTAATAAGGCGTGTTTGGTCGGTGCCTTTGATGGTGTGAAATTCCCTAAGGAAGGTTTTGTGTTATCCCATTTATTGTATGCTGATGATGCCATTCTCATGGGGGACTGGTCAGATTTTAATTTTCAGAACATGAGAAGAATTCTTAGAGTGTTTTACTTATGTTCGGGTCTGAAATAACTTATATAAATCGAATTTATTTTCGATGGGAATGGTACGTGAGGAAGTTAAATTGAAAGCACATAGTATAAGGTGTAGAGCTGGAGTCGTTCCATTTGTGTATTTAGGGATTAAGGTTGGGGCGAATATGAATCGGATAAATAATTGGGATCCTGTGGTGGATGTTTTTCGTTCTCACTTATCTAAATGGAAAGCTAATACTTTATCTATATGAGGTAGGGTCACGCTTATTAAATCAGTCCTCGAAAGTCTTCAAACATATTATTTTTCATTGTATAAAGCTCCTGTGAAGATTGTGGATACTTTGGAGGCGCTTATCAGAAAATTTTTATGAAGAGGCTATAATGAAGTTAAGAAAATGCATTAGGTGGCTTGGGATCATGTAGCGAGTCCGAAAAAAGATGGTGGTTTGGGTTTAACGAAATTGGATGTGGCTAATAAAGTGTTAATGTTAAAGTGGAGTTGGAGGTATAAATCGGAACAGAAGGCCTTGTGGAGGAGTATTATTGATGCTATTCATGGTTCAAGTCATGGTTGGGGTATATTACTGTTAAACAAACGTTTTACAGGAGCGTGGAATAATATCGTTAATTTCACATGTAAATTGAAGATTGAGGGGAAGGGTATTGATGGTATGATTTCTGGCAAATTGGGGAATGGAGTTAAGTATTCGGTTTTGGTTAAACGCTTGGGTGTATCGAGATCCGTTGAAAAATAAATTCCCCTATATTTTTAGATTAGAAAAAAGAAAACGTGCAGCATAGCAGAGAGATGTCAGAAAATGGAAGAGTTTGGCACTATCAGCTGGGAATGGACTCATGAACCTGAAGCTGAAATGGAGCTACTGGAGTTACAAGACTGTATGCAGCTGTTGTGTGGGGTTTGAATAGTCAGGTCTACAGATACATGGAGATGGAATAACAGTTCTGCAAAAGGTTTTTCAGTAGCTGCATCAAAGAAATGGGTCGCAGTTTCAAGATAGATTGATAGTATATATGCGTGCAAGTGGTGTAAATGGACGCCTAGTAAATGTAACATTTTCTTATGGCGCACGGAGCAAGATAGAGTTCCTACTAAAAAGGCGCTGACAAGGAGAAACATATATGTTGAGGATACTACTTGTGTTCTATGCGAATATGACGAAGAGACAATTGAACATTTATTAACGGCATGTGGATTCGTTTCAGGGGTTTGGCAGGGGATCTCAATGTGGTGTGGAGTACCTTCGATTTTCTCCTTTTCGGTGCATGATTTAATAGAGATGCATAAGCACAAAAATGGTTCGGTTATAAAGAAGAAAGTGTTTCAAGGGATAGTGGTTATTGTGGCTTGGCGTATTTGGAAGGCGAGGAACGATAAGCTTTTTTCTGGCAAAAATTTGAGCGTGGTGGAAGCCGTTTCGGATATTGAGGCTTTGGGTTTTTTGTGGTATAAAAATATATTCAAGGGTGGTATAGTCGATTGGGAGAAATGGTGTAAATTTGATTTCGTGTAAATGGTGGTTGTTTTTGATCTATATCTCTATCTTGGATAATAGAGTATAAATCTAGAATATTCCTAATGTAATTTAGGTAAATTACCTTGTAATTTTTTGGTAATTCCTTTCTCCTCAAGTTTAGGGATTTGTATATATTATGATGAGATTAATGAGAAGAAGGCAAGCATTGATCCATACTATTCTTCATGGTATCAAGAGCCTTACTCTAAACCCTATCTTTAACCTCCTTTTCCTCTTTTTTTTTGTTCCTACCGTCCCACACTCTTCATACCATAATTTTTTTTTTTCAACAGCCCTATACCAATCGACCATGTCTTCTTCTTCCTATGACTCTGACCGTTACCGTGGCCGTGGACGCGGTCGTGGACGCGGCAAAGGCAAAAGCTCATTCAGTCGAGGCCAGTCACAACAACATACCTCAAGTAGCTAAGGAATCCCAAATTACTACCCACCTTCTGTATGGCCATTTATTCCTTGGGGTGGCCCACACAATAATTCTCAGTGGCCTATGTGGAATGCAAATTCAATGCCCCGTTGTCCCTATCCTAGTGGCGCAGCAACTCCTTCGAACTCCTCAGCAGTCACGGCCCAAGGGATTTTAGGCCCAAAACCACCAAACTCTAATGCAGCCCAATCCTACAATGCAGCCCAAAACCACCAAACTCTAATGCAGCCCAATCCTACAATGCTGGATACAGCCCAACGAACATAGCACATGCTCCCTACAACCTGACCCTTCATCATAATGACCCGTCCTGGACTATGGACACGGGTGCGTTACGTACAATGTCTCCTCAATCTGACAAATTTTCGTCTATTTTTAATTCTTGCATTATTTGTAATATTATTGTTGGTAATGGTAAGACTATTCCGGTACTTGGACAGGGTGCCATTACCTTACCCCTACCTTTCCCACTCACCCTTTAAACTAAAAAATGTCCTATATGCACCCAACCTTGTTAAAAATTTAATATCCGTACGCCGCTTTACAACTGATAACCAATTATCCATAGAATTTGATCCTTATGGTTTTACTGTAAAGGATCTCCAGACCAAAAAACTTATCCTACGGTGCAATAGCTCGGGGGATCTCTACACTCTCAGCCCGTCCAACATCACCAACCTCAACACTGCGTCCATTTTTGCAGCTATTTCACAAGATACTTGGCATCAACGTCTTGGCCACCCAGGCCCAGCTATTTTACAAACTTTGAAATCTAATAAATTTATTAAATGTGGTACTTTAGACAATAAAGTTTGTTCTGCTTGTGTTTTTGGGAAACACACTCGTCTTCCTTTTTCTAATTATAGTACAAGTACTTTTATGCCTTTTGATCTTGTGCACAGTGATGTTTGGACCTCTCCCATTATTAGTAATGGGGTCATCGGTATTATGTGTTGTTCTTTGATGATTACACTAATTTTTTATGGACTTACCTAATTGCCCACAAATTATGTTTTCACCATGTTTACCAAATTCACGACCTTTGTTCACACATAATTTGGGGCTAAAACAAAACAACTTCAATGTGACAATGGTCGTGAATACGCCAATAACCAATTTCACACTTTTTGTAACCAACATGGGATGCAATTTCGCTTTTCTTGCCCACACACCTCATCACAAAATGGAAAAGCGGAGCAGAAGATTCGAGCCATAAACAACAACATCCGAACACTCTTAGCCCACTCCTTAATGCCAAACACTTACTGGTCACACACCCTTGAAACCGCAACCTACCTCCACAATATCATTCCCACTAAAATAAATCACTTCCAAACACCCACCCAACGACTTTATAAATGTCTTCCAACATATGACCATCTTGGAGTGTTCGGTTGCCTATGCTACCCACTTATCTCACACACCACCATTCATAAATTAGAATTCCGCTCCACCCCATGCGTCTTCCTTGGTTACCCACCAAATCACCACGGCTATAAATGTTTAGACCTCAAAACAAACAAAATTACCATTAACTGTCACATCCTCTTTGACGAAACCTTTTTTCCTTTTGCCAAAAAGCTGAAACCCAAATTCCTTGATGACCCCATCCACCCTTAATTTATGTTCTTAGCCCAATCCCATCCTACATCCCCTACTCTACCTACACCCAATTCCAGTGGCACAAACATAACCCAAGTCCCAGGCCCAATTGATGCTACCTCACCTCATCCTCCCAATAGCCCACCATCGGACCCACTTCCTCACACCTCTAATTTACCTACTGACCACCTTAATTATTTGACCGGCCCATCAAACTCGACTTCCTCACCAACCGCCTTTCCACCTCAGACTACACCATCATCACCCGGTTCCCCTATTCATCCACAACCGTCCCCACCCGTCCCATCACCAAGTACCATACCCGTACCACCCCCACCCGAAAAATGCGAACCCGAGCTATTTCAGGCATCACCAAACCAAAACAAATATTTAACCTTTCCACCCCAACCATTATTCTAATCCCTAAAACACCCCATGAGGCCCTGTCCAAACCAGCGTGGTACGATGCCATGGCTAACAAGTTTAATGCTTTAATTAAAAACATGACTTAGGAACTTGTCCCGAGATAGGAATATATGCATTTGATTCGTAGTATGTGACTTTTTCGCCATAAATACACGTATGATGGCACGTTGGAACGTTATAAGGCTCGGTTGGTAGGTGATGGTAGAAATCAAGAGGTCGATATTGATTGTGGAGAAACTTTCAGTCATGTGGTTAAACCCGTCACAATACGTATTGTTTTAACCTTAGCCCTTTCACAGTGATGGTCAATTCATCAGCTGGACGTCACCGGTGCCTTCTTGCATGTTAACTTATTGGAGACGGTTTACATGTACCAGCTTATGGGTTTTCTCCACAGAGATTATCTTGATCATGTATGCCGTCTTAGGAAATCTCTCTATAGCCTCAAACAAGCTCCTCGTGCTTGGTACCAAAGATTCACCGATTTTGTGCTCTCTATTGGCTTTATTCAGAGCAAAGTGTGATAATTCTCTATTTACTTTTCACCATGAGGGTGACATTGCTTACCTTCTCATCTATATGGATGACATCATTCTCACATCCTCCATAGATTCCCTACGTGTGCGACTTATTCGCAGCCTCGCGGCTGAATTTGCTATGAAAGATCTTGGACCTCTCACCTATTTCTTAGGTATCCTGGTTTCCCGTTCTACTGCCGGCATGTTCTTATCACAACAATCTTATGCCTTGGATATCATCTCACGCGCTGGTATGGATTCATGCAATCCAGTCGCAACACCGGTTGATACAGAACCGAAGCTCAATGCCACATCTAGTCCACCATTTGAAAATCTAACTCTATACAGAAGCCTTGCAGGTGCTCTCCAGTACCCCACGTTCACCAGACCAAACATAAGCTATGCAGTTCAACAAATTTGTATGCATATGCATGACCCAAAGACTGACCATTGGAATGCATTGAAACGCATCATTTGGTATGTCAAAGGCACGACTGATTATGGGCTTACGCTTTCGACCTCTTCGGATATATCTTTACGTGCCTACACAGATGCAGATTGGGCAGGCTGTCCTGACACGCATCGGTCTACTTCGGGTTATTGCGTGTACATGGAGTTGAATCCACTGTCATGGTCCTCCAAGCATCAATCTACTATATCCCGCTCGAGCGTCGAGGCGGAATATCGAGCCGTTGCTAACGTTGTTGCTGAAGTTTATTGGATCCGGAGTCTTCTACTTGAACTGCATCGTCCGGTCAAATCTGCTACTCTTGTTTATTGTGATAATATCAGTGCTATTTATTTTTCTGGTAACCTGGTACGGCATCAACGTACTAAACATATTGAGTTGGATATTCACTTTGTTCAGGAGCATGTACAGAGAGGAACAGTTCGAATTCTACATACTTCGACAAGATTTCAAATTGCGGACATATTCACCAAAGGCCTCCCAAGACTGTTGTTCGACGAGTTTCGTTCCAGTCTCAACATACGGAAACCTCCCGTTTCGATTGCGGTGGTGTAATAGAGTATAAATCTAGAATATTCCTAATGTAATTTAGGTAGATTATCTTGTAATTATTTTTGGTATTTCCTTTCTCCCCAAGTTTAAGAATTTTTATATATTATGATGAGAAAGAGGGAAAACATTGATCCATACTATTCTTGATTGGAGATAGATGTCCTTTGTGTTTTTATTGAAAGTTGATTTTCAAAAAATAAAATAAAATATTCATCTTGGAAATCATAGAAGTTTTCATGGTATAATAGCAGCTTATGTAGATTTGCACAATATTGGTCCTAAATTTTGTGAAATTAAATAAAAATAATTATACATCAATCTAATATAAGAATTTATCTGGCAACATATTATTTTAAATAAATAATCACTGAACAAATAATTGAAGAAAAAGCAAAGGTAAGATTCAAGTACAAGATAAAAATCCCTTTTTCCTTGTCAAAAGCGCTGGTTTATTAATGATTAAACTTTTCTTTTTGTCTGGTGATTAACTTAATATATCACTCAAGAAAACACTTCTTGACCAATGAAAAACTAAGGACATAAATGGTGTTTGATCTTCTTAAACATTTGCCTAATGATTTTGTTTCAGTTTTAATCAAGTATTTGCCTTTTGTTCTCCTTTACGTATGGAATCTCATCTCATTGTTTGTTGAGTTATATCACTAAGTTGCTTTTGAGATTCATTGTACTTGCAATATATTAATATGCAAGAATATTCAATTTATAGATATACAGTTCTTGTTGAGATTTTGTTTTCAAAATTGTAAGAAAAAATAATGTAATACATGGGAGATTGAATAACATGTATGGCATATAAACATAGATACGGAACCTCTTGTTACTATATTGTTTATCGTTTTGGTTAGTTTACAACAAAACTATATCATTTTAGTTAACTGCCTACAAACAATTTTTTATGATTTTACTGAATGTATCAATATTTTTGTTGTTTATAATGTTTCTCTTATCATACCTCTTGCTAGTGTAAGGTAAGTATAACTTATCAAGTCCATATATGTCGTGGTTGAATGGAATTTAATGTAGACAATAAAACTAGAAACACATAATTTATAGGGGTTAACTAAAAATATTTTAGCTTTTATGTAATATAACAAAAACAACAGAGTTTTAAATTGATTTATATTTACATTTGTGATAAGACTTATGTTTTTTTTTTTTTTTTTTTTTTTTTTTTTTGGGGGGGGGGGGGGTGGGGGGATTTGGAATTAAATAATCCCAACTTAGGGAAATTTGAACGCAATAATCCCAACTTGAAAACTGGAATATAACACTTCGAACCTGTCTTGTATTTTATTTCATTGGATCAAAACTAACTCAGTTAGTTAACCCCACATCAGACGACATGTGGACTGCCACGTCAGCAGAAAACTAACTGGGCTAACCCCAGTTAGTTTTGGTCCAATGGAATAAAATACAAGACAAGTTGGGAATGTGTAGGATCGACGAACGGGTCAACCGACAATCACGAGGTTTATATTCAGAGTGCGGAATCCTCTAAATATGTTCTAATAACAAAAACAACCAAGAAACAATGATATGCGAGTAATTAACACACACAAATGGGTCAAAAGATTAAAGATTTATCATTAAAACAGAGCTCGAGTGTTATAATGATCAAATCAGACTTCTCAGACCAGGGGAGGGTGTTTGGAGAGTGTGTGTGGCAAGAACTAATGATTAGGGTTATGATTGGGCCTATTTATACCTCCTATTCACGTACAGACCAGTATAGGCGATTATGAAGCTATGCCACATGTAATTATAGGCGATTAGGCCCTAATCGCCTATAACAACTAGCAATTAGCTTTTATTCATGTGAACAGTACTAGCAATTACACCCTATTCATGTGAACAGTGCTAGCAATTACACCCTATTCATGTGAACAGTGCTAACAATTACATTGTAATTGCCTGTACAGTAATGCTAATCGCCTATAGGTTCTAATCACACCCAAAACGCTTATAAACATCTCCAAACACCCCGAAACGCATCCAAACAACATATATACTAGCCTAGGGACATCATGTACTAACAGACTCCCCCTTGAACCAGGCTAGTAAACGTACAGAGACTTCAAAAGACAAAGTTTATAACACAGCAAAAACAACTTTACAGACTCGTAAACAGAACAAACAAAAATGACGCTCAGCAACTTCAGTCTTCACTTTACTTTGACATCGTCCTGATCCTTGTAAGTCTTGACCAGTCGCATCCAGCGTGAACTTTGTTGGCGTGGCAGAAGCGAATCACCCTCTGAAACTTTAAGGCTTGATCAGCTTCGGCTTCCAAGTGCTGAATGGGATACAGGAATAATGTCTCCACATCCTTTGCTGAACAGTTAATAAGCCACATAGGGTCCCATATTCTTATTTTCCTACAAGGCTTTGGTGAGTTGCTCAAGACTATCACTGCTTCGGTTTTAGCTGCATCATAATGCCAATAATAGAACTTTGAAGAGAAGTCTTGTTCAACAAGGACCATCGGTATCTTTGAAACACTTTCTGGTGGCTTGACTTTGTGCTTCCAGATTGGACTTTTGGTGAAGGGATGGAGCTTGCTTGTCTTGAATGATTTTGGATACTGACGTCTGAGAGTTTCCCATTCTCCCGCGCTTTCTTTTTTCAGAATATTGAAGAAACCTCGAAGATCATCGGCAGACTCATAATACAATGGATAGTGTAATCGAACTAAGTCATGAACATACCCGAATGGTAAGCTGAGAACCTTCAAATAAGGCTGAAAGTAGAGCAAACCGTCCTGCCATTTGACTCCCAGCATCCTAGCATGTTTGATGTTGGCCCAGCTGATTACATTACCAGACATCTTCAAAAGTCACTTCTTGAATATAGATTCCTGCACCAGATCTTTCTTCTTCTCAGACTCTTCTCCAGATGGAAACCATTTAGGATACTTCTGCCTGATCATATCATGTCTTTCTTTTACTTTATCAGGAACCGGAGTAGGATCAGTCTTGAGCTTTTCCTCAGCCTCATGAAGAATCTCCTCAGAAATATTCGGTATCCCAGTGCCAGAATCGTCAACTTCATATTCAGGAGAAGGCACTTTGGATCCATCTTCCATCTCAACTTCATGGTTATCCGGATTCAACTATGGAGTACCGTGACTTGCACCGAAAGATTCTCCGGGTGCTAAGCCAAAGATCTTTTCCAAATCATCAGGAGTAACCTCAGGAGGTATTTCACCATCCTCCAAATCATATTCTGAAGACTCTAGAGGTACGAATAAGTTGCCATCATCATCATAAGCAAAATATCTGTTTAGAGGCTCTACTATCTCTACAGTAACCATTGCTTGCTTTAATGATTCTCGCATCTTTTGAATCTTGTCTTTGAAAGGCTCCCCCTTAGCAGAAGAACCTGCTTCGGGATTCTTGCCTTGTGAATCATCTAGTTTCTTTTGTCGCCTCTTTCCAGACCCCGTTGATGATACGCCACCACCTGTGGCTCCAGGATCACCACCACCACCATCTTTACTATCTTTACCTCCATCATCATCACTATCTTCGTCGTCATCTTCTTCATCATCCGAATCATCATCATCATAATCAGCCTTAGAACTTGTAGCACCTTTGAGTCTTGGAAGGTCTACAATTATCTGGTTCACCTTGGCCTTCAGCTTCTTATTTCATGATCTGTATTTTGTGATCCGCTTTTCATTGTTGACATTTGTGAGCTGAAGCTGATTGCATTGGGATTCAACACTGGTAAGTCTAGCTAGAGTGCTTTGGTTAGACTCTACCAGTTTCTGATGAGATTCTGTAAGCTGCTGATTGGACATGAGAAGCATTCTATTTGAAGCTTGCAGCTCTTTGTTTGACTGGATGGTTTCACCGATCAACTCCAGCATAGCCCTTTCATTTTCTTCAACATTTGCATTTTTGCCCCTTAACTCAGCAATCTCACGCGCTTGTGCAACAACTATAGCAGTTAACTCACTGATCTGGCGTTGTAGTTGATCATTTGAGGCCAGTGCTGAGGAAGAGGAGAGCGGATCGGTTGACTTAGAAGTCGGAGGTCGAACTTCTTGTCGCATCTTCTTTATCAGTGCAATCCACAAGTCCATGTTTGAATCCGTAGGATATAAGATAGTTGCTAAGCATTTGATACCATTCACGCGGAGCTTGATGGAGTCCGTACAACGCTTTGTTCAATTTGTAGACTTTTTCGCGATGAAGCGGATCCTCAAAACCCGGTGGCTGAGCAACACACACCTCTTCCTTCATGATACCATACAGAAAAGTTTTCACGTCCATTTGATAAACCTTAAACCGTTTGTACGAAGCGTAGGGCTGGCATAACAGGTTACACGAACCTGTTAAGACACGAACACGAAACTTGTAAACACAAACACGACACGAAATCTAATCGTGTCATTTTTTTTCAAACACGAACACGAACCTGTGTATAACAAGTTAACACGATAAGACACGACAAGACACGATAAGGAACACCTAGTAAAATAAGTTAACAAGACAAGACACGATAAGACACGACAAGACAAGATAAGACACGACAAGACACGACAAGACATGATAAAAAAACACGATAATGCACGATAAGACTTGTTAAGACACATACACGATAAGACACGAACACGAAACATGTAAACACGAACACGACATGAAAATAATCAGATATTAACGTGTTGACCTGTTATAGACACGAAACCTGTTAAGGCCAAACACAAAACCTGTTAAAATCGTGTAGGTTCGTATCAGGTTATCGTGTTCGTGTCTAAATTGCCAGCCCTAACGAAGCGTAAGCTAAGAACATCCGGATAGCTTCAAGGCGTGCAACTGGAGCGTATACTTCGTTGTAAACTATTCCTTTGATTTGACTTTACCAGTTATTGATGACATCCAAAGTGTTAAGTGCTTGTGTTTGTTTAGTAGACATTATATATGTGTCTGAAAAAAGAGAGAGAGAGAGAGAGAGAGAGAGAGAGAGAGAGAGAAAAAGAAATAAGAAAAAAAGATCAAAGAAAATGCAATGAAAAAAAAAGTTGTTTGTGTTATTGGTCGAATATGACCGAAGTTGTGTTTATTAGCAGTATCGTGAATAAGGATTGTCATTCAAGTTGTTTCACCATTTTATTTTAGTCACTTTCAGCCTAAACGTTCACTATCTTTACCCTAAGCCCAAAACCCGTAAGTCCTTTAGATATGTGCATTGTTTATAACTAAGGTGTGATTGTTACACAAGCTTATGACAATAGAGTTGCATACATGGTTTTTGAGTGATTCATACTAGCACATTATATGCTAGTCCAGATATTCAGCCGAGTGAAGTGAATAATTGTGAGGGGTGTGTTGCATGAACATAAAAACTGGAAGCATGTTAAGTTTAGTTAGGTTAATTCTGTTTTTAAATGGAAATCAATTTGACTTGCTGAATTAACACATCTAATGCTGATCTGTAAATGGGGTATGACTTTGGACCTTAGCTAAGGTATGATGGGGCAGCTAGGGTGCTAGTCTGTGATAATGTGTTGAACAAAGTGATTATAATTTTTTTCGAGACTAAAAAAGATAAGTGTGGGGATGTGATGTGATGGTGAAAATATCTTATTAAAGTGTTAGTTTTTTATATGTTTTAGTGTTTGATCGATGCACTTTTGGTACACGTTATGTTGTATCTATAATAACTTATAATAAAAGAATTGAACTTTGATGATGTGGTATTCAATGGAGGCCTCAACCCCTCCTTGAATGTGCCACGTGGCATCATGTGAGATTTTTTAATTTTTGAGCTTTTTAAATAAATCTATATATATTATAATTATTTTAGGAAAAGATAAGAATTTAAAAACAAAATTAAATTTTCTCTCTAATGTTTCCTCCCATTACTTTTAAACGTTAATATATTTTATATACGAGATTTTTTAAAGAAAAAAATTACACCAAATTAACGAGCATTTTATTATCTTTCCAACGAGTACCATAGTGCTATATAAAAAACGGAGAAAAAAACGACTATTTTTGTGGGGTTTTGGCATCATGTGAAGCTCTCTTTTAAATTATTTATTTTGTTTTTTAAATAAAATTTATATCTATATTATTTTAAATTTCAAATATGTTAATTAATATCTTTTCCTTATTTTCCCCTCACATTTTTAAATATTAGTGAACTATTAATTATTTTTTTAAATTACAAATATGTTAATTAATATTTTTATCTTTATTTTTCTTATTTTCCCCTCACAATTTTTAAACGTTAGTAACTTTCATATATTACAATTTTAGAAAAAAACAATTTACACCAAATTAACGAGTGCTTTATTATCTTTCCAACGAGCACCAAAATGCTATACAAAAACGAAAAAAAAATGTTTTTTTATAGTGAGTTTTATGTTTGGTATGTTTTCTTCTTTTATAATTTTTTTTATTAAGTCATATTAGATTTTTTAATCCCGGGACTTTCCCAGGGTAATCAGCTAGTTATTAGAAAATGTATATATTTTTATTAGTTTTTATATTTTGTGGATTATCAAGGTTTGGATTCTAACAAATTGGTAATTATTTTCGATCAAAATTATTGCAAAAGAAAGGTATGGAATTAATTAATTAAGGTGAAGTTAGTACTCCACATGTTTTTATACACTTAAGTTCCATGGTGAATTTGGATACCTATTAGTTAATTGTCATATTCATTTGGGCTTATTGATTTATTGGTGGACTATTAAAATTTGCGTTGGGTCACAACAAGGAAAAGGAAGAAGCCTACAACAAAGTCGGTGGAACATTGTGGAAACTGATATAAGCTAGGAGTTCGATAGGTTGGATTAACTTTTGAACGACAATTATATTGGAGGAGGGCTGTTGGTGGACAAAAAAAGTAGGCACAGCCTTCTTGGCTGAGGAGGAGTGATCGCACAAGAGGAACAAGAGGGGAGGCATGCACGCTACCAAGATGCAAGGCTAAACCCTTTGTAACTTTTCCCGGATGAACGGTTTTAGTATTTTTTTTTATTAGACTTTGTTTATTTACATTATGAACTGGTATATCTTGACCACTTGTGTTTGAGTTGTTGAAACGTTTATTTATATTTGAATTATCTTCTTTTACCAAACGTATTGGCAATTTCTTGCATTGTTATCGGGGTGGTAATTGGTGGGTAATTGATATTTTTGAGCGGACAATTAGGTTGCACGGTTATTATTAAAAACTGTCCATAGTTGTTAATTCAACTCATAAATCCCAAGGCAACGTCTATGTGGTGTTCAAGTAATTAAACTAATTTTATGTTAAAATATATAACCTGGATCCCGGGTGGAAGTTACTTTTCTCTAATCTGATAACTCTTTCATTCTTAATTATTTACTCACTTTTAATCAACCAAAATTACAAATCAAGATTCGTAGTTAATTAATTTAATTTTCAAACTTATACTGACCACGCGTTCCCTGTGGAGACAACCTTACTTACCCGTACTGGTATAGGTATATAAGTCATAAATACTTGTTTTTTATTAGCCCACGACAGCTACGTCACCAGGTTGAGGGCTTATATCAATCATGATTTGCACCAATGATTAGATACGATGTATTCTATAATCTTTGATTATCTTCATACATTTAAAGTTCCTCAATTCGGTAACTTTAGATTTTGGCATTAAAGCTCTTTTATAAAGATACCCTGTCTGATCTAGGTCAGTAAAACCTTACGACAGAAGATCAGATAGGCTATCCCCAGATAACTTATAACATAACGACTCGAAACCTCCGAATTTTGTACAAACCCTATCAAACGAAATTACGGTATTAAGACCATATGCCCATGAGGTGTTCATCCACATAACAATCGTTTGATATGTATGTATCTGGCACGCAGTAATAGGTCTACGAAGCCTACCAGCACATCGCACAGACTCAACACACGCCTTATATAGTATTTCAATTCTTTAGCATATGTCAGATCCCCACTGATGTATTATCATTTCCTCTTTTTATCCTGGAAAATCATTTTGGGTTTTTCTGATATTTATGGGTTTTTGGCTTTTTCAATGTTTTTGGTTTTTCTCAAAAATTCTAAATACTCCCCCTAAAATGTAAAACATATTTTTGGATTTTTGATTTTTCTGAAAAACAGCAAAAACTAAAATAAAGTGATAAATCGAGGTGATGATCAAGCTTGTTTCTCTTTTACACCATTAGCTTTTAGCAAAAATTCGAATCTCGATCTGTCAAAAGCTTTGGTTAAAAGATCAGCCCTCTGATAATTAGTGTGGATTTTGACCATGTCAATCAACCCTTTAGGATAACAATCACGGATAAAGTGATACTTAATCCGGATATGCTTAGCCTTAGAGTGATTATTCATGTCTTTCGTGAGTGCTATGGCAGCTTCATTATCACAATAAATTGGGGTTTTAAGATACTGCAAACCGAAATCGCGCATCTGCTGTTGAATCCATAGAACATGTGAACAACAACTAGAGGCTGCCACATATTCTGCTTCACAAGTAGATAGAGCGACCGCTGTCTGCTTCTTACACTGCCAGGTCACGAGCCTGCTCCTAAAGAATTGACATCCAGCCGTTGTGGATTTACTGTCTTTGTCACAGCCACCAAAATCTGCATCACTGAAAGCAACAAAGTCAAAACTATCATCATTAGGGTACCAAAGTCCTCTCGACGGACAACCCTTCAAATATCTAAGGATTCGTTTGACGGCTGTAAGATGACCCTGTTTTGGCTTCGATTGGAATCGTGCACAGAGACATGTTGCGAACATAATGTCTGACGAGATACAGTCAGGTACATCAACGATCCGACTATGGCTCGATAAGTGAATGGATCAATGAGCTCCCCCTTAGCGTAAACTCCAATCCCGTGATTAGGTTGTATCGAGGTATCCATAGGCTTGGAATCTTCCATCTGGAACCGGCTCAAGACTTGAGATACGTATTTCGTCTAGTGAATGAAAATGCCCGTTGGCAATTGATCCACCTGCAAGCCTAGGAAAAACTGCATTTCTCCCATTGCGCTCATCTCGAACGTTTCCTGCATCACTCTTTCAAATTCTCTGCACAAAAGTTTGTTAGTTGAACTAAAAATAATATCGTCAACATGAATCTGAACGAGAAGCAAGTCACCCTCTGTTCTTTTCGTGAACATGGTACAGTCTACCAAACCTCGTTTGAATCCTTTAGAAAGTAGGTACGTGCTCAGCTCCCCATACTATTGGCGTGGAGCTTGGTGCAACTTGTAAAGTGCTTTGTTGAGAACATAAACCTTATCCCGGTGGATACGATCTTCAAAGCCTGGTGGTTGACCAATGTAAACCTCTTCCTTGACCACACCGTACAGAAACGCGCTCTTCACATCCATTTGATACACCTTGAATTTCTTGTAGGAAGCAAACACTAGAAACATTCGAATAGCTTCTATACGTGCTACAGGTGCATAAACTTCATTGTAGTCTATTCCTTCAGTTTGACTAAATCCCTGAACGACCAATTGAGCTTTGTTTCGTACGATTACTCCTCGATCATCTTCTTTACACTTAAAAACCCATTTAGTACCAATCTTCTTTCTTCCTGGAGGTAAATCTGTAAGTGTCCAAACTCCCAGCTTCTGAAACTGTAATAATTCCTCTTGCATAGCTTCAACCCAGGCATCATCCAATAAAGCATCTTTTTATGTCCGCGGCTCAACTTGCGAAACATAACAAGGAAAAGACCAGTCATTTTGACAACCAGACTTTTAAATTTTAGCATACAGGGCTAGGGCTCCAATATTATCATGTGAAGTTGCTCGACGAAGTTGTCCTCTAGTCATAACACTGCTTTCGGGGTCACCAGCAACTTGCTCAAGTGGATGAATCTGATGAATCCGAGAATCCGGATGATCAGGAACTTGAACTCTAGTTTGATTAGTTAGATTCTCTGCCATATCCAAATCATTACCCATATTTGATGATGAAGCAACATGTGGATTTGGGTTCACTGGTGGTTCCTCCGAAACATGATCTAGAATAGCTTCACTGGTAACATCATCTTCATTTTCCGATTCAGATGAATTAAGAGTAGTCGAAGCTTCTTGAAACACTTCTTTTTCATTAGCAGGAACGTTAGTATTATTAGAAGCTACTGGAGGAGTTACGGTGATCGGACGTGTGACACCCCAGGAAAATCCCACATCGGCCGTGGCTAGGAGAGATCCTTGGTTCATAAGTAATGTCTTGCCTCTTAAATAACCAACGCGTTTTGGGGCTTAATGTTAGTGGATGAGAGGAGAACTCCACAATTAAGCGTGCTCAGGTAGGAGAAATTTCAGGATGGGTGACCTCCTGGGAAGTCTCCACTGGGTAACCCAAAAACAAATCCGTGAGCTCTGGATGGGCAAAGCGGACAATATTGGTGGCGAGAGGGGCGGGGTGTTACAGATGGTATCAGAGACACTCCTGTGCCGTTCAGGATGGTGGGTACATACCTCATCAGGGATGATGAGACTCTAACAGGGGGTGAATGTGACACCCCAGGAAAATCCCACATCGGCCGTGGCTAGGAGAGATCCTTGGTTCATAAGTAATGTCTTGCCTCTTAAATAACCAACGCGTTTTGGGGCTTAATGTTAGTGGATGAGAGGAGAACTCCACAATTAAGCGTGCTCAGGTAGGAGAAATTTCAGGATGGGTGACCTCCTGGGAAGTCTCCACTTGGGCAACCAAAAACAAATCCGTGAGCTCTGGATTGGCAAAGCGGACAATACTGGTGATGAGAGGGGCGGGGTGTTACAGGACGCACCAACGATGATGTCACTATGTTATCACACTCGTAATAAAGTCGTAATACAGCCTATTCAACCAAGTTATCTAGATTGAATGATTCAAAAAAATCTTTATAATCAAACATCCAGTCTGGACCACTTCCTTGTACGTTCTGAGTGTATCGTTGTACTTCAACATTAGCTCACTCCTCCACCTGACGAGTTCTTTTGTTGAATACCCGTTTGAGCGGGGTTGCATATCCAAGAAAGTATCCCTCTTCAGCTTTCGGTGCAAACTTCTTAGGCGGATTCAACATCGTACAAAGTGCCCCAAACGGTTCTAGATACTCCAAATTCGGCTTTCGTCTATTCAACAGTTTATAAGAAGTTTTGCCAAACTTCTTCACTGTTAATACACGATTCAAAGTGTAACAAGCTGCGTATATAGCTTCATTCCAGAACATTACTGGAAGATTCGAATCCGCAAGCATTGTTCGTGCCGTTTCTATTAGAGTCCTGTTTTTCCTTTCAGCAACACCGTTCTGTTGTGGAGTATACGGAGCACTATATTCATGATGAATTCCTTTGTCTTCACAAAGTGCATTCATTTGGGAATTCTTGAACTCAGTCCTGTTGTCACTACGAATTCTTTTAATCTTCAATCCATAAACATTCTCCAATCGGGCGAACAGAACCTTCAAATTATTAAACGTGTCGCTTTTGTGTTGCAAGCACATCACCCACGAAAATCTCGAGTAATCATCAGTAACCACAAGACAGTAAAGCTCTCCAGAATGACTCTTACGCTTGACAGGTCCGAACAAATCCATATGCAAACGTTCAAGTGGCATATCTACATAGTTCACTTTCTTCGATTTGTGGGACTGTTTGTGCTGTTTACCCTTTTTGCAACTCACGCATTTATCATTGAGATGAAAATGCTTCACATTAACCCCATCTACAAGCCCGTTCTTCACCAAATGATTTCATCTTTCTAAGGTGAATATGCCCCATCCTTCTGTGCCACATTATTGATTCTTTTTCTGTAGCATTGGATAGAAAACATGTGAATTGGCCCTGGATTATCATGGCTTTGCTCATATTAAGAATGTACAAATTGTTCACTCTTGGTGCTCTCAACATTATCCATTCCTTTGGTATGACGAAGCCGGATTTTAGAATATAGCAAGATTTATCACCAAAGTGTAAAGAAAACTGTTTGTCACAAATTTGGCTGACACTCAACAGATTATAATTGATTTGCTTCACATAAGATATTCTCTCAAAACTTACGATCCCATTGCTAACACTCCCTTCCATTGTGATATAACCTCCTTTATTACCCGCAAACGCTACATAACCTCCATTCACGTTCTTGATGTCGAATAATAACGTTAAGTCTCTGGTAATGTGCCTAGAAGCTCCACTGTCTACAATCCAAAGACTGCTAACAGTGCCAGCTGGAGCTCCCTGCACCAAACCAAGAAATGATTAGATCTTTCGGGGGACCCAAGCCTGTTTGGTCTTGGGTCTTTGAGTGTTAAACTTCAAAAAATTCATTTTCAACAACATTTGGTTTTGAATCGACCCTTTTCTGATCATTCAAACCTTTCTCATCTTTAACTTAGACATTAGCATTTGAGGTGGAAGCACCCGGAGAACCCACCGGTGACCAAGATTGTTCGGAACGTTTAAGAATCCTAATATGATATTTTTGCGTCTCAGCAGGTTTCTTTGTATCGTTCGTAAAGGAAACTTTCTTAGTTACCTTTCTAGACTTAACAGAAATAGGTCCATCTTTTGACATAACAGCAGGTTTAGGAAAAACCTTTTGTTTGTCATTAGTCAATTTCACCATTTGTTTCTTTAGGTGTTTCTCCATAGCAATCTTGTTTCAATTATCATAGCAAACTGACGATTTTCCATCTTTTGAAAATACCAACTTTGATTATAAAATGGTGGTCTTTGAGGAATAAAATGTCATTGTGGATATCTATGATTATCGAGTGGACTTTGATAAGGCTGCTTTTGCTCAACTTCGTGCCTTTTGTGTCGCACATACGTGCAGTGAGCAAGTAAATGCCCTCTCTCCCCGCAATTGTAACATGCACGGTATTCTTCAAATATATTTTTAGCACCCGGCTTAGCATATGAAGTGATCGGAAATTGATCATCAACACATTTACGTCTTAAACTCATTGGAGCTGGGTCCATTGAGTAAGCTGGCTCAAAAAATGCATTCGCCTTTTCTTTTGGCTTGATGAATTCAGTGACATGAACTTTTGGTTCTTTGGGAGTATCACAATTCAATTTCTTTAAAAGTTCTAGAGGAAAGTCATTGGTCCTTTCGTGTTTAGGAAACCAGATTGTACTCTCCTGCCAGATTTTATCAATTTTTGAATAGTTTGCAAATTTTATTGGATACTCCTCGTCAGAAATTATCTTATCGGATCCTTCCATCCTATAGAAAACTTTGACGGGTTTGTCAACTGAATCATTTTTCACATTCTTGGTAACTGATTGATTCACTCTATGTGCATTAGCCTGAGGATGAGAAATATGAGAAGGTGACACTGGTTCATATGAAGTATTAGATTCATAATCTGACGTGGAATCCGATTTGACTGAACTCTCCGATGTTACGTTGTTGAAATTGTGATTCTCAAACAACACTGGAGAAGGAACAGATTTGTAGTTTACACTACCGGATTGTGATGGTTCTTCAATGATGTGGTCAACAACATATGCTATATGTTTATAGCTTTCTAACTTCTTATTGACCTTCTCAGCAAAACACTTGATTATGGCCATTTCCAATTTTGTGTTTTCAAGCTCATTTATGTAATTGTTGATGGCAAGTTGTTTTATAGCAAGGGTTTTCTTTAATTCTGAAATGTCCTTTTTATACCCTTCAAGTGTTTTGTTGAATTCCTGTGAATCCTTACGATAAGATTGAATGTTGATTTTAGCACTCTCAAGGTTAACCCTGAGTTGCTTATTTTCCTTAGCCACTCTATCGCAAGTACCATAATATTTATCACTATTCATGTAAATGGTAGAATCAGAACATACCGGTTTTGGTGCATCAGTCATAGCCATAAGCGCGAAATGAGCCTCCTTCCCAGCAAAGACATTAGAATAGTCAATCTTTGTAAAGGCATCATCCATTATGCATGGCCTTTCATGAAATGGGGAATGGACATAGTGGGAAAATTACTTAAAGCTCCTGGTGGAAAGGTGTTTATGCTGGTCATGACTGATTATTTTTCAAAATGGATCGAGGCCGAAGCATTTGTACAAGTCAGAGAAGTGGTGTCCTTCATCAAAAGAAACATCCTTACAAGATTTGGTATACTAGCTGAGATCATATGTGACAATGGATCTAAATTCATCAGCAACAGAACTACTAGTTTTTGTGAAAGTTGGGGAATCAAGATGATGACCTCACCACCTGTCCATCCTCAAGCTAATGGACAAGCAGAATCTTCCAACAAAATCATCGACAACAACTTGAAGAAAAAGCTTGGAGAAAAGAAAGGAAAATGGGCAGAAAAGCTTCCAGTCGTACTTTGGGCAGATATAACTACATCCAAGAATGCAACTAGACAAACAACTTTTTCCATGGTATTTGGAACAGAAGCAATGCTTCCATCAGAAATGGTAATGCCTACAGCAAGAAGACATCTCCAGGATGCGACTACCAATTCAGAAGTATTGCTTCAAGATATCGAAACAGTGGATGAGCTTAGGGATGCAGCTAAATTGAGGATGGCAGCTTATCAACAAAGGGTACCCAAAGCTTACAACAAGAATATAAGGATAAGAAGATTCCAAGTGGGAGATTTGGTCTTAAGAAAAGCCTTCCAAAACACTACAAAGCCAAGTGATGGTAAATTAGCTCCTAAGTGGGAAGGACCCTACTTGATCGATTCTGAGGCTGGAAAAGGAGCATATTGGCTCTTGACCATGGAAGGTGAAATTCCACCAAGATCTTGGAATGCAATTCACTTAAAATACTATCATGTATGAAGACTCATGTGACTAATCT
The DNA here is from genome assembly GCA_028751855.1 of Ambrosia trifida. Taxonomy (NCBI): domain Eukaryota; kingdom Viridiplantae; phylum Streptophyta; class Magnoliopsida; order Asterales; family Asteraceae; genus Ambrosia; species Ambrosia trifida. The sequence goes on from CM054123.1 coordinate 85,281,512, forward strand.
CTCTGGAAGAGAAACCATGGTTCGGATTACTGGTTAATCATCTCCATATGCAGGTATTTCTCTTCATTTTATTTTAATTATTTCATCGATATTGCAACTAAACATGGTCTAGAAATAGTCCATCCTGAGAATTTTCCAGGTCTATCCTGAAGATGCAGCTTCGAAGACTAGGGGTTGGCCACCCTCTCATACGTTAAGGTGTCTGACACTTTCCTAAGGTTTAAACATTTTCACCTTTCACATTGGGTCAGCAACCCCGCCTGGAGCGCACGTATTCATGTATATCTTCATGATGATGGGACTAGTTCATGTAAAAGTGGATGACAATTTCATCATTTTTGGAATATACATTGAATCCCTAAGGTTTAGACATTTTTCAATGTCTCTTTCTCGTATTTGGCCTAGTCACCAATGGCCTTGACACTACTTATATTTGGCCTTGATGCCAGTTATCCTCAAGATGCTACATTAGGCATTATCGACTGTTATTTCTAAAGATCATCTATCGTTATGGGCATGACCCCAGTTTATAAAAGGTTTTATCACCAGTATGACAACTAAGTTCACCTTTTTACAGGTTATTATCAAAAGTTATTAATCCTTTCTTGGAAAGGGAAAAAGACTCTAAGTCTATATGAAAGATACCACACTGGGGACATCTTCAAGATGATGAAGATTATCCTAAGGATGTAACAAGGACTGGGGACATCTTCAAGATGTCATCGGAATACTTTGAAGACCAATTGTTTAATTGGGATGAAGGTATAAACTTATTTCACACTTTATCACTTAACATTTGGTAATGGTTGCAGAATAACAAAGGAATACAGATAAGGAACACGAAGAAGTAGCGTCAAAACAGATTACCATTTTATTTATAGTTCAAAAAGTAATGTCAACCCATGGCTTCATCCTAAACCAGGACCCATCCACCAGCGGTCAACATCTATAGTCCAGGTCAAGAGAAAGACTTGGGGCTTCGTCTTGAAAACCAAGATCCCTCTACCCCAATTCTTTCGTTGTCTATACAAACATAAAAGTAAATTGTTCAAAATGGTTCACAACCTGCCACCACTTAAACTATCACAAAAATCCTAAAAAAGTGGGCTCAGGCCTAGTTTTTACATCCTTCATTGCCCACTTAAAACTCCTTAGCCACCACAGCTTCCTCCACCACACGCTCCTTGGGTGCATCCTCGGGATCAGCATCAGGAATAGGCTCATACACCACCTCTTTTCCTCCCAAGCTTCTGATCTTATCCTGCCAGGCTTCAACATCCCAATCCTCCTGCTTGAAGTTGGGATCCTTAGCTTGTAGGGCCATCTTCACCCTAGCTTGGAGAACGGAAACCGTGGCAGACGTTACAAGCCCTTGCCTATATTCCTCCATCTCCTTCTCATGCCCCTGCAACGCCTTAGCCTGCTCACCCTTCACCGGTTTAAGCTCAGTTTTTACCTTACCAAGCTCCTTTTCAAGATGTTTGCTCTTATCTTTTTGCATCCTCGAGCTTGGCCTTGGTGTTGTTCATTTCAATAGCTACCTCATCCAGGGAGTTTAGCGGATATTCGTGTCCCTACAAAGAATAGAAAACAGGTGAATATTTCGTCCTTAAACACATATTTGCAAATATTTTATGCTATCTTTAGGATAGCTTCACACCTGAAGAGTAAATTGGGAAATTTTGCCCAAGATATCATTAAATTTGAGACCTTCAAAAGGGGAGGTCTCTTGGGCTAGAGTAGAGGTAGTAGCAGTCCTCCTTTTCTTGGAAGAAGCAGGAGTCTTAGGCTTAGGAACAGAAGGAGGAGGGCTTGTCATCCTGGAGCTGGATGGAGAAGTAACCATGGTTGCCTTAACATCCTGACTGTCAATGTCATCAAGGTCGAAGAAGGCAGGTTTCTTTGTTGAAAAAAGAAAAAGAAACACAAAGTTATACAAGTACACTAAAACAAGATATAAACATCTTTAGGATGTAACAGGTGGTACTTACCAGACATTTCTGTGGCTTGGCTAGTGGAATGACTTTCTTGTGCTTCAAAGGTTCTAACTTTCTCAGGAAAATCTAAAACAGTTTTACACCTGATGAAAGAATCAGTCAAAAGAGGAGCAAGCTTAGCAAAAGAAGTACCTGTCACAAAAAAGTTTTAAAATATTAATGGCATCTTCAAGATGTAACCACGAAAACCTTTTTATCCCTAAAAAAACTTTATGATTTTTACCACTTTTTAACCAAGACATAGGGATATCATCCCCAAAATGAATGGAATCCCTCTTTACAAAGAAAATTTTAGACTTCCAGGATCTGTCAGATTTAATAACATTGAACAGGAATGGAGGGTCTTTATGTATGAGTTGAAGAACATAATGGCTGGAACCGTGAGTTTTCAGCTTATAAATATAAGACATGTCACTAATCTGGAGATTAATGCCATTGTTCTCAATGATCTTATTACAGACCATTAGGACCCTCCATATTTCAGGCATGGCTTGGGCGTATGCCATCCCAGTCACATCAAAGAATTCTTTGATGAAAGGAGGGAATGGATACTTTAGGCCAAGAAGAAAAGGCAGATATAGAAAGCAAACCCATACTGAGGATGCAAAATCAGATTTTGCACCCAGGTCATAGGGACGAAATTCTGCAGAACTGGGAAAGGCCACTGAGTCCTTCAGAATTTGTATGTCCCTATCAGTAAAGGAACATATCTCTTGTTCTGGATTACTTAGCAGGTTTTGAGATGTGAAATCCTTTGAGATTCCAACACTGCCAGTAGATCTGGTTGATTTCTTGCCCATCTTCAGAATATTATCGTAAAAGTTTTGAAGAAATTAAAGAGAACAGGGGAGAAGAAGATATGAATTACCTTTTCAGATAATCGTGGGTGATTATAAAGGAGAAAATGAAGGCCTAGATATAGGTGGTAAAAAGTGATGAGGTGTAACGGTCATCATGAAATATCAGCCTGATACTAGCCGTTATCTATCCTGACATGCGTCCAATCAACTTCAGAGATATGCTTGAGGCATTGAAAATATTATAACAGTTATAGATATTAACGGTAACATATTTTTGGGGATAATTGTTGGTGGTGAAATCCTGAGGATGGATTTACCTTAAAAATTCTATGTGACATCCTCGGGATGGTGAAGGACTAAGCAGACTTCAGGATGTAACAGCATTCTGACATATGAACATCCTGAGGATAGACTAACGAATTATCTTGTTCTAATGTTATTGCAGGTGTAATCAATGAATGAGTAAGACTTGTAACTCCCCTTCAACGGCTACAAAGTCTTGCTAAGTCAAGATATCGAGGATGCGGGAGTTGTACGCATATAAGCTTGAAGAATGAGTCAAAGTCTAACCACCAAAGTAATGAATGCTAGGAGAAAAAGGTAGAAACTGTTATCCAACGTCCATATCAGTTGAAACCCCCTCAACGATCACCTGAAACAGTCCACAAGATCATTGAAGAGGGTGGATATCATGGGATTCATTATTTACTTTCGCTTAACTATATATAGGTGTATGATGAACAAAAATAAGACACTTACACATTATCGAACACCTGATATTAGCTGAAAAACACTTGATAGTCTCTCTACACACACAACACTACACATTTGTAACCATAGTTTGTTCATCATACGTCCAAAGTTGTAACACTTTTTACCATTTTAATATTAACAAACAAGGTAGGGGCCTAGACTCCGAGTGTTGTTCTTTGTTGCTTTATACTTACATTTCTTGCCTTATCATTCTGCCAGACAGTTACATCCTCAGGATATAACTGTCTGTCCTGAACTCATTCTTTGCCATCCTAAGCATAGTTGTCATTTTGTTATTATTTTAATATTACAAACTGTCATCTTGGAAATAGCACTAGGTTGTTGTCATATTTCTCACATCTAGCACTCTACCTCACTTTTACTAATTTGGAAAAAAAAAATTATTTCTATTTGGTAATTTTTGACCAAAACAACAATCACAAAAAAAAAAAAAAAAAAAAAGATTAGATTTTGGTTAATAAAAACATTAAGTTCAATAGCCTCTCTGGACTTCCATATACTCCACCTCGTCGTATAGCAAATAACTCCAGTGAACTTCTTCCACTTCTTAGAGCCAGACAATCCCTCTATCCATCTAACCATATTCATGCAGCTACCAATCGATGCATAAGTAATAAAAGAAAGAAGAGGAGTTCTTCTTTCTTTTTTGATTACCTTCCTCGCGTATGTATAAGACCGAATCCATTCGATTTCTAAAAAAGATTACTAATCCTTAACTTTTCGAGGAATCCTTCATCAGTGGTTGTGAATGACTGATTTTTTCAATGTTTTTGATCTTGGTTCCATAGGAGCAAGTCAGAAAGTAAAACCATCTGAGATAGTTTGGAATATTAAATAGAAGACAATTACGCTCGACCGGTGGATCGAATTGATGAACCTTTCGAACTTTCTTTTATCCACGGTGCGATACCCACAACTTTGCTAATTCGAGTGCGAATTGCATTACCTACTTTATCCTTCGTAGTGATTTGAGACTTTCTAGTCGAGGCCAGATAAAACCAAAGATTGCAGCTAGACATCAACCACAGCATTCCTATGTTTTTCTCGACTACAGTCGATCAACGGAAGGCATCTCTGATCCACCGATTCACCACTGAACGGCTTTGGATAAGAAAGAATACCGTATGTGATGTCGTTTCGATGCAATGGAGGGAATTCTGATCCAGTCACCCACAACCTTTAGTTCGGTTATAAGATCTGTAAACCAAATTTTAAACAAATATAAATCGAAAGAGGCGTTGACCGGTGAAAAATACGTATGCAACTATTAAAGTACAACAAACCTGTAGTTTCGACTATTATGGTAACCATAAATATAATGCCATAGATGCCTCTCATCAATGTCCACTTCACTCACATGTTGATAAAAAAATTAGGATAGAAAACTAATTACTTGAAAATTAAAGACTGACGACACTTACAATAGATGAAAAGATGATTCATTGACGGGATGACATATTTGAAAGCATACTCATAACAAAAGATCATCTTATAGTCTTATGCAAGTTTTTTTTCTACGCACGGGCCAAAACAGCTGAAGATAACATACCGTTTCAGGGATGGTTGACCCAGCGAGCACACGGGAGATATGCGCAGAGAAGCTTGGTAATTCATAATAGACACATCTGCAGATTGGGAAAGAAACATAAAAGTGATCTTCCAATAGGACAATTATAATCTAGGTGGTGAAACTGACTGTCAGAGAGCATTTTCTTGCAAAACATCAGGGTGCTTCATCGACTCTAGCATGGGTTGGACAACACCATTTATACTATCACTGAAAAGATTCAAGAATAAAAAAATAAACTTCAGAAAAATATAATCATACAGACAACTTAATTTCAATACAAAATCACAAACCTTAGGCCTGTATCAATCATGATCGAGTTATTCTGCTTGCTAAATTCCACGCTATTAAAGAAAGATATGATCCGGGAAGCAAAAGCTTCAGACATTTTTCTTTTAGCTTCATCCGCCTGAGCATAAACATATTAATACAATGTTTAACTAAATGTCTAAGTACTAGATTATGCAGATCGGTTGGCCTTACACTTGGTTCTTTCTCAATTTCCTTTGTTGCATAAAGAAGACGATTCTCGTCGATAAATGGAAGCTTACATGCACCCTTAAAAAGTGGATTAAAAGACACGATAAGAATATTAAAGCAATGAACAAACCAGAGCCCAACGCGAGTCAAGGTTGCTTTCAGATTTGAAATCAACATTTATTAAAATTAATAATGATCAATTGCTAACCCGCCAAAGAAAACTTTTTCCATCTGTGTCCGTATTGAAATCTGAGTATAAATGATAGGGGAAAACGTGAATACAATGCTTTCCAAAATAAGTAAACAATGTATATGTGTGTTCGAGTGTATATATTAAGAGGGTGTTTGGGATTGAGTTTGGAAATGCAAAAGTGCTTTTAGTCAAAAGTGCTTATTGGCTTATGACTTTTTGATCGAAAAGGAGTTTAAAAAAAATGTTTGGATTAGCTTTTGGGATGAGAAACGTTAAAAAGTCAATAAATTATTGTTTTTATAAGTGTTTCGCTAAACTTATTGTGAATATTGGTTGTATGGGTGGTAAATTTTTAATTTTTTTCCAAAATTCAAAAGTCAAAAGCCAAAAGCCAAAAGACAGGATTTCTAACTTCTCAAAAACAGTTTTCCCCCCTTAAAAGCCAAAAGCCAAAAGCCAAAAGTCAAAACAGAAAGTGCTTTTGGGTTACACAAACAACTTATTGACTTATTGGCTTTTTGGAAAAGCCAATAAGTCAATAATTTGTTTTGAAACTCAATACCAAACACCCTCTAAAACGATCTATAATAAAAGGAATGTATCGAACCTGTAATTTTTACTATTACATGTAATGAGACAACTTGGATAAAGGTTAACCGATAAAGATTAACCTTTTGTTATCTCTTCAATGACCCAGCTCGATATGAAAAAAAACATATCGGTACCCGCCCAGGTAAAAGTGTCTTCATATAAACGAAACGAAAACGTAGATTGAAACATTGTGACCCCGGTTAAATATATTTATGACTCTGTCACTTGTTACAATTAGAACTTAACTTCTACCACATGCAAAAATATTAGTTGTTCGAAACCAAATTTAAACTCTCATTAGTCATTACGACAATACAACATAATATAAGTACAATATAGAAACATATTTTAAGTATATAGATTGAGCCATTGAGGTGTTATGTACTCTAGTTGGTCTAATAACATCATAAATCACACGGATTGATGCGTGTACCCCAACCCATATTTTTTGCCCATTATCTATCACATGCAAGCAAATTTTTTCTCTGGAAATGATTAATTAATCATTTTTTAATTAATAAAAAAAAAGATTCCTATAGCTACTCCAGGTTATAATAATCTGTCAGTGAAATCCTTGGCTCAAACTCCCAAACACTAGAAACACAACTCTAGATGCATGTACGTGTTCCCAATAATATATTGCACTAGAAGCATGGACTAATGTGTATGCTTGTTTCAATTATCTATCTCAATTTCTCGATAATAATAGTTTATAATGATCATCAAACTTGCCAATAAACAGATTAGATCGATATAATTATGAATTTGTCATGTCAGGGTGATAAAACTATAGCTCACTCGTCTGATCCTGTTGTGGCTAGAGGTGAGCAATGTTGGGTTTAATCTTGATATAAGTAGTTTTAATTTATTATTTAACTGATAATTTAATGTGATGTTTAGCAGTTAAGTTTAGATATAGGTTTTGTTGGTATGTTTATCTAATAAGGAGTCATTATTTGACTAGAATATGTAGCTTGGTGATCAAGTGTGTCTAGTATAAATAAGGTTCAATGCTTTATTATTTTGTGTGGTGGTTTGATACTAATAAAATAAAAGAGCCGTGAGTGCGTTTCTCACAATATATGGTTGTTTTTTTGTGTTTGTGACCCGATTGCTCCAACAATTGGTATCAGAGCACACACGATCTAATGCCTGTTGAATCACCACCGAAGAAAATCGAATCAACGATTGGTTTGAAGGTTGTTTGTTACGAAGTTGCTGAAAATCAATCTGTGATAGCTCGTATTGTGAAAGCGGATGTGAAGTTTCAAACAGAGAATTGTGCGAGTCAACTACGAGAAATCGATCGGAGCGAGTCCATCGAGTGGAAGTCAATCACCTGCGATAGGTGTGGAGTTACCTGAGTGATTCGGGGTGGTACGGTGTGAGACCGTTGTTTACCTGAGCGATTCGGGGTGGTACGGTGCGATACCGGTGAAGAGCGAGTATGGTGTGATACCTGAAAGAGAGCAGTTGGTTAATCAGTGAGGGATTGATTAAACGGAATAGTAAGTATTGGGTTATCTGGCGATTGGATAGATTGGATAAACAAGAAGATCGGCCAAGATAGAGTTGAATTTTATGATTTTAGGATAATCAATTTAATTGTTAATACAAGTTTGTCGTGATTTGTAAGACAATGAACTAAAATTGCTTGGTTTGTTGTGTGAGTCGGAAAATATAACAGCGATCAAGATCAAGAGGAATTAGTTGGTTTAGAAAACTAAAAGTAAATTATTTCTTTGGAGTTGTGATAGGAGTAAAGGAACACAGGAGGTAAGAATTTTTCAAGGTGATCAAACTTTATTTGTAATAGAGTTGGTTTTTCTATTTAAAAGGGGGGTAGCGGCACAACTTGTAGCCCGTTTACCTGTCGCTCACTTGTAAACTTGTTGGTTTTAATATTAATTAATTTGATGTTAAAAAACCAAAGATTGTGTGAGGTAATCAAATTTGGAGAGAAATCGTGTGTGACGACGAGAGACCAAATATAAGTTGTGAAGGGTGCGTTCGAAATAAGTGACAATGAACTTGACTGATTCAAGGAGTGGGCGACCGGACTATGTGATACGAATCGGTGCGACCAAGATTATGATAGTGATTATCATAATGATGATCGAAACTATTGGGCTCGAGAAGAAACAAGAAGTGTGGTTGTCGAGAGGGCAAGAAAAGCATGTAAACGTTTTGGTTATCAAGTGGGAGATTTCAAGTATCCTCAATGTGTCAGTGGATCAAAGACGGATATTAAATAGGGTTCAATGCTTTGTTATTTTGTGTGGTGGTTTGATACTAATAAAATAAAAGAGTCGTGAGTGCGTTTCTCACAATATCTGATCGTTGGTTTGTGTTTGTCACATGATTACTCCAACAAGCAGCAGCTTTATCCATTTTTGTTTTAAAAATATTATTTTTAAACTTTGTTATTTTAAATTTATATAATATTTAAATTTGTAACTCAAATTAAATAATAAACATAAAATATTCATTAATAAAAAAATTACAAAGACATAACTAATAAAAAAACATAAAAAACTAATAAACTACTACTCGTCGTTTAGCTCTTCTTCAAATTCCTTCACGAGAGGGTCTGGTTCTCGTTGAAATATCTCCCGACGAGGCATTGGGAGGTTGCTAAAGTCCCTCGTTAAAAAGTCCATGTTCCTCAATCTTACTTTATCGGCTTTAGCTTTCGCTCTCATCTCCATTGTAGTTCTTATTTTGCTAATTTCCCCAAGAATTCGTTATCGGCTTTATTAGCAATTTTTTTTAGCTTTCGCCTTGTACCTTCCAGCTGGTCGACCTTGGCGTGACGTGGGAAGACCCTCATCAGAGTTTAGGTCAATCCCCACATAATCATCCGAGCTTGTGGAGGAGATATACCCACCCGATGAAGAGGTTTTGGCCCGCTTTGATGAGCCGCCTTCGCTCATCTCTTCAATCGAAATTAGCTCGACCTATTTGGAGCAATTACGAAGGATTTTCCACAAGTAGTCTTCATCCCACGTTTTGTTGGTCTTGTACTTGCGTAATACCTCATCTTTTCACTCGTCGCAAGTGAACTTGTAGACATCAAGATCGCTAGACCCACTCTCTCGCACTCGATTAGCGCTCCTGTTATGAATCTTTGTAACAAGCCCACATATTTCTAATCTCGGCCCACCAGCCGGAAATCATATCCGGGGAACGCATTTCACTCTCTACTTGTGCATAGAAAATTTCTCGAATTCATCTCTAAAAAAACCTTCACCCGTTGATAGTTGGCTACAAAAAAAATAACACAAAGATTAAAACAAATTCATTATACTTGCAACATATATTAACATAAAAAAATTATACCGGCTTTTCGATCTTCCAAAACTTCCACCCACGCCCGACAAAGGGTTATTTTCTCATCTTTTGTCCAAGGCGTCACTTGCCGCTTTGGTCGTACATCTTGTTCGGGCGGTTCACCACCACTACCACCACTCCTTCCGGCCGTTTTCCCTCCTCGGCCACCACCTCTAGCCGCCGAACCACCTCTGTCACCACCCCCTTCTTTGCCCTCGCTTATTTGGGGCTGGTAGTTGCGTATTCGGAATTACAAAATCCGGAGACGGTGGTGGCATTTGACTAAGATTATCTTCGAGTTTGGTATTCGTCTCAAACCCCTCTTCATCTAGGAACTCCATAGCCAGTTGGTAACATCATTCTAATTGTGATGGATCCATTTTTTTGAAGATTGAAGATTTTTTTTATTGTTTAAAATAATTAAAAAATGGTTTTTTTTTTTTTTTTATAAATAGCTAAAACTAGCCGTTGACCAATGGTCGAATTTGACTCGCTGTCACACGCAAGTACTCTAGGGTCCACTCGTTCGCACGGTCGTTAACCCATAGCCGTCGTGGTTCAAGCTAGCCATGTGAATCAAGTTGTGGCTCGCGACATCTCGCTCACGGGCCACAACACAGTCTAAGATAGCTATGTATTTAAAACAAACACAAATATTTGAATCTCATTCACGAATCTCTAAAAAAAATAAAAACCTTTTTTTGTATCATAATAAATGTAACATGATTCAAATTCGAACAGATGATACGAGTAGCATTAAATAAATAAATTTTTAATTGCCTATAGTAAATGATACAGTCTGAGCATTTTAATGGTATACTTGAGTATATGAACAGCGTAGAATTATTAAATATATTTTCGAATGCAGATATTAAATGCTACGAGTATTTGAATTATGTCGAAGCAGAGGTAATTCATGCTAGTGTGAAACTCGAGTGTTACGACGGGACTGTTAAACGAAACAAAAAAATAGATAAAAAAACGTTGATAGCGCACACGCATGACAGCAAATTTACTTACCATATTACAAAAAAAGTTAAAAATTATCATAGAAAAAACTAAGTAAGTCGAAACCGTAATAAATCCTCATATAAAAAGGAAATTACAAACTAAGAAAAACTTTAATGACTTATTCATCTATCCTTAGATAACTTGTACGCTATCACACGCAAATCTGTTTTAAATGAAACTTACATTGAAACTATATAAAAATAAAACCAATCATGGAACTTGATGTTTCTTTTTCTTCTAAACACATAATAATATTATAAAAAACAATAAGTTTGACCTGTATCATATAAAAGGATTTAAAGAAAAATATAAAAGCATGTTATTCTATAAATAATGCAACTTTACGTTGTTTAGTAAGGTAACCTTTCATGATGTCAAATTATTCAAAGTTGTATAAAGTATCTAACTCTATATAAAAGATTATAACAAAACATGTAGCATTTTAAATTGTTTTTTTATATGTTTTCTATTTCATATGTTTAAAGTAACTGTAGAAATAAATGTCATGAGCTATCATAAACATCTATTGACTCTTGAATTTATTTATATTAAATATGGTGTTTGAAAGACTAATTTGCCTCCAAAATGTAGTTATTATGTACATTGTATTTTATATCATAAGCAAATTAATTTGTACTTTTTTTAATTTTAATAAGTGCTTGTCAAATTTTTTATAATACAGTATAGATATAGATACTTAAGTATATGAACAGCGTAGAATTATTAAATATATTTTCGAATGCAGATATTAAATGCTACGAGTATTTGAATTATGTCGAAGCAGAGGTAATTCATGTACAAATAAAAATATCATTTTCTTTTGTCACAACGATTTAGATTCGAGTATCTCGTTTCTTATACAGAAACCCAAAGTTTTTATTACCATAAACACTAATTTTTTATACTGTTTACAAGTTAATTACTATTGATTAGGCCTATGATAACTTCAATTAGGAGTTTTTATTATATATTTTCTTACAAATGGAATTTCCTAATAGGCGGATATCTTGGATTAAAGGGGTTTTATTGTCGGCTCGATCAGCCGTTTTGGCAAATGGGACTCCCACCTTCAAGTTCAATTGTGAGAAAGGGCTTAGGCAAGGTGATCCCTTGTCTCCTTTCTTATTTTTGTTTGTCATGGAGGCTCTTTCGGGTACATTTGACAAGGCGCTGGATTTGGGTCTTATGAAGGGGATTAAGGTAGGAAAAGAAAATGTTTCGGTCTCTCATTTATTTTATGCAGACGACGCCTTGATTGTGAGTGATTGGAATGGAGAGAATATAGAAAATGTGGCCCGGATACTTAGATGTTTTTATGTTTGTTTCGAGTTAAAAATTAATCTACACAAATCGAATTTGATTGGGGTTGGGGTGGCTTGTGAGGAGGTTGTGGAGATGTCTAGTGTGTTGGGTTCTAGAACTGGAGAGATTCCATTCGATTATTTAGGGATTCGTGTGGGTGCCAATATGAATAGAGAGAGTAGTTGGTACGGGGTGGTCCAAACGTTGGAAAAAAGACTTAGTAAATGGAAGGCGGAAACTTTATCGATCGGGGGAAGGGTTACTTTGATAAAATCTGTTATGGAGAATCTCCCGATGTATTTTTTTTCTCTTTATACAAGGTGTCGAAAGTTGTAACCGAGACCATGGAAAGGCTTATGCGAAGATTCATATGGACTGGTAATAGTGATGTTCAAAAGATAAATTGGGTCTCTTGGGATCGGGTTACGCGTCCTATCAAGTTGGGAGGTCTTGGAAAATATGTTTTTGCTATTGGCTGGTAATAGTGCTGCCAATGGTAACCACGCTTGTCACTGATGACTCACATAATTAACCTATAAAACAGGCATAATCAGTCTCATAATAGGGTAGAATTAGGCTTAAATTACAGATATTGGGTGCTTAATTCGTTCCTATTTGTATTTCTCAGGAAACTGGAGCTCCAAGACGAAAACAGAAGATTTTCAGGCAAATACTGGAGATTCCTGAGGATACAAGACTTGCAGCATGTTCACTGTATGTTTGAAGACAATCCCAGGGCTTAAACAGTGATAAAACCAGTCCGAGAGTGACCCAGCACACCCATGAACACTTGCACGGAGGCCCTGCACGCTAGAAGACAACGCAACAAGCATGGGGAAAAAGAAAACTTACTATGGACACTTGCACACCCATGCCGCATCACTTGGCATGCCCATGCTCTTTGAAACGTGTTCCCCAAGGCTTAAACAGACAAAATCTGACAACATTCTGGGTTGCACGACCATGCTCATGCATTTGGCATGCCCATGCTCAAACAAAAAGTACAGACAAGACAGAACTACAGCAACAGAACTTACGTGTGATAGTAAGCACGACCGTGCCATCCCTTGGAACGCCCATGCTTCCCCTGAAAGCTCTATAAATAGCAAGCTAACCCCCACCATTTGATCATCCCATTCCACCTTGACTTGAGCCCTCTTGGGTCGACTTCCATGGGTCTTGCAGAGATCTTGGAGTCCTTCGGGAGGCCGTAGGGCCCTCCTAACACACCCACCAAGGTTAGGCCTCGTCCTACCTTGATCGTCTTGGCCAAGCATGGTATCGTAGAGTAGCTATGAAATAAAACATCGAGGGTCGTGAGGATCATACTAGATACATATCACTTGGAGAAGGAAAGCTTGTCTTTGAGTAGCCATGTTCATGTGCTGATCATTCGATATGGTTGTTTCTTTCTATTATTCCCGAACCCGCTTTGATTTGTAGACTTTTATTATTAGTAGTAGTAGTTTATCTTTAGTTATTTGTTGTGTTATCTTCTTCTAATCCTTGTTAATTTATCTTGTGGCACGTTTAAATGATGATTAACTTAATAACTTAAATTAACTTTAACTTAATTAATTAACTAGAGGTTTAATCAGCTTCTAGTAGCCCCAAACTAGATCCAAGGCAAGGAAACCGGTAATGAGACAGATCCTTCAGGCTTTTGATATCCAAACCGGGTTCTAAGCAATGGCTTCTGGAGTGGACCAGATCTGAGTGACACATTTCCGGTACTTATCAGATGGTTGAATGATCTTCTTGGTAAAGGGTGGATTCCCTACGGGTGCACAGGTGATCTTCGGATTGCACACCTATAGGATTATTTTCCACCTTTATCAAGGGTTTCATTCAGCTCGGGAGGTTATGGGTTGGGTTTATTAAGTCGTCATTCATTTAACCAACTTTATATTAAATTGATAATTAAATATTAGAGTGTCACTTCAAAGATAAATAAACTAAGGATTCTATTTCTAGTTCTCGTTAGTACAAAGCCGTTAACCAATGGGGATACTAGTCACCTGAGTCAACTGTAAGAGAGATCCTTCGGTCTTCATGATCGTTAACCTACTTAGGGGATACGAGGTTGCTGGGATTGACCCTAAGGAGAGATCCTTTGGTACGGAACGCGAGAGCTAAGGGAGGTGTACGATGCTGAAGTTGTCATTTGTAGTCCTTCATGTAATCGGAACTTTATTTAAATGTGTTACATTGAGCATTTAAGCAAAGTTTTCAATTTTTTATAAATTTAGACGGGTAAAAGTGTATCGAAGGTTGGGAGAATGTCAAGGTTTTACGTTAAATATTCATAAGATTATAAGCCATTAAGAAATATGTATTAAAACTTGTAAAAAAAAATTAAAGTTTTAAATACTTTTAGTTAACTTTGGTTAACTTAGTTAAATTTTTTTATAAAGGAAAAACCTAACCATATTACAATTAAACTAACTAAGTTAATCTAGAGGGACCATTCCTGCCAAAAATGAAAAGATTCAAATAAAACACTTTCCTCCCAGATTTTAGTCACGTTTTTCCGGTGACCATTTCCGGTCACCGGCGCAATTTCCAGCCAACATTTGAATCATGGTTTTATCATTGTTTTGTCCGTTTTTAATGACTAGGGTAACGTTCTCCATCATAAACAATCGTAACCCAAGCGTTTCATATGTTTTAAACGAACATAAATCGAGATTTAATTCGTTTTTAAGTCCCCACGACCGGACGTTTTTTTATTACAAAGTGCCGTTTAAACTGAACCAATATGTAATCTAAACCCACCATTAGCTTTCTGCACTCTCTCACATTCGAAACCCACATCTAATTGGCTCTAATCGTGTCAAGAAGGCTTGAAATTCGAAGTTTATGTCACGACCTGAAATCATCATTTTTTCTTCATAATTGGTCTTGTAAGTCTCATATTATTGTGCCATTTTGATCACGATTAGTTGCTCTTTAATAGCCCTATAAACTCGATTCTTATCTATGATGAATCGGGTTAATTGGTTTTGAGGGTTAGGGTTAGGGTTTGAAGGATATTTGGGGAAGAAGAAGATGACTTTATTATTATATAAATAAACTTTATTTCAAACATATTAACAAAACTTCATGTGGTCTAGTAGTTGAGTTGCTAGTGTTTTAAATGTGACAACCGGCAACTTCCGATCTATACTGGTGTGGTTTTATTATTTGAAATAACTATTTATTATAAATATTGTTAGTTATTAAGTTTCAGAAGTTAACTGATCGTTTTAACAATGGGAACTACGACCGATTTAATTAACGCAATGTAAACGCATGCATCGAACGCACATGCCAGGCGACGAAAATATTTATATTTTTGCTTGTTTTATTGTTATTTCAATTACGAACGCAAGCGACTAACTCTTGTAATTTATTTTCGAACCAAAACAGAAACCGAGACGTTTACGTTTAAAACGGGCTCGATACGCGGTACACACCTACCTAACCCTAACTATTTAAGCTCACAACCCTCTTCTCTTCCTCATTTTTCCCAGCCGCCTCATTCTTTCTCTCTCTAAACCTCTCTCCCTCTCTCTTTCTCCCTATCCACCTCACGGGCTCTCTCCCTCTCTCTTCTCCAAGTTGCAGCGGCTAGCCACCACACTGCTCGGTGGTGGCAGTGCTTGGTTTTAGGCCCATCGGGCTATGGTGGTCATTCATGGTGGTTTAAGGCGGTGGAGGTCTGATGGTGGTTGTTTCGGTTCGAAATGGTGAAGGAAATGGTGACTGGGTGTTGGGAGGTAACAATAGGGATGGTTACAGCTTCTGGCACTGATTTACGGTGGTAGCTGTGGTCCGATTGGTTAAGGGTGGCTCCCAAAAACACGGGATTCTGATCGTGGTGGTTGTATTGCTGTTGGCGGTGCAGTGGAGGTCCGATGGTGAGGGATTTTGGGTGGTGGTTGTGGTTCGGTAAAGATGATGGTGGCTTCGGTGTTCCAGCACCGGTAAGTGCTCGAGTGGTGGGTTCAGCCCGGGTGTGGTTCCGATTCACAGTATGGGTCACAGCTCGAGTTCGGGTCAGGTATAGTTTTGGTTTCGAGGCTCGATGTTGGTGGTTTTGTTCTAGTTGAGTGTTTTGGTTCTTGGGCTCGAGTCATGGTTCAGATATGGTTTCAGCCGATAGAGGGTTTCTTTTGGTGGTTTGAGGCCTCAGGTTTATGGTGTTTTCAGCCGGAGTTTGGTCCGGGTCAGGCCAAGTCGGGTCTGGTTTGGGTCTCGGGTCCAGATGGGTACGGTTTGGGTTTTAATGGTTCTCAGGTCTGCATTTCAGTTCGGTTATACCTGGTCAAGCTTGGCGTCAAATCTGGTCAAACTTTGGGTCCGGTCAACGATTCGGTCAACACGGCGTTTGAGGCGGCTTCTGGTTACACGCGTGTGATTCGGTATACTTTAATTCGTATTTATTATTTTTTATTTATAGATATAATATAAACATACAAACAAACAAACGTACCCAATATATCCCGCTATAACCAAAAGTTATTAGTAAGGTCTAGGGAGGGTAGGATGTAGGCACATCTTTCCCCTATCCGTGAGGATAGAGAGGCTACTTCCAGTGAGACCCACAACTCAATAAATAAATAAATAAATAAATAATATTAAATAAATATAAATAAAAATAAATAAATAATGTATATAAATAAACAATAATACTAAATAAAATAATAATAAAATAAAAATGATATAACATAAATAAATAATAAATAATATTAATAATAATCAGAATAAAGTAAATAAATAAAGTAATGTCCACATACAGATGACATAAAACATAGTAAAGAAACACGCACGGTCCATAGTTATTGTGCTTAGGCCCCTAAGCTACACACAATCCTTAACTATTTCTCTCCCCCTAAGGCTCTTCCACATGAATCCTACGTCTCCACTCACTCCTATCATGAAGCATGTCCTCAGAGAGGTGCAACTCTATAAAATCATGTCTAACCTGTTCATCCCAAGATATTTTGGGTCTTCCTCTACTCCTCTGCCCCTCCACAGTGAGGGTTTCTATTATTCTAACTGGCTCTGTCGCCCGTCTCCTCTTCACATGTCCAAACCATCTCAATCTCCCTTCCCTTATTTTATCCCATATATTAGCCACTCCTAATCTTTGCCGAATGACATCATTCCTTATCCGATCCAACCTTGTGTGCCCACACATCCACCTTAGCATCCTCATCTCTGCCACCTCCATCTTTCGTGCATGCGTTTTCTTAATGGCCCAACAATCAGTTCCATATAATATAGCCGGTCGCACGGCTCTCCTATAAAACTTCCCCTTTAGGCTAATTGGGAAATTCTTGTCGCAAAGTACCCCTGAGGCTGCCCTCCACCTACACCAACCTGCTTGGACTCTATGTGCAACGTCACCATCTATGTCCCCATCTCTCTGAACAAAGGAACCTAGGTACTTAAACTTGGTTGTGTGCGGCACGACTTGACCATCGATGGAGACCTGAGTGTCGTCTTCGTCGGTTTCACCACTAAAGCCACAGTGAAGATATTCAGTCTTAGAACGACTAATTCTCAAGCCTTTACTCTCTAAAGCACCTTGCCACTCCCCTAGTCTCTCATTTAAGCTAAGTTTACTTTCTGCGATTAACACAATGTCATCAGCGAAAAGCATGCACCACAGAATTGCCCCTTGGATCGACTTTGATAGCTCGTCCAAGACAATCGTGAAGAGAAAAGGACTCAACGCAGACCCTTGATGGAGCCCTATCTCCACAAGGAAAAAGGCAGTATCACCCACGGGTGCACTGACGCTTGTTTTAGTCCTATCATAAATATTATGTATTCATAAATATTATTATATTTATGAATATTATAATTATATAAATATATCGATATGAACAAACTAGTTTTAACTCGCGAACGGACCGAATAATAATAATAATAATAATAATAATAATAATAATAATAATAATAATAATAATAATAATAATAATAATAAACAGTAACTATATATCGAACGATTTGGTAAACGGTTAACTTGACGTGACTTATGATATCGAACATCGGACTAAATAACATTTGACTATATTGTCGAACTATATTTTATATATATTGCTATATATATAAATAAGTATACATAGGTGACGAAACGCATAGAGTCTCGTGAATCAGAATTGTGGATAAAAGGACTTGGTGAATTGTGTTTGAAAGTTGATTTTGGGGAAAATTGTAGACAACGGGTGTTGTCTGGTTTGTACAAAAACAGAGGAAACTCTGCCCAAATTTTTATAAAATCAAAGCGTAATGAACTACTATTATTTCTATAAATAAATTCCCTTAAGTCTTTTAGACAAGTGCATTATATACAAAAATCGAAGTATTTTCAAAGTCTAACTATTTGTGACAATAAAGATGATTTTCGAATATACAAATGTTATTAATCGGTTTTAATAACTAAAACTGTATTTCTTTATAGAGTATTTTCCTAAAAGTAATTATACTAGATACACACATTTATCTGGATTACGAGATGATCTTCGGCTCAGGATTGTTACACGTTTTGAGGTATTAGTCCAACATTGTTACACACGAATAGTGACAAGTGTGCAACTTGGGTACTATGTTGTAGGTAACTAGTGAATTAAGATAATTCATGATCGGTTCGTCGAGTTGAAACGTATTAAGACTCGTGTTGGTACACACAAGTCTAGACAGTCGAATAGACTATCTTTTAAGTGGTTAGTAAGCTAGGCTTATGTGTGATAGACTGTTAAGGTGTCCTTTGTTGGTAATTAGGGCAAGAGGAAGTCGGCCAAGGATTTAGACCTTATTTGCTAGATAGCAAGGAAATTAAGGTGAGTTCATTACCCCACTTTTTACCATTTTTGTAAATGTTTTCATGGGAAAACATGCTTCATTTATGAAAACCTGATGAAATTAAAGCGATCAAGTTTTGGGAAAAGTTTAACGTTACAAACACTTTGTAAATTCGTACATGGGTAAAAGGGAAATGAAATGGGTTGCGTGAGTTTCACGGCCGCACTTTAAGTCTCTTCGTTTTCGGGGGAGAAACATGCTTCATACTTGGATGTTGTAAAGATCATGTTATACTAGTGATATTTCTTTTGACTTACTATACGATTCTTTTAAGCCCCGGGGGAACCATGAATATGCGGGGATGCATAACGGGGGAAATGTGGATAGATCTATTGGAACTGACAGACCCCACGCGTCGGTTAGAGGCCGGCGGGTGCATATTGTCTCGGTCATTAAAGGCTGTTGTGGCAACGGTGGTACATATTCGGGCATATTCATGCACTGTCTTGTCAGTAATGGTTTCCAAGTTGTAGTAGTATCATACATACGTCTAGCTAAGGTTAACATTATAACATAGTAGTAACATGATGGATCTTTCAAAACTTATGGAAACGTTTTTGTAAAACTTATGAACTCACTAGCTTTATGTTGACTTTTTAAGCATGTCTTTCAGGTTTAAACTTTGGTAACAACACGGTTGGAGTGAGCGACATCTTGGGATTAGGGATCCTAGAGGGTTAGAAATGGCGTTCGGGAATTAAGAGTCTTAGATGCATCTTTCCGCTGCATAACAAAGCTACCAAACGTCACACCTGATGTGGGAAAAGTCGGGGTGTGACACTAAATCACAGGTCTGGGGTTCGATTCTACTCGTCCAACCCCCTTTTTTTCAGCTTTTATATTTTTTTTCTATTTTATTACTTAAATCATATTATAAACATTTATATTGAATTATAAACTTGAAATATTCATAACTAATTCATTTTTGCTCCAAAAATTATGAAAATTTAGGAGTAGTTTTTTGACACCTCATAGAAAATTATCATATTTTTAATTTCTGGAAAATATCTTAATTTTATAATTTTCTTAATTTAAATTGTTTAATATTAGTGTTAGGACAAAAAGGATTGGTGAAACCACTTTTGTAAACCTTAGTCTAATTCACTTCTGCAAAATATCCTAAGTATAGAACTACTAAAGAAGAAGACTAAAGTACTGAAGAAGGATTCAACAAGTACTGAAGAAGATGTGTCAGAAGTTCTGAAGTCTAACTAGACAGTTCACTGAAGAACTACTGAAGACAAACTACTCATCAGTAGTTTGTCATTCATCAGCTCTTGTTCAAGAATCTTTTTCACCGACTTATGTTTCAGTAGTTTATTAGTTTAATATTACTTTATCTGTTTGTACAAGTTCCAAGAATGTAACCGTTCAATCGATCCATAGAAACAGTTCCAAACCGTTTCCACATTTATTGTGGACAGAACGGGCCCCACGTGTTTTCATGGGCTATAAGTTGTTCCTAATCCAACACGTGTGGTCGGTTTATAACAAAACGAGCATTTAACACATGTTTAGGCTTTTATAATATTCAAGACAAAATGATGGGATAGTGTAGTTTAAGTGTGATGTTGGTATAAGTGTGGCATGCATGTTAGACAAGACAAAATGAGTTTAAGTGTGATCTTGGTGATGGGGATAAGCTTCGGCCGATAATTAAGGGAATGGAAATGTTTATATATTGTCTTGTTTTGTAAATGGGAGTTGATAGATGATGGGATAATGTAGTTTCTTAGATTTAGCTAGATAGAGTAAGGTTTTGTGATAGGGACATGTCTTGGTGTCTCTTGTGGTTTTGGCCGATTACATACACACATATATGTATCGTTTACAAGTTTTGATATGTGTGGTAGTGTCTGTGTGTATTTGTACCCGAATATATATATATATATATATATATATATATATATATATATATATATATATATATGAACATATGTAGTGTATAGTGTTGTTTAGATGGAATGTAAGATAGCATAGGTCACATTTGGTTATAACATAGGGATACCTTTTGGGGGTTTGATGACAATATTAGCATGTATACATTTCTATTAGTCGTGAACGCCTATTATTTAAGTGTTAACATACGATATTATGGGTGATCAAGCTAAAGTGTGTACGTGTGTTAGGAAAGTGTTGTCATATGTTAGGGAGCATTGTCTCCAATTGATAACATACGTTTGTTCTTCGGAAGTGTTTATGATTGATGAGGGTGGTGACCTTATTAAAACACTTTGTAGTCCTTCGGTTTTGAGGGGATTGTGTAACTCTTCACCTAGGTATTGCCACGTGTATTTGTCATTTTGTACAATCGTGTTAACTGGCATCCAATTGCTCTCTGTTGAGCATGTGGCTGGCTTGACTGGTCAATGCCAATCGTTTTGTATAGTTCGGGTGTTGTATGCATAAACGAGTGATTTATTGAGTTCTCTGAATAACTCATGCTTTACCAGACTAGGGGTATAGTGTGTGCAAAATGTCTAACTATGCACATGAAATGACAATAATAAGTAAAATGCGTACGGTTGTTGACCTGGATCGTTGACTTGTGTCACAACGCTTCCCTATGTTAATTTAAAGCTTTCCCTTTTAAAAGTTCAAAAGTTAGGAGCAACTCTCATCCAATAAAATATTCCAATTACAAATTACCATTTGGAATGGAAATAAACTAAGTTTCAAAATCGTAATCTTTAAATTTGGACTTTTGGGCCTCTATTTAACCAATACTACAGTATTGATCGTACAGACAAACTCTTAGAAATTTAAAAAGTGATTTTATAGAGGGTTGTTTTTTTTATTAATCACAACATCTATTTACAACACCTATTGACTTGTCAACAGATCTTCTCTAAACAACTGTCATCCAATGCAACTTCAATTTATTATATAGACTATTTACAAACATGTGTTGACAAACAACTGTCAGTAGACGTTAGCAAAAATTCCTAAGAGAGTGAAGAGGATTCTGCTACTTATAAATGACATCTATTTTACAACATCTGTTAACAAGTTATTTTTTAAAATAAGATAAATAATTTGGAAAGGTATTAACTTGGAAAATGTTGTTAGTAAAGTGGTGGACGAGATTATTGTGGAACACGGGGTTTTGAATATTTAATGAATTTTATGTCGTTAAATGTTCGTGGGATAAGTGGCAAAGGGAAGTCGGGTTGGGTTAGGGGGTTGAGGTTGTCTAATGGGTTAGATTTTCTGGCAATTTAAGAGTCGAAAATTTCGGATACACCTGCTTGGTTGCTTTCTAGTTGTTGGGGTAACTCTGCCTTTCAATCTGACCATGTTAATTCTGAGGGGACAGCAGGGGGGCTTATTTGTCGGTGGGATACTGCTTGCTTTCGGCAGTCGGGAGTGGTTAAGTCGATACATGTGTTAGTCGTCTCGGGGATGTCAGTAAATTTGAATATCCATATTAATATTGCAAACATTCATGCGCCTAACGATCCTGCAAGCAGAGAAAGTTTTTGGAATGAGTTGATATTCTACAGGCGCTCGTTATGTGGTATGTCGGTTTTTCTGGGTGACTTTAATGAGGTTAGGGGTATTAATGGGAGGTCATAAGTTTACTTATATGTCGGGGAAGGGGGATAAATTAAGTAAAGTTGATAGGGTGTTGGTATGTGCGGATTTTTTAGTAGCATGGCCAGATGCGGGTTTAACGGCTCTTATGAGATTTCTCTCGGATCATTGCCCGTTGGTGTTATCCCTGAAGAATTCTGATTTTGGACGTGTTCCGTTTCGTTTCTATAATTCTTGGTTAGAGCTTCCGGGTTTTGTGGATTTTGTGACTTCGATTGCAGGAAAGTTCATTTTTGCAGGTCCCCATGATGTTGCCTTGGCAGCAAAGCTCAAGTGGTTAAAAGGGAGGATTAAGTTATGGGTGATTGCCACTCGTAAAAGTAGAGATGAAACATGTGTGCAATGTAAAAAGATGGTGGCAGATTTGGAAGCAAAAGCGGAATTGACAGCATTATCCGAGAGTGAGCTCGAGTCTAGAGCTTACTGTCACGGGGTTATCTTTTCATCCCCGTGTGGCGTCCCCAATCCCCGGGGACAAGCCAAACCATCCCGCTTCTTTGATCTGGGTCACTGGTTTCGTCCTGCCTTGGACTCATCAGGAGAGCGGCGACAGCTCTCGACCAGTGGTGCGTTCGACACATAGACATGTCTAGACACGACTCGCCTTATTCCGCTGAGACCGTCCCTGATGAAGTCCAGGATTCGGCCAGCGACCCAAGCGTTCAAGCATAGCCCATAGCATTGCGATCTTCAAATATTTGGCCCGTGACACTCTCCCACCACCAATTCATGCACGTCCTCGTGCATGCCCGCAGTCCCATACCTGCTTGCAGCCGAAGAATCATGCATCACCCCAAATGTTGAGCATAATTCACTCTGGTTAAGTGGAACACTCGGTAGTACAGCAACAATGATCTTCTTTCGTGTCGGTTCAAGTTTTGCCTCGTTTATTTTGAGTTAGCGCCGAGGGACACGCTAGATGTTTCAGGCATACGGGAAACCTGGAGAGTTGCAGCGGTTATGTTTACGGCTCATTCCTTTTGCCGTATTTTTCTTCTTTTTCTCGTGCTGTTACGGTGCTGCGGCCGTAGGTTTTGAACTCGATCACGGAGGGTTTCATTGACACCATACTAGAGCGGAACTCGCAATCCCATACTTACGGCTTACAAAGACCGTCACCGAAGTGGCCCCATATTTGGTCTTCTCCCACCACCATTGCATAATTATACTCTGACGTTAAGCGCACATTTTGGTTGAGTGTACACGTTCCAACGTATCCAAGAATCGTTCTGCTCTGATACCAAATTGTCACGGGGTTATCTTTTCATCCCTGTGTGGCGTCCCCAATCCCCGGGGACAAGCCAAACCATCCCGCTTCTTTGATCTAGGTCACTGGTTTCGTCCTGCCTTGGACTCATCAGGAGAGCGGCGACAGCTCTCGACCAGTGGTGCGTTCGACACATAGACATGTCTAGACACGACTCGCCTTATTCCGCTGAGACCGTCCCTGATGAAGTCCAGGATTCGGCCAGCGACCCAAGCGTTCAAGCACAGCCCATAGCATTGCGATCTTCAAATATTTGGCCCGTGACATTACGCTAGAAAGGTTATTTATGAAGAAGAACGCCTTAAAGCCTTGGATGCTAAGCAAAAATCGAGACTGAGATGGGCTTTAGATGGGGATGAGAATTCCAAGTTCTTTCATGGGGTTATTAAATTAAATTCTGCTAACAATAAAATTCATGGGGGTGAACTGTGGGGGTGTTTGGATTACGGAACCATCTCAGGTGAAAGATAACATTGGGGTTTTTCTCTAACAAATTTGGCTCGTGTAACAGGGTCCGGCCACCGTTTATGTGTCCGAATTTGGACGCTTTATCTCCTTCTGAGGTTGACGTGCTTGATGCGCCCTTTACTATGGATGAGATTACTCAAGCAGTTTGGGATTGTGACGTGGGTAAGGCGCCGGGGCCAGATGGGTTTAATTTCACGTTCATGCGCAAATTTCGGGATGTTTTAAAGATGGATTTTATGCATCTTTTTGAGGAGTTTTATGTGAATGGGTCGATTAGAGAGGGATGTTACTCAGCTTTTATAGCTTTAATTCCTAAGGGGCGGGATCAAGCGACTTTAGCAGACTACTGACCAATTAGTTTGGTGGCATTATTAATAAAGTTCTATCTAAGGTCTTAGTGCATCGTTTGAGGCCTTTTATGGGGCGGCTTGTGTCGGAAGAACAAACCGCCTTCTTGAGTGATCATAATTTTTTGGATGGCCCATTGATTTTAAATGAAACTATTTCTTGGCTAAAGAGGTCGAAGATGTCGGGTTTATTTTTTAAGGTTGATATCGAGAAGGCATATGATTCGGTGCGTTGGGAGTTTATAGAAGACATATTGGTTCAAATGAATTTCCCTTTAAAGTGGCGGGGATGGGTGATGTCTATAATCCGGAATTCTCGAGCCTCGGTGCTCGTGAATGGCTCTCCCACTTGTGAGTTCTTATGTGAACGTGGGCTCCGTCAAGGCGACCCACTTTCTCCTTTTTTATTTATTCTTGCCATGGAAGGTATTACTTGTTTTATGAGGCGTGCTTCCGAGATGGGTGCCTTTCATGGTATTCGTGTGGGCGGGATGGGCCCTCTTATTTCACATTTTATGTATGCCGATGATGTGGTGTTTTGTGGTGAGTGGTCTGTGTCTAATGCATTGAATTTAAGGCGTATTCTTCGGGGTTTCTTTTTAATATCCAGATTAAAGATAAGTACGAAGAAGAGTTGCGTGTATGGTATTGGTGTAGGGGATGGGGAAATGGCGGACATGGCTGCATTATTAAATTGCTCTCGGGGCTGTTTTCCATTTACGCATTTGGGAGTACCAATTTCGGCCAATATGAACTTGGTGAAAAGTTGGGATCCGATTGTTGAGAAGTTTAAAAAGAGGCTATCTTCTAGGAAGTCAAAGTGCCTTTCATATGGGGGTCGAGTTACGCTTATGAAGTCAGTGCTGAGTTCCCTCCCTTTGTACTTTTTCTCTTTGTTTCGCATTCCTATCCAGGTTATTAATACTCTAGAAAGGCTGCGTAGGAACTTTTTTTGGGGAGGGGTACAAGAGGTTGATAAGATGTGTTGGATGGCGTGGGATAAGGTGGTGGCTCCGAGTAAATATGGTGGTGTGGGCTTGGGTTCTTTACGTGATGCGAACCTAAGCTTGTTATCAAAATGGTGGTGGCGATTTAAAGTGAATCAAGACTCTTTATGGCGGAAGGTGATTTGGTCTATACATGGTTGTGGCCGTGGGTGGTCTTACATTCCAGTTAAGATGACTATAAGTGGGACATGGAAGCAAATAGCCAGTGTTCCGGGTTTATTACAAACATTTACTGAGGAGCCGAAAATGTTCATCAAAGGGACTGTTAGAAACGGACAGCGGATATTATTCTGGTTGGATTGGTGGATCTCGGATACGACCTTACAATTAAAATGCCCTTTGTTATTTTAGCTGGAAAGGAACAGACTTTGCACCGTGTCTGACCGAATAGGCCACTCAAATTAGCAGGATCAGTTTGGTTGGGATTGGAAGCGAGCTCTTCTGTCGGCTGAAGAGCAGCGTCAGTTTACCGAGCTAACTGCTTTGATTTCAGCTTCGTTTTTATCGGCAGAAGCCGACCTCTGGACCTGGTCGTCTGTTCAGGATGGTGGGTTTTCTGTTCGGTCGGTTAAAGAACGGCTATTTGAAGCGAAAAATTCTCTCCCGGAGTCTAGTTTTGAATGGTGTAGTTGGATACCAAAGAAGGTCGGGATGGTTGCGTGGCGTGTGTACCATGACAGGCTTCCAACTACGGATGCACTGGTCCATAGAAACATTTCGATTCTTCTCCGCTGTGTGGTATTTATGCTTCGGCTCAGGAGACGGTGGACCATTTATTCACGGGTTGCCCGGCGTTGACGGACGTTTGGAGAGTTGTATTTTCTTAGTGCATTAATGTTCCGGACTCATTCGCCTTTCATGCACGTGATCTGTTATCTTATCATTTAACGGCCAAGAAGGGGGCGAAAGTTCGGAAGGCGTTTTATGCGGTTATCTTGACAACATTTTGGGGCATTTGGAGAGCAAGGAATGACTACGTTTTTAACAACAAACAAGTGTTGGCTGGGAAGATTTTCAAAGAAGTAAAGATCATGAGTTTTCTATTGGTCGTAGCTCGTTCAAAGATGGCGGATATGCCATGGGATTCATGGCGAAGGTTTGAGGAGTTAAAGATGATTTAGCTTTGGGTTTTTTGCGGGCCTGGGTTTTTTGTGTTTGACATTTTTTGCTCTTGCGGACATTTTTTGTATTCTGGGTTCTGCTTGCTAGCATCTTGCTAATCGTTTAATTAAGTTTTATTGGCCGTTAAAAAAAAAAAATCCTAGTCACCTAATAATACACTGTATGAATGTAAGTGCTCTTATAGCACAACTTAAATTGCAATAATAAAAATAAACTCACATTATATAAAAGAAAATTCTAAACAAAGAAAAACAATCTCACACTAATTAAACAAGTCAACTTTGAAGTGCCTTGTATATGACAACAAAGCAAGGAAGAATAGCCCTAGAATTAAAAACATACAACTCCTCAACACTAGAGTACAACCCACCACTCCCAGCCACCGAGTCATACAACCCATCCTCCTCATTCGGCGGCGTGTCTTCCCCCACGCGCTTCACTTTCCCGGCAATCACCCGACACACCAACATCGCCCGACGCTCACCCACCACTCCACCACCTAGACAATCATGTGCCCTCCCACTACTCGCTGTTGTCCTTACCCCACCGCCGCCGCCGCCACTACCCCCGCGTCCGGTTGGTCCACTGGACTTAGGGTTTTGGAACCCGTGGCGGATGACGTGGCAGACACCGCAGTTGACGGCGGTGCAGAGGGTGGTGGAGTTACGGGCGCCAAGAGGGCAGGCGACGGTGGTGCAATGGAATCGGAGGAGCTCATTGCCGTCGGCGGCACAGCGCGTGGCGGCGGCGGTGGCGCGTAGCTTGACGGCGTCACGGCAGTCTTCAAAACGTTGGATGGTGCGGCGCGTGTTGTTGACTTTTAAGATTCTTTCGATCGTAAAGATTGGTTGGTTAGGTTTTAGCCAGCTTGATTTGAATATTATTTCCACTATATTTCGACCCGAATCTTCCTGACCTAGCTCCGATACTGCTTGTAAAAAATATAAAAAATACGTGAGGAAGTTTCGGATATGTGCTTGTAAAAAAGTATAAAAAATATGTGAGTGAAGTTATGGATATGCCCTTGCTACAAGTGGCAAGTACAATTTAATTTTTTTAACGGAACGGCAAGTACAATTTAAAACATATTGAAGTGTTAGTGTCGGTGGATGATCTATTTATTTCTTGTTTCTTATTTTGTTTTCTTTATGTATTTAAGTAATTTAAAAAATAAAAGTAAATATACATCAAGATGATGAATGAAAGGTTGGTGTTATAAATACAAATCTTACTTTAATGTATTTTCAAAAAGGTACCTAAAAATAACGTATTTATTGAAATATTTTACATATTTAACATTTCAAAATTCAAACGGTTACCTGAGGTTATGTTAAAAAAATTGTGTCGTCACGTGAGAAGTAAATTAAATTCAATGAACAATCCATGGAAATATTGTTTTAGCTAAAGTGATCTGCCTTTCGTTAAATCTTGAATGTTTCATTTGAACTTAAAGTGATCTAACAACATAGAATTTTTTTTCTTTTCGGAAAATCAAATTTCTTTTGAGTAGTGATGTAGATTGAAACAGAATCATTTCTTCAATGTACTTGACATGTTACAATTAAATTTAAGGATAACTCATAGTTGGTAAGAGTGATAATGACAATGCAGAAAACTTGTTATTTCGTGTTGATGAGTGGTAGATGCCAATAAACATAAATAGTAACAACTTTTAAGGAGGAACATCGGTAGACGACAAATGAAAATAAATAGTAACAATTTATTGAGCTATGACAAGAAATGACAATTGTAGGCAAGAGAACAAAACTATGTCTACGCAAATAAATAGCTTATATTTTTAAAATTATAACATTAAATGAATAATATTTACTTCTTAATAAAATTCTTTATTTATAATAAAAATAAAAAGATTACCAGCATGTCTCACAGCTTGATGATGTTCTAAGCTCTCCATTTTTGGGAAAACCTCTCCACATTTTGAACACACACAAATGGTGCTTCTTGGTATTGTATACCTGTGTATCAATAAAAACGCAAACATACAGTTTTCAAATCGGTTTTTAATTTATTCAAATCTGTTTTCTCGAATTGAGATTGTAAATTTTGGAAATGAATTCCAATTTAGGTTGATACATATAGCTATATTTCAACAAAACTTTATAAATAAGAAAAATTAAACATATATAATACAAATAGAAATAATGTTTTCTTACAAGGGCTAACTCATACACTTTTTAAGTTTACTCATAAATCAACACCTTTATCCAATATCATAATACGACTTGAACATTCACCACTCACCACACCTCTTAATAATTCGACATTTAATCAATAAAACAGCCTCTTAAAAAATCAATTTCCGAATTTGAATTTGTGTGTCTCTAATCAGAGTAAAGAAAAAACTAAACAGCTTCAAATTTTAGTGTTTTAGTCTATTCGAGTATTGAACACTTAAACTCAAAGCATATACTAAAATTAAATAAATAAATAAATAGTAGAATAGTATTAAAACTAACCTTGAAGGATCAACAATGGCATGACATTCATAACATCCAGAAAGCTTTCTAAACTGCATGCCTCTTGAAGACGATGTATAACTTCCATGAGTTTTGGAAGTAGAAGATGACCCACCATCAGTCAAATGTTTTCTCCGGCTAATAACACCAACAGTGCTACTCTCCGGCGAGTTATCAGCCCTATGCACTACCCTTGTATTCCCATGCACAACATCCCTAAAACTACATATAGAGCTACAAGATTTAAGTTTTGAGTACCCATTAAGGTTCTTAACCTCTTCATGGGCCTTATTGGTCCCCACAATGTCCATTTGTTTGCAGGTTAACAAGTTTTTGAACTGATCCCATGAAGATGATGAAGGGTTTTGTTGTCTGGGTTTAGGTTTAGGTTTCGGTTTCGGTTTAGGATTTTGTTTTTGTTGCTTTTTGCGCTTTGTGGGTTGTTCCTTTTGTGTTTCGGAAGAGAATGGCAGAGTGAGAAGTGCCATGGAGAGAGAGAAAGAGAGAGATGATTGTTGAAGGTTTTTTGGTTCCTTTAATGGTGGATGAGATCTTAAAGAAAGGGTAGATATAGAGGAGGCAATGGAGAGGGTGTGGGTATATTTTATTGGGATAACTTTATAATGTTCTAATCATACATATTTTACCCATTTAGAAGGTCATCAATTTTTATTAAACATTTTTTTCGCAATTTCTATAATTAAAAAATATAAAAAATTAAAAAAAAAATAAAAATATAAACACTTTTAAAAATTTTGCATTTTTTTTAAATATTCACAATTTTTACAAAACATTTTTTTTTTCAATTAGTTTAAGTTAACTTTACTTTGATGTTTTAATCAGGTCACTGAAGTTTACTTTAATGTTTCAATTATAGATATTATACCTGCTATTCAGATAAACTATATAGGATTAGAACATAAAATAAACTTTAATGACTTAATTAGTACAAATAATTTTATGAGTGATTTAATTAAAACACTAGTAAAACTTGATTACTATTCTATAAAACATTCTCTATTTTATTTGATTCAATAAAAAGTTTTTTTACTTTATTGGTATGTCCTTTTTGTTTTATGTATGCACACTTAGCCAAACAATACGAAGATTTTACATGAGTCGTTTAGTGCTTCGTGGTCCTTTTAAATATGATTAACTAGTTTATACCTTGGGAGTGTGTCGGGTTGAGAAATTTAAGTAAAGTGAATAAAATTATAAGTATTTAAACTATAAAAATGGCATCTGCTAATATATGATTAATGAATATTATTATTATTATTATTATTATTATTATTATTAACAAATCTCTGCCATAAGTTATCATATTCTAATATAAAAAAAAGGTAATCGGGTCGGGTATCACCTAATCCCAGGCTCGACCCAAACCCACAATTTTTTTTAAACTAATTCCAAACTTGACACAATACCTGTCGGGTTACAAAAAATAGTCATTTTTTTTTCTCCGTTTTTTATATAGCACTATGGTACTCGTTGGAAAGATAATAAAACTCTCATTAATTTGGTGTAATTTTTTTCTTTAAAAAATCTCGTATATAAAAAATATTAACATTTAAAAGTTATAAGAGGAAACATGAGAGAGAAAATAATAAAGTTTTAATATTTACATTTAGTAGATTAGATATTTAACAGATTATGTTAAATCATATTTAAACCATATTTATTCCTTTTTTTTAATTGGTCTAGAGTTGTCACATCACATCCTATGTGGAATCTCTCAAAAGAGAGATTGCATAATATTATGACATGTCATTAAAAATGCTTTGGTTTATTATATATATAGATATAGATAAGATTATCACTGAAGGCTTCTCTTCTCATTCCATTAATATCGCTATAAATACAGAGAATGAGATCAATCAGAATCTCGTAAATATAAAATACATTTAATTATAATCATGGACAATAATGCTAATTGTATCTACAAAATATAATATAGTCTACTACTTGTTAGGATCGACACGGATGAACCCGATATCACAGGTTTGACACGAAATGAGTACGGAATTCTCAGGTCGTGGTTTAAGCAACAATAAACATCAAACACACACAAAAACTAGTTGTTTGGATTTGGTTTTCAATGATAAAGATTATATTAAACAGAGCTCGAGTGTTACAAATACAACCTGATCATCAAAAAACCCAGTTTTTTCTCTCAAACGAACAAATGAACAACTCTTCTCATAAGGGCAATTAATAGACCTATTTATAGGCCCAGCTAGTCGACCCAGGCCCATGGGGGACTAGCAATTTGACACACGAGTATGGTTCATATTCTCCTTGAAAACCACACGACTCATAAAGCTAGTCATGTATAATCTTCATACTCGCCTTGAAAACCACACGACTAGCAAATATGATGCAGTTTCGCACATGCAGTCAAATGGCTCAAAATACTCAAAGGATTCAAAAGCTTAACAAAACCTTAAAGGTTCTTCATTATCATCAAAACTCAAAAACTGAATAACAATTGACCCTAAATCCCCTATTTATAGTAAAACCACAAGAATTATTAAATAGGAAACAAAATAAAAAAGATTAGGAAATAATTAAAATTCAAATAAATCTTAAAAGATAATCTTCAATAGACTTGTAGATATCCTTGCATCATACTCTCCGTCTTCAAAAAAAAACTCGTCCTCGAGTTTTGCCTTCGGGCCAAAGTCACCCGGATCAAAAGGAACATCAACCCAATTCCGATCTTTTATCATTATGATCCGCCTAAGCAACTTAACTTCACGTGTTGTCTTGCCCGGTCCTAAACATGTACCACCGTTAGTTTTTTCTTTATCCACGTTATTGTGTTGCTTCACAACCATTAATTTCTTTTTGGGCTTAGTCAAATTAACCACCAACCCATTAGCATTATTTGGATAAGATCTTAGGCTATATAATTCCCCAATAGATTGCACACGTGTAATTTTTACCTTCATGCATTCAACCATATCATGAACCATATCATGGAGAACATACATATCATGCATAATCTCTTTATTTATGGAAACGGAGACCTTTTCATCAATTTTAAAATCAATTCCAATTTGACTTTCCAACTTCTTAGGCTGAGATAACGGTATGCAATCGACAATATTCCAACTTTCCAAATTAACTGCCGAGATTCTTGTGTCATCCAAGAGCAACGCGTCACCACCTTTGACCACCTTCTCACAACCAACGGCCACCATAGAACCACCGGTGACAACCATATTTTTATGCAAATAATTATACATACCTGATTCCGCATACTCATGATTATTACCAACAGTGTCTTTCATGGGCATGTCCTCGGAAATAGTATTCCCGCTAAGAACGGCATGCACAAACGAACATTCATCTTCATCCGGTATAATCCCGTCTTCATCATATCTCGGTTCGTCTTCCGATATATATTTTTGGTAGATTGGTTCAGAGAACCGAGGGTTGGGATGGCGAAACGGATTCTCCTCCTCATCTTCACCTTCGTCCCAGACAAGGGTAGCCGACTTGGTTTCTACATTGCGCATATCCCGTTGGGACTCAAGATATCGGATCCGTTGCCGGAGCCGCTTAATCTTAAGATCCCGTTCAAGATCTCGGACTCTTTGTCGGAGTCTTTTGATCTTGATAACATCTCGTGGATCGCGGTTTCCGATCTCGTTGCCTCGTCCGGCGGATCTACGGTCACGGTTGAATCGATCTCCACGAACACGTGAATCACCAATGTTCTTGCCGATGCCTCGGTCGGCGAATCTTCGAACAAGAAAACACTCGCCTTCTCGTAGAGCCATTTGATAAACCTAGAGCTCTGATACCAACTGATGCAGTTTCGCACATGCAGTCAAATGGCTCAAAATACTCAAAGGATTCAAAAGCTTAACAAAACCTTAAAGGTTCTTCATTATCATCAAAACTCAAAAACTGAATAACAATTGACCCTAAATCCCCTATTTATAGTAAAACCACAAGAATTATTAAATAGGAAACAAAATAAAAAAGATTAGGAAATAATTAAAATTCAAATAAATCTTAAAAGATAATCTTCAATAGACTTGTAGATATCCTTGCATCAAAATATGGTCGTGTATAATCTTCATACTCGTGTGATTTCCTACAAACATGCCCTTAATCATATTTACAAGCCACAAACAAATCGGTTAACCTAGCTAACGACCTATAACAACCCATCACTAGCTGGGGACATACAAATAATGCACTTGCAGTTTCCCCATTTGACATAGCTAGCGATTTACAGACTTAACCTATCACCTAGATGGGGACACACACGAAGTTTATTAACAGACTCCCCCTTGGACCTAGCTGGTGATATACGGTCTTTAAGTCTTCAAGTATTCAAGTCAGGCATTCTTCAACTTAGGGAAACACCGTAGTGTATGAACCTCTGAAGACTTGAATATATTTTCGGATTTAGCTTTAGTCGTGGCTTCATAAGATCATGTCTTGGCTTTCGATTAGCTTCGAGAACTTGGGAGGAATCATGCAAACTCCGCTATTATGATTGATGATTATGTGACGAAAACAGAGATCAATATCATCTTTACTTTCATTTTTCGATTCTCATTTTCATCAACTCTGATTGTTAGAGCTCTACCACGTTCTAGTTTCTCTGAATATGGAATATCGGATTCTTGATGTTCAGGATAATTTTGTTGTTCAGGTTCGGGTCTTTTTTAGCTTCAAGCTTTGTCGTTTGAGTTATGACATGCACACTTGTTGTGTTTGATCCTGCAGAAAAAAAATTAATAAAAATTGCACACAAACTACAACTTGTATTAGATACGACAAATAATCCAATCAAATTCTTGAAGTTTATCATTTGATAAAATTTCAAGAATTGTCCATTTTCACCATTGTTTAGAGAGACGAATTGTCCCCCCACCCCCCTCTAAACATTTGAGTCTTTTCAAATTTCACCCTGAACTTTCACACTTTACAATTTGTGACCCTAAAAGTGATATTTGACCCTTGAATATTGTAAAATTAAGATTTTATTTGTGTTTCAGCTTCGGATATAAGATTTCAATTGAAGAATACCTATATTCCAACATCGGTCAATCAAAAATAAAGACAAAAGAAAATTCTTTTTGGATTTTCTAATAAATTGCAGAAATCAAAGAAATAGAAATTTTAAACTATTCACATGCATATTTTTGTGAGTTTCATCGGTAAAGGAATCATATCAGTAAAGGGACTAACTAGAACACTTCTTTTGTTCAGTTTATAGTTCAGTTACCAATAAGCATTCTACAACAACTGCCAGTATTGTTGTCCACCTAAACTCAAAATCAGATTTTATCGCAAGGCACTTTAGATACATTAAGGTGATGATTAATACTGATTAAATGGTATTCCCCGCACACGCGACACATTCACGTATCAAGGCATACACAAAGCTTCCTCGTATCTGGTGAATAAGCTGTTGTCATCCGTATTTACAAGGAATGGACTCAGTGGTCATCAGGTTTGCATGAACGATGCAACAAAGAGACCAGTGAGATCTAGACCAGGGTTCAAGTCAAATACCGTTAAATGATTTATTGGCATGATGCTTTAGGCATATGATTTGTTACCATAGAGCAAATTCCCAATGAGAATTAGGGTTTTGGCATTTCAAATCTTTTTACTTTTATAGGATTCCTAAACGTCTCCTGATCAGATTTATTCTATTTTTTGTTTTCCCTTTTTTTTTTTGCTTGGACTTGACATAGAGGGATCCGGCTGCGAATCCAACACACGGCATGTGTGCCACTCCTTTATTCAGAGAGACGTCCAGTTCACCCGGGATGTACCAACCTCTTAAAGACCAAAAACCTCAGATTTTAGCATTCTATCAAACGAAAATTTGGTACTAAGACCGTATGCCAACGGGGCGTTAATCCACACAATATTCAGTCGATTTAGTTTATATCACCGTGGTGAACTTGGAAATAATTTTGAGCCTATTGACACATCATTGTAGAGACTGCTTATCATTTCCAATTCTTTTAAATTTTAAGAGTGGTTCAGATAGCCCACTGATGTACTATCATCTTCCCTATTTCTCCACATGAAAACTCGATTTTTGTTTTTCTAATGTTTTTGGATTTTTGAATTTTTTT
Source organism: Ambrosia trifida (assembly GCA_028751855.1). Classification (NCBI taxonomy): domain Eukaryota; kingdom Viridiplantae; phylum Streptophyta; class Magnoliopsida; order Asterales; family Asteraceae; genus Ambrosia; species Ambrosia trifida. The sequence continues at coordinate 85,316,804 of CM054123.1, forward strand.
GATGTTTTTGTATTTTTCTGATTCTCTCCCTAAAAATCTAAAAATCCACGAAAAGACAATATTTTTGGATTTTTTTTTTTAATTTTTGAAGAAAAATATTTACAAAAACTAATTTTTCGATGTGGTTTACTAAGATTTTCCCAAAATATCATTTACCATAGTCAAATTTGGTAAAAATTTCGACACATTGGTAGTCAGTGTGGACTTTGGTAATCACCGACTCTTTAGTGATCTCTATGGCAGTCTCATATTCAACAAGAATGGGAGTGTTAAGAAATTGCAAACCGTAGTTATTCATTTGTTGGTGCAACCATAGAACCAGGAAACATCAGCTAGATGCAGCTACCGATTCGGCTTCACATGTTGAGATGGCAACAAACGTGTCCTCCTAAGCTTTGACATCCACCTGTTGTGGCGTTCACGTTGATTTTGCAAACACCATAGACAGAATCAATAAAGGTAACGAGACCAATCTTATCGTCATTAAGGTACCATAGACCTTTGGTTAGAAACCCTTTAGATAATTAAAGAATCGTTTACAGCAACCACGCGATCCAATTTAATTGCATTACTGACACCCGTTTATAAAGTCGAAACACTGGGTCTTGAATTAAAATCCCATTGGACATTATTCTTTCTTTCTTTATTTTCTCCTCTCTACTTCCTTCTTCCCTTTCTTTGCTAAACCGATCCCCTCCTTTAATTAGAAAACGTTTCATATCCTCCAAAGATATTCTATTCAATTTACCGGAGCGACATGTCACTTATTTCGTGCTAGGATGCCCCACTGCCAACAATCCAAGGACTACTGATAGTTCCTCCTGGAACACCCTGCACACTCATTCAAAGATTAGTTCGGGAGGGAGACTTATTCCTTGACCATCTTTTAAAGGATCATTTCCGGACAACCCGACTATCATGAGCTGGTTCGTCTAGAGTGCGGAATCCTCTAGACGATATTTGGATAACAAAAACGCTAACAAACACAAGAACGAGTTATCAAAAACACACACAAGATGGTTTAAAGGTTGTAATTGTATTAATAACAGAGCATGAGTGTACAATACAATCAACAGACCAGAAAATCTAGGACACATGATGTTGGAATGTGTGAAATGATAGCTGAAATAATTAGAGCAATGATTGCGAGTATTTATACCTAGTAATAGTCGGCCCAGACCTTAGGGGCAACTAGCTTCCACCCACACGACTAGGTGGGGCGACTACTAATCAAGTTGTCTATAATCCCACACGACTAGCTAAGCTAGTTGTGCCTTTATGAAACACCCTAAACCTTTTTAACCGAAAATACGCAGCGGAAATACGAACCAGAAAATTTCTTGCTTGATAAAACATTCTTGTATGTTTTGAACCCATATCTACTAAATATTATAGGTGGTTCATACTTTCGTCTTTTATTGTTTCTTATTACATCGAATACAACTCATCTTTATTAGTTTACGTGACCGTGACCGCGACCCCGTACAATTCGTATCCTAACTCGACCTCTAACCATTTCTTGCTTTGTGAGCTTGAATAGACAACCTGAAACTACCACATAACCATTTCGTTAGTTCATTAAGTGACTTCATGCAATATTCACAATATGGAAATAACATCAACAATACTCAATGGTCATATCCAAACGCCTTTTTATAAGTTCGGATCCGGTCTCCGGATCCTATCCTCCAATTTCCATGCATTCATACTTACATACCTGCATCTTTATTACCATCGTCATAACAAAAAGATTAATAACACTAAAATATACACGCACGTACAAATCTCATGTACAAGTTATCTTGACCTGTCATACTATTCTTCCTTCATGTATTCTCAAGGACAAACATGACGTTTCCGAACCTATACTCAATCTACACATAACGACCAACCTTTACATACAAAACACTTTAACACATTCCCGGGCATAAGCAAATATGCACACATTCTATTACACTAGCATCCAACATGTGATAATTCCACTTACCAAACGGTTTATGTAACATCATGTATTTTTCCCCAAAATTTTTTTATATAAAACCGCCACTTTATCTATCTTATTCTTTTGTACAAATATAACTACGTCTAAATCTTTGTATTATTTCGAAACATTATTATATAGTACAAATATTTTAAAGCTAGTATAAATTCAAAACGTAAACAAAATTTTCCCAATAAACTATATATTTTTATCCTTTTAATGACTTTATAATAATAATAATAATAATAATAATAATAATAATAATAATAATTTTTCTAACTTATAAAAGTTTATAACCTACAAGTTTTAAAGACATCTTAACCAAAACCATAACCAAACCCACCCCAAACCCTTTGGTTTTGGAGTCCATCAAACAATCCGGCCCAGCGTTCCAAGCCCAAACCTGGCCCATTTCCCCTCCTTACAACTAAAAAAAAACAAACAAAAACATATACAAACAACGGGACTCGAACCCGCATACAACCAGTCCCTCATCCATACTTGAACCAGCTGAGCCACGATGTAACTTGTATTCTTTCCATACAAATTAATCTTAACAAAGAAAGAAGTCAACCATCAATCGGCCATTCAATACTCTGTAATCTCGTGTTTTTTTGCCGCTGATATGGCAATCAATTATGTGCAGATCGTATGCTTGGGTTATACGCAAGAATCACCATTTAAAACATTCCCTTTTTTTTATACAATCACGCGTTCATAATATTCGGAGCCAAACTTTCAATTTGATGACCTGTGATGATGTCCTATAAATTAAAATCTTAGACACAGCCTAAAGGGGCCGATTTTCAAAACCCCTACATCAATTCCTCCTTAAGATTGTGCAACAAATCGGAAAAGCTAGTTTTTGTTTAGTTTCTCTTGTGGTTCGATTCACACCTTTTTGTCATCGATTAGTTCCAATAATTCACTTTGTTTGACTCGTTTTTATAAATAGATTAAAAGCCCTATGTTTGTTTATGTTAACAGTAACAATTGATTGGTCGATTGGAATGAAATCGTTTCTATGGTTTATGCGATTTGGGGGTTTCCATAATTAACCTTTAAATATAAATCTGTCTAAACTTAAACCAACAGATGTGTAGAGCAGTTGGTTGTGTGTGGATTGGCTAACACTTTTGAACGGTTCAAGCCCCTGGTTCGATTCCCTTCAACCACAACCAATTTTTTTTAAAAACCATTCCTTTTATATTTTTTTTGCTATTAATCCTTTAAACTAGTTTTTAAATGTTAAAAGTGGGTTATAAATTCTATAAAAATTATTTTATGCTATTCTAATGATGAAGTTTATTATAAAATTTTTAGTTTTTTAAAAATCATTTATTTAATATATATAAAATATAATACAAATTTATTCAATTATAAATTGAAAATTTTATAAAAAATATCTAAACAATTTTATAAAATTTCAGAAAAATTATTTTAAACTTATGAATTAAGAAAAATTTCAGAAATAAATTTTAATTCTAGAAAAACGTTTATTTAGTATTTTTAATTAATTTTTGTTATTTTAATCATAAATAAATCATAATAAATTCATTTTTCAATATTTTTATACCAAAATTTTACATAAATTATTTTTGTTCATTTAAAACAGAAATATAAATTTTAATTTTAAATTTCTTTAATTTTAATATTTTTAGATATTAAAATTATATCTTTAACAAATAGAAATAAATACACTAAATATTCAATTTTTCAGAAAATAATTTTATAAAAATTATTTTCATACTTAAAATCTTATAATATGACCATCCTTAATCAAAAATATACAAATAGTCTTTTATTTAGATATTTTCCAAATTTCTTTTATTTATTAACAATTTACCTAATTAATAATTAAACAATTACTTATCCCCAAATCAGGAACCCTAGAAATACTTGTAGACTAGAAAAACTTAGACTTATTTATTGCCTTAAACATAGGGTAATACCTGGCAACGTTGGACTACACTTATTCTATTTCACAAGACTTAACACTTTGCTAAGGTGAGTTTACGTAACCTTGTTTATGCAATTCTTTATACTTGAAACTTTATACTTAAGCAATTCTACATACGTGTCTAGTTGTAAACTTTAATGCTTCATGACTTAGACAAAGACTATTATACTTAAACTTCAACTTGCATAATCATTAACCCCGATCAAGCTGGCGGTATACAATGATAGATTTATTGGATTGACAACCCCACCTAGATTCGTTGACCATCTTTTATGGGGAGCGCGGGTGATTGTTATCGTTCCAACATTATATTAAGGTGAACCGTGGATGCGGGATGGACCTAAACTTTGTCGGAGGATTGATTATGTGCATACTATACTACTTGTTTATTCATGTAGACTTAAACTTACATTAGACATATGAATTGCTAAACTTTTATTCTTTTAAAACTTATTGCTTGACTTGGCTTATGTATTCTCACAAACTTCTAGTTGACCCCCCTATTTTTCCAAACTCAACAGGAAATATTAATGCTTGAAGTCTAAAGCTAGCATGAGGAGTTATATGAAGTTTTAAGTTCGTTTGTTTGATTGATGTATTAGATTTCATTCAAGACATTAATGTAATTCAATATTGTAATGAAATAAAGGATTATTTAAACATATGTATTACCATGAGCTACTGAACAATCATTTATACGTTACACCTAGATGTTTCCGCCATCGGTTGGGGTGTTACAATTTACCATTTGTGTTACCTTGGACAACTATACCATTCAATCTAAATAGTCACACCCATGATTAAATGTATCCATCTATATATATATATATACACACACACACACACACGTATCACTACATACAATTTACCATTCATTCTTATGCCATATTTGTTAATCTTGGATTTATTTCATGCTTAATTACCCTCACTTCATTTATCTTTGCTACCCATTTATCCCAACTACTTTCATTGTTGTATGGTGAACTATACCCGTTCACCAACAACATCAATTCGCTAACCTTACTATAAATTACCATTTCATACTTGTTTCCCATTCTCTATTTAGACATAAACATACAATTACTAAACCAAGAGTTTGCATCATAAGTCACTTACCTTTGCCCGTAGGAGTGTTTTCGCCTTATACGCGTTTGACTTATAGTCCCAAGCTTTTCACCTAGCTCGAGATCATATCCACTTGACTCGTTGACTTTTAAGCTTCTTGTACCTAGCTTACTTTCAAGTCAACATGCCGTGTTAGAATACTAATTTGGAACTTACCTATTCAAACATTAGTATTCATTCTACATCATTCAAACATGACGTCAATACATTCAACTAGTTCTATTCAATAAGTCTTTCCATACACTACCCGTTCGACCTGTTAGTAAAAATACTTGCATGAACTAGTTGGTAAGTGTTTTTAGACACTTTTTAATGCTACATAATACGCTATTCATTCCCTACAATCTGTACTCCAAGACTACTACAAGCGTGTACATTCTTACATCTTTTCTTATTAAAGTTTACATTATAAATGTGCAGCGATTTTCTGCGCAGCTGCTGTTCATGGTCGTTTTTCCCCTTCTAAACCTCGGAATCAGATCTTGACTATCAAATACAAAATGTGCCTCATTAAAAGAAGTTTCCAAGCATATAAAGAACACATTCTAACGATTTTTCTATGATTTTATATGAATATTTTAAGATCAGGTCAGCAACTATATTTATTTTCAAACAGCTCCTGGACAGCCGTTTTAATTCACCTTTTTGACCAATTTAACAACTATATTAACTTCTCATGATCAAAAACAGTGAACATTTACTCGATAAGCTTTCCGAAAAACTGTAGAACTCCCAAATCGGATAAACGGTTGATTTTATACAATTTTTTGAAGTGTCAACTTCAGTAGTTAGAACTTCTGGTTCTAAACAATCAACATCAAGGCCTGCTACCAAGAAGAAGCAAGAGGAGATCACAAAGACTGATTTCAAGATGGTATTGCTTGAAGGCAATACAGTAGTACAAGGAGATTTTGTGATTGAAGAAAAGCCTCTACTAACACAATTCAGGGATCCTTCAACATTTGCTTACCAAATACAGAAGACAATAACTGATAAACTGCACACAAAGGTAATCGCTGAACATCATTTACCTACCTTTGATATACCTAATGTGGTTCAAACAGAAGAAGGAAGAGAATCCCACCTGAGGGTCACTGAAGTAAAAAACATCCCTCACTCAGGAACATCCCAAGGATCCAGCATGGTCCCTTATACTTTAGACTTTGACCAATATAAAGTTCTGATAATGAAATGGTCATTTACTGATTCTAACTCAGTATTAGTGACAAGGAGAGATCGTCCAAGAAAGGCCTTCAAATCTATGAAATAACTAAAAAATTTATCTACACAAGACTTGCTCACAATTCAACATCTTGAACCTGAACAAGGATCTCTCACCAATGAACAACTGAACCAACTCAAGTATTCCATGTTTAGAGAAATCTAGAAGATACTTGGGGACAGAAGAAGACAATAAAGAATTAGATAAGGTTTTGGCTTCATCAATCCAGGGAGAGATTGTAAGGACAAAAAGGATTGAAGAAACCTCTTTTCTAACCTTAGTCTAATTCCTATTTTCTGTCAAAATATTCTAAGTATGAAACTACTGAAGAAAGAAGACAAAAGTACAGAAGAATGATTCAACAAGTACTGGAGAGTAAAGATCAGAAGTTTTGAAGTCAAACCAGACAAGTCAACTGAAAAACTGCTAAAGACAAACTACTCATCAGTAGTTTATCACTCATCAGCACTTGTGATAGAATCTTTCCACCGCCCTTATGTTTCAGTAGTTTATTAGTTTATTATTACTTTATCTTTTGTACAAGTTCCAAGACTGCAGCCTGTTGCAGTCTTGCTTTTGTAACAAGGTTCATGCATTTGTTTGTCTATAAATAGATGGGTTAATCCCTCTATTTTAGACATCGATTTTAATTGAAACTGAAATCCTTCAGAGCTTTTACTTGAAATTCCATTTCATAATCTGAGAATCTATTTGCATATTTATTAGCATATGCATTCCATTACTTAGATTCTCATTAATTGTCTTTAGTTCATAAACATTCAGGGGGAGTAACAACTCCTGTTGATAGTGAAACTTTATAACTTATTCCGCTGTGCAAACTGCTTTGATTTGCTTACAAACACATAAGTGTTCATAAGCAAGCAAGTGTTAAAGAGCATAATGATCCAACATCTTTCACATCATCACATAATATCTTTAAATAAAATCCATTTATTTTCTCCAAAATTGAATATACTCCTCAACGGTCTCCACCGTGTGCTCGTAAAACCACCATTTTAGCATATCATTCGCATCTCCATAATCCTTGGCAAAGTAACTTGTTTCAGACAAAACTACACACAAAAGATAATAAAAATAACAACTAAAACTATATAAAAATGTGATCCTTTCGATATCACATCAGTTAACTATGGGCTTTTCTTTTTCATGAAGCCATGTTTTATTATTATTATGTTATAAATATATTATAAATATATTTATAGATAGTGAAAATAAATAGTAACTTGAGGTCTTAGGTTTGAATCCTTGGATTTTTGTTTTTTTATTTTTACAAACACTTATTTAATAATAAATATATATGATTTTATAATAAGTGACAACATGGCTTGGTGGTGGAGTAGTTTGTGGTGCATTTGTATAGTTTGAGGTCTCAGGTTTGAAGCATGGGAAGGGGAAGTTTTTTTTTTTTTTTTTAAAGGTCCATACACTTTTTTAGTAATAATTATATATGATTTCACAATAAATAACAACATGGCTTAGTGGTGGAGTGGTTTTTGGTGCATTTCTATTGTTTTAGGTCTTAGGTTCGAAACATGGGAAGGGCAAGGGGCGACTTTTTTTTTTTTTTTTGCATTCACAACATGTTATTAAGTAATAAATAAAAATATACCCATGTTTGTATGAGATGTCTTTTTAAATTATGGTATGAAAATTGGTAGGTACTTTGTTGATAATAGCTTTTTAGTGTTTTGGATACAACAATATTGTAAGGCGCGCAAAGCGCGCCTTGAAACATACTAATTATTATTATTATTATTATTATTATTAATATTATTATTGGGTATTAAAGATTGTGTTGTTTTGTAGGAGACACCATAGGGAAGAAGACAAATGGTCCGGGGAAGAAGACACCTTTTTAAGTGATTTGATCAAATTGTCCCCGACTTAACATTAAAAAGTTAACTCAGTTAAGTCTTTGAACTGTTTTTGCTTATTTCTTCAAAAGTCAGAGACTTTTCAAGCAATTTTTAAAAGTTTGGTCTGAGGTGGTATATTGTCCCAAATCACATGAACGGTTTTAGTAATTAACTCAATAATAAAAACAAAAAGTTTGAAATCTCAAAAGTAAATGTTACACTAGAGCCTGGACCTCAAGTGGTTGTCATTTAAATGGTAGATTTTGAGTTACCAACAACCATTTTTAATGCTATTCAGAAATGATGTACGATTACACCTGTTAATGAAGCGGTTCTGGTACTTTCTAGTAAATCACGAGTTATAAGTAATGATTAAATTTCCGTTTGAACTAGGTCTTCAAACAAGTATATTTATACGGTTTCGATTGATGTGGAACTTCAAGAAATGTGTAAACCATAAACTAGCTATAACATATTAACTAACATGTATTAGGGTGGATGGGGCACTTGTCGGCTATGATGGTTTGGTTACTGTAGCCGAACGGCCGCACCGCCGCTATCCCCTCGCCTACAGTCAAAAGCTTTACCAATCGGCTACACCTAACCGATCGACTACGGTATTTTTATTGAGTTTTTCTGTGATTTTGACGTGCTAAGGTGGGGTTGGTAGGGGCTCGGCAACATTTCCAAAAGACAGGAGTGCCCCGACCACCGTATTATACAGTTTTCAAACCAATTTGTAAACCGAACCGTTCAGTGGTTTAAACTACACATAAACATTCCTACAACTACCAAGTATGCGTGTGAAATGGAAAAAAAAATAAACATTTTTGTATGCTTAATATATATACATAACAAAAATATATTAAATAAAGTATTACCTATATATTTAAATAAGAGTATCAATTATAATGAAATATGATACAATGAGACACAAAATATAACACAATGTCAAAAAATATAACACAATGCTAAAGAAAAAAGACAATAAATTGAAAAAATGACACAATAATGAAAATAAAAAAAAGACACAATGGTACATAAAAGACACAATGATATAACGCATATTCTAAAAACTACAAGCTAAAACCCCAAAAAACGAAGACCTAAAAACTAACATCGTATGGTTCGATAAGACGATTCCAATGTCGCTTGAATGAGTTCAATCGAAGTCCGTTTGATACCCTTCTTACAACTTCCTATTTTTCTTTCATTGTGTATTTGATCCTAACCCTTCCAATCAAATTAATAGTTATATATTAAGCTACTTGAACAAATCTGTCTTTGTATGGGACTAAATAACATGTGTGACCTTTGGATTAATGGTCTTGGTTCTAGTCCTAGTAACATGCCATTACTTGGAGTTACTCTCTTGTAATTGAACCTTTCCTAATCGATCCTCTTTTTTTTTTAATGGCTACTGCAACTCACATCAGTTACCTACTTTAGGGCGAGCAGTGCTTTTAAACCTTATGCAAGTTTGACTCCTTCTAGTGGTGCTTACTCCCATTATAATATAATTTTTTTGCACATAGTAAAGATCGAACTTGAGACCTCCCAAGAAGAAAACCCTTGGAGCACCCCCACAAAAGTGGTGAGGCTCCGTTTCGATCATCTAGTTGATTTAACTTTCTTATCTTTTTTTATAAATTAAAGTCGTGTTTGATTGTGATATAAAAATTTAGAGTTAAAATAACAAATAATCTAAAAAGAAAAACTCGAGACGAGTATGAGTAGGTTTGGTTTTGAGCTAAATCTTATCATGTAACCGATATTTTGGTTTTTTGATGTTCATATAACTTCAATTGGTTATTGAAAAGATAGTTTGGTTGATATCGTATAACCATTAAAACAATAAGTTTAAATGTGATGGAGTTGAACAGTGTTTAGAGGGTATTGTTGTAATTAGATTCATTATTAGGGTTGTTTTAATCTTTGTGTGAGGTGTATAAGTTGTGACAACCGTCACCCTTGTTTTCTTCAAGTTGTCAATTATAGCCCTTCATGTATGAATATTCCTATTCCAGCCCTTTTAGTTTTTTTCTATTGTTTTTGAAATTATTAAAATGATCACATTTATATTTGAAATTATTAAAATGATCAAATTTGTATTATTATTTTTTCTGTTGTAGAAATACAAATAATTGAATAAGTTTGAAAAGTGTAAATTTTGAAATTTATAAAACAATTTAAGTTAAAAACTTTGGTTAGTTTGTTAAGTTTATAAAAGAAATTACTAACCAAGTTATTCATAAATATTAACCTAGTTAAGAAAGGGAGGGACCTAAGTTGCCAAATATCAAAAGTTATATTTCAAATCATCCTTTGCCCCTAACCCTGTTCGTTATCCGGTCCCCGGAAATTATTCCGGCCATTCGTTGTACCACCATTAATGGACTGTTAACTTGTTTTATTTATGTCAATCGGTTTCTCCATCATAAACGATCGTATCCCAAGCGTTATATAAGTTTAATCATGTTTTAATTAACCTTTATAAGAATCCGTTTGTAACCGTTGATTTCAAGTTTAAACCATCAGTTTCGTTGAATAATTATATAAATTGACCATAGCTTTACAATTCTGCACCTTTAAACATTTCAAACCCACATCAAGCACACCGAAAAGTGACCGAAAGGGCTCATAATCGTCGACCAAAGCTCGAACCTGCACATTCTTTTTTTTTCGACCTTTAAACAAACGCGTAAGTCCAATTTTATGTTGCCATTTTGTTCTTTGATAAGGTCCGAATATAAGCCACATCATATCATTTCAGATGATAATCTTGTTAATATTGAGTCAATAAGATTTGGGGTTAGGGTTAGTGATGTGTGAAAATGTGTATTAAATAATTTCGGGTCAAGTTTTAAAAATGGATAAACCCGCTAAACCACACACTAACGGCAAGTGCACCGGTCGCAGTGTAGCAGAGCAAATAAGTCTGGAATATCGAACCGTGGACACAATATGGCGACTCTCGGTACTAAACCTCTGTCGACTCCTAGCCTAATAATTTGGATTTTTGAGAATTATTTTTAAACTAAATGCAAATAAAATAAAAGAACTTAAAATAAATAACACAGAGACGAAAACGAGAAGCTAAGAACAGTGGATCGAACTCAGATAATATGAAGGCAACTACCTAGGTCTAGAATCCTACCCGCAGACTCACAACTCTCGGAATCGAATAATGGATTGGCTACCAGGTTTTCTAAAGATACGCCCGACCCAGGAAACCCCTAAAGCATGCTAGATCACCTCCCAGTCTCACTAACACCTCTCAGAAAATCCTAAGGGACGTGTAAATCACTGGTTACTAGTTCGGATCACCTCCCGGTCTCACCTCACTAGGGAATGCTAAGGTACTCGAAAGACTCGCTCACCTCCCGGTCTCGCTAGTCACAACACATCCAAAAAATGCGAAGGAGTAACCTAATTGGCTTGGAAATAATTCGGAATTACAAGAATCTAAAGACACACTAGGCAAGGATCACCTCCCGGTCTCACCTCTACCCGATACCTAAAGATCTAGACAACCCGACACCCTATCACCTCCCGGTCTCAAGGAATGGCAGAATACCTAAGTCCTCTAAACTCTCAAATCAAGTTCCTATGGAATTAGACGTCAAAAACCATAAACTAGTCACAAGCACAAAGCAGGCAACCTAACATGCATCTATAACTGAAAGACATTCAACAAGACACATGTGGAACTATCAAAGATCATAAATTAGACTTAAATGCGCATACGCATCATAACCAAACAAAATTAAATCTTTACCAAAACATAAGCCAATTATATAATTAAACGAACCCGAAAGTCATAAAAATGCTAAATATTCATCATAACGACCTAGGTAGCATAAATGTTTAGCTACTCATCAACATGAAAAAGATAAAAACAAAGGTTCAAAATAATATATAGTCATGGTAATAATATTTATAAACACGAAGTAAATAAATATAAAGCCAAAAATTATTATAGTCGAACCCGTAGCTTGAATCTTGAACCCTAACCTTCCTGGCCTTCACTCTTCCTCTCTGTTTTGATCAAGCTGCTGTCTGTTCTCGCCGAAATAATGCCTTCGTGGCTGTGTAGAATCCTCTGCCTTCAATCTTTTGGCGGCTCACTTCTTATGTCTGATCGTAAAATAATATGTATATATGTGCCATCCAAAATTTGTGTTACTACATATTGTTGGCTTATTTGGACTTGGGCTCATTGGCTTTTATTGTATATACTCCAATTAATTTAAATATAAATTACGAAATAAACCAAGTTACATCTGGATAATGGGTAAGCGACCAACAAACTGCGCCGCTATCCCCTTTTGAATCGCAAAGCCTATTCTACTAAATACAAACCCTTGTTTCCTCGGGCTTTGCGAATCACTGTGGACCACCTTCTGCACCCGCTCCAAAAAGCGAACTGCCCCAGGGGCTAAGGATCCAAAAGTATCGAAGGCAAACGGAATGAACACATGTTGAGTCACGAGACCAAAGTCCAAATGGACTTTACATATTTATTATTATTATTATTATTATTATTATTATTATTATTATTATTATTATTATTATAATTATAGATAGTATTATATTCGGTGCTTTAGACTCGGGTGTTCTTGACTTAACCAAAGTTTCTCGTCTACGCTCCAACGTCTATGAACACTGGCTCTCAAGTGTTGGTGTCTTGATTAAAATTCATTCGTTTTGAGCTCATTCTCTTCAAACACCTATAAAATAATAAAATAAATAAATAAATAATAAAACTAACACGAAACGAATACAAACTTGACCAAATAATATACAAAATATATAGGAAATTAGATGTGTTTTGTAACACAACAAACATCCCCACACTTAAACCTTTTTCGTCCCTGAAAAAGACTGCAATGGAATCATAATTAGAATTCTTGGTTTCAAAAACTTTTAGGTTTATTAATTAAGATTTAATCACGCATCAACCAAAACTGTCGGTATTGTTGTCCACCTAAACCCAACCACCAGCTAATCAGGCCCCAATCATGTAAAGCAATTAAGTTCATATTATTACAATCAATCTATGGGTCTCACACTGTCACACCCTCAAAATCCACTTGCGGAGTTTTACCGCGAGGCGTATGACAAACCAGGATCCAAACCAACGATCACAATAAACAAGTCTAAATGAACATATGCAATTTAAGAAAACATAGTTTAAAATCCCCAATCACAGCGGAAGCTTATTCAAAACATAATCCAAAATAAACCAAGTGTTCAACGTTTGAAAACCATGCAATCCTAACTAGACGCCGTGCAGACGCGTGCGCCCTAGTTCCATTGTGCTACCTTAGCGACCTGAGAAAACATGTAAAAGTTTACGTCAGCACAAAAATGATGGTGAGTTTACAGGTTTTGTAATCCAAGTACCAAGTTCAACCTGTCCATACTATAACAAATCGAAAACCAAAGTACGCTAGCTAGGCGTATGTTTTGTTACTATCACGATTGGAAAACCATTACTAACTCGCAAACCAGATGTCGTGCCCGATGTAGTAACCCTGTTGTTCCTGTTTGAGACAATATGCACTCGCCCGGCCCTCCAAGCCGACGAGCGGGGTTGGTCACTCCCAATAGCGCTATTCACATTTCCCCGTTGTGCTAACCCGCACATTCATGGTTCCCCCCGGGACTTCCAAAGATCGTATAGTAAACCATAGAAACCCATAGTATGACAGTAGTTACCAAACATAAGTTTTAACACATGTTTTCTCCCCCGAAAAGTGAAACCAGTTAAAAGAGGGGCCGTAAACTCACCTTAAGTTGCGTTACTCCGTAACACGAATAAACTCAGCAGCTATGCTAGTCCCGTAAAGCGGCGACCTAACATATGACAGTTACAAGTACTTAGACTAATAACCCGCAGGTTAGTTAGTCCCTAGATGTCCAGACCATAACCAAGTTCGTTTGAAAACACCGTGACTGTTTAACTGACCCAATGTACAAGACTCGACATCCCATTGGTGACCCGAGACTCCCCGTGTTATGTTTACGCTCCCAAACAAACAATCAAGCAATCACACTTAACATACGTTAACGTCCAACAAGTTATAGCACGTAGTTCACGTATCACATAATTACATCCAAACATATGTTACCAAGTTATTAGATATGTTACGGGGTTCCTAGCATGTTCCTAGATGTCAAATCGGGTCTCGGAATGCTAATTTACACTTACAGCAGCAGTACACGCGATTAGGAAAAGTCAACTAGCATTTAGGTTGGTCAACAGGCATTTAGGAAGGCTAATCGCCTATAATATAGGCGATTAGGGTCATAAGACATGTAAATCTTGAGTTTATAGGCGATTAGGGCTATAAGACATGTATTTCAGGACTTAACTAGCATTTAGGATCACAATTGCATGTAACAGAGGCAATTAGCCCCCCAATTGCATGGTATATAGGCGATTAGGGCATCTTTATAGGCGATTGGCCTCCTAATCGCCTATAGCATAGGCGATTAGTGTTGCTAATCGCCAATAACCCAGCTGTTCCGGTTTTTCGCGCGTTTAACACTCCAAATCAGATCCAGAACGCGTGTAATCATCCAATATCAATCCAACAACTATACCAAACATGTTTAAACCAAAATCCTTCGTTTAACCTCGTATTATCAGCCCTGCATGCAACCATGTAATCCAAACACAATACACATAGCATGAAACATCACATTAACATGCATAACTATAACCCTAATGAAAAATTACTCAGATTTCATTAGCATGATATCATTATTAATCTGAAACTAACCTAATAACATGTTAATCATCCATCTTGAATCATAAAAACCCTAGCTTTTGATTGAAAACCCACATACATCATGCATGCTACTTAGAATCCGATTAACAATGATTATTAACGATTTTTAGAAGACTCATACGTTTTAAAACAGGTCTGGACCGTTAGGGATTTAATAAAAATGTTTATAAAGATTTCATGGATGAAAACCACACCTTAGATTTGTGATAGGATGATGAAATAGGCTTGAAACCTTGTGTTTTGATCCAAAATCGTGTTCCAGAGGTTGTGTGTGTGTTGGGGCGGGTTATGGGACGACTAGGGTTGATATTATGAAGTTTAGGAGGTCAAGTATTGTATTTATAGTCGTTTTTAGTCGTCCAGCACGTAACACGCGATTGTGCAGCAGCTATACGCGATTAGCATTGCTAATCGCATGACATTTCATGCATTTAGGGCTAATCGCCTATCATTACATGCGAGTAGCCCCCTAATCGCATGAAATGATCCCCAAATGCATACCCTATAGGCGATTAGCCTCCCCTAATCGCCTATAGGGGCTGGTTCTGTGTATTTTGCGCGTTAAACCCCGTTTTAACATATGTTAACACATTTTCACATACCGACAAGTCACATAATGATTGTAAACACATAACACATGCAAACAAACATATTCACACTCGTTCACCAATTCCCGGGACTCGAGACTTGTATGTTCCCTATGCTCTGACGACTCTACGAATCGTCACCACTTGTACACTTGGTTAAGGATTGACATCTAATGAACCTCTAGACTCACATCCGATGATCCTCTATACTGAACTAACAGTTCCCGAACCATAACACGACTTAACTAACCCAGTTAAGTACAATATACGCGTGACTCGCTTAGGTAGACTTTCATCTAGACAACGTTGTTAACCAGAAATTGTCGGGTGTCACACACACTCAAGATATCCAGCTTCACCTAATCCCACCTCAAGCTTTCGAAGCAAAGGTTAAACCATATAGATTTACCAACCACTGCAAACTAAACTTCCTAATGTATTAGAAATTAAATTTATGATGGATGATTGATGAAGTTTATGAGCTTAGACACATTTGTTTTTTTTTCATACCTAACCCAGAGGTTGTCTCAATCAGAGTCACCATCCCCAAGAGCGACAGCATGAGCTTCGGTATTTTTTTTTCAACTTGACCTCAAGGGAGTTTCGATCAGAGGCTTTAGTTTTTTTATTTATTTATTTATTTATTTATTTATTTTTGGTCTAGCTCAATTGATGGACATGTGGATTTTTTTTTGGCGCCACTTTTCACCGGATTTATTCTCATAAAAAGGATCAAGTGTGCCATTTAATTAATAATACATATGGGCTTTCAACCTACAGTGGTACCTCTAATTACTATCAGCGGTTTCAGTTCTACCGTTTCTCCTAAGATGAGAACCCACAAGATATCATGATTATTAAGTATATTAAGACAATCTTGGGAACCTTTCAAAGCTAGCTGGGCCTACCGACACATCTTAAGCAAACACGCTTTCAATCTATTTATTTTCTCATATATATAATATTTTGAAAACCAAAAATCCCAATTTTACTATCATTTTCCATATAAAGTGCACAAAAGATCAGGGACAATTTCTTTTTCTTTTTTTCAATTTTTTTGATTTTTTTATTTTTGTATTTTTTTTTACAAAACCTACAACTAAGCAAAATAAAGACGAAGTCTCCCATCCCCACACTTAGAAAGGCACAATGTCCTCAATGTGCTCCATGATACAACGTAAACTAAGAAATAAAAATGCAAAAATAAAATAGAAACAAAATAAATATATAACAACAAAATAAATGGAACGAACTCCCCTGGAATATGTGGCGATAGCTCGCAGAAAGTGTTCCGTCCGTCCATCATCTACAGCCGTATAGCATTTCCTTCGCGGCCATAGTCAGAATCCTGCAAAAATAAACTAAAAAGAAAGTGAAAGTAAAATGACTCAATGACAAGTGAGATGCCTGTTTACAGAAAATAAGTTTATGATCGACCCCCACCCGAATGGAGATTGAGTACGGGCGGGGGAGATCCAATAGTGAAAAAAGCCAAGGCAATCCCACAAGACCCGATAAACTAAAAAAAATAAAAAAAAAATAAAGAAGAGTGAAAATAAAATAAAATAAAAACATACATGGAGAATGATGATACAAAACTCTACACTTGGGTTTTCACCCGTGTGATCCTATTCTTATCGAGCACTCTAACCTGGATCAATGAGGATATCCGCATCATCCTCATACAAATCAATCGTTCTACTTATGTTATCTCTCCCAAGGCATGATCTTTTCCACCTAAATCTAAGATCACTAGAAAATATTCTTAAATGCGAGTGGTGAATCAGGATCCTATCCCCACACTTAGGTTTATTCACTACCTCAAGGCTAGATTTAAACAGTGTCTTATTCTCCTCATCTATCTGGTGATCACTCTCACACTCGCAGGATAGCAAAATATGAATTGAGGGCTCATCCATCACCTCCTCGGGAAGCTCAATAACCTTAACTATCTCTAACCTATCAGGAGGCTCACCGGCTGCAGAGCCCGGATCATGCTCCACGGGGAATACAGTCTCTATCTCTACCTCCTGCCTCTCTTCTGTTTGGTGCCGCCTATCTAATAAGTCTGCTCCACAGATGTAGTCAATGCACCGGTCGACATGTGACATGAAAGTGCCAAGAAAGCACACAGATTCAACCTGACTACTCATACTCTCCCTAGACCTATTAACATCAAAAGTGATGGAGTCATCCCCTACACGCAGTGTAATCCGACCGTCCGAGACATCTATCAGTGCCCTTGCAGTGCGTAAGAAGGGTCGTCCTAAGATCAACGGCACATGCTCGTCCTCCCGTATATCAAGTACGACAAAATCAACGGGAAACACAAAGCTTTCCACCCTTACTAGCAAATTCTCTAGAATGCCCATAGGGTACTTAACAAATTTATCAGCCAACTGTAAGCACATCCTAGTTGGATTCAATTCCCCAAGATCTAATCTCTTAAACATAGAATAGGGCATGAGATTAATGCTAGCACCTAAATCAGCGAGGGCGTTCCTAACTGTCAAACCACCTATCTGACAAGGGATAGTGAAACTCCCAGGATCGGTCATCTTCTCCGGTAGTTTATTAAGAACAACAGTCGAACACTCCTCACTCAGAGTGACGTGGGAAAGCTCTTTCAACTTCTCCTTACGGGACAGCATCTCCCTCAAGAACTTCCCATACTTAGGCATATCTCTACGAACATCAATGAATGGCCTATATTGCTCTAAGTTCTCACTCTTATTCAACCTACCAGGATAGGGCGGTACTGGTTCATAAGGGGCAGGTGGAACATAAACCTTTTTGGGCTCCCCCTCAGACTGTTTCTCCTTCAACCTACTTTTGGGCTGTGCGGTACTTGCTGGGTCTAGCCTAGTAGGGTGCACCTTGCCCGGAGACTCTACCCTAATCTCCTCATCGACACTCTCCTCCTCAACTAACCCACTCTCTCTCAACACTGGGTGATCAACTCCCGTGCCCTTACCACTTTCGGTGAACAACGCATTCACCTGAGCATCTGTCGAATTCCTAGTCAGCTTACCAACTAACTCTCCCATGACCCTCTCTAAACTCTGAAGTGTGGACCCCTGATTCCTAAATAACATCTCAAATTCTTGATTTTTCTTTTGTTGTTCCTGATAACGGGTCTCACGCTGCATCACTATGGTCTCTAGGAGTTTATTCGTCCTAGCCTGATTCTCCTCACTTTTCTTTATTAACTCACTAATCTCAGACTTATGATCTCCTATACCCTGCCATCCAGAGTTGTAACTTTGGACATAGTTCAACTCCTCACTAGGACCTACGTGGCAATCTATGGTCTCATGACCCCCTCTACAAATCTCACACTTAGCACTAATCTTAACCTGAATGTCCTTCATGACCTTAGCTAAAGATTCTACCTGGGCGGCTAGTGCAATGCTACTCTCAACAGAATGGATACCCTTAGGGGCAGCAGTAACGCCCCTAGAGCCAGGCTCAATGTACGTGCTAGTGGCTAGGTCCTCTATCATCTCAAGGCATTCAGCAGCGGTTTTGGTTTTCATCATGTTACCGCCTGCTGTAGAGTCAAGAAATCTTTTGGTCGCGTCAGAAACTCCAGTATAGAATTTCTCCACGACTCTCCAGTCCTCAAGACCATGATGAGGGCACTTATTCAAAAGTGCCTTGAATCTATCCCATGTCTCATAGAAGGACTCCCCTGACTGCTCAGTAAAGGCATAGATAAGATTTTTTAGACGAGCGGTTTTAGCAGGGGGGAAATACTTCTGCAGAAATTTCGTCTGAAGATCAGTCCAAGAGGTGATGGCTCCCTGTGGGAGGGAGTCCAACCAAGTAAGGGCCTGATCAGTAAGTGAGAACGGGAACAAACGCAAACGAATGGCGTCATCAGTGGCACCATTAAGCTGGAAGGTGCTACAGACTCTACTAAATCTAGTTAAATGGCCATATGGGTCTTCATCACGCATGCCGTGAAACTGAACTGAATGAGATATTGTGTTAATCAGAGTGGGTTCAATGGTCCAGTTGTTCGATTCAACAGTAGGTAGTGTAATACTGGACCGGATGTGAGCGGGTGTAATGCTGATGTGTTCAGCGACAGTCCTACGTGCAGCCATTTCTATGTGATCTATCTGGTGGACAAAATGTTCTAGGACTGCAACGGAGTACTTCCTATGCACACAGAGAAACTAAAACTATACTAGAATAAGAAAAACAAATAAAAAATAATAGTTTTTTTCTTTTTATAAAATTAAAAATAAAAATCTATCAAACTACGAAAGCAATAAAATGACTAGATCCCCGACTCGGGTCGTCCTCGAAAGCGCACTGTGTCCCCGGCAACGGCGCCAAAAACTTGATGTGTGAAAATGTGTATTAAATAATTTCGGGTCAAGTTTTAAAAATGGATAAACCCGCTAAACCACACACTAACGGCAAGTGCACCGGTCGCAGTGTAGCAGAGCAAGTAAGTCCGGAATATCGAACCGTGGACACAATATGGCGACTCTCGGTACTAAACCTCTGTCGACTCCTAGCCTAATAATTTGGATTTTTGAGAATTATTTTTAAACTAAATGCAAATAAAATAAAATCACTTAAAATAAATAACACAGAGACGAAAACGAGAAGCTAAGAACAGTGGATCGAACTCAGATAATATGGAAGGCAACTACCTAGGTCTAGAATCCTACCCGCAGACTCACAACTCTCGGAATCGAATAATGGATTGGCTACCAGGTTTTCTAAAGATACGCCCGACCCAGGAAACCCCTAAAGCATGCTAGATCACCTCCCAGTCTCACTAACACCTCTCAGAAAATCCTAAGGGACGTGTAAATCACTGGTTACTAGTTCGGATCACCTCCCGGTCTCACCTCACTAGGGAATGCTAAGGTACTCGAAAGACTCGCTCACCTCCCGGTCTCGCTAGTCACAACACATCCAAAAAATGCGAAGGAGTAATCTAATTGGCTTGGAAATAATTCGGAATTACAAGAATCTAAAGACACACTAGGCAAGGATCACCTCCCGGTCTCACCTCTACCCGATACCTAAAGATCTAGACAACCCGACACCCTATCACCTCCCGGTCTCAAAGAATGGCAGAATACCTAAGTCCTCTAAACTCTCAAATCAAGTTCCTATGGAATTAGACGTCAAAAACCATAAACTAGTCACAAGCACAAAGCAGGCAACCTAACATGCATCTATAACTGAAAGACATTCAACAAGACACATGTGGAACTATCAAAGATCATAAATTAGACTTAAATACGCATACGCATCATAACCAAACAAAATTAAATCTTTACCAAAACATAAGCCAATTATATAATTAAACGAACCCGAAAGTCATAAAAATGCTAAATATTCATCATAACGACCTAGGTAGCATAAATGTTTAGCTACTCATCAACATGAAAAAGATAAAAAAAAAGGTTCAAAATAATATATAGTCATGGTAATAATATTTATAAACACGAAGTAAATAAATATAAAGCCAAAAATTATTATAGTCGAACCCGTAGCTTGAATCTTGAACCCTAACCTTCCTGGCCTTCACTCTTCCTCTCTGTTTTGATCAAGCTGCTGTCTGTTCTCGCCGAAATAATGCCTTCGTGGCTGTGTAGAATCCTCTGCCTTCAATCTTTTGACGGCTCACTTCTTATGTCTGATCGTAAAATAATATGTATATATGTGCCATCCAAAATTTGTGTTACTACATATTGTTGGCTTATTTGGACTTGGGCTCATTGGCTTTTGAGTCACGAGACCAAAGTCCAAATGGACTTTACATATTTATTATTATTATTATTATTATTATTATTATTATTATTATTATTATTATTATTATTATAATAGATAGTATTATATTCGGTGCTCTAGTCTCGGGTGTTCTTGACTTAACCAAAGTTTCTCGTCTACGCTCCAACGTCTATGAACACTGGCTCTCAAGTGTTGGTGTCTTGATTAAAATTCATTCGTTTTGAGCTCATTCTCTTCAAACACCTATAAAATAATAAAATAAATAAATAAATAATAAAACTAACACGAAACGAATACAAACTTGACCAAATAATATACAAAATACATAGGAAATTAGATGTGTTTTGTAACACATCAGTTAGGGTTTGGTTGTAGTTTGGGGAAGATGATGAAGTGGGTCATTTGTTTATGTTAGGTATAAAGTTTTTCTAACTTATCAACAAAACTGACACATAGTCAAGCGGTCTCTGTGTCTGTGTAACTCGTGGGCTGTCCGAGTTCGAGACCTGGGAACCACGTGTCTTGAACGGGTTTATTTTTTTTATTTTTTTGGAGAAATCTTATTTTTTTATTTATTAATTATTTATGTACATAAATCTTATAATATTTATAGAAAATTCATTTTTGCTCTAAAATTCATGAAAATTTAGGTATAGTATCTTGACACTTCATAGAAAATTATCATATTTTTATTTTCTAAAAAATTATATTATTTTCGTATTTTTATTAATTTAAAATTTTTAATCATAATTAACCGATTAAAAATTCGTTTTTAATGATTTTAATCTCAAAGTTTTTGATAAATTATTTCTAATCATTATGAACTGAAATAAAAATTATGGATTCAGAAAACATTTATTTTTATTGATTTTCCTATTTTTAATCATTTAAACATGATTTAAATTCATTAAATCAGTTTTAAATGCAAATAAATTGAGAAAATTTATAAGAAAATTATTTTCAGTATTTGACATCAGAAAATAATCATTTTTCATAAAAATATTATTTTTGGACCATATCTTGTATTTCTAACTTATTTAAAATTAATTAGTCATAATAAATTATTTAATTAAAACTAAATTATAAAATCTGTTTTATGAATACTTTTATAAAACATAAATATTCCTAAGTGTGAAAAACATAAGTGTTTATATTTACTTAGACACATATTTGATCTTAAGTCATGATATATTTTATTCAAAATTATTATTAAATTCGAGTTATCATAAAACTTCATCTTCCCTACATAAGCCTAGCAAACCCTAATGCCTTAGAACCTTAGATACCTTAGACTTTTTAAGTCACTTTCCTCATTAGTATTCTTAAACATTATAGGTTGAATTCCTCGAAATTCCCATTACTTAGCTCACGATCGCTTAAGTTGGATTTTGATCACTTTCGCAAACTGTGAGTATATTTTCGCCTTTTTCATGTTTTACTCTTTTGGGGCTATTCATGTACACTATGACTAGATGTTATTCTTTCACTAAATGCAATTCTCGTGTATGTTTGCTTTATGTTAATTTGTGTGTCTATAACTTGTTAAAATCATTAACCTTTGAGGGCCTGTCATTTCAATGAATAGTACTATGGTATATACCCCTTGTTGACTTACATGTTTGAGTTAAGTCCTTGGTCATTGTTACGTGATTCATTATACTCAAAAATGGTTTTCAAAGTGGTTGTTTTATTCTTGATACTTGATTCTTAGGATTGATTTTGAATGGATATTACTTTTGAATGGATATTAGTTATTACATAATTAAATCACACAAGGAACTAGATACGGCATGAAAATGTGCATATTAGATTTGTATCTTCCCCATTAATATGGTGATTATAAGAATTCCATATCAGTTTTTTTTGGTGTAATACTATATATATACACACCATGTTGCTTAGGTTAATGTTTATATAGCAAACTATTTCGAAAGAAAGGTACACCTCTTTTTGGTTTTGCTAAAGTGTGAAATGGTGTGTGGAATGGGTCATACAAGTTAAAGCTTGAGCATGCTAGCCGGAATTGATATTGAAAATGTGATTCAATCCATACTCTTTAATTTTATTATTTTATAAATAAATTAGTATGATGATTGTCATGTGTTTTCAGGATAACTTGTTGGAATCTTCCCCAAAAGAAGAGTTAATAGTCATTTTCGTCCCCGAGGTTTGGGCCAGTTTGCCACTCCAGTACAAAAGTTTTTTTTTTTGCAATTCCTTCCCTGAGGTTTGGATTTTTTTGCCAAATTCGTCCTTTTCATTAACTCAGTTAAAAAAGGTCGTTAGTGTCAGGGGTATTTTTGTCTTTTTACCTATAATTTAAAATTTTAATTAAAATCTTACCCCACCCCATCCCTACCCCACCCCACCCCACCATTGCTTTTAATTAAAATCTTCCCTGTTTGTCTGCCTACCAAACACCCTCTCAGACGAGAGAGAGAGAGAGAGAGAGAGAGAGAGAGAGAGAGAGAGAGAGAGAGAGAGAGAGAGAGAGAGAGAGAGAGAGAGAGAGACTGGCGGAGGAGGGTCTCAGACCACCACCATCTCCGGCGGCCTCCGACTACAACCGACACACATCCTCACACCCTTTCCCCTTTTACCCATCACCCACCTTAAGAAGTCTAGAGAGAGAGACAGACGAGGGGAAGAGAGAGAGAGAGAGAGAGAGGAACCGGATATCAATCACAGTAAGGTTTGTGGTCGGTACAAGTATTCATTAAACTTTTAGAATTATTCAAACAACACTTTTTCCTTTCTTTCTACCATTCCCAGATGGAGTCTTAGTCAAAAGTACCTGAATATCAATCACAGTAAGGTTTCCATCATCAAGGCGTTTATACGTTTTGATGAATTCAACTCCTCCCCAACTACCATTTAACTTTTCTTCCATAAGCATGGTACCCAAATCCTCCAGCATAACACAGATAAATTCCTTTCAGATCCCGACAAAAAAAAAAATTGATATGTGGGTGACGGTCGACGGTGACAGGGGTGATTCAGGAACCTGCTTAGTTAAACAGCGGTGATGGTCGATGGTGACAGGGGTGATTCAGGTGGAGTGGTTTTCTAGTAGTGTGAAGATGAGGAAGGAAAGACGAGTGGTTTTCTCGAGGTGGGTTTCCGGTCAGATGGTGACGGGTGGGGTTGTAGAGGGTGGTAATGATGATGACGGGTTGGGTGTGGTTGCAGGTGGGTTTCGGTGGATGTAGGTGACGGGCCGGTGGTAGGGTGGCCCGATGGCTTCCATGAAGATGATGCACCTTTCAATTGTTCCTCTTCTTTTTGAAGCTCTTTCTTGAAATTGAGCATTGTTTTCTCCCAATTGGCTTCCATGTCTCCATGGTTTGACTTCAATTTCAGCACTAGATTGTCAATTACTGATGCTGACGGTGGCCACAGCTTCAATTGCTCATCGGTGGCACATTTGTGAAGCATTATTGTTAAGTGGGTTAAATTGGGTTTCAACTTTTACTGTATTTAATCGATTGATTCGATTGAAAGATTGCTAAGTTTGTTGCCTACATTTTTCTGTTAGGTTTATGCTTGGGAGCCCAACCAAAGCTATAAAGCCCATGGATCAATATCTTATAATAATTATTAATATTATAGGTAAAAAGACAAAAATACCCCTGACACTAACGACCTTTTTTAACTGAGTTAGTGAAAAGGACGAATTTGGCAAAAAAATCCAAACCTCAAGGAAGGAATTGCAAAAAAAAAACTTTTGTACTGGAGTAGCAAACTGGCCCAAACCTCAGGGACGAAAATGGCTATTAACTCCCAAAAGAATGTATATCATCAGTTTCGACACTTGGTGTGCCTTTTTTCCCTATGAACAATAGGAAATCAGATGATGGTATAATTTCTAAAGGTAATTCTTTTGACAGTTACATAATTGAAAAGTAAAATGCTTAAAAAAGTAAAATACTTTCTTGTATTGTTTTAGTCACTAATGCAACACCTCAGGTTACCGTGGGTAGTGAGTTCGATGGGCATCGCAGGTTGTTACATAGTATTGAAATAATAAATGAAACTTCAGTGATTTTAGAGAGACAAAAAAAAATTTGAGTGACTTAATTGGAACACTAAGCTAACTTGATTACATTTGTGTAACATTTCTCCTTTAAAAAAAGATGACGTATAAAAAGTTACGGACTTTTAAAAATGAAGGTGAAAATTGCATGTGTATATTTTTTTGACAAAATTATTCTTCCAACTTGTTTAGTCCTTTGAACAGATGTCATTTTCTAGTGAATTCTAATTTTTGTAGCCTTTATAGAATAACTTAATCAGTAAATTGTATTGTTGTTTTGCTAACTTGGGTCTTTGATTATGTTTATTCTCTAACACTTATCAGTAATGTGCTCAACTCATGTTTTTCTTAAGAAAACTTAATTTAAAAAAGCATACAAATTGATCGGTGAGTCAACGAACCCTCTTGATCTCCCTTGATTCTATTCTATTAGTGCATTCTTTTGTGTATGTTTTTCATCATACATAAATAATATTCATCCACATTAATACACTTTACATGCCGTTCAAAACATTCAATACATTTTAAATATTATCCAAGTTATCCCCGACATATTCTAACTAATTATTTATAATATACATGGTTTTGGCCAGCAACTCGTGCATTTGGTAGAGGTTTTGGTTGAGGTCCTTGAGGATGACCATTGTTACCAACTCTTCAAATACTATTTATTATATGCATTCAGCCAATAAATCAACTAAAGTCGTTGTAGTGCACACATATAATTTTGTAAGAATCCCCACGAAGTTGCGTACTTGAATGAAACAAAGGATGCTCCACAACAACAATTGATAGCTTCCGGTCGAACTAAAAGATTCTTAGTTTGTATGGTTATCAATCAATAATTATTAAAAAGATAGATTAGAGTATCTTAGTTCCACCATCTTGTCATTAATATACAAAGAAATAAGTGTTTGTCACTACTACACGATATGTGATATACCGTTTGAAATATGAGCAAAGCTAAGGGGTCAAGAGAGTCCGCTTAAAAAAGAACCTTATGATGATTGATATGTTCACAAATATACATAAATATTATGCATATTAAACCCTCATTGTAGGAATTTTATTAACATACTCATGTGAATCAAAACTTTAGTTTATGTTTGAATTTTGCATGTATCAATCCATAACAAGCCAAAAAGTCGCAACTATCTATAATCTATAATCTATATCTATAATACATTATAAAGGATGAGTGATGTACAACATTGTAATTTTCATTTCCGTACAACTTAATAAGCACAATGTACAACATATTTAAGCAACACATTTAAGGGCATTCTAGGGATGTTTGTGATAATTAAGACACTTAGAAGGGTAACATAGACATTTTACCATCCTCCTCCTTTACAATTTCAAAACAATTTTACAATTCTACCCTCATTTCACATTGTTACCCTCTTGAAACCTATGCGGTTCTTCAAACCAAAGGTCTTGTTTACCCATCAACCGTAATCTTCAATTAAAGCATGAAAATGAATCGCCCAACCTTTGATTCCACCTCTTAAAATGATTTCCTCTGCTCAGGTTTGTACACCGCTATGTGCTGGTTATTGTATCCAATCGTTCATATGTCTGCTGAAAACCCTAACAATGTTTCATTAGCCGAACAAGTCAAACAACAAGCTAATGAAGCTTTCAAAGGTATAATAATATTATCCGTAAGCCTTCTCGTTTTATATAATAATATTAATATATGTCTAATGGTTTGAACTTATAACAGCTAATAAGTTTTCACAAGCGAGTGATTTGTATACAAAGGCGATTGAATTGAACGGAGGGAATGCTGTGTATTGGGCGAATCGAGCGTTTTCTCATACCAAGTTGGAGGAGTATGGGAGTGCGATTCAGGATGCGTCCAAGGCTGTTGAGATCGATCCTAAGTATTCAAAGGTTTTTTTTTTTGATAGTAGAGGATTTGGAGTTGTGTGTATGTGTATGTCTTATAAAGTTTTTGGAATTTTGGTGGTTTCAGGGTTATTATTGGCGTGGTGTTGCTTATCTTGTAGTGGTGAAATTTAAAGAAGCACTTAAGGATTTTCAACTGGTTTGTGTTGTTTTTTTATTGTTTCATTAAGATGAGAAATTTTTTACTGCAATATTGTTGTGTGGTTAACAATTAACAGTTAAGATTTTAGACTTCTGTAGCTCTCGCTTGAAGATGAGAATTTTTTTACTGCAGGATGTGTAATTAAGTTATTTTGTTAGTGATGTTGAGTAGCACCAGTATGTGATCATGCTTGTGTTGGACATATAGTGTTTTCTGTTGGTTAATTTACATCTTTACGGCGCTTTACTTGTTTAAATGTACATGAATGTTATAAAAACTTTAGATTAAATTTTATTTACAAGATTATTCTTTCTTAAGTTTTACGATTATTCATGTGTTCCAATGTGAATGATTAATTTCATAATCTGTGTTATTTTTGTTTTTTTTAGAAAAGTACACTTGATTGGTTATAGTAAGTGTGTGGCGGTCCGCTGCGTTTTAATCTTAAAAGTCGATGCTCGAAGCATGCGCATCATGTTTCAAGAGGCATTTGTTATTAAAAAATAATTTATAGATAATATTTAAAATTGTTAATTTTTAAATTGATGATCTAATTTGTTCAAATACTCAAATTCATTGCACAATCGTGGTCGGATTTGTTAAGACCTCACCGTGGAATCGCATCACACGATGCAATCTTAGCAACACATTTATGTGCTCTTGATGCATGTTTTTTTAACCAACCATCCTTGATAGTAGTGTAGGATTATACACTACAAAACATTACCTGTTTGTTTAAGGGGTTGGTTATCTACACAACTAGGGTTTTATCTACACAACCTCTATATGGCCCATCAGGGCCTCCATGGCCCGTCGAGCCCCCATCAGACAGAACGACGGCCCATCAGGGCCTCGATGACCCGCCGTTTTACCCTAAATGATTACCAATCATTTGTAATCATTGGCAATGATTGAATAATGATTGTTTGGTTTTTTATAAGTGTAGTATGGTGTTTAAAATGGGTTAGATATGTGAATATAAATATTTGGATTTTTATAAATGTTATTTTTTTTTATTTGTATAATATGATTTTTTTTATATGGATGTGAATATAAATGTTCGGTTTTTATTAACGTTTATATTGCTGAACTAAACAAAACCAAAGATACGAACAATAAAATAAAATAAAACATAACATTCAAACATTTACATACAAAATAAAAGATGTTGTTCAAATAAAGAAACGATAATATTCAAAATACAAGATCCAAAATATACAAACTAAGGACCCGACCCGTCCGGCTGACCCGACCCATCCGGCTGACCCGACCCACCTGGCTGACCCAACCCACCCGGCTGACTGGTGGACGCCCCACCCTGCTGACCGGTGGACGCCCCACTCTGCACCAACCACCGTATATCCGCACGCATCCCCGCCATATCAGCCCGCATCCCCACCATATCAGCCTGCATGTCAGCCCGCATCGACTCCATGTCAGCCCGAATCGACCCAATCTGATCCAGGTCTATCCTAATTTTTCTTGCATTATTTCCCGTGCCTTTTGAAACAGAACGTCCGGTCACTAGGACGTAACCGCTAGCGAGGGCTCTATCGTAAGCCCATTGTTTCATCTCTTCAACAGACCCGAATACCTGAAAATTTATACAAGAGTCTAGTCTAAATTCATACTACTCTAAATTATATACTACTGTATATATATACTAGTTCAATCCAACAAACCCTAAAACGTGTAAAGATATAATAATGTAAATAAATAAACGCACCTGCTCGGTTTCATACGAAACATCCGGGTTAGGTTCAACTTTTATGTTAACACCTTCATAAGCATTTGTCTGGTTATCATCCGGGTTAGAGCCGTTATAATCTTCCTTGAAGTCCTTAGCATCACTCCCATGCGAATGGTAAGTCCCGTACGTGTACTGCGGGTAGCTTGGTGGCACGAAAAATGACTCATGTTCCTCTATATATTCCTGGTTGAGATCGGGCAGCATCTTCCCGTCATTACCACGAACCCCGGATTTTACCTCCTCTTCACCAACTTGAACCCTGGGTTCATACCCTACGCTTTCAGAGACGTAAGACTCGTTCTCAGACAGGTCAACGGTTGAAAAGCTTTGTAAATATGACATCGTGAGACCGGGAAGTCGAGATGGGACGAGGGTTTTGGTGGTGGTGATTTTTAAGTTTTGGTTCAAATGGGGAAGAAGCTGACACCTCGTACATCGTATCACGACGGGCCGTGGAGGCCTCGACGGCCCATCGTTTTTCACTTTTTGTATTTTGACGGGCCATCGAGGCCTCCACGGCCCGTCGTTTTAACCTGATTTGTGCACAATGGCCCATCAAGGCCTCGACGGACCGTAGAAAGGTTGTTTAGGGTTTTTTTTGGGTTGTGTAGATAGCATCACCCTTGTTTAAAGTCTATATTTAGGAGATGGTATTTAGATAAGATTAGGGATTTAGAGTCATTTTAGGATTATAGTTTAGTCCTTTATCTAAAGACGCTTTTGTCTGTGACTCGGTTTCGTAATCATTATTTTTTTATTAACACCAACGCTTATGTTGTTCGCTTTGTTGACCAACTGCTGATAATCTCGATCAGATTCTCAGGTTCAATAGCATTTGCTATTAGTTTGTTTTCAAAGTATGTTGTGACCTGGTGAATGAGTTACATATATACTGTATAGTGTTTTTTTGTTGCATCTGTTATGGAATCAACTTTCTGAATATTTTTTTTGAAGCTCATTATTAGGCTTAAAATGTCAATATGTATATAAGACACAACTAAAATGAGGAAACTAAATAAAGTAACACTGAGATCTTATAAAAGCCTATTTCATGAATGCATCATCTCTCTTAACAGTTCCATGTATATGAGGTTGGCTCACATTCTTGTCCCAGTCTATTATAATAGTGGGTTGTGCTTTTTGTAGCCTGCAGGATTATTTTAGATCTTTGTTATTTTTGTTTTTAAAATTTTATAGGTTTTTTTTTGTGCTAAAAATGTATGCAAGTATTTTGTACTAATTTATTTTATGCACAAAGTGTTCTCAATTGACAACCAACCAATGTTGCTTTTGCTGTATGTATATGAAACCAGGTGAAAAGATCAAATCCAAATGATTCAGATGCTTCAAAAAAGTTAAAGGAGTTCGAAAAGGCTGTAATGAAGCTCAAGTTTGAAGAAGCGATTTTTGTACCCACTTCTAAACAACAGTCAGTACCTGAAACCATCGATCTCCGAATAGGTATCATTTTTTAGTTATTGTTTATTTGTCACTTTTAGTGATTTACAGTTTTATGATTTTAATTAACTATTCATTCTCATGACTTTTTTTCCTGTAAGAAAAAATATTATGTAACATGTTTTACTTATTTACTGAGCTATTAAAATTAGTCGATTTGCATTTTCGTCATCCTATACTTACATCAATACTCGTTATCTTCACAGTTAATGGCAGACGGAGTGATTGTGAAATCAGGAACCTATGCTCAACTGATTGATTCATGTAAAGAGTTCCAAAGCCTAGGTGTTTACAACTCAATTTAATTATGAATAAGATATTTACAACTCAATTACTATCGGCGTCTCAATTACTACGTGCCACCCTGATAATTTGCTTTACACATTTAGAGAAATGGGTTAACGCCCCACCTACGGTGTGCGCCTATAATGTGTATATATGTGTGGCCCTTGGGGGGCAAAAGTAAAGTTGCACTAGTTTTAACGTTATTTTACTAATTTCGTGAAAATAACGTTAAAAGCGACGGACGGTTAATCATGCATCATGTGGTGGCGTGGATAGCCAAAAGACAAAGGGGTACATGCACCGATTGGGTTTGTCCCGATTGCTAAGTGTTTTGTGCCTTATGTCCAAGGCTTGATACCAAACCACATCGAGCCGGGGGTCTCACTGGAAGCAGCCTCTCTATTCTTAGGGGTAGAGGTAAGGCTGTCTACATCTTACCCTCCTCAGACCCTACCTTAGCTTTGCTATAGGTGGGATTAACTGAGTATGATGATGATGATGATGATGATTTAGAGAAATGGGTTACACGAGTTGTGTCCGGATACATGATTACAAGTTTGTGTTGTGAATTAAATAAGTTTAGTTTGTTCAACGAGCAAACAGGAGGATAAATCAAATTATCATTATAACTAATATTCATATTTTTTTATATTCAATAAATGTCATATTTACACATTACTGGCATTACTTCTCATTATTTATATATTTGTTGGTATTCATATTATTTGACATAATAACTGAAATATGAGGTGTATGGATGCTGTGAGAGCCCCCCAAGGATGCTCTCAAACAAAAGTAAAATTAGTTAGTTTCTTTGAAAATATTTGTCAAGTACTTGCTTTAAGCAAATAAATAAATAAAATAAAAAGTTGTTACTAAGCACACAAATGTAACTCATGTTTGTAAATCATAAACATGATATACATTTGTTGATATGTGTCGCTAACTGTGATGATATAATACTAATATGGTATACGTCCGTCCAAACTTTAGCCAAGTTTTATGAGGTTTTTTTTTTTTTTTTTTTTTTTTTTTTTTTTTGTTAACTTCTAACTGTACGTCATACAATAATATAACATTGTATGATATTAAGTACATTTAACCATGAAGATCTCGTTTATAATGTTTGGGAGTGCGCATCAAGTAGATTCAACCATCCAGATCTCGTTTATAATATTTCAATGATATTAAGAAAAATATTCCATAGCTGAAAAAAGTTTAAATATAATATAATAATATGACACGAGTATCGATCACGTGTCAGCACGTCCCTATCAAGGAACAATACTTTGCTAGCATTCTAATACTCCATATGCCCTTACTTAACCTCTCAAAATAGTCATGGTAATATGTCCATTATGTTCTGTAATAGAGATCCCGTTGAACATGAGATAAGATTCATTCTCATATAATGTCCGATAATTATCTTCTTGATCTAGATTCAAAGCGTCTATTCAAACTCTTCGTTGGAGCATGAATGTACATTTGCACCGGTTTGAAACAACGAATGGCCTAAAGAAGTCAACTTCTTACATAACTAAGGGAGCACATGTCATCTTGACTGCATAAAAATCCCACTAAACCATAAGACTCCCAACATAATCTTCATTGTTGCCTGGTCAAAGAATAATGTTAAACTAAGTCAAAGAGAAACATTGTGTAGAATCAAGTTCTAGAAAGTGCATCCGTAGGCATCACTATAAAAAATAACCCATGAACGTCATACACACACCACAAACACAACAACAACTATGAATCGACAAAACAAACGCACCCGCTGCAACGCGCGGGCATTCCCACTAGTGTATTTTAAAGACAAGGATATATAAGAAAATAAAGAAGTTTAATTGTTTTTGGTGACTTTACTTAAAATAATAGAAATCAAATCGAATTGGCCAACGTTCTGGGCTGGGCCCAACAACAACCAGGTTGTGCCCCTAATTTAGTTGGAAGTCGTTGATCCATCTAAAGAAAGAGAAGAAAATAGGAAGCAAACAAGAAGTCATGACTATAGCCTAGTGTTAACACCTAATGGTATTTGGTGGAAGAACCCAGGTTCAAACCTGGTGGCAAGCAAAAAAGATGTAACAAATGGCTGGGACTCAAAGGGCTCCACCAAACCTTGTAGGCTTAATCAATGGACACCACGATCAGTGGGCCGAATACCATTTTTTTCCTTCAAAAAAAAAAAAAAAAAGTTAAACTAATTTTTCTGTTCATTTTCAACGTGATGCAAATGATTTAACTAGTTTCGACTTTTTATTTGACTATGATTATGAACTAGTTTTGATTTTTTGAACTTTTTATTTGTTTGCTTTTGATGATCATTTTATATCTTATTGTATTGAATATATTTGCGTCATGTGTGAGTTTATCGACCTTGGAATGTAGGAATACCCCATAGGTTTATTAAATTTATCTTTGGTGTGGTTTTTTTAACGGCAACATCCAGATATAAACATATCCGCATCATCAAAATCTACAAATTTTTCCCAAACAAGGGTTTTAAAATTAGACCTATTCTTAATCCAAATAAAAGTCTTCTTTGATGAACTCCATCATCCTCGTAAACAAAAAGTGACTTCGCGTTATGCTCATTGCCATTTCTGGTAATTCAGATTCACCAAGAAATAGCAAAAGCTCTATCGTTTTTACCATCTTCTTCCAGATCTTCGAGCCTGTTTGATTATCAAATTACATAAGGATCTCTTCCACCGATCTGATGTAAACCGGTAAAGCAACCTTTAGTGTGCTGTTAATTATTGATTGTCAACACTAGAGCTTGAGACTAGGAATGCTGATTATATGGTCAGATTGATGTGCTTCCCCCTGATGGCATTTGAGATACCATCCAAAATCCAAAATCCAAAATCCAATAGCAGAACCAGCAATCCCATAAAACATAAAACCATCTCTCAAGTTCAAATGGTTTTCCCATCATATTCGCATTCACCTACTGCAGGTGCTATTTTGATGATACTTTATAATATAGTCGTTAAGCTTGAAACTTATATTTTGGTGAGCATTTTATAACTAATAAAAATATTAAAGAAAGTAAATCTGTAAATTTTTTGTATGAAGAAAGAAAAACACAAATCCCCTAAAGAAGGTTTTGATATATTCTTTTATTTGGCTAAGTTGGAGAGTTCAAAATCATTTACCTTAAAAAAGGAGTCTCTAAAAAATAGCGGATAACATCAGTTCATAAAAAACCGAATTGGTAAGTAATTAAATCATACAGTGGCGAAGCTTGAGAATTTGGTCCGGGGGGTCGGAAGTTAGCAGTCATGGGACGGGACCTAATTTTTTTTTTTCTATAGCTATAGTTCGGATGATATGTTCGTGTCGGTGATTCGATTCGGGTCGGGTCGGGTCGAGTCGAGTCAAACATTAAATACAATAAATATAAAAGTTTTAAGCATTTTTTAACAAACAATTGAACAAAGACACTAAAACATTAAAAATAAGACAAAGGGTTGGTACCTGGATGAAGAATTACAGTTCATCCCGTCGACCTTTAAGATTTTTGAATTCTTCAATTATGGATTGGGGTGCAAACGAGCCGAGCTAAGCCCGAGCTCGATCAGGCTCGAGCTCAAAACACTTATGAGAGCTCGAGCTCGGCTCATTTACTATCTATTAGTTAATATTTTAAATAACAGTAATATAAATAATTGGTTCGGAGCTCGATAAATGAAGTTCGGCTCAGGCTCGTTTAGTAAACAAGCTTAAATGAGTGGGTAAATATTATTAAATATTAATAAACCTAATATTACACTAAGGTTTGACGAGCCTAGCGAACTTCACATGCTAGGTTGAGCTCAGGCTCGATTAGTAAACGAGCTTTGCTTTAAACTGAAGCTCGGGCTCAATAAGGCTTGGCTCGTTTCAACCTTTTTACCCAGCCAAGCTCGAGTAGCTAAGAGATAACAACTCAATCGCTTGCTCATTGAATCTGCTATCCCGCTTTTGTAGTTATTGTGCTTAGTACTTTAGGATTTGAGCTTTACATTTACTTTGTTTTGGGTAAAAGTTTTGGTTTATATAACTATTGTTTTTTAACGGGGGGTCGAAACCGTATATACCAAAAAAATTCCATACGAAAACCATATACTCGAAACTTCTGAGCGAAAATTCGGGGGGTCGGCCGCCCCTCCCCGCCCCTTTAATGCTCCGCCCCTGAAATCATATACAATACAACCAAGACTTCATACACAGAGCATGTAAAAGATGGAATTACACAGGTTTGATAAACAAACATACAAAGGCCTGATGAATAATGGCCAAACAAAACTTCATCATTTTACCTCTTGTTTACACCAGATTGCTTTTAGTGAACACTTTCGAGTCCCATGCATATTGTTCTTCAAATTCATTGCCAAACAAGCCAGATAACTCTTAACTCGAAATTCACTAGTATCACACTCCTGTTGATTGTTGATCTCACCAAAGTCCTAAAAATATTCACTCATCATTTTTTTCCGGATACTTTTTTGTTCATTCCATCAGTCAATTCCATCGCCACATCGATATAGAAGCAAACGGGCAACAAGTCGCGCCCTAACCTTTTTCAGATAGCAAACTAAGTCTTCTAAACACTACAATCATAGATCATGGGTCGTAACATTACTATGAATGCCCCCTGGACTCGGCATAGTAACTCCATAGCCTCTGACGTAAAGAAACCAAAATTACCAAAAGCAAATCGTATAAACACGTGTTGGTTGTCCAACGCACGTTCTCATCAAAGTCCTTCTTTAACTTGATTGAGTAGAAATGATACAAGCTAGAAAATTCCAACTCAATATTGACTTCAACCATAACCCATGGAGTCATCAAACCTCCCTCTTTAACTTAATTGAGTAGAAGCGCTAGTCGCATCATCATCAAATTCCTTCTTTAACTTAATTGAGTAGAAATGACACATACAAGCCTCAAAATCGTAACTCAATAAATTCCTTCTTTAACTTAATTGAGTAGAAATGACACATACAAGCCTCAAAATCGTAACTCAATAAATTCTTTCTTTAACTTAATTGAGTAGAAGTGAGACATACAAGCCTCAAAATCCTAACTCAATATTCAGCCCAACAATAACACCCCAATCAACGTTTTCAACAAATCCCCTTTTTCTACATTAATTGAGTAGAAATGATACAGCTTAACTAAATCATTTCCAAATCCAACATAAAAGTTTTTATAAAAAACTAAATAAAAACCTCATGCTAGTTTTACCTATCCCACCCATCCCAACTTCTTACAATAATATTACCCGAAACTTTCTCATAAAAATTAAGTGTTATACTAATTGAATGGGATCTGCAAAAACAAGCAAATCCCTCCACTACTCACATCGTATAAATCAGAACACAAAGTGTATAAACTCCAAGGTTACCTGCAACCTTAGCTGGAGAAGAAGTAATTCACAGATGAAATTTATTCTTATTGGGATTGTTTTGAAGTGGGTAAATCAAAGGTATGATGAGTGGGTTTTGAACAGGAACAGGATCTTGTGAAGATGGTGAAGATTTAGGATGAAGAGTTATTATGTCAGAGGAAAGATGGTTTGATTGGTGTGACGGCGTAAGAAGACTTTTATATGTCGTTTAGATTAGATGCTCTACTTCTTTCGATCGGATCTCAAACTAACCTAAATCCTATAGTAATCGTATAATTTTTTTTTTTTTTTTCTAATCGTATAATTTTTTTTTCTAATCGTATAATATTTTTTTTGTGTTCTAATCGTATAATATTTTTTTTTCTAATCGTATAATATTTTTTTTTTGTTCTAATCGTATAATACTTTTTTGTGTTCTAATCGTATCATATATTTTTTTGTAGCGAACTATCAAGAGAGGCCGCTCTTTTGGATAAGAATTCGAGAGCTGTTTTTTAACGCCATGGGTAGAGGGGAGTATCGAGAGAACGACTCGATATCGGGAAAGTGGACGGATATAAATACTAAATGTCATCAGTTTTCGGAGGTTTACCAACGCTGTAAAGATAACAGGGGCAGTGGGGAAGGTGATGATGGTTTGTTGGCAAGAGCGTTGGACGAGATGAGAGAAACCCATGGCCCGTTTCCGTATTTTAGGATTTGGGACATGTTGAGAAAAAGTCCTAAGTGGGCTAATGTACCGCCTATGGGGTCCGGTAATAGGCGTAAAATCAGGAAAAGAAGAGGAGGATCATCAAAACGAAGCAAAACCTCCTCGTCGCGAGATCCGGATACACCGTCATCCGATGCTCGCTTTGTGAGTTTAGATGATCCTATTCATTTGGAGGATGAGGAGGAGGAGCAGGATGAGGAGGAGGATATTCCAAGACCACCGGGTAGAAGATCAAAAAAGGGTGGCAAGGCGGAGTCGTCTTCGACAGGAGGTGGTGGTACGAGGGAAGATTTTGAGGAAATGAATCGACGACTACAGGATATTCGCGACCTCGGCCAAAGACGTTTGGAAACGATGCACCAGAGATTGGCCGAAAATAAAAGGTTCGTCGACATTCAAGAGGCGAGGCAAAGGGAAAATGACATTAAGTTTTTGTCCAAATCGATCGACCACATCGACGGAGAAGCCCTACGCCTTGCACAACTTCATAGGCAACAAATTCTTGCAAAATATAACCTTTAGTGTGTTTTGCTTTCTTTTTTTATGTTACGTTTTTTTTTTTAATTTGGTATTGTA
Organism: Ambrosia trifida; assembly: GCA_028751855.1. Taxonomy (NCBI): domain Eukaryota; kingdom Viridiplantae; phylum Streptophyta; class Magnoliopsida; order Asterales; family Asteraceae; genus Ambrosia; species Ambrosia trifida. Next base: position 85,354,378 of record CM054123.1, read on the forward strand.
ATTTTTTTAAGTTGTTTGTTTAGTTATTCGAATTTAGTTGTAATATTTTTTTTTAATATTAGTTGTAACTTTGTTTTTAATATTATTTGTAATTTTTTTTATATTTATTTGTCTTTTATTTTAATTATTTTGAGTTAAAAGATTAAAAAAATAATAAAATAAACAATCAATCAGAAACAGGGGCATTATAAATAACCCCCTACCACTACACCACATTTTCACTTTATTTCCCCATGCTGACTCAGCTGCCACATGGACCAATCAGAATCAGGGGCGTTATAAATAACCCTCTCCACTACACATGGTCTAATATATCATTTGGAAAAACTAGTAAAACGGAACATGTAAAATCTAAAAAAATAAAACAATTAAAATGTAGACGTAAAAATGGTAAATCACGCACGTGAAACGTAAAACATAAAAACAATAATTATATCAATCTTGGACCATAGCATTGTGACGAGACCGCTAAATGGGAAAAATATGTGTAAATTGTTGAACCACGAACGCATCTTGCGGCGTGTTAACTCGTAAAATTTAGACCGAAACGTAAAATGAAAAAGTTGTAAAAGATGAAAATTATAGGGGATTAAAGTGGAAAGTGAAAAAGTGTTCGGGGTTATATTGTAAAAAGATGTAAAATTATTGTGGTCAAAAGTAAAGATAAAAACAAAATATGTACAACCCTTCGGAGCTAAAATTACGAAGCATGATGCACGACAAAGTTGCAAATTAGTATATATACTTGTATTACCCCCCCCCCCCCCACCCCATCCCCATTGTGACGGAACTGTTTAATGGGAAAAAAAATTGGCATAAAAACGTTGAACGACATGTCTACATTGTTGCGTGTAAAGTCAAAAAATTAAAACCAAAACGTAAAACGAAAAGTTTGTAAAAGCTGAAAAGTATAAAGGGGCAAAGTTAAAAGTGAAAAAGTATTGGGCTTAAATAGTAAAAATATTAAGGTTAAAAGAAAGAAAAAATCAAAGATAAAAAAGATACATACACCCTGAAGGGGTAGGGACCCAAATTCACTCGGGCCCCTACCCAAAACCAAAAGGCCAGGACATAAGAACAAGGGCCCTAAGCCCAAATAAGCCCAAGTAGGAGCAGGCAAACACGCGGGACGCGTATGCGGATTAAATGGCTAATCAGCGGGGATGACTCGTTAAGCCCCGCGGGTTAATACCCTGAGCGGACACGTGGCAGCTGCACATTTGATCGTACAATAAAGCACGATCCAATGAAGGCCCAGCGACGTGAGACAAGGAGCATGTTGCACGATCAACCAACAGGGGACGCACACGTGTCCAACATCAAACCCGCGGGAGACAAGCAGCACACCTCATGCACTGATTAGCCAATCAGAATGCACGGGACCACCTCAGTAAAGATCTCCACTAACGAAAGCCTGCAGAGGGGACAGCAGTACATATGAGGACCAATCATATTGACCCAGGCCTGCAGCTAACCATATGACGACACGTCACCAAGACAGGTACGACCACCCTCTGTGATTTCCTATCGGCCATATAATATCTCCTGTTGGGCCTAACTATGGGCCGGTGTGGAGGCAAACCCTTAACTGGGCTTCAGCCCACTGGGTAAGTTAAGGGTGAATGTCAAGGTCCGTGTGGAACCTATTTAAGGAGGACTTCGTCTCCTTGAATAGGCCATTCAGAAATCCCCTGAAAAACACACCACGACCGACCACGTTTTTGTGTCTGCTAAGTAGAATCCTCAGGATTCGAGGCGGTCGCCCCCCACCGGAATATTGTCTTTGCAGGTTTCCACCAGTGAGAAGTCATCCATCCTTGCGAAGGATCTTCCTTGTAGGAGCATTGTTCATATTAACTCTTAAGGTGAACATTTGTTTCTTCATTGGCGCCATCCGTATCGGCTAGAGCAACAATTTTCATAATCTTTCGACCAAGGATATGGCAACTGAAGGAACTTCGGCAAACAACCAAGAACCACCGGTCACCGAGGATGAATGTGGAGGAATGTGGACACTAGCAAGCGATGCAAACTTTTCGTGGACACTAGCAAGCGATGCGACTACCACAAGGAACCCCGCCCGCTGGGCAAGCGGAGGAATGTGGACACTAGCAAGCGATGCGACTACCACAACGACTTCGGGCACAACACTGATAATTGTTACAGCTTAAAGATGGAGATTGAATCCGCCTTGAAGTCGGGGCAATTGGGTCACCTAGTCAAAAACGTACAACGTAATGGCCGCGGCCGTGAGAATGACGATCGCGGAGAAGGACCGAACAAGAGGATACGCAATTTGCAAACACATCTCATAGAACGCCCCTCAAGGTACAGCTGCAATATGACCGGTAAACGCACAAGCGGACAGAAACGAAGCATGGGGCCGGAAAAAACTAAGGCAATGAACGAACAAGTCACAGAGTTGCTGAACGCAGGCATACTTCGCCCGGTAAAATACCAAACATGGGTCGCCAACCCAGTAATGGTTGCCAAAGCCAATGGAGGGTGGCGTATGTGTGTAGATTACAAGGACCTGAACAAAGCGTGCCCGAAAGATTGTTATCCGTTACCTGAAATAGACCTGAAGGTCGATTCTCTGGCTCCATTTCGTTTCAAATGCTTTCTTGATGCCTACAAGGGGTATCACCAGATTCAAATGGCGAAAGGCGACGAGGACAAAACCGCTTTCCGAACGGACATGGGCACTTTCTGCTACACAAAGATGCCGTTCGGGCTCAAGAACGCGGGAGCAACATATCAGCGACTAATGGACTCAGTCTTCGCCGCACAGATCGGAGTGAACTTGGAGGTATACGTAGACGACCTCGTAATCAAAAGCACGGAGGAGGATCGAATGCTAACGGACATACAAAAGATTTTTGACCAGTTACGCCAAGTCCGCATGAAGCTCAATCCCAGTAAATGCTCTTTCGGCATGGAGGAAGGCAAATTCCTGGGAGTTGTCGTCACGAAGGAAGGTTTCCGCGCGAATCCTGAAAAGGTACAGGCCATAGAGCGTATGCCCTCACCAGCCTCAGTGAAGGAAGTGCAGACACTAATGGGGCGTCTTGTAGCTCTGAATCGCTTCCTGTCAAACTACGCTTCAAGGTCATTTCCATTCGTGAGCACGCTGCGCAACTGCTTGAAGAAGACCAATTTCAGATGGACACCAGAGGCGGAAGCCGCGTTTCAGGATATGAAGCAATGCCTCATGAACCTGCCCACGCTAACAGCCCCGCGGCCGAAAGAGCCACTGACATTATACCTGGCGGTTTCGGACAGAGCGGTCGGCGCTGCCTTAGTGGTCGACCGAAAAGGCGTACAAACCCCCGTGTACTACGTCAGTCGAACGCTGTTGGACGCGGAAACACGCTACTCGACCATGGAGAAACTAGTTCTAGCTCTAGTACATGCATCAAGACGCCTACGACGATACTTCCAAGGCCACCCTATCAATGTACTCACAGACTACCGGATTAGCGACGTCTTGAAGAAACCAGAACTTTCGGGTAGATTAGCGAAATGGGCAATCGAACTAGGAGAGCATGAAATCTTCTACAAACCACGTCCAGCCATCAAGGGGCAAATTTTGGCGGACTTCACAACAGAGGTACCCGCCAATAAGGTAGCGGAGTGCCTGCTGGAGCAAGATCCACCGCCACCAACGGCTCAGACCGACAAATGGTCACTCTACACTGACGGCGCGAAGAGTGACGACGGTGCGGGAGCCGGCTTGCGGCTCGTCAACCCAGAGGGCGCAGAATTTACATACGCAATCCGCCTAAACTTCGAGAGCACAAACAATGAAGCGGAATATGAAGCCCTACTGGCGGGCCTCAGAATTGCGGACAAGATGGGCGCTCGTTTCCTTGACGCGCACGTAGACTCCATGCTCGTCGCCGCACAAGTAAACGGACAATACGAGGCAAGGGATGCCAAAATGGCCCTATACTTAGAGCAAACTAAAAAGCTCATGCAGCAGTTCACGTATTGCAAAGTCCTCCACATCAATCGGAGTGAAAACAAGCCCGCTGACGCACTGAGCAAGATGGCAGCCTCCGTTTACGAACACATGGCAAAAGACGTCCGAGTTGAAGTCTTGAGCGCACCCTCTGTACCCGCACACCAAGTCAATGTTGTACAAGTAGGCACCCCATCATGGATGGCACCGATAACTGCCTACTTAACGAACGGATCACTACCAGAGGACAAATCCGAAGCACGGAAAGTACAACTCAAGGCCATGCATTATCAAGTGTTGGACGGTACCCTATACAGGAGGTCGTACTTGGGCCCACTATTGAGGTGTGTCGATACCGAAAAGGCTATGTTCCTCATCAAGGAGGTGCATGAAGGGATCTGTGGCCTACATGCAGGACCAAGAATGGTTGTTGCGAAACTAATGAATGCGGGATATTATTGGCCAGGCATGCATGTTGATGCCGTCAAAATACTCCGCAAGTGCTATGCCTGTCAACGCCATGCCCCAAGCACATTACGTCCCAAGAACGACTTAGTACCTGTCACCTCTGCATGGCCCTTCCAAAAGTGGGCAATTGACATAGTGGGTCCGTTCCCGACAGCACCGGGAAATGTTAGATACCTAATCGTAGCAATTGACTACTTCACAAAGTGGGTCGAGGCCAAACCACTAGTGTCTATCGACGCCCGCACAGTCAAGCGTTTCATTTGGGAGTTCATCATCTGCCGCTTTGGCCTACCAATGAACATCGTCAGCGACAATGGCTTACAGTTCACGGATGCCGGACTCCAAGAGTGGCTAGCTGGCATGGGAGTAGAGCAAACGTTCACATCCGTCGCCCACCCGCAAGCCAATGGGCAAGTCGAACGCGCAAACCGCAGCATCGTTGACGGGATCAAAGCTCGCTTGAACACTAGGCGATCAGGATGGGTAGACGAGATACCAAATGTCCTATGGGCACATCGCACGTTAACCAAGACCAGCAACGGGGAGACACCTTTTAGCCTAACATACGGCACTGAGGCCATGATCCCCGCAGAAATTGGTTGCCCATCCGCGCGTGTCCTATTAGCCTCAAAAACCGACAATGATCAGGAGCTGCGCCTCAATTTGGACCTGCTGGAAGAGCGAAGAGGGTTAGCAGCACTCAAAGAAGCCAAGTATAAAAGACAGCTGGAACAATACTACAATTCCCGGGTCAAAAAGACAGAATTCCAAGTCGGTGACTTCGTGTTCCGGCTCAACGAAGCATCCGCGGCCGAAGCACCGGGAAAACTCGCGCCGACTTGGGAAGGCCCGTACAAGGTCCAGGAAGTACTGGGAAAAGGCGCGTACGCATTAGAGCGCCTGGATGGGACCGCGGTCCCGAGATCATGGAATGCCGCCCAGCTACGAATCTGTTACATGTAATAGTATGTTAAACCGATGTCATGTAACCATTTAGTGGGTTTCGGGCCCCACAATTAATGAATATTCCAACTGTTGAATTTAAATCGCGTGAATATGTTAATGCCAGTAGATAGCAACACCTAAAAGGCATGTTGATGTTTTCACATAACATAGCCACCTTGGCCCGCAAACTTACTCTCACAAGCAATTGATTGCGGACTAAGCAGACCAAGAGGCATGTTGATGTTTTCACATAACATAGCCACCTTGGCCCGCAAACTTGCTCTCACAAGCAATTGATTGCGGACTAAGCAGACCAAGAGGCATGTTGATGTTTTCACATAACATAGCCACCTTGGTCCGCAAACTTGCTCTCACAAGCAATTGATTGCGGACTAAGCAGACCAAGAGGCATGTTGATGTTTTCACATAACATAGCCACCTTGGCCCGCAAACTTGCTCTCACAAGCAATTGATTGCGGACTAAGCAGACCAAGAGGCATGTTGATGTTTTCACATAACATAGCCACCTTGGTCCGCAAACTTGCTCTCACAAGCAATTGATTGCGGACTAAGCAGACCAAGAGGCATGTTGATGTTTTCACATAACATAGCCACCTTGGTCCGCAAACTTGCTCTCACAAGCAATTGATTGCGGACTAAGCAGACCAAAAGGCATGTTGACGCTTGCACGTAACATAGCCACCTTGGCCCGCAAAGTTGCTCTCACAAGCAACTGATTGCGGACTAAGCAGATCAAGAGGCATGTTGACGTCTTCACGTAACATAGCCACCTTGGTCCGCGAACTTGCTTTCACAAGCAATTGATTGCGGACTAAGCAGGTCAAGAGGCATGCTGACGTCTTCACGCAACATAGCCACCTTGGTCCGCGAACTTGCTTTCATAAGCAATTGATTGCGGACTAAGCAGATCAAGAGGCATGTTGACGTTTTCACGCAACATAGCCACCTTGGTCCGCGAACTTGCTTTCACAAGCAATTGATTGCGGACTAAGCAGGTCAAAAGCCATGTTGACGTTTTCACGCAGCATAGCCGCATCGGTCCGCGAACTTGCTTTCACAAGCAATCGATTGCGGACAAAGCAGATCAAAAAGGCATGTCAACGTTCGCACGTGACATAGCTCCTTCGATCCGCATGATTACTTTCGCGAGCAACTCATCGGCAGAAAGAATCACCAAAATTTAGTAAAAATAAATATGAAATGACACAGATGCAATATAAACAAAGTCATAATATCAGAGTTCATTCCACATTACAAAAATATCGACAAAAATATCGAGCATCCGGATTCAAGCAAAAAACAACCATGCACTATAAGAGTGCAACACAGATGCTCGAGGAACCCTAGTCAATACATACATTAACAGAACACCGAGGAGTCAAACCTAATCTAGAACAACAACGTGGGCCCACCCACTGTCAGTACGCCGGAACCGGAGCCTCGGGATAGGCTGATGCACAGCAGGAAGGGCCAGCACCCCCGTCGGCAGCCCATTAGAACCGACGGAGGAACCACCGTCGGCGGCAGCAGGCGGCACACGTGCCTCAGCCACCATCTGTACCCGTCGAGCCCCGGCAGCAGAACTCTCACAGTTGACTGAAGCCACGACTCCGGCAGCAGCCCGAGCACATACTTCAGCCAAAGCCTTCATCCTGCTCTCTGGATCCACCAACGAGGGTCTCACCTGAGCCTGGCCGACAGGGGGAACACCATTGTGAAGGCTCAGCAAGCACTCCACAACCAACTTATCTTCAACTTCATCACCGGAACTCCTTGCACGAGACGGAAGACTTGACATTTTGATGAAGAAAAAGATAGAAGCAAAGAGGAGAAGAATGAAATTAGTGAGCACAAATCAAACCACTAAACCTACTTATATACTACTAAGGGGGAGTACTCATGAGTCGCCATTAATACAGCGAGTCACATCAATCGATAGGAGGTGACAAGTGTCACCTGCAGCCGTCTATCACGCCGTCAAAAGTCATTAATGACTGACGGCTGACGCCTAAAATCCCTAAAACAATCATGACAAGGAGGATGAAAGGACGCATACAACGAAATGACTTCCATCACATAAGTGTTAAGACAAAATAACATTGTTTAATACAAGCACATGAACGTAAAGTAACAGAATTAATAACACTCAATCCTCCCCAAAATCAACACGATCAATAAAGTCATCTTCCGCATCATCGGTAGGCGGAATGGACTGAGTGGTCACATCTGTAGGAGCGGACGAGGTACCCTCTCCGCGAAGTGCCGCCGCAACACGAGCAGCCTCCTCCTGGACTTCCTTCTCCTTCTCAGTTTGTAATTCCCTATCAGCCTCCTCAAAAGCGACCCGGAGTAGCCGCACCCCATCCAGCGACTTCACGCATTCAGCTATCACATCCATCACTGGGAATGAGAGCTCGTCATACGCGGCGACCTCCGCGTCATACTCCGCTTCCGCGTCAACTTCACGATAAGGATTATCCTCCAAGGGACGCCCGCTAAGACAGAAATCAAAACCTTGCTTGAAGCCAAGAACTGCGCCAAACTGCTTTGATTTCTCCAACAAACGCGCAACAGCCTGGACAAGGGCTGGCTCTTCCCACACGCGGGTAAACACCTACAGCCAGAAAGGATGCACATGTAAAAGTAAAAAAGAAAGAAGAAGAAACAACACAAGGTGGAGGGAAATTGGAAATACAACATACCCCTTGTAGCCCAACAGTCATCAGCCAGTTCACATCTCCCAATGCCTCCTCATAGCTCGCCCGAGCAACACGCAGGGATTCCCGGGCGTCGTCGCGGGAAGTAGTGAGACCTTGGATGTCAATACTTAAGGTTTTCTTCTCATCGCGAAGAACATCAACTTCCTGCTTCAACAAAGCAACTTCATTTTCCAAGGCCGACACCTGGGTTGCTTGGACCAACTCCGCTTCCTCTTTCTGGGCCAAGGCAGCACGCGCAGCCGCAAGTTCAGATTTTTCCTTCTCCAGCTCAGACGCTCGCGTTTCCAAGGCTCCCTTAAGGCGGTCCACCTCGGTTTCCAACCCCCGTGCGCGATCGCGCTCTTTAGCTATAAGCGCATTGGTGGTTTCGCACGAGGCTTTCCATTCCTGGAAAGATTTAGCATGGCGTTCCTCGGCGGATTTGGCCTGGGCCAGAGCATCGGATAAGGCCTTGGATTGAGCAACACAATCTTTGTTGTGCTTGTCGAGCACATTCTTGAACGCTGCTTTCCGCGCTGCCAGCTCTTCCTCAGCTTGCCTCAACCCCTGAAACCCGCGGTGAACTTCACTCAACGTAGCCGCAGCCATGGCCAGACCAGCGGCACCGTCTTGAAGAAGGGCTAGCCGATCTCGTGAGGCAGTGTACGCCCGCTCCGCCGGAGGGATAGAACCTAACAACCACTCTTCACAAGTATCCATCTGGAAGAAGCGGCCATCCTCACGGACAGACCAGTCAGGACGATACACCGGGCCCGTCGCGGCATCCAGCCTAAACCCGCCAGATGCAACCCCCGTAGCATATGACTTTTTGGGATTGTTACCGCCTGCGGACGCAGTCCCCTTGACTGACCCACCACCATCACTACCACCCGCTGATCCGCCGCCCGAGGACAAGTCAACATACCCAGCATCCTCAGGAACACCACTCGAAAACATGGTTTCACGCGGATTATGCCCACCGCTGGGTGGCTCCGAATGCAAACCCACGCCACTATCATCTCCAATCTCAACCCCCTTGCCTTTCTCTTGTTCCCTACGCCTCATCTCCCGAGCTATTGCAGCTTCCTTGTCGTCCGGGGCCCGAACATCCTCCTGTGGAGGAGGCTGCTGCCTAACATCAGCCCCACTAGGCTGCTCATCAACCCCGCCCTGCGTTGTGACCGGAGGACTAACGGGAATGGAAGGTCGGGAGCCAGACACGTCAGACAATTTAGGCCCCCCAGGGAAAAGCCGAGATACCCCTACAAAGACAAACATGTCAGATAAAGAAGCTACGGAACAAAACCAGAGTCGAGCACGAGGCTATACCTGGATTGACCTCCTTCACGATTTTCGAGGCCAGGCGTGGCCGTTTATGGGACGCACCCAACCGAATTTTCAATCCCGACGCGGAAGAATCCCCCTCAGGCACCTTCCGCTTACTGGAGTCCATCATGTGAACGACATCCCGCAGCCGTTTCCCTGCACCATAACCACCACTACCCGCATCCGCACCAGGACGACTTGTCTGAGGTGGTGTGTCGAACACTTCAACGTAGTCTACACCCCCTTTGGCAGCCCCAGATGCGGACGGCTGCCGAGAAGCACCACTGCCATGGCTAATACCTGCACGAGCCCGACTCCGGTGAGACAACGAGAAAGACTCATCCTCAACCTCGTCATCAGAGACAGATGTAATATTAACCCCGGCAGCGGAAACCGCCTTCCGGGGACGAGGATTGACGGGAACATCACCTGGAATAAGGGCATGCCCAGGAAAATCTCTAACATTCACCGCCATGAAATTTTTCAGAGTTAGCTCCACGAGTGGCTCCTCATCCGCACGGAGCGGCTCCCAACGAAATTCACCCTCCACACCAGCCACAATGGAATAAAAACAGCTTGTCTCTGTAAAAGAATAGATAAGTCAAATGCACAAGGTCAACAAGCAATAGAACAACGCAAAGGGCAAGAACAACCATACCTTTACCGCCCACATAGAAGTGCGGGTTCTGATCAGCCCTACCACCAACACGGCTGACACCCGCCATCAACAGGGCCTCCGGCCTGACATTGGCCATATCAATGGATGTAACTTGCTCAGTAATTTTGTCATACCAGTCAAAGTCAGCATAATTGATAACTGGGAAATCTTTCAACTTGGCCTTGGCAGACACGGCCAACCACTGCAACGACACCGGCACAACCCCTTGCCGGATGAAAAAGAACTTGGTTTTCCAATCATGCATGCTACGCGGTGGCTCGTTACCAACGGGCTTAATCCGGCTCCGCTGGGCAAATGAGAACCACTGCGGACCCCCACGGGTAAGCCGATAAAAGGCATTGAACATCTCGAAAGTCGGCTCTACCCCCTGAGAACGGCAGACAAACTCAAAGTGAACCATCCGAGTCATACCCAGAGGGGTCAGTTGAGTTAAATAAAGGCCGTACCGGAGAAACAAGTCACACACAAAACGAGTCGCTGGTAACCGGAAGCCAGCCAACTCAAAATGGGCAGCATACAGAGCCATCCTGCCAGGCCCAGCATCGAGAACTGTTTCTCCGTCCGACGGCAAAACCGGACCCCAACTGGCCGGAATTTCATAAAGTTCGAGAAATTGCTCGAATGACTCTCTCTTCCACTTGATAGGAGCGTCAGACATACAAACGACCTCCTTCTTTCCCCTAACGTCAGCTTCGGCCATCTTCGATTACAAAAAATGGAGACAGAAATCTCACAGAACTCACAAACGGTGACGGTTGACACAAGAGGATTAGGAAGAAACTCAGGGAAAACAATGGGAGAAAAATGGGCAAATGAAGCTAAGAGCACTATTTATACCCTAAGCATTAATTACGGTGGGCCAGGGAAACTCTGCCAAGCCCACCATCTACACGACACGTGGCCCACTACGCCGGAAATCGAGCCACGCGCCGCGCGTAAAACACACGCGTCTGACACGGTTATCCCAAAAGTCATCTACAAGTAACTGACGGGACAGCAAAACAGTCGCGGCAGACAGGGAGCTTGTCACTTCAACCGTCAAAGCAACTGCCATAATGACAACTTTTCGAATTTCCCCCCAAAAAGAAAAAACAAAATGATTTCCGAAACCAACATCAAATATCATACCAAAAGCGGACAACCACCCGCTTGCGACACAAAATATGTATACCGCCTGACGTAAACCGTAACAACCCGCCAACATACATAGCCCGCAAAGTATTAAAAAATAAACCTGGCATAGAAGCTCGCACCCTCTTTTTAATCAGTCCAACGACCCTCATGCTCGTGCTGCACACAACCAAGAGCCCCGCTGGACTAGGGGGACTTGAAGGGGTAGGGACCCAAATTCACTCGGGCCCCTACCCAAAACCAAAAGGCCAGGACATAAGAACAAGGGCCCTAAGCCCAAATAAGCCCAAGTAGGAGCAGGCAAACACGCGGGACGCGTATGCGGATTAAATGGCTAATCAGCGGGGATGACTCGTTAAGCCCCGCGGGTTAATACCCTGAGCGGACACGTGGCAGCTGCACATTTGATCGTACAATAAAGCACGATCCAATGAAGGCCCAGCGACGTGAGACAAGGAGCATGTTGCACGATCAACCAACAGGGGACGCACACGTGTCCAACATCAAACCCGCGGGAGACAAGCAGCACACCTCATGCACTGATTAGCCAATCAGAATGCACGGGACCACCTCAGTAAAGATCTCCACTAACGAAAGCCTGCAGAGGGGACAGCAGTACATATGAGGACCAATCATATTGACCCAGGCCTGCAGCTAACCATATGACGACACGTCACCAAGACAGGTACGACCACCCTCTGTGATTTCCTATCGGCCATATAATATCTCCTGTTGGGCCTAACTATGGGCCGGTGTGGAGGCAAACCCTTAACTGGGCTTCAGCCCACTGGGTAAGTTAAGGGTGAATGTCAAGGTCCGTGTGGAACCTATTTAAGGAGGACTTCGTCTCCTTGAATAGGCCATTCAGAAATCCCCTGAAAAACACACCACGACCGACCACGTTTTTGTGTCTGCTAAGTAGAATCCTCAGGATTCGAGGCGGTCGCCCCCCACCGGAATATTGTCTTTGCAGGTTTCCACCAGTGAGAAGTCATCCATCCTTGCGAAGGATCTTCCTTGTAGGAGCATTGTTCATATTAACTCTTAAGGTGAACATTTGTTTCTTCACACCCGTTAAAGCTAAAATTACAAACCATGATGCACAACAAAGTTGAAATTTTGTATTATACTAGAAATAAGTCTTGCATGTTGCAGTGGAGACGACATTTAACCAAACGTGGAGGCGTAAAACTGTGTTAAGTAGCGCAAATACAGTAAAGCAAACACATTCACGTACGATAATGCCTCACTTTTGTGTACAACAGGCTTTTACAGACCATAAATGCATTGATAAGAAAAATTACAAAAGCTAATGGTAGGAGATCATGGAGCAAGGAATTCTTACCTCTGATTGGCTGAACATCCGTTTCATTCTCTCTCTGCAGCTGTCACGCCCCAGGTGTCGCGTGGGGCCCACAGAAGCTTCCTTTGATTATTCTTTTAGGGTTGACGTGTGGTTGTAGCCTTGCGCGAGCTTTGTCCGCTCACGCGGGTGCACGTCTTGGTACATATCTTTTCAGCTGCAAATGGACAGGTCAAGTTAATGAGAAACATATTACATGGGTTCGGCTACATTCTAATTACGGGTCAGCATAAACAAAAGACACATATCAGGTAACATATAAAATGAGTCCAACTACTTTTTATTTGCGGGTCATGTTGAATGAGCACAAGTACTTTTACGTTCTTGCAGTGTAACCCATTTGATTCATGACAGGTACAACCTCATCTAAATCAACACATTTCCAAACGAGTAATTGACATGACTTTGAAATATCCTTGCAGCAAGTGTTTCCAAATTGTCTAATTAAACCTTGTTGTGAACGGAATGTAAGGAAATGACGAAAAGCATCTATATTAATTTACTACTCTAAATATTTTACTTTGAAAACTCTAAATATATCTATATTAACCACAACAAACCCTTTGCGGATACAATGATTTAAGTGTAGCCACCCGCTAAATAGTGACAATTAACATATATCGTTTGCGTTAAATACATATAGGAAATGGATTCCAGATTCATTGTCTCATCATGTTCAGGTTGTACCATGTTTTCAAGAATCGTGTACACAAGCAGTCATTATTTTGGTTTGCCTCGGAGGATGAGGAGGAGGAGCAGGAGGAGGAGTCGTCTTCGGCAGGAGGTGGTGAGTTGAAGGAAGATTTTAAGGAAGTGAATCGACGACTACAAGATATTCACAACCTTGGCCAAAGACGTTTGGAAATTATGCACCAAAGAGTGGTCGAGAATAAAAGGTTCGTCGACATCGAAGAGGCGAGGCAAAGGGAAAAGGACATTGAGTTTTTGTCCAGATCGATCGACCACCTCGACGGAGAAGCCCTACGCCTTGCACAATCATAGGCGAGAAATTCTTGCAAAACATAAACTCTAGTGTGTTTAGCTTTTTTTTTTATGATGCGGTTTTTTTTTTTAAAATTTGCTATTGTATTTTTTTAGTTGTCTGTTTAGTTGTTTGAATTTAGTTTAATATTAGTTGTGTGTTTTTAATATTATTTGTAATTTTTTTATATTTATTTGTCTTTTATTTTAATTATTTTGAGTTAATTAATTAAAAAAATAAAAAAAAACAACCAATCAGAAACAGGGGCCTTATCTTTTTCTCCTTACCACTACACCCCTTTTTCACTTCAAGCCTCATGCTCACCCAACTGCCACGTGGACCAATTAGAATCAAGGGCATTATCTTTTTCCCCTTACCACTACACATGGTCTAATAATTGATTGCATGTTTGTAGGAATCGTCTAATTGGTTACCAAGATTGTGGCATAAATTATAATCGATTTGGTTTGATCAATTTTTATTCTTGGTAAGAAAACTCGAATTTAAAATTGACTTATTTGATTTAGTTTGACCAATTTTTTTTTTTACATTTTAGATTTTTGTTAACCTTTAAAAATATTCGAATACTAAATGTTTTATTTATTTATTTAATTTCAAATTTTAATATCTCCCGTTTTAATTTTTAATTTTCTGTTAATATTATAAAAATTCAAAATTTGAAATTCAGATAATAATGGTAATCGTTAAAGTTAATTAATACATTTAATACATTTAGTTTGAAAATTTTGAATTTAAGTTAAAAATGGAAACAATTATACATACTTATTACCTATAAATTATATATTTTTATTATATTTAAAATTTAATATGCAAATTTTAAATATTGTAATTTAAAATTATAGATTTTGGTTAAACTATTAAAATATTCGAATACTAAATGGTCTTTTAACTATTTAGTTTTAAGTTCTAACATATATAATTTTAATTTTAATTGCGGTTAAAATTTAAAAAATTCAAAAATTTGAATTTACGATTATGATTGCAAAAATTAGACATAGGGCCTATTTGGTAGCTTCTTAATGGGGCTCTAAATCATTAAGCTCTGAATGGCTCAGCATTTAGACTATTATTTTCAACCTAAAAAATACTCTGAATGGAGTGTTTAAGAGCTGAATCATTAAAACCTTTTAATGATTAAGCACTTAATCAATCAAACAGCCCATTAATTAAAACATTTAATGCATTTAATAAATTTTTTTTGAATGAATTAAATATTTAAAAAAATAAAATTTTGGATTTAAGTTAATAATGGTAACCATTACACCTACTTATAATCTTTAAATTATATATTTCCTAATAAATTTTAAATACTATAATTTAAAATTATAGATTTTTGTTAAACTTTAAAAGTATTCGAATAATAAATGTTATATTTAAGTATTTAACTTCAAATTTTAGTATCTATACTTTTAAATTTTAAATTTTGGTCAATATTATAAAAATTCAAACTTTTCAATTTAAAATAACTAGCAGGATGCCCGCGCGAGGCGGCAGAGAACAAAACCGCTTCTATGGATATGCTTCGTTCGTTCCAATTCAATTATTAGCTTCAACCAAGAGCAAAATTATTGGTTAAATAATCTTATTAACTAATCGGTTAATTGGGTCGATTTATTTTATTAGATTGTCGGTTCTCAGTCCGGTGAAGTTAATTTTCTTAAAAATGTTATTTATATTTGTATTAGGTTTGTTTGTGTAGTACTGGATTGTAGCTCGTGCTCAGAAAAGTCAAGGCAGTTAGGTTAAAAAATGAAAGAGGGAAAGTGAGGATTGTAAAAAAAAAAAAAAAAAAAAAAAAAAAAAAAAACCTTGTAGTAATAGTGAAAGAGCGTGCATCTGAATCGTAAAATCGCGATCTTCGAAGTCACATTATCTTCTGTTTTGTTTTTATTCTGATTCTTTCTCGCACCAGCAAAGATGGTGTTGTGATTTTTTACCGTGATCTCTTTTATGCTCAAATCCGAAAAGTGATTAGGTAAGTCATTTACTTATATTTTTTTTAATAAAATCAAGTTTAGCAAATACATTATATTTGAAAGCAAACTATCAAACTTTTTTTTTTTTAGCTAAAAAACCTCAAATTTAAAATTCGTTTTATGCTTCCAAAAAGGTTGAGCCGGCCCTGGTGAATCACGTAACACATTAACTTTTTAAAATTAAAAAAATATTAGCAATACTCTACTCAAATTAAAAAGAATAAAATACTCGTTTTTATGATGTAATTTTTTTTAAAATATTAACGTATGAAAAAATTATGGTCATTTAAAAGTCGCGGGGTGATTGCCTTAAAACATGGAGGAAAATGTAACTATTATTTAAATAAACTAAAGTTGATTAAAGTTGAAGGATTTAAAATGTAATTAAGTAGAGGTACTAAAATGTAAAAGTGTTTGAATGACCATTTTGTCCTCATTTTAAGGTTGTACATCATGCATTAATAGAAAAAAAGTTCTTAACTTTTGGGTATCCTAAACTACCATTCCCTCATGCATTAATAGAAAAAAAGTTCTTAACTAATGAATTTAATTCAAAATTTTGAACTATTTGAATCTTTTAAAAAAATTCAAATTTGTTACATTAAGTAAATAATGGTATTAAGTAGACCTACTTATTACTTTTAAATTACTGGTTTTTAACTTTGGTTTTAAATGTCTCAATTTAGGTACAAGTTTAAATTCAAAATTTGAATACCTGTATTTTAAATGAGTTTAACTTTAAAAATATTTGAATATTAAATGTTATACCTAAGTATATAATTTCAAACTTTAATATCTATAATTTTAATTTTTAAAATTTAGTTAATATTATAAATATTCTAAATTTTGAATTTAAGATGATAAAGGTAACAATTAAACTTAATTAATGTATTTAATTTGAAATTTTGAATAACATGATTATTTAAAAAAAATTCAAACTTTTGAATTAAATTTAATAATTGTAACAATTAAATCTACTTAATTATTACCTATAAATTAGATATATTCAAATATATTTTAAATTTAACAATTAATATTTTTTGTTATAAATTTATCAAATTAGTTACGAGTGTAACCAACAAATTTATTTTTTTCCTAATCCTAATTCAAATTCAAATCGTTACATATATAATTCAAATTATTTTTTTATTAAGTTTATTGTGTTTGTATTCGATTATAATACACCAACGTATGTATAACTATATAAACTGTGAACGTATGCATATATACATATTTGGTATTTGTTTAATAAAACAAAAATTCTTTTAAAATAAAATAAGAATGTAAGAACTTTAAATCGAAGCCGATTACTGTTTATGATACTTGCATTTCAATGTTTTATATAATATATAACTAATAACTCATCATCTTTGTGCAACTTCAAAATAATGTATAACATATTAACATAAAACTTGCATATATAAAGCTAATTTGAAACTCACTTCTTCCTACAATAAACCTTCTTTTTGACGTCATATATAGTAAATAAGTTCACTTGCATTTTATTTAATAACTCAAAATGACATTTTAGTTTTTTCGGCAAGTTGTCTATGGCGTTGACTTAGACTCGGATTAGTTTATTGTCTCGAATTATATTTTTTTAATACATTCATCATTCATACTTTTTTGATTTCCCAATTAGATTATTTACTTTTTTTGCCTCAAATATAAACAGGATACGTCAAAGCGTCAAAATTTGACACGCTAATCGGTAAGTTTAATCAATTAATGTAAAAAAATAATTTAATCTTTAATCCACATTTAATTTAATAATTAAACTTATATTGAATTTGTTTATTTTTCTAGGTGACCTGGAACGAACACAATTATCTAACATTTCAAAAGGTATTTGAATTATATGTTGTTGTTTTTTTCTGACTTGTGAATTTTATTTTAGTTATTGATTACGTTCATGTGTTTATTATTCTTATATGAATATTTAACTTTTTTGTAAATGCATGTATAAATTTATTTTTATTCAATAAAGTTTAAAATTCAAAGTATTAGTATTTATTGAACCGTCTGTCCATATGGGCAATAATCTAGTTATTTAATATACATTGCATGATTTAATTTACTACATTAATAATAATAATAATACCTAAATATAATCAAATATTTTCTTTTTGGAAAACTTAAGTATAAAATTACTAAATATTAATTATAATACTAATGAACCGAAATAATAGTAGTAATAATAACCAAATATAATTAGGGTATAAGGCATGACGGGTTAGATTACATTCTCTCCAAAGAGTTTCAGTGACACCTACAACACCTTGTAGATTAATAAAATACATAAGTTATGATATTAGTAAAAATAAACAAATAAAATTAGTTTTAAGGCATGTTGCATTAGATTGCGCTCACAAAAAGAGTCGACAAGCTAACTCACTAGTTATGTAGGGTTGTGTTATTCTACAAAGGCTACAAAAAATGAGAAGGGTGAGAAGCCACTAGAAAATGACATATGTCCAAAGGATTAACAAGTGGGAGGGGTAATTTTGTCAAAAACATATGCACATGCAAGTCACATGCCATTTCCACCTTCGTTTTTAAATGCCCGTAACTTTTTTATACGTCATCCGTTTTTAAAAAAAATTATACCATAAAATTGAGCGTCGTTTTATCTTTAATATGAGTACCATATTGCTATACTTTTGAAAAAAAAATTCAAAACCCACTTGCATAAGACACAATGGAATGTAAAACACAATGAACACCAATTAAATATAGGGTATAAAACATAATCAAGAGTCTAGTAAAACACAATGGACGACATACTAAAGACACAATGAATACTTTTGAAAAAAAAAAGTTGAAAACTCAGTTACGTAAGACACAATGGATGACATACGAAAGACACAATGAACAAAAGACTAAAATACAATGAATACTTTTGAAAAAAAAAAGTTAAAAACCCAATTGTGTAAAACACAATGGACGACATAATAAAGACACAATGGACAGAAGATTAAAACATAATGAATACTTTTGGAAAAAAAGTTGAAAACCCAGTTGCGTAAGACACAATGGAGATAACGTAAAACACAATGAGTACCAATTAAATATGCAATGAACAATATGGTATAAAACACAATGAACAGTCTAATAAAACACAATTGACGACATATAAAAGACACAATGAACAGAATACTAAAACACAATGAATAATAGACTTAAACACAATGAACAACATAATAAACACAATGTACGCCTAAATACAAAACTCATTTGCATAAAACACAATTAAAAGGATACTAAAAACACAATGGACAAAGTTAAATCATGTGTAGACTAAAAAAACACAAATAACATATTTATAATGCACACATGCATACTATAACACAATGAACGTGCAGAAGACACAACGGAGAAAAAAAAAAGCCATTTAGCACGAATTTTTTTTTTTCAATTTTAATGTAGCAATGTGGTACTCATATTAAAGATAAAAAAACGCTCGTTAATATGGTGAAATTTTTTTGAAAAAAAAATGTCGTATGAAAAAGTTATAGATGTTTTTAAATGATGGGGGAATTGACATGTGCATTGCATGTGGAGAGAGAAAGTCAACAAATGTGGTTTTCCTTTTATGCCCTTTCTCTAATTTATTATTTATTTTTTTCAAACAAACTAATCTCAACCCTTCAAATATATGATCAATGGATCACAATCCTTCTCACCCTTCCTAGAAAAAGTGTCTTGTGTATTTGATCCTAACCCTATGTATATATATCAATGCAAAAGGTAATTTAATCGCAATCAAACAAACTTTTAAGATCTCAAACGAGGAAAATAAAATCAAACACTAAATCCATTGATTTCTTTTGGAATAAAATATGAAAATCTTATATCCATATTTATTTTCTCGGGTACAATTTATATAAGTTTCTATTACCCGCTTAATGGCCATTTATACTTGAACACCCAATTGCCCGGGGTGTCTTTTGCAAAATAAAAACCTGTATCCGTCACTAACCAAAAGCATTTGTGATTTTTTAAAATGCTTTGGCCACATTCAGCTGCAACGTCATTATTAAATATATTAAAATCAACTTCTTGTAACGGAGTACCGTCAGCATTCATCCAGAAAAACTCCCCTCGAAATACAGTTGTTTCGCGAAAATTTCTGCGAAACTTCCAACGGAATGTGCCATTTACAGTCATGGTTTTGTTTCCAAAATCAGTATCTTTAGAGGCAATATGAAAAACGAGGTGCTCGATCTTGCCATCCATGACCTCCATTGTATATGATTCCAAAGAGTCAACTACTTGTAGATTTGAAGATGTTACAAAGTAAACATAATATGTTGTTAGCACCAAAAGAAATAAAAAGTTTTTATAATCCATGTTATGCTTTGATAATGATCCCACTAGTTTCTATCCTTTATATAGACATTGTCTTAATACTTTATTTTGATTATTTTATATATTAGAGTAATC
Source organism: Ambrosia trifida (assembly GCA_028751855.1). Taxonomy (NCBI): domain Eukaryota; kingdom Viridiplantae; phylum Streptophyta; class Magnoliopsida; order Asterales; family Asteraceae; genus Ambrosia; species Ambrosia trifida. Next base: position 85,374,393 of record CM054123.1, read on the forward strand.
TTATAACAACATAAGTAATGACATTTATGTTATGCTGCCTTTAAAAAAACATTTATGTTATAACAATTAGTTATTTAATTACCCCAATATATTACATATAAAAATTAATCTGTACTATCTATATCTATATCTATATCTATATCTATACTACTTGATGGGATTGGGTACTGAATACACCATTCTGCATACCCAAAAACCCGGCACAATACTGGCGCGCGGAAGAAAGCCATGCGCAGGATTTGGTCAAAGCTCATTGAATGCACAGTCAACGGTCAAAGGTCGGTCATATACCGGTCAAGGCGAATATCATGCATGGTCAATAGCCATGTGTCACACCCTCAAATTCCACTTGCGGGGTTTTACCGCGAGGCGCATGACAAACCAGGATTTAAGTCAACGGTCACAATAAACAACACTATATGCATAACACAAAACCCAAAAGGTATAATTATAAAAGCATAAACTGTAGCGGAAGCTTTAAATGTTTACAACCCAAAAGACATAGTTCAAATGTTTAATGAAGACCATGCTCTAAACCCTAGACGCCCGTGCCGACTCGTGCGCCTAGATCCAGTTGTTGCTACCTTAGCGACCTGAGAAAAACATGCCAAAAGATGTCAACATATAATGCTGGTGAGTTCACAGGTTTGTTCAAAAAGAGTTACCAAGTGATACCATGTCCATACTATATCAACACTACCAAGTACGCTAGCTAGGCGTATATTTTATTACTACTACGATTGGAAACCATTACTGGACACGTTTAGCAATGTTTAGCATGTTTAGCAGCCCGTAATGTTCAGCACGATAATGTTCCTGTTCGAGACAATATGCACCCGCCCGGCCCTCCAAGCCGACGAGTGGGGCAGGTCACGCCCAATAGATCTATCCACATTTCCCCCGTTGTGCAAACCCGCACATTCATGGTTTCCCCCGGGACTTTCCAAAAGATCGTATAGCAATATAAAGTTAAAACCATAGTATGACATATGTTACCAAAACAGTTTAGCGCATGTTTTCTCCCCCAAAAGTTAAAGCACTAAAAGTGGGGCCGTGAACTCACCTTAGATAGCGTTCTTCAATTATAAGTAAAGATGTTTGGCCCTTGATAATCCCTCTACCGGAGATCTATTAAAATGTTCACATAAGTGTTCCGACTAATAACCATAAGGTTATCTAGCCCCCGATTGTCCAGATCGTAATCAAGTATGTTTTAAAACGTGTTTAAATGTTCAACCGACACACTAGACCGACCCGCCATCCCGTTGGTGACCCATTACCCTAACTAATCAAGTACACATAGATTACACGCAAGGTTCAAGCATAAATCACTTAGTTTGTATCAAAAATCTCATTTTTGTCAACGTAGGGTCGAATGTAGTTCCGGGTGGTCGAAGGTGGCTTGTAAGTGGTCGAAGGTGTTTCTGTTTGGTCGAAGGTGTTCCTGAAATTCCACCTTCGCCCCTTTTCCTTCCACCTTCGCCCCTTTGTAGCACATTCGCCCCTTTGTCTTCCACCTTCGCCCCCTGGAATCCACCTTCGACCGTTCGACTGGTCGAAGGTATTCCAGGTTCGCCCCTGATGTCAGATTTTTCCAAAAACGCGTCGAAAAACATCCGAAAACATCACGAAACATCACGAGTTACTGCAGTCAAGCATCATTAGTATATTCCTACGAAACCCTACCAATTTTACCCCAAAATCTATCCGTTTTACAAGTTTCCTAAAATGGTAAATTATGGAGATGTCACATCACCATGCATGAAGATATTACCCAATTAGGAAACTTTCTGAATTCGATCAATAATCAGTTTATCATACTCGGATCATTATGAACAAGAAACCCCTATCATAACCTTATCATAATCATCCCAAAAACAACCCTAAATCTAACTAAAAACCCCCCTTTAATCATCAAAACACCATCAACAATCAAAGGTAACATATTTCAATCATAACCCATCATTAATAACAGCCCTAAGTTGTTGTCATATCATCTATACAACAAGTAATCATCAAACAATGCATAATATCATACTAACACATGTTTATTTGCATAAAAACTCATTGTTTATGAATAGGTTTTGGTTAGGAAAGGTTTTTATTCATAAAATAGGTTGATATCAGATCTGGACCCATTGGGGTTTAGATTAAAACAAGCCAAAATTGTTTAAAAAGGATTTGTAATGAAGAACACACCTTAGATCTTCACTTGTAATGACTTAGAGAGTTAGGTTATGAAAAACAAGCTCAAAAACTCCTTCCCCAATGTTAATAGCTGATAGAGAGTGTTTAGAGGCGTTTAGGGTTTGTGAAATGGTGAAAAATGGCTAAGGATGGTATTTATACCATCTGCACGTTCGCCCGGTTCATGGGGTCGAATGTGGAACTTTTCCACATTCGCCCCTTTTTAGTGGTCGAATGTGGAACTCTTCCACATTCGCCCACTTTTTAGTGGTCGAATGTGGAACTCTTCCACATTCGCCCACTTTGTTCTACGTTCGCCCACTTTTCAGATCCCATTTCCACATTCAGGTCATCAGCACTTTTTAACACATGTTAACAGCACTTTTAACACATGTTAACCTTTTTCCAGTTTATCGTGTTTAACGCATTCTAACACATCCTAACACATAAACAAGCATCTATAGTCTATACTTAGCATGTTTAGGCACGTATAATCATTCGTACATCATTTAAGCAAGTGTAAGCATACAATCCACCACACGACCCGTAATCTACGCATATACTTAATTAGTTCATGTAATGTCACCAACGACGGAACCCGGTACTAATGTATTCCCAAAACGACTCCCAATGATCCTCCAGATCATTGACCCTGGACAATCCTAATTGACCCGACTCAATTAACCCAGTTAAGTTTGTTTATAAACGTTTCTCGCTAAGGTAGACTTAGATGTTACTATTATGTTTAAGCCGAACATGCCGGGTGTCACATCATCCCCACGTTGAAAGAATTTTCGTCCCGAAAATTGCACGAAGCCCAAAAATGAAAAAGACGAAAAGGAAGAAAACGAAAAGAAAGGTTACCGGTTGTCACATCATCCCCACGTTGAAAGGGAATCTCGCCCCGAGATTCACTCTGCTTCAGCAGTAACATGCCTGGACTCGAACGCGCGCTTCGGAAAGAGATGAGGGTACTTAGCCTTCATCTGGTCCTCTCGTTCCCACGTGAACTCCGGTCCACGATCCGAGTTCCAACGAACTTTAACGATGCGGATTTTACTCCGCCGAAGGCTACGAATCTTGTAATCCAGAATCTCGACAGGTTCCTCCACAATGCGAAGACGATCATCCACCTTGATCTCTTCCAGTGGTACAATGAGAGATTCATCAGCCAAACACTTCTTCAAGTTAGACACATGGAAGACGTTGTGCACACTACCGAGCTCCGTCGGTAAGTCAAGTCTATATGCCACCGGCCCAATCCGATCCAGGATTGCGAACGGTCCGACGTAACGAGGGTTAAGTTTGCCACGCTTTCCAAAGCGTATGACGCCCTTCCATGGTGAAACTTTTAGAAGCACCTTGTCCCCAACCTGGAACTCTAGCGGTTTGCGACGGCGATCGGCATAGCTCTTCTGACGATCCCGCGCAGCTGCCAAACGGTTACGGATCTGTACGATTTTCTCCGAAGTTTGATAATACGTTAGGACCGAAACTACATCACCAATCGCTCCTGATTATCTTCATAAGACGTCAAACCGAATATATAAAACAATAAATAATATATGTGTAAAACCAAGAATCTTACTTTCATATATGATAAACAAGTCGGCACAGATTCTTCATACATACACACATACATACGTTGTTGAATGGGACGCCAACCTGAGGTGAGCTCAACCTCAGGCCAACCTGGACTAGACCACACACAGTAGTCTTCTCCTAGAGACTGTTGCAACTCTCTCTTAGAAACCCAAAATCTAACACACACATATATAGGCTATGAATATCTAAGTCTGGGCTGGGCCTCAGGCATGTCGTCTGGGCTACCACAATAATGCCCTCACTCTAATAAATTAAAACTAAGCCCGCATGAGTTGTATAGCGACGGTCACAAATGTACCAACAAACTCCCCCTTGACCGTTGCTATCAACTCTGACAAACACTGATAATCATCAGTCACAAAACATGCACTAACAAACTCCCCCTTGACTGATGATTTCAGTTCTTCTCTTATAAGACTTGATCTTCGTCTTCCAATCAGCTGTGCCTGACTCTGTCTGATATCTTCACAAATCCACCGAATACCCAAAACCTTTCGCATCCAATCTCCCCCTCAATGTAAGTCTATCCAAATTACTTCTATATCCACCATAATCTGCATCTTTCCTCCTATGAAGAATTTACGCCTGATTAATAAAGGACCCAAGTAACCGGCATGTGATAAGGTTCAATCTTCAACTAATCAGTAACGAACATCCAGTTTCATTGCAAAAATACTTCAACAAGATCTCGCACATCTAATTTTTTAGAGAACAATGCTCTAATAATTTTGCCAAAGAAAGAATTTTCTCCCCCTTTTTCTCTGCAAAATATTACCGCATTGACGTGTATATTTTTGGTTTCCCCATTCACAACCCAAAACTCTCGGCCCACGTACAAACAACCTGTTCCATCCTTAATTTAAAATGTGGTCCATATAATTGCTAAACCACTGGACCTAATAGCCCTATAAGCTGAAACATAATAATCGGCCAAATTATGTCTCGAACCAATACACCCACTTGTTCAATTCACTTCTCATCCCACTATTATTGATCCGGCACCTTATAAAATTTTCGAAAATACTATCCTTGGCACCAGATTCTAGAACCCATTCCATATTATTTTTTCAAACAAATTCCCTCATTAAATGCATTCAAAGCAAATCTCATAATTCAAATGTAGAATTAATCGGACCATTGATATATTCCATAACTATTTGACAAAAAAAAAAGGAAGGAAATTAATCCAATAAATGAGATCCGATTATGATGGATCTATCCATACCCGAAAAACATTACCCATCCTCTATCCGATTATCATTCTTGATCAAACATGAAGAAAAAACATCCAGCACTTATGAAGCTCCAACTTTTTATATAATTCCCATAAACATCAAGAACAAATTAGCTTCATCCAAATCAAAACCAAATAACATTCTCGGCCAACATCAATAACTAAACCATAGATAAGCAAACTAAGAACACATCGATCAACCCATTCCTCGGCTCAAACAACATCAATCTTGACAATCAAAACAGTTCCGAAACAATACCAATACTACTATTCGGTATCACGTCAACTATGAGTTTTAGCGGAAATAAAACTCAAAAATCAAGAGCAATCGTGAATCGGAGAGGCGGTTAGTCCTTCCGATTCGTAACCATGATCTGATACCACTGATAATACGTTAGGACCGAAACTACATCACCAATCGCTCCTGATTATCTTCATAAGACGTCAAACCGAATATATAAAACAATAAATAATATATGTGTAAAACCAAGAATCTTACTTTCATATATGATAAACAAGTCGGCACAGATTCTTCATACATACACACATACATACGTTGTTGAATGGGACGCCAACCTGAGGTGAGCTCAACCTCAGGCCAACCTGGACTAGACCACACACAGTAGTCTTCTCCTAGAGACTGTTGCAACTCTCTCTTAGAAACCCAAAATCTAACACACACATATATAGGCTATGAATATCTAAGTCTGGGCTGGGCCTCAGGCATGTCGTCTGGGCTACCACAATAATGCCCTCACTCTAATAAATTAAAACTAAGCCCGCATGAGTTGTATAGCGACGGTCACAAATGTACCAACAAAGTTTCGTACACCAATTCCGGACCAGTGAGCTGGCTCTCGCCCACCTCGGCCCAACAAAGTGGTGATCGGCATTTCCGTCCGTAAAGAGCCTCGAACGGAGCTGCCTTGATGCTAGAGTGATAGCTGTTGTTGTAGGAGAATTCCACCAACGGCAGGTGAATCTCCCAACTTTTGCCAAAATCGATGACACATGCCCGCAGCATGTCCTCCAGTGTTTGTATCGTCCGCTCACTCTGCCCGTCAGTTTGCGGATGATAAGCCGTACTCATATCCAGCTGAGTACCCAAGGCCTTATGAAGAGCCTTCCAGAAACGCGAAGCAAAGCGGGAATCACGATCAGAAATGATAGAAACAGGCACCCCGTGCCGAGAAACCACCTCCTTAAGGTAGAGCCGAGCCAACCGCTCGAGTCCATCCGTTTCCTTAATAGGTATGAAGTGTGCCGATTTCGTCAACCGGTCGACGATCACCCAAATCATGTCGCAGCCACTTGGTGATCTCGGTAGTTTGGTGACGAAATCCATCGTGATCCGCTCCCACTTCCATTCTGGAATCTCAGGTTGCTGTAGGAGACCAGACGGCTTCTGATACTCCACCTTGACCTTAGCACAGGTCAAGCATTTGCTCACATAGGAGGCTATATCAGCCTTCATGTTCGGCCACCAATAATGTATCTTCAGATCCTAATACATCTTATCGGAGCCTGGATGAATAGAATACCGGGATTTGTGAGCCTCGTCCAAGACAAGCTCCCGTAATCCCCCGAGTAAAGGAACCCAAACACGCCCAGCGAAGTAGTGTAGGCCATCAGACCTAAGCTCAAGGTGTTTGTCCGCACTGTGCATCGTTTCGGCCTTAAGGTTTTCCTCCTTCAAGGCATCCACCTGAGCCGAACGGATCCGGTCGGGTAAGGAGGAATGAATGGTAAGCTGCAAGGCTCGGACACGCCGAGGCTTCGCCGACTCTTTCCTGCTCAAGGCATCCGCCACAACGTTCGCCTTGCCAGGATGGTACTTAATCGTACAGTCGTAGTCGTTCAAGAGTTCAACCCAACGACGCTGCCGCATGTTTAACACCTTCTGGTCGAAAATATGCTGGAGACTCTTGTGATCGGTGTAAACTTCACACTTGGTACCGTACAAGTAATGTCTCCAGATTTTCAACGCAAAGACCACTGCACCCAGTTCTAAGTCATGAGTAGTGTAATTCTTCTCATGAACTTTGAGTTGACGAGAAGCATAAGCAATAACCTTCCCGCGCTGCATCAACACGCAACCAAGACCCCGTATGGAAGCATCACAGTACACAACGAAATCATCCGTACCCTCAGGAAGGGATAAGATAGGTGCAGAACAAAGTTTAAGCTTCAGCATCTGAAATGCTGATTCCTATGGTTCGTCCCAGTCGAACTTTCGGTCCTTCTGGGTGAGGGCAGTGAGGGGTTGAGCGATCTTCGAAAATCCCTCGATAAAACGCCGATAGTAACCTGCAAGACCCAGGAATTGCCGCACCTCAGATGGCGTCTTTGGTGCTTCCCAGTCTTTAATAGCTTCGATCTTAGCCGGATCGACATGAATTCCCAGTTTATTCACCACATGCCCTAGGAATTGAACTTCACGTAACCAAAAATCGCACTTTGAGAACTTAGCAAACAGCTGCTCCCGTCTCAAAAGTTCCAAGACCAACCGCAGATGTTCCTCATGATCCGCCTTGTTCTTGGAATAAATCAGAATGTCGTCAATGAACACGATGACGAACCTATCCAGGTACGGTTTACAAACGCGGTTCATCAAATCCATGAACACCGCCGGTGCGTTAGTGAGACCGAAAGGCATGACCAAGAACTCAAAATGGCCATAACGAGTGCGAAAAGCAGTCTTCTGGATGTCAGCTTCCCTGACGCGCAACTGGTGATAACCGGACCGCAAATCAATCTTCGAGTAGTAGCTAGAGCCCTGAAGCTGGTCAAAGAGATCATCAATGCGAGGAAGAGGATAACGATTCTTGATGGTCACTTTGTTCAGCTCACGGTAGTCAATACACATACGAAGGCTCCCGTCCTTCTTCTTCACAAACAGAATAGGAGCTCCCCACGGGGACGAGCTCGGTCGAATGAAACCCTTTTCCAAGAGTTCCTGTAACTGGCTGGATAACTCTTGCATCTCGGGAGGTGCAAGACGATACGGAGCTCGGGCAATAGGAGCTGCGCCCGGAGCAAGATCAATACCAAACTCAACCTGACGATGGGGAGGAAGACCAGGCAAATCATCAGGAAACACATCAGGAAAGTCACGAACCACCGGGATATCCTCGATCTTCTTCTCACCGTCAGTAGAAACGTTAACAAGTGCCAGAATGGCCGAACAGCCCTTCCGAAGATACTTACGGGCTTTCATGCTGGAAATGATACTCAGCGGAGCACCGCTTTTCTCGCCATGAACCGAAAGAATTTCTCCATCGGGGAGAGGGATCCGAATAACCTTGTCAAAGCAAACAATCTCTGCGCGATACAACGATAACCAATCCATGCCCACAACGACATCGAAACTACCCAAAGGTACAGGCATAAGGTCAATGGGGAATGACAGACCCGACAGTTCCAAGTGACACTCCCTAAGGATATGAGTTGCCTCGATGTTCTTACCATTAGCCAATTCTATCAAGTACTTAGCCTCTAAAGGTGTGGGTACTATATCTAGCAACTGACTAACATCCACAGATACGAAGCTCTTATCGGCACCAGAATCAAATAAAACAGAAACATAGCGATTGTTGAGAAGGAACGTACCGGTAACTGTGTCTGGATCCTGCCTAGCCTCCGCAGACCCAATGACGAAAGCACGCGCAGTCCTGCCTCCGCCGCCATTCCCGTTACCGCTACCGTTTCCGCCCCTCCCATCATCGCCCTGCTTCAGCTTGGGACAATCACGCTTGAAGTGCCCCGTGTCACCACAGTTGTAACACCCCTGCCTCCCCTGAGTCCCCTGAGCAGCAGGAGCAGGAGTAGCCGCAGGAGTCTGAGTTGGGGTGAGCGCCACCTTGCAATCCTTAGCATGGTGTCCCAACTTTTGGCACCGATGACAACGAGCTCGATCACAATTCCCCGAATGGTGAAAGCCACACTTGTTACACTTGGGATGCTTTCCGACATACCCACCCGTCTTCGCCCCAGAAGAAGACCCAGACGTATCAAACTTCTTTGCCGGCTGAGCTGGCACCACACTCTTCCCCACACTCTCCCACTTCCTCTTGTTCCCCTCAGTAGTCTTCACAGTAGTACCCTTGGGTGGCAAAACGCCTTCCGCCACCTTCAGGTTAGTCATCCGATGAGCTGATCGGACAACTTCAGCAATAGTGGGAAGATTCCCAGCAGCCACCAACCCAGCAATCTCGGGCACTAGTCCAGACACATAGTGCTCGATCCTCCTATACTCGGGTGTGTGTAAGTCAGGACACAACACCGCCAGCTCGTTCCTCCTCACAGTATACTCCTCAATCTCCGACCCAACCATCTTGTAACTCCAGACCTCATGCTCCAACTTCTGTATCTCCTCCCTCGGACAGTATTCACCTCTCAAAAGCTGCACAAACTCCGCCCAAGGCATAGCAATAGCCTCTCCCAGTCCCATATTCTGAGTAGTAGCATTCCACCACGACAATGCAGGCCCCTCAAATGTCGCAGTAGCATACTTCACTCGGTCCCCAGCAGGACAGTTACACATGACAAACACAGATTCAACCTTCTCCAACCATCGGAGCAGTCCCACTGCCCCTTCAGTACCAGCGAAGTTATGGGGCTGACAGTCCCTAAACTTCTTATAAGAGCACTGAGGTGGGGGTGGATTGGCACCAACACCTGAAACACGGTACACGAGTAAAACACAAACGAAAGGACACGAAACCCAAAAATGAGGCAAGGTCGACAGAAATCAACTCACCACCCATGGCATTAATCCCGGCCTGGAAATTAGCCATAGCCATGTTCACTTGCTGCTGGAGCAAGTTGTTCAGCTCAGCTTGGGTCATGTTGATGTTCCCACGACCACCGCCTCCGGCACGACCACCGCCGCCACGACCACCACCACGACGTCCACCACCACGAGCACCAGACATGATCTAACAAACCAAGAAATCGAGAGATTCAGATTCACTTCCAGTGTCAACCACTAAAATTTTCAAGAGTTAACCTAGGGACAATTTCAGGACTATACATCCAAACTCGAAGTCCATCGGGATTTTCATGCATCCCAGTTTATTATTTCGTGTGCACCCGAAATGATAAACTGCTCTACATGGTCCTCCAGATGTACCCCTAATTTAGACTCCAGTCAACGAACATTGTCGCCTATGTGGCAATAGGTGCAAGTGTAAGAAGGCATGTGTGTGCAAGAACCAACCAATCAACCCCTCCTCCTTCCATCCAGAAGAAGAAGACAAGAGTAGGTAAGAACCCAAATAAAAACGGATGATGTAACAGAGAAGTGTGATGATAATGTAACGACACCCCGACAAAGTTAGTACATGTTCCAAACCGACACAAGTATGTGACCGTCTAGTGTGTGCGACTCGGCTATAGACTAGACTCTAAATGCAGTCCTAGTTCACTATAACCATTGGCTCTGATACCAATCTGTCACACCCTCAAATTCCACTTGCGGGGTTTTACCGCGAGGCGCATGACAAACCAGGATTTAAGTCAACGGTCACAATAAACAACACTATATGCATAACACAAAACCCAAAAGGTATAATTATAAAAGCATAATCTGTAGCGGAAGCTTTAAATGTTTACAACCCAAAAGACATAGTTCAAATGTTTAATGAAGACCATGCTCTAAACCCTAGACGCCCGTGCCGACTCGTGCGCCTAGATCCAGTTGTTGCTACCTTAGCGACCTGAGAAAAACATGCCAAAAGATGTCAACATATAATGCTGGTGAGTTCACAGGTTTGTTCAAAAAGAGTTACCAAGTGATACCATGTCCATACTATATCAACACTACCAAGTACGCTAGCTAGGCGTATATTTTATTACTACTACGATTGGAAACCATTACTGGACACGTTTAGCAATGTTTAGCATGTTTAGCAGCCCGTAATGTTCAGCACGATAATGTTCCTGTTCGAGACAATATGCACCCGCCCGGCCCTCCAAGCCGACGAGTGGGGCAGGTCACGCCCAATAGATCTATCCACATTTCCCCCGTTGTGCAAACCCGCACATTCATGGTTTCCCCCGGGACTTTCCAAAAGATCGTATAGCAATATAAAGTTAAAACCATAGTATGACATATGTTACCAAAACAGTTTAGCGCATGTTTTCTCCCCCAAAAGTTAAAGCACTAAAAGTGGGGCCGTGAACTCACCTTAGATAGCGTTCTTCAATTATAAGTAAAGATGTTTGGCCCTTGATAATCCCTCTACCGGAGATCTATTAAAATGTTCACATAAGTGTTCCGACTAATAACCATAAGGTTATCTAGCCCCCGATTGTCCAGATCGTAATCAAGTATGTTTTAAAACGTGTTTAAATGTTCAACCGACACACTAGACCGACCCGCCATCCCGTTGGTGACCCATTACCCTAACTAATCAAGTACACATAGATTACACGCAAGGTTCAAGCATAAATCACTTAGTTTGTATCAAAAATCTCATTTTTGTCAACGTAGGGTCGAATGTAGTTCCGGGTGGTCGAAGGTGGCTTGTAAGTGGTCGAAGGTGTTTCTGTTTGGTCGAAGGTGTTCCTGAAATTCCACCTTCGCCCCTTTTCCTTCCACCTTCGCCCCTTTGTAGCACATTCGCCCCTTTGTCTTCCACCTTCGCCCCCTGGAATCCACCTTCGACCGTTCGACTGGTCGAAGGTATTCCAGGTTCGCCCCTGATGTCAGATTTTTCCAAAAACGCGTCGAAAAACATCCGAAAACATCACGAAACATCACGAGTTACTGCAGTCAAGCATCATTAGTATATTCCTACGAAACCCTACCAATTTTACCCCAAAATCTATCCGTTTTACAAGTTTCCTAAAATGGTAAATTATGGAGATGTCACATCACCATGCATGAAGATATTACCCAATTAGGAAACTTTCTGAATTCGATCAATAATCAGTTTATCATACTCGGATCATTATGAACAAGAAACCCCTATCATAACCTTATCATAATCATCCCAAAAACAACCCTAAATCTAACTAAAAACCCCCCTTTAATCATCAAAACACCATCAACAATCAAAGGTAACATACTTCAATCATAACCCATCATTAATAACAGCCCTAAGTTGTTGTCATATCATCTATACAACAAGTAATCATCAAACAATGCATAATATCATACTAACACATGTTTATTTGCATAAAAACTCATTGTTTATGAATAGGTTTTGGTTAGGAAAGGTTTTTATTCATAAAATAGGTTGATATCAGATCTGGACCCATTGGGGTTTAGATTAAAACAAGCCAAAATTGTTTAAAAAGGATTTGTAATGAAGAACACACCTTAGATCTTCACTTGTAATGACTTAGAGAGTTAGGTTATGAAAAACAAGCTCAAAAACTCCTTCCCCAATGTTAATAGCTGATAGAGAGTGTTTAGAGGCGTTTAGGGTTTGTGAAATGGTGAAAAATGGCTAAGGATGGTATTTATACCATCTGCACGTTCGCCCGGTTCATGGGGTCTAATGTGGAACTTTTCCACATTCGCCCCTTTTTAGTGGTCGAATGTGGAACTCTTCCACATTCGCCCACTTTTTAGTGGTCGAATGTGGAACTCTTCCACATTCGCCCACTTTGTTCTACGTTTGCCCACTTTTCAGATCCCATTTCCACATTCAGGTCATCAGCACTTTTTAACACATGTTAACAGCACTTTTAACACATGTTAACCTTTTTCCAGTTTATCGTGTTTAACGCATTCTAACACATCCTAACACATAAACAAGCATCTATAGTCTATACTTAGCATGTTTAGGCACGTATAATCATTCGTACATCATTTAAGCAAGTGTAAGCATACAATCCACCACACGACCCGTAATCTACGCATATACTTAATTAGTTCATGTAATGTCACCAACGACGGAACCCGGTACTAATGTATTCCCAAAACGACTCCCAATGATCCTCCAGATCATTGACCCTGGACAATCCTAATTGACCCGACTCAATTAACCCAGTTAAGTTTGTTTATAAACGTTTCTCGCTAAGGTAGACTTAGATGTTACTATTATGTTTAAGCCGAACATGCCGGGTGTCACACCATGCATGAATCACGTAACTACACCAGTTAAGGCGGTATTCGATTCCACTGTTCCCTTCAATTTAGCTTTCCATATATCACATTATTAACATAATTAAGGGTGATGGAGACAACCTAACCATGGTTAGGACTTGGGTAATGGTGGCATACGGACTCTCCTATAAAAGGGATCACACCCCCAATAGGAGGGGACACTTTCTACTAACCTGGAGAGCTATCATACTAGATAGTATCCCCATTCACCCCGTTTTTGTCATAAACAACTACCTTGTGTAGTCGTCTCCACACCCGCACTTTCACTCTTATTTGCAGGTATCCCCAAGCCGTAGCTGTTAGTGAAGGATCAACCCTGTAGTAACTTATAATCTTATCATCCCTAACCGGAGGTGAGACTATTTGTTTCTTCACTACTATATAGTGTATTCTGGACGGGCAACATCGTCATTTCATATTTATTTATATGGGCAAAAATGTAATTTCATTAGATTGGTAAGACAAATTTAATACAAACATTTAATACAAGTCAAATTTCATTTATAATCTCTTTTTTATTAATTTTGTTTTTGTTTTTGATATATAGCAATGATGCATTTTTTAAACGATTATTTTTTTAATTTGATAAAATTACAAAGTCGTCCTTTATGTTTATAGTGAATTGCAAACCATATCCTTTAGAAACACAAATTACAGAAAACGTACTTTGTGTTTACAAATCTTTACACGTTATGTCATTTGACACTAAGAGCATGGTTGGATGTCCATTTTTTCACCTCCTTATGACTTATGACTTTTCCAAAAGGTCATAAGTTAAATAAAAAGTGTTTGAGTTATGGTTTGAAAAGGACGTTTTAGGCATTGAATAAGGTGAAAAGAAGGTGGAAAAGGAGATTAAGTTACAATTTGTGACTTTTAGGATTAAGGAGATAAGGAGAAGGAGAGCCAAACATGCCATAACTCAGTTAACTTTTCTTGTTAATTATGGCCAAGTGGACCCCATGTGAGGGTAGATTAGTCTTTTTACCCATTTATTATAAAAATAGTCTTTTAATACATAAAACTATACACACACACAACTCTCTCTTTTCTCACCCTTAAGTTTAATATTTCCCTCACTCTTTGCCAACCGACACTATCACCCACCACCACTATACCCTCACATGAGCTCCTCTTGGTCATATTTTATTGAGAAAATATAACTAGGTTAGGGTAAAAGGACGTGACATGTAAGTGTTTGTAAATACAAAGAACGTTTTCTGTAATTTATGTTTTTAAAGGACATGATTTCCAACCCGCTATAAACATTGTAGGATCGACTTTCGGGTCACCCGACAATCACGAGCTTGACTATTCAAAGTGCGGAATCCACTGAAAAGGTTCGGATAACAGAAACGACAATGAAACAAACACAAACGAGGTATCAACACACAAAATATGGTTAAAGGTTGTATTGATTAATCAAAAACATAGCTCAGCTGTTTACAATGATAATCTCAGACCTTCAGACCTTGGGAAGGGTGTTTGGGGGCTGTGTGATGTGACATCTAATGATTGGATGATTTTATACCCCTACTACTTGTGCAGGACATTACACGCGAGTAGGGATCCTATGCCATATGAAAAGCATGCGAGTAGGGCTATCACACATGATAGACAGGAGATTAGCCATGCTAATCGCCTCTTAGTAATCCTACTCGCCTCATGCATTCAATTTGTCCCAAAACGCTTCCAAACACACCCAAACACCCTAAATACTATCCAAACATCATGTATACTAGACTAGGGACATCATGTACTAACAAACATAAAGGACATTTTTTTGTAATTTACTCTTTTAATTTTTAAGACACTTATTAACTATGTACATACACACATCTATGTTGGTCCCTCATTGCATAAACATTTTCTTTGATACTGCAATTTATCAACTCCCAAATATAGCTAGAGTGCGAACTTCAATTAGATAGAATTAGAATTAGATTGATTTTTGTTGTTTAACTTTTGTACATTGACAATTAGTTAATGGATTTTGATTGTTTAACAAGTAAGGAATACGTTTTTATTACGCTCACCAAAAGAGGATCGGCAACACCCACTGCTGTAAATTATAAATTGTCGACTCCACTGCAATGTGCGAGCTTACAATACAATATCCCACCTGCATAAACAAATTTTGTACCAGAAACACACATAGAGGCTCAAATATAACATATTATAACTTAGGTGCTTTAATCAACTGGCATAGATTGTCACCTTACTTTCCTCAATGTTTAGACGGCGCTTCAAGTCAAGCAGAAAATAAGCAGCGAGCTGATTAACCAAACAACGTGCAGTCCCGCTGCAACGCGCGGGCTCCTACTAGTATTATAAAGCATTTGGAAGGGGTGACTACAAAATTTAAGTAATTACAATAATTTATGCTAATGGTACAATACTTAAATAACGTGGTCAAGGTGTAAAACTGTCTTTCTACATAATATCAAATTCTCTTTCAAATCTAATAATTATATTTGTTCAATTTCATTTAAACAAAATAGTTTTTATTTAAATTTCAATAAGTGTAACAATAATGAAAGTTACCTCATAACTTTTGGTTAGTAAAAAGCAGTTACAAAATATTAAACTCAATAATATTGACATAAAATATTTGTATACGAAGTATATTGTTCTTTCTAAATGAGCTGTATTGATAGAATTTTGTTTTGTTGGAACTTTCTAAACGAGTGGCCGAATGCGGAGTATAGGGCTTTACAGAAGGAAAAATCGGATCATTGTCCTTTGCTTCTTTAAACGGTTTCTCGATACTTTGGGCCGAAACCTTTTCGTTTTTTTCAACTCATGGTTAGAACGAGAAGATTTTAAAGATGCGGTGGATAAAGCGATACAGGGGTTCGAAGTTACAGGTAATCCAGATCTTGGTTTGATGCTGAAATTTAAAAAATTAAGGAATGTGATATTGGTTTGGAATAAAGAGTTGAAGATTAAGGAGGGGGGGGGGGGGGGAAGAAATATCTTTAAAAAAAAGAATTCGAAGACTTGGAGATAAATTTAGAAGAGAGAAGCTTTACGGAATAGGAGTCGTGGATATATGGCAAAATCAAAAGGAGATTGAAGGAGTTAGAAGATTTCAAACACAAAGATTTGAGGAAAAAGGCCAGGGATAGATGGGCTCGGTTGGGGGACCCGAATATGCGTTACTTCCATGGTCTTATTAATGAACGAAAGGTTTGTAATTTTAATCCGGGTTTGATGCGGCATGGGGAGTGGATATCTACACCAAATGCGATGAAAAAAGATGTTCTTAGTTTCTTCGGAGACGGTTCTCAGAGGACATTAAGTTTCTGCCGGTTTTGGAATGTTTCGGGTTGAATAAACTTGAGGCCGATGACTTGTTGGGGTTAGATATACAGTTCGCGAGTAAGGAAATTAAAGATGCATATTTCAAATTTGGGGGTGATAAGGCACCGGGTCCTGACGGTTTTAATTTTCGGTTCATTAAGCGATTTTGGAGTCACTTTGAGGAGGACTGTATTACATCATTTTCACGAAACAGGTTCATTTAGTAAAGGTGTGGCTTCTTCTTTTTTTACTTTGGGGCCGAAGAATTTAGTTCCAACGGAACTTGGTGAGTATCATCCGATCAATTTAAGGCGATATCGAAAGTGTTGTCGAACTGGTTGAAAAAGGTGACTGGTAAAGTCATTTCTAAATCTTAGTCTGCTTTTCATGGAGGGAGATATATTCTAGATGGGCCATTTATGGTTAACGAGATTATATCTTGGGCTAGGAGGTCAGGGAATGAGATTTTTATGTTTAAAATAGATCTTGAAAAAGCGTATGATAATGTGAATTGGAACTTCTTGATCAACACGATGAGACAGATGGGTTTTCGGATAAGTGGTGCCAATGGATGTTTGGGTTGATGTGCCATCATTTATGTGACACCCGTCAAAATCCACTAGTCAAGTCCGTACAATTAACTGGTTTTGCTTCACTATGTACTTAGAATAAGTGTGTCGGCGCGCCTCATTATTTGAATAATCATGTGGAAAAAACCCCACCCGAAAACTATGACCATCACAAGGATCAACAAAAGCAAACATGTCACACCCTCAAATTCCACTTGCGGGGTTTTACCGCGAGGCACGTGACATACCAGGATCCAAGTCAATGGTCACAATAAATGACAACTATATGATATGAAAATAAAGTAAAATAACCAACCATGCAGTTTAAAAGTTTCATAAACCATGACCATGACAGCGGAAGCATAATAAGTTTTACAGACCAAATCCAAAAGTAAGTAGTTTAACCAACAAGTTTTAAAACATGCAAAACCGGAATGAGACGCAGTGAGACCCAGTGCGCTTAACAACTCCCTGCTACCTTAGCGACCTGAGAAAACATGCAAAGTTAGTCAACATATACAGTGCCGGCGAGTCACAGAGAATAAGTTTGCAAAAGTTTGTAACGTTTGTAATCCAGACCCAACAATCCTTACATCTATACCTGATGTTAGCTAGACATAGTTAAATTATACTATAGTGTCGTGAGCCACTGCTGAACGTTAGAATGCCTCTATACCCGTCACCGGTTCATCACTCGGTGCTGTAAGTTCGGTAGGACAAATATGCACCCGCCACCGACCTCCAGTCGGCCCGAGTGGGGCTTGCCAGGCCCAATAGATCTATTCACACTTTCCCCGCTATGTATCCACATATTAATAGTTCACTAAAGTTTGAGAGGTCTTTACCGATGATAAATGTCACTAAGTATCCATGTGATATAATGTAATATGTTGGTCTAAAAGTTTGTAAGTTCGTACCGCATGTTTCTCCCCCAAAAGTATGAAACCAGTAAAGAATGGGGCTGTGACACTCAACTTAGTTTGCTTCCTTTAAACAAAGACACAATCCTGATAGTCCCAAATACCGACGATCTATCATAAAAGTTTGCATAAGTGTTTTGACTAATAATCCTTAGGTTAACTAGTCCCCGATTGTCCAGATCATGACTAACTATGTTTGAAAACGTGTTTGACTGTTGAACCGACACACCAGACAGACCCGACATCCCGTTGGTGACCCATTACATAAACTAATCAAGTACATATAGATTACACATAAGTTTCATGCATAAAACACTTAGTTTGCATCAAAAATCGCACATAACAAGGTGTAAGGTCGAATAAGGATATTAAGAAGTTTATTCAACTTATACACAAGTTCATTCGACCTAACACATATTAATTCGACCTAAACACATGTTCATTCGACCTAACACATGTTCGTTCGACCTTAACACATGTTAATTAAAAAAAATGAAGTCCCTTCGACCAGAATGAAGTTGGTTCGACCCCAGTGAAACCCATTCAACCTGACGATGGGTCGAAAGAGTTTCCCGGTCCGACCCTGTGCTACACATTTCTCATAAAATGCACCAAATCGCATCTAAACAGTCCGAAAACATCACGAAATGCCACGAATCATAGAAGTCAAACATCATTAACCTATCCCCACAAAACCCTACTAATTTTACTCCAAAATCAATTCATTTTACAACTTACCTAAAATGGAAAATCATGGAAATGTCACATCAATGCATGTAAACTTCACCCAAAATGAAAACTTGCCAAAATTACTTAACAATTAGCTCAACATGCTTAGATTATCATGTGAATGAAAACCCCTAATTGTTTCATTAACAATAACATCATGAACAAACCCTAGATCTAACACAAAATCCCCAAAATGGGCAAAACATCATCATCCAACAACTTGTAACCTAAGATAATCATAAACCATTATCTATAACAGCCCTAGATCATTGTTATAACATCTACACAACATTCAATCATCAAACAACACATAACATATCATTAAACACCATTAACACATGTTATTTTGTATAAAAACTCATTATAAGTGAGGAGGTTTTGTTTAGAAAGATGTTAGAAAGGTTTTTATTCATGAAAACCATCTTAGAACAGACCTGGACCTTTGGGGTTTAATAAAAACGAATGAAAATGCTTGAAAAGGATTTTAGATTAAGAACACACCTTAGATCTTCTCTTGTTTATGATATAGAAGGTGTTTGTAGGGTTTGTGAAATGATGAAAATTGCAAAGTATGGTATTTATACTACATGTCCATTCGCACCCTGCAAGGGTCGAACGTGTTTGAAAAATGGTCGAATGAGCATCCCAAATTGGTTCGCACCCTCGACCGGGTCGAACCAGTTTTCTCAAAATTTAGTTTTCATTGTTTTGTCGTTTAAACGCGTTTTAACACATCATAACACATGAACATGAAATCCTAACATATGTTAAGCATATGTAATCATGTATAATCATATAAACACCGTTAAAACACGCACTTGCACATTATATAACATGTATGGATCAATCTATGTAAATCACTTAATTCAATTCATGTGATTCGCCAACAACGGGACTCAAGATTCGTGTGTACATAAAATAACCCCAATGATCATCCGAATCATTGAACCCTGGACAATACGTAATGTAACCCGACTCAACTGACCCAGTTAATATGTTAATAAATGTTTTTCGCTAAGGTAGTCCTCACCTACTATTCCTGTTCACTATGTCCAAACCACTGTTCCACATATTCAATATGTTCAAACCCCTGTTGCTCAAGCTCAAGTGCCACTAGATGCTACTCCACCTTCTGCCCCTGCAAAGACCAGTCAACAGAGCTTTTTCACACAAGGCTTTGTTGGTTGGATCAGTTAACCAGATGAGCTAACAGATGAGAACTTTCTCTTGTTGCCAAATCTGAAAATGAACCAGAAAATTTATGTTTCATGGCATTAGAGACAATTGTTGAAGAAATTGAATCTGAGGAAGTTGTTTCTGAGTTTGAAAATATGACTGATGATGGTGTTGATAAAGTTGTTTCAGTTGAAAAGTCTGAAGAAGAGGTTGTGAATCTCTCAGATCCATGGAGTGAAAATGATTGTGAGTGCAAGTGTGATTGTGCATTGATGGCTGCTGCTAAGGTATCTCCTCAAAACTTAAATGATTTATGTTCAAACAAATGTGTAATAGCTTTTGCAAACATTAAAGAGGTGAATGAAAACCTTAGAAAGAAAATTTTAGAGGATGAAATTCAGTTTGAAAAACTCACCAAAAAGTTAAAATCAAAATTAATTGAAAAAGAATCTGAAATCAGCAGTTTAAAACATGAAGCAAGCATAACCAACGACCAGCTCCAAACTATGATTACAAAATATCAGAGTTGCAAACAGGAGCTTGAATCTACCCAAGTTGAGTGTGAAAAATGGGTGGAATCATGCAAAGGTTTTGAGATGCTCCTCAACTAACAGACCAAAAGTCATGTGAAATTTGGAACCGGATGCAATGAAACCACTGCTCAAATTTCTCAAAACACTGACAAAAGGAAAGCAAAGTTGGTTAAGGTTATTCCAACAAATTTGGAAGGTCAAGAAATTAAAATCACTGAACCTAAAGGAAAGAAATATGTTCTTGAAAAACTTGAAGGTTCCTCATCATTTGCTGAAATTGAAAAATATCAGTTTAAACCAACTTGGTCATATGAGTGTGATGTTCTTGATAACTTCAAACCAGTAAATTTTGAAACTCCTACTAATAAAAAGGCACCACTGGCAAAAATCATTCCCTTAAAAGATCTTCCAGCAGATGTTCAAACATCTGTTGAAAAGAAGAAAGAAAAAGGGAATAAGAAAGAAAAGGATTCAAACTTGTTTTGTGATTTTTGTGAAAAGAAGAACCATGCTACTAAAAATTGTTTTCTTCTTAAAGCATATGACATCAACAAAGGAACAAGTGTGTGTGATTATAAACCAAACTGTTCAATCTGTCGTAAAAAGAATCATAAAACCCAAGAGTGTCTTTATCTCAAAACTTTTGATGTTAAAATACAAGAGTATAAAGTGAAAACTCAAATGAGTCAAGTGGTCAGTTCTTCAAAAGGAAAGCCCAAAAAAACTTTCACACCAGCCCAAACATATGTTATAAAAAATCTTAATGAAAACTCAGCTACCAGAGACGTCCAAGTAACAAATGCTCCACCCTCAAACAAGTTTCCAAGAGGACATGGACAACCACCTTGTCATCGTCTGCCACATGTCTATGAAGAGCCAAAAATGCCTTCAAAACCAAAAGTGAACAGGCATCCTCATGGTTACTATCATCTGACAGGAAATGGTCAAACATCTGTTGCACCAAGTGTTGATATACAAACACTGGCAAATGGTCAACAACAGCTGTTGAACTTGGTTCAAAACCTTGTTTAAACCACTGATCATTCTCCTAAACTTGAGCCTGTAAGGTCTGGGAACCCATTCAAAACCAACTTGGCTTTGGACACTCACCAAAACTAACTCATTATTGATGTGCAGGGAGTTTCTCCTTGCTTAGATAGTTTTTGGTATGTAGATAGTGGAGGCTCCAAGCACATGACAGGATGTAGAGCCTTACTTCTGGACTTCTTAGCTCATGGAGGGGGTGATATATCTTTTGGTAATGATTCTAAAGATAAGGTGTTGGGTTCTGGGACTGTTCAGGCTGGGAGACTCAAGTTTGAAAATGTCAATCTTATTGATAATCTTAAATTTAATCTTCTTAGTGTTTCACAAATGAGTGACAAATGCTATGGGTCATTCTTCACTAAGAAAACTTGTAAGATTATTGGTCCAGAAGTGGTTAAAAAGATTGATACTATCATAGCTGAGAGCAAAGCACAACTTGTTGCTCATAGAAGTGGCAATGTGTATGTGGTTGATATGTGGAAGGATAACCCTATGGCAAATGTCTGTTTATTTTCTGCTGCCTTATCTAAAGAGACAGAATTGTGGCATAGGAGATTGGGTCATACCAACCTTCAAATTATCAACTCACTCTTAAAACAAAGCCTTGTGAGAGGCCTTCCATCAAAAGAATTCAAAAGACCTCTGACCAAGCCCATTTTTGAGACTTTATTTATGGTTTTAAAGTTCACATGGCCAAGTCTCCTGTGCCAGAGATCAGTCTCTGAAGTTGATGCCCTTGAGAAGAAACAGGCAGTGTTGTTCAGTACTTTGTCCTTTTCAATGTCCACTGCATAGACATTGCCACATCTTTTGGCTATCAACAAAGTATGATCTTCAATGATCTTCTCTATCAACTTCTGGGCTTCTGGTGATATGATCTTGCATGCTGTCTTTGTGAAAAAAGAAGAATACCCTTTATCACACATTTGTGACACACTTAGCAAGTTGTACTCAAGGTTTTCAACCAGATTGACCTTGTCAAACTGTATTTTGCCTGAAGAGACATTGCCATGTCCTAGCACATGTCCTATCTTTGACTGATAAAATTGTTTATCAGGTATCTACATCCTGTCATGTGCATTGAGCCTCCACTGTCAACAGACCAAATGCCATTTAAGCCTCTGGAGACTCTCTGCACAAAGTAGCAAATTAGTTAGATTTGGGAACCCAAGCCAGTTTGGCTTTGGGTTTGCTCTTGAGAACATTAACAGTTTGTTCTTGACCAGGTTGAGGAATCCATATCTTTTTGGCAATGGATTTTTCATTAAGAGCAATGGTGGTATCCTTTTGAGGACCACCATCAACCTTGGTCATCAATAGTTGTACCATATACATGAGATCTTTAATCTCAGCAGTTTGTGAAACTGCTGATGATGTAGGTCTAATGACTGAAAGAGAATTTTGAGAAAAAGACTGTTGTTGAGATTTTATCTTTTTCTGAGGAAAGGTGTTGCCTGGTTGTTGTTTCTTAGGAGAAAAAGTCTCTTCAAAATCATTTTTGAGTTGTTTTCCCACAACCAGTTGTAAATCTTTCTTGTTATACTGAATTCCTTTTCTGTATCTACAAAATTATGTTTTGTGGTTAAACAAACCACAGATTTCACAGTCTTTTGCCTTTTCTTTTTCATTTAAAGGCAAGTTTCTGACTGTCTTGATTTGATTTAGGTCATCAGTAGTTTTCAGGTTCTCAACTCCTGATGTAGATGAAACTACTGATGGCTTAAAGTCAGATTTTATCAGTACTTCTGAAGAACTTTCTTTTAAAGTTTTTAGAAAGTTTTCATGAAAAGATGTGCATTCTTTCTCTTTAGAAGTTTCATTTTGAACAATTTTTCTCCCATCTTCAGTAGTTTTGGGAGAAAAATCAGTTGGTGTTTCAGTGTGATTGTACCCTATGCGAAACCTAACATTTGATGCACTTTGTTTGTTAAGCAGCAGTTGGTACCCTTTACATGACTCAACCCATTTCTCACAGTCAACCTTGGTGTCAGCAAGCTCTTTTCTGACATTTCCTAGGTCTTCTATCATTATTTTAAGTTGTGCTTGGGTTTCAATAGCATTGTTAGTTAATTTAGAATTTTCTTTGGTTTTAGCAGCAAGCTTTCTTTCTAAATCACATTTCATTTGAGTAAATTTTCTCTCAGAGTCATTGGCTTTGCTTTGTAAATGCACATTAGTCTCTCTTATGAGAGCAAAAGATTCTTTACATGAGTTTCAACGAAATTTTGTTAAAGATTCTTTTGATACCTGAGATAGGGCAGATTTTGAGATGCAGCCCTCAAATGCCATCAAGGCAAAATTCTTTCTGCCATTGTCAGGTTCTCCTCAGTTGATGTCAAACATTTTGTTGTCTGCATCAGGATTGCACTCTGTAGTGTCAAAAGGAAGACTGCTCCAATCAACATACCCTGACGTGAACAGACTTTGTTGTGAGGGTTGCTGAGTTTGTGGAGGTTGTTGAGCAGCTGGAATGGAAGGGATTGATTGTTGGCTCTGCATTTGTTGAGCATGCATCTGTACATATTGTATTTGTGGCACATATTGGATTTGTGTAGCTTGTGCCTGTACAAAATGTGCACTTCCCTGTGTTCCATTATTCCTATTATAACTAGGGTTAAACTAATTTCCAGACTGAGATTGGTTGTAGCTAGAGCTTCTACATTCTCTAGCAAAGTGTCCCAACTTCTGACACTTATGACATCTAAGCTTAGATTTGTCAAAACCAATTTTTGTAGAACTATTTAGTCCTAGAAATTTCCTTCCTGACATTTTATAAAATTTGTTTGTTTTTATACTTAACATGGCCAGTTGGTGTAAAATGTCCATTTCTTCTAAGTCATCACTGCTGAAATTTTTTAAATCATCCATGATAAAACACATGTTATCAGCAGTTTGACTATATTCATCATTGTCATACCCTGGGAATGATCTTTCTGATGAGATCCCAGCAGTTATGTCAATGTAGTCAAAAGATCCAAAACTAATTGAACAAGTAGGTGAGTCTTGTCCCAATAGTGTTGTACTACCTGGTAAATAGTCGTCAGCTGTTTTACCAGAACTTTGCAATTTTTTCTTTTGATCAATTTCTCTTTCAAAAGTTAGCAATCTCCCATGTAATTTTGTAAGAGTGAGGGAGTTAAAGTCTGGTGAAGATCTGAGGACTATAGAATAAGTTTCCCATTTTTCAGGTAAAGACCTTAAAAATCTATGAAGCATAGATACATTTGTATAGGTCTGACCATTTAATTTTAACTCAGATATTAATGAGGAGAATCTTTCAAATTGTTGTGTTAAAGTTTCCCCATTTATGTGAGTAAATGCTTCATATTGTTGAGTTAGGATTTCTCTATTGTTGGCAATCACCTCTTCAGTTCCTCCAAACTATTCTTTTAGGCAGTCCCAAAGCTCTTTGGCACCTTCACAGTGTAAAAGTCCAGAGTAGATTTCATTTGGGAGTGCTATTGCCAACATAGAGAAAGCTTTAGCATCAAGCTCAAGTTTTAGGAAATCTTCTTCTGTGTAGTCTTTTGGGTCCTTTGGTATTTCAACTTTAGTTTCAAGATTAATGTTTACTGGTTTGTGAGGACCATATATCACAGATTTCCAACAACCGGTGTTGGTCTGAGACAAAGTATGTGCCATCCTTTTCTGCCATATGTTGTATTCAGAACGAACAAGCATAGCAGGTTTATTGGCAGAACCAGTATTATGTGGATCCATTTTAAAGAGTATTGATTTGTCAAATATCTCTTAAAGTGATGGATGTTGAAAAAGTGAACTTTTAATCCTTTATTGAATATCAATAAGAGCCTGTGTCTGATTCTCAATGTGTTCGATTGATATGTGATCAGATAAACCAGTGCTCTGATACCAATTGTTGGATCAATATGCTCTTTGACAGTTTACTTGCTTGTGAACACTTATGTGTTTTAGCAAGTTTAATCAGATTTGCACAGCGGAATAAGTATATAAAGATTCACTATCAACAGGAGTTATTACTCCCCTTGGATGTTTGCAAACTAAAGACAAGTTAATGAGAATCTAAGTATTGAATGTGAATGACAATAAATACTCAGATAGATTCTCAGTTAATGAAATGGAAGTAACAATAATAAGCTTTGAAGGATTTTAGTTTTCAATTAAAATCAATGTCTAAAACAGAGGGATGAACCCATCTATTTATAGACTTACAAATGCATGAACCTTGTTACAAAAGCAAGTCTGCAACAAGTTGCAGTCTTGGAACTTGTACAAAAAGATAAAGTAATAATAAACAATTAAACTACTGAAATATAAGGGCGGTGGAAAGATTCTATTACAAGTACTGATGAATGACAAACTACTGATGAGTAGTTTGTCTTCAGTAGTTCTTCAGTAGACTTGTCTGGTTTGACTTTAGAACTTCAGATCTTTCTTCTTCAGTACTTGTTGAATCTTTCTTCAGTACTTGTGTCTTCTTTCTTCAATAGTTCTATACTTAGAATAATTTGGTAAAAGTATGAATTAGACTAAGGTTTGCAAATGTGGTTTCCTCAATCCTTTCTGTCCGTACAAATTCAAATGTGACGAGCATTGTGTTTCCTGTTTAAAAGGTAAATAGCATAAAAGCTCTTTCAAATCCATTGATGAGTCCAAAACTAGTCAGTGTCTTCAATTGTTGCACATAGACATGTTTGTCCCAGTTAAAATCATGAGTCTAAGGAAAAAGAGATTTTGTCTTGTCATAGTTGATGATTTTTCTAGGTTTACATGGACTTACTTTTTACACTCTAAGGATGAGACTGCACGTATCTTGAAGGACTTTGTCACCAAAGTTGAAAAGCAATATGACTTGCCAGTAAAAATCTTTAGAAGTGATAATGGAACAGAGTTCAAAAATAAGGAGTTGCATGACTTCTGTGTGTCAAAAGGAATTGTGAGGCAGTTCAGCATTCCAAGAACACCGGAACAAAATGGGGTGGTTGAAAAGAAAAACAAAACCCTCATTGAGGCTGCAAGAACTATGCTAGCATATTCTGGTTTACCACTGTCCTTTTGGGCAGAAGCTGTAAACAATGCTTGTTATGTTCAGAACAGAGTTTTGATTAACCCCAGACATCAAAAGACTGCTTATGAAATTTTGATCAAAATCAAACCACTGATCTCATTTTTCAAAATCTTTGCCTGCCCATGTTTCATTTTAATTCTCAAAGATTCCATTTCAAAATTTGCAGCCAAAGTAGATTGTGGATATTTTCTGGGATATTCTTCTACTGCCAAGGCCTACAAAGTGTTTAACACAAGGACTATGTAGATACACGAAAGTGCGACTAGTGCTATTGAATTGCGAATTCTAATATGTTTTGATGTTGTCGAATGGTCGAAGGTGGAAATCAGAAGGTCGAAGGTAGAATTGTTTGGTCGAAGGGAACTCTGGGAGGTCGAATGTAATTTTGTGTGTACATATGTCTTGGTTCGCCCACCTTGAATGGTCGAACCTGCACATTCGACCAAGTCAATTGGGCGAATGTGCAGGTCTATATAAGGCTGAATCATTTTTGAATGTTTAACTTTTGGTCATTGTGTTTCCCTCTCAGAGTGTGTGTCTCTCTAGTGTTTTTGTCAAGTCTGTAATTGAGTTTAATCATTATAAACAAGCTTTGTAAGGATTATTAACAATGTTTATGAATGAAATGAAAACATTTGTGATGATTTGTGTGTTTTGCTAGTTTTATTATCATTTTGTGATCAATTCAGGGATTCCGCACCTGAATTGAACTTGTTTGATCATATTCTTTGTTTGAATAGCCGATCCTATACACATACAGACTAAGACAATAGAAGAAACACTGAATGTAAAGTTCAATGAACTTTCATCCATAAAAATCCCAGCAAATCCTGCTGAACTGTTTGATTTAGATAAATTCAAATTTGAAGAAATTACTGCTAAAACTAAAAGTGCGGGTACACCACAGTCTCTACAACAAGGCTACAGATTTGACATTATGATTCCATCTCACAGCAAAGGCTATTCTGCATCAGGGCAAGCAGATGTTCAAAACATCTGTCAAAACTCTGCTACAGTTGTGTCAACCACTGTTGACCAGTCTTTCAATCAAACCACTGCTTCATCTAGCTCAACCACTGTTCAAACATATGTTGACAAAAGTTCAACTTCAGCTGACAAAAGTCAGTCCACCTTTACACCACTTGGTCCTATTCCCCCACCTCCGTTTCAAACATTTGTTGGCATTACAGAAGTGCAAATAGATGTTACAACAACAGATGCCCCAAACCTCTGTCCCTCACCTCAAAATGCCATCATCCGATATCAAGGAGATTTAATCTACCTTAGAGATCATCCACCAGACCAAATCATTGCCAACATCAGTGCAGGAGTGCTCACAAGAAGTCAATCCTCAAACATCTATCTTTTTGCAGGCTTTTTATCTCTCACACAACCTGTCAAGTACCAAGAGGCACTAAAAAACAACAGTTGGGTAGAAGCCATGCAAGAAGAGCTCCTACAGTTTATAAGACAACAAGTATAGGAACTTGTGCCACTGCCAAAGGATGTATGTCCAATTGGCACAAAGTGGGTCTTCAAGAACAAAACTGATGAAAGGGGTATTGTTGTCAAGAATAAAGCCATGCTTGTGGTTCAGGGCTTTAGACAAGAAGAAGGAATCGATTATGATGAAACCTTTGCTCCTGTAGCTAGGTTGGAAGCTATCAGACTCTTCTTAGCCTTTGCTATCAACCACAACATCAAGGTGTATCAGATGAACATCAAGTGTGCATTCCTTTATGGAAAAATTCAGGAGGAGGTCTATGTGTGTCAACCACCTTATTTTGAAGACACATTCCATCCTGATCATGTCTACAAGCTCACCAAAGCTTTGTATGGCTTTAAACAAGCACCAAGGGCCTCGTATGAAACTCTTTCCACCTTTCTCTTGTCCATTGGTTTCACTAGAGGTAAAATTGATAAAACCTTATTTTTAAAATGGAAAGGGAAAGATCTAATTATTGTTCAAATATATGTGGATGACATCATTTTTGGGTCCACATGTAACAAAATGTGTGAAGAGTTTAAGAAACTTATGACAGTAGAGTTTGAAATGAGTGCTTTGGGTGAACACTAATGCTTTCTTGGTCTCCAAGTTAAGCAACTGCAAAATGGAACATTTATTCACCAAAATAAGTATGTTTAAAACTTACTTACAAAATTTGAAATGAATGATTATAAACCATGCAGTACACCCATGAGCACTACCAAGCTACTCACTATTGATGACAAAGATGAACTGGTTGATCGGACACATCATAGATGCATGATTGGGTCTTTATTGTACCTCACTGCATCCATGCCAGACATTATGTTTGCCACTTGTGTCTGTGCAAGATCCCAGGCATCACCTAGAAAGTCAAATCTTATAGCTGTGAAAAGGATATTCAGATACCTAAAAGGTGCTCCCACACTAAGTATCTGCTATCCTGCTAATGGAAATATTGAGCTTTCAGGTTATTCAGACAGTGATTTTGCTGGTTGTCACACCACAATGAAGTCAACTTCAGGGGGGTGCCAATTCCTAGGGAATGCCTTAGTCTCTTGGCAAAGCAAAAAGCAAGCAGCTGTTTCAAAATCAATAGCAGAGGCTAAATACATTGTTGCAGCAAGCTGTACAGCCCAACTCATGTGGCTTCAAAACCAGCTATTGGATTTTGGTATAACTGCCCTAAAGACCCCACTCATGTTGGATAGTCAAGCAGCTGAAAATATCATCAAAAATCCAGTTTCCCATTCAACCACAAAGCACATTGACATCGGACACCATTTTGTGAGAGACAGCTATGAAAAGGGTTTGATTTCTCTGCACCATGTACCAACAGAGGATCAGCTGGCAGATGTGTTGACAAAGGCTCTAGACACATCTACCTTTGAAAGTCTGATCTCTCAGATTAGTATGCTAAACATGGATTAAAAGAAAAAATGTTTTCATAAATAAAACATTAAAATGTTTTCAGAAAATCAAAATCCATCCTTAAAATAGCTTTGGTTGAAAAATATGTTCATATAAAGTGTGACTTGGTATTATTGGACCTCGGACTAAGTTAGTTAGACTATACATATATATATATATATATATGTGTTGTCGTTTCTTTATATAAATAAAGGCAGTTTATATAAAAGCGTCGAAACGTATAAGTCTCGTTTGATTTGGAAATTGCGGATAAACAAATTGTAGTCTTGTGTTTTGAAGTTGATTTTGGGAATTTTAGACAACTTGTGTTGTCTGGATTGTACAAAAACAGAGGAAACTCTGCCGAAATTTTTATAAAACTATAAGCATAAACGGAGATGTTATTATTGTATATTTCATTATAACAATTGATGTGTTGCAAAACACATCTCTTTTCCTATGTATTTTGTATATTATTGGGTCAAGTTTTTATTCGTTTTGTGTAGTTTTTATTATATATTTATTATTTTTATTATTTATAGGTGTTCGTGGAAAAAGAGCGTTAAACGAAGAATTTTAATCAAGACGCGAACACTTGAGAGCAGGTGGTCATGGACGTTGGAGCCTGAACGAGTAACGTTGGTCGAGCCAAGAACACCCGAGTCGGGAATATAGAGTTATACTACTTAATAATAATAATAATAATAATAACTAAAAAAAGTGATGAAAATTTGTAGGCTTGTGAATTGTGGGCCAAACAAAAAAACGTTAATAGGGCCACAAAAGTCAACATGGTGATATATATATGAAAATATTCTTATTATCAAAAAAGAGGAGATCATCATTATCTAAAAAAAACAACCGCCAAAGGAAGATTATTATCACAACATCGAAGCATTATCAGCGCCGCAAAAAAGGACAGAACTCGAGCATTCAGCAGCGACCAAGGATATTTGGGGAGACAATTTTTAAGGAGAGGAAGGCTTGGGTTTGTTTATCTAAAACACTAGTTTTGGTTTTTGATTACTTTGTGTTTTCAACTACTTGGTACTATGTTTTATTTTTATTTTGAACCTATGTTTTCATCGCTTTCCATGACTATGAGTGGCTAAACTTTTAGTGCTACCTAGGTATTGATGATGGGTGACAATTGAATAATAATTTTCGGGTTGGATTTATATAATGTTTTGGATAATGTTTTGGTAAAGGTTTTCTAATAAGGTTTCTTTTGTATATGCGTGCTTAATATCTGAATATTAATTTTAGTTTCGCTTAATTCTAGTTAAATTGATTTTGTATCTTTTGATCTAGGATTTTGTTAGTATCTTAGACTTTGTGTTTTTTGATATATTTTTGAGGTTGCTAGACGTAGTAAACCCTAGAAACAAGTTAATTAATTATTCGGTAATTTAGCATTCTACCACCTTTGAGACCGAGAGGAGATTAGGTGTCAGTGTGTCTAGCTTGGTAGGTATTCGGGACCGTGGTCTGCACGAGAGTGAGTCACCCCTAGCGTGCCTGTTTTGTTAGCATCCTGTGTTAGAAACCTGTTAGAATAACTATCCCTTGCATCCCTTACACATCCCGGATGTATTGTTTCTGAGGGGGCCGAGAGGACATTCAGATTTAGGATACCTTAGCATAGTTTGGAGAGACCGAGAGGTGATCCGAACCCGAGACCGGTGAGTTTACACACTTCCCTAGATTCAGTATTGCGACATGTTGGAGAATGATTCGCGTTCCAGTGTTGGTCTAGTTTAGTGTATCTTAAGATCCCGGTAGCCAAAACCCATTTATCCAATCCCGAGAGCTATACGTCAGTCACCTTGATTCTTACCTAGGTAGCCATTTTCTCATTATTTGATCTCTTCCAGTTCTACTTGTTCGTTTGCTTTGTTTGCATTTTATTTATTTTAATTTTATATTTTTTTTTTTTAGTAATTTAATCAAATCACCATCACTTCAATTTATTAGACTAGGACTCGGTGAAAGTTTAGTACCGAGAGCCGCTACTACTGTGTCCACGGTTCGATACTCGGACTTATTTACTTTACTACTTTCGACCGGTACACTTGCCGGTAGTGTGTGGTTTTGTAGGTTTTTCCATTTTTAAAACTTGACCGATTTATTTACTACACATTTCACACATCAACAATCTTCAACTATTTTGACAAATGTAGTTTTATACAATATCGCAAAAGGTTTTCGAAAAATGATTTCTTGCAACATTTAAAGAAAAACGTCGAACACTATTTCCAAAACAAATACATATTATTTATTGAGCGTCAATTGTGTCAATCTTTAAAGATTTTAGTAACTAAAACATTTCTATTTTAACGGTTTGAATTACAAAAATGCTCGACGTATTGGAGAAAGAATTATACAAAAGTTAATATTTTGAAACCTTTAAAGGCTTATGGAGTTAGGAAAAGAAGCGACACTTGTTATGGATCAGTTTTAAATATGAAATGACAACTTTACCCGTCCAGCATCCACTATATAGTAGTATAGATAGATATAGATACCAAAATATAATAAAATATTTTTTTTCGGAAAACTTAAGTATACAATTACTAAATATTAATTATAATACTAATAACAATAATAACAACAACAATAGTAGTAATAATAACCAAATATAAACGCGGTATAAGGCATGACAGATTAGATTACATTCTCTCCAAAGAGCTTCAGTGACAACTACCACACCACGTAGATTAATTAAATACATAAGTTATAATATTAATAATAATACACAAATAAAGTTAGTGTTCAAGGCATGTTGGGTTAGATTGCACTCACAAAAAGAGTCTTGACAGGCCAACTCACTAGTTATGTACATATATCAATGCAAAAGGTAATTTAATCACAATCAAACAAACTTTTACGATCTCAAACGTGGAAAATAAAATCAAACACTAAATCCAATTATTTCCTTTGGAACAACATATGAAAAACTTATATCCATATTTATTTTCTCGGGTACAATTCATATAAGTTTCTATTACCCACTTAATGGCCATTTATACTTGAACACCCAATTACCCGGGGTGTCTTTTGAAAAATAAAAACCTGTATCGGTCACTAACCAAAAGCATTTGTGATCTGTTAAAATACTTTGGCCGCATTCAGCTGCAACTTCATTATTAAATATATTAAAATCAACTTCTTGTAACGGAGTACCGTCAGCATTCATCCAGAAAAACTCCCCTCGAAATACAGTTGTTTCACGAAAATTTCTGCGAAACTTCCAACGGAATGTGCCATTTACAGTCATCGTTTTGTTTCCAAAATCAGTATCTTTAGAGGAAATATGAAAAACGAGGTGCTCGATCTTGCCGTCGATGACCTCCATTGTATATGATTCCAAAGAGTCAACTACTTCTAGATTTGAAGATGTTACAAAGTAAACATAATATGTTATTAGCACCGAAAGAAATAAAAAGTTTTTATAGTCCATGTTATGCTTTGATGGTGATCCCCCCTAGTTTCTATCCTTTATATAGACGTTGTCTTAGTACTTTATCTTGTAACAGCATAAGTATCGACATTTATGTTATGTGCCTTTTAAAAAAAACATCATTTATGTTATAACAATTAGTTATTTAATTACCCCAATTTATTACATATAAAAATTAATCTAATCTTAATAACATAATAATACAAATATAGTTAATTACACCGTTAGTCCCTATGGTTTCCATGAAATTTCAATTTCAGGTACTAAGAGTTTAAAGTAACAGGGTGAGGTATTAACTTTCTAATTTTTTACAATCTCATGTATTAACCACTAACACCGTTAAAAACTAGCGGTCATGACCTTCATGTTCCCCAAATGTGAGGGTATTTTCATCCATTTACATATTAAAAATTTTAACCCATAAATAAAACCTTCAACCATCATTTTCTCTCCTCCCCCAAGGTTGATCGGTTCCGTCAACGGAGATAAAGGAAGATGCGATGCTGATGGTAGCAATGATAGTGAGTTTCATGGTGATAGTGGATGTCGGTGGTTGACGTGATGAAATCAAGCACTGGCGGTGGTGTCCTTGAGCACTTAACACCGTACGGGCGTTAAGGTAACGTAGATAAATGATAGTTGTCATTAGTGAGTGTTAAAGAATGACAAGGACGATGGTGAAGGTGGTTTTGGGCGAAATGCAGATAATGACAGTTGTATGATGATGGGGTTATGGTAAGGAATGGTTGCGAGTGGTAGTGACTGACGGAGACGACAGTGGTCATCTCAACTGTTGCCGCTTGTTTACGGAGGAGATAGTGGCGACAGTAACGATCGTGAAGGAAGACAAATTCGGCGAAAATTTAGCCGGTGAAGAGGCAACTTTGTTTTTGGCCTAGCTTCTATTTTACGTCGAATGTAGATGATTACAGTGATTACAATGGATTGTGATGATGACAATAAGGGTTACATGTAGTTTTCGACGAGCTGGTGGGTTTTATTTAAGAGTTTAAAGTTTTAATATGTGAATGGTGGCCGGATTTTATTTTAGAGTTTAATGTTTAAATACGTGAATAGACGAAAATACCCTCACGCTTGGGGCATGTGAGTCAATACATGCATATTCTGTACATGTATTGAGTCAATACATGCATAAGCCTACAAAGGCTCATTTTCAGATTGCTATGAGAGTTTTGAGATACTTAAAAGGGTCCCCAGGAAGTGGCATTAGCTTTAAGAAAAGTAATAACTTTGACTTAAAAGCCTATGCTGATTCTGACTGGGCAAAGTGTTTGGTAACTAGAAGGTCTGTAACAGGTCTTTGTATATTTCTAGGAGATAACTTGATAACTTGGAAAAGTAAAAAGCAGTCGACAATATCACGTTCTACAGCAGAAGCTGAGTATCGTGCAATGTAACTGCAACATGTGAGATTCTTTGGTTAATTAATCTGCTTAATGAGTTACATATTCAGGTGTCTGTTCCTGTGTCATTATTTTGTGATAACACTGCTGCAGTTTCGATTGCTACTAATCCTGTGTTGCATGAGAAAACCAAACATTTCGAGATTGATCTTTTCTTCTTAAGAGAAAAGGTATCAAAGGGTGTGGTTAAACCACAAGGAATAAAATCTGAACATCAAATAGCTGATGTTTTTACCAAAGGTTTGTTGGTAACTTAACATAATGTCAGCTGCAAATGGCTTAAACTGGTAAATCTGTTTGGGAATAAAAGTGAGGGGGGTGTTAAAATATATAGATATATATATTTTTTTTTATATATTCTTCACTTTTATATGCTTATACACTTACACACTTTATTTGGTTTGCATGTTAATGATGAGTACAAGTTCAAGGTGTGTTCCAGTCTTTCAAGTGTACGAGTCCAGAGTCCAGATATTGTTCGTGTAGATAAGCCTGTGATAGAAGCCCATGAAGAATTCTTGTGTATCTGGCCCAGTTCATTATGGCCCAAGCCTGGTATAAATGCCACGATGGCAATCCGGGTGAAACAAACACAAATGTGTTTCACCCGTTGATCATTTGTACTTGTGTTAATCTCAGCCGTTTATTCTATCTCGAAGAATGAGTAGAGAGGGAGCTATAAATAGCTTGTGTTTTCAGTCTCTCTCTTAGATCAGATCATTTGTTCACTTTTCGATTACTTTTACTCGTTCACTCTCTCTTTCACCTAGGGTTACATAATCAAATTAGGTTAGATTTTTGGGTGTAATTGCAGATCATCTATTGATGATCTGCTGGGTTGGTTTAGAGAAAGTTTGAGAGGTCTTTTGTGTAATCGTTGATTGGTTTCTTTGTATTAGTTTTTTGATCTTAATAATAATCATTAAGTGAATATACCATAAATTTGACAACTTGTAAGGTGGACCTGCTTGAGCGGAACTGTTTGACATCTTACCCCACTTGTCTCATAGCCCTTGCTCGCATACATAGCTGTAGGGGGTAGTATTCAATTTTTCTACGTAGCCGCTTAATTGGGCAAGTGAATTGCTCAAGCCTACTAACTGTGGTGGCAATTTGACCCATTCGTTTATGAATGGGTTAATTTTGGATACGATTCAATACAAACGGTCAAGTGAGCCAAATCATTTGGCGAAAATTAACGTCATAAAACATGGTCCCAGACATGAATGTTGGAAGTCTTTTAAACTGTATATTTAGTATCTAAACTGTTAATTACTATAAAAGTTTTGTTGTCATTATGGGTTGCAGGTTCTTCCTTCAAGAAGTCACCCTCACATTGAGAGGCACTAAACTATA
Source organism: Ambrosia trifida (assembly GCA_028751855.1). Taxonomy (NCBI): domain Eukaryota; kingdom Viridiplantae; phylum Streptophyta; class Magnoliopsida; order Asterales; family Asteraceae; genus Ambrosia; species Ambrosia trifida. The sequence goes on from CM054123.1 coordinate 85,409,995, forward strand.
AGAAGGCAATAAACCCGGTGAGTGTACCAGACTTATACAAATTGCTCAATGGTATGTAGACTAGTTTTGTTGATTTTAAACTGTATATTTAGTAACTTGAGTTTTAAGCAACAGTGTGATGTTGGGCCGCCACATGTGCTCTTTCAAATATTTTAACGGTGTTACATAACTTACATTTGTACATGTAACGAAGGTCTTTGTTTATTTACTTCTTCTTCGGCTACTTGTAACTTGCCTAGATTAGCAAGTTTCTACTTTGGCTAGTATTTCTTTAAAGTAATTATTAGGGTCCGAGAGTGAGGTATGCTAATCTACTATAAAATCATGATCAGTATGTGCAATAGAATCATCAATAATAGATGCTGAAGAATGAAATTTATACATAATATCTCTAACAATCTCTGCAACAATATCTATACAATGACCATGATACCCCTGTATACACATAATTAACTAAAATGCCCAATATGCCCTGCAAGCGACTGTGGGACGGTAACGTGAAGCTTGGACCTAAGAGTGTCAAAACAGGTTGATGATAACCATTTGGTCAAAATGAGTGGATGAGTCTGGTCCAAATAAACCAGTTGTAGGTTCTGCATGTGATTGGGGAGTGTAACAGCCAGCATCAATTGAATCTGGGATTGCGTTAGGTTGCGGTTTGTGTGAGTCGGATTGAGGGAAGTGTTCTATACATGAAACTGACAGTTTCATGTATAGAACATGGAAATTACAATCATATTTAAATTCAATCTAGTATGTATACGTACGTATGCAAGTGTGTGTAAAGATTTATAGTGTAAAAATGTATGTGAAGTCTCTACTGAGTATTGAATTGAATTTGTTGATATTGGAAGTCACAATTTGAGGTTAGATGGTCCTATGTCTAAAGTCAACATAAAGTCAAAGACGATAAAATCATAATTAGTAAGATTAAGACTCATAGTTATATTGGGCTACAATGATATGTTTTTAGTATTGTTACAACTAAACTTATTAAAAAACATATTGGATAGTGAATAAGTTAGACCAAATAAAAGTACCTATTCTAAACATATTGGATGTGAGGTTAAATGAGTTTCTCAATAACATTTTTCCCATTTGACTTAAATTTGTTAATTGTTAAAATAATTATTTATAATTTTTGTAACACATAAATATACAATCAATAACGTTTGTTAAATATAGCTATTCTAAATTTTGAGTAACATTAGTGTATAATCAATTGTATTGAGATTCCAATAACGTGAACTAATGAGAGGGTTATTAAGAGGGTGTTTGGAATTGAGTTACAAAACAACTTATTGATTTATTGGCTTCTTACAAAAATCAATAAGTTAATAAGTTGTTTGTGTAAACTAAAAGCACTTTTAGTTTGTTTTTTCAATAAGGGTGAAAAAACTATTTTCAAAAAGTCAGAAATCCTGGCTTTTGGCTTTTGGTTATTTTACACTAATAACTAATAAACTAAACCAAACACTTTTTAAAAAACTTATTAACTTTTTTCACCACAAAAACTAATTTAAACACTTTTTTATAAACTTTTTTTCAAAAATTTATAAGTTGCACTTCTGACCAAAAGCATCTTTAAAGTTAAATAAGCAATCCCAAACACCCTCTAAGTGCAATCAAATAAACTACATTGTTTAAAGAAAATACATTCCCGCGACAATAAACCTTGAATTTGGGTAACCATCGATTTTTCCATACGACCCATTGGCCTCTATGTTATGTTATTACGTCGACATATTACTCAGACTAGTGATATTCCTATATATTAATTACCTTGAGATTGATTAGAATAAACAAAATTTAATAAAGTATAGCGTAAAAGCATGCCAACTCAAGTATGTTACGGTTAAACATCGCAAGATGATGTTTCCTCATCTAGATGAGCAATTTCATCGTTATGTTAGCTCTTCTTTCACAGAAGCAAAGTATATAGGGCTGCAAACGAACTGAACTTTCAGCGAACAGTTCATGAACTGTTCGGCGGGAAGTTCGTTCGTTTAATAAATGAACGAACACGAATAAAAATTTATGTTTGTTTATTAAACGAACGAACATGAACAGAGATCGCGTTTGTTCGTTTATGTTCGTGAACGTTCGGTAACATGTTTGTTTATGTTCGTTTGTGTTCAATAGTTTATTGAGGTTTTTAATTTTTATACTTTTTTTATAATCTTTTATTTTTATTTATTTTACCCAACAACTAATATATATGAGGTAAATATATGACTATATAAGATAAATAAACCTACTTTGTGTATCCAATTTCATTATGTGTTTTCACGTTCCAGCGTTGATGTCATCCACCTCCAACGCCCTTCTTTAGTACTAAGTATGTTTGGATAATTAGGTTATATTTTAGGTGGATCTAGCTAATGTCATAATATATGTGAATTCGATGTTATTCAAAAGTTAATATATGTCCGTTTGTGTTTGTTTCCGTTCATAAACTCTTCTTTGTACTTGTTTGTGTTTATTAATGTTCGTTTGTGTTCGTGTGCATTCATGAACAAAATTAACAAACGAACACGAACATAAAATCTCGTTCGGTAAGTGTTCATGAACTGTTCGTGAACACATAATTTTCTTAACAAACGAACACGAACAAGGCCTTATTATTGTTCGTTCGGTTCGTTTACAGCCCTAAAAGTATACATAAATCCTCAGGATTTATACACTTGTTTTTTTAGCAAAACACCTTATAATATTAAAGGTTGGTTTTTTAAATGATGTTTATTCACGTTCAGTTGTATGTTGTTTCATCGCACCTTGTTGACACGTTGCACCTCATTGTTATTTTGTTTAGCTAATGTGAAATATATTTTTAGGTTTTCAATATTCCGATGATAAATTGTTCAATTATTTTATCATTTTTGGAGTTAATCTAGCTAGGGTTTTCATGGTCCAGTTTGGGCGGTTTTTGGGTCAAACCATGATCCAAACCATTACGGTTTATGAATATCAAAAACCGAAACCAAACCGTTGGAAATTAATACCGAATCAAACCGAACCGTTAAAAACGGTTTGGTTCCGGTTTGGTTTCACGGTTTAGACTTTATAGAGCTCTCCTATAAAAAATACATATACCATATCTTTTCATATATGTTAACACTCTTATTTGGTTCAAGAACTTATTTTCACATAACTTATATTTATTTTACTACCCTATATGTTTCAAATAACAAATATATATAACTGAGATGAAACAGATCGCCACATCTTTTCGATTTGGAAATCATTTGCATTACAATTTTAGCCTTAGTTGTATTTTTATTAAACATAGCATAAACTACAACATACATATAGTTAAACTAGTGAGAAACCCGCGCGTTGCGGCGGGACAATTAAACCGAACAAAAAATAGATGAAAAAATGTTAAATCACGCACATGCATGGCGGCGAGTTAACTTGCCATATTAAAAAATAAATAAAAAGTTAAAAATCATCATAGAAAAAGCTACGTAAGTCGAAACCGTAACAAATTCACATAAAAAAGGGAAATAAAAAACTAAAAAAACACTTTAAAGACTTGTCCGCCTCTGCTTAGATGACTTGTATTGTTTTAAACTAAGTTTACATTGAAACATATATAAAAATAAAACCAATAAAGGAACTTCTCCTTTCACCTTCTTCTAACACAAGATAATATTATCAAAAAACAATAATTTCACCCATTCATATAAAAGGATTTAAGGAAAAATACAAAAGCAAATTGTTCTATGAATAATAAAACTTTACGTTATTTAGTAGGGTAAGCTCGATTTTGCTCTCAATATGCCAAGTTATTCATGCAGTAGATATTTCCTAAACGACTCAAATATCTAAAATTTTAGTAACATTGTTATGAATAATAGTAGATTAACTAACTTTTATAAAGTAACTAATTGTATATAAAAGATTATAATAAATCATATAGCATTATGAAAATTATTTTTTACATGTTTTGTATTTAATATGTTTTGTAGAAATAAATGTTATGACCTATCATAAACATGACTCTTGATTTCATTTAGATTATTAAATATGATGCTTTAAAGACTAATTTACCCTTAAAATTTAGTTATTATGTGCATTGTGTGTTGTATCATAAGCAAATTAACTTGCACTTCTTAAATTTTAGGAAATCCTTGTCAAATGCTTTATAATATAGTATAGATATAGATATAACATGAAATATTTAAAAACAAATAAAATATACATAAACCTTACGATCCGGTCCGGTTTTATATGGTCGGTTTTAGGTATAAACCGCAAACCAAACCATTCACTACGGTTTGCAATTTTTGAAACCAACCGACCGGAAATTTAAATAAAAAACCGCCCAATTTAGGCGGTTTCACGGTTTCGAACCAAACTATAAACACCCCTATATCTAGCCTAAATGGAAAACTTGGTTCCAGACCCGACCGGAAACCGGTTCCTACCAACCCGACCTACGGGTACAAACTAGTTCCAAACTAAGGCTAGGAAAAAAAACCGATCTGAAACCGGTGCCATCTCTACCCGTTCAAAACCCGAGTAGGAACCAGATAAAACCCAAAAAAACATGGTCAAACCGGTCAAAAACCCGAACGTACCCGTAACCAGTATCTACCCTACCTGGTTATCGACTTTTGTTTACCAAATCCGGACCCGGACCCAACCCGGTTCCGGGTTTAAATAAACACGGTTTGTGCGTCTCTAAACTCTAGCCTACATAGTAGAAGCCCACCAATGTAGCACCAGCGCAGAACTTGTGGATTTTGTATACGGTGTCGTTTTGCTTCTAATTAATAAAATCAACAGACCTTAATCAAACATTCAGCAAAAGATAATCGTTCCCTTACCTCTATTGTTAACTCATACCATCAGCAAAATGTTTCGAAATCCAATCTGAAATCATCAAAAGACTTCCTGTCAAATCCTTGATTCAGTTCCGGTCAGTATCCAAAACATGGAAGTCTCTGATCGATAGCTCTCGTTTTATTAAGCATTATAGCAGCCAACAGCAACATCTACTTGTAAAGTATTATAATAAAGGATTTTTTACATATTTCCCCCTGCTAAAGCCTCTTAATTACATATTTACCCAACCCTAAAAATCAATTACATAACATAATCGGCTGCTCTCACGGCTTGTTATGTTTATGTCGCAACCCAAGCGCTACCTACATCCCGGATACGGGCATGGCTGTTGTTTGGAAACCTTCGATTAGAAAAGCGGTTGATGTTGTTGTGCCCAATGTGGGAAGTAAGAAGATATATGAAACCGTTTTAGGTTTTGGGGTTTGTCGCGAGACTATTGACCCTAAGATTATCAAGATTACACAGATTCTTAAGGAGTCGGACTTGGGAAGGATAAGTTGCATTCCTTGGCAAGTTGAGGTGTTTGCATTAAGCACAGGGACTTGGAGACATCCTTATAACAATAACCTCCCTCGTAAATCTATTAGATTGTCTTTACAACAAGTAGTTGTGGATGGATTTCTTTATTGGCTTGCCTTTGATAGGATTAGTATGGATGGTGGTTTTACGCGTCGTAATCTGATTATTTCATTTGATTTGACAAGTGAAGAATTTGGAGAAGTGAACCTCCCAGATCGTGCACGACACTGCGATATTTGGTGTTTGTCTATTTTTAAGCTAAGAGAGTCTCTTGTTTTGCTTCATTATAGTGATGTATGGATGATGGAGGATGTTGTTTCTAAATCTTTTACAAAGCTATTCTCTGACTGTATTCTTGTGCCGAATACACGTGTTAGGGGATTTAGAAGGAGTGGTGAACTTATAGTTGATGACGGAGATGGTCACCCGCCTTTCAAACTTGTTGTTTATGAGCCTTACTCAAAACCCATCGGTGATGTTGGGGTTGATCGATCACATTTTCCATTTTGTGTGCATCCCTATGTGGAAACACTACTTCTGCTTGATCAGCCAAAATCTTACGCCTTATGATGAAATGGAGACTCTGTGACCTCTGAGCTCATTTCTCTCCTGAATTGAATTTCAGGTACTGATTTAACTGCAAGTCTTTTGTTCTATTATCATTATGCCTTTGTAATCGTTCAGAACTCATTTGTCTCCTGAATTGAATTCTCGTTAACTGAATCAATGAAGCAGTAGATCCGTTTTACAAATAAGTTGCATATTTGCCATGTCTCATTACAAAACTTTGGAACTGTTTAATTATTTTAAACCTAGTTTATTAGGTGGTTAAACCAACCGTCGGATTGTTTATCTAATAACCTGTTTCCATGTCAGGTCTAGTATATGTATGTATACAGAATATTAGTGTTACACAAATACTTGCAGCGATTGGTAGCATTGTTAACAGTAGACAAAGCCTAAACTTGCAGGCTTGCAGCCCATGTCAAAAAAGAAGATTACATTCTGTTCTGTCCCAGAACCGGTTCTTGACCGGCCTAAATTTAGTTTACATTTCTTAGACAATTGTCAATCACAACATGTAATGTCGTTTCTAAATCTAGAGGTCCCAATCGTCAGACTTCTACTGTTCTACATTATATATATTGCCAACGATACAGGTTTGAGCAGTGTACCCTTCATTATGATCATCAGCATTCAAACATTCAAAATCGCATATTCAGTCTTCAATTTAAGCTCAACTCTTGATTGTATGATAACCTGTTTTCGACTCTGCTGTCTACTTAATTTTCTAGTAATCTGTTTTGTATATATTCTGATGCATGTATATGTATGTGATATAGAATATTAGGATGTTACTGAAATATTTGCAGCCCCATCGGTAGACGGTAGCATTGCTAAGTGTTAACAATAGCCAAAGCCCAAACGTGCAGCCCAGTTCACAAAAGAAGGCTACAATTGGTTCTGGCCAGAACTAGTTCTCGACCGACCTGCTTAAACCATACCCGCCTCTCCTTGAACAGTTAAACAGTATGGCTCTCAGCTGTGTTCGTACCAGGGAACAGTTTCAGTTAGTTCTAAACGGGTTTTATCCGTTTACGACCTGTTTTAATTTAACCCCCCAAGTCTGGTTGTATCAAATGCTTTTATAGTTTTGCCAGAAGATGAAACTGAAGTTTGTCTTGTTCTGTCTTAAAAATCTGAATAGCTTCTTTTTTAAGCGCCCATGTTAGTTACGGTTTTCTAGAATAGACGGTTGTACCTACCGGTTGCTTGTTAGCAGATTGGACCGACAGGTCAGGCAAGGTTTTTTAAAATAGCGAGTTAAGCTAAAACTAAAAACCTAGTGTGATTTCACATGTTGCAGCGGAAATTTAGTTGTTGGGTTAACATTACCCTGGAGATATTTTGTTGGTATGGGTTTGGTGGGGATTTGTTTAGTCGTTTGAGTTAACGCCCAGGCCTCAATAGTATAGTTACAAAAAGCAGCTGTTTTTACAGCAAAAACACATAATGTTCACAATGTTCTTCCTTTGTCCAAAGGTAGCCTTCCTTCAGTTCAAACTAACATGACTTTTTTTTTTTAAACAAAATGGAATTAAACAGGTTTACTTTTAAGTCGTTTGCGATATTGTATCCTTGACTATGGAACTCGTTCGCCATTGTACATGGAAATGCTACCTTATAGTCAACCATAGAACCTAAGGATTTCCGGTTTCCATACATGTGAGTTGAACAAAAAAAACATTACAAACCATTGTTTTGATACGGAGATTGTGGCCATAACTTCCTGCCATTGATAGGTTCAACTTTGTGCATGTAAACCTTCTTCCATGTACCCGAATAGTAGAAAGGATCAACCCAAGATTCTGGAACACCATTTGCATGACGGTTAACTCGATTGACCAAATAACCCTCGGCGTGCCATTCACTTGCGTTTTTTTAACGATAAAAACTAACCAAGTTATGCTCTTGGACCTCGAGTGTGATAAAATGCAAAGCATGAGGACTTGGTGCAAGAAAAAAAAATATTAAACGACCAAGGACAAAATTTCGATGAAAGCACATCGACCATTTATGTAATTTACTCAAAGCTTAACTAGGCTTAATTGGTTTGTTTTTTATTTTCAAGATAAATAGGACCCAAAACGAACAAACGAAGCGATTATGGACAAAAACCTGAAGATCCTCATGATGTATCCGAAGATATTTCTAGCGGAATACATCTTCGAAAGGTTCACCACCAAAAGTATCCAATTGTCGAATAGTTTCCCTGCCGAGTCTGTTTACAATTGGGACTTAATCTGACCATGTAGAGGGTTTCCTTGCTTTTCTGCTCCAATATGGTTGAGTGTAAAACGACCAAAAAAACAAAACAAAAAACAAATTAACAAATTCACTAGTGCACGCATTAAAATATATAACTTCTTAGTGACAAAGTAAGCTCTTACTACCCATAGTGAAGTTTAGTTAACAAAGTATCATAGGATAGTAAAAAGCCTAAATAGTGAAGTTTATAGTTAACAAAGTATCATAGGTTAGTAAAAAGCCTAAATACCCCTTTTCTTAAGTTTGATTACAAACTTATTTTTATTTTTATGTTTTATTTTATCAGCTTTACAAATATCATCCTCTTTATTGGCTTGACTGGACGTCGACAACAACTCGGTACTAAAAGCTCTCGTATCCTTGAACAATCTCGGTATTTTACCCTTACTATATTACATAAACGATGGGTGCACTTGCCCTCACATGTAGTAAAAAGTAATTGTATCCTATCTTGTTTTATAAAACTTGAACTAGTGTAATAACTGGAAAAAATATGTCATTATTTTACACTCTCATTCACATCAAGTTTTTGGCACCACGGAACACAAAATTTTTAGGAAAAGTTAAATTTGGCGGTCTCGCTTTTATTTTTTGCTTATGTTAGCTCGAATTAGCGTGCATCCTTAACACGGTTCGTGTCTAGATGACTAGTAGCAGAATTTAATTCTATTATTTTTCCTCTTTCCTTTTGAATAGCTTACACGTTTATATTTCTTTTGTTTTCTTTTCTTAGGAAAGAGCATGATCACCACCCCCTGCTCGTGACTTAGAATTGTCCCTATTTATCAACAAACACAAGCGGTAACTTTTGATATAGACTTCGACAAAAGAACAAACTCATGGTTGGGGCTATTTTGCATGATAAACCTTTGGCGGAAGAAAGAACACGTATATATAGACCTTCTTAGGCCTAGTTTGGATAACTTTTGGGCCACCATCGCAACCTTTGGGGTAAATGCTATTAACTTTGAACTCATGAAATATATTTAAACTTAAAAACTAACAAGAATTACAAGTGACTGGAAGGTAAGCGGGTAACAAGCTGCGCTGCCACCCCTTTTAAAATATATGTGACCCTTTTAAATGCTTCCAAATTCTGTCACTTTCTATGGCCTGTCTAATAAAGATCCTCACCTCCATATTTCTAACTTTTTATAAATATATGTGACCCTAAAATTAATGGTGTTTTTTATGACGCCATTAGATTTCAGTGTTCCCATTTTCACTAAATGATCGAGTAAAAGCATGGCTATATAGCCTTCCTCGTTGTTCCATTACCCCTTCGGACGCTCTTGTCCGCCAATTCCTCTACAAATATTTCCCACCCGTTAAACCGCCAAACTTATGACCAAAATAAATTCATTCATTCAAAACGATGAAGAATCTGTGTATGAAACTTGGGACATTTCAAAGAACTCCTTAGGAAGTGTCCACACTTTAACAACCCAACCGATGACGGAAATATCGGGGTGCCACGTAGTGATGATTGTTCAATTGCTTATGGCACTAATAAAGTTTGACATTTTATTAACTTGGATTAAATTTCCATACAAAAGACAAACATTTACATCTTGATCAATTAAAATACATATTCTTGATTTAAAATAATCTAAGTCTAACTCTTCTATGTAATCCAATACGTGTATATCTTCGGGTAGCAATTAAAACCTGAAACATGTTAAGTTGGAAAACATGAGGGGGTCAACTACAAGTAGTTAGTAAGAATACATAATTTGTTAAAAGGCAATGTTGAAAAATCCATGTTGCAATTACTCCGATAGAAAACAATCAAAGATAGCATGTGTGAACATGATCTACTGGTAGCTCAAGTCATTGTTTGTACACTCAACCTTTGTGTCGATTGAGACCTAACTCGCAAGTTAGTAATTGTTGTTACTGTTTCGATCATCCCTGAATTTATGCGCGAGGGGGGGTGGGGTTGTCAGACCTATAGCGCTATAATCTATACATGCAGCTTGATCAAAGTTAATGAATGTACTGAGGTAGACTATATGTACCACAACCAGTCCACAAGTGTATAATGTTTATAGTATGATGCGAAAATGTAATTGCGCAAGTTTAAAACATGTTTCACCCCAAAAAAATGAAAACAGTAAAAAGTTGTAGGATTGAGATTCTATAAGATTTGATTATCACACGCATATCCAGGTCAAAGGCGAAATCAATGATCCGGTTAGTTGTTATAGGAGTTGGATAATGTTTAAAGAGATATAGAAATTATTCGAACACACATACAATATCACACACATGTTATTACATGATGTCCCTAGGCTAGTATATATGTGTTTGGACGCGTTTCGGGGTGTTTGGAGGTGTTTACAAGCGTTTTGGTAGTGTTTGGGAGCCATCATGCGATTAGGATATTGGTGTAGGCGATTAGCTTCTACTCGCATGTATCAACATGCGAGTAGCATTCTAAATGCATGTAACTTCATGCGATTGAGGCCCAATCGCGTGTAAGTCATGGTGGATAGGAATCCTAATCGTGTGTACTAGGCTGTACGAGTACATGGGGTATAAATAGGCCCAATCATTGCCCTAATCATTAGTTCTTGCCACACACACTCTCCAAACACCATCCCCTGGCCTGAGAAGTCTGATTTGATCATTGTAACACTCGAGCTCTGTTTTAATGATAAATCTTTAATCTTTTGACCCGTTTGTGTGTGTTAATTACTCGCATATCATTCTTTCTTGGTTGTTTTTGTCATTAGAACATATTTAGAGGATTCCACACTCTGAATATAAACCTCGTGATTGTCGGTTGACCCGTTCGTCGATCCTACAAGTGGTATCAGAGCCGAGGCTCTTATCACGAGCGTTTTGATAACAAAAACGAGTGAAAACAGGTTGGTTTTTGTGTGAAAGTTGTGATTTTTATCCAAAAACCTGTTTGAACTTTGAAACTTTGAGTTTTTCATAAAAAAACCCATATTTTCAAATTGTTAATGTGTTTTTACGGATGAAAACGTGTGTTTTTTATTAGGTTTTGTTCTAAAACTGTTTTGGAAACTTTTCTAATCATTTGGGGATTAAACACATTGTTTTTGATAAGATTTTGAAGCAAAAATGGTAGTTTTTGAGCAAAAGTGAACTTGCAGATCAGGCGATTAGCAACCCTAATCACATGAACTTATTGTGTGATTAGCCCAATCACCACTTGTTACTAGCAATTAGCCCCAATCGCCCTTACAAACTAGCAATTAGCCACCAATCGCCTGAAACTACATGCAATTAGCCACCAATCGCCTGAAACTACATGCAATTGGCCACCAATCGCCTCTTAGTACTAGTGATTAGAAGCCAATTGCCTATAACTACATGTGGCATAACTTCTAATCACGTGGTGAGTCCCAATCGCCCCTAAACTTCTAATCGCTCTACTGTTCACTAGCATTTACACCAATCACGTGTAAAAACTAGCGATTAGGATCCCAATCACCTATAAACTAGCAATTACAATCACCAATCGCCTATAAGTTGTTGAAACTGAAAATTTGACTAAGTATCGGACTTTTAACGAACATAAACGTATGGCGAACCCGTGGGGACACTTAAATCAACCGAGACAACAATATAACCAACCGATCAACAATCAAATGAACGTTCCCACAAATCCTTGGCAATTTTCAGCCGAGCGTAACGCGCAACGGATGCAACAACAGCAGATGCAAGCTAATGTTGCCGAAACCAATCCGTGGGCGCTTGCGGCTCAACAACAGGCCCAGCAACAGCAAGCTATGAATACGAATTCATGGGCACTCGCGGCTGCTACGTCTCAACAAACACATCATCTGTCTTCGGTACTCTTAAGCGATTTAGAGACCCGGGATAGGTTGTGGTTCATAATATACATTATATTAACTGAATTTGATATCAATTAACATACCCGCTGCAACGCGCGGGCCTTCCGTTTGTACATCATAAAATGCAAGTTATACCTGATAAAATAGATGCAAGTTATATCTGATAAAAAAACGCAAATATACTTGATAAAAACACAAGTTATCAACCCAGCAAAAAAAATTTTTTTTTTTTAAGTATAACAATAGGGTATGCAAATGAAAGATGATAAAAAGCTTGTTTTATGGTGTTTTTTTTAAATAATGTCGTATGAAAAAGTCATGAATGTTTAAAAAATGGGCGTGAAACTCAACAATGGTATGGTATACCTATTTTACCCTTCCGTTCTCTTTTGGAAACTCCAACATATATATTCACCATTTTAATCCTATTCATTGTATCATTTAGATCAAAAGCCTAAAATCCTTTTTATCCTTTTTAGGTTAAGGTTATTTTTACCGTAAACTTTCTTATATGTATAAGTGTAGGTTTTATGCAATAGTTTCTAATTTTCCGTATTTAATGAACCTCTTTTATTTATTTCATTATTTAATATACATTAAATTATTTAATTTACTACATTAATAATAACTAGCAGGAGCCCGCGTGTTGCGGCGGTGTTGTACAATGTTTGGATGTTGCGTTTAGCCAAATTTATGATTTTCAACCCGATTCGACCTGAAAATTCAAATTGAATTATATATAACTTGAATATATTTGATAAAAAGTACATATATATAATTTTGTTTATTTAGCTCGATTCGAATTCAAACATAAATCAAATTGTAATTTAAATAACCTGAATAATCCGAAAACAGTCGCACTAAACATTCATATTCCACTTATTACTTTTACATGTTATATCATAGAGATTCAAACCCACTTATAACTAGATCAAATTTATCCTCTATTATTGATTAAAAAATAACATTATTAAGTTACCCGAAAGCATGATGGGTAAAGTGCATTCTTGCTAGTTGTTTATTAATCTCCTCAGGCTAATTCCAAAAATTATATAACGAACATGTGAGTTTGTTTGCGGTTAATTTATTGTAGATAAGACATACAAAATATAGAGGTTTAAAATTGTGAATGGTGTAATATTAGACAAACTATTTTTTTTTTCGCCTTTTTTTAACCTTCAACTATTAATCATTAATTTCTTGGTTTTTTTCATTAATTAATAGAAATTAAAAGTTGTATTAAATTTGTCTTGTCATTATAATGAAATTACAATTTTACCCTTATGCATAAACATGAAATGACAACTTTACCCATCCAACATCCACTATATAGTAGTATAGATATAGATATAGGTACCAAAATATAATAAAATATTTTCTTTTCAGAAAACTTAAGTATAAAATTACTAAATATTAATTATAATACTAATAACAATAATAACAACAACAATAGTACTAATAATAACCAAATATAAACGCGGTATAAGGCATGACAGGTTAGATTACATTCTCTTTAAAGAGCTTCAGTGACAACTACCAGACCACGTAGATTAATTAAATACATAAGTTATAATATTAATAATAATACACAAATAAAATTAGTGTTCAAGGCATGTTGGGTTAGATTGCGCTCACAAAAAGAGTCTTGACAGGCCAACTCACTAGTTATGTACATATATCAATGCAAAAGGTAATTTAATCACAATCAAACAAACTTTTACGATCTCAACCGTGGAAAATAAAATCAAACACTAAATCCAATTATTTCCTTTGGAACAACATATGAAAAACTTATATCCATATTTATTTTCTCGGGTACAATTCATATAAGTTTCTATTACCTACTTAATGGCCATTTATACTTGAACACCCAATTACCCGGGGTGTCTTTTGCAAAATAAAAACCTGTATCGGTCACTAACCAAAAGCATTTGTGATCTGTTAAAATACTTTGGCCACATTCAGCTGCAACTTCATTATTAAAAATATTAAAATCAACTTCTTGTAACGGAGTACCGTCAGCATTCATCCAGAAAAACTCCCCTCGAAATACAGTTGTTTCGCGAAAATTTCTGCGAAACTTCCAACGGAATGTGCCATTTACAGTCATCGTTTTGTTTCCAAAATCAGTATCTTTAGAGGCAATATGAAAAACGAGGTGCTCGATCTTTCCGTCAATGACCTCCATTGTATATGATTCCAAAGAGTCAACTACTTCTAGATTTGAAGATGTTACAAAGTAAACATAATATGTTGTTAGCACCGAAAGAAATAAAAAGTTTTTATAATCCATGTTATGCTTTGATGGTGATCCCCCCTAGTTTCTATCCTTTATATAGACGTTGTCTTAGTACTTTATCTTGTAACAGCATAAGTATCGACATTTATGTTATGTGCCTTTTAAAAAAAACATCATTTATGTTATAACAATTAGTTATTTAATTACCCCAATTTATTACATATAAAAATTAATCTAATCTTAATAACGTAATAATACAAATATAGTTAATTACATCGTTAGTCCCTATGGTTTCCATGAAATTTCAATTTCAGGTACTAAGAGTTTTAAGTAACAGGTTGAGGTATTAACTTCTAATTTTTTACAATCTCATGTATTAACCACTAACACCGTTAAAAACTAGCGGTCATGACCCTCATGTTCCCCAAATGTGAGGGTATTTTCATCCATTTACATATTAAAAATTTTAACCCATAAATAAAACCCTCAACCATCATTTTCTCCCCTCCCCCAAGGTTGGTCGGTTCCGTCAACGGAGATAAAGGAAGATGCGATGCTGATGGTAGCAATGATAGTGAGTTTCATGGTGATAGTGGATGTCGGTGGTTGACGTGATGAAATCAAGCACTGACGGTGGTGTCCTTGAGCACTTAACAACGTGCGGGCGTTGTGGCAACGTAGATAAATGATAGTTGTCATTAGTGAGTGTTAAAGAATGACAGGGACGATGGTGAAGGTGGTTTTGGGCGAAATGCAGATAATGACAGTTGTATGATGATGGGGTTATGGTAAGGAATGGTGGCGAGTGGTAGTGACTGACGGAGACGACAGTGGTCATCTCAACTATTGCCGCTTGTTTACGGAGGAGATAGTGGCGACAGTAATGATGGTGAAGGAAGACAAATTCGGCGACAATTTAGCCGGTGAAGAGGCAACTTTGTTTTTGGCCTAGCTTTTATTTTACGTCGAATGTAGATGATTACAGTGATTACAATGGATTGTGATGATGACAATAAGGGTTACATGTAGTTTTCGACGAGCTGGTGGGTTTTATTTAAGAGTTTAAAGTTTTAATATGTGAATGGTGGCCGGATTTTATTTTAGAGTTTAAAGTTTAAATACGTGAATAGACGAAAATACCCTCACGCTTGGGGCATGTGAGGGTCATGACCGTTAGTTTTTAATGGTGTTAGTGCTTAATACATGAAATTGTAACAAATTAAAAAGTCAATACCTCAAGTTATTACTTTAAACTCTTAGTACCTGACATTGAAATTTCATGAAAACCGCAGGAACTAATAGTCTAGTTAACTAACACAAATAAAGGCACGGATCACCCTTAATAAAACTTAAGATTCTTTAACTTATTTTTTTTTTCTTTTATCAATTGATTCAACGAATACATTACTTTGAAGCTTTCATTATTCAATTGAAGATAAATTTAGAACTTCATATAATCTGTACAATCATAAAACCAAATTATACATACTGAGCACAATAACATTACATTGACTAAAAATATTTTGAAATTAACGGAATGTTACATTAATTCCGTAAAAGTTCAATTACAATCAAGTAATGATCTCATCAATTTCATTATTTACGAACAACCTAGTTATAGTTTACAGATTGGAAATGTATAGACTTCCTGAAAATGAAGAAATGGATTTATTAATACATAACAAATGTGTTATTTATAAATACGGAAACCAACGAGCAACTTATGTATTGATCTATAAATAATGTATTATTAATAAAATATTAGGATGTAATATACCATGACAAAACCTATACTTTGCAAATTCAACAATTTCACAACATTTTTTTGCCCTTGTCATTTCTCTGATACTCTAAGATCGTGTTAACATAGCCGTCCTGTAATGTAATGTAATATAAACTTAACTAAGTGATTATCCCGGGAGTGTCCCGGGGTTCAAAAATCTAATATGATTATGACTTAATAAAAATGATAAAAGTAGAAAACATACCAATCGTAAACTCAGTCATACGGATAAATAAATGTTAAAAAAAGGAAAGAAAGTGAGACCTCTAGACGTTTTGCCATATAATTTGCATTCACGATAGCTACCTTTGATGCATTTGTTATTCCTTGGCAATGTATGTGTATGATAAACCCAAAGTAACATTCACACATAAACCCCAAATACTTTAGCCTTAAAGGTACAACATTTAAGCCCAAATATGTGTGATATTTTAACTGCATTTAACCCAAAAAAAAAATTGACCCAAAATAGTGCAGAATTCTAACCCATAAAAACAGCATAACTAAGAGCAAAAACAGCACATGATTAACAGCAAAAAGAACACATCAAACAACTAAAAGTAAAACATAAAACCGTAACAAACAAAAATTACAAACCCCAAGAGAACAACAACAAAAATAGCAGCAAAACAACATAAAAACAGCTGCAAAACATAAAAAACAACATATAAATAACAATAAAACAGCAGCAAAACAACATAAAATAGCATAAAAACATCAAAAACAACATAACTAACAGCAAAAACAACAAAACAGCATAAAAAATCACACAAAAAACAGCAAAAAAACATCAAACAACATAACAAAAAGTAAAAACAGCCCGAGATCACCAAAAACTCAAGCCACGCGGCAACAATAACCGCGCACCCCTTTGCCGAATTTGTTAGTTCTAATGGTATATTGGTAATTTTAAGATAAAAATTACAGGTATTTTGAAATTTTACATACCCACTATGTCTCTTGTGTTTTCGATTTGTAGTTGTTGCATAGTCTTCTATCTTGTCTCTTAAAGCACTTGCTGGCTCATACAAGACCATATCTAGCAGGGAAATGTTTTCCCAGGATTGTTCCTTAATTGTTTCTTCAATCCTCTCTACTTCATTGCAAATATTTTCATCTTTTCTTTTTTCTGTTAGTGACCAAGCGCTGGATAAAGACTTAGCATCTGATGTATCAGCAAAATGGTAGTATGATCTATTTGCCATTTTTGTAGATGAATTTTAGAATATGTACTGTGTGGAATTTATAGATAAATTATTTCGTCTATTCGTTTTCCAAAGTCTTCGTGCATTTATGTTTCACACGTTAACCCAAGTATAATAAATATTCTACCGTATAACCTTTCATCTTCACGCGTTGTCAGTCTATAAAATACTAAAGACATTCGAAAGTTTATCATAAACGATTTTAATTAATATATTAACATTTACATTTTCAGTGTTCACCAATTGTATAAATGGCAGCCCCAAGTGTTAATCGTGAAGATGAAATGAAGGAATTTGTTCTTAATCAAATTACATGACAATACTATCAAGATTTGAAGACTACAAGGGAGTTGAAGATTTGTTTTGACCGTTTGCACTCGGGCACACTTGAGCGAGACGTTGTTCAATGGATTTTGAAGTCAATGCCTTCAACTGTTGTTTGTGATTTGTCGTTGTTGTGCAATTCAGAGTCCGGTATTAAGGATGTAGAACTTTTGGCAAGATTCAAAGATCTACATGCACAGCTTGAAGCTTCAATGGAATTGAAGCTTAAGTTTATTAATTCATTTAACTAGCCGTTGATACCATCCATCGCATATCAACGAGTTAATACGCATATTGAGTTTCATATGCCTAAAGTGCTTAAAGTTCAAGAACAAAAGGAATTGTACATTCAAAGGAATTGAAGATTAAGTTTATTAATTCCTAATGTATATTCATATGTATAAATAGATGTTATGAAGATGAAATTCATAATGTATATTGATGTTTAAAGTTGATTATATTTGTTTTGTTTAACGTTGATTAGATATGGTTTTTTATATATCGCTACATATTGACTACAGGTTTTTAATCCGTCTGTAGAGTTTTTGTTTCTTGGTTGTTACCTTTCAGTTATTAAACATCTAATCAGTGTTAAAAGATATAAATAGTCATTACGAAACAGCGGTTCTCTCAGCAGACGTTTGCACTGTTGACGTGTCGGTCAGTCGGTGGTTAATGCAACAAATGTTTGAAAGAAACCGTTGAATTGACAACTGTTTGAATCAACAGTTTTTTGCAACCAGGTGTTTTAAAAAACCTGCTTAATTGATGTAATGAACAGAGTTGCAAAACGAATAGACGTTGAATTACAAACCGTTTAGTAACAAACGATCTATTGCCTCAATGTATTATTAACTGATGTTATGAAAGAACAGACGTCACAAAATACAGTTTTTCTTTTACCGATAGATGGAGTGTTTTGCAGGGTTTGGTCTGCTGACGCGTCAGTGGTTAGCGTAGGGCGGATAAGGGTTGGTTAATGTCACACCCTCAAAATCCACTTGCGGAGTTTTACCGCGAGGCGCATGACAAACCAGGATCCAAACCAACGATCACAATAAACAAGTCTAACATGAACATAATGCAATTTCAAAACAATGTTTAAAATCCCCGTTTACAGCGGAAGCTTATTCAAAACAATTATTCAATATTAAACCAATGTTCAACGTTTGTAAAACCATGCAACTCTAACTAGACGCCGTGTAGACGCGTGCGCCCTAGTTCCATTGTGCTACCTTAGCGACCTGAGAAAACATGTAAAAGTTTACGTCAGCACAAAAATGCTGGTGAGTTTACAGGTTTTGTATCCAAGTACCAAGTCAACCTGTCCATACTATAACAAATCGAAAACCAGTGTACGCTAGCTAGGCGTATGTTTTGTTACTACCACGATTGGAAAACCATTACTAACTCGAATACCAGATGTTGTGCCCGAAAAGTAAGCCAGTTGTTCCTGTTGTTCCTGTTTGAGACAATATGCACTCGCCCGGCCCTCCAAGCCGACGAGCGGGGTTGGTCACTCCCAATAGCGCTATTCACATTTCCCCGTTGTGCAAACCCGCACATTCATGGTTCCCCCGGGACTTCCAAAGATCGTGTAGTACACAATAGAAACCCATAGTATGACAGTAGTTACCAAATAATCGTTTTAACACATGTTTTCTCCCCCGAAAATATGAAACCAGTTTAAAAGAGGGGCCGTAAACTCACCTTAACGTGCAAGCAAAGAATCCGAACAGCAAGCAATATATGCTACCGACACCCTAATAACAGTGTCGCTCAGTGAGTATAGGCGTAATATCATTACCCATATAACTCGTTTGTCCAAGGCGTTTTAAATGTTCAAAAGTGTGTATGCGACGCCTAGTGATTCTACATGCAATAGTAAACCCTACGGACCCGTTGGTGAATACATTGGTTACAATTAGTTTCTACATTCCGTATGTGTCTCAGACAAGTGTACTTCAGTTACATGTCAATTCCATACCACCTAAAACCTCAATTAATCACAGAAGCACATAATACACAATCTGTGTTTTCAGGACAGATTGTGCGCCATCAAAACGAATTTATTTAAAATAGCAAATCAGTGAGTTAACCTCCCAAATTTTTACTGAATTTTCTTTGGGATTCACTCGACAATACCTATTATTGTTTTGTCTTAATTCCAAACACAAAAATTATGAAAATTCGTACAACACAGCTATGTCCAGAAAATCTCCTCAACAGGTCAGTTTAGTAGGAAAATTCTTAAAAATTGTGTATTCATCCAAACGAGATGAATCCACTTGGAAAAGCTCTATTTTTTCAGTATTGACCTACTGTAAAAATTTCATAACCTAACTCCTTGTAAATCTCAAGTTATGACCATTTAAAGTTAGTCCAATTTACAAATCCGAAAATCTGATATGACCCCTAATCAATTAAAATTCCAAAAACGACTCCAACGATATCCAAATTCGATGGTTTTACTCATTATGAAAAGCTAAGACCTTGTACGTTACAATCATGCAAAGAATCGATCAAACCAATTATTTTCAAGCCACGAAACAGACCCTACAAGTCGACATTCAGAATCTGTCCAGATTCTAATCGTGCAATATTATCAATTACATCAAACCCTAGTTGCATATTATCAATCAATAACACCTAATAATCATCATACAACTTTCCTAATACCTATTCCCATCAGATCCTATTATCAAACATGTCAAGATCAAAGCTTTTAGGATCAAAACACCAATAACTTGCGCAACAAGCATCCTATGATGTTACTACGCGTTTATTAATAGGTTTAATCCGTTTAATCTTCAAAAAGACTCATGTTTTAATGTTTATTAAACCCATTCAGACCTGGACAAACTTGTTATATGATTTTTACAATAAAGCATAAAGTAAAAAGCGTAAGAAATCATGAGTTATACCCTTAGCTCTTCAAATCAATCAATCGCGCGCCTTGGAGCCTCCCAATTGATGATCTTGAGCCTTAGCAGGAGTTTTTGGAGTGAAATATTCGTGTGGGGCAGTAAGGGGGCGATTAGGGTTGAGTATGGGGGTTGCATGGGAGTTAAGGATGTTTAAATATGAGTTTGAGGCGGTTTAAACCCGTCAGGTAGCATTGAGCGGCCGCTCGGAGCCTGTGAGCGGCCGCTCACAGGTCCGGGGCGCGCGTTTTTGCTTCGTTTAGCCTCCCGACGCGTTACCCATCGACGTTTTCGTTGTTTCGAACCGTAACAAGTGTAACCCCATGCGTTAAGACCCTAATCAACCTCATACTCCACTTTTAATAATTTTTATTAACGTGTTCGGTCTAGGTTCACATAATCACGTATGGTTTTCACATAAGTTGTCAGATATCACCGAGACACCTAAGTTTATTATTCACCAACGTCCGAGGTTCACTAATCATGCAATCACACGTTAACTCACACAAGGAGTCAAAACCCGACCCACACAAGGAGTCAAAGCATCTCATAACCCGAGATGTGAAAGTAGTCCCAAACCGGACTAGAAAACGTTTTGTAAGTTGTCTCAAACCCGAGACAATGCACGTATGTCCTTTCTAGCTATCTAGCTAACCCTCGTTAAGTATAATATACGCGTGACTCGCTAAGGTAGACTTTCATCTAGACAATGTTGTTAACCAGAATTTGCCGGGTGTCACATCATCCCCACGTTAAAAGAATTTTCGTCCCGAAAATTGCACAAGTACCAAAAGGAATAACGAAGGAAACAACAAAAGATAGAAACCAAAAAGAGAGATTTACCCGAGTTGTCACAGTTAATGTGCAGCCAATCTATTGGTTGGGCTTAAAGTAGGTTTTGATCCTCCCGTGTGTTTCCACACGGGATCTCACCTAGTATATATAATAAAAGAAAAGGAGTGTGAAACATGGTACTTGGTGAGACCATCTTCCCATTGATTTCCTTTCAAATATATTTTTCTCTCATTGCATATGCACTTTCTCTCTCATGTGAATTAGAAATGATATGTCATTGATTAGTATCGAATATACGAGGTTGTCCACGTAAAAAAAATGTCGTATATAAAAGGTATTAGTGAATAATACGCTCTTTAATTTGATAAAGTTGTATAGAGACTACACTCGAGTAAGAGGCGCGCACGTATAATTAGAATAGATTTTATTAGTTATCGAGTGATGATTCTTTATAAATTTCTTTTTTTCTTTTAAAAATAACGGTCTATTTCTTTTATGATACACATTTTATCACTTCATATTACATTTGTCTATTGCAAAAAGTTTCCAGAGGATAAACTACTAACAATATATTTATAATAAGCATTCCCCTAAGTATGACTAATATATATATATAGTGGAAATATAGAAAGAAAACCCATCTAAATGAAAAAACCCCAAGAAACCCATTACTTGGTCCAAGTTGTGCCACATCACCCATGATGTTTTAATATTCTATAATATTCAAAGGGGTATAATAGACAATTCCACTACCCCCCCCCCCCCCCCCTATCTCTCCATATATATTGTTTTCTCCTCTCTCTCTCTCTCTCTCTCTCTCTCTCTCTCTCTCTTTCTCTCTCTTCATTTGTGTTTTCAAATTCAAATCAGATTTACCTCATCTCCCTACCCCCCCCCCCCCTCTCTCTCTCTCTCTCTCTCTCTCTCTCTCTCTAGAACCACCACCACCACAACAACAACTTCTTATCCACCTCTGTTCAAACGAAACAGAGCACCACCCGCCACCGCAACAACTTCTTCTCCACTTCTCTACCCTATCCCTCTCTGTTTTTTTTTCTACATTTTCTTCTTTTCAGTCGATTGCCCTCCATATTCTTTTCAAATATACCCCCTTTCTTATTGAAATTTCTCGTATTGACAAAAATGCTCATTCAAAATTATATACAAAAACATATTAAATATTAGTGAGAAATTCCCAGTCCATGAAGTTGATTCCAAACAGTTCGCTGGCTATTCTTATGGTCCGACGGTAATTCTTTCATTTATTCTACTTGTGCCTAAATTTAAAACAATCGGTAAGTAGTGTCATTCATTTTTTGAACTTATATAAAAAAATATTATAAAAACACTATATCTTATTGTTTGATAAATCATATATACAAAATATGTATTTTGTTAGGCTTTGGGTTTTGTTATAATATTAATAAAAACAGTTTTGGGGATAGTTTTTGTTTGCATACCAAATGTTCGATCAAATGCTTGAATGAAAAAAAAAACCTTACGTTAACCTTTTTGATTTTATTATTATTATTATTATTATTTTGTTTATGTTAGATTGTTATTGGATTGGGCACATGAGGTTAATAGATAACATGTGATTGATGAATAAATGTGTAGTCTTTTTATGTTAGTATATGCTAACACATGTTAGTGATGTCCCATTATGTCATTGAGGATTTCGACCAACATGTGTATTGGTTCCAGTGTTGGTTTTCACGAGTAGGCTATTGGAAGAAGGCGGCGTTGGTAATGGGGTTGTGGTAAGTGATATTTTTTATAAAGATTATAAATTTTTAATCTTTTGGTGAGTAGGGTGTTTAAATAATTTTTGTATTCTATTTAATAAATTTTTGGCAAGTGAAATTGTTATGAACTCGTATAGGGTACATGTTTATTTTTTTGCGGTCGGAGTCTTGTATGCTCACACACGTTAGTGATGCTAACACATGCTAGTGTATGCCCAACTAACATGTGTTAGGGTCCATATGACATATGTTATTTTTCAGTAAACATGTGTTTTAGAATATGTTAACACATGCTGCTGATGTCTTTTATTTTATTATATATTTCATGAATATGAGGATAATATTTTGGTATATGGATTTAGAATGGTTCTGATTTGATTTTTTAAATTTATTATTGTTTGGATTTCAAACCCTATTAATCATATTTGAGTAGTTGTATTAACATAGTTGTAAAATTGAGTATGATACACTTGGCACTGCAGGTTTAGTGTTTTTTATACACATGTTAGTGATGCTAACACATGCTAGTATATGCCTAACTAGCAGGTGTTAGGGTTCATATGGCATACGTTAGTATATGCCCAACTAACATGTGTTAGGGTTCATATGGCGTACGTTTATTTCGGTAAAACATATGTTTTAGAATTCACTAAACATGTCAGTGATCTCTCATTATGTGTTTTGGAGAGCCCAACTAACACGTGTTATCTTCTTTTGTAGGTGAAGAGATGTTTTTGTGTTAAAGATGAAGATGGCTCTCAAGAACGAAGCATAACTAGATCTTTTTTATGTTGCTATGGTAGTTTTTTTGAAAATTCACAAATAATTATGTATGTATGAAAAGTTTTTTAATACATTTTAAGTATTGATTGTTATGATCGTTTTTATCATTTATTAAATAAATACACATTTTATGTGTTCTTTTATTATGCTCTTTTAGTATATGCTTGTTAACGCATGTTAGCGATGTCTCACACGAGGTCAGAATTTTGTATCACAACACTAACGTATGTTAATATTTCATGTTGGAGAAAGTGCCATAAAGTAGGAGAGATGTGACTTGATAAGTGTCAAATCAACTTTTTTAAACCTAGGATTCAGAAAATTAAATTATAAAAAATTCATTTAAAATTACCTTAATCTACCTTTTTAAGCAAGTGGCCCACTTGCTTTTGATTATTAAATAGAAATTAATCATGGACCATTGATTAAACTTGAACAATGGTCACTAGAAGGTTTCCAGGGTTTTTCCAATAAATAGGGTTTCCATATTATCCACCCTATATATATATATACATATATATATATATAGCTGATTACCCCAGGAAGGTCCCGGGTTGAAAATTTTAATATGATTTAATAAAAAATGATAAAAAGAAGAAAACTCAAATCACGAAAAGAGTAAATAATTTAAACATAATCAATCTTAGTTAAAAAACATTTATTTAAAAAGTTAAAAAAATAAAAGGCATAAACCATATTAAACATAATACAGTATTAAAAGGATAACTTTCAACATATAATCATCTTCACGTAATTTAAAATATATTACAATTTGACTTTGACTTATATAGATATAGAATTCATGATCACATTGAAAACAAAAACACTTATTTCAATATTACAGTGACTTTGTAAAGAAAAGCATATACGAATTTTCTTTGAATAAATGAATTTAGATTAATAAATGTTTATTAATATAAACATAAATCACTTTCAATAATCAACGAATAAGGAAAAACTAAAAAGTCTTTTAAATTTTTTTAACACTTACTTCTTGATGAACAGAAGGAGAATTCAGAAACTTTTTAAGAATGAATGGTTTGATGTTAATGTAATCATATATTTATAATGGCTACTCAATAATTCAATATTAAATTAATTTGTAAATAAAATCTTCTATTTTAAATTAAAAGATATGCATATCTTCTTTAACTTATTTTTAAATAAATATTTTATTAAACTTACTGTAAACAAATAAATATTTAAATTTTTATGTTAATCCTTATACATAATTTGAAAACAATATTTATATATAGTATATATCGAAAATAATATTTAAATATTTTTAATTAGAAGATATGCATATCTTCTTTATTTATTTTTAAATAAATATTCTATTAAACATATCACCTCAACGTGCCACATGGCACATTCAATGGGGGTTGAGGCCTCCATTGAATGCCACATCATCATAAGTCAATTCTTTTATTAATATATATATATATATATATATATATACTAGTTTTTATCCCGGGAGCGTCCCGGGTTGAAATATCTAATATAAATAATAAAATATATTATTATCATTATTATTATTTTAAACAAATCTCTGCCATAAGTTATCATATTCAAATATAAAAAAACGAATTTCTGCGCCGGGTATAAATCTAGTGCCATTACAAATGAATTCGGAAGTTTGTAATCGATCATTCTAAAAAGAACTAATATGAAATAAGAAAAAAAAATTAATTATTGAAATATCGAACGCATTTGTCTAAGGGTTATGTGATGCGTTAAAAAATTCATGGGTATATGATTGGGTATGTAGTTCGGGTATTTGGGTATGATGTTTCGGGTAATCAGGTCGGGTATCACCTAATCCCAGACCCGACCCAAACCCAAATTTTTTTTAAACTAATCCCAAACCCGACACAATACCTGTCAGGTTACAAAAAATAGTCATTTTTTTTCTCCAATTTTTATATAGCACTACGATACTCGTTGGAAAGATAATAAAATGCTCGTTAATTTGGTGTAATTTTTTTCTTTAAAAAATATCGTATATAAAAGATATTAACGTTTAAAAGTTATAGGAGGAAACACGAGAGATAAAATAATAAAGGGTTAATATTTAGATTTAGTAGATTAGGTATTTAATAGATTAGGTTAAAGATTATAATAGATTAGGTTAAATCATATTTATTTCTTTTTTTTAATTGGTTTAAAGTTGCCACATCACATCTTATGTGGCATCTCTTAAAGGAGAGATTGCATAAGAGTATGACATGTAAGATTAATCCCTTTGCAATATATATATATATATATATATATATTGCAAAGCTAATAATCATACATGTCATAAATCATAATATTATGCAATCTGTAACACCCCAACCGATGGCGGAAACATCAGGGTGTCACGTAGTGACGATTGTTCAATAGCACATGGACTAAATTGTAAAAATTTAATAGTAACAAACTTTCATTATCCAAAAAGGAAATACAAAAGTCTTAATAGAAATCTAAAACATAGATAAATAAATATTCAATCTTTTATTTAAGCACTAGGTCCAGCCTAAGCGTGAAAGCATGAAACATCAAACGTCACCTGAAACATGTACAAAACAATTTTGTCAACACATATAATGTATTGGTGAGTACATCCGTTTGATATATATAGTAAGGTAAACTTTAGCAATTCGTGTGTTATTTTGCAAGATGTAATAAGTGGTATCCGGGTCAAATCAACCCTATGAAAAGAAAGCAGATATATATAGTATGCGCTAGTAGTAATGTAATACATAGCAATGACGAGGACTCTCAACAGAGTCACAAGGGTATAAACCATAGTACTATTCATTGAAATGCCAGGCCGCAACGGTTAATGATTTGACAGGTCATAGATACACAAAATGACACAAGCAAACACACATAAGAATTTCTATTTTAGTAAAAGGAATTATAAACTTGATAGTAAGTACATGAGTCACCCCAAAATAGTAAGACAGTAAAAAGGGGAAAGATATACTCACCGTTTGTGAAAGCGATCGAAATCCACTTAAACGGTTGTGAGCTAAGTAATGAGAATTCCGAGGAATTCAACCTATAACGTATATGAATACTAGTAAGGTAAAGTCTACAAAGTCTAAGGTATCTAGGGTCTAAGGCATTAGGGTTTGCTAAGTCGATTTGGGGAATTAGAGTTTTTATGATTAGTCGAATTAATGTAAAAGTTGTATATTAAAAATAATATACCAAAGTTTATAATATGATTTAGGTAATATAATTATTACCAATTAAATATTTAGATCAAAATATATTTGCATAATTATGACAAAATAATTTAGTTAATTACTTTAACTAATTATTATAAATAAATGCCATAATTTATAAATGTATAAATAATTATGTTTTTTCACAATGATCTACAAATGGTAAATAAGATTTTCAAACATAAAACATTTCTATTTTATAAGAAAAGTATTCATAAAATAGATATTTAATAGTACAAATAAATAAATTATTAATTATGTCTAAATAATCATAAATAAGACTAATAATTCAAGACATGATCCAAAAATGCTATTTTTATAGAAAATGGATAATTTCTGATGCAAATAGATTAGAATAATTTTCCCATAATTTATATAAACTTATTTATATTTAAAGCTGATTTAATGAGATTAAATCATGTTTAAATGATTAAAATTAGGAAAATTAATAGAAATAAATGTTTTCTGAACCAAATATTTTTATTTCAGTTCATAATCATTAGAAATAATTTATCAAAAATTTTGAGATTAAAATCATTAAAAATGAATTTTTAATCAACTAAATATGATTAAAAACAATTTAATTCAATAAAAATACAAAAATAAAACATTTTCCAGAAACTAAAAATGTATTAATTTTCTTTATGGTGTCAAGATACTACACCTAAATTTTCATAATTTTTGGAGTAAAAATGGATTTATTATGAATATTATAAGATTAATATGTTTATATATTAATATATAAATATTAAAAGAAAACAAAAATCTGAAAAATAATAAGTGAAAAGGGGACGCGGGTGCTGGGGTTCGAACCCGCCCCTTTCTGTTGGCATAACACACACACCACCACTATACTAACATTTGTTTTGTTGAATAAGATTGAAAATAAATTTATATAAACCATTATTAACTTTCATCTTCTTCCACAATTCAACCCAAGAACCCTAACCCTAAACCCCAAATCAATAAACCCGAAACATACACCATTAACCATCTGTTATTAAGGGGTTTTGTTCGGAACTTAATGAAGATTAAAACGGCATAAAGAAAATAACCTTACAATGTGTTAACGACGCTCGGAAATGAAGTGTAAGAGCCGAACAGAAACTTGGACAATTAGACGCTATAACACGCGATTTAGGATAGTTTTTTTTGTGGGTTTGTGTTGGGTAAAGGTGCAGAAACGAGATGGTACGAACGACTTTTATAGTTACTCGCTAAAAAGACTAATTGATTGGGTTCATAAATTCCGTTCGTTACGCTTCATAAAAACCCGATTAAACCCCATTAAACATGCGTTTATAACAGGTTTTGATGGTATTTCGTTGAAAATCCTAGGAGAAACGCATTGCAATAATTATTAGGGGTGATTGTACATTAAAGAGGGTGTTTGGTCTTCGCCGGAAAGCTTCGCCGGAGCTGTGTTGCCGGCCGGAAAAACGTTTCAGCAGTGTGGAGAGGGAAAACATTTTAAACTTTTGGAACTTGGCAGAATTAGCCCCTCCTATTTAACCTAAGTTAGTTTCAAAGTTTTCTTTTTAGTTTTCCCTTTATAATCACTAACTAAGTTAACTATTGAACTTAAAACTTTTATAACTTGAAAATTTTATAATATATATATATATATATATATATTTTCGAATAACGTTGCAACATACGCGTTAGGTTAAAACTTATACCCGATCCACAATAACTATAAACGATGAAATTTCAGTTTGCTTTAAAAAAATTAAATTTGAAAACGACGAAAAACTTACAGGAACTATAATGATAATATTCTAAGGACTATTATTGTCAATTTGACGAAAGACGAAGGTGACGGATGTCACACAATCTCTCCTTTGAGAGATGACACATAGGATGTGATGTGACAACTCTAGACCAATTAAAAAAGAAATAAATATGGTTTAAATATGGTTTAACCTAATCTATTTATTCGTACATGACATTCATACATGCATTTTCTCTTTTGAGAGTGTTATGTAGGATCCCATTTGGCACAAATTAAAAAACAAAAGGATTGAGTTATTTTAGGAAAAAAAGGAATTTAAAAACAAATTTAGATTTTTCTCTCTCATGTTTCCTTCCATAATTTTAAACGTTAATATCTTTTAAATATAAGATTTTTTAAAGAAAAAAATTACACCAAATTAACGAGTGTTTTATTATCTTTCCAACGAGTACCATAGTGCTATATAAAAACAAAGAAAAAAAACGACTATTTTTTTGTGGGGTTTCGTTCATACAGGAAAAAAAACACAAAGTGTTCAGATTAATCATTAATCATGTATTGGCTGGCAAGTCAATAATTTTGTTCAAACCAGTAAATATGTACATTGTTTTAGTTTAGGTTTTAATATTAGAGTTATATGTTGTTTAAGGTTAGGCGTTAACATTGGAGATACATTGTTAATTGTTTTAGATTAGGTGCTACCCGAAGCTTTCCTGCATGTAACTGAAACGCGCATCATTCTATTCTGTATGTAAAATTAATATGTCATATTAGATTTCTCAACCCCAAAGCGCTTCTATGGTATAAAAAAACTAGTATTGAATATACGAGGTTGTCGCATGTTTTTTTAAGTTGATTTGTCTACAACGTTGTTTATCTTCTTCTAGATAGAATGGTCAATTTAATCAAGTGCATGAATTTATGTCCTGTTCCAAATAAAATTTGTATCTCTTCTTCTACTATATTGAATTAATATTGCTTAACTATTTATCGATACAATGATTTAACTCCTCGCTTAGCCGTCCTTCAGTCAAAAGGATGTCCTTTGTACCGCTTATTGTAGTGATTTAAGTTGAGAAAAGAGCTATTTAAGCGAAAAATTTTCCAATTGTGACAATATCGTGTTGCTCTTGTTGTGTGCTTGTAATACAAATATATTTTATATTTTTTTTAAAGGTTAATTTCTATATTTTAGATTGACTACTTTATTTTTAACTCTATTTGCAATTTTCTAATTTAATTTTAAAAATGTAGTAGTAATTTCACCCGTCATGTTTTGGGTGACGTTGAAACGTAAAGTAACTCGAATTTATCACGTCTAACAAAAACGTACTATATTTAACCTGATTTTTTTCTAAACAAAGTTAATGTCAAAACGAAGATCAACCGGAAACATACATAAAAATAAGTACGAAAACGTAAACTAACTCGAATTTATACCGTCTAGTTAAAAGGTATTATATTTGGCTAAACTCGTTTCTAAACAAAATCTACTTAAAAAAGTACACAAAGTGTAGCATAGATAAAATAAGCACGAAAACTCATTTAGAAAAAATTTCTCTTCAAATATAAACCAACTTGAATTTGTAATGACATATACATAACATATATATATATATATATATATATATATATATATAGGGGAGGGTTATCTTGAGAACGCTAAATATTGTGAGAACCGTGAGAACAAGTAAAAAAATAAATCAAAATCAATTTTTTTTAATACAAACCCCATTATAATCAAAATACAACATTAATAAATGAATTTTCTTTCCAAATAATTCATCTTTTCTTGCAAAAACATTTTAAAATTAACTTTTTACACATGTGTAAATGAAACAGTTTACACATATATAAACAGCAAATTTACACATGTGTAAAAACAAATTATTTTCGTATACGTTTGAATTTTTACGCGTAAATTATGTTTTTGAGATTGTATTTTAGTAATAAAGACAAATGTAAAAAGAAATTTTGAATTTGAATGGTTTTAGATGTCGTTCTCACGGTTCGCACGAAATATAGGTGTTCTCAAATTAACTTTCCCCTATATATATATATATATATATATATATATAGGATCCAGATCAAATGAAAACTTTCCTGAGTTGAGAGAACTTAAGAACTCCAATGGACCAATCACCAAGTGCCACATAGGTGTCTTCTCTATATTATATTAAGGGGCATTTTTGGTAAACAATATTATTAAGGCAACAAAACAACTATCAAATGCATATTAGTATTATCTATATCTATACTATTATATAGTGCATTCTAGATAGGCAATAAGGTAATTTAACTTTATTATAGAAGGGGATAATTGTAATTTACATCAAATTATTAATGCACACTAATACATTATTTAATATAAACTTCTAACTAATTAATACTTTATTTAATAAATTTATAATTCTAATTAAATGAACTGGATACATTTTCTCAACAATAATTTTTATACTTATAAATAAAAAAAAGGTAGATATACATATATAATTAAAACAAAACAAAATTAAATAAATTTATAAAAACAAAATAGGTAATAGTATTATGTTATCTATTTCTAAATGTCATACCATTGACACGACACATAAAATTGAAAATATTATATTTTTTAAATTAAAATAATATTGTTAATTATATGTAATAAGAGTAAGTTATTTTACATTTTATCAAATGCATTATATTTCTTTTAATTAAAAGAGTTAATTTCCAATTTAGTCCTTGAGGTTTGTCAAAAATTGTCACTTTCATCCAAATCTTTTTTTTTGTCAATTTAGTCCCTATGGTTTCATTTTTTTTTGTCATTTTAGTCTCTGAAGTTTGTTAAAAATTGTCACTTTCATCCGAATCTTGTTAGTCCACAAGGATTAAAATGACAAAAAAATGAAACCACGAGGACTAAATTGACAAAAAAAAAAGATTTAGATGAAAGTAGCAATTTTTGACAAACCTCATGAACTAAATTGACATTTAACTCTAATTAAAATAACAATATTTAATATGATATGTAATAATATTAAGTTAATTAACTGTTTATCAAATGTTTAAAAACTATAATTTGTTGACTAAATCCAATTATAGATTATGCTTCTTTTTCTACCGGCAGCCCTAAAAAGTATTTTATTACTTATTAGGAATATTATATAAAAAATTACCCTTGCACAAAATATAATTTGAGGGTACGTGAGGAGATGAGTTTGTTGCAATTATTACTGGATATTCATATTGGTTCAAGTTTTCTATTCGTGCTTCCGAATAAATGATGTTGTTGAGACTAAATTGATATTGAAGTGTTTTTGAAAAAAACTTATATTTCAACATCTTTGACAATAAAATAGAGAAAAAAATGCCCGAAAAGTGTCAATTACATTAAATTAGCCTAGAGATAACCCTTTTTTTTTCTCAAACCAGTTTGGGTTTAAAACAAGTTTGGTTCTTTTAAGTTCTTTGGCCAAATTGACACAGGCTAGAAACTACGATGGGCCAAAAATAAACCAAATCTCCTAGAACCGATTGGCGTTGGGGAAAACTAAAGATTTTTTTTTAATTTTACAATATTTTAGTTTTAGGTTTTTTTATTAGTGTTATTATTGCTATTTCGTCTACATTTCCATTTAACTTTCATCCAAAATTGATTTGTCCCGCCGCGTAGCACGGGGTCACTTCTAGTTATATTTAGTTGTCGTTGTCAGTAATTGTGATTATTCCCATAAAACAACTGTGCATTTCTCCCGCCTATATTATAACCGGAGTAGATCATCACTAAAAGCGCACACACCCAAAAAAAGATACATGCACACAACTCTCTAAGCAGACTGAGCACCCCCCCCCCCCCCAAAATCTGATCGATAAAGACCATAAACGTTTTTAGTAAGCATGGAGAATTCAAATGATGTTGGTAACGATCTTGAATTCTTCTCTGAGCAAGATTTACAGGAAGTTGTTGGCTTCCTCAGAGAAAACCCACAGGCTCTTTCAGTAGCAGGGCATGGTTCGCCGGCGAGTAACAACCGTTGTGATAAGGGGAAACGGCTGATGGATGATTATAAAGAGACGATCGGTGTTTTGCAGTCGTCTGTATACGGTGGCCTTTTTCGTCCGATGAAAGTGGGTCGTCTGCTAACCAAAACAACATATCCCAGTGAGCCAGCCGGTGGCCGGCGAAGATGATGGTAATGGTTTAGTTTTTTTAAACAAAGTGTTTTCTTTTTGTCGAGACATTGTATACACAATGGAAATAAGTTATTATTTAAGCAAAAGGAAAGAATGGTGATGTATTGGCCTTTTTGTTTGTTTTTCTTTTCTTTTCTATCTATCTTTTTTTTTTTTTTTTGCAAGCTCTGGTTGTGATTATTGGTTTTCCCCCAACGGTAGTCGTTACTGGAAACCCATAGTAGACGACTCCATAAAACCAAACATGACTGCTAGGTATAGGGAGTGGGAAGACGTGGTTGCAATGTACGAGTCATACGCTGGGAAGTGTGGTTTTTCCATTAGGAATGATACTGTGAAAAGGGTTAATGGTGTCATCACACATAGGTATATACTATGGTCCAAGTCAGGCAAACCCCAAACCAAAAGGAAATTTGACTCATTGGACGAAAGCTCGCTGAAGGTTAGGCAGCCAACTTTCCATGTGTGTGATTGCAAAGCTAGTATTAGAGCTAAGCTGTGTAATGTTACATTAATGTGGGAGATTTATCACTTTGAAGAGACTCACAATCACATGTTGGTTTCGTCTTACAATAGAGATTTAACAAAAATAGGGAGGAAGTTGGATTTCGCAACAAAGGAATTCATTCACCGTGTAAGCCTAAAAAAAGTAGGGCCCACAGTAGCGCATAGAATGCAAGTTAGTCTGAAAGGCGAACACCACAACGTGAAGGGCACCTCTGTTGATTACAAGATCTTTTCCAGAAGTATCTGTATGTTCATTGGCAACAGGGATTCGTCCATGATGATCGACAAGCTGAATGATAGGGTCAAGCACTTGCCAAACTTTTCTTTCAAGTACAGCCTGGTTAACGGCGAGCTTAGATATGTTTTTTGGGCGGACGAGATATCAAAGATAAACTATCAGCATTTTGGCGAGGTGCTTGCATTTGACGCAACATACCAAACTAACAGGCAAGTCGGCAGACTTTTTTGTTATATTTTTATATAAGTGTATATCACACACCATAAAAACAATACACATCGTGCTAACTGTTTTTTTATCAGGTACAATCTAATTTTTGTCCCCTTCACTGCTGTAGACAACAATAAACTCTGCATTACATTCGGGTCTGGTCTATTGTTTAATGGGACAATAGAGTCGTATTGTTGGCTGCTTAACACGTTTTTGGGAGCGCATAGGAAGCAGCCCAAGTTGGTATTAACAGACCAGGATCCAACGATGAAACAAGCGGTGGCTGCTGTTTTCACCAAGGCAAGGCATCGCCTATGCATGTGGCACATTATGAAGAAGTTGCCCGCAAAGGTACTGAGTCGGTGTTTGATGTGTTTTGTTTTTGCATGAACCTATATTTGTTTGTGTTTTTTTGTTTTTAAGCTGACCTTTTTTATCCCCCCCCCCCCCTGTTTTTTTTTTTTAATAGATCGCAAGAGTTGGTGTTGATAATGCAGAAGTACGGGCGGCCATCCATAAGTTGGTATGGAATGTTTATATAAAACCGGAAACCTTTGAAAGGCGATGGGGGAAGTTACTTGATAAGTATGGACTGGCGGACAACGAGTGGCTGGGAGACATGTTTAATATGAAGGAGCTTTGGGTGCCTGCATACTTTCGTGATATCCCTATGTCCTGTCTCATGAAGGCTACATCTCGATGTGAAAGCTCAAACGCGTCATTCAAAGTCAATTCTAGCAAGGCCAACATGCTTGTACAATTTTTGTTGTGCTTTGACACTACGATGGACTCCTAACGATACAAGCAGAGGGTTGCGGAGTACCAAACAGAGTGTCGGGTCCCTGAATTTAAAACTGTCATGCCGATTGAAAAGCAATGTGCGTCGGTCTATTCCCAAACCATATTCTATGAAGTGTGGAAGGAAATCCAGAAAGGGTTGTTGCTGTGTTTCATTACAAATCAAGAAGGAGTCGATGAGGTCAAGGTGTACAGTGTAATGCACCTCGATAAGCCCACAGACGTGGTCAATGACAACACAATATGTTTTTTTACAAATTTTACATCAGTTTAAACATATGGTTTCCTGTTAATTTATGTATATTTTTCCTGTGTTTTTTTTTTTTTTTTTTTTGCTGTCTAATACACAGGTTAGGGTTGACGCTGCTGCGGGGGATACCACATGTTCATGTAACTCATGAACCTGAATTGGATACCTATGCCCCCATATTTTGTGTGTATTTAGATACATAAAGGTCGAGGCAATCCCGAAGAAGTCTATCATGGATCGTTGGAGGCGACATGCTACCAAAATCAGTCTTTAGCATAGATGCTCGCTATGGGGCGAACAACAGTGACACGACTATTATGCGTAACGGATTGCTTGATATGTTTAATCAATGTGTTGACCGTCTAAGTCTGTCTCTTGAGCGCTTATCTGTTTTTTCAGAGTAATTCAAGGGCATGAAGGACGAAGTTCTCGGGAAGAGCGTTGAGGTAGCTAAACCTATGGGTGCGACCGAATCTGTGATCGCAAGCCTATTACGCGTACCAGAGGATGCTGAAGTTTCCTGCAGTAACCCGCAAGGTATCAGGAACAAGGGGCGCGGAACAAATCGCCGACTCGTGGGTCCCGGGGAAAAGGCTGCAAACAGTAAGAAGAAGAACCCGCGCCAATGCAAGACCTGCATGGAATATGTCACTGATCAAGACTCCAGGAACTGTCCGTCAAAGAAGAAAGATGCAGAACCTTAGCTGCTACATCAGGCCCCCAGTACCAGCACTCTTTTTTTATGCTATATAGTACATTTTATATAATAGGTGTGTAAAAAACCCTAATCAAATCTGATCTGTTATGGTCTTTTTTTTTTTGTTTTTTGGACATGGTGTAAATGTCTGTTCCGCATATCCCTTTAGTATGTGTGGAACGGGCATTTTTTAGGCCATGTAAATGCGCAGGACCAGGTTAGTGGTGTTTTCATACACATCTCACAGGAAGACGCTTTTTTGTTTGCGTGGGGGGTGGTTTTTATCGTTGAATATGGTGTTTTCTAGTGTGTAGATATATTATTATTATCTTTTGTTTTGTGTCTTCTACTAGTGTGAATGAATTTTATTTTGGTGTTTTTTGGGCAAACTGTGATAGATAATGCACATTAAAAAACATTCGAAGACTAGAATATTAAACGACCATACGTCGAACGCTACAAACCAAAGATGGACAAAACAGCACATGGGGAGGGAGGTCGTTACACCAGTGTAACTGAACCCAACCAACCTTAACCTTAAAATATTAAACATAGCCAGCACTAACAACCACGGATGCATTTTATTTAGATACATTGTCCTAATATTTCACACATAAGGCCAAAAGATACTTGCTTCACCAATGCCCCTTCGGCGACATCACCGCATTTAAGTCTGTGTCGTCATCAGACGGACAGTCAAAACCCACCAGGTCATCTTCAAGGTTCTTGTACTCATCTAAGGCCCAGTAGTCTTCATCGGCCACTTGCTTTGATCCGCACTCCCCCGCCATCGGTGCTTTTGACGCAGTCACTGAATTGTTTGATTTAGATGGTGGAGGCAGTGCACGACTTTTTTTTACTAACCTTCCACTCACGACAGAACTACTATCCGGCACACCCATGTCCAATGGTTTACCATACCCCAGGGGTCGAGAATTTGACTTCAGTCTCTTTTCTACTGCTCCCATAACTTGTGTACATTGGCAGCGGCCCATAGCTCGATGGGGGGGGGGTGTATGCACCATGGCTCGGTGACTTGCCCATGTCATAAGCCTGCTGCACGCCCCCAACTGTAACAGTAGGTGGCCTCGGCACTAGCGGGGGAATGATTACGTCGGGCGGTATACCCATTTGCGAATGATGCCATATTTATACTAGTTTCCCTTTACGTTCATTACGCGGGAATTTGTGAGGCCTTTCTTCGCCGCCCCCTATCCTGTTAAGTCGAGGGCCAAAACGAAAAAATGGAAATGATAAAAGATAAACGCAATTTAAGAGATAAAAACAAAACAAAGACAAATACAAACATTTTTGCTAAAAAAAGGACGCAACTACTATTATTAATAAAACGCAATTATAAATTATTATGGAAATTATTAAACGCAAATGCATAAGCAACTTACACGCAGGTGCAAAAATTACAACTATATTTTTACAGAACCGACTTACACGCAGGTGCAAAAATTAAAAGTATATTAATATACTCCATAAATATTTATTTCAATCTTATTTATCTAATAAATATTTTAAATCTATTTTTCTTGTAATATGGTGTTTTTAAATGAAAAACCTATGTTTCATAAATATAAACATATATAAAAAGTAAGTATAAACAAAATTTACACGCAAGTAACATATCTACAAAAAAAATAATCTTATAAAAAGGTTTAATAGTCTTCAGTCTAAAAACGCAAATACATACAACTTAAGACGCAAAATGTAAACAAAAAAACAATATATAAAAACAGAATGATAGCAATAAATAATACGCAACTACTGGTCTGAAATATAAATCACCTATCTTAAAAAAAGGTTTAATAGTCTTCAATCTAAAAACGCAAATACATACAACTTCAGACGCAAATTGTAAAAAAAACAACTATATATAAAAACAGAATGATAGCAATAAATAATACGCAACTACTGGTCTGAAATATAAATCACCTACTCAAAGCATAACACACAACTACATATGTACAAACGTTAATTTTAAAAACACAATTACGTGACTACAAAATCAAACATAGAACCCAACACCTATCATCCAAAGAGATGTAATCTTCATCTTCGTTAGATTTTGGCTTGACTGTAACATCAGCTTCTTCATCCAAAATTGTCAATGCAAAATTCTGAAAAAGTTAAAATCTGAAAAAATGTGGAGAAAAAGAAAAGAATTAATAAAAACTATTAAAAAAATGATAAAACTGAATAAAACGATTATCGATTATAATTTGTACGAAATAACTGATTGATCAAGTTAGACAAATACTCAACTAGAAATTATAGAATGAACATGGTGTTTAGGGTTTCCCGTCTTTTGATTTTGGAGAAGAGTAAAAAAAAGAACATAAAAAGATAAAAGTCTATAATACCCTCACTTTCTAAAAAATTAAATTACGAAGTAATTTGGTAACCACTTTCACGTGTCCGACTATCATTCTTTCTTACGTTTTGTAAGCTATAATTTTGTACCGTAAACTTTCTCAATTAATATCGATTTATGTCTTTTGTTTGTTGACGAAAAATCAAATTTGGATACAGGATCAATTTAGTCATGTGGGTAAATTTATGTCATGATTGGACATATATCTAAGTTTTTTAGCTGAGAAAATAGATATTTCGTTTCCTATAAATGCATGCGTACTTTTACTAGTTGAGCATATCATCCATCAGCTCTATTGTTCACATAACCATGTCTAGTTTCGAAGTCTATTTTTCCCTCATTGTTGTATGGCTGATCTCTACCATCTTCATCCTAGCATTCTTCAAATCTAATCGTGCAAAATCAAATCTACCACCAAGCCCGTTTCGCCTTCCCATCATCGGGCATCTTCATCTCCTTTCTCCACTCCCTCATCAAGATTTTCACCGTCTTTCTCTCCGATATGGGCCGATTTTTCAGCTCTTTATGGGCTCTGAGCCTTGTGTCGTTGCTTCTTCGCCAGAAACAGCGATAGAGCTCCTTAAAACCTCTTTAGATCGACCTCAAAACTCAGCTGTTACTCAAATAACTTATGGATTAAAGGACTTCGCCTTTGCTCCATACGGAACACATTGGAAGTACATGAAGAAGATAGCCATGTCACAAGTCCTAAATGGTACAGCAATTGACTTGCTCTTTCCAGATAGGCGCGATGAGATTACTCGCTTTATAAAATCCTTATTTGATAAGGCCAGTGTTGGTGAAGCGGTAACTCTTGAAGCAGAACTGATGAAGGTGACCAACAATTTGATAACAAGAATAGTTTTGGGCCAAAGATGTTCTGAAAATGCTGGTCAGGCAGATGATATAAGGAAATTGGTTAAAGAGATAACTCGGTTGATTGGTGCCTTCAACCCTTCGGATAGCATTCGCCTGCTTAAAAGACTAGATGTGCAGGGAATTATGAAGAGGGCCAAGGATGTTCATATAAGATATGATGCATTGATAGAGAAGATTGTGAAAGAGCATGAAGAGGCAAGAAAGGAAGGGACACAATCTGAAGGGAAGGACTTGCTCAATATTCTGTTAGATATAGCAGAAGATGAAAGCATGGAGAAAAAATTGACCAGAGAAAACATCAAATCCTTCATTCTGGTAACATACAAACCATCTATATATCTATTTGTTTTGTTTTGTTTTCTTTAGTTTTTTTTAATAAAATGACTTCTTTGATATGGTATGATGATAAATAAGCCAGAGTGGCTATGTTATGATATAGCAACTTTAGTTACTTGAGCGAGGCAATGGTGGTGACAAACCCACTGAGGGGGGTTCGATTCTGAACATCACCCCGGTTTTAATATTGTTGTTACTTTAGCGAGGCAACTCGTGTGTGAAGGCAGTACGGTTTCCGGGGGAAGCCACCAAAGCCGATGATCATGCACGGGCCCGATAGAACATCGTCAAGCCAACCTTGGTGGGCTGTCAGTTCAAATCGGACCGGCGGAGTGACAAAGGGTCACTCATAACGAAAGTCACCTTCCAAAAAAAAGTTACTTGATAAAACGCGGATCCAGTATGTTAAGACTCGGTTCCCAGTAGCCCAATCGGTTTGGAATTAGTAGTGAGAACCT
Source organism: Ambrosia trifida (assembly GCA_028751855.1). Taxonomy (NCBI): domain Eukaryota; kingdom Viridiplantae; phylum Streptophyta; class Magnoliopsida; order Asterales; family Asteraceae; genus Ambrosia; species Ambrosia trifida. The sequence continues at coordinate 85,449,692 of CM054123.1, forward strand.
TTATGTTCAGTCATATGAAACTAGAGCATCTACGTACCAAAAAAACCCACTATAAATAATTCTTGAATCCGCCACTTGGCATATCAACTAAAGTTGCTATAGCGACTTTCACTTCTTTGTTCTTCATTTGAAGTCACTATCTTAATATCGACTGACCCAGATTTAAGGTCCAACGAAAAATCCATTTATTGGTCTTTATCTGTGGTTGTATTTGTAAATGCTAACTTAGCTATCTTGTCATTTCAGAATATATTTGTTGCAGGAACAGACAATTCAGCGATTACCACCGAGTGGGCGTTATCAGAACTCATTAATCATCCAAGTGTCATGAAAAAAGCAAGAGAAGAAATCGACCATGTCGTTGGCAAAAACAGACTTTTACAAGAATCAGACATACCAAACCTTCCCTACCTCCAAGCAATTATCAAGGAAACATTACGACTCCACCCGCCAGTCCCAATGATACCAAGAAAATCAATAGAACATAGTACGGTGGCAGGTTACAACATTGAAGCAAAAACTACTATTTTTATTAATGTGTGGGCTGTCGGCCGAGACCCAAACTACTGGGAAAGCCCACTTGAATTCAGGCCTGAAAGATTTCTAGAGAAACAGTTGGATGTGAGAGGACAACACTCTGAGTTGTTACCATTTGGAAGTGGAGGGAGGATGTGTCCAGGGACTTCATTAGGGTGGAAGATGGTGCACGCAACGTTTGGCGCAATGATTCAGTGCTTCGAGTGGAAGGCTGGGAAAGATGAGAGCGTTTGTAGCGTTGATATGGACGAGGGGATTGGCTTAAGCAATCCTAGAGCGAACCCTTTGGTTTGTGTTCCTGTGGCTCGACTTGATCCAACACTATTAACAATATATTAATTTGTGTTTCTTTTTTGTTGAGATTAATTCGTAGATGTGGACGTTGCATAATTGTTGGAGTCTTGTTTGAGTGAGTCGGTCAATACGTAATGCTATTTGCTTTGAATAATGCTATTCGTTAGCAATTAATGTTATTTCATTTTGGTTATAGCTTATCTATAGAAGCAACCCTTTATTTGGAATAATATTCATTTCGTTAAGTGTCAGATTCTCTCTTTGTTACCAATATTTGGTATCGGGGCCTTTGTTCTTTGAGTTTACGAAACATTTTGTGTGAGTTAAGGATATATGGAGCGTGTTGTATTACATCCCAAAAGTTTACAATAATATTCTATTTGTTATAATAGTTAAATAAAATATCTAAAAAGGACTTTTCTTGTTGAACATCTATGGTTATTAACATAAGGTTTAATTATGGAACTAGAAATTTGGGGTCTATGATGATGAATTGGAGGTGAAAGACTAAATTTCTTGTTGATTGGTGCTCATACGCTATGTCATACATATTAAAGGGATATTAAATAGTAATCCAAACTTTGATTAATTGGCTGATAATGATTCTAACTTAAACCATACGTAGTGGCAAGCTAATTGGACGTTAAAGCTCAAATTTGACGCCCCTTTCACCTGCAAACACCGCCCCCATGCTGTTAATTGGGCGCTTATAACCACCACCAAGCGAAATATTTCGCGCAGGCCAAACATTCATCCACCCAATCCATTGTGAACACGTGGCATAAGGCAACAAACCACCATTCATTTTTTTTGTTTTTATTTTTTAATATCTTTATACAACACACCACCCCTTATAAATTTCAAGCCCTTTTCACCCATCAAGTGGCCCCACATGCCACATGTCAAAAAATGCCTCATTTCACCCACCACTATACATGGTCTTAGTAAATTCCCCCTGCCGACCTAACTTCAAATTATTTTCCTCCACCCAGTTTTTTTTTCTAAATTGAGTCCAAGACAGTTAGTTCTTGGTGACGTAGATACTAAGGTACGTAGACATTGATGTGTAATAAAATACCAGATGTGTAATTAATCATTTTCTATTTTTCACCACCTACACCTCCATCTCCAGTTCTCCACCACCACCACCACCTGTTACCACCATCGACCACCTCCAAAGAACAACCATTCCACCACCTACCCACACCATACAACCACCATCTTCAACCTCCTGCATAACCACTGTCTAGAAATCAACTCTGACCAGCAACCCAATCCATCTAGAATCGAAGCCCTTCTTCAATCCATCTACACACACTCACACACACTCTTCATCTTCACCGCCTCACCACCATTGCAGCCATCTACCACCACCATTGAAACCATTTGCCACCACAATTGCAGCCACCTACCACCTCACCATTATCACCATCACCGTCGTATTCCTTGAAAAAAGAAAACTTAGACCCTTAGAATCCATTATTACAAGCACAAATTAGCCCAAAAATCAACACACTTATAAATAAATTTTCTCCGATTTCCGCACTCAATAACATGTTAAAAAGATATTAGAATCTTGAAATCAAATATACCTTGAGACAAGTGGTTCCGTCCCCATTACTCCCTCCGCTGCCTCTACTACTCGTACATAAGGTTACAAGGTAGTGACCGCCGACGTTTATTCAGAGGGCTGAAGATGGTGGTGGTGTCGGGGGGTGGCAGTGTAGGAGTTGAAGATGGTGGTATTGCAGGGGTTGAAGATGGTGGTTGTGTTGTCGGATGTGACATCCGGAAATTTTAGGTTATTTTTTAACAAACACAAACTCTTTTATCTTGATCAAACATCCATGCAATATACTATGTATAATTTGTAACTCAACTTGAACACTGAATTAGGATGCATAGTGAATTGAATTTTCGCTTGCCATGCCACATATACAATAACCCAGATATTAAAGGTTAATTGGTACATGATACTCTTTTCTGGTCACTCCACGTACCAATTTTTGGCCACGTTACTACGCATCACACCTACCTTCAACCTTATTCTCTCTCTCTCTCTCTCTCTCTCTCCCCAACTACACCACACATCTTCAACCCATGTAGCTTTCTCTTCATTCTCTTTTTATCTGCAACAGATGTTTGAGGTCTCATTAGATTGGTTTCGGTTTGGGTTTGTCAAGAACGGAAATAGCAATGGCTTTTCAGCAGTTTCATCTTTTTAAGCGAACTATTTAGATGGCCCTTCTTCTTTCCTTCTTTACCATTTTTGTAGTCATGAAGTATGGTAAATGGCGCTAGAGATGTTCTTATGATCCAGGTTTGGGTATATCCGTTTGTTCGTGGGTTTTATTTATTAGAATATATTATTTAGGGTTTTACTATAGAGCCCACGGGCCCGGTTTATCTCTATATATTGTAACCCTATTGACTGCGGGGGAGTATTGGAACTTATATTATGAATGTGAAGCCCACGGGCTCGGTTAGCTATCTAGGGTTTCATACAATCTCTATATATTGTAATCATCTATTGAATTAATAATCAATCAAATATTTTACTAATCTTACATGGTATCAGAGCCAACCTAGGCTCTATATCGTTTCCGCTGCACCACCATAAAACACAAACCCTAGCCGTCACTACTTTTGAAGAACCCTAGACAGGGCGGTGTGCCGCCACTGCCGCCGCCCTGTCCGGCCACCATTTGTTTCGGTTTCCGTTTTGCCTTTCTTATTTCCTGTTCTAATAAATATTTGGTCTTGTTTCATTGATCTTGTTCTTGCTGCTTGAACCCGCCATTAAGTCATCATTGCAATCTTTGTTAGTTTGAGTTGGCCGACATCACCATAAGTATTTGGTTTGGAATGTCTTGATTGATATATTATATATTCTATATTTGTATTCTTCATCCATCATCCCAATATGTATTTTTTTACATCACTGACACCAACACCAATTTTGACATCCTTCCACGTTTTTTTTTTTTTTTTTTTTTTTTTTTTTTGGTTTTGGGTTTTAGCAAATCTTTTCAAACAAGGCAAATATACCTTTCTTGATTTGTTGCTTGCGTCATCATCCAATAACAAGAGAAATTATTGGTTTTTTTAATTACCCTAAGCCACTTTGATGATGCTACGGCATCATATTCTTGATTCCGATTTCATACATGCTAGCCTTGACACACCACCTCGCGACCATGGTTGTCAGTTGTCGAGTTGCTTTTTTTTTCTAACAACCTTTCTTCAATTTATTTTTCTATTCCCGTTCTTGCCAGACCACCGTCCAGTGTTATTGATCAAACCACAGTTTGATCTCTCTCTCTCTCTCTCTCTCTCTCTCTCCCTCTCTTCGATCTACGGATCTCTTCTCTTTGGATGATTGTCATTCACGGTCACCAGCCTTCGCCACCCCCTATTGTTGGCACACCGCCACACGACTATGGTCGTAAGGTGTCTATTTGTCCTTCCTTTTATCTTTTTTTTCCCACAACCTCTCTTTTATCCTTTCGTTTATCTTTTGTATTGTCATGGCCAACAAAGATGACATTGCTACTTTATTGGGATCTAGTGGATCTTTTTTATCATTTTAGGAATTAAGAAACAAAACCAAACATGGGGAATTAACTTAATTGAATTGCTCATGTGTTTTATAATTTTGTGGAGGCTTTTGTTAATTGAATTGCTCATGTGTTTTAGGGAATTAACTTGAATACTGTTAATGTTGAATGTACAATATGTTTGGAACTTGGTAACTTACCAATTCTATTGCATAAATTATGGTAGTGTACCCGAGGCACGCGCCAAAAAGACACATCTGCCAAAAAGAACAACCTACACTGGTTTTTCCATTCTTATCCTTGGCGGGAAGGACCGGGTCTTGATCTCACCTAGATTGAAAGTTGCTAGTGTTATGAATTTTATCACCACTAAACCGATCATCGGTTAGTCAACACTGTCATCCCAAACGGTACAGCCCGTTATACGGCTAACCCGAACCACTGTTCGCCACCACGAATTCAATAACCAACAAAGACAATAACACCCCGTTATTCCGTCTTTTCGGTCGCCAAACGAATTCCGTAGCCTCTCGCTCTTTCATTTATCCGTGACACCCCGTTGGTTACCACATGAACCACCCCGTAGCCCCGTTAAAACTTGTTGACATCTCTTAAGCTTCGCTGGAACACCACTGTCCCGATTATTCTTTGAAGTAACTAAATAGTTACAAACCATATTATGATTGCCAAAATCAATGTTGCTCACGCCATCAACAGTAAAACTAATTCTTCTCTCTCCGATGAAGTGAAAAATGAACTTTCTGAATCCAAGATCCAATGGAATTAAAAGAACCATGATATTTGAAAACTTCATTTTCTGATCCACTGAAATTTTAGATTATGCATTTGATTTAATTTCAATCCACTCAACAAGATTCCGGTGTTTCTTGATCATGATAACAACCAACCGTGGCTTGTTCTCCATTCCGATCACAAAACTTGATCAAGTTCTTGCGTGCCAAGTCTCGTCTGCCGCCGTCATTGCAGCCCCATGAGGGGCTACTCCCCCTTTCTCGGAACACGACTCTTAAAACTACCAAGCTGTGACACCCGGCAACTTCCGATCTATACTGACGTAATTTTTATTATTAAAAATTAAATATTTATTTTAAATATTTCTAATTACTAAGTTTCGGAAGTTTACTGACTGTTTTTACGATCGAAACTGCGACCGGTTAAATTAACGCGATTTAAACGCGTGTTCTGAAAACACGCGTCAGACATCGAAGATATTTATATTTATGCTCGGTTTTGTATTTCGAACAAAACCGACTAATTTTTATAATTAATTATCGAGCCTAAATCTAAACCGAGACGTTTACGTTTAAAACGGGTTAGATACGCGGTATTAACCTACCTACCAAAAACCCTACCTATAAAAGGCACTTATCTTCTTCTTCTTTCCCCATTTCTGCCGCTCACCTCTCTCTCTCTCTACTCTCTCTCTAAAACTCCCTCTACTCCATCTCTTTCACTCTCTCTCGTCTCCCTCTCTCTCTGGAACAACAAAACGGCCGGCCACCACCATTGTTGGTGGTGGCGGCGCTGAAATAAAGGGGGACAGAGGTGGTGGCGTGTGGTTCTTGGCCAGAAACGGAGGTGTTGGTGGTTGTTGAAGGCGGCAGCGGTACAGGGGGGGGGTCCGATGGGTTGGGTTGCTTTGGGTCAGAATCGGGTTTGGGTCTCGAGTTTAGATGGCGGCTGTTCGGGTGTCGGGTGTGGGTGGTTGTTGAAGGGGGCCGGTGATGGTTGGTTGGGTTGCGGGTACCGGAGGCGGTGGTTGCAGAAGGCGGTGGCGGGTCTGGTTTGGGGGTTGGTTTGGTGAGTTCATGGTGGTGGTGAGGGCTCGGGTGCAGGTTAGAGTGGCCGGGTTTGGTGGTTCAGGGCGTCGGTTCTTCGGGGCTTTCGGCTAGAGGTTCGGGTTTGGTGGTGGAGACGGGTTGGTGGTGTATGGTGGTTTGAGGTGGTCGGGTTACGAGATAGGGTGTTTGGGTTCTAACAGTGGCTGCTTGTTTGGATGATGGTCCGATTGAGGTTATGGTTGGGTGATTTGGTGTCCGGTTTTGTGGTCGGGTCTTGATGGCTTGGGTTCTTGGTTTCGGGAGTTTGGTGGATCTGATTTGTACAGTTTGGGTGGTCGGGTCTGGTTCGGGTCGCGGGTCCAGATGGGTACGATTTGGGTATCAATGGTTGCCGGATCAGATTCAAGTTCGGGTCGGGTCAACAGTCAGATCTGGTCAACGGCTCGGTGTGCGATTCGGTATACTTGATTTCGTGTTTATTATTATCTTGTTTATAGATATCATATATTTATAAATGATATGTATTTGTAAATATTATTATATTTATGAATATTATATATTTATAAATATAGTGATACGGATAGAATAGTTTTAACTCGCGAACGGACCGAATGATAATAATAATAATAATAAACGGTAACTATATTATATTACGAACGATTTGGTAAACGGTTAACTTAACATGACTTATGATATCGAACATCGGACTAAATAACATTGGACTATATCGTCGGACTATATATATATATATATATATATAAGTATACATGGGTGACGAAGCGTATACAGTCTCATGAATCGAAGTTGTGGATAAAAGGATTTGAGAAATTATGTTTGAAAGTTGATTTTTGGGGAAAATTGTAGACAACGGGTGTTGTCTGGTTTGTACAAAAATAGGGGAAACTCTGCCCAAATTTTTATAAAGTTAAAGCGTAACAAACTGCCACTTTTATAAATAAATTCCCCTAAGTGCTTTGGACAAATGTATTATTATATACAAATCGAAATGCTTTTAATGACTATTTATTCGTAGCAATAAAGATGACTTCCAAACAATATTTGAGAAAAAGTAACAAATGTTATTAATCGGTTTTAATAACTAAATTTGTATTTCCTCAAGAAGTATTTTCTAAAACATAACTACACAAAACATATACATTTATATGATTTATGAGACAAGCTACGATTCAGGATAATTATACGTTTCGGGGTACTAGTCCAACATGGTTTATACACAAATAGTGACAAGTGTGAAACTTGGGTACTATGTTGTATGTAACTCGTGAAGTAAGATAAGTCATGATCGGTTCGTCGAGTTGAAACGTATTGAGACTCGCGTTGGTACACACGAGTCTAGACGGTCGTATAGACTATCTTTTAGGCGGTTAATAAGCTAGGCTTATGTGTGATAGACTGTTGAGGTGTCCTTTGTTGGTAATTAGGGCACGAGGAAGTCGGTTGAGGTTTCAGGCTTTGTTTGCTAGCTTAGCACGGAAATTAAGGTGAGTTCATGACCCCACTTTTTACTGTTTATTAAATGTTTTCGGGGTGGAAGACATGCTTCTTTTATGAAAACCTGAGGAATTCGAAACGAACAAGTTTTTGATAAATAAAACGGGTTGCGTGAGTTCACGGCCCCACTTTTAATGCTTTAACTTTTGGGGGAGAAAACATGCGCTAAACAGTTTTGGTAACATATGTCATACTATGGTTTTAACTTTATATTGCTATACGATCTTTTGGAAAGTCCCGGGGGAAACCATGAATGTGCGGGTTTGCACAACGGGGGAAATGTGGATAGATCTATTGGGCGTGACCTGCCCCACTCGTCGGCTTGGAGGGCCGGACGGGTGCATATTGTCTCGAACAGGAACATTATCGTGCTGAACATTACGGGCTGCTAAACATGCTAAACATTGCTAAACGTGTCCAGTAATGGTTTCCAATCGTAGTAGTAATAAAACATACGCCTAGCTAGCGTACTTTGGTAACATTGACATAGTATTGACAGGATTGAACTGGGTAACATTTCGGTAACATTTTATACAAACTTATGAACTCACCAGCATTTTATGTTGACTTTTTAAGTATGTCTTTCAGGTTTAAACTTTGGTAACGGCACGGTTGGAGTAGTCGGCATATTGGGATCGGGGATCCTAGAGGGTTAGCAATGGCGTTCAGGACATAAGAGTCTTAGATGCATCTTTCCGCTGCGCTGGCAAAGGCACCAAACGTCGCATCCGACAAGGGAAAAGTCGGGGTGTGACAGTTTGGTATCAGAGCCATAGGTTTTAGCGAACTAGGTGTCTGGGTAGATATCTAGGCTTTAACCTGAGTTTGTTTTGAAGTTGGGACCAAAATTTCTAAGACATAATATTTAGTACGAACGCCTAGGAACTGGAATTCCAACCGTTGCCAAATCAGTTGCGTGACTATTAGTATATCACACTAGCTCAGTGTGCATTCCTTCGGCGTAAGGAAAATTTATTTTCTTATGTGAATAGGAAGTCGGTATTTTCTATAGTGGTATATAGAAAGGACATTGGTATGTAGTGGTTAGGCATACCTCACTGGTGACTGGCGAGTCATCGTTTTAGACTTCAGAGCGGTTATTCACATAGAGTTAGCTGAGTCATTGTTTCTTGGTATGAGGAACAATCTACTTGTTTGTATACAACGTGTATTTATGTAAAGTATATATAGTACGTATCGCCAATGGTTGTCGACTCAAGCTTGGACGTATCTAGAACGCTCCCACGTGTCGCGTTAGTTGGACGGGTTGGCAAGGGGATCGTTGCAGCATCTGCGGTCTCACATCCCTGGTTCGGAGTATGCTATGTCATCAAGGTCGGGTTGGGCCGAAGGCGTCTTGATGAGGCACCTCGTTTTGCTGATGATGCTGTGAAGCGGGAATGCGGACGGGAAGAGCACTCGGAAAAGTGGCGCACACGACGAATATTGTATTATATTATGTTGTATATATATACGTGTTATGATATGAATGTGACGAGTGCTCGTGATACAACTTATGATGGAGGTTAATAGGATGATCTGGTGAGGTAAATTTTCGATAACGTAGACGTCACGTTATTGCAAATTTACAGGCACCTGATAGTTCTAAGAAATTCTATCATGAGGGTGTCCTATGTGTTGTTGTATATATATTTATATATATAAATAATGGATAAGGGTGTTTCATTCTTTTGTTGTCACGCACGTGATTGTCGATTCTCCCCTGTTCGTGTCATTTGTGACCTTGCTTTTTTTTTTTTTTTTTTTTTTAAACCAGTTTAAGTTCTTGATGATCTCGTTTCTTGAACTTCAAGGGTTCATGTTGTAGAACCTAGTTATATCTTTTGAGTACGATGTACATCTCTCTTCTTTTGTATTCGTGGCCTTCAACATTCAATCATAAAGGAATTTAATTTTTGTTAATTCCTTATTCTTTTTACCAAATTAGACACGTATTTTTGTACAAGTGTCAACTATTGCATGTTTGAATTCTTTAAACCTGTGAAGGTCCATTGTAGGGCTTCGCATCAAACAATTGTTTCATTAATGATTTGTTTCCTTTGATACTTCGTCGATGAGTTTCTTTAAAGTCGACATTTCAGTTGAATCGAATTGTTGGAATTTAAAACAGCACCTTGCGGTGAATATTCAATCGACTTGGAATAACGAATGATTTTATTGACATGTCTCACTTTCATCAACTTGTTTGTTATTGCCTTAAATGCAGACACACCTTGTGGTGTGTAATGAAAAAGTTGGTGCACTAGTTGTTTCGTTTGGGGTGCGCCAATAGTATTTGTTGATGGAGTTATTGTTTACACTTTGCATTCAGTTGATTCTGAAACCTTATTTCGTGCCATTTGTACCGGCAAGTCCGTTGACTATTTTGTTGTACTACCATTGGTTCTTGGATGATATCCTACCTCAAATTTTGAGGACAAAATTTCTGTAACATGGGGAGGATGTGACACCCGGCAACTTCCGATCTATACTGACGTAATTTTTATTATTAAAAATTAAATATTTATTTTAAATATTTCTAATTACTAAGTTTCCGAAGTTTACTGACTGTTTTTACGATCGAAACTGCGACCGGTTAAATTAACGCGATTTAAACGCGTGTTCTGAAAACACGCGTCAGACATCGAAGATATTTATATTTATGCTCGGTTTTGTATTTCGAACAAAACCGACTAATTTTTATAATTAATTATCGAGCCTAAATCTAAACCGAGACGTTTACGTTTAAAACGGGTTAGATACGCGGTATTAACCTACCTACCAAAAACCCTACCTATAAAAGGCACTTATCTTCTTCTTCTTTCCCCATTTCTGCCGCTCACCTCTCTCTCTCTCTACTCTCTCTCTAAAACTCCCTCTACTCCATCTCTTTCACTCTCTCTCGTCTCCCTCTCTCTCTGGAACAACAAAACGGCCGGCCACCACCATTGTTGGTGGTGGCGGCGCTGAAATAAAGGGGGACAGAGGTGGTGGCGTGTGGTTCTTGGCCAGAAACGGAGGTGTTGGTGGTTGTTGAAGGCGGCAGCGGTACAGGGGGGGGTCCGATGGGTTGGGTTGCTTTGGGTCAGAATCGGGTTTGGGTCTCGAGTTTAGATGGCGGCTGTTCGGGTGTCGGGTGTGGGTGGTTGTTGAAGGGGGCCGGTGATGGTTGGTTGGGTTGCGGGTACCGGAGGCGGTGGTTGCAGAAGGCGGTGGCGGGTCTGGTTTGGGGGTTGGTTTGGTGAGTTCATGGTGGTGGTGAGGGCTCGGGTGCAGGTTAGAGTGGCCGGGTTTGGTGGTTCAGGGCGTCGGTTCTTCGGGGCTTTCGGCTAGAGGTTCGGGTTTGGTGGTGGAGACGGGTTGGTGGTGTATGGTGGTTTGAGGTGGTCGGGTTACGAGATAGGGTGTTTGGGTTCTAACAGTGGCTGCTTGTTTGGATGATGGTCCGATTGAGGTTATGGTTGGGTGATTTGGTGTCCGGTTTTGTGGTCGGGTCTTGATGGCTTGGGTTCTTGGTTTCGGGAGTTTGGTGGATCTGATTTGTACAGTTTGGGTGGTCGGGTCTGGTTCGGGTCGCGGGTCCAGATGGGTACGATTTGGGTATCAATGGTTGCCGGATCAGATTCAAGTTCGGGTCGGGTCAACAGTCAGATCTGGTCAACGGCTCGGTGTGCGATTCGGTATACTTGATTTCGTGTTTATTATTATCTTGTTTATAGATATCATATATTTATAAATGATATGTATTTGTAAATATTATTATATTTATGAATATTATATATTTATAAATATAGTGATACGGATAGAATAGTTTTAACTCGCGAACGGACCGAATGATAATAATAATAATAATAAACGGTAACTATATTATATTACGAACGATTTGGTAAACGGTTAACTTAACATGACTTATGATATCGAACATCGGACTAAATAACATTGGACTATATCGTCGGACTATATATATATATATATATATATATAAGTATACATGGGTGACGAAGCGTATACAGTCTCATGAATCGAAGTTGTGGATAAAAGGATTTGAGAAATTATGTTTGAAAGTTGATTTTTGGGGAAAATTGTAGACAACGGGTGTTGTCTGGTTTGTACAAAAATAGGGGAAACTCTGCCCAAATTTTTATAAAGTTAAAGCGTAACAAACTGCCACTTTTATAAATAAATTCCCCTAAGTGCTTTGGACAAATGTATTATTATATACAAATCGAAATGCTTTTAATGACTATTTATTCGTAGCAATAAAGATGACTTCCAAACAATATTTGAGAAAAAGTAACAAATGTTATTAATCGGTTTTAATAACTAAATTTGTATTTCCTCAAGAAGTATTTTCTAAAACATAACTACACAAAACATATACATTTATATGATTTATGAGACAAGCTACGATTCAGGATAATTATACGTTTCGGGGTACTAGTCCAACATGGTTTATACACAAATAGTGACAAGTGTGAAACTTGGGTACTATGTTGTATGTAACTCGTGAAGTAAGATAAGTCATGATCGGTTCGTCGAGTTGAAACGTATTGAGACTCGCGTTGGTACACACGAGTCTAGACGGTCGTATAGACTATCTTTTAGGCGGTTAATAAGCTAGGCTTATGTGTGATAGACTGTTGAGGTGTCCTTTGTTGGTAATTAGGGCACGAGGAAGTCGGTTGAGGTTTCAGGCTTTGTTTGCTAGCTTAGCACGGAAATTAAGGTGAGTTCATGACCCCACTTTTTACTGTTTATTAAATGTTTTCGGGGTGGAAGACATGCTTCTTTTATGAAAACCTGAGGAATTCGAAACGAACAAGTTTTTGATAAATAAAACGGGTTGCGTGAGTTCACGACCCCACTTTTAATGCTTTAACTTTTGGGGGAGAAAACATGCGCTAAACAGTTTTGGTAACATATGTCATACTATGGTTTTAACTTTATATTGCTATACGATCTTTTGGAAAGTCCCGGGGGAAACCATGAATGTGCGGGTTTGCACAACGGGGGAAATGTGGATAGATCTATTGGGCGTGACCTGCCCCACTCGTCGGCTTGGAGGGCCGGACGGGTGCATATTGTCTCGAACAGGAACATTATCGTGCTGAACATTACGGGCTGCTAAACATGCTAAACATTGCTAAACGTGTCCAGTAATGGTTTCCAATCGTAGTAGTAATAAAACATACGCCTAGCTAGCGTACTTTGGTAACATTGACATAGTATTGACAGGATTGAACTGGGTAACATTTCGGTAACATTTTATACAAACTTATGAACTCACCAGCATTTTATGTTGACTTTTTAAGTATGTCTTTCAGGTTTAAACTTTGGTAACGGCACGGTTGGAGTAGTCGGCATATTGGGATCGGGGATCCTAGAGGGTTAGCAATGGCGTTCAGGACATAAGAGTCTTAGATGCATCTTTCCGCTGCGCTGGCAAAGGCACCAAACGTCGCATCCGACAAGGGAAAAGTCGGGGTGTGACACAAGCTCTGATACCAATTGTTGGAAAATCAGGCCCTTTGATCGAACACAAAACACACGAGATTGAACGAACTCGTTCGACTCTTTTTATTGTCAACTAAAGCACACCAAATACAATAGATCTAACCATCTATTTATATTAATAACATACTAATTCTAACCCAACTCTAACTCTATTTTAAATAATAAAATAAACCAACTAGATAAACATATCTAATTACCCCACTTGACTTATCTCGAACCTAATTAAACTTTATGGATAATCCTCCAAATCAGAATTATCCTTCAGCTAGTATGGTTTTCCAAACTCAAATAACCAGACTTTTATATATAGAGAACAAATATACATCCTAAACACAGAATTTATATATATATATATGTGTGTGTGTGTGTGTGTATGTATGTATGTATGTATGTATGTATGTATGTATGTATGTATGTGTGTGTAAAATTTAAAAAAAAAATCACGCCCGTTAAGAGACCGGGTCCGGAGCTGTCGCCCAACCCGCCCACCCTTTGGGCCGGGCATGGTGTATTTGATAATCCATTATGATAATTACCTATATATTTATAGCTGTGCTATTTGAACAGTGTTTTCCTTTACCTTCCTCTCTCTTATTATGTTTATATATGTATGCTTCTCCGTTCTTATTCATAAATGCTTGTCTGGCATACTGGTTTGTCTTTTGTTTTGTTATCTGCCTGAGTGGGTCTTCGATTCCCGGCACATTATTTTTCCTTTTTCTCCTTTTCTCATTTGCCATGTGCCTCACAGCCATTGTCCTCTTATTTTTTTTAGGTAGGGCATCTTTGTCGTTTGACAACGCAAATCTTCAACCAGATCCAAATCCAAAACCCTTGGCCACCCCCGCCATTAAATCACAACTCACAACTCAGTCAATATCATCAACCATATTTTATACCTTAATAACAACCATCTGTTAGAAACCAGTGTGAGGGAGAGAACCCGGAAGAAGGAGTCGGTGACAGAAAAGGTGGTCTGTTGGCTGCTCATGGCGGCGCCGCGGTAGAGGCAAGCTGGTGATGTCACGTTCTTACGATGAAGATGATGATAGTTTTAAACGGCTGTAGGTTGTGGCGGTGTGGTCACGGAGGTGTCACGGCGGCGGTGTTGTTTCGGCGTCCTTTGACGACGAGGCGGATGGTCGGCTGGAAAGATCTTGCCGACGGCGGGCATGAACCAAAACGACCAGAGTGCACGAACTTATCAACCTTGATCGGTGGCAAGGGCTTCGCGTTGGTCATTGGCAGCTGAAAGGAATGATTAAGAGGTTTGAGAGCAACTTGGGGGTTGATTGGGGTAATAACAGTCGTTCAAGGCAGCGATGGACCTGAAATAGGTGGCAGGCTCATCTTAATCGGAAGGTGATGCCGGTCAGGTCTGGTAACGATCACGAAAGATGAGCGGTGTGGTGCTGGGACGATAACTATGCCAAAATCAGACAATCAGAGCAGCAATAACAATGGTAACTCTAGAAGATCGGTTCCAAGCCATATATATCTTCAACGTTTACAAGGATGAGATGAGGATTTGTGTGTGTGAAACAGAGATTGTAGTGTGAGGAATCAGTTGTCACTTTCTCAAGTTTCCCACTTTTGATTTCTAATACACAGAAAATTAATTTTCATTAAATAATCGTTTTAATTATTTCATAAAATTTGTGTATATTCAGAACAACAATCAACAATAATCTCAACAAAATACCCCATCTAATTTTTACACATAAATATATGCATGTATCGTATTGACTAAATTATTAGTGTTTGTTTCACAAAATGAAATTGAATTTGGATAGAATATTTCATTTCTTATATAGTTTTTTTTCTAACACAAGAATATATTATAATTGAATAGCAACATACGGAAGTGAATCTATATTCCAATTTAATTGAGATTTCATTTCGTTATTTGAAATTAACACACGTAAATTCTAAAACAAATTTCTTTTTCCGCGCAAACTCCAATTCTAATTCAATTACAATCTATGAAATGAATGCTACCATATGTATTTGAAATGAATGCTACCATATGTATATAATACAGAAGTACTATATTTTGTACTGTATGTAATCTTTAAAAAAATATATATATTTCATTATGGCTTTTCTTCTATTTAATAAAAGGTTTTTCTTATTAATTTAATTTAAATTCAACTAAATATTATTAGAATAGTTTTTCTTTAATGTTTTTAACGAATCCAACGTATGTCGCTACCCTTATTTATATATATTTAAGCTCCTCGCAACGCGCGGATTTAAAAACTATAACGTCACAGTTTTTGACCACGCGCAACGCGCGTTTATTATTAAAGCTAGTTTTGTTTAACATCAAGCCCGACCACTTGAGTATACTCATAGAAAAAAGAGCACTCAACCCCCTGTGATCGCAGACAACACCGATGACCTGATCCGTCACCAATTCCAAACGAAACTTACTATCAATGTTTTAAAAACCGGTTTTTTAACAATACCGGATTGGACTTAAAAATGGTTCAACCGGTTGAACCGGGTTATATCGTGTGGTTTAACCGGATTGACTATTTAACCCTACAATTTTATAAATACAACTTTAACTCAAAAATAATCTAATAGTACATGATTTCGTAATAAAACAATAATAATTTAAAAGTGAATCCATACTAAAAAAATTCAGAATTACTCAATTTTGAACAAAGTTGTTTTTATATAAAAGAGTATAATTGTTTTATGTCATTAGAGTGTTGAATCATAAAAGAATCAAATTCATGATCGCTTAAAAGATAAAATTCGTTTTTATTTTCATCCTCATCAATAAAAGTATAACTATTTTTATTTTTCACATTCTTTAATAAAAAGTTTTAGTTATCAATAATCAAAAGATACAAAAATTACGTAAGATAAGTAACATATTGAAGAAACAATAAGTATCACATACATTATCCCTAATCATCGAGTGGTAAATACTTATGTAACTACAAGTACGTTCCTTTACCCAAACCTTTGGTTCAACCCGAGAATGGAAATATAATTAAGTGTGTGTGTGGTAAACGTAAGAACACGAAGATGTAAGTGGTTCGGTTAAGCGAGACCTACGTCCACTGTGAAGAGCCGATGATCTTATTACTTTGGAGAGTACAAAGTATTACAAATAAACCTAGCTCTATGTTACAAGTGAGTATTTTCGGGATCCTTTGCTAAGGAGTTGATGTCTTCTATTTATAGTGGAGATCGTGGGCTTGGTAGAAAGCCCACGAGAAGTCTTGTATTCCTTGGGCCTAGCCCCGGCCCAACTGCTTTTGGCCCCTGAAAAAGGGCGGGAAAAAGGATGCACTGTAGCTAACGTCATCGGTAGTTAAGGGTGACTTGCTAGGTGGACACGTGGCATCTTGTGACTGGCCGCCGGCGGTATGTCGTTTTGACCCAGCATGGTTGACTTACCTGCTGGTATCTGACGTGACCCCTGACAGCAGGTAAGCATGCCTGGTCAGCACAGTAGAAGCAGCATGGTGGAAGCATGGAACCAGTCACGTCACTGTTGAACGTCAGTGGTTGTTGGGCTACTGCGGACACTTGTCGCCTTCCGCTTGGTGGTACCTGTGATCTTCTGTAGACGGATCTCCCTGATCCTTGATCTTCCGTACTTTGTACCTGGGGCTGTTACGTAGTGGAATATTCCGCGCGTTGGTAGGCGCGCACCTGCTTTTCCCAAGTGAAGTGTAAGACTAACTTGTGGCTCGTCTGTTCTCTGCAGACTACATCCCGCGCGGATGCTTTCGTGGATCTTTATGTAGAGGGATATGGATGCCGCCTCCGCGTGAATTAGGCTCCCTATCCCTTCACATATATGCCACGTAACATTGTCTTTGAGAAACCGATTCATTTTATTTCTCACTAAACATGATATTTATATCATCATTATGGGCTGATAAAATTCAAAAATTAACCTCTTACCGGTACCGGTATAGCGGTATAAACCGGTATACTGGAATTTAACGGTGGTTCAAATCCTTTACCGTTTCCCCAAATTAGCAGACTGATCCGTGCCGGCTAGGACACCCGTAAACAGTATAACCGGTTTAACCGGCTGATATAAACCGGTTTTTAAAACATCTATATATATATATATATATATATATATATATATATATATATATATATATTGCAAAGGGATTAATCCTACATGTCATACTCTTATGCAATCTCTCCTTTAAGAGATGCCACATAGGATGTGATGTGACAAATGTAAACCAATTAAAAAAAAAGGAATAAATATGATTTAACATAATCTATTATAATCTTTAACCTAATCTATTAAATACCTAATCTACTAAGGGGCTGTTTGGTAGCCTCTTAATGAGGCTCTTAACCATTCAGTGCTGAATGATTCAGCATTCAGTGTGTTTGTTTCAGCTTCTGAATGGAATGGTTAAGTCTGAATCATTAAGATTTGGGATGTTGCTGAACCATTAAGCACTGAACTATTAAGCACTGAACTAGGCTGAACCTTAATGAGGCTCCCCTACCAACGTGGGACAAGAAAACTAACCATTAAGAGGTCCAACTTAATGATTCAGCGTTTAACCATTCAGACCTCTTAACCATTCAGACCTCTTAATGATTCAGCACTTAATCAACCAAACAGCTCCTAAATCTAAATATTAAAACTTTACTATTTTTTCTCTCATGTTTCCTCCTATAACTTTTAAACGTTAATATCTTTTATATACGAGATTTTTTAAAGAAAAAAATTACACCAAATTAACGAGCGTTTTATTATCTTTCCAACGAGTACCATAGTGCTATATAAAAAACGGAGAAAAAAATGACTATTTTTTGTAACCCGACAGGTATTGTGTCAGGTTTGGGATTAAAAAAATTGTGGGTTTGGGTCGGGTCTGGGATTAGGTGATACCCGACCCGATTACCCGAAACAACATACCCAAATACCCGAACTATATACCCGATCATATACCATGAATTTTTTAAGGCATCACATAACCCTTAGACTAATGCGTTCGATATTTCAATAATTAACTTTTTTTCTTATTTCATGTTAGTTCTTTTTTAGAATGATCGATTACAAACTTCCGAATTCATTTGTAATGGCACTAGATTTATACCCCGACGCAGAGATTCGTTTTTTTTATATTTGAATATAATAACTTATGGCAGAGATTTGTTTAAAATAATAATAATAATAATATATTTTATTATGTCATATTACATATTTCAACCCGGGACGCTCCCAGGATAAAAACTAGTTGCTTACTATGGTAAAACCCCCTAAATAAACCCCCTAAATGACACACAATATTTTGTAAGGATGGAAGCCTGACGTTGAGACTTTGTAAATATTTATAACTGGGCCAGAGTAGGCCCAATATAGAAGAAAAGCAAAGGGGGAGCGTGGGTATGTATGTATGTATATATGTTTACTATTATGTATTATACATTCGAAGTTCGAAGTGTCCTCTAATCCCGCCTGCATCAACCCTCTTCCCGCTGTTTCAAACTGCCTGCCTGCCGTCCTCTCTCTCTCTCTCTAGAAGTGTAGAAAGATGTCAATGTCGGTGGCTGCTGGTGTTACTGATGATATTAATTTGTCACTTCAAACCCCCATACCTATAATGCACCTGCAACAACAACAGCAGCAGAATAATAATAATAATAATTTCCCTCTTTTCTTGTTTCCCGTGAGTTTATTTTATTTATTTATACACCTTCATTGTTTGTTTTACATATTGCTTATTCAACTGATGATTGAATTTATATGTATGTTGTTTTATATGTCCAACATTGTCTTTTCTTACGGAATATTTTTTTATTTTATGATTAGGGGTTAATTTGTTAACTGATTTTATCTTTACATGGACGACATCTTGATTGTTTTAAAGATTGATTGTTGAACCGATGATCGAATTTATATGTTTGACATTGCCTTTTGTGTTCCTCTTTTGATGTTTGTTTGGATTGGATGTTTTTAGTATATGATTAGGGCTTACATTTTGTGAAAACGTCGCTTATGCTGTGCTTTTTTCTTTTTAATCTTGAAGATGAAGAATGCTGATGATGATTCAAGGTTGTGTATGATTTACATCTTTATATGGATGTTGTCTTCAAGTGTTTATTAGTGTGGATGTATTTACTTTTGACATTAGAGAACCTCGTAAGGTAGGTTAGTGTAGTTACAGCATAAGCGACGTTTTCGTGTTATATTATTAGTTTTTTCGGAAGTAATTATAGACACACGCTTTTGGGATTTTTCTAGCTTAATGTACTAAATGGTTGTGTCATTGGCTAATTACCAAACTCGATGATTGCTTGGTTGCATTAGTTAAGTTTTGATTGCAAACTCACTCAAATAAGTCATGGACTTAGTGATTGTGACTAGGAATTAAGGATTTAAAAAAAAGTGAACAAAGTGAAGCAGAAGCATGATAACACTTGAGCTTAAGCATGTATTCTTTTTATATACTTTTGTGAGTTAGTATACGCATACACATTCATATCCTTGTGACATAGGTGATAGGTCAAACATTGAAATGGATATTTCTTGTTCTCAACAACTCGAGTAAGAATTAAAGGATAAGAATTCACAAATTGATACCAAAACTCCAAAAGTGAAAAAAAAAAAAAAAAAAAAAGCAAGGGTCGAGTATTGAGGACCATAGTTGTCAAAGCGCCTAGGCGCATAGGCCGAGCCTGAAGCCTAGGCGCAAGGCGCATAAAAAACGAGGACTTTTTATAATTAGGTGCTTAGTATAAAATATATTTTTTAGGGATTTTAGAGATGTTTTAGGCTTGTTTAGGGCTACTTTAGGATGTTTTAGGGTTGTTTAGGACTGTTCATATCATTTAGGATGTTTAAGAGGTTTAGGCAACTTTTAGCTTGAATTTGGCCGGAAAATCAGCCTGATGAGTTTAAGCTCTCGTTTTTTATCGCCTGCGCCTGGTGCTAGGTGCGCGCCTAGGCATCGTTTTTCACAAAAAAAAAAAAAAGAGCCCAGATTTGCGCCTAAGCCACCACCAGGCGCTATAGGTGCGCCTAGGCGCGCGCCCGAGGGGCTTTTGACAACATAGTTGAGGACATTGTAGACGCAAGTTTAAGACTATTGTTTTGTACAAATATTGCCTCTTTTATAGGACCTTATAAAAATGTGAAAATAGGAAAGATAAGTTTTGGCTGTGGATACCTCTTTCTAGTTTCTACCATGTAAAATATAATCAAAGGAATTTTAATTAATTTGAAAATCAAACATTAAGATACATTTGTCAGACGCAATATATTAGCATGCTTTTATGGCCTTCTGTGTCCGTCTCTAAAATCAGTCACACTGCAGCTACTTCTGATATATGAACCTCAAATATGGTGTTATTCTTGGTACTATTATTCGACAGTTGTGATCATATATATGTCTATTGTAAACATTTGTAATATATTACTGCGACAACTCCATATGATGATTTCAGTTTTTCCTTCCTTCTAAAACAGCCAAAACAAACCATCACAAATCCTAATCCTATTCTCCAAGGAAGCATCAAAACTGAAGCAGTAAACGATTGTTCATTGGGACCATCATCTTGTGGTGTTGGCAAAAGAAACAGGACATCAAAGAGCACTAAAAAGGCTAAAAAAGGAAATAAAGAACCAAAAGCAGGTTATACTTTTAACTCTCAATGCATGCAATATGTTCATTTGCTGAAGGTTTAATTTAAAAAATTTTGGTTGGTAATCTTCTTTTATTTCAGAATCCTTTGATCTTAATTTAGCTGGTGCTTGTCGCTATGATAGTTCTCTTGGTAAGTTTACATGAACTGCTACTTCAGATGTTTTGGTTATAATTCCCGATTTATGTGCAACTTTAACATGGTTGAAGATTATGCCAGTTATCATCTACTAATGATACTTTTTTTATATTATTGAC
Source organism: Ambrosia trifida (assembly GCA_028751855.1). Classification (NCBI taxonomy): domain Eukaryota; kingdom Viridiplantae; phylum Streptophyta; class Magnoliopsida; order Asterales; family Asteraceae; genus Ambrosia; species Ambrosia trifida. Next base: position 85,470,809 of record CM054123.1, read on the forward strand.
AGGACTCCTCACAAAGAAGTTTGTTAGCTTGATACAGGCGGACAAAGATGGCATTCTTGATCTAAACAAGGCTGCAGTTATTTTAGAAGTATGATCAGCTTCATGTTGTGACTCATATATAATTTAGAGGAGCTAAATTTAATTATGTTCACGAGTTTATATAATGGAGAGAAAAGGGATTGTTTGAAAAAGTAATCAGAAAAAACTTTTTCATTTTTGGTTTGTTAAATTTTTCTATGAGGGAAATTATTGGCTTCAAACTCTCAAATTTGGGATGATTTGTAGAGAAATCTTTTGACATTTTTTTTTGTAATGATAAAACTACCCTTGACCCTGCAAATGGATTTAGCTGTATTAACCTCATTCAAAATCAAATAACTTTTTCATGCATTATTGAGTTGTTATCTTTTACTATTTGTGCAGGTCCAAAAGAGGAGAATTTACGATATTACCAATGTACTTGAAGGAATAGGACTAGTAGAAAAGGCTACAAAAAATCACATCCGGTGGAAGTAAGTTTTTTGATCCTTCTGTTCCATGCATTTGTGCTTATGTTTATAACTTTATATATTAATATTAATATTAATGCATTGACCCTTTACTTACAGGGGACATAATAGTTTATCACCACGAAGCCAGCTTGATAATTCAAAAAAGTTAAAGGTACGTACATATAAAGTGCTGCAAATAACACAAAACGATAATATAATGTTATTTTTTTAACAAAGTGTGCCTTTAAAAGTAGTTGGAGAAATGAGTTATACTGATTTGAGAAGGCTCGTGAGGTTAGTGAATTCTAAACATCCAAACACTAAATCTTGACGTTTTCACGACAGGCTGAGCTTGAACAACTACACGCTGAAGAATCCAGGCTTGATGAATGCATAAGGTTTAGTTGGTTGCAATTACATGTGGCAACAATGGCAGGTTGGGGGTTGGGTAACGTGTGAACACCGGGTTGGGTCAAAATGGAAATTTTCATTGGATTGGAATGGGTTGGGTCAGACTAGTCAGTAACCTGCTAACATCTTGTGATTTTTTCTCAACTATATAAACGCTTAATATACTAAATAAAATTATGGAAATTATTATTAAAATAATGATTAAACAGTTGGAAGGTTATCGACATTTTAATTTCACCTGTTTGTCTAGTTAGCGTTAACATAGAGACCAAATTAACCTGTTCTGCATTGATTTGCCACCTGTAGCTGCAATATTGAAGATTAACTGTAATTATATAACTTATAAAACATCAGTGTAACATCTGATTCTCTATACAGGGAATCACAAGAGCGCCTGAACTCCGTGGAACTCAATAATAATCATCAAAAGTATGTCTGACATGATCTTCATGCTGTTTTTCTCATATAACAATTCGTATGCTACAATATGCTTAAGAGTTTGTAGTAATTAAATTTTGGAACCAGTGTATTTGATTGTCTGTTACAAACAAGCCACTGTTCTTGCAAATATGCAAACGGATAAGCATTTTCAGACAAATTATAACGCATAATTTTTTTTGTATTTATTTATTTTCTTAACAATTTTCCTAAAATTGTTCATTCTTACATGGTGTTGTTTATGGTTTCTTTGCGACGCGAGACCAAGCACGATCGTTTGACATGTTTAGAGGTGCCAGTGTGGACCCCTTTATGGGTAAATACGTTAATGTGGGTTATATTTTGCTTTAACGGGTCAAATGGGTATAAGTTTAAAAAAGATAGTTAAAATGGAAACAAGTTGTACATTTGGAACATCTCCCAAGATGTATTGAATTTGCTTAAAACCCTGAAGATCGTTTTGTTTCAAAATCGGATAACAATATAATTTTCTAATTAGATTTAAAAATTTTAGTTTATAATCTTCAAAAAAAAGACCAAAGTGTTTGTGGGTCAACTCGACCTTGACGATTCTAAAGTTTAAAATTTAGTTTAAAAAATTTAGTTTATCCCAAATCATCCGAACCACGATTTTGCCTCCTCTAGATCAGTTTATCACCCAATATGATCCAACTGACATTTTGCTTGGTTTCTTTCAGGCACCTCTACGTGACAGGAGAAGATCTTAGGAATATTCCTGGTTTCAAGGTTTAATGACTGGTTCCAATGATTTCAGACTCATTGACTTTCTTTAAATACCCATAATTAAGTTACTTGTATTTGTTGAGTGCAGAATCAGACCCTAATCGCTATAAGAGCACCACATGCTAGTTCTATTGAAGTTCCTGACCCTGATCAGGTGAGTGTGGTTCAGATGAAACATGGATGTAATTTATTGTTATTATTTTTTTAAATGGGTTTATTTTTATCTGAAAAATATTGGCTTTGCAGGATAACGGTTTCTCTCAGAAACAATATAAACTTATTGTTAGAAGCCATACAGGTCCAATTGATATGTATCTTATAAGGTGCTGCCATTTTTATTATTATTATTATTATCATTAATATTATTATTATAATAATTATTACTATTCTTATATTATTATTATTATTACTGTTTTTATTATTATTATTATTATTATTATTATTATTATTATTTCTCATCTTCATCAAATGTGTATTTTTATGCTTCAATTTAGTGAATCCGAGGAGCAAAATAAAGCATCAAATGAAACAACTCAGGAAGATGGCAACTCAGTCAACTCGTCACACCAACATACTAATATAGAATCACTCAACTTAGTCGACTCCCAAGTAAATGGGATCAAGAAGATAATCCCATCACAGAATGATGTAAGTTGCTCTTATTTCCATTTTCCATTCTACAGTTAGACTTGCCAGGATAGGTTGAGTAATGGGTTCGGGGGTTGAAACAAGTCATTTTTTAGTGTGTGTTTCTACATAGTTTAGTACATATTTGATGTGTTACTTATGTTCACAAAAGCATTATTATTACAACAATAATTGAAATATTTGAATAAACAATGTAACAGGTCGTTATCTACCTGTTATCCTTTTAGCTATTGTTTATTTGACCGTTTGAGATATAACACAACCTAAATTGACGACTGTTTGGTTCTTAATTACACTATACAGTTAGATTTGGCAAGACATGTTTTTTCGTATGGGTCAGATTGGGTTGACCGGAAAAAATGTTTTTTAATCCATTTCTTAGATAATTTAATGCCCATATGACGCGTTATCTAATCGCTTTTGAAAAACAATATTGTTACAACAGTAAATATTTGAATAAAACAATCTAGCAGGTTGTTATCAACTTGTTCCCCTTTTAGCTATTTTCCTACTTGACCCGTTTGAGATATAACACAACCTAAATCAACCACAATGTGGTTTCTAATTGCAGATTGCTGATGATTACTGGTTCGGGTCAAATGCAGAGGTTAGCGCCACTGATTTATGGGGTATGAACTTACCGTAAAATACTAAAAGTTTTCGTGTTAGACTGTTAGAACTATAGTTTTATAGCATAGGATGATGAAAAAGGAAATAAGGCAAGAGATGGAATTGTTTATTTTGGTAATAAGGTTGATTAAAACAGACTGGATCAGTAAAGAAAGGATGTAGCTGTTTTGCAACCATTTGCACTTGTAATTTCTTGTCAAAAGATGATATTATATGATTAGATTTTGAGTTTTTAGTTGGTAAAGCTTGATATGTGAATTGTTTGTAGAACTAATCTAAAAAAAAGCTTAAGTACATAAATCACTACCCTTGATTTAAATGTGCATTTTTTTCATCTTACAATTTATTATTAGAAAACATTTTTTTTTATTTTGAACATATTGTGTTCTATATAATTTGGATAACTATTAAAGTAGTGTTTAATATGTAAAAAAATAAATTGAATAGTTTTATTAAGGGTGAAATCAAGCCCGGGAGCGCCCATGTTTGAGCTAGTTTTGAGGTCTATTTGAAAGCTTGAGCATGGCTCGTGAGTAGTTTTTCTTTTTCAAGTTCAAGTTTGCCTCGGCTCATTTTTTATTTGTTAATTATTTAATATATCTATATTTTGTCTTAAGAATTATAATTATTAACATATATTTATGATTATGATGTAAGATAGAATATGTTTTAATTGTTTTAATTGTTTTAATTATTAACATATATTTGATGTGTTAGGATCAAATACACAGTGAAAGAAAAATAGGAAGTCGTAGGAAGGGTATCAAACGGACTCCGATTGAACTCATTCAAGCGGCATTGGAACCGTTTTATCGAACCCTACAACGTGAGTTTTTAGGTCTTCGTTTTTTTGAGGTTTTAGCTTGTGGTTTTTAGAATATGCGTTATATCATTGTGTCTTTCATGTACCATTGTGTCTTTTTCTTATTTTCATCATTGTGTCATTTTTTCAATTGATTGTGTCTTTTTTCTTCAGCATTGTGTTATATTTTTTGGCACTGTGTTATATTTTGTGACTCATTGTGTCATATTTCATGATTTTTTGTGTTTTTTGTATCCTTCTCACCCTTCTCATTTTTATTACCTTGTGTAGAATAACTTGACCCTATTAATATATACAATTTATTATTATATAAAAATATGTAATTATATTAAACAAAAATGACATAAATGATAGACAAGCTCATTATGTAAAGTTTGAGCTTGAGCTTGTGTATTTTAAAGACTAATATAGGCTTAAATTTGTTTAAGTTTGAGCTTGAGCTAGTCTTATATTATATGTTTTTCAAAGAGAGATGTTAGTTGCTATAGTTTGTTTACGTAAGGTTAGATCGCAAACCGGAATCAAGATTTATGTTTAGCACTCAGATGACAAGATCTAATCAGGATCACAATATCCTTGTAATCCATTTGAAAGATTAATTTCTGAATAAGTTTTTTTTTTTTTTTTTTAAGTTTAAACATGATCACAACACCTAAGAACAAGCCATAAGAATCCTTGGTTATAAAAAAAAGCATGAGGCACGCGGATAAGTATCGAGGCAGAAACATAAGACGAAGGCGTATAATGTATGCAACCAAGATGAATATATTTGTTCATTAAAAAAAAAAAGTCTCATATGTGTCTGCATACATAACCTCTACTTAAAGAGCTACATGTAGAACCTCTCAGTGCATAAAGTATGCCCAAGTACAAGGCGCGCTCTCGATACATGTGCCGCAAGCAAACTTGACCTGCGCCTCATGTGTGCCTGCCATTATGACGTCCAAAGCGATCACCTTGTTTGAGTGCGCCTCAAGTCCTTTTTAGAACCCATGTAAAATAATAATAAAAAAGAAAACACTTTGAAGCAAAGAAATAATACACAATACATACATGTTACATTGATCAATCCAACATCCTACATACTCGCATTTTACAAACTATAAACTGTAAACGACATTATTGACCTGACGTGTCGCCTGCTTTCCTTGACCTAACATGTGTGTACACCTTAACAGCTTCTTCCATAACAACCTCCTTTGGGGGAGGATCAGCGTTAGAGTGTGATGAACTAGGCGGCTCAGTTTCCGTCATCTCCACCTCATTAGATGTTTGAGGTTTTGCCACCACCGCTAGACTTTGTAACAACATTGCCTTTTGCAATTTCAAGACAGCAGCAGGAGATGATGGTGTTGGCGGAACTTGCGATTGACACTCTGTATCTGCAGCATCTGAAGTAGCTGATGATGATGGGTCCTGGGACTCCTGGCGATTTGGTGCTGGAGGTCGGGCACTACCAGTTTGAGGCTGCAACTTCAAGTCATTTAATTAGGGGCTGTTTGGTTGATTAAGTGCTGAATCATTAAGATGGTCTGAATGGTTAAGAGGCTCTGAATGGTTAAGAGCTGAATCATTCAGCATCCCTTATTAGCTTAATGGTTCAGCACTTAATCATTCCATTCAGATGTTGAAACAAACAGTCTGAATACTGAATGATTCAGACCTGAATGGTTAAGAGGCTGATTAAGAGGCTACCACAAAAGAAAAGAAACTAGATTTTAATAATCTCAACGAGTTTAAACTTCAGACTCGTCAGTCGTCAACTTCACGTTGATGCTGGCTGGCGGGCTATATGTTAGTTATAATGGCAATTTCAACCACTTACATATAAAAACGGGTTGATTTAGGTCAGTTTGTATCTTTCACAGCTCAAATGGTAGTAAGTATCAAAATGTAGTCAAATGGGTACAAACTACAATGTTGAGTATTATTTTGACTCGGCCGATCTTGAGATAATGGGCCAATCTGAGTATCTAACCCGCTGATTTTACCACCCCTAATTGTTAAAGTTTCAAAGGTATGCATATGCATAGCTTCGCTATTTCGTTTGAATTATTAACAAAAGTAAGCCATCAATGAGTAACAATTGAGATAGATAAGCCACAATATTTATGAGCACATGATACCGTATCCAAACGTCACAAAATTAACTCAAACTAGCAGAGGCGTGTGTTATAGACTTATAGACAAAAAGTCAAATCTAAGATGTGCAAATAGAGAAAAAAAAGTGTTGTTTCATGAATGGCACGCAAATTAGTGATTATAATATAATAATCAAGGCTTGATACCTGAGATGCGTGAGGATTGGGGATTGATTGTGAAGCAATGTATTGGAGAACATCAAGTATCCTTGTTTGACCATAACTTGCAGCTCTTTGCCAGTACAAAACAAACATATCTCCAGCTCTCATCCTTAGTTCCGTCAAGTTACGATCAATGTCAGGTTCATGCTTTGAAATGTATGGTTTGAAGAAGGAATCGTAAACATAAATTGTTCCCTGAAAAGATTGAACCAAAACAATAAAACATAAATGTCAGAATCTAAACTTACATATTTCGATATGGTCCCAAAAAAATACATGTTACCTTAGTTTTAGGGTACCACAAGTATATGTAGAATGCTAACTTTGCTTCACTGTACATTGGAACCCTTCAAAAGTAGACCAAAAATTAACTCCAATGCAAAAAAGAAAGAAATCAAAGAACCCAATGAAATATGGCAAAATGGGTACGCCAGGCAAGTTACGGAACGGGTCAATCAGATTAGATCAGCCGCAAACACGTTTTGTCGCGTTTTAACAGATACTTCTTATCATTGACATTAAATTACTTCAATAACTTTTAGACTTTTTTGTTTAAATAAAAGCATATTAAAATATAACTATTTAGAAGGTTTTATGCATTAAAATAAACATTTGGTAACTTCTGATCCATTTAACACATATGAAACGTTTCCTTTAAAGCTAAATTTCACATTATACCAGTTTTAGCTGTTAGAGATCAAGCATAACATGTATGGCTGTATCAATGCAATCAGCCACTCAAGTAAATGGGGCCCCTAATATTGTTTAGCATTATAGTGTCAAGATTGTGGTCTTACCATGAAACAAATGTGTCACCAATTCGTTCACAAACAGTCAGCATAGCAACTAAGATCCTGAAAACATCACTATACGATTTAAGATCTAAGCCTGTGAATCAATTAGATGTGCACAGGTAACACGTATAGTACCAATATTGACACCAAAAACGAAGTTGCTCAACATCAGGCTTATTCTTCTCCACTGATTTGTAACACTCGTATGCTGGATATGCATATCCAAAAACCATTCTGCATATACCATTAAGTAATTCCATAGTTAGAGAAATCCAACTATAATTATCCATAAAAGAAGAAGAAGCGAGTTTTAGATCAACATACACAAGCCCTCTAGTAAGAATGGATCCAATCATCTTGTTACCCTGTCAAAGACACTAAATACAAACACACAATCATGAAGTGCCAGATACACAACCAAAACAGACCAGTTATAATTTAGATCCATCAATGTGATGGACATATATTCAACCAGTGTAATCTCACATATATTTATACAACACTGATGGACTGATATTCAGCCAATGCAACGCTAGAACATGGTTCTAAAGCATGATGAGAATTAAAAGATATTATAATACAAAATCTAAGGTCTGATACTTCCATCTGTTAAAAAGTACAACGGATGTCTTTCGATTAAAAAAACAAATTTGGGATAAAGTGAGTGTTCACTGATTTATAATTTCATCTTGTTCTCCTATTCTCAATACAGTTGTACAACATAAGATTTTAAATAGCAATGAAAATGGTGATGCAGATGAAATAATATAAACAACACAAAGCAACATATATACGTTTTTCGTTTTGAACTCTTATGGGAGTGATGATGAGTGGAAAAAGAATCAAGATAAATAGGATATCTATCTTAGTTTATAAAGGCGTGAGGCACTTCGAGGCGTTCATGGCCCAAAGCCGCTAGCATCACGTAGGTGAGGCGTTGCTCTATGTACAACCAAATAAGCTTTATTTATAAAAGTTATGTGTCTCTCGTCTGTTTTACCTATTAACCTTTTTATAAAATAAACCTTTAATTTCTTCATCCCTTAGGCCTTTTAACTTATCACCATATAAGCCTCCTACATACTGTGATTTTGACCAAGAAGTACATGGGGTACCGCCTCAAGCCCCTGAGGCGTTTTCCAGCTAGTATATTAGAACAAACGAATACAACAAAGAAACAAAGAGCCGAAGAGGCATACAAGAACTGCTAATTCATTCCTGACTATCATCATAGACTCGAAACTGAACAACATTTAAACTATACTTAGCACTGAAAATCAACAAGTAAACCAAAGAAAGTAACAATATTCAGACATGTATAATAATTGGATATGCACCAATCTTATTTTGAGAGACTACAATCACATTTATCAGGTTTTTGGCAAAATCATCATTTGTAATTGCGTGTACAATAATTTGATATACACCTATCTTAAATAGAGACAATATGCTTATTTATTGAAGGAATCATACTTTAACAAGTTTCCAAAACTACAAGATTAGAATCCTAGGCCCAAAACGTAAGCAAGACGATAAACAAATTCAGATTTACTGACGCCACAAAAACAGATAATTAAAACCTACAAATTTGCTGAATTACGTAAGGAAGGCATTGCTCAATGTACAACTAAATAAGCTTATTATTCCCTTTGGTTGTTTCATATTAGCTTCCTACAAACTCTATTTTTTACCCAAAATTACATGGGGCGCCGCCTCAAGCTTTAAAGGTGTTATCCAACTCGCCCCACATGGCCACATGCTCCTTCTAAACTAAGATAGCTACAATGATCAAATTTTATAAAAGTGCCAAAAAAAGTCCCAACAGTGAATAACAAAATTAACCTACAAACTGCAATACTATAGCTGCTCTGATGAACTGTTTCGTTTGTATACACAGAAACACATGCAAGTTTCTTCATAACTCCCTCAACCACTCGGTTCCAGAAACAAAGACACACATGCAACCCACTGTTGTAAAAATCAGGATTAATCATCCGTAATTTACCAATTAAATTTCACCTAGTCAGACCTAAACTCAGTAGTTGGCCAAAGGCAGTCACTATCCGTCAAAATTCGTCAAAATCTTTGAAATAATTGAAAATTTATATATAAAATTTAAGAAAAGAAAAAAAAACATATAAAATTCCAATCTGATAAACCGTTCGTTAGTACTTAGTACCCTACCGCCAGCTAGCGCCTAGCGATTTATAAAACGATGATGCAACCAGCCCCCCCCCCCCCCAATTTTCGCTCAGAAGTTCCAATTATATAGTATCCCGGATACTGTATCCGTATAGAAATTTTTTGGTATACAAGGTTTCGACCCCCCGAAACTAGTGACTTTTCCGACCCCCCTAAGTTTCGGGTCAAGCTTCGCCACTGGATGCAACCACTGCTAATTCATTCTAAGTATCATCATAGCCACGGAAACTAAACAAATATTTAAACTAAACTAAACCAAACTCAGCACTGAAAAGACAACAAATAAAACAAGAAAACTAACAAGATTTAGGCAAGTTCCAGCGACATAATGGACGGTCTGCAATCAATCACATTTATCAGGTTGGTTTGTAACTGCATGTACCACAAGAACCATATATTTATATATATCTTCAAATAATAAAGACAATATTATTCTTATTGATTAAAGGAATCACATTATAAACAAGTTTCCCAAACTACAAGCTTAGAATCTTTAGCCTAAAAACGTATGCAATACAATAATTCAATAAACATATTCGAATAAATATTTTCTGTAATAACTATTAGAATTGATATATAATTTCAAGATTGAAATTAAAATTAATAATAGGTGAGTTTAATTTTAAAGTTTAATAATTAGAACTTAGAATATTACACGGATTAAGGAGAAGTTACCTAATGTTTTTCTGTTACTGATTGGTGGTTGAGTGGCGCCGCCGTGATGCAACGGCGAACGGCAGCGATGGACGGAGGGGGGGGATGATTTTTAGACGTTTGATGACTTTGTAGCACAGTGGATTGTATTTGTACGTTTTCTAATAATACAGGACCTACTGTATAGGGATGAGCATTCAAGCCCGAATACCGATCCCGTCCCGTCCCGATCCCGATACCGTACCGAACCGATACCGAACCGAGGGGTTTCGGGATCGGTATCGGTATCCATATTTATGGATTTTCGGTTTCGGTATTATCGGTATCGGTACGGGATCGGTACGGTATCGGTATTTTATGGCAAAATACCGATACCATACCGGTACCGTACCGATACCGAACCGATACCGTACCGTACCGTATGTGTTCGGTATCGGGATCGGTATTGGGTTTTTGAACTTTTCGGTATCGGTATTGTCGGGATCGGTATCGGTTCGGTACCGATCCCGTCCCGAGCTCATCCTACTACTGTATGTATTCTTTAAATAATATTAGAGGGTTTTTTTTTTATCTAAACTGTATTTAACCCACGCACTTTGCTGCGCAATAATACAAATTGTTTCTCGTATGATATTATGCACGCTAAGGCGGCGCCTCGCATATGGGTAGCAAGAGGGTTCTTATGCCCCGACGGTGAATGACGTAACATAGGACTAATAAGAGCATGTTTGGCTCACCTTATTTCCACCTTCTTATAATTTATAACTTTTCCAAAAAATTAATAAGTTAAAAAAAAGTGTTTGCCAAAAGGAAAAAGACTTTTTGTTTTAACTTTTTGTTTCCTATAATAAGTTGTTTTGAAAAAGTATGGGAGAAGTGACTTTTTGAACCTCCTTATAACTTATTGATGGTTATTTACCTATATGCCCTTCTTATATCCCTATACCTTTTATCCTTATACCATTTTTGGTCATTTTACCTAAATAAGTTAAACCAAACACTTTTTTTACAAAATAACTTATCAACTTATTGTTTTTCCCCACCACATAAGCTAATCCAAACACTTTTTTAAAAACTCATTTTTTAAAAGTCATAAGTTAATAAGTCTTTTTAACCAAAAGTTTTTTTGACTTAAATAAGTTTATCCAAACATGCCCTAAGATTGAATCCTCTGAAAGAGAATGCATTCAGAGTATATTCTTTGAATGCATCGAAACTTAGCAACCGAAAAATGATATGAAAATTTATGTCATATGTAAACCAAGGGAAACATGTATAAAAATAAGAATAAAAACATATTATATTTGACCTTACTCTTTAAAAAAAAAAATAATAATAATAAATTAAGTCAAAATTAAAACTTGAAATTTTAGAAACTTGATAGGATAATTAATAACATACACTTGTAGTCACTTGTAACATGCTAAATTAAAATGTTGCATTTATGGTGTATGTATTTCAAAGAAAATATTAGACTATGATTTTTTAAAAATTTTAAAAGTCAGTGGTGTTATATATTGTAAAGACTTGTGTCATATATTTTAGAAGTTCTAATTAGTAATTCTTAAAACTTTTTATATTTTATTGCGATAGTAGGGTGTATAATGGTTCTTGTAAAATTTAAAATTCGGATTTTAGAAATCAAAAGAAGATGATAATAAATGATAAAGTAATTAATTAATTAATTAATTAATAAAAGTAATAAAGTATTAAAAACATCTCCAAGACGTATGCAGCTAAATAAACAATATTATTATAATAATTCTTAAATTTTGTTTGAAGCAATACAATAAAGATTTATACTTAAGAAACCTGATAATTCTAAAAAGCACCTTTTAGTATTATGAATTTTGATATCGGGTATGTTTGGCAAAACTAGCTAATGGCTGGTAGCTGTAGTTGAAAGTTGGTAGCTGTAGCTTTTTAAATATATTTTAGTGTTTAGCAGAATAGCTTAAGCTTTTAATAAATTGTATAAAATGACAAAAAATGACATAATTAAAAGCTGGTAAGGAATATCTTTATTTTATTTTTATAATAATAGAATGGGTATTTGTGTCATTTATATTCATTAAAAGCTTGTAGGTAATAGAAGTTTTTTCTTAAACGCTAGTACTACTAGCTTTTCAATATATAGTTTTTTCTCATAACCTAAAAGCTTGAAGCTTTTTCAATCAAACAAGACTTTTTATTAAGTAGAAACTTTTTCTTAAAAACTTAAAGCTTGAAGCTTCTAAAAGCCCCTTGTCAAACATACCCATCATAACCCATTTGATTTGTGAAATACAAGCTAAGTACATTTAGGTTTGCGTAAACACACGGTTCAACAAATATTAATACTTTGAAGAACGTTTAAATTTATTAATTAAAAATAATTAATAACAATTTATAAGAAATAAATAAATATGTATTGTATTTGTTTCACCTTTTAGCAACTCTTTTTTATTTAAATTTTTAACCCATAAGAAATTAAAAAAAAATAGATAGCCCAAAACGACCAATTACTGAGTTACTCCTGCATCTAGGGGTGAGCATTTCATGGTTCGGACCCACAGAAACTTTGGACCCAACCCGCGAGAACCTTGGACCCAAACTTTTTTAAATATATGGGTCAGTTTCCAGTTCTAAATTTTTAAGAACTATTGGTTTCGGGTTGGGTTGGTTCCAAACTCACGGTTCTATATAAGAACCACAAGAGTTGTTTGTATTTTTATTGTAGAATTAAAAAAATAATCTTTTTTAGTCTTTTCATTATTCGTTTTTACATGTTATTGTAATTGATTTCAAGTAATATTAATACAATATTAAAAATATTACTTATAAGATAACAATGTATTTTTCTTGAAATATTTTTCGGCTTGATGTATATGCATAGATGTGATATTTTATATAATATATATTATATTCAAATTTGAAGTAAATTGATTCGAAAGGTTTTGAAACACAAAGTTCAAGCAACACATAAGAAGTATTTTAAAATGATACCATCATAGATAACCATTGTCATACATTATTAATAAAAACGTAACATTGTCTGAAAACCATTGCTTCAAATACTAAAACATAACATAGCTAACAATAATGTAATCCACACAGTGATTGTATCACAACATGCATGCTCAAACCTCTCTCTCAATTCTCCGCCCCGCATAATCAATTACCTGAAAAACATGCATAAAAGATTGTTAACGTAACGTCAGTGAGTTCACAGGTTTTAATGTACTATGTAAAGTGCTCGTGAAATTCATGTATGACCAATCATAGGCTAGCTAGGTAAATGATTACTGTGCAAACCATGAGTCTCATAACCAAACATCTTGACTGTTGTGCCTCGTGCATTGTACAATAAAGACAACGTATGTATGGTAGAATCCTAACACTCTTTTGTATGTATCTGGTTAGAGCGACTAACCAAGAGTGGGGGTGTCAATCCCAATAGATTTATTTAATGTTCCATGGCTACTGTTAGCTAATGGTTATAGTGTAAATGTAAGTACGAGGACTGTTGAGTTCATGAACTGAATATCTCATGTTCCACATGTAACAACCCAACCAGGAGGGGCTGGACGTTACGACAGTTTGGTAACAGACTTGCATAATGGAAGCAAAGATGACTAATATTTATTGTTTAATACAAATTCTAATCCAAAAATATAAATACACAACTTAAATAAATAGACTAATAACTATGCAGTGACGAATCGCGGCGGTCGTCGAAGCAGTTGTTGACGTGTAATCCACTAGTTGGTGTATCTCTAGACACTCTAAACCGCAACGCTTGTAACTCGAATCTCCTACCAATGTCGTCCATGATCCAAAGGCTTGCGTTTATAACATAATATTCTCTAACTCGTATCTAGCAAACATATGCCTCGTGGTTGCCATCCATTCATTTGCAGTACCTGAACACATGCTTAAAAAAGAGTTGGGTCAGTAATCATGCTGGTGAGTTCGTGTAATTAGTCGAGTGGATCCAAAACAAGTTTACGCAACTCAACACCTTGTGATGTACAAGCGACACCTCAAACCTTAACACAAAATCTATCTACTGCCATTATAGATTTTCCTGGCAAAATATATGTCACAACGGCCCTGTAAGCCTCAGTGGAGGGTTTTCCGGGCTTCCGGATCCACTGTGTGTCGGGGTTTCCCCAAGTAGTACTACCCACATATTAAAAGTAGTACTACCCACATATTAAGTAGCCCAACCCCTGGGTTAATGAGTGTCAGTATGGTTATCTGGCAGCAAGTATCTTGTCACATCAAAACAGTTCAATCACACATACAAGCATATGTTCACCCCAAAATAGTTAAAACACAAAAAGGGGAAAAGTACACGAAACTCACCTTGGATGCGTATCACATCACATCATACTACCACGTGGTATTCCCAAGCCTTGAGCCCTCCTATGGTTCAAGTGCAAAGCCCTCTTCTTGGGTTGACCGGAATTTGACTGTGTTGACTAGCCCTTAACGATTGATTGACCGAGTCAACTAGGTTGACTCGGGTCTTGGCCCTCCATCTTCCTTACAACATTTAAACTCCATATAACATCAACATCATCATTCATCTTCCTGAACTCAAACCCTTACTTAATCACCATCGGAGCTTCGTCGTCGAACCAACAGATCTGATATACGAAACCTTAACCCGAACGACAACCACCATAATACACCACCGAAACTCGGGACAAAAACTCCCATTCAAACTTTAACAATAACAACACCACCACTGGTAACCCTAGACTAGCACCACCACCATTAACAATATCCGTCACCATCACTACTAAACCTATCTCTTGACAATAAAACAATAACCGTAATCATACATGCTTTTACAGATCTGGTCATCGTCGTCTTCTTCTGCTATAGTTCCGGTCAATCAAGACCTGGGTCGGCCTCCTTTTCTGGTTACTCCTCCTTCGATCTACTCTCTTTCCTCTGTTACTCTCTCCCTTCATCGGTCTCTCTCTCTCTTTCTAGCTTCTCTTTCTCTCTTTTAGTTCTCTCTCTAGAAAATATGGGGGTGAGGTGTGTCGTTGGTTCATCAGAAAGGGTTGGTGGTGTGTCGTCCGAGAGTAGCACCGCCGGAACTCACCGGAGCTCCGCCTTAGAGGGTGGCAGGAATCATCCGGCTTCTTCTTCTCTCTCTCTCTCTAAAAGATGTATGTGTGTAGTGTGTTGGAGAAGATAATAGAATGAGGGTTTTAAAGCTGATTTGTGTATGTAACATTTCGCACTAAATGAATATACGTTACGGATTAAAACCACAAGCCTTATTACTATTATTTTTAGTGATATTCTGAAACCCCAAAACAATTATTCATACATATATCTATATATATATATATATGTGTATATATATAGTAATAATAAAAAAAAAATATATATATATATTTCTTCAAGATTTTATACATGTTTAGTTTTATCCTACAACCCAACACTATTATTATTAAACCTTTACCCCACCTAAGCCCACCTTCTGCAGCCCAAACCTATAACCCAGCAGGCCCAAGACCAGAGCCCAGCATCAGACTGACCCAAAGGCCCAGCCCCTCCCCCTTTTGTTTCCGGTTTAAATCAAAAAATAAAAAGGTGCCTTCCCAGGTATCGAACCCGGACAAACTCCACACCACAAACGCGCGTCTACCACCTGGTCTGCCTCTTTTCTTTGTTTTAAACCCAACTCTTTTTGTATAAAACACTTTTTCCCTTTCTTTCCCTCTTCTTCTTCGACGTGCAGAAGCAGCAGCAGTTAGTATATTTTATTTTTTTTTCTTCTTCTTTCTTTTTTTTGTGGTTGACCAAACCAAATCATAATAACTCGTGATTTCATTTAAAAAGGAATGGGACCATGATTGCCGGCCTAATGTTCATCAATTACCCGAACAATTGACATCAATTTGACCAATTAATCAAACATACGCGTATACAATGAATGCTTGGTCAATCCTTGCCAATTCGAACACTGAAGCCTCCACACTATAAATTTACCCTCTGCGAACCTTGTATACTCGCTCACAACTCTCTCTCAACCTCCCATCATCTCTGAATCACTCTAATTATTATTATTGTTCGTCGTTTGACTTTTACTTTGACTCGGCATTCATACTCAATTCATAACTGTAAGTTGAATTTCTTGTGTGGGTTTCGTTAATCGGCTTATGCACGACATTAACCCCATGATTAATTGGGTTAATGTCGTGTGTAGTGATCAATTGAGAAAACTAGGGTTCGTGCTTTTGGATTTGGGGATAAACTCTGTTTGACATTATGTATTTAATTAATTTTATACAGAGTTCAACATAAACATTGTCCCAGACCAAATGGTTGTGTTGTGGCCTTATCACCAAGCAGACGCGGGTTCGAACCCGGCTGCCACCATTTATCTTTTTGTAATTCTTTTTAAAACCAATTAGATATATATTATACATTATAATCTTATAAATTCATTTTTAAATATTAAAACTATTTTATAAATTCTAAAAAAATTATATTTATTAAATCTGAGATAAAAGTTTTATTTACAACTTTTATTTTTCAAAAATTCATTTATTTAATATTTATAATAATTAAATCAATTTTATTCTATTATATTTATAAAATTCCATTAAAATATCAAAACGATCTCATTAATTTCCACTAAAATTATTTTAAGTTTTTATAACATTAAGTTTTTCAGAAATGATTTTTATTTCTGAAAAATCATTTATTTAATATTTTTAATCAATTTTTGTTAGATTTAATCATAATTAAATCATAATAAATCCAATTTTCATCATTTTTGCACCAAAATTTTATACAAATTATTTCTGATCATTTAGAACAGAAATATAATTTTTTAAACTAAAAATTATTTAATTTTAATATTTTTAAATATTAAAGTTAGATTTTGACAATTTGTTATAAATAGATTAAATAATCTATTTTAAAGAAAATAATTTCATAAAAATTATTTTTATACTTTGAACACATTCTTGTGACCATCCTAGATTTAACATTTATAAAAAGATTTTTAGTTATTTATTTACTAAATTTCTCTCAATTGGCGAATATTTTTAATATTAATCAAACGAGCAATTGTCCCCAAATCGAAACCCTAGGATACACATATTAGTTATATAGACTTAGACTTATTATATATTACCTCATTATAGGGTAATATTTGGAATCACTTTGGGCAACACAATTATTATATCTTTCCAACAAGTTAACATTTGCTAAGGTGAGTTTTACATAGCCCCTTTTCTATTTATCACCATTTTTGGGGTGAAACATGTTACAACATCATTTATGCAATTCAATCATCAATGTGTCTATGTGTTTTCTATGTTGCATTATGTCTTGAGCATGATTAGAGTAAGCACCATTCTAGCATAATCATTAACTCCGTACAAGCCGACGGTATACATTGATAGATCTATTGGACTGACAATCCCACCCGGATACGTGCCTCCTACAAAGGTTACGTGGGTGTTTGTTATCGCATAACATATTCATTGGGACCATAAGTGTATGGTATGTATCATTTTATAACAGTCACAAGGGTTGATTATGCACTCGATTTATTTCTAGTATGTTCTCACATATGGACTAGATTGACATGACACATGAATTGCACAACATTTTATTCAATCATCAAAAACCTATGTAATTCTCACCAACTTTTGTTGACCCAAAACATTTTCAACTTAACATGTTTCAGGTTCTATTTGCTTGAAGATTTGAATTGATGCTTGAAGATACGTGTATAGATTTATTCAAATTGATGTACAAATTCTAGAACAATTGTATGTAATTCATTTAAATTATTTAATGGAATTTATTATTCACCATGAGCTACTGAACAATCATCTATACGTGACATCCCGATGTTTCCGCCATCGGTTGGGGTGTTACAGATTGGTATCAGAGCCATGGTTATAGGGAATTAGGTTATTAGAAAAATAATCTAGTCTATAACCATAGGATTTAACAAGTACTTGCTTCTTTTGCTTGCTATTCTCTATCTCCTACTTCTTATCCCTACTATCATCCCTACAAGAAAGTTACTCTCCATCACTGGATCTACTCTTAGACTAATAAGACAAAAATCCTCAGGTTTAACCTGAACTACCTTGAGATCTCGTCGAAGTTCTAGATTTTAATAACGAACACGTGCAATCTGGAAGGGTGAACGCCTGTATTCTGAGTCTTCTGTCTAGGCTGGCATTGCGCATATATCCCAATCAGACGAGGGACCCGGATGCCTACCTGGGAATTCTCGGGATGAGTGTTCACTTATAGGCTAAAGCACGTCTTCATATGTTATTATAATTTAGAATCTTTGATAAGTCAACGTTCTCGTTTATTCATTTTAATTAATGAATAAATGATTACATTCCTTATATAATCTCACCCATTTCACTGTGTCTCTTACAGATCATGCCTCCTCGTCGCAGCACTCGCAACAGCACTGGTGAAAACCACGATGAAGGTAGTGAAAACCATGGTCATGACCAAGGTCCTGGTCACAACAACAATGGGGTCGATGCTCAACTGGCTGCGATCATTTCTCAACAAATGGCGCAGCAAATCGCAACTCTGGTTCCCAATTTACTTGCTCAGGTCATCCAATTGAACGGCAACGGGAATGGTCACAACAATGGGAACGGAAATGGCAATGGCAATGGTAATGGACCCCAAGCTTGCACCCTTAAGCATTTCAACTCTTGTAACCCTCCAAAGTTTAGTGGTGAAGAAGGAGCTACAGGACTCCTACAATGGTTTGAGGGTATTGAGAATACCTTCATCAACAGTGAGTGCCCCAACAATTTCAAAGTCCGTTATGCCATGAGTGTTCTTCACAAACGAGCACTCACTTGGTGGAATGAAGAAAAACGCACTCGCGGAGCTGAAGCTGCACTAGCCCTAACTTGGGATCAAGCTAAAGACATTATGAAGGCAGAGTTCTGTCCTCGTAATGAAATTAAGAAGCTGGAAGATGAATTTCATGATCTTGCTCAAGACAGTGGGGAAAACCTTGCTTACAACACTCGTTTTCACGAACTTAGCTTACTGCTACCCCACAAGGTCACTCCTTTACCTATTGCAATCGAAAAATACATTGGTGGTTTACCAATGCAAATTCAAGACACGGTGTGGGGAAGGAACCCTGCTACTTTGGAAGAAGCAAAGCGTTTGGCTGCCACCCTAACAGATAACCATGTGAAAGCAGGAACCCTAACTCGTAAAGGGGAAAAGAAAAAGGATACTCCCCAACCTGCCGTTGAAATCAAAACCGAGGCCTCAACCAACGGGAAAAACAAGGTCAGAAATTTTGCAATAGACACCACTGCCCCACCCACCAAGAAACAATACAATGGGAACCTACCTAAGTGTGACACCTGCCAGTATCACCATCCAACTCAAGTACCCTGTCGACAGTGCACCAATTGTCAAAGGTATGGGCACCTTGTGGAGGCTTGTCGAATCCCTGCTACAAACGCTCTTGATGCTCCAAACAACCCCGCTTGAGACCCTTCAACTACATGACAGCAAGCCCTACCATTTGAATAATGTCTACTTTCTCTTTAAATTCCATGTATTGCACTTTTGATTCAAATAATAAAATTCTAGTATTATCATAACATCTGTGTGCATGCTTGTTTGAATAATCATACTTGCTTACTTGTACAACAATTAGTCGACTACCAAACAATCTACTCAACGATTGGTGGAGGTCATCATGTCTTTCCAACAGTCGGGGAGAGGCCCTACCACCTGCTCAACGACTGGTGGAGACTATCAGACCTGCTCAACAATCAGTAGAGTCATAAAAGGACGCAAAACCCTAATGTAAGGTAAATTGGTAATTACGGTCCGGAACGTAATCATGAATTTACAGGTACAATAAGGTAGTGTGAAATTTTATCAAGGTTTCTGGTAGTTGACCAATTGTAACCCTGGTTTCCTTTTAACTTCGGGACGAAGTTCCTAAAAGTAGGGGAGACTGTAACATTTCGCACTAAATGAATATACGTTACGGATTAAAACCACAAGCCTTATTACTATTATTTTTAGTGATATTCTGAAACCCCAAAACAATTATTCATACATATATCTATATATATATATATGTGTGTATATATATAGTAATAATAAAAAAAAATATATATATATATTTCTTCAAGATTTTATACATGTTTAGTTTTATCCTACAACCCAACACTATTATTATTAAACCTTTACCCCACCTAAGCCCACCTTCTGCAGCCCAAACCTATAACCCAGCAGGCCCAAGACCAGAGCCCAGCATCAGACTGACCCAAAGGCCCAGCCCCTCCCCCTTTTGTTTCCGGTTTAAATCAAAAAATAAAAAGGTGCCTTCCCAGGTATCGAACCCGGACAAACTCCACACCACAAACGCGCGTCTACCACCTGGTCTGCCTCTTTTCTTTGTTTTAAACCCAACTCTTTTTGTATAAAACACTTTTTCCCTTTCTTTCCCTCTTCTTCTTCGACGTGCAGAAGCAGCAGCAGTTAGTATATTTTATTTTTTTTTCTTCTTCTTTCTTTTTTTTGTGGTTGACCAAACCAAATCATAATAACTCGTGATTTCGTTTAAAAAGGAATGGGACCATGATTGCCGGCCTAATGTTCATCAATTACCCGAACAATTGACATCAATTTGACCAATTAATCAAACATACGCGTATACAATGAATGCTTGGTCAATCCTTGCCAATTCGAACACTGAAGCCTCCACACTATAAATTTACCCTCTGCGAACCTTGTATACTCGCTCACAACTCTCTCTCAACCTCCCATCATCTCTGAATCACTCTAATTATTATTATTGTTCGTCGTTTGACTTTTACTTTGACTCGGCATTCATACTCAATTCATAACTGTAAGTTGAATTTCTTGTGTGGGTTTCGTTAATCGGCTTATGCACGACATTAACCCCATGATTAATTGGGTTAATGTCGTGTGTAGTGATCAATTGAGAAAACTAGGGTTCGTGCTTTTGGATTTGGGGATAAACTCTGTTTGACATTATGTATTTAATTAATTTTATACAGAGTTCAACATAAACATTGTCCCAGACCAAATGGTTGTGTTGTGGCCTTATCACCAAGCAGACGCGGGTTCGAACCCGGCTGCCACCATTTATCTTTTTGTAATTCTTTTTAAAACCAATTAGATATATATTATACATTATAATCTTATAAATTCATTTTTAAATATTAAAACTATTTTATAAATTCTAAAAAAATTATATTTATTAAATCTGAGATAAAAGTTTTATTTACAACTTTTATTTTTCAAAAATTCATTTATTTAATATTTATAATAATTAAATCAATTTTATTCTATTATATTTATAAAATTCCATTAAAATATCAAAACGATCTCATTAATTTCCACTAAAATTATTTTAAGTTTTTATAACATTAAGTTTTTCAGAAATGATTTTTATTTCTGAAAAATCATTTATTTAATATTTTTAATCAATTTTTGTTAGATTTAATCATAATTAAATCATAATAAATCCAATTTTCATCATTTTTGCACCAAAATTTTATACAAATTATTTCTGATCATTTAGAACAGAAATATAATTTTTTAAACTAAAAATTATTTAATTTTAATATTTTTAAATATTAAAGTTAGATTTTGACAATTTGTTATAAATAGATTAAATAATCTATTTTAAAGAAAATAATTTCATAAAAATTATTTTTATACTTTGAACACATTCTTGTGACCATCCTAGATTTAACATTTATAAAAAGATTTTTAGTTATTTATTTACTAAATTTCTCTCAATTGGCGAATATTTTTAATATTAATCAAACGAGCAATTGTCCCCAAATCGAAACCCTAGGATACACATATTAGTTATATAGACTTAGACTTATTATATATTACCTCATTATAGGGTAATATTTGGAATCACTTTGGGCAACACAATTATTATATCTTTCCAACAAGTTAACATTTGCTAAGGTGAGTTTTACATAGCCCCTTTTCTATTTATCACCATTTTTGGGGTGAAACATGTTACAACATCATTTATGCAATTCAATCATCAATGTGTCTATGTGTTTTCTATGTTGCATTATGTCTTGAGCATGATTAGAGTAAGCACCATTCTAGCATAATCATTAACTCCGTACAAGCCGACGGTATACATTGATAGATCTATTGGACTGACAATCCCACCCGGATACGTGCCTCCTACAAAGGTTACGTGGGTGTTTGTTATCGCATAACATATTCATTGGGACCATAAGTGTATGGTATGTATCATTTTATAACAGTCACAAGGGTTGATTATGCACTCGATTTATTTCTAGTATGTTCTCACATATGGACTAGATTGACATGACACATGAATTGCACAACATTTTATTCAATCATCAAAAACCTATGTAATTCTCACCAACTTTTGTTGACCCAAAACATTTTCAACTTAACATGTTTCAGGTTCTATTTGCTTGAAGATTTGAATTGATGCTTGAAGATACGTGTATAGATTTATTCAAATTGATGTACAAATTCTAGAACAATTGTATGTAATTCATTTAAATTATTTAATGGAATTTATTATTCACCATGAGCTACTGAACAATCATCTATACGTGACATCCCGATGTTTCCGCCATCGGTTGGGGTGTTACAGTGTATATGTGTATTGTTAATAATATGCCATGGGGCACATGGCCATAGTGCCAAGTGTCCCATGGTGAGTAATCACTATGGACATAACGGGTTCATGTTCATAACGCGTATCGGTTTGATCTCGTGACGTGCATTCTTGAAAAATAATTATATATATATATATATATATATATATATATTAATTTGGTTTTTGATTTCATGTATAAACGTACTGTTATAATACTCTAAATGCGGAAAAAAAATTCGGGCCTGGAATCGGGGTGTTACACCACATGGTAGTCACGATAGAATATCACACAAAATGAAATGTACTAGAAAAGTACCATGTTTATCCCCCAAAATAAAAAACAGTAAAATGGGGCCGTGAAACTCACCTGATGACAGTACGTGTGGTCTGGTAAAGCTGAGATGTGAGGTAACTACGGTCCTGACAATGATTGCCCTATGATTATCAAGGACATAGTAAGTTGTACGTTCTTGTTGTTTACCATACAAGTTGTTCACCCGACTTGTGGACCCTTGTGTCAGTTTTATGTGGGCCATAGTTTGTGCACATGATGATTATTACTTGTTTCATGTGTACTTTGTAAAATGTACAGTTTTTGATAACTTTGGGCGGTTTATTATGAAAACGTATCTATTGTTATCAAAATGGGCCCCCACACGAACATGTGTTGTGGAATACAATGTTATCACATGCTTGTCTCTCGGTAGTGTTTCATGTCTTTGTGTGTGTTAATTATCATGACACATATGATGAATTGTTCTGATTTGAGTGGAATTGAGTAGTTTCCCACTTTGGTAACGTCACGTGTATTGTTGTTTTGTTCCTGCGTGGTGATCGGGTATCTGGTTGCTTTCTGTCGAGCGTGTGATTGGCTTGCCTGATCAACGCCAATTATCTTGTATATTTCGGATGTTGTATGCATAAACGGATAATCTACTGCATTTCTTCAATAACGCAGGCTTTACTATACTTGGGGGGGTATAATGCGTGCAAAAATGTCTAATTATGAACATGAAATGACAGTAATAAGTAAAATGTGTACGGATGTTGACCTAGATCGTTGACTGGGTCATCAAGCATAGACTTGAACCACCTATGTAGCCCAGATGGTCCCCTATACCAGATGGTACATCAACTTATTTCTACACATCTCTAAAATTTTATGACTGCTATGGAGTTAAAGAACAAAACTCAGATGGAGATGATAAACAATGCCATAGATCATAAGCTTGGTGAGTTGTCAAGAAAAATGGAAGACATTAGAAGACAACTTTCTCACTTATCTGGTGTAACACCTCCACCTCATTGGTTTCCAAAAGTGGATGAAGCCAAAAAGGGGGAGATGTCAAAGGAACCACATGTTGTGTCTCTTGAAGCTTCCAAAAAGGCTAGAGAAGCACATCTCAAGGATGCTAAAAAAGAAACAGTCAAGACAAGGCAAGAAATTGCTTTGAAAGAAAGACATGACTGACAAGAAAAACAAGAAAGGCTCCTTAGAGACAAAGCTCAAAAGAAATCCCAAGGCACTATAGAAGAAACTGTTGAAGGCCAAAACAAAAGTACTGAAGACAATCCTTCAGTAGTTGATACTTAGATCAACCCTCCATCAGTTGATACTTCCTGCAAAAACCAGAACAGCCTTCTAAGGCAACTGAACCTACTCCAGCTGATATTCCTAAGCCTACCCCCACTCAAGAAACTCCTTTAAACCTTACTCCCATATCAATTTCAAAAAAAAATTCATGGAGAAGAGTTTAAAGGCAGCAAAGAAGAAGGCTATGGAAGATGAGATCTGGAACAGCCTAGAAGCAAGGGATGACTTAAGCTTTGATGACAAATTAATAAGGTATGAAAAGAAACTAGGTGAGTTAGAAGAAAAAGAAAGAGTTGCTGAAGAAGACATGTAAGGGCCTTACCCCTAAATCCGTTAATTTCATAAGTTTGGGAAAGTAATGACCTAATTTAATCACTATTTTTTAACTACCAAATTATTGGAAAACATGTTTACCCAAATTCGGTGAATTTAAGTTTTAAAACAAACTACGATCAAGTAACAATCGATTAAACACAGCGGAAATGATGACATTTAGTTTGGAAATATGTTATGATACAACCCAATTTACAGAAGTTGTTCAAAAGAGCGTGTTCGGTTTGATTGGGTAGCTTGATCCTTCATCCGGGCGTTCATCATACCTATAACTTGTCAAAGACATAACATACAATGTTAGTTAGCCTTGGAATACGATTTAGATCGACTACGGAAGTCCCTTAGCATCACTGACTAGGTGAGCACGACACTCACAAGTGAACGGCCACTCACCTTGAGTGAACGGGGCGCTCACCCTGTCCAGTAGCTTTTGATCTGATTCTGGACACTCTGAAAGACCGCTCACCCTTCCGAACGGCCGTTCTGATTGCCTGATCTGGTTTTGGGTCATTTTAAGTCATTCTCCTTAGCTCGGATGAGTGACTCGACCCTCGTAAACTCGTTCTAAGGCGATTTTACGATGATCTATGCCCTGGGCTCTACAATCCACTTTAGGAAATTCTTTTTGCCTTGGTCCTATTCTCGAGTTCACTGTTCTAGACTCGATTCTTACCTATTTGACCCAGTTGAGTCTTTAATGGTTAGCATATCATTACGGTCGCTTAGACTCATTCGCATTCGTACGAGTCGCGATCATGGCTTCATTTCCTAAGAAAATGTTATCCTGGGAGTTCTTTCGGACTACCTAGTCCTTGGTAGATCCATACTTGTTATCATTATAAAATCTTTCGACTCATTACTTCACAATAACATTGCAAGTATTCAACACAAATTATTATAACAAGCACTGGCGAAGCTTAGTTGGGGCGGGTGGGGGCGCCCCCCCCCAAAATTTTCGCGCAGAAGTTCCGATTATATAGTATTCGTATAGAAAATTTTGGAAATATAGGATTTCGACCCCCCGAAACTGGTTTTCGACCCCCCCCCCCCCCAAAACTAGTGACTTCCGACCCCCCGAACCTTCGGGTCAAGCTTCGCCACTGATAACAAGTGACTACAACTATTAAAGTCATCGAGTGACTTACCTCGAGCAAGCTTCCTTAGCCTCCCATCCATGGCTCCATGCCTATCCAAAGCCACCCTTATTCGCACCTTAGAGCTTGTAAGATTCTGGATGATGGATTTCCTCTATTGCATGTAAAAATTCTTCAGATTTTAGCAAGATTCAACTTGTGTGTGAAACTTGAGGTGTAGTGTGTGTGTGTGTGTGTGTCGATATGCAGAGAAGAGAGGAAGAAGATTTTCCTCTTTTCTTCATTTTGTCCAATAATAAGGTTATTAGTTTGGCCTTAGGCCATACTTGGCCCCTCAAGTTTGATTTGTTAATATAATAAGCTATTAATGTCTACACTAGGCAATTTAGCAAGGCATTTAGCCCATCAGGATTTAACCCGAAGCAAATACGTAATTTAAATTTGACTAACCAAGTATTATGACGAAGAAGATCTTTGGGGTGTTACAAGACAAAAGCCAATAGCTAATGAACTTTATCAGCAAAAACAGCAAGACTAAAAAGTACTCACTTAAGGGACTCTCAATAGAAGAACTTACACACAGAGCACAACGTGTATCTAACAGGCTTGCCACTGAGAACGATAGGAAGATAAAGAGAGCCGAAATCATGCAAGAGTTGGCAGACAATGACTATGGTTCAAAGAATCAAGTGTCCAGATGGAAAGAAGATGTATTATATGACACTTACAAGAAGTTCAAGGCTGATAGACTTGCAAATCCAGAGAAGTTTAAAACTTCTGAAGTTTCACAAACTTCAGTAGTTAAAACTTCTGGTGTTAAAACAAAACCACCAACAAAGCCTTCTACCAAGAAGAAGCCAGAGGAAATAATCAAAACAGACTTTAAAATGGTATTGCTTGAAAGCAACACCATTGTTCAAGATGATTTTGTTGTTGAAGAGAAACCTCTGCTCACACAATTCAGGGATCCTTCTACTTTTGCTTACCAACTACAACAAACCATAACTGACAAGAAACAAACCAAGGTAATCACTGAACATCATATTCCAACCTCTAGTGATGCACCTGGTGTTGTGAACATTGAACAAAGAAGGAGATCCCACCTAATGGTCACTGAAATAGAAGATACTCCAAAATCAGGAATAAACACATGCATGGTCCCCTATACTCTAGACTTTGACTAGTCTAAAGTAAACATTGTGAAATGGTCACTCACTGATTCAAACTCAGTGATGATCACAAGAAGAGATCGTTCAAGTAAGGTCTTCACCTCCATAGATGAACTGAAGAATCTGTCAACAAAAGACCTGCTTACCATTCAACATCTTGAACCTCAACAAGGATCTCTTACTGAACAACAAACTCACCAACTCAAGATCTCCATGGTCAGAGAAATATGGAGGATTCTTGATTGCAGAAAGAAGGAATAAAGATTAGATAAGGTTTTGGCTTCATCAATCCAGGAGGAGATTGTAAGGACAAAGAGGATTGACGAAACTACTTTTGATACCTTAGTCTAATTCATGTTCTGCAAAATAATTCTAAGTATAGAAACTGCTGAAAAAGAATACTAAAGTGCTGAAGAAGAAGATATCAAGTGCTGAAGAGTAAGGATCAGAAGTTCTGAAGACGAACCAGACAAAGTCTCTGAGGAACTACTGAAGACAAACTACTCATCAGTAGTTTGTCACTCATCACATTGTTTTGATAGAAGCTTCCCACCGCCTTATACTTCAGTAGTTTAGTATAATATTACTTTTGTTAAAGTCTTTGTTAAAGTACTAATGCTACAGCCTGTTGTAGTTTTTGTACATATTATATTGCTTCAATAATTCTCATGTACGTATACTCTTGGTCTATAAATAGATGGGTTCTTCTCACTATTTTAGACAGTCTTTGTGTAGATATTATTTCCATTATATTGAGAATCATTTGAAGCATTTACTATTTTGATTCTCATTAACTGCTTTAGTTCATACATCAAGGGGAGTAATAACTCCTGTTAAAAGTGAAGCTTTAACTTGAACACTTTACATGTATTCCGCTGTGCAATTTACTTTGATAGATCTTATACAAGTGTTCATAATAAGAATCTGTTAAAAAAGAATTGATCCAACATCATTCCACTAACTCGTCAAAGCCTTCGCCGGAGCTTCATCAGAGGTCAACCTCGTTACCACGACCTTTAAACGACCGTCTCCGGTTCGTCTTCAACCACAACTTTCGCCACCGTCGGTATAAAAAACAATCCCTCTGATCCGAAGCACCACCAACGAGATAGTACCCACCATAGAGGTGGACGACCACGCTGTCGGGTACGGTGGATTAATTCGTGGCTCGGGTAAGGTCACAATCGTTACACATTCATATAGAGTTTAGAGAGAGGCTAGAGAAAAAGAGAATACTTGCGTTTGAAAGTCTAGGGCACATTGACCGAACACCACAGATCCCGACGAAACACTAATCGCAAGTTGCGTCTGGAACATCAGAATCAAGGGCGAACGCGTTCGAGGGGTCATTGAAGTTCTCAACAGATGATGATGAAACGATGTCGTTTGCGTCGACTATCGGGATATGGGTTGAGAAGAAGAAGACGACGACGTCCGCAGAGGTAGCAGGACGGTGGAAGGAGCATGTAGCAAGTGAGAGAGAGAGAGAGAGAGAGAGAGAGAGAGAGAGAGAGAAAGAGAGATGGAGAGAGAGAGATTAAAGAGAGAATGGGGTGGAGGTCTTGAAGATAGGGTTTTGTTTGTTAAAGGTGTAGATGATCGGATACAACACGTGTAAAGACAAATCAAAACCAGAACACCTCACAAAAACCGACACATGTGTTTGTTAATACCACCGGCACAACATTTAAAGCATACAATACAACACACCAATACACAAACCTCTTGATAGTTAGAAGTATTTAAACTAGAGCTCGTTGACTTAAAAAAAGTTATCACAATACATAGTCTTTAAGTTTTTCTTGAAGTTTCCAATATATAAATCTTAGAGAAAAATATAGGATAGTCTTTGTGGTTTATACATATTTCAACTTTAGTCTCCGACCTTTTGAAATTACACGGATGTTTCATATGGTTTGATAACTTGTTACTTGGATAGTCCCATGACTAAATAGAGGTTAGTTACTCCAGCGAAGTCCATGTAAGATGACAACCTTACTATTGAAAATACAATGTTAGATTTTTTTAAGAAAAATTAATATACACAAGTTATAAAAAACATTTTTTTTTGAAATTTCTTTAAGTGCGTGACAGAGATCATCACACCGTCTGACTTAGGCAGCCCTGACCCTCCACGAGCCCAGACTATCGTGTACAACAGAGGACGCTGGTGCCGTGTGGACCGTTAGCGGCTTCCTCTCAAAAACTATACCGCCTCCACATGAGTAAACTCGCTAGAGTATCGGCGGATTAAAACATGGTCAGCTCAGATTAGAACTACGCAACTAATGGCTTACAAGTTATCCTCTTCATTGTCTAATGTCTCTCAAATGTTACCCGTAGGGATCGAACCAGGGTCTCTCCAAAGGAGACCGGTTTGAAAAGCCCGGTCACTTACCAACCGAAGGACTTATAATAATAATAATATATATTCCAAACAAAAAACAGAATAAAAAGGAAAACCGTCGACAGCAGGGTTCGAACCTGCGCGGGCGAAGCCCAACAGATTTCAAGTCTGTCTCCTTAACCACTCGGACATATCGACATATGTTGTTGTAATTATTCATTCTAAATTACTTATTTTTGTTTCTATCTTTAACAAGGGGTTAGGGTTTAAACCTTCGTTCAGTAGCTACAGCAGCTAATCCTGCAACCACACCACAGCACACAAACAAAGCAGAAAACTTGCAGAGCAGATATTGAAGCAAACCCAAAGATCAACAAAGAAAGAAAGATGTTGTACATAATCGGTCTAGGATTAGGAGACGAAAAGGACATAACTTTAAGAGGATTAGAAGCTGTTAAAAAATGCCACAAAATCTACATCGAATCCTACACTTCTCTCCTTTCTTTTGGTATCTCCGATGATGGCATCTCCACCCTGGTAATTATATTATTATTTTTTAATGTATGGTTTCAGTTATTATTATTATATGCATTTTGCTAAGATATTGTTTCCATGTCTTGAAAAAGTTGGCTGAATATTGTTTTCACAAATTGGGGTTATTATTGTTGCTTTCAAGAATCATTATGTAAGCCTAATCTGAGTATTTTGGTTGCTGAGAATATGGTTATTGACTTCGAGGCCGAGTAATCGCTACAAGGTAAGGTGCCTAGGTGATTGTCTCAGTTCCGCCTAATTACTCGGAATCGATCAAAGACGGTCCACCTCAGCCGGAATCGTATCTAGTCGGTCAACCTGGGGACGGGTTTGACTTAAAAAAAATTAAAAATTGTTTAATGGGTATCGATTTTTGAAATACTTGAGTATTTGAACATGTATGTGTTCTATACTTTCAAGTCGACCGTCTTGGTAGCGCCTACGACTTTTGCAACCATGGAAGAAAGTCTTCATCTTTTTTACTTTTTTCCATGATTATTCAATCCATGATATATTTTTTTTTACAAAGATTGGGTTCCACATTGTGATTTGATACTTTCAAGATTCATGTGTTGGCATGATTTCATGAGTATAGTTGATTTCAAGATTCATGTGTTGAGTTGTTTATCCAAATATGAGCATTTTGGTTATTGAAAGTCTGATTATTATTATGAATTGGGGAAGAAAGTTTCCGTTTTTTTTGCTAAGAAATAGTTTCCATGATTATTGAACCCATGATCTTCTAGTCATATTTATGACTGGAAAAAGATTTGACTGGATATCTTATTCACATATTGGGTACCACATTGTGATTTGATGGGTGTATGTTTATAGGGGTGTTTTTTAATAGGAACTAGTTTTAAGTAGAGAATCATGAGAACACTTGTTTGTTGTGCTGATCAAAGTTACATAGCTGTCTTATGCATTAAAGTTACAGCACTAGGTACATGTATATACATTCTCGCACATTTTCTTAGCGCCTCAACCCTTAGAGGCATATGCACAATTTGAACCCCATGAAGCGCGCCTCAGACTCGTTTTCTCAGAGTTTCGCCTCACCCGTTTTTTTAAACCATGCATTCACATCCTTTTAGTTGTTTAACATATGAGCCATCTGCATACCCTAATTTTGAACAACTTTGATCCAAATGTATATGAAGCGCTCCCTCAATGCACTGAGGTGTTTTTCAGTTCACCTCACACCTTGCTTGAGTCGCGCTTTTTAGAACCAATATTGACTGACCCTCTAAGTTTATATTCACTAAAAGTATCTCCTTTTTAAAATTTCACAACATATTAAAATTCTTAATTGTTGTAATTTAATGATTATTTGTTATATTCATTTTATTTTTCAAAGAAGTGAAGAACAAAAAGATCCACCCTTTGATTGTTTTGAGTCTCTATGTAATCAATTTTCATTCAAAGTAATCATTTGGAGCGGAAACTGATATTCATATACTTTTGTTTCAGGAAAAATTGTATGGGAAGCCGCTTATAGTTGCAGACAGGGAAATGGTAGAGGAAAAGGTGGATGATATGTTGTTGGAGGCTCGTGAATTTGATGTCGCTTTCCTTGTTGTTGGAGATCCTTTTGGGTAATGTGACTTTTTTTTTATTCGAATATGATTCATTTTCAGCTGTAAAGTGTGTGTTACGGTGTAGTTGTTTACTTGTTTTATAGCATGTTCCATATTTATTTGCATCCTCAATATATTATGCCATGTTCTTTTATTCTAGTTTGTCTAGCTTAAAGCACACTTGGTAGGGCCGTAGGGCAATTGAGCTACTCGAGAATGGCTTGCTAAAAGCTCTAGTCAAGCCGAGCTTAAATGTGCTCGAGTCTAAACTAGAACTCAATTAATAAATGAGCTTGACCAGGCTTGTGAGCCTAATTGAGTGTATCATTTATATGAAAGTAATAAAGTTAGGTTAAAAATAACTAAATAATATATTGTTATATATATAAAACTATATTAAATATATTTAAATAATTATATATGTATATAAATAAAATGGTTAAATATTTGATAAATAAAAAAATGAGCCAAGCTCTAGCTTGAAAAATTATTAACAAGCCGAACTCAAGCTTTAGACACAGGACTCGAAATGAGCTGGCTTCATTTTTTTTTTTAAATTAAAAGAGCTCAATTGAGCTTAGGCAAGCTTTGGCTCGTTTCAACTCGTTTACAGCCCGAGGGACAGCAACATATTACAAACAGACTATCGAAGATTGCTAATAAAAATTATTTGAATCTCTGTTTTTAATTGCTAATACAAATTATTTGTGAAAACAGAGCCACAACACACAGTGATCTAGTGGTACGCGCAAAGAACATGGATGTGGAAGTTAAGGTGATATATAACGCATCAGTGATGAATGCAGTTGGAGTGTGTGGATTACAACTTTACCGCTATGGAGAGACTGTTTCTTTACCGTTCTTTACTGAAACATGGAGACCCGACAGTTTCTATGAGAAAATTCAGAAAAATCGAGGACTTGGACTACATACTTTGTGTTTACTAGGTAATTATATTGTTATACATAATTCACATACTCTTGTTATATAAATTATAAACTTATCATTTTACAAGTGTGGGCGGTATTTTCAGCACATTTAAATAAAGAAAAATAAAATCGTTTGTATGATCATATTCAATGCGTTACTTATTTTGAAAAATTAACAATGACAAAAAATGTTAATGGGTCAACGCAACATGACTGATACAGTGATACTTATTTGACCCAAACCCATGTTGACCTGTTAGCCAACCTGCCGTTTTGCCGCTTGTACCCCTAAGGAGTGATGTTTTTTTGATGAAATACTATTGGCATATTGTATCAACTATCACCTCTCTTTATCAAAGGCATACGTGTTTCCTTCTGGAATACAATCATTTATACTTTTAAATTTATTTGGGAGATTTATTTATTACCTTACGACTAAGCTCTGTTTGCATTGCAGATATACGCGTTAAAGAACCTTCATTGGAATCATTGTGCAGGTAAGGATACATACATTGGATGACCGAACATATAGTTCCATTTTTTTCTAGCATAAGTTTTTTTTGGTAATATTATGTTTTTCAATAATGTTTCAGAGGGAAAAAGCAGTATGAGCCTCCAAGTTTTATGACAATTGGTGTTGCTATTGATCAGCTCTTAGAGGTCGAACAACTACGTGGAGAATCTGGTAGGTTTCTTTAGCTTGTTGAATTTCGAATGTGGTTTTTGAAGAATTATTTAAATATTTCTTTTAATTTTATATAAATATAGCAGATGGCTAAAATCAAACAAAATAAAGGAATATTTAGACTAAAATCAACATCATGGATAATTTATGATGATTATCTTGGTTTAAAAAAGGTGTGAGGCGATTAGTTCTCAAAAGCCAAGGCACGAATCATGTGCCTCGCGTACATGAGGCGCATGTCTATGTAGTATGTACAACTCAATATATTTTGTTTTTATCTGACAGCTTACAACGAAGACACGCTTTGTGTTGGTTTTGCACGGCTAGGAAGTGAGAATCAGATGGTGGTGGCTGGTTCAATGAAGCAGTTACGGACGGTTGACTTTGGTCCACCTCTTCATTGCCTCACAATAGTTGGCAAAACTCACCCTGTGGAAGAAGAAATGCTTGATTTTTATAGAAGTTGAAACAAAATAACGATACAATACTTCAAATTTTGCAGCTTAATGTGCTGATTATCAGTTATGTACCAATGTATGCTATGTTAGACTCATAAATTTTGCTGTTTGGAATGTTATTTTTAAAATATTTGACTTAATGCAGAAAAATATAAAATAATAATATTGAATTTATTGTTTTAGTGTTGCAAGATGATCTGCAATGTTTAAAGAGTGTGTGCAAATGTGCAATATAATGTTTTAAGTATGAACATTGTTAACGGTGTTTTGACATGTCATATTATGCAACTAGATATTTGCCTGCGTTGACACGCAGTTCAACAACGTACGATTATTTGGAGTAGTATAACGTATAAGAAAAATAAAGTAGAAAATTTTTATTAAAATTTAAAAGCAACGAATACACATTTATTCAAATATCGCTGAAAATTTCCTTATAAACCACATTTTTTGTTTTAGTCATCACTTTCCCACCAGCATCAAGTATAAGTAACTTCACGCCTGCCCTGCTTTTAACTCTTGACAATGCGACATAAAGCTGGCCATGTGAGAATACAGGGTTTTTTAAATACAATCCAACCTGAATAATGCGACTTAAATGGTATGTGTTAAAAATAGACTTATGGCATATTCAACAATAAGAAAGTAATAAAAATAAAAATAAGAAACTAACTACCACCTAAATTTCACAATTTAATTTGACACGTCTGAGAAGATGAGCATTACCCATATC
The DNA here is from genome assembly GCA_028751855.1 of Ambrosia trifida. Taxonomy (NCBI): domain Eukaryota; kingdom Viridiplantae; phylum Streptophyta; class Magnoliopsida; order Asterales; family Asteraceae; genus Ambrosia; species Ambrosia trifida. The sequence goes on from CM054123.1 coordinate 85,505,073, forward strand.
GACCCGCTAAAAAAGCTTCGAGCACATTTTATTCTATTTGACACATTTGAAAAGGCAAACATTACCCAAATCGACCCGTTAAGAAAAGGGAAGATTGCCCCAATTCACCTATGGCCTATGTATAAGTAAAAGGAACATCAATCTAATCAAAACAACATAAACACACTGTTGGCGACTTTTACCCTATTTGACCCATTGGAAAGTTGAACATTACCCAAATCGACCAATTTATAAGTAAACAAACATGAACCTACACCACTAAAACAACATTTTAACCGACTATTACCTTATTTGACCCGTTTATAGGAAGGAACATTTAATTAAAGTGACCCATGTATAAGTAAAAGGAGCATTACTCAATAATTTTAACCGACTATTACCTTATAGATGCTATTTATACGCTAAAAATAGTAATGTGACAAATCAAATAATTCAACATTTATTTTGTGTTTAAATGTCTTTAATTTTAAAAACTGGATTTTTTTTTTAAATTTTGATTTTGAATGTTTAAAAATAAATTTATAAATGTATTTATATATGATTAATAATTTTATGTTTAAAGGTTATTAATTAAATGGTAATCATAATTATTAACATTAGATGTTTCCAATATTGTGTAACTCACGATAAATGCTAATTATACGCTAAAAATAGTAATGTGACAAATCAAAGAATTAAGCATTTATTTAGTGTTTAAATGTCTTTAAATTTAAAAACCGTATTCATTTTTAAATTTTGATTTTGAATGTTTGAAAATAAAGTAATTCAATTGAAAATAGACGTATTAATTGTGATGAAAAAAATTCAAATTTAACTTTGTTTATAAATGTATTTATATTTATATATGATTAATAATTTTGTGTTTAAATGTTATTAATGAAATGGTAATCATAATTATTAACATTAGATGTTTCCAATATGGTGTAAATCATGATAAATGCTATTTATATGCTAAAAATAGTAATGTGACAAATCAAATAATTAAGCATTTATTTGGTGTTTAAATGTCTTTAATTTTAAAAACCGTTTTTTTTTAAAATTTTGATTTTAAATATGTAAAAATAAATTTATAAATGTATTTATATATGATTGATAATTTTGTGTTTAAAAGTTATTAATGAAATGGTAATCATAATTATTAACATTAGATGTTTCCAATATTGTGTAACTCATGATAAATGTCAATTATACGCTAAAAATAGTAACGTGACAAATCAAAGAATTAAGCATTTATTTTGTGTTTAAATGACTTTAATTTTAAAAACCGTAATTTTTTAAAATTTAGATTTTGAATGTTTGAAAATAAAGTAATTCAATTGAAAATAGACGTATTAAGTGTGATGAAAAAAATTCAAATTTAACTTTGTTTATAAATGTATTTATATTTATATATGATTAATAATTTTGTGTTTAAATGTTATTAATGAAATGGTAATCATAATTATTAACATTAGATGTTTCCAATATTGTGTAAATCATGATAAATGCTAATTATACGATAAAAATAGTAATGTGACAAATCAAAGAATTAAGCATTTATTTTGTGTTTAAATGTCTTTAATTTTAAAAACCGATTTTTTTTTAAAATTTTGATTTTGAATGTTTAAAAGTAAATTTATAAATGTATTTATATTTGATTAATAATTTTGTGTTTAAATTATTAATGATATGGTAATTATAATTATTAACATTAGATGTTTCCAATATTGTATAAATCATGATAAATATCAAAATGCAAGAATTGTTAACACTAAAGAGCAAAATCATGTACCTTCTGTTGATATTTTGGATCTCCAATCCTTTGTGCCCATGCAACAATAAACTCCAATTGCTCTATGCAAGAATCTGCCAGAGTACTATTACCCTGAGCAAACAGCCTCCACCGTTGCTCACTGGTGCAACACAATCGTTATACACCTGCAACCGCCATAAAAAAGTATTAAAAAAACAAATCAGAATTTTAAAAATGTATTAAAATTAGTGCAATAACTTTACAAACCAATTCCACCATCAATTCCATTCAACAACTTTCCAAACCAAGATTCATAATTATAGCAATTATAGTTAATACATTTGACTATGCAGTTAATACATTTGACTATGACTATATGGAAAGTGTACAACTAATTGTGCTATTAACTTTCCTATAATACAATCAATCAATCTCTTACCAAAAAACTCGACCCTTCCTTTTAACATCCAAGACTTTTCAAACCACCATTTATAACAATTAATTCTTATAATTATCCTTCCAAACTTTAAGCCATCAACTTAGGAAACAAATAAAATGCTAATAAATGAGACCCGAATCAACAAACAGGACCCGGACCCGAATAGCTTTCCTAAGCGGATTAATCATTATAAAATATCCAACATTCTTTTACCTTTCATCTAATATTATGATCCTCAAGAACACCTCGAAGAACATATGAACATTCAACCTCACCCGAAGACAAACATCATCGAGCCAACATAATATCATGAAGAAATATATAATACACGGGAAATTTTCGTGTTTTTGCTACTGAGAAAACATGAAGGATCATATCACAAATCTGAAAATTATTAAAATCTCATAATTTTTGAAAACAACAAACATAATACCTAATCATTGAAAACAAATAACAATACCTAAACACTGAAACTGATCATATCACAAATCTGAAAAATTATTAAAAACCATCAACAATACAAAAAATAAAAGTTTAATATTACAATCTGAATGAAATTTAGAATATGAATAGGCGATGATTAGAGAAAAAAGAAAGACACAATCTTAACAGGCGACGAACATAGACAAAGAAACATGACATGGAGAAACATCAACAATCGGAAAAATCTGAAAATAATTTTAACGAAACAACAATATATAACATGAATCGTATGAAAAAGCAAGAAACAATCGTTACCTTGAAGGAGAGAGACGAAGAACATGAAACCTAAACCCCCAAATCTGCAAAATTATTTAAAAGCAATACAAAAAAATAGGTTAATATCAACAATCGATTATCCTTGAAAATCATTAAATATGAAAATCATTATAAGAAACAAACAATCGCCTAACTATGAAAATCATTATAACAAACAAACAATATATAACAGGAATCGTATTAAAAAAATAGAAACAATGGTTACCTTGAATGAGTGACACGAAGAAGATGAATGATCGGAGCCGACAAACACACACAAAACAAACAGACTGATGTTAAACAATCTATTAAATCTGAAAATAAGTATAACAAAGAACAATATGTAACAGGAATATTATGAAAAAGAAAGAAAGAATCGTTACCAATGATCGGAGATAGAAGCTTTGCTTTGATGAAGAAGAAACGATCGCAATCTTCTTCTTCAAATGAGAGAGAGCGAATGAGAGAGAATGAGGAGAAGAAAGAGAACGTATGTTTTAATTTAGGGTATTGATTGGGTAGGTTAATGATATTAGGAAAGTATTAATTGACCAATTTTGACCATATTTATGTATTATACTCTAATTTTTATTTTTTAAAAAAGAAAAATTTTATAAATTATAAGAGGAGGACACGTGGCACAATATGGGAAGAGAGAGGAATTGAGGTGAAATGAGGGAGTGCCAAGTGTCATAATTGAGTTTGTTTTATTAGATGTATAGATAGATATACTTTTATCATCGCTTGAATTCGGAAAACTGAAATACAAATTGTTGATAAAATTTGGATTATTAATATATAACTTTTGTAATCATATTCGACACACTAAGTGTTTATAAAAAAAAATTAAATTATTTTGACGTTAAAGTATTTAGTGGCATCCCCCACGAACGCATATAAAAGTTCGCTTGTGTTTTTACCCAAAACCTGTTTTGATCCTTTACCTAACCTATCCTACCCACCTATTTTGCCTTGTTTACACTCTGCACTGCACTTATATAAAAAAGTCATTAATTTCCAGGTGAGCGATCCTGTCGCGGATAATTAATGTTTGGATAGGCCCGAAAACATGACTGAGAAACGGCCACTCACAAAAATGGCCACTTTGGAACCAGGGTCAGATGTTGCTGAAACAGCACCAGCAATGGCTTCTGCATAGGGGTGTTCAGAATTCGATTCGAATTCGAAAAATTCGAAATTCGATTTAGTTCGATTCGATTACCAAGAATTCGATTCGATTATTAAGAATTTGAATTCGATTCGATTCGAATTCGAGTCCAGTAAATCGAATACGAATCGAATACGAATTTATGATTTTAAATTCGATTCGATTCGAAATTCGAATAAAAAATTGTACATGTATATTTTTTTAAATATATATACACATATACACATTATTATATACACAAGTATACACATTGGAAAAAAAAACTTCTAAATTTTGGTCAAACTCTAAGAACCCATAGTGTCTATAACTTTTAGCATAACCATGTTTTATATATTTACCTTATATATCACAAAACTCTATAAAACTATACTCTCTACTATTTTTACTATTCTCGTATTTGACATATTATTGTTTATCAATTTTGTAGATTTGTATTTTATATGTTAAAAATAATGAGTTTGTATTAGTTTTAAAACTAAAAGTAAAACAATTTGTTATTTAAGGTGAATTTGAACTAAATCGAATTTATTCGAATTCGATTCGAATTCGAGTTTCTTATTCGAATCGAATACGAATCGAATAAATTGAATTTTAAACGAATACGAATCGAATACGAATTCAGGTAAAAATATTAAAAATTCGAATAATTCGATTCGAATAATTCGAAAATTCGTTATTCGATTCGTTGAACACCCCTACTTCTGCATCACTCATTTAGTTTTGCTAGATAATATTTGATGTACCTAGAGCAATGCCTCAGGTAAATGATGCACGCGCCTCAGCTTTTGTGACCTCTCATGACCCGTTATAAATATAACATAACCTGAATTGACTCATTTAAAGTTTTTGGATTATGTGCAGGTTCTGTTTATAATGAAATAATTATTATAAGAGAGTAATTGAATAATAATTGCTTGACTTCTATTGCAAAGTATTACAGGTATATATGGATGTACAAAGGCCAAGGTTATGGCTGAAATCAAGGAGAGTCTATAGCTAGTGTTGACTAGAGAATTTACATATTTAATATATTTAATATACAATATATGCATTGAATGTTAACACCTAGAGTTTAGCTAATACTGTTGTCCAGGGTAAACTTCCAATGGGTCAATGAGGAAATGGCTGATATTATTCAGAAGTCATTTGAAAAGATAAGATTCTTTTGTAATATTATAGTTTTATGTAATCATATTAGGCATTATTTATTATATAAAATTTATAAAGGAATGTATTTGTGATCCACTGCCCATTTTGCCACCTCCATAACACAGCAAAATTTTCTTAATAATGCAGGTGGTCTGGTTGGGGTAAGCAAGTGGCATGCTTTGCAGCAGCCTGTAGGCTGTAGCTTCTGCAATTTTAGCTGTCTTATTTAGTTGTTACATGCGTTCATCCGGCACTTCAAAACTTGAATGTGATCCAGAATCCTTCTCGCCATCTGCTCTTCGCCAGTTTGCCATATCGCAGGCATGGCTTATCTAGTGATGCTAACATTACCTTTAGTTAGAGGTGGCAATTTCAACCCATAATTTGTCCACCATAGGGGAGCCTCAATACCTGCTCAAATCCAATAAACCAAATTATTAACACACCATAATTATTTATTTAATGTGTATTTAGTATTCTATTATTATTTGTGTTTTCATCTTTGTAACTCCTATTTTGTATATCTATCTATATATTCAACTCCACTATTGGGTGGAGAATCATTGAAGCCTCAATTATACAAATCCAAATGTTGCTACCGGTGCACTTGTTGGTGGCCCGTCCAAGGACGATAATAAATATGTGGATTTGCGTAACAACTCTAAGCAAGTTGAACCAAGTACATACAACAGTCTAGTCCTTGTTTGCCTTCTCTTGGTATCGGTTTCACCTTCATCCGTGTGTAAACCTCTCAAGTATATCCCTCTCTACTTATGGTCGTTAGTAGAGGTGGCAAGATGGTCGTGTTGGGTAATAGGTAAGAAATGAGTTCGGTTCAAAATATGTAGATTTTAGTAAAATTCAAAAGGTGGGCTGTGTTGGCACAATTTTTTTTTTTCTTTTTAAGGGTGTGTGTAGTGGTGGGGGGTTATGTGGGAGTTATGGTATTAAAATATTAAAAAGTAATAGAAGGGGGGTTATGGAAAAAGAGGGTGTAGTGGGAAGGGGGGTTATGAGGGGGTTATAAATGATTGGGTAATCATTGCTTTTTATTGTTTTTTATTTAAATAAGAATATTAAATACTTAATAATATTTCATTAAATATAAAAAAATTACAAATACTAAAACAAAAAATTACTAATACTAAAACAAAAAAATACAAATACTAAAAAAAATTACAAACCCTAAATAAAAGATAAAAATACTCAAAGGTTATATTTTTCCTCGATTTTTTTCTTTTGTTTCAAACACATTTCCAACGCTTTGCCCTCTAGGTGGTCGTGATTTGCCGTGTAAAAAGCAAAGTCGCGTTCAAACTGTCGTGCCCTCATGATGTCAACCACCTCTCGGTTTTCTTGGATACGCTGAGCCCCGATGTCGCGTAAGTCTTGGAACCGCTGGTTCATTTCAGCAAATGTCGGGATTAACTGGTTCACCCCGACGAAGACTCCGTCCGTGCGGCTCGAGCAGCCCGTCGACCGGCGGGACGAGGTAGCTCCTCCGCCCCCTCCTCCCCTGCAAAATAGGGATTTTCTTATGGTGAGTTGAGGTCGACATAACGCGCGTCAGAAGTAGGCGTTTCGGGATCAACCGAGTCAGAGGTCCTCGACTTTTTTGAAGGCCTCGTATTTTTGGCCCTAGATGAAGAAGTTCCAACCGTTGGGCAGACGGTGTGCCATTTGGTGCAGTCTTTCAGTACGCGCCAACATTTCACGTACGGGAAATTCCCGTATTCCTGATTGTATTCTTCCAAAGCCGCCACAAAAATATCCTCGTCACTTTGCCCACTTTTCCACCCGTACCGGGTGCGCTGATAAATGCCTTGAAAGTTTGTGCATTTTTGGTTGATATCGGTCCACTTGCCCGATATCGAATCGTTCTCCCGGTAGCCCTCTCCTTTACCAGACAGATCAAAAAATATTGCCCGTACTCTTTTCCAAAAATCGCCTTTGGATTGGTAGTTGGCTGAAAAAACAAACCAATAATATAAATAAGTACCCGTTTAAAAAACTATATGTAATAAAATATAACATAACCAAAAAATATATATCTTACCGACTTCAGGATCCTCCGACACGTCAACCCACGCTCGGGTTAACGAGTACAACTCGTGGTCGGTCCATGGTATAACGTTTTTTTTGGCACGACCGACCGTCTCTTTTCTTTTGTGAGCCCGACTTCCTCGGCCGGTTGCCTTGCCTCGCACGGGCTCTTCCTCTGCGACCGGGCCATGTGTCTCCGGAACCGACTCTTGCCAAGCATTTGAAGAGCCGAACATTTGGGATGTCCCATACACTTGTGTTTGGCCAAACCCACCTCCCATGGGCATCCCAAAACTCCCTCCCATGTTAATGTTATACATGTTCAGGTCCCAAGTATACGGTTGGTTTAACAGGTTCGTGAAACTTTGCGGGTTTGAACCTGAACCCGGAGCTATAGGTCGGGTGTTGTCGCCACTGGTTTGGGAACCAAACCCGAAACCTCTACCGAACGGATTCATGCTATGCTCTCAAAGAAATTACAAAGTGTGTGTGTGTTATGCTATGCTCTCAAATGCAAAGAGTGTGTGTGAGTGTTTGTGTTTATATGTGATGTATGTATGTATATTTATAAGACAATTAAGTTTTTTTTTTTATTAATGTCGAGCCCGGTCAAAAAGCATTCAACACATTGCTTTTTCCAAGACATGCATGCCACAACGCCAGTTATGCCCATAACTTTTCCCACCCAAAACGCCCTATAGCGCCCGGGGGGACGGTGTTCCCCGGCGCTATAGGGGCTAAAACGCCCTATAACGTTTGCCACTACACACCCTAATAATTTTACGGACAACATAATTTTTAGAGGGTCATTTACATATTTCCCCCTGCTAAGATCATTTATTACATATTTATCTAACTTAAAAAGTCAATTACATATTTCCCCCTCACAAGGCATACACAAGTTGCAAGTCAATTACATATTTCCCCCTAAGAGGGGGAAATATGTAATTGATTTTTAGGGCTGGGTAAATATGTAATTAGGAGCCTTAGCAGGGAGAAATATGTAAAAAATCCATTTTTAGAATATATATGCAATAAAAATACACTTTAGTGAATCTAGCCCAGATTCCTTGTTTTACTACTTTTTAAATGTTTATTCCTCTAATTAGCTCTATTTTAAAAAATATATTATATAAATTGACTTGGCACAAATGAACATGCTATATGCATGGTGTATATAAAATCCAAAACACCCTTTTATTTAGGAGAGTTAATATCTAGTGCTAATGAAATGAAACCTATTTTCTTTTTAACTTTGGTGTCCTACTTTTGTCACACCTTTGATGTATAATTGTACCACAATATATAATATTACATATTATGTTATACTATACAATTCTACGATACATGTATGACTAATATGTAACTTAAAAAATAACATAAAGATTTTGAATTCGCTATTAATAGTTTTCGATTGGGGTGGTTAAGGAGGAGATCATGTCAACGAGAGATCTCTGACTTTGCCGAATATCCCTGTTGTTGTTCCGTTTCCCAGCTCGACTTGACTCCCATCACATTCTCCGACTCATATACCTGAGCATTAAAACAAATTGAACTTAGATATTCTTTTGTTTGTATAAAGTATTAAAGAAGTACTAGTTATGCTAATGTATGAGATTATATTACCTCAAGCTTGGACAAGAGCTCATGAGCGGTTGGGGCAGAGACGATTATCTGACGAGCATCAGGGGTGACAAAGCCTTCGTCAACAGCCTTGTCTATGAATGATAGTAGTGAGTTGTAGTACCCGTCTACGTTCAACAACCCTACCTGTAATTAATTAAATTCTTAAATACACATTTTTCTCTACGTTTTAATGAAGTTTATTTTCGTATAACAAAGCTTTCATATGAATTTTTACCGGTTTTTTGTGTATTCCAAGTTGTGCCCATGTAATGACTTCAAGAAGTTCTTCAAGTGTACCATAACCACCTATAGAATTTTCAAAAGATAATCACAAAAAACAATAATTTAGACATTAAAAATGCATCATGTCACACATATCACATAAAATAAAATAAATAAAAAGATAGGATACACTTAGGTCATTGTCACATTATATCATATCTACGCAACCACAAGTATGTGTATCCAAATACAATTTTTATACTTGTTTTTTTTCTTTGATCAAATAATACTTAAACATGAAAGCACGGCTAAAAATAAAACCTGGCAAAGCGATAAAAGCATCTGCTTGGCGTGCCATCTCGGCTTTCCTTTGATGCATATTCAACACTGGTTTTACTTCACCAATAGTATCCCCGATGATCTAAAATAATTCCAAACTTAACTTTAGTTCTCTTACGTACAATATACAAAATGAAAAAAGTGAATTTTGATGACCATGAGACTTACTTCTTTTGGCATTAGCACTTTAGGTATCACCCTGCAAAAATAACAACTAACATATTAACTCTACAAGCGTCTATGTACATAAACACTTATATTTGTGCCAGTAAAATATAGTGAGAGAAAGTTATAAAATAGATACACATGTTCATACGTTATCATGGTTATTTGATTACCTTTTTAACTATAAAACGACAAAAGCTATATAAACACTTATATATTGTGCCAATGATAATGAGATAAAGTTATAAAATAGAGAACATGTTTCTACGTTCTCATAGTTGTTTGCTTACAAAATTTTTTAACTATAAAACCACAAGAGCGACATTTTTACACTTATATATGGTGCCAATCAGACATAGTAAAAGAAAGTTATAAAATACATACACATGCTTATACATTTAATTTCATGCTTATATGATTACGTATATTCTGTAACCATTTATTTGTGTATAATTATAAGGTATTAAAGTATTTTTAAAATACTTAGGTGTACGGTTGTTTTGTAGTCTCTTAATGATCATTCAGAGGTTACCTCTTAATGATTCATAACCTCTGAATGATTAAAAAATAACTTTAAGTCTGAATGATTAAGAAACACCCATTAAGATGTTACCTCTTAACTCTTAACCATTTAAAATTACATCTTAACTATTAAGAAACTATAAACTATTTAGATATAGCCTCTTAGTAACCATTCAAATGCTACTAAACAGTCTCTTAATTAAAAATATGAACCGAGAGAAAGTACCCTATGACATGGCAGCCACCATCAAACACGGCTTTGGAAACAAGTCCCATCAAACCAATGCTTCCTCCTCCATAGACCAAATCAATCTTCCTTTCTACCTGCATTTTTCCAATTATTTTAGGACCCTTTTTATCCATTTATTTATTTATTTAATTTAATATAGCAATAATAATCAAACACGTAAACATGTCTCTTCACGTTACTAACGGTTTTACATAAATAGTTTATCCTATATAGGAGTACTATTTTGTTATCGTTAATATTATTATAAAAAAAATCATTTATTAAGTATTAGCAAAGAGAAAGATGTGAACCAAGGTTTACATACGTGTAAGCATTACACTGGACTAATTGAACTTAACATCTTGTCAATTCGATATATAATAAATATATATTAATATCTTGTCAATTCGATTTATATATGATAAAAATATATATTATATATGGATCCCATATATAATTTGATTAAATTTTTTTTTTAATTATGTATAAGCTTTTGCACAACTTGTATGAAAACTTAGTCCCCCACGTGAAAATCGACATATGTTACGATGTAGATGAAAGATAATCGGTAAATAATAAAGAGTTTAACATAAATGTCTTTCCTCGAAGAGTCTAAGGTCATCTCATTGGCGTAAATTGTGCTTTATTGGTGACTCCAGTGAATTTTCTAACGATTGTAAGATATTAGTGATAAATCAATTTTGTAACACCGATTATACGCAACATTTTGTAAAGATCTGATATCACTTCACACGCACAAAAATAAAAGGCTTTGCATTGTGCAAAACCTATATTCACACGGTTTCTATATAACTACACTGTTTTTTTTTTAAAAAAAGGGATAGCGGAACAGTTTGTAGCTGCATTACATATTATCCAGATGTAACTAGCTTGGTTTTTACTGTGGAATTTAAATGACAGTTAACTAAAAAAAGTTAATACATGTTACAACAAGTAAGATAATGATGATGATGATAAATTTGAAAGTAAGTTATAAATTAAAATATCCCCAACGTATAGTCGTTATCATTATTAACTTGTTAAAATAACCTTATAAGTGACAGTCAAATGAACCCATTGTCGGTTTGCATGGTTCAAAGGAGTCCATATAATTAATGCATAGAAAAATCAGAGTTTGTCACAGCTACGTGTTTGAAAGAAAAAAAAAATTGTTATGTACACGTATACATGAGATCATATGTTTGTTAAGTGGTTTTAATTTAGTTTTTTTATTGATACCATAAGAATCCATTACTAGAAAATTCAACATGTAAAGTGCAACCGAAGCCTAGTAGGGTGGCCTTTAGAGGCCACTTGTAAGAAATCCAATGAAAACAGGAAATGAACCTGAAACCTCAATTAGAGGAATCAGACGCTTACCACTATGCCACCCCGAATATTGTCTTTTCCTAGTTTGTCTAATGTTATTTAATTATGATCTAAAATTAAAACATGAGTAAAGAGGTACCAATTGGTCACCGAGTTGGATGGCAGCTTGGGTGTAGACGGGGTTCTTGCCAGAGCTGCTTCCACAAAAGACACAAATCCGCTTAAATCTTGATGGTTTCGCCATGGTCACCGCTGTTGCTCCAACGTGTTTAGGCTGCATATTACTTGCCATCTTTCTTTTATATATTGTTTTTGATAAGAGGGGGGGGGGGGGGGGGGGGGGGGGGGGGGTTATGTTAGACTTTAGAGAGATGTGAGAATGGTGGTAGAGATCGAATGTGTTTATATATTAGTGTTAGTACGTTCCCAAACACCTGGCAACATCCCACCATCTAATTTTTATTATTTTATGTAAAGAAGACAGAGATGGGATCGCTTTCAATAGTCAAGGTGTGAAACATGATCTAGTATTCTATGTCTTTCATGTGCTTTACTTCCCATTTTTAATCTATTTATATAATTAATTACTTATATATATTTTACCAATTCAAATATAAACAACTACATACTTGAAAATTACTAAATTAAATATTTCTTTTTTGGGATTTGATTATGTAATGGACTTGAAATAAGGATAATCGTGATTCATGAAGTAGTTAAACATAATCGTTTTAGATTTTATTTATTGGAATATAATCCAAAGGTTGAGAATATTCAATTGAGTTGTAGCTATTCAACTTGTTCATTCGAAGATCTATTTCTTCTCTCTAATAATAAATACAAACTATTAAATAGTTATACATAAACTATTTTAAAATCGTGTTACTATATATAATTTGATCATGTAACGAATGTGATAGTTGTTTAACGGTTCACATTTAATTTATACACAAAAAGAAAACACACATATGTATGATGATTCACATGAGAAGTAATAATATTTACGTGATCATTCACTCCTTCGACTACTGACCAAAAGTTTTTTCATAGTAAATGAATATAAACAAACTAAAAATACTAATGACAATATAGTAGTTTCCATCAAAGCTTTATTAGCTCAGATGTGTTAAATCTTGAATTCTATGCTCTTTAACTTAATATGAGCCTTGCCCGGAGGGGAAGATATGCCTCTACGAGGCGTATTTTCAGAAAGGTTTGTTTCGGCTGCCGGTGTCCCGGTTTCTCATCTCTGTGTTGCAGAAGTATGGGGTGCATATCTCTCAAATGAGCCCATTGGGGTGATGAGGGTTATGCATTTTGAAGCCACTTGCCGGTCATTGAGGAGGGAGCCGGAATTCGAGCACTTCAACGTGTTCAACAAACTTGAAGTGAAGGAGTCCGGCTGGGTGTCTTTCGTGGAGAGGTCGAAGAGTGTTACTTTGATCGTGCCGAAGAGCTCGCCTAAGACTCTTCGTGAGTGGAAGAAGTGTTTCTTCTTCGTGAAGAAGGGGGTTATCCCTGTGGAGATGGCGAAGCTGGAGCTTCGCGCTGGGCAGATGGCGCCTTCCTTCGAGGTTGTGAAGGATTTCCAGGATGAGGCGTGGTTCCAGGAGCTCTCTGCGCATCCTAGTCGTCTGGATGACTTGGATAAGTTGGAGGAGGGTATCCTTCGTCTGTTGGGATTGAGCCGTCTGGGCGTTAGGGAGGGTTATGATGTGGCTCCCATTGGTGAAGCTGGGCCGCTGTCTGTTGAAGGTGAGTATCTCGTTTTTGTTAGTATTTTTGTCTTTCTTTTGTTTTTGACGCCTTTTTGCGTTGTTTGACAGGCGAGTTGTTGTTTGAGGTCTTTGCTGCCCGTACCGTGAAGACCACTTATTTGGCGGTACACGAGGGAGCGGTTTCTGAGCTGGAGCTGAAGGTAGAGAATTTCCTGTTCCCCGGTCCGATGGAAGGTGCGCCTTCTAACCTTGAAGTGGGTTTTCTGATCAATCCTGACCTGTTGTCCGTGAAAACGGCGGCCGGGATTGATTATGTATTTTTGTCCGATGATGAGTCGAGTGGTTCGTTGTCTGGTTTAATTCACCGTGCGCGTCGCTCTGCAGGTGGCGGCGAAGCAAGTGCGTCTGCGGCCAGGTCGCAAGGTGGTGGAAAGACTGGTGGTGGATCTAGTACTACTGAGGGAGTGACTACTGAGAGTAAGTATTCTGACCTTGTCTGTGGTTTTTGTACTTTCTTGTGTTCTGTAAGTTGATCCTTGCTTTGGTTGTTTTTAGGTCACAAGCGTAAACAGCCGGAGACTGTTGAGGAGGATGTAGCCGGTGGTCCGTCTCCTAAGCGGGCGGCGATAGGTGGTGGTGATATTGATCCGCCACAGGGTTTGGAGCTCGATCCCCCGCCGGTGCGTGAGCCGTTTTACAAGAAGGCTTTGAAGAAGCTGAGTAGTAAGTATTTTATAATGCGTCCTTTTGTTTTGTTATGCCGATAAATTCTGTCGAGTCTTTAATACATCCTTCTTATTTGTCTGTAGGTTCTATTCCTCCGTCTGTAAAGTAATACCAGGAGGAGCGAAAGAAGAAGTTGGAGGAGGAGCGGTCCCGGGCTGAGGCTGCACGTCAATCGGAGGTGACACGCAAAGAGGAGGAGGAGAAGCGCGCCGCTGAGGCCGCTTTGAAGAAGAAGGAGGAAGAAGCCCGGGCTCTCCAGGTTGAGGTGGAGCGCAAGCGGGCAGAAGATGCTCGCTTGGCTAGTTTAGCTGAGAAGGAGGAGGAAGAGCGCAGGCTGGCGTTGCTGAAACAGCATGAGGATCTGGTGAAGATCAAGCAGGAACAGGCCCAAGGGATGGGCGTTCAGGGTGGTGATGGCTCGCGGACCGAGCCCGCCTTTGTTGACTTGGGTGAGAGGGACGTACTGGAAACGTCGCCTCAAGGAGTTGGGATTGATGATCCCAAACTGAAGAAGATTGAAGGCGTTGCAGCGTCTTCGAGTGCTCCTGCCTTTAGGTTGGACGCTCCGGTTTATACGCCCGGGTGGCGTATAACCGAAAGTTGTCGTTTCCTCAACCCGTTCGTGGCTGAGGAATTCGTTAGCTATGCGCTGCCTCCGGCTGAGGGTGCGCATCATCGTTCTCAAAACCGGGGTACGCTTTTCTTAGATATGTGTATGAATCTAACACAGACTCTGGGAAATTTTGACGCCCTTAACCGGGGAGAGGGTGAGTTTCTGGATGAACAGGCGGCGGTTGCGGGTGAAGCCGACCGCCTGGCTTGGGAGAAGGAGGTATACGAGTCCACGCGTAAGCGGCGTTTGGAGCAGGTTCGGAAGCTAGAGTCCGATCTGCGTCAAAAGGATGCTGATGCGGCGGAAAAGCAAAAGAACTGGGCCAAGTCGACGGCGACCGTGAATACGGAGCTGGAGCGTCGTCGTCAACTTGTGCAGAGGGCTGAGACTGCGCTTGCAAAGCAGAAGAAGGTAGCGGCAGCGAAGGCCAAGGAGGTGGATGAGTTTTCCTCTAAGTATGCCACCGTAGTAAGTGACCTGAAGGCGAAGTATGCCGTCGTGGTGAGAATGACCACTCGGGTATCTGAGCTGGAAGGTCAGGTTAATGATCTTGTTAAGGAGAGGGAGGCGTGGCAGCTTGAGAGGACTTTGATGCTTGATGCGCAGAAGGCGTACTGTGAGAAGTCGTTGTGGATTATGTCTGATGGAATATCTGCCGTAAGTTGTTCTCTTTATTTTGTTATGTCTTTGTTTCATCCTTTGTTTTAACTTATGTACCTGATTTTGTTGGTGCAGGTCTTTGATCGCTGCTGGAATGAGCCGAAGATGGGTGAGCAGGTTGCGGAGCTGGTCGATCCTGCGCGTACAACGGGTGTGCACAGTGGTTGGTTGGAAGGGTATTTGGCTGCCAAGGATGGGGCACCGGTTGAGGAGCAGCCCTTCCAAGATGTGAACACCGACCAGTTGCTGATGAAGGAGCTTGAGAAGCTCGAAAGGATGGAGTTTCCGGTGCTTCAGGTTGTAAGGCAGTGCTTGGCGGATCCTGACCCCATTGCCCAGTTTAAGCGTTGGGTTGAGGAGTCCGAGCGTGCCGGGCGCGAGCGCGCGGAAAAGCGGAAAGAGAAGGCTGGTGAAGCTGGTAGTTCGGGGACGACCCATGAGCCTCCTCAGTAGGTTGTTTTTGTGTAAGCTTTGTTTTTCGTTTGTAAATCTAACCTTTCACTGAAATGAAATACTGCGTTTTGGTTTTGCTTTTGTCTGCTCTGAGTGTTTTCATGCGATAGGTTGCCGTATGTATGGAGGGTAGATTGGCTTCATAGGTTACAAGTAAACTTAGAGTCCATTGTGTAGGGTAAATTAACTACACAATTTAGGGCTAAAGATTTGTTGTTTCTTAGTTATGAAGGGTAAATTAACTTCATAAGTTAGGAATATGGCAAATCTTTGGCGTCAAGTCTTATGAAGAGTGAATTAGCTTCATAAGTTAGAGGTAAAGTAATGGGTTTGTGCTTGTAGACAAAATGTAAGGTGGCGGAGCGGATGATTCGAAAACTGAAAAATTTATAAGTAGCATGGGCGCAACTGCGCTACATTCCATGATCTAGGTATGGGTGTGCCATCAAGTCTTTCTAGCGCGTATGCCCCTTTTCCTAGTACTTGTTGAATTTTGTATGGCCCTTCCCAGTTGGGCGCAAGCTTTCCTGGGCGCTCGGAGTGAGACGCGTAGTTGTCTCTCAGGACGTAATCTCCAATGTCGAATGCGCAAGCTTTAACTTTGGAGTTATAATAGCGCTCCAATTGTTTTTTATAGTTTGCCTCGCGTATAGCGACGATATCGCGCCTTTCGTCTATGAGGTCCAAGTTGAGGCGCAGTTCTCTGTCATTGTTTGTGTGCGCGGTGTTGAGGACCCTTGGCGATGGGAATGTTATTTCTGCGGGTATTACGGCCTCAGAGCCATAAGTTAGGCTGAAAGGGGTTTCGCCTGTGCTGGTCTTTGTGAGGGTGCGATGTGCCCATAAGACGTGTGGGAGTTCATCCACCCAACCTGTTCGTTTGGATCCGAGGCGAGTCTTTATGCCTTCGACTAGTGACCTGTTGATACATTCTACCTGACCGTTGCCTTGAGGGTGGGCGACGGATGTGAAGATCTGGCTGACGCCTAGTTGTGTTAGCCAGGTTTGGAGTTTTTTGTTTGCGAACTGCGTTCCGTTATCTGTGACGATTTCCATAGGTAGGCCGAAGCGGCAGATGATGAATTCCCAAATGAATTTTTTGATCTGCTCGGCGCTGATTGACGTGAGTGGCTTGGCCTCTACCCATTTTGTAAAATAGTCGACGGCGACGATGAGGTACTGTATCTTTCCAGGGCCATTGTGAATGGGCCGACTAGATCGATAGCCTATTTCTGGAATGGCCAGGCGGCAGTGACTGGGACCAGATCGTTTTTTGGGCGCAGGGTATTTGGTGCGTGTTGCTGGTAGTTGAAGCATGTGCGCAAGATTTTGACGGCGTCTTGATGCATTCCGGGCCAGTAGTATCCGGCGTTCATAATCTTGGCGACGACCATTCTTGGGCCCGCGTGGATGCCGCATATGCCTTGGTGGATCTCCTTTATAACGGAGGCGGCCGTCGCGGTATCCACGCATCTTAGGAGTGGGCCGAGATAGGAGCGTCGGTATAAGACTCCATTCATGAGTTGGTAGTGCTGGGATTTATATTGGAGTTTTCGGGCCTCCGCTTTTTGAGGTGGTAAGGTTCCTGTCACTAGGTGGGCTTGGATGGGGGTCATCCATGACCCGGCGCCTGTTTGTGTTATGTTAACCTGTCTAAGTGGTACTGAAGGTTGAGCTAGAGTTTCAATGCATACCTCTTTGGCTATATGTGGCCAAGCAGTGGAGGCCATTTTGCTAAGTGCGTCAGCTTCTTTGTTGCCGCTTCGGTTGACGTGGACGATTATGCAGGTTGTAAATTTTTTGGTGAGGAGCTTGGCCTGATCGACGTATTGGGCCATGACCGGGTCTTTGGCATCGTATACGCCATTCATGTGACCTGCTATGAGCATGGAGTCGACATGGGCGTTAAAGTGCCTTGCGCCCATTTTGTCAGCCAGGCGTAGTCCCGCCAAGAATGCTTCGTACTCCGCCTCATTGTTTGTGCTTGGAAACTCAAGGCGGACGACGTATGTGAATTCTGTTTTGTCAGGGCTGACGAGGTGTAATCCTGTGCCGGCGCCCTGGTCGTTGGAGGCTCTGTCCGTGTATAGTGACCATTGTACGCGGGAGTCTGGGACGGGTTTCAGGTCTTGTTCATCTTTGCAGTCTTGGATTTTATCCGATGGAATTTCTGCGATGAAGTCCGCGAGAACCTGTCCTTTGATCGCGCGCATGGGTTTGTAGATGATGGTGTGTGCGCCTAGCTCGATTGCCCATTTCGCTAGGCGGCCTGAGAGTTCTGGTTTGGAGAGCACGGTGTTGATTCTGTAATCTGTTAGGACATTGATTGGGTGTCCTTGGAAGTATCGTCGTAGTCGTCGTGACACATGTACGAGCGCAGGAACGAGTTTTTCCATCGTTGAGTATCTAGTTTCTGCGTCTGCAAAGGTGCGGCTAATGTAGTAGATTGGTGTGTGAACTTTGTTGCGTTCTACCAGTAGTACCGTGCCTATCGCTGTTTCAGATGCGGATAGGTACAGTGTAAGTGGTTCCTTTGGTAGAGGCGCTGTTAGAGTTGGTAAGTAAGTCAAACACTGCTTCATTTCACGGAAAGCCACTTCCGCTTCTGGGGTCCAGCGGAATTGTGTTTTCTTCAGTACATTTCGTAGGGTGTGAACAAAAGGAAAAGACTTGGAGGCGTAGTTTGATAGGAATCGGTTAAGAGCGACTAGGCGTCCCATCAGTGTCTGTACATCCTTTATTGAGTTTGGTGATGGCATGCGTTGGATAGCTTGGACTTTCTCCGGGTTTGGCTTGAAGCCGCCATTGGTGACAATGACGCCTAGGAATTTTCCTTCTTCGGCTCCGAAGGAGCACTTCCCCGGGTTGAGTTTCATTTTGATTTCGTGCAACTGTTCGAAGGGTGCGCTGGATGTCCATTAGCATGGTGTCTTCTTGGGTGCTTTTAATTACCAAGTCATCGATGTAAACTTCAAGGTTGACGCCGATCTGGTTGATGAAGGCATGGTCCATGAGACGTTGGTAGGTTGCGCCAGCATTCTTGAGTCCGAGGGGCATTTTGGTGTAGCAGTATACCCCTGTATCTGTTCTAAAGGCGGTTCGGTCTTCGTCTTCGTATGCCATTTGTATTTGATGATATCCTCGATATGCGTCGAGGAAGCATTTGTATTTGAATGGCGCTAGCGAGTCTACCTTCAGGTTAATCTCTGGTAGGGGGTAGTGATCTTTGGGACATGCTTTGTTAAGGTCTTTGTAGTCGACACACATGCGCCAAGATCCATTCTTCTTGAGGACCATGACAGGTTTAGCTACCCAGGTTTGGTGGTTGCATTTTCTGATGATGCCTGCTTCGAGTAGGTCATCGACTTGTTCGTTCATGGCTTTGACCCTGTCGGGGCCCAATGGTTGCTTTTTCTGGGCTACTGGGTGCGCGTCTTTGTACGTGTTGAGGCGATGCTCGGCTATGTGTCATGGGACGCCGACCATATCTGATGACTGCCAAGCGAAGATGTCTTTGTTTGCCACCAGTAGTTGTTTTAGGTGAATTCTCACTTGGGGGGACAGAGTCGGCCCCAAGGTGATGGTTTGTTTGGGGAAAGCCGAGTTGAGAACCCATTCTTCTTCTCTTAGTGAGGGTGGCGGTGGCGGCGCAATGTCTTCAGCCGGCTCAGTTGTCATGAGGCATTTTTGGTTGCCTCAGATGTATGCAATCCCCGTGGGTGTTGGAAAACCCATGGTTTGGTGAGGAGTTGATGCGGTAGAGTTGAAGTTTGCCAGACCTTGTCTGCCCAGCAGTATGTCGTATGAGGAGGTGGCTGGGATGACGTGAAAGGTGCAAGTTTCTGAGCGGGTGTGTGTCCCATCGTCAAGTGTGACTTCAAAGTCAAACTTACCAATGGGGTGGATTACCTCGTTGAAGAAACCTGCAATTGGTGCATCTGGTTGCAGGCGTGCTTTGTCTTCATCGTCAAGTTGATCGAAGCACTGTTGGTACATGATGTCGAAGCTGCTTCCGTCGTCGCACATCGTCTTGTAAGTTCGGTAATGCCTGAACAGTGCTGTGATGGTGAGTGGAGTTGTTGATTTTGCACCCCCTGGTATTGTTGGGATGATGACTTGAGCCTCCTTCCAATTTCCGACTGTCGCGGCTTCTGGTTGTTGCGCCGTGTTCGTCATATCAGAGAAGTTTGTTTTCCGCTTGGTGTTGCGCATCATATTGCACTGTCGGTTGTATGCGCCACGGATGTGGTGTGTTTTGATGTATTTGATGGCCTTGGCGGGTTCGTCTGGCCGGCGTGCGCCGGCGTAGACATTCTTGACCAGATTGGCCAACTTCCCGGAGCGTAAGGCCGCCTCGATCTCCATCTTGAAGCTGTAGCAGTTATCGGTGTCGTGACCCACGTCTTTGTGGAAATCACAGAATCTGGTGGTGTCAACGTTTTTTCGTTTTGTGCCCATAGGTTTTGGGATTTTGAAGGTTACCTCTCCAGTTGAGAGGACTTGTGACAGCACCTGGGATGGTGTTTTTGTAAGGGGGTCCAGTCTTGGTTCCGGCGGCCGCTGTTGCGCTTGTCGCGCGTTTGTTTGTTGCCAATTAAGTTTAGAGCGTCGCCGGAGGTTGAGTATCGACCTTCGTCGGTGGAATCTGAGATGCGGTTCCAGACAGATGCTCGGTTGTTGCCGCGGCTACGGCTATTGCTGGAGCTCCCACGTTGGTGTTGGCGCATTGTTTTTTGGTTGCCCGCATATAGCTTGGAAATGCAGACAACTTCTTCCCAGGAATCTGGGACGCCATCTTTCCCTTGAAGGGTGTGTTGAAGGTCGTCGTCGTTGACGTTGGCCAGGAAAGAGGTCCGAGTTGCCTCGTCCCCCGTTCCTAACTGGAGTGCTTTTTTATTGAACCGCACAATCAAGTGCTCGAGCGGTTCAGTGTCTCTCCGTTTGCACAGAGAGATCTGGCTTTTGTCGCGCTTGTGGCGACGCTGCTCGCTGAAATGGAGCGAAAATTTGTCGATCAGCTGTTCATAGCTGTCGATGCTTCCGGTGGGGAGGTTATCAAACCATACCCTGGTAGCTCCAGTAAGTGTCTGAGCGAACATGTGGCACCAGACGGGTAGGGTCCATCCGATGACGGCCCCGGCTTGATTAAAGATGCCGAGGTGGTCGTCGGGGTCGGTAAGACCGTCATATATTCTGACGTTGGTCGGAAGGCGTTGTCGCGGCGGGATTGGTGCTTGAGATATGCGCTGGGTAAATTTGGACTTGTCCGCGAAGGCCGTTGGCCTGTAGGGGAGCGACAGATTTGTGGTGGCGTCATGGTTGTATCTATTTAAGCGTTCCCGCCTGTGATACGGGCTATGGCGGTAGTCCCTGGAGGCATCATCCTCCCATGAACTTTTGTCATAGTCGTCATTGTCGAACAGGTTGCGCTCTGTACGGGCCTGGTCCGCATGGGGTTGCCCTGGACCTTCCCCGTGACGGGCGGCAGTCGTGAGTCGTTGGGGTTGTTTTGAGGAGGAACCCATGATTGCCTTTCCGGTGAGTCAGCGACGCTCCAGCTGTGTGTCCAAAATTTGTTTAAAGCGTTCGTACCAGTCATTATTCAAGGCGTCGATCTCCTCTTCGGTTGGAGGGGTTGGATCGACGGCCTAGAATTCTAGGTTTCTGGGTGTAATGACAGGGTGTTGCTGGTTGTCGTGGTCTCCCGATGTTGGGTGAGACCCTGGGGTAACATCGGTGATGTCTTCGACGACCCCGGATGGAGTAAACACTCTTGGAGGTGAGGTAGTCATTTTTTCAATGTGGGTTAATGGGTATGTTTGGTTTAGCTGTTTTGTTTAGAGTAGTTGTGGAATACCACAGATGGCGCCAATGAAGAAACACGAATCCTGGATTATCGATCAGACGCTAATCCGAGGAGTGATTCTACGGTATTTTGTAAAGAGAGTGTGTTTATAAAATACGTGAGGGTCTAAGGGTAAGACCAAGGAGTTTAGGAGACTACCGATTAGAAGAGCCGAGCCTCTAAAAGTTAGTGAAATAAACAAGGGGTTGAAGAAGGTACGAAAGAGTTCGTATGCTTCTTGAGTGAAAGTATATCTGATATTAGATGCCAATAAAAGGAGAAGGAGCTCCTCCTTTTATAGTACCTGGCTATCATACTTTCTCAGCCCATCCTCTACCCTTAATGGGGCCCAGGTAGAGGCGTCTCCATAATCCGGCCCAAGTCCTTAAGCCCACTTGGTGCAAGTGGGTTTTGATAAAAAGGAGAAAGTGAAATGCTAAGGGGGGATGTTACCGTCCTGACGGTTGGTACACGTGGCGCCTATTGAGTGGACGCTGATGGTCGGCGGACACGCGGCGCCCGCCTATTGGTAGACCGACGGCGGTGGGTAGTCGTACCTTTCTTGGACTTCGAGACAGGTTGAGAAAGTCTGCTTGTCAAGAAGATATCTTGGCTGAGAGGCCGCCACGTCGTCGTCCTTTCTGCATGTCAGACTGAGAGCAGTCTCTGATTGGAGAGGAACTCTAACGGGCCGCCTGCTGTGTCAGAGATATTTCGTCTGGGGCAGGGGTGAGTCCCAAGGCTGCCCCAAAAGTTATCTTCCAGTTGTGTTGGCGAAGCTTCCTTTGGCTTGTTGGGGAAGCTTCGGAGCATGTTGAGTCCGCTGACGTAAAACGGGCGGACGATGTTGCGCCTGGCGTCGGTTGGGCGCCAGGGTGTACCGCCGACGTAAAACGGGCGGGTAGTGCTGCTTCTGGCGTCCGTTGGATGCCAGCTGTATTGCCAACGTAGAACGGGTGAGTGGACGCCAGACGTTCCGCTGACGTAAAACGGGTGGATGGACGCTAAACGATCCGCTGACGTAAAACGGGCGGATGGACGCCAGACGATGCCGGTTCTAGTTGAGCGATTGTATGGTATTTATAATGTTTTGATACAATATCTCTTCAAAATGATGTCTAAAAGCTACAACTTGAAAACATAACAATCAATTACTATAAGCAATCCATACTAATACTTTTCATATGTACAATACAATAAACACCTAATGTACAAAAACAATTATGTAACAATCACAACAAATATAAGGCTTCACCAACATACTTATCCATGACATTTGTAGAAGGATTTATTGGCGTGGTCACAATATAATTTGATGGCAGTTCGCATGTCAGTGCCATCAATGGATTATTGATAGCGGAACACCGACGAACGTCCTAGTGGGTATATTATTTGTTTAAAATTAAATAAATAAATTGTTTTCGATTTCATGTAAGTAACAAGTTCCAAAAAAGTACTCGAAATAAAAAAAAATTGTTACAATCAGTTATCAGAATATGTTTTTTAAGTGGTGGACCTAAATCCTAACTGATGTCGACACAACACTAATTCCATAGCGCTCGTTTTAGAGCAGTCCTTTCCTTTGGAACTTTATTTGTGTCATCTCCCACTTTGTGATCATTGTCATGTCTCATGTTGCCTATATATCACCAATTCACCACCGATTTTTGATATAATACTATACAAGTAACTGAAACATAAATGTACACATTATCAAAACTACCTCACATTTATTTTTTATTTTTTTTTTAAATTTGTTCTTAACCTGACGTTGTTTACCCTTTTCGTTATTCTAAGGAGTATTGAATTTAAATAATCTTAACTATATCGACTATTGACAGCCACCAGTCCCATCTTTTAACATATTTTCCACCAACGGACCATATGTAATTGAAAAACTAAGAGAGAACTTGACACACAAAAGGAATTTGGCATTCAAGCATGCCACATTTGCTTGGACTGAGGGCGGCCAATAGCTTATTGTTAAAAGGTGAATAATTTGTTAGCCATGGTTCGATAGTGGGCAATATGTTAAAAGGTGGGACTGCCAACAAACATTTTGTTAGTTGACACCGGCGACGGCCAATAGCCGATAGTTAGGATTATTAAAATTCAATACTCCTTATTCTATTAATATAATGTAATTCTTTGCTTAATCTCGATTATATGAACCTGTCTAACAATATTGATACTAGTAATGATATTGATTTTTCCTTTTACAATTGCTATACCAAGTGCTGGTATCGTACCAAGCCTATAACGAATTGACCTGATATCAACCGAAAGCCCATTGTTATGTGTTTATTCTCGCTGTTAATAATATATGTAATGCCTTACAGAGTCTCAGATATACCATTGAGACATACTTTTTTAATCTATTTCCAATACAAGTTTTGTTCAAAGTCGAGCGAATCAAATATAATTGGTTTATATCATATTTACGGTGACGAACCGAGTTGATATTGTCTGAACAACTTTGTTAGTAGTACCTATATTTGTTTTTATGGTTTCCGTTATGCATTTCATTGAAAACGGAGTTATATTCGCAATAAAATATTTGTTATATCATAAGCTATAGCAAGTGATAGTATTGTACCGTTACCATGACAAACCGAACTTATAATGCCCCAACAATACTGCTACCACAATGATTCCGACCGAACAACATTGGTATGAGTCTCAGTTCTATCAGACTATTACTGATACTCGTTTGGATGGATTTCCATCAATGTGCATCGTGTGTCGATATTCTTTTGAACACACACCGTGACTTTATTTTTAAGAATTTACTTTTGGTTGCAATATCGAAGGTTGATAGTGTATTGGTACTGTAATAAGGTGTATCAATACTGACCGAATTGTCGGCTAAAAAGAATTCCATTGGTAACTAAAGAGAAACATATATTATTATAGCATATTGGTTGATTGTTTTAATAATGTCACTAAGTCCACTTGCCTTAGACGAGGAACCATACTAATTCCATCTCATGCAATTATGGAGCCATACAACCAGGAAATAGCACACAAGTTAGTATCGTCTGACATTGGCTAAATAATTGTTTAATGTTGCATCTTGTGCACACCAACTCTTCTTAGTTGTTCTTTAAACTGGAAATAAGCAAGTTTTATATTCAGACTTGTACGGTTCCAAACTTGAAACAAAACTGCACTAAGATAGTAAAATGCATTTTCTAACATGTATTATTTAACCGGATACATCTTTAACCTACCAAAATCATATATAGAACTGCATTTTTATATAATAATCGGTTAGTTTTAAACTCCTCTCCTTTGAATTTAAGTCGCATTTAGGGGGGGGGGGGGGGGGGGGGGGGCACTGGCGTAGCTTAGTTGGGGCCGGCGGGGACGGCCGACCCCCCCGAATTTTTGCGTAGAAGTGTCGATTATATAGTATTCGTATAGAAAATTTTGGAAATATAGGGTTTCGACCCCCCAAAACTGGTTTCCGACCCCCCGAAACTAGTTACTTCTGACCCCCGGTGACTTCCGACCCCCCGAACTTTCGGGTCAAGCTTCGCCACTGGGGGGGGGGGGGTCGAAGAGGCCCAGTCTAACGTTCTTGTTAATGAGTTATCTGATGTGCATCTGGCTGAAGGTTATAATAAATGGAAATGGGACTTTGATTTGCAACCTGGTTGTTCATTTGGAGTGCTCGAAATGAAGAACTTTTTGTAAATTTCTTTTTTTAAGAGTATTGGATTTAAATAACCCCTCAACTATCAGTTACCGGCCGTCACTAGTTCTAACTAACGAAATATGTGTTGGCGGTTTCACCTTTAACATATTGTCCACATTTTAACAATAAGTTCTTAGCTGCCACCGATCCAAACTAGATGTCGCGTGCTTGTGTGCCAAATTCCCTCTTGTGTGTTAAATTCTCTCTTAGTTTCTATTAGTTATGATTCATTGGTGAACAATATGTTATAAGGTGGGGTCCGGACTTAACATTTATAAAATTTTCGGATGAGAACGTGTAATTTTACACTACTGAGAAAAAAACGGTGGGGGACGAGGCACCCCAGCCTTCAAAAGGCTTTGCCCATGATTAGAACATTTGAAGTTGAAAGAGTACGGGTTTATGGATATATGAGACAGTGAACTAGAAGGAACAGGTCCGTCGAAACGGAGATCATGAGCGTCTAATTCTAAACAGATCATCAATCCCGAGTCTCTGATCAGATTTTAAATAGGCGGCAAATCTTAAATTCAGATATATATAAAAAAACTTTTATCCCGAATATTATTGGACTATTTGCTAGATTATTGAATATTAGATTAGACTAGTGGGAATGCCCACGTGCTGCTGTGGGTACTTAGGTTTTTTGTCGCAAGTTACGCAAAAAGAATAGAAATGTGCACACTATGTTTTAACATGTATTCGTAGAAAGAAAAGAAAAGAAATGTGCACCACCACTTACAACTGATTGCAGTTCACCACAAAAACCATGTACTCATTATTGAACAAATCTTAATAAACCAAAGGTATGTTATTGTAACAGACCAATATGAACATAAACTTCACTCTTGTGTAAGTTGTCCGGTCATTGCATATCTACATAACCGTGCCATTGAAGACACATTGCTAAATGATAAAGTTCATTTACATCACAAAAGCATGTAGTAATAATATGATATTGTATACACTATCATATGAAGGTCACTGTCCATTTAGAAATTAAAAGTTGTGATTTTTAAGTTTGTAATAGACTTGCCCAACCTGACCCAGCAGTTAAAAAATTGCCCAATGTAGCCAATGAGCCGAACCATCCCGTCCACTTTACCGCTGGGTAAACGCATATATATGAAAAGGGTTTATAATATAAGTATTATTATGGCACACGATAGCCAAAAATTCCCAAAACACGAGTAGAATGCAAGTGTACAGCCATATCGGGGTGATTGTTTTGAATGATTGAAAATCGGCAATCTTGGCTCTTAAATCCTCAAATATCAACACATTTCTAGACTTAATATCTCTGAATTACTTAAGGATGGACCTTGTCATGCAAATAATCCAGTCCCTTTGCTGCATCAACAAAAATCTTAACCTGTTGCACCCAATCAAGCACGAGCCTCGGTTGTGCTCCTTGCAGACCCTTCCTACGTGCATGTATATATGCATATTATATAGATTTTAAACCCAACACCAATTATATTTTAACTTATATATCCGTTAATTTAAAAACGAAAACAAAAGTGCAAACAAGTGTTCGTTTAATGCAATATGTCATATAGAGATCCCGTGGTTGCAAATTCATAAGCCAAGACACGTGTATTTTCTTCCACATAGCTCAACAGGATTTTTGTGCTTCAATGTTGAGACCATGACAATCTTGAACCGGAAGACAAACATTATAAAGAAAAGAAAAGGATAACCTCAATTTGAATAGAAATAAATATACATATATAAGCAAATAGCCAAGTCGTATTGTGGTTTATTATGGGTCAAACGACGCCTTTACCCCTTACATCTTGGCAACAATTGAACCCATTGCGCATAGGGTGCACACTAATTACTATTAATTAATGTGTCAATTACAATAAAAGAAGTTATAGGGTCAACCTCTAGCTACATATCCTAGTACCTTTCAAATGAATGCTAATTACTTACAGCTCGAAAGTTACATGCTGGTAGATAATCCTTCAATTATAGGGTCAACCTCTAGCTACGTATCCCCAGCCACCACTCCTCCAGCTAAGGCTCCAATTAGGATGTTTCCACAATTCTACCTAAAAATTTAAATATTTAAGGACCGTTCAGATATGTATTTGAAAAAGTGATATTGTTATATTAAATACCAAAAATCAAATAATCAGATAATAACTTGGAAAAAGCACATCCAAACACCCTCATAAAGCTAATAGTGGATTTTTTTCTTAACGAGATTGTATGAACTGGAGATAAGACTTTGGGAGACTTTCTGCTTGTTAGAATTGTTTAGCTAAATAGAACACATCGATCTTGTATGAATATAATCAATACTTTGTAGTGACAACAATATATGAGTTAACAAACCATTAGAAGCTAAATGATTTATTAATTACCTTCTTTGCGCAACCTTTGGCTGTGGACCCTCATGCTAAAAGCTTGGCATTGGGTTTACCTTAAATAATTAACTCTTTCTGAGTTGCTTCAGGTTTGCTTCATATTCTTCATTTTTAACAAAAAATATGAACTTCATATTGAAAATGGATGAAAAAAATTAACTGATAAAGGTCATAGAAATTTTACCTTGGTTCTTGCCTCCCATTGAATTCTCTACCTCCAACGCTTATTGTTTCTCTAATTTGGAATAAAACTGAAACAAAAAAGAACTAATATATGTGTGTGTGTGTGTGTGTGTGTATATAAGGCAGGGGGGAGTTGGCATCCTTATAACATCTTTTAAGATATGTTAACAGGCCAAAAGATGTTAGCGTACATGTTTAAATTGGTCGGTCAAGTAGATTAGAAACATTTTTGTTAATAATTGGTGTAACATATATGGTTTTGTACTTTTTTTCATTAAAAATACACTTTTGAGCTTTTTTTTTTTTTTCCTTTTTACTATTTCCAAACTAATTATCATTTACATGTTTGTAATCCAAGACAATGATCGACTAGCCATTTTTTGGTAATTGAAGTACGTTTCATTGGTGAAGATGAGTTGTTCACATATACTGAATCATCAAGAACAAAGACTGGACTTGGATATATTTGAAATAATAATTTTCAGACCATGGAATTTCTCCTACCAAAGCAGATCAATAAAAGACTATACCAACCTTAAATTTTTTAAACAAATAGACAATCCTTTAACCAATACCTAATGAACGACACGTATATCATATCATCAATCTATCATAAAACGCCTAAAAATTAATTAACTAATAAAAGCTATAGAGCCTAATTTCATGTAATCATCATGATTAAAATTGAAAACAAAAATGATTCAAAAGAAACGACTCATTGGTTTTGTGGCTAGCAGGGTGATTCCAGAGAGTGTGTAGCTTTGATGTAGCTCTCTGTGGAATCAATAAAAGAGTATTATAACGTGTATTTTAACAAAAAAAAGTTATCAAGAAACAATTAATATACATAAGTTACGGATCCTACTCAATGAAATCGTAGCTTACATTTGTAATTGAATACCCTAAGACGAACCTGCTCAAGAAAGGAGGAATTAAGAGAGCAAATCCGAACTTAGTTTCCATAGCCTTCCTCGCCAGACTTGCTCCAATGATTGAAGGATATTCGTGGGGTGTTGTTTCAGTTGACTAACATATTCATAAATGTTAACACAATGGCTCACAAGAGCATATAGGCACGGATAATCCAAATCCTTCCGTGTATTTTCAAGCTATAACTTAAATAAGAACTCACCACACAGATTCTCTTATCTTCAACATAGTTATAACAGCTCCAGCAGGACCCTCACCAAGCTTGAAGAAGACGTTGCCAACTATGTAATTCAAATTAATATAATCCAATAATATGTTCTTTTTTATGTACACACTTTACCTCAAACGGATACAGAGCTTTTCACGAAATTACTTCAATTTATGTTCATTTTTGGGTGGATTGGAAATTGATATGAACAAAAATTAAAAAGAGCAACAAACAAAAATGAAAATAAGATTAAAGAACCTGTGAATCTGAACAAAACCTAAAAACCAAGAAAATTCAGATAGAAATAAACGTGTTTCAATTTCACTCTTTTTTCGATCAACCATCGCCTGAACACCAACGCTGCTCGCCCGGTCGAAGAATCCACACCGCCGCTCCTCCAACCTACTACCATCAAAACCCCACCATGGAGTCGTCTCTGTCACCACCACACATTGTCGTCGCCTGAAACGACACCGCTACTCGTTGCTACCACAAACTATCGCCGCTAAGTGAAAATAGAAGCGCTAGGGTTTTTTTAGAGAGATTATGTTTTCTTCGATGGGGAATTGAGAGAGACGATGTATCTTTGGTGCTTTTAGGGTAAATCAATTGTCCTTGTACATGACAATTATAGCCATAAAGAAATAAAGGGAAGAAGTGACAGTTTGATAGATGCAATTGAAGAAGGGGTGGGGGATTAATTGTGAATAGGGGTAAGAAGGGGATTAGAAGGGTAAGATGGACTTTAACACATGAATGAACATAATGGGAAAACATGTAGCGTGATTATCTTCTAGGGGCATTTAGGAAAGAAAAGTGGTAAAATTTAAGAAATTGTAAAGAAACCCTTGGTATACCATCTTAACTTTTGACAATTTGGACATATTAATTGCTCATGCCTTCTCCAAGGGCCGACCCAGAGCATGGTCCGGGTGGTCACCGGCTCAGGGCCCGACCCTCAAATGGGCCCAAACGTTTTTTAAAAATATACACATATATACATTAAATTCTATATTTAGGATATATATTAGTGTTTTATACATTAAAGTCTTGTTAGGGAAGCTGGAAAAACCATTCTAATTTAGGGGTGGTGGTGCAGCTTGTTGCCCGCCTACCTAACATCCTTATGTAATTTACTTGGTTAATAACTACTATTTATATTAATTTAAAAAAAAATAGTAATTTAATGTAGAGGTCTCAAGTTCAATCATTGGCTCAGCTCTAGCATCATATTCTTTTTTTTTTTTTAATTCAATCCTCTTTACAAAATTTTGGGCCCAATTTTTTTTTCGTCCAAGGCCTAAATTTTTTGTAGTGTTCTCGGAGACGGCATTGCCTTCTTTTTATAATGTAGTATAGATTATCGATTAAAGGTTTATGTTTTTTCTTTTATTGTTTGTGTATTTGGTACTTTGATAGATTATTTGATTTTCTTTTTCTTTAGTATTTTAGCCTATTTTGGAATAATTTATAAACGTTAGCTTGAAACTTACTGATTGATTGTGTTTAACTTTGTAGAGTTAGGAAATATGAATGTGATGGAATGGTTTCTCAAAATTTAAAAAAAGAAAAGTGCATGAATAAAAGAGAGTAAATATGATGCGAGAACGTTTTAACTTATTAGTTTTTTGTGATATTCTTTTCTCAGAACATATAGTAATATAAAGTTATGACAAGTTCTCATAATATGTAGATATTGGAGTTCAAATATGATTATATTCAAATATTAATATAGTGTGTCATTTTGTTAGACCACATATAAATTGGAATTTAATAATATTAGCTTTAGCTTATTAGTCAAGATTAATCCAAACTCAAGAAATGTTTACCACTATCTCTAACTTTGAACATATTTTTCTTCAATCATCTCACACTAACTGAAAGTTATCCTTGTTAGTTTTTTCTGACGTGAACTGTCACATAAGCAATTCATATTATCAAAACTTTAACCTTTTTTTTTTGTCATATAAGCAGTCTACTTCAGCAAAAACTAAATGGGTTAAATTTAAGTTAGTATGAAATCGTTGAAGAAAAATATGTTTAAAGTTGTGTCTGTTGGTAAACATTTCTACAGTTGAGATTAATCTCGACAAATAGATCAAAGTTAGGATTATTAAAATATATATATGGACGAGTCAAATTATATGTAATTGGTTATAATTAAATACCAAACCTCTTTATAAAAGACATACTTTAAAAAAAGTTTCTAGATCCAAAGAAGTGGCAATGAACATATTCATGTGGGATATATATGTGTTTTTTAACTTTTTTTTTTATATGAGTAGTTAATGAATACGTACACTGTTTTGACAAAACGTTTGTTGTGTATGCGCTATGACTATTCGTTTTCAAAGGTTATAATGGGACTAGTAGGACCACAGACGATCATCATCCGAGTTCTTGTGTCGTTACCATAGGGGTTGAGGACGGTCCTAACTTGACACGTGTCACTTGATCACATCATTGTGCCTGTCTTGAACAATGTCTGGGTCCATTACAACCATTATAACATTAAAACATGTTGTATATATTGTCATACAACGAACCCAACTTGTTCACGAATGGTTATGCAGAATGGAACAACATGATAAAAACACGACTTTCTATTAACCAAGTTTAGTGAATCACAAATTGGTGGTTTGTGAACTCATTAGTAGTCGTTTTAAATGTTTGTGCAATCGGTTGTCATCCCACTAAGAGGACATAATCACCTAAAAGATATGTTAAGGAAAACGTCAATATATAAAATACTGGTGAGTTCACATGTAAGCAGCACAACACGTTTAAAAACCAGTGCATGTAACTTGAATAATAATAAGTATTGATACATAGGGGTAGTTACTCCCCTAAGTTTATGGCGTCCCCTAGGCCCATAACCAAACCATGACAAAAATTACCTTGGACGTTGTTCTTTGATCCGATAACTAGTTCAGCATACAATGCACCCCACGAAACTAACATTATCGGTTCAGGGCGGGCCTCATCGAGCACCAATAGTACTACTTACATATACCTCCGGCTACTTAATAACGTATTATTTCCGGCAAGCAGCGACACCCACATGGGTCCCCCTTAATGGAAACAATTTGTTATGAAAAAACGGCGAGGGTTTGCCACAAACGGCTTACCATTACCCAAGTACCCGTTATACTTAAACATATTTCCCATGTCACAACACATTTTGAAACATATCTTTCTCCTAAGATTAGTAGCATTAAAAACGTAAAAGGGGCCGTTAACCTCACCTCAATAAGTAGGGCTGTAAACAAACCAAACGTTCAGTGAACCGTTCGTGAAATGTTCGGCGGGAAGTTCGTTTGTGTTCGTTCGTTTAATAAATGAACAAACACAAACAAGAAATTTTGTTCGCTTAGTTAAACAAACGAACATGAATAGAGGTCACGTTCGTTCATTTAGGTTCGTGAACGTTCGGTAACGTGTTCGTTTACGTTTGTGTTTGATAGTTCATTAGGGTTTTTAACATCTTATTTTTAATTTAAGTATTTCAAATTTCCCAATGGTAAATTATTTACTATATATTACTGTATCACATATTAGTATTACTTTAACGATTTTGATTAACTATTATTTTTGGTGGATTAAACGAGGATTTCAAGTTTCATATGATAATTTTGTGTTTTTATTAGATATTATGTGATAAAGATTATGTCAAGTGTATTTGGGTAATAGGCCGGGTTAGTATATTTTAGGCTGACAATGTCAGTGATGAAATTTTTGAAATTTAATATGTATTAGTTTGTGCTTGGTTTTGTTCATTAATGCATGTTTTTGTTCGTTTACGTTCATTGGTGTTTGTTTGTGTTTGCTTTTGTCTGACACCTAAATTTAACATATAAAGACAAATGAGCACAAACACGTTCATTTCTTTAACAAACGAACACGAACAAAAACCTCGATCAGTAAGTGTTCATAAACAGTTCGTGAACACGTTATTTCCTTAACAAACAAACACGAACAAAAGATCTCGTTCGGTAAGTGTTCATGAACAATTTGTGAACATATTATTTTCTTAACAAATGAACACGAACAAGGCCATGTTCGTGTTCGTTTGGTTCGTTTACAACCCTATCAATAAGAACAGCGCAACAAGAACATAACAACAATCCTAGAGAATCGCAGTCGATCAAAGTCCACAACCTACAAGTGTCCTAGACGTATAAGACACTACGTCTATAGTTCGTGTTTAATCGGCAAGTTGTTTACCAAACTCTCAAAACCATTATTTAAGGTTTAAGTCCCATTTAATTCGAAAACACGCCTTAGGCCCGTTAGTGATGGATTACCCTTGTTAAGTTATAAATAACTTAAAGTTTTATAACCTATGATATTAATTCTAAGTTAGTCGGGTTCGTCACCGCGAACCTCAATCACTGTCTGATTTACAACTCACGCTATGCTCGTTATGTTACTAACATGAATTAACTGTCACACTCTCAAATTTTCACTGCGGAGTTTTACCGTGAGGCGCATGACAAACCGGGATCCAGATCCAGTCAACAGTCGAATGAACGACCTTTATATGCTTTCAAAATCATACGCAATAAAACCCAATAGTTTTCAAGTTTCAAAGTTCAACGGAAGTAGTAAATAATATCCATGCAAACCTCTCGTAAAAAGAAGTACGAGTTACCAAAACCAACATAAAATAATATAAATTGTTTGAAAAACCAAATAATGTTGTAATGCATGCAAGTGACTTCATGTGCATCCTAGCAACAAATTACCTTAACGACCTAAGAAAATCTGTTAAGTGTGTCAACAATTAAGTCAGTGAGTTCACATGTTTCAATTTAAATAAATTCATTTGTCTGTCTGTTTGTTTAAACTCACATTAGTTTACTAGTTATATCCAATATTAGCTAGACATTTATCAAGTTACTAAGCGTACATAAACCATTATTGGCAGTTGGTAGTTTGTTGCTTTTCGCCACCGTCCATTACACGGTGACAAGAGTTTAGGACAATATGCACTTGCTCAACCTCCAGTCGACACAGGCCGGGCTTGTCAAAACCAATAGATCTATTCACATATCCTTGCTTTGTTACACATACTATGGTTTATTTTGTAAGGACTTAATAATGGAAGTTACGCTATAGTAAACACGTGATATAACAGTACATGTGATCTACAATGTTCGTGTGTTTGTGTAGCATGTATTTCCTTCAATAGGAAAACAGTAAAAGGGGTCGTGAAACTCATCTTAACTTCGTGGTAACATTACATGCGATCACAACACATTCCATGCATCCTACAACTTGTATCTCATGTAAACTTTCCATATTTAGTAATATATGAAAACCAAGAACATGTAACATGTTAAAAGTTTCTATTTTAGCAAGTCCATAAATCTAGTTTGATTTTACCGAAAGTGTTCTAACACTCTTACATAATCATTACTAAGCATCTCATAGCATTACATTCATCATAGCATGCATCAATCTCAACTTCAAAATCCAATTTAATAAAGTTTCCTATTATGGAACGGTATGAACAACGGATAAAATAACGTTAATCAGACTAACATAATATCATCATAATCAACAAAATTAGATCCAAACATCATAAATCTCAACTAGGGTTTGTCAAGTTTCATCAAAACTAGGGTTTGTGATCTAGCATGTTATCTATGATTATATATAATCAAATCACCATTAAATCCATAACAAGTCCATATTAATAATTTATATAACATTAGTTATTGACAAAAAGTCAAAAATGTTTTTGATGAGATCTGGACCTAGGGTTTAGTTGGACAAGACAAGATTAAATCATAACTAAAACATGCAATGAATGAAATCACACCTCGAGCACTCCGGTTAATCGATCTTAACACGTCTTAAGTAGGGATGGCAATGGGTCGGGTTCAGGTTGGTTATCGGTGATCCCATACCCACACACGGCTATTAAATCGTGTCCCATACCTGATCTAATACCCGTCAGGGATCGAGTATACCGCGGGTATCGGGTATACCCGTTAGTGTGCTAAAAGTTACCCATTAGGATTTTTTATTACATTTTTTTACTATTATGATTATTATATAATTTATATTTATATACAACTAAAATATACACTACATATATATAAGTTTTATCATATATATTAGTATATTACACATATATACATTACATATAAACTAAAATATATATTAAACATATATACATTTGATCATAAATAAATAATACCTTCATACTTTTTAAATAGTTTCATGTATATACTTCACGACATATGTAATATAAATAATAATTATAAAATACATATTCTAAAAGAAAGTATGTTTTTCATAAAATGAACCTACAAACACAATTACTAAAATATATATATATATATATATATATAAAAAAAATTCACGGGTATGTAGTTTAGGTAACGGGTATGTGGTTTCGGGTAAGCAGTTCAGGTATCACCTAATCCCAAACCCGACCAAAACCCGCGATATTTTTTAAAACTAACCCCAAACCTGGCCCAATAACCATCTAGTTTCAGGTGTACCCGTTGGGCTCCGGTTTTTGTTGCCATCACTAGTCTTAAGCTCCTAAGATCTTGATCTTAGGCAAAAGCAGAGGTTTGGGGTTTGTATTTTTGTAATGGATGCTAGGTTTACGAGTTTATAGTGTGTTATGATGAAAATTAAGGATAAAATTCGATTTTATAACAATTAAACCGACTTGGCTGTCTCATGTACCCCTTCGCATCACGCGAAGGGTTTTAGGATTGGCTTCGCATGGCACGGCACCTTCCTGGCCTAACTGGGCCTGGTCCACAGCGTTGGGCCAGATCTAGTTATATATATATATATATATATATATATATATATATATATATATATATATATATATATATATATATATATATATATATATATATATATATATATATATATATAGGGGAGGGTTATAATAAAAACCCTCCAAAATGAGTAAACCATGTAAACTCATTTGTAGCCATTGATCTAAAGTGATCAATGGTCTAGATTCATTCTATATTATTTTAATATATTTATTAAGGTAAAGGACAAAAAAAGGGCACAATGGTCAAATGCCATTTTTCTGAAAAAGCAGATATGACAAGTGGACCCCACACATGTCACATCATCTCTCTCATACTTTTGTGACCATTGTCCTAAATCTGCCAGATACCCGTGTTACATATGTAACATGTGTTGTGTTACGTAGGTTAAAACTGAGTTGCCAGTGTATATTATTTAAAAAATGCTGATTTATTATTTTTTTTATTATACCATGTTTTTTTTTTCGTTTTATTGTACCAGCACCAAAATTGTTGCATACGTAACGATAATTAATATGGTTATAGGCATTTTGTTACTTACAAAAGTGCTAAAACCAAACAAAACGGTCATTACAAAGTGCTAAAAACTTTATTGATCAAAAAACATTCAAATGTACACAAGAATTGTTTCTTACAAAATGCTAAAAAACAAACAAAACGGTCATTACAAATCAACAAATGCTAAAAAAAAGTATCATAAATAAAAAAAATGTCTACACTTCATTCTTGATAATCATCTTCATCTTTAATGCAAAAAAAATATGCTCACCTGCAAAAATAAAACAAAAATCATCAATTTACATGTAAAAGACCCCCCCCCCGCGCTTAACGTATGTTAACCAACTGGATTACAACAAAACATACGAAACTGATACAAAAAAACATTGTTTTATACATTTAGTTATCAAAGATTATCAAACATACGAAACTGATAGCAACTTAGTTCTGCTGTTACATACGAAACAGACGCAAACATAGATTTGATCCAATGATTAGTGACTTTTGTTTTAATCAATATATAGTAAAAAAATCAGAAGCTAATTTATAACAACTTAGTTCTGCTGTTACATACGAAACAGAAACTAATTTATACCATAGTTTTGTTGTTACATACGAAACATGTGCAAAAATATAGGAAACAGATGCAAACATACATTCCACACATTATAATACTCATACAAAAATGCACATACTGGTAAAAAACAAAAGCAGACATATTGTTGCATATGTTAACAGACATTAAAATTCACCAATTTTGATTAAAAAAACATATTAAACAAAAGCAGACATATTGTTGCATAGAAAATAATCTGACTGCAAAAAACATATATGCTACACACGTAAACAGTCTAACATAACACAAAGATTATATGAAAATATAGACGATAAAAACACCCTAACTAAACAACAAGCTACTACAAACATAAAAACCCAAAACGAAAAATCATTTTCGATGTTTAACATAATACAGACAATACTTATGTACATGTGAAACAACAATTATTTACAAGAAAACAACAATTATTTACATGTGTAACAGGAAAAACACAGACAACACTTATGTAGTCTGCAGTAAACATAGAACAGAATTTGATATGCTAGAAAACAGAAAACATAATTTGACTGCAAAAAATAGATATGCTACACACGTAACAGGCTAACTAAACACAAAAGATTATACGAAAATATAGACGATAAAAACACCCTAACTAAACACAAAAATACTACGAACATAAAACACAAAACAAAAAATCATTTTACATGGTTTAACATAATAAATCACCCAAAAAAAAGAGATGCTAGTAACACACAAAAAAACAACAATTATTTCCAACTTAAAAAAAAATAAAATATTAAACCACCTAACCCCCCAACCCTCCCCCCCCCCCCCCACAAAAAAAAAAAAAACTAGAAACACAAAAAAAAGATATATATTAAACCACCTCCAAGCCCATCATCCTCTGATTCGTAATCCTATATAAGAAAAATATAGACGATAAAAACAGATGTGCTGCACATGTAACAGCCTAACTAAACACAAAGATCATACAAAAATATAGACGATAAAAACACCCAAACTAAACATAAAGATACTACGAACATAAAACACAAAACGAAAAATCTTTTTCAATGTTTAACATAATCAATCACCCAACCAAAAAAATATTAAACCATCTAACCCCCCAACCAAAAAAAAAATATTAAACCATCTAACCCCCCAACCAAAAAAATCTTTTTCAATGTTTAACATAATCAATCACCCAACCAAAAAAATATTAAACCATCTAACCCCCCAACCAAAAAAAAAATATTAAACCATCTAACCCCCCAACCAAAAAATCTTTTTCAATGTTTAACATAATCAATCACCCAAAAAAAAAATATTAAACCATCTAACCCCCAACCAAAAAAAAAAAAAAGGGATGCTAAAAAAAAAATGTTTAACATAATCAAACCATCTAACCCCCCAACCAAAAAAAAAAGAAAGAGAGCTTGCAAGAAGTGATGATGAATGAGGTTACCTTCCTCTTACTAGCCCAAGATGATGATGCAATTCCCTCGGTTATCAAAGTAACAATTTCACCTATATACAACTGAAGAGTGAGACGTTCACTGGTCATATTTTCTTCCCATAAATCCTCATATAGTCTGGACACATTTTTGTCATCCTCAAATCTGCGTTACAACCACAGAAATAACATATTATTAACATTGTAAAATATATTAAGCTCCAATGTCTGATGGAATAGAGGGCAAACTATTATTCCTTTTATATGGCCATGACTACAAACTCTGTTGTTATGCAAATTATATACGTGGTTATTATTATTGTTACTATTATTATTATTATTAACAAAAGGAATGTAGCAGGATAAAAATGGTATTATTGTATATACGTGGTGGTGGAGGTGGAGGTGGTGGTGGTGGTGGCGGTGGCGGTGGTGGCAGTGGAGGTGGCGGTGGGGGTGGTGGTGGTGGGATTAATCTTGAAGATAATGGAAGAGAGGTGAAGAGAGAGAGAGAGAGGGAGTTGTTTATATAGGAGGGGGAGAGGGAAAATTCAAATTAGAAAAAGAGGGGGAAGGGTAATTTTACTAGATTACCCTTTTTATTAAAATAATAGAGGTTGAGGTGGATTAATCTTGGCCACTAGTTAGGTTTCCATGGTTTTCTCATTTTAGAAGGTTTCCATTATCCCTTTCCCCTATATATATATATATATATATATATATATATATATATATATATATATATATATATATATATAGTGTAAGTATATGAAGAAAACCAACTTTATAGTGTAAACCATGAAAACCTATCATGTGGTTGTTATTCTGCCACATCACCTAAAGAAAAAATGTTATTATATTGTATCCAAGGGCACTCAAGTAATCCCCCCCTTGTCACTTCACCCATCAAAGTTCCATCATCGCTCTCTACATTTCTCTTTATTTCTTTCCTTTAAATTTCTCTTTCTCTCTCATTTTCATTTTTCAAACCCAAATTCAAGTTTGAATCTCTTTCTCCTTATCAAAATCCAGATTTCAAAATTCATCTACTTCAAATTTGAATTTCATAAACCCAATACACATACCCATTTCCCTCTATTCCCCCATTATCATCTAAAGCTCTTATAACCTTCATCTCTTTCTCATCATAACATGGAATGTAATATATCATCTAAACATAAGACGATGATAGGGTGAAACAACACCTAGTAAACAGTAATATTCATTGTCTTTGTTGTTTCTAGATCCTTTCTTGGACGGCGAATCTTGAGGCATCCAGCAAGGGTATGTAGTAAGTTTTTTATTGGATTGTATGTTGGAAGGATTTGTGATCTGAACTAAGTCAGTTATAGATCGATAGATAGTTAGGTTTCTAATTATAGGTTGGATCGATTTATTTTTTCTCAAATTCGTTAATTTAATTTGTTTTTGATTATAAGTAAGATCTCCAAAGTATTTAATTAATGTTTTTCTTCTTCTGATGTATTAGTGGGAGGATTGAAACTATGTTTTCCTTTTGTTGCTGATGTAATAGGGGGAGGATTGAAACCATGGTGAATGTATGGAAGGTAATTATAATATCTTTTGTGTTTTGGATATATGCACTCTATGTGTTTGATGAAATGCCTGAATGGGTTAACATGTGTTACTTCTGTTTAATATATTTGATGAAATGCCTGACTGGGTAAACATGTGTTATTCTGTTAGTATGTTAGAAGTTAATAGTGAATGTATTGAAGGTAAGGTCTTTTTTGTTTTGGATATATGGATGTCTATTTAAAGTTAATGGTGAATGTATGGAAGGTAATTATAATGTCTTTTTGTGTTTTGGATATATGCACTTAATGTGTTTGATGAAATGCTTGACTGGGTAAATAAGTGTTATTTTTGTTAGTATGTTAGAAGTTAATGGTGAATGTATGGAAGGTAGTTATAAGGGTTTTGTGTTTTGGATATATGGTTGTCCATTTAAAGTTAATGGTGAATGTATGGAAGGTAATTATAAATTATTTTTGTGTTTTGGATATTTGCACTCCATGTGTTTAATGAAATGCCTGACTAGGTTAACATGTGTTACTTCTGTTAGTATGTTTAGAAGTTAGTGGTGAGTGTATGAGAAGTTAGTTATAATATCTTTTGTGTTTTGGATATATGCACTCCATGTGTTTGATGAAATGCCTGACTTGGTTAACATGTGCTACTTCTGTTACTATGTTTAGATGATGAGTTGTTCACACCGTTTAACAACTCATCTATTGTTTTGCAGTTAATAACGAAGACCCCCCACCGGTTATGTTATCATATGAAGTCCAACGAAGCCAAAAAAATATGTAGAAAACCTTTTGAATAACGTCTTCTTTTTGGTATTCAATTTATAGAATTACTAGATTTATTTTATTAAAGTGGTCAGTAGTTTGTAATGATACTTTGTAATAACGTGTGTTAATAGTTTGTATGCTTTATTTCTCAGTAAACTTATTAAGTTAAAGTGGTCAATAGTTTGCAATAATACTTTGTAATAATGTGGATTACCAAATAACACCAAATAACACGTGTTAACCTCTCATGCAACATTAACACATGTTATCCATTCCATGCAGTTCATTTGAATTCCTGGGTAGGTTTATCTCTTTTTTCAATAGTTTATAATGATAGTTTGTAATAACGTGTGTTAATAGTTTGTATGCTTTTTATTTCCTAGTAAACTTATGAAGTGAAAATTATAGTGGTAAGCAAGATAGGGTAACATATGTTAACAACAGGCAACTCATAGATACCTTTGATGCAATCTTTTTTTCATAATTTTTTGATTCACCAGAAAGATGGGAGGGCATGTGAGATGGGATAACACATGTTACAAAACCTTCATTTGTGCCTAGTAAACTTCTACTCTTTTGGTGACATATTCTGCCTTAACATGTGATGTGCAAATATCAAATATTTATATAACCCTATAATGGATGGTTGGTGTTAGTTTCCGTATGTGGTCCACTGTTAAACATATGTTATTCCTAACACATGTTATCTTATGATGTGTTAACATGTGTTATCACATCTCGCATACCCTCCAATCTTCTTTTGGAATCGAAGAATTATAATAGGAAATCCATAAAAGGGTTTGAAAATGGCGACGCAGTCGATCAAAACATACAACAAAAGGGTAAGAGCAGACAAACAAAAGGGACAACTAAAAAACTAACATGTGTTAAATGTTGCCACATGATAAGATAAGGTTCGAGCCAATAATATATACCAACCAGTAACATGGCTCATGTATTACTAATAGAAACTTAAATCAAAAGGGGACACCAAAATCGGGCCACATAGTTTTTATCCATCATGTGTTAACATGTGTTATCGCATCTCATATGACCTCCCATGTTTTTTGGGAATCAAAATAAACTGTGCCAGGAGATTGACTTACCATTCCAATAGAACATCCATAAAAATAAACTAACATGTGTTAAATGTTGTCCCATGATAAGATAAGGTTCAGGCCATTAATATGTACCAATTACTAGTAACCTTTTTTTGGAAGGTGTGTTTAAGCGGAGAATACAAACGACGCACAACCCCTCAACCCCAGTTCGAGTCCAGGCCAAACGCAGGTGTTGAATTTCTCACCCCTTAGTGCGAGTGGGGGGACTCGAACCTGAGACCAAGCCCGGGCGAGAACCTCCCTAAGGAGTAAACCCCCCCACCTCCGACCAGCTGGGCTGGACATCATTGGTGTACCAACCAGTACCCTAACTCATGCATTACTAATAGGGATTTACTAATAGGAACTTAAATCAAAAGGAGACGCCAAAGTCATGCCACATAGCTTTTATCCCATCATGTGTTAACATGTGTTATTCCTTACATGTTTATCCCATCTCATATGACCTCCCATGTTTTTTGGGAATCAAAATAAACTGTACCAGGAGTTTGACTTACCATTACAATAGAACATCCATAAAATAAACAAACATGTGTTAAAGGTTGTCACACGATTACATAAGGTTCAGACCAAATAATATGTACCTAACATGTGTTATTCCTAACGTGTGTTATCCCATCTCATATGACCTCCCATGTTTTTTGGGAATCAAAATAAACTGTACCAGGAGTTTGACTTACCATTACAATAGAACATCCATAAAAATAAACTAACATGTGTTAAATGTTGTCACACGATTACACAATTACCCTTTTTTATAATGGTGTCCATTTTTGAAGTTTTTTATGCCTAATGATATTTGAGGATGGACCGGTCGTCTTCTCCGATGGATCTATCTTCTCCAGCCACACCTCCAGGCATTTACACATGTGTAAAAAATACAATTGAACAAAACTAGACACTTACAGATGTGTAGATAAGCTGGAAAAGTGTAATTCAGAAACAAATAATGGACAGAAGGCAGTTTACACAAAAAAGCATTTACACATGTGTAAAACAAACAATTTAACAAAACAAGAAAAACAAACCTCATCACATAATATTAGAACATTGAAATAATAAAGTGTAACTGTAAATTCAAACATTAATAAATATTCAAATTCAAACAAAATGTTATATGTTTAAAATCCTAGTACATGAGCACCTTACTCAAAAATAAAACTAGGGATATAAAAACGAAGCTTCATTCAATATCAATATCTTCATCTTCTTCGCTATCTTGATCACTAATGCTCTTTCATCACAATGACTACGTTCTTCGATTTGCTTTTTTTCTTTTTGAAGGGCAGTTCCGAGAATCATGGTATGAAATTTTGCGAAATAATTTGCACTTCCTTTTATTCTTATTGACTTTAACCTTCGCTTTCTCCCCCGGACCACTCAAATGACGAGCTATATTATAATCCAGAAACAAATTAGTGACGATGAGCAATTAGTGGGTAAAACAAGCATTTAATCATGTGTGATATAACTTAACATAGGTAAAATATAAATAAAAGACATTGAACAGTTTACACATGTGTAAATTAGCTGCAAATGTGTAATCCAGAAACAAATGGTATGAACTCTTAATCCATTTTCAACATAATCTCAATGAATACAATGGGAACACCGATGATATCTGAAACTTGCTGCTAGTTTTTTACCCTCTTAGTCGCCTTGTTGCATCGTAATAAGCACGTGCCACATCTTTTGCAGTATCAAACATTCCTAGTAAGCATACACCCTATCATCAATAAAATTTGTAAACGAGTGAGTTAGATAATGAATGGAGAACATGAAATGATATGTTGAATACTCAAACTAATTTGGCTTATGGGCATTAGCACTTCACTATGGCTAACAATACTCAAACTTTAATTTTGGATTATTATTTAAACTTTATTGTTCGACTAAGCACATAAACGAAAATAGTTTAACTACCAAAAAACATGATAAGTCATCAAATGGTACAAAAAATAAACAAAAAAAACAGTAACAAGTAATTGAAAAGGCCAATTGATACCCAAAAATCATAACATCCTAAACTCCATGTATCCTTAACAAGTGCTTCATCAAAAACCAATCTTACACCTCAACAACCCAAATTTTTGGATACTTAGAATACAAAACCGTCGACATCACAACACAATGCCTAAGCATTTCGTCGAACACATAGCGTGCATCACCCATTTTTTCAAACAAACAATACATCATCATCAAAATGTTACCCACAAACCTATCAAACACAAAACCCAATTTAGATATACATCATCATCATTTGTTTTAGGTTAATCCCTATCATATATTTTAGGTCAAACGATGTAATTATTGTATGAATCTTCATATGAACATATGATGCATATCATATGTTCAGAATACACATCATTAGAAAAATAAACAAGCAGATCGAAGTCGTGATTGAAGAATACACACATATGA
The DNA here is from genome assembly GCA_028751855.1 of Ambrosia trifida. Classification (NCBI taxonomy): domain Eukaryota; kingdom Viridiplantae; phylum Streptophyta; class Magnoliopsida; order Asterales; family Asteraceae; genus Ambrosia; species Ambrosia trifida. Next base: position 85,549,358 of record CM054123.1, read on the forward strand.
TACAAATTAAAGAATTGATAAAATCAAATCGTTGAATAAAAGACGAGTGAAGCGACCTGTTATTGGAATGGGCAAATATCATAGAAGGAATCCTTGATGTTGAGTTAGAATCCAACCCCAATCAGAAACGAATGAAGATACCTGTAATTCATGATCTAAGATCGTGACTAAAACCCTAGTTCTTGATAATATGAATGAGAACGAGGATGTTTGATGGCTAGTAAAGAAAGAAGATTGGTAAATTACCAAGTTACCCTTCTCATTAAAATAAGATGGGGATAAATGAATGGTTAAGATTTGTTCTCATGGTTCTCATAAAAGATGGGTGTTCTCGTTTAAACCCTCCCCTATATATATATATATATATAGAGAGAGAGAGAGAGAGAGAGATCATTTGAGAAGAATTTCAATTTGAGAAGAAAGAACATTAAATACTTTAGCTCATTTCACATTAATTATTCAATTAATTACTTTTAAGTATTTTATCCTACACACATCAAAACTTGTCCTACACATATCAAAATTCATCCTATACACATCGAAATTCTCATACTTTTATCCTACACATATCGAAAATATCATTAGGTTTATCCTACACATGTAGAAATTCATCCTACACATACCGAAATTTATCCTTCACTATAAATTATCTTTGTTTTAAAGATATATATTTAAAAAAAGAATTATGATTTCATTTATTTAACTAGTTTATAGGAGTTACAAAAACTTAAAAATTTATTTAACATTAAATACAACTATTAAATTGAAGATTTCTATTGGTTTAAATTTATTGTTTTTCTTCTTACAAGAAAACTTCTTCTCATTTGAACTCTCCACTATATATATATATATTAGAATAATTAATTTAATCTACAACACGTCACCGAATCTTTGTTTTATCATTATCTTCTAGTTTTTTCTTAGTTTCGCTCATTCCTGATTAGTTAACTTTATGTCTTGCTTCGACAACTTAACATTACTCAAAATAGTTAACTATTACATTCATTTTTCAACAAAAACAACTCTTATAACTTTATATTTTTCCCACAATATAAAAGTTACACTTTTAACTCAAACTTTCACAAATCATTTTCCACCGTTTTAATTAGCAAAATATCTTTCCAACACAGTGTACTTTACAAAACTACACATTCCCCAACACACTGTTAGAAAATGACAAGTTTTACACAGACTAGTAAACTTTTTTAAGTCAAAATTCACATTATGTGGTAAAAAAAATGTTGGCAAAGTGGTATATATATGTCACACCCTCAAATTCTACGTGCGGGGTTTTACCGCGAGGCGCGTGACACGTCAGGATCTCAGTCAACGGTCACAATAAGCCACAACCAGATGTAAAAGATACATAGACCAAAACATAAGTTAATAACATAAAACCGACAGCGGAAGCTTTTAAATCATGTTTACAACCCAATAAAGTAAATATGCCTTAAATAGTTTAACCCTTATGAAACCAAGACTCTAGACGCCGTGTAAGACTCCGTGCGCCTAATTCCATATACAGCCACCTTAGAGACCTAAGAAAACATGCAAAAAATGTCAACATATTATGCTGGTGAGTTCACAGGTTTTTATAAAATGTTTCATAAGTTCCAAAGATCATCCCTGTTACTACTATGTTATGCAACGTTAGTTAGACGTCAGTTTCGAATACAACTACGGTTGGAAAACCATTACTAAACGAACCAACACCAGACTTCCCAGACTGTTTGGGCTACCGCCATCGACGGTAGACCCGAGACTAGAGACAATATACACCCGCCTGGCCTCCAGCCGTCGAGTGGGGTTTGTGAGTCCCCAATAGATCTATCCATATTTCTCTCGTTGTGCAACCCTCACATTCATGGTTTCCCATGGGACTTAGTGCAACTTCGTATAGTAATCTAAAGTAACCATATAACATGATCTTTATAAATCCAAGTAAGTAGCATGTTTCTCCCCCAAAAGTAAAACTAGTAAAAAGTGGGGATGTGACACTCCCCTTAGTTTGCGTACTTCAATGACAAGAATATCAACACAACAGATAGTTCCAACTAATGGCGACCCATCATAAAGTTTGTATAAGTGTTGTGACTACTACCCCGTGGGTTAACTAGTCCCCGATTGCCCAGATCATGACTAAGTATGTTTAAAAACGTGTTTGACTGTTGACCCGACACACCGGACATACCTGACATCCCGTTGGTGACCCATTACATCAATTAATCAAGTATATAAGGCTAACACACAAGAATCATGCATAAAACACTTAGTTCACATCAAAAATCGCACGTATGCAGTCGTAGGGTCGAATTAGTGAATTATCTGACTAGTTCGACCCATTTACAAGTTGGTTCGACCCCCATGATGCATATTTGTCATATATACAAGTTCATTCGACCTAACACATGTTTATTCAACCCTAACATATGTTAATTCGACCTAAATCATGTTCGTTCTACCCCACGATTGGTCGAATGGGTTTCCAGGTTCGACCCTCATCAGCCCATTTCACATAAAACGCACCAAATCGCATCTAAACAGTCCGAAAACATCACGAAACACCATGAATCACAGCAGTCAAGTATCATTAACCTATCCCATGAAACCCTACCGTTTTTATCCCGAAATTAGTCCGTTTGCAACTTACCAAAAATGGCAAATTATGGAAATGTCACATCAATGCATGTAAACTTTACCCAAAATGGAAACTTGTCGAAATCACTTAACAATCAGCTCAATATGCTCAGTTTATCATGTATATGAAAACCCCTAATCATTTCATTAACAATAACATCATGAAGAAACCCTAGATCTAACACAAAATCCCCAAAATGGGCAAAACATCATCATCCAACAACTTGTAACCTAAGACAATCATAAACCATCATCTATAACAGCCCTAGATCATTGGTATAACATCTAAACAACATTCAATCATCAAACCACATAATACACATCATTAAACACCATTACCACATATTATTTTGTATAAAAACTCATGTTAAATGATGAGGTTTTGTTTAGAAAGATGTTAGAAATGTTTTTATTCATGAAAACCATCTTAGAAGAGATCTGGACCTTTGGGGTTTGATAAAAACGAATAAAAAAATGCTTGAAAAGGGTTTTAGATCAAGAACACACCTTAGATCTTCTCTTGTTTATGATATAGAAGGTGTTTGTAGGTTAGATTATGAAAAACAAGGTCAAAAACTCCTCCCCAGGTGTTTAAGGTTGAGAGAGCACTTAGAGGCATTTAGGGTTTGTGAAATGATAAAAAATTGCAAAGTATGGTATTTATACCCCATCTTCATTCACACTCTGCAGGGGTCGAATGAAGATCAAATAGGGTCGAATGAATGACTTTGATCTTGGTTCGAATCCCCTACAGGTCGAACCAATATCCCTGTCTTCCCAAATTTCCAGTTTTGTCGTTTTAACGCGTTTTAACACATCCTAACACATGAACATGCAATCCTAACATATGTTAAGCATGTATAATCATGTATAATCATACAAACACCATTTAAACACGTATTTGTACATTATATAACATATATGGATCAATCTATGTTTATCACTTAATTCAATTCATGTAATCCACCAATAACGGGACTCAAGACTCGTGTGTGCATGTAATAACCCCGATGATCCTCCAAATCATCGAATCCTGGACAATATGCAATGTAAATCAACTTCTGATAACTCAACTTACTCAGTTAAATGTAACGTATTCATGACTTGCTAAGGTAGACTGACTAGTTAATGAAAAGTTACTAACCTGAGTTTGTCGGGTGTCACAATATACGTGGAGAATTTTGATTTTTCTTTATAATTTTAACGGTTATGAAGCTGTTACAACAATAACTAACACATTATTATCAGTAATTATCACCCGTTACCTCTACCCGTCATTATATGTTAAATTTTGTGACGATACATTTAGTATACAATTAAATTTAAGTACTTAGGGAGGAATGGGTGTTTTCAGGTATGGTCAATCAGGTATCTTTACCCAAACCATTGGCAACAGTGTTCCTAATCTTATAGGAGTACCCGATTGACCTTATCCTATAACGCATGTTCCTCCCTAAGTACTCATAGTTGACTTTGTATAAAATGTATCGCGGAATATATATATATATATATATATATATATATGATAAGTGGAAATAAGCACTGATATAAAATGTATACCTCAATTAATTTTTTTATGTCAATTTTTAAGGGTGTTGCTATTTACACCCTACTCGATTGCACCATACTCTATAAACACATCTTAATAAATGCAATTCATCTTTAAATGCTAGCCAATAATACAAGATTCTTAATAAATGTTGTTATTATTTAATTTTTATCCAATGTTTAATTATCACATTTTTAATCACTCAAATATTTTTTTTTTCAAAAAGTAATTAGTACAATTTATGTTATATATGTAACTTATAAATATAAATATATAATGTAATGATAATAAAAATAAACAAGAGTCGAGCGCTGCAATTGAATTTTTAACTCATTTTATGTATTTTTGCCTTCGATACATGTTCAGATAATGAATTTTACTCATTTCACTTTTACTTACCACAAATAAAATACAATCATATTAATTATTTAAATAGATATATCGTATTTTTGTATATTGATAAAAGTACCCTTTTTTTAAATTACTATCTTACAAAAGGATATTGCAATTTTCTACTTCAGTTTGCATTTTGTATCAAAATAAAATATTTAAACTTCAAAATCTTATATCTTTAATTATAGGGAAAATCACGAAAATAACCCTTTGATCGGATGACTTGCGGGAATAGCACCCACTCGTAAGACTGAAGAACACGAAATCGCACTTGTAGCTGCCTATGTTTATTTAGTTTTTATTTAGTTTGTAATGTTTATGTATTTGTTTTATCTTTTTTAATCGAATGACTAGTTTATTTAGAATTTTATTTAAGTTGACAATTAGTATTTTAAATAATAAAGTTATAACATAAAATAAATAAAATCGAATCCGGCAGGTCTGGGACGTCTCTTCAAGGTCTGAGCCGTCATCGGAGACGACTTGGTGGCACTGACACGTCACCGGTGACGCCTGACCCTCCTCGGGATCAAACAAAACCACGTGTTGGTCTTTTATTGGTTGCAAACCAAAAGCTCTCGAGAGACGCCTCAAACGCGTTGGGAAACGTGAACCGTCTCTCCAAAAAGACGGGAGGGGGCTATTCTCATAATTCAGATGGTCAAATGGCTATTCTTGTGATTTCCCCTTAATTATAAGTTCTTTTTCATAATTGTAGCTATATTCACTTAAATATTTCAAGATTTCAATTTCAAATTTTTGTCCACACGCGTTTTGATTTTAGGTTGCAAAATCAGTGTTGTTAGATATTTTTTTTTTTGTAATATTCCTTCTTTCCTTTGTTTTGTATTAAAATTCGAATTTGTGGTTTTTTTCATATATATACTTTGGCTTCAATTTAATTAATTAATTTTATCGTTTTGTTTTTAAACTTTAGAATAATAATAAAAAAAAAACTTTAGAAACAAAAGGAAAAAAAGAAGGGATCTTATTGGTTATAGTGGTCAAAAATAATTAATGTATAATTAATTCTATAGAGTATGGTGTATAATTAATTCTATAAGTTAATAACAATTTATCTTAGAGCATGTTTGGCTCTCCTTATTTCCACCTCCTTATAACTTATAACTTTTCCAAAAAGTTAATAAGTTACAAAAAGTGTTTGGCAAAAGAAAAATGACTTTTTGTTTTAACTTTTTGTAAGCCTATGATAAGTTGTTTTGGAAAAGTAAGGGAGGATTGACTTTTTGAACCTCCTTATAACTTATTGATGTTTATTTACCTACATGCCCTTATTATATCTTACATCTTCTCTCCTTATACCATTTTTGGTCATTTTACCTAAATAAGTTAAACCAAACACTTTTTTTACAAACTAACTTATCAACTTATTGTTTTTCCCCACCACATAAGCTAATCCAAACACTTTTTTAAAAACTACTTTTTAAAAAGTCATAATTTAATAAGTTCTTTTAACAAAAAGTCATTTTTGCCTCAAATAAGTTTATCCAAACATGCCCTACTCATTCGAGAACGCTTAAAAATTTATGCCTTAGGTAACATAAAAAACTTGGCCTAAAATTTTGTTAAAAGAATGAGTTAAAATAATATATATATATGTGTACTAGAGATAAATCTTGAATTTGAGACCTATACATTATATTAAGATGGTTTATCCAACGCCACTACCAAGATTTTTATGTATAACAAGCAAGCATATATTATATATAATTTGATATATATATATATATATGTATATAATATTTTTTTTAATTTCGGTCCTATCGAGAAATTGGGCCCATAGCCGTAGGCCACCCTACCCGCCCTCAGAGCGGTGCCGTGCCTAATTTTACTTTAAGAACCCATTACCTGTAAAGTTTAATAATTTGCTGACTAATGAAATAAATTAAAACATTGTGATTAGTTAGAAATAATCAAATTCTAATAAAATAAATTAAGAGAAATAGAAATGTATTAAAACCCTATATTCTCATAATCCTTTAATCGTTTAGCCTAAATGAAATAAAAAAAAGTTATTAAACAATATGAACATGTCTAAAATCACACACCTCTCCATAAGTTTGGGACCTGTGATGTGAATATATCAATATAGTGGGGCTTGAGTCTTTAATGATAAGAAAATAGTTATCATCAAAGGAGTTTGAAAGAATCATCAAAAGCCATCTATTCTATCTATATAATAATTGAGGTGAGAATGGGTTGAATGGAAGCCTTAGAGGATGTGTGAGCTATCCATTTTGTATATGGAGCTCCAACTCTTTTGACTATAAATACTCTATTCTAAACATAAAATACACAATACATTCTTCCAACCAACCTTCATTCTTCTTCTTCCATCCTTCTTCTTCTTTTCCATTCTCCATTCTAGGTATGTATCCAACCAACCTTTATCCTTTTCCTCAAAGCATCACATGTAACAGGATAAGCATCGCACAGCCATAATTCTTTTTTCAAGACTTTGATGATGTTCGATATTAAAATGGTTACAAACATACTCCGATTCATTCTGAAAACACATTACATTTTCTGTGTTAAATACAATCGGCTCAACAATAGTGTATCAAAAGCAGGGGCGGACAACTTTTTTTATCCTTTGATTAGATAAAAGAATGTAAAACATTCTATTTTTCATATATAGATAATAGAAAAAATGTGTAGTATATATAACAGGGTTGGATCTCTGTTAACAATGATGATCAATAATGAGTTGAAATTTAAGTTTGCAGACATGTATGATCATTTATCAAAAAAACTTGAATCTAACTTTTTGTTTCAATTTATACTACAGTTAGCTTTTGGATACTGCTGCATACCACTAAACAATGGTAAAAGTCATTCATTTTCTTTATTGATAAATCTATATTTGCCAACTAACAATCGCATGCTTACGTTATAATTGTTTAGGCAAATCAACAAGAAGATGTTGAAGTGATTGAAGTTTCAAGTGACTCATCCGACTAAAGAATGGTAAAAGTCATTCAATTTATACTACAGTTAGCTATTGGATACTGCCGTATACCACTAAACAATGTAAAAAGTATTCATTTTCTTTATTGAGAAATCTATATTTGCCAACTAACAATCGCATGCTTACTTTATAATTGTTTAGGCAAATCAACAAGAAGATGTTGAATTGATTGAAGTTTCAAGTGACTCATCCGACTAAATTTATAATGAAATACCCACTGATTCTGACAGTGAGATGTACAGTTTTGGTTAAGTTTACTGGGAATCTATTCCTGAAGGGCATTCTGTAGGTACAAAAGTCACATACCGTTTTTGTAAGCAAAAACGCGTTAAGGAATTGTATCTTCAAGTTTTTTCCTGCTAATTTGTTTGATCTTTCATATAATAATAAATTGTAATTCCTTAATCGTTTGCTAAACGTATTTGGACAACTTATATCAAATTAATGATATTTATTTGTAGTCAATCTATCTAATTATTAATTTTAAGTTACAAATTCGAATGTGCTAAACGTATTATGATAGATCCTACATCAACTCCTATAATATTGCGTAAACGTATTTGGACAAATTAAATCAAATTAATGATATTTATTTGCAGTACATATCCATGTAATTTATAAATGTTATAAGGAATGTCGTTTGACTAGGAATATGGTTTTCAAATTATTAATAACCATAATTAATTCGTAATTGCTTATAATGTTGTATCCATTTATAATTTACTTTCACAAACATAGTTCTTTATCATTTTATTTAATATACAACTATGTTTATAATGTTGTATCCATTTTTAGTGTCATTCTATAACTATAATTAACTATAGTTCTTTATCGAATCTCATAGCACCATACGGGTTTCTCCTTTCAAACCCAAGAGGTTATTTTTTCATTGGAACGTCAGATTCGAACATGAGACCAAACCCGGGCAGGAACCGGCAAAGGAAGTAAACCTTCCCACCTCAAACCAGCTGGGCTGGAGATCAGTGGCCACTCAACTTGAAATAATACAACTCTTAGTTTAATATTATTTTTAATTTACTTTGGTTTGCACCGTGGGTCCCCACGGGGCTCTAACCTAGTACAATAAATAATAAGATGCGTGGATGGAATTTCCTATGGTTGAGAAAAGAACACATATTTGATAGGAAGTTTTTTATTCTTTAGTGTAGGATTGAAGGGGAAATATTCAACGACCCTGGCCACGTACATAAAAATTAAGTCAATTTGTCTTTTAATTTCTTGATAGGAAGTGCAAAAAGAATCAACTATAATGAAATAAATTAAAGGAAAAACTAGGAAAGTGGCTATTGTGTACTATATCCACATAGTTTGCATTTGAACTACTAAAATTCATACGCGTTGCAATGTGGGTACATTGCAAATATCGTTAGACCAAACATTATGTGATGCGTTAAATATATGAAAAATGCAAGTTTTGACGAATCTTATTTAACTCAATAGCTTCAAGTTGGATCATGGTTTATATATATATATATATATATATATATATATATATAGTATCAACTCTGGAACGAAAAATAGGGTAACTTCAATTTATACCGACGAATAGAAAAGTATTATATTTAGGCCTACTCGGTCCTGAATAAAATGTACGTGGAAACGTGGAACACAAAATAAGCACGGAAATGTACTATATTTGATATGACACGTATATAAAAATACACACGTAGAAATATAGTTTTTTTAAAGTAAAAGTACGAATAGTGGTAAACTCAAAACTTTAGAAACTCGAGGTGATAAAAATAAGATTTTACAATAAAAAAATAGCGAAGGGGAATTATTAAAGAAAAAAAATAATTAGTAAAAATCGTATATTATATATGGTATAGAAGTAAGGTTGAAATATTAAAAACTGGATGGGTTAGTTTGTATAACTTGTAATATGGAGAAGGGACTAAAAGTACCAATTCACAAAGTTGGGGCGTGCGAAGACCCTTGCGACGCGGCCACGACGTTGAACTGTATAAGAATTGGTGATCGGGTGGGAACGTGTTAGTTATCGTTCATTACATACTTATGATCATTATGCAACTTGTCGGTATGTGAAAACGTGTTTATATATGTTAAAATAGGGTTTAACGTGCCAAAAACCCGGATACACAGGCTATAGGCGATTAGGCCCCAGGGGAGAGCCTAATCGCCAGTATAATGGCGAGTAGGAGGGTGCTGAGGGAAAATAGAGGGCTATTCGCTAGTATTACTAGCGATTAGAGCCCTAATCGCCTGCAACATCCTTGTACTCGCCTGAACTGCAAATGACGACTAAAAACGCCTATAAATACCACCCTTATGTTTCAAAACATCATTTGTGAAACCCTAATACACCCCAAAGCCACCCCACACCTTATCCAACCTCTGCAACACGTTTTTGAGCAAGAAACCACATTTCCAAGCCTTACACCTCATAATCTCACCATTTCAAGGTGTGTTCTTCATCCCAAACCTTTATAATGATGTTGTTTTGATCCCTAAAGGTCCAGACCTGATTTATAAACATTTGTGTCTTTGAAAACTCATTAAAATCAGTTTCAAAACAAACCCAAACATCTATACTTGTTATATGTGATGTATTCATGCAAGATAGGATTTTTATCGTTTAAACATGATTGTTCTTGTGTTATTATTATGTTTCTGATCTAAATAAGTTAATATGATGATAACCTAGGAGTTTGAAGGTTCATAGATGTGTAATATTGATATTAGGCGTTTTGACCCGTTTGAGTAATTTTGGTGGATTGATGATGATATGTTGTGTTTCGTTGATTGATTGAGGTTAGGGTTTACTCTAGGATGATGCTAGAACAGTAGGACACTGTTGGACAACGTCATTATGTGATGAAATATGAATATATGCTATTTAGGGTAAGTTTTGCATGAGGATGTGATGTTTACATGATAATATTACTATTTTGGGAAAACGCATGAATTCAGGACGGCTAGGGTGATGGTAAATTAGGGGTTTTTGCTTGAAATAGTTGGGTTAATGTTTTGGGTTGGATATTGGGTGTTTACACATGTTTCAGATCTGATTTGGAGGGTTAAACGCGCAAAAAGGACGGAACAGATCAGTACTAGCGAATAGGAGTTCTAATCGCCCTTATTATAGGCGATTGGCTCCCAATCGCCTGAACTATAGGCGATTAGGAGCCCCAATCGCCATTATTACTGGTGATTACAACCCTACTCGCCATTTTGACCCTCCTAATCACTAGTTAACTTTTCCTAATCACATGTTTGCTTCCTAATCGCGTGTACAACTGCTATATGTATATTTTAACATCCCGAAACACGGATTGACGCCTAGGAACATGTTAGGAACCCCGTGACATGTCCAGTGACTTGGTAACACGTGTTCGGGCCTAGTTATACGTTAATTGACCGATATGTTAGACTAGGTGAACTCTTTATTAAGTGTTTAATTGCATATGTTGCATGATATTTTGCCTTCGGCTAACACGTGGGATGTCGGGTCACCAATGGGATGTCGGGTCTTGTCTGGTGTGGTCGGTTAAACGTTTAAACATCATTTCATATGTACACGGTTATGGTCTGGACTGTTAGGGACTAATCAACCTACGGGTTGTTAGTCTAACACCTTATACGCTCGTCATGATAGGTCACTAGTATTTGGTGCCGTCTATTGAGCAGGTTTACTTGTCTTAGTGTGGGAAGCAGCATCAGGTGAGTTTCATGGCCCCACTTTACGTTTTACATTTTGGGGGAGACACATGCTTATACATATTTCATAAATTATCATGTTATACTAGTGTTAAATGCATTTGTGCTATACGATACGTAAAGTCCCCGGGAAACCATGAATATGTTGGATAGCATAACGGGGGAAATGTGGATAGATCTATTGGGACTGACAGACCCCACCCGTCGGCTGGGAGCCAGGCGGGTGCATATTGTCTCGGTCATAAGCATAATCGTTTCGGGCAAAATCATATATCGTTGTCTGTAATGGTTTCCGGTCGTAGTAGTATTATTCATGCGTCTAGCTAACGCTATCATTTCTAACATAGTGATAACATGATGGCTTCTATTACTTAAACGTTTAATATAAAACCTGTGAACTCACGAGCATTATTTGCTGACGTTTTTAGCATGTTTGTCTCAGGTCGTTGAGGTAGCAGCTTATCATAGGCGCACGGAGTCTCACAGCGTCTAGGATTCATATGCATCTTACTTAACTTTTTTCAGACTTACGTACTTTTGCATTTTGGTTTGTAATAAAATTTTACGCTTCCGCAGCGATGGATTATTTATGAAAACTTGATGGTTTGTTTGTGTCATTTTTACGTATCATATAGTGTCGTTTATTGTGACCGTTGACTTAGATCCTGATTTGTCACGCGCCTCGCGGTAAAACCCCGCACGTGGAATTTGAGGGTGTGACAGTCTCAATATATATATTAAATTGAAAAACTTAAAAAAAAAAGGAAGAAAAAAAGTTATTTCTATGCGTTGTGGTTTTGTAGAAAAAAACTTACGTAAAAAGAAGAAAACATAAGGCCTAAAAAAGAATTTTTTTTTACCTAAACTTAAAAAGTAAAACATAAGGAAAATCTCCCACAAAGAGACCAACTAGTAAGGCCTAAAAAAAAGAAAAAAAAAAGATCTAAACTTAAAATGAAAAACTTTGGGAAAATCTAACACAAAAAGACAAACTAGTTTCGAGAAAAAAAGTTATTTCTATGCGTTGCGGTTTTGTAGAAAAAAACTTATGTAAAAAGAAGAAAACGTAAGGCCTAAAAAAGAAAAAAAATTACCTAAACTTAAAAAGTATAACATAAGGAAAATCTCCCACAAAGAAACCAACTAGTAAGGCCTAAAAAAAGAAAAAAAAAGATCTAAACTTAAAATGAAAAACTTAGGGAAAATCTAACACAAAGAGACAAACTAGTTTCGAGAAAAAAAGTTATTTCTATGCGTTGCGGTTTTGTAGAAAAAAACTTACGTAAAAAGAAGAAAACGTAAGGCCTAAAAAAGAAATTTTTTTTTTACCTAAACTTAAAAAGTAAAACATAAGGAAAATCTCCCACAAAGAGATCAACTAGTAAGGCCTAAAAAAAAAAGAAAAAAAAAAGATCTAAACTTAAAATGAAAAACTTAGGGAAAATCTAACACAAAGAGACAAACTAGTTTCGAGCCACGACAATGCTTTGGGACTACACCACACCTACCGCTTGGAACAAAGCAGATTTCTTTAATATACACATTTTTAAGTAATTAAAGTAAAGCAAGGTCAGTTGGCGCAATCCTGTTGGCAACAGACATTGCATCTTATAGTAAACTAGTTTTTTACCGTCGCGCATTGCGGAGGCGCGAGGCTGCACTAAGCTCTACTCGCGGTCGTTGCCCTGGAGACACGTATCTAACTCGTTAAGAATAAATATGGTTGTGAAAAAAAAACCGTCATCCGTGGGCAGTGACGGATCCAGAATTGTTTCATACGGGGGCACAAATAGGTTAAAAAAGGCGGGTCAAATCAAGTTAGGATAAAATGGATCGGGTAAAACCAATTCATACTTATTCGCTCAATAACAATTTTCTAACAAATCAAGTCTGGATAAAATGGGTTGGCTAAACCTTATTCATCCTTATCCGCTCAATGGCAATTGAATAAAAATCAAGTCGTAATAACTAGTGTTAACCATATAAAATTAAAAATTAAGAAAACGAAGAACAATGAAGAAATTCTTAACACTAAAACAAATTATTTATGTACTCAATTTGATTTGTAATGATAAATATCTAATATTAAATGTTTTAAAATTTAAATCGAACTATTTTTTTTAAAGACTTATTAGTTAAGTGGAAATCCCTGTACAATTCTAACATAACGGTCCCAAGTTCGAATCCCTACCCACACACCGGTGTCCTCCTTTCCTAAGCTCAACCCGTCACGGGGAATTTTTTGTGGTGTGCATGGATCGAACATGTGACCTACCCTCAGGATGGAACCCCTAAGGGAAAACCCACTGTACCTCAAACCAGTTGAGCTGGAGATCATTGGCTAAATCAAACTATTATTAATTAATCAAATTGATACCTAATTTTATTATTTTTAACTCTAGGATTGTTTAGAATCTACATCTACATCTACATCTACACTATATAATAAAAGAAAACACATGAGGGACACATGGCACTTACTCAAGAATTCTCTCATTTTATTATTTGATTTAATACAATAAATTCAAATTTAATTATAATAATTGATTTGCAAAAGCATATTATAAATTTATTAAAAAGAATTTTATTAATTATATTAATAATCATAGTTGTAACTGAAATCATTAATAAAAGAAAACATATGATTCTTTTTACAATATTTGATCTTATATATCTACATCTACACTTCTACATCTACATCTACATCTACATCTACACTATATAATAAAAGAAAACACATGACGGACACATGGCACTCCCTCATGAATTCTCTTATTTTATTATTTAATTTAATACAATAAATTCAAACTACATTATATAATAAAAGAAAACACATGAGGACAAATGACACTCCCTCAAGAATTCTCTCATTTTATTATTTAATTTAATACAATAAATTCAAATTTAATTATAATAATTGATTTGCAAATGCATATTATAAAATTTATTAAAATGAATTTTATTAATTATATTAATAATCATAGTTGTAACTGAAATCATTAATAAAAGAAAACACATGATTCTTTTTACAATATTTGATCTTATATATCTACATCTACACTTCTACATCTACATCTACATCTACATCTACACTATATAATAAAATAAAACACATGACGGACACATGGCACTCCCTCATGAATTCTCTCATTTTATTATTTAATTTAATACAATTCAAATTTAATTATAATAATCTATTTGCAAAAGCATATTATAAATTTAAACAGTCAAGCTTTTTTGTGAGACTTTCATGTTGTTCAAAACAAATAAATAAAATATATTTTATGTTTTTTTGTAAATCAATTAATATAATTATATTATAATTCAAAATTAGAAATAAATTATTAGACATAATTTGAAAATGTTTATGAACTAGCAAAAGTAATCTTTATTTAAATTTTTTTTTAAGATAGCGTATTTATGTGTTATTAAATTTAAATCGTGTACCTTAAAAACGTGTTTTTAATATGTGGTCTTTCACTGTAAGTTTAAAACTATATTTCTTACAATATTCTGAACAAACAAAATAAAACAAATCAATTCACATTAATTAAATATTTGATTTAATACAAAACTAAATATGTTTGGCTATTTTCGTATTATAATACCTTCATATATAAAATATATTTTATATATAAAAATCATTATTTGAAATCTTCATTGACTTTGTTTTTTCAAGTTACTTCAATAGAGAAATGCAATATCTAAACAGTCTTTTCATTACTAATTCGTTTCAATCTTTATTTCAATGCTATTAATTTACACATTTTTTTATAATACAGTAAAATTGAACCAATAAATGTCATTATGTTTAAGGACCTTGATGTTAGAAAAAAAATTATTATACACTCAAGGTTAGAAATACTTTGGCTTTGGAATAAACTTGATGTCAAATTCCAAAATGAACAATACATGATTGGGATGGTTTAACGGATGAGGAGATACTTTTAAATTAATTTCATTTTTTATATCCTAGCCTAAACAGATTTACCTTTATGTGTCGGTGGATTATTATTTATGAAATAATAATATTTTAGATTTGAGGGACTTGATATTAATTAGATTAATATTAATGAATATTATAATATTTAACAAGGGGGCTTAGTGTAAGTTATTGTTTTATAAAAGGAGGGTTAAGGTGTAAACCCTAATGACATCCTTTTCAACAAAACAACTCCCTTCCTCTCCAAGTTATTGGCCGCTACCCAAAGGAAAAGGGCCACCGCCCTTGTTGCCTTATTTTGGCCAAACCACCAAGGAAGCCGCCGCCTTCCTCTTGCAAAGTGTTGCTCCTGGTTGGTTCGTGATCGGTTGTGAACTTCCTACTAACGAGGATTCATTGTAACCCGCGTGTTATAATTCCGGTGTAGTCGTCAAAGGTTGATTACTAAACCCCCTATGGTTGTTTATTATTTATTTGTTTATACGCGTTTAACTGAGATCCTGATTGGGAATATTTTGTTAATCGGATTAATAAAATTATTATTATTATTTATATATATATAAATCGCAAATATATATATTTGTATATATATTCGTTTTTTTAATAATAATAGAAACCGCTTCCGCTATGTATTTGATACCATGATTCACAACACAAACCGGTACCGGCATTCGTTTTTATGGTTTTCAATTGATGTAAGCACACCCTTGGTTATATCTCTTTCGATTGTTATACTAAGTGCAGGTATTATATCATTAGCGTAATGAATTGAACATATACCGCAACGCACATATAATCTCACTAGTTTACATGCAAATAGACTAGTGTAAAGACTGAAATAATATACTACCAAATACCAACCGACCTTCACAGACAGATCGATTAACAACAGATGAGTTCGCCACTGATAGTAATAATATGATAAGATTCAAGTCTGAAATGATTAATGTTTAGACTGAAATGACTGATAAGATTCAAGTCTGAAATGATTAATGTTTGCTTGCTTTAATTTCAAATGTTATCGTCTATCAAATAAAGTCATAAAAGCGCTTTAAGGAGAAGACGAAGGCAAGCAGATAATTTCATGAAAGTCGCATGCATGTGATCGAATCTTCCGGTTCAGGCCGAAAGCTAATTAGAACCTTCGACAGCTAATTTAAGTTCATACACCTAAATTTTACCAATATTATTTATAATCCCATAATTTTTCTATAAACAATGGTTAACCTCAGCATGACACCATGGTTCATGACAGGCAATTCAATTTTCTTTTGTTTATTTATGCGTTAAACGTACGTTAAATACGCAACCAAAAATAACCGGATAATTTTAAGAATGGTATGAACATTTATCTTTTTTTTTTTTCTTTTTTTTTTTGCTTTGTTTTAACTATGACAATTGGGGGAAAGATCCGGTACAAATAGTTTTTTTGGTAAGAACTGTGAGAATCAAAGGAGGGTATTTTTTTTTAATTTTTTTTTTCAAATTTTTTTTTTCCCATATTGTTAAACATGTATTATAGTATTGAAAACTAAAAAAAAAATAAAAAAAAATTGGTGTAGAGTAATTACGTGTAGAGTAATTACATAATTACTCTAGTGTAAACTAATGTATTTACCTTAATGACGTAATTACACTAAAAAAATTTTTTTTTTTAATTTTTTTTTTGTATTATTCATCTAGAAAGAATGTTTAAGCACATGGGAAAAAAAAATTCTAAAAAAAAAATAATTTTTTTTTACCCCCTTTGATTCTCACAGTTCTTACAAAAAAACTATATGTATTTGATCTTTACTCATGACAATTGTGCGTTATATGGTCGTATGGTTGAACATACACCCTTTATATATACTTTATTAGACATATACACGAACTGAACGTTTAGTAAACCGTTAAGAAGAATAAGAAGGACGTTCGTTTCTTTTTGTTTATATAATAAACGGACAGACTTGAGGAAAACTTTTTTTTTTATTATTTAGTTAATCGAACATACATGAAAACACATCTGGCGTGTTCATTTATATATATGTTCCTGAATGTTCATATACGTTTGTTCATTTATATTCATTTATATTTGTTTAATTTTATTTATTACTCTGTTTAAGTTCATTCGTTAATATATTCATCTAAATTTGTTAGGCCCATAACAATTTATTGTACTTTAATGAAATTAAAATATTACAATTTAGTCTAGTATAGAAATGTATTCGTTGAATGATAACTTTGAGTTGATTTATAACAAAGAAATGTCATAGTATAGGAATGAATTCCTTTAAAGCAAGGCATAGCCAGTGTCAGTCAAGAGGGTGCGATGCATACAACGCTTGGGACCAGGACCTGGGCAATGGACGGTTTGACGGTGCACTTAACATTTTGCACACTTGCATCAATTCAAGCAGTCTTTACTATTTTTGACAGGGTGCGAAGCATACGACACATGGGACCGGACGAGGGCAATGAACGTTTTGATGGTGCACTTAATTTATATGTCGCACACCTGCATCACAGCGAGTTGTCTTTACTATTTTTGACCTTTTGTGGACTGGGTGCGGTTTGAGTCTGTAGTTTGTCTCGTATAACTGGTGTTGTCAACAGAAGACTGCTCAAATTCCAGCAGTTATTATAAACTCATTTTGTTGAATACCACATTCGTTTTCATTGAATTCAGACAATAAATAAGAATTGAAATTTAAGTTGTTCATATGAGCAATTCTCATTAATAAATACAAGGCATGTATGCATTGTTAAAACACAAAAAGTTTCATGTTTGAAAAATCACACACAACCTCTCAACGAATTTTCTTACTTTTCTACTTTGTGTGTTTTGGTTTCAAGTATTATTCCAGGCGCTAGATTAATCCTGTCAATACAACCTGCTTAGGCTGTTGTATCCTGAGAGTAGGGGCGGACCTAATGAAGAAGCAGGTGCCGCGTCCGTTGCAACTCAACTTTGCGCGCGTAGTGGAAAATAAGTGGAAAATTTGGTTTTTTTTTTACGAAATTTGAAAAACGTTGCTACTATAATAAAAAAATGAAAAATGTTAATATTGAAAAACATTTCTATATCCGCCACTGCCTGAGAGACAGACGGATTCATCTGAGTGATTCAAAACATGTGGTGAAGGAAATCTGTTGAACAGAAATCATCAGCCATCATCACTTTATGTTTGCTTGTTATTTTTTTCTATAATATGTAGTTTGTCATTTTCTTTATATAATTAATTATAACTATTTGGTAATCAAAATCAAAATTTCTTTTCCACCGTATTCAATTTTAATTCATTTAAATTTAATTATGTTTTCATTTGTGAACGGATCTCCTACAACATATACCGGATGTAGATGTTGGCAAATCAGTGTGTAAGCGCTTAGATATACATGATTATGATTGTATAGGTATTGTGTTTTTATAATACTTTGTGAAATCAAATAAATCAAGTTACATATAACATGAGGTAGGTGAAGGAGGGGCTCTACGGAAGGCGTGTTTGTGTATCGTCATATTAAATACACAATGTATTAGTCTGTAAGCGTTTGGATATACATGATCGTATTGACTATAGATATTGTGTTTTTATATCGCAAAATCAAATAAATCAAGTTACGTATAGCATGAGGTAGATGAGGAAGGGGCTTGGACTGAAGGCAAATTTGGGTATTACCGTTTGATGTAATTTTCGCCTTTATGGAACTGAATTAACAAAACCTAAGAAAAAAAAAAACCCCCCCAAAAAAAAAAGAAAAAAAAAACCCCATAATATACACTACTAGAAAAGTGGCTCTTTTGCTACAAATTTTTCTTACGGAAAAAAATACGTCACAAATTTTGACAAAATTGTTACTAATTTGTGACGACAAAAAACATCCTTATTTTTTGGACAAATTTGCTACACAATAGCGACCAATAATTTGAAAATTGCATAAGAAATGCATAGAAATTGCATCACAAATTTCCCACACCATATTTTCGTAAGAAATACGTTGAAAATTGTATAGTAATTGGTTTCCGACGAGGGTTTTTCTAACATAAAGGTTTCGTTGCAAATGCGTAGCAAATTTTCCATTATAAGGAAGGTTCCCCCTAAAAAGAATAAAAGTCTGATCGACATAGGCACAAAAACAGCAATCACGAACTCCTTTTTAAAAAAAAGTTCGCGAAAGCCTGCACACCAAGAGAGACACTGCTTTTTGAAAGTGATATAAAAACGGCGGGGAAAGCGATCGCAAGAAAAAGGACAAGTCCCCCTAATACTAAGAAAGCTCTCATAGATAATCCGGGACGGCGCGTTCTAGCCTTTCCCGCCGGGACATCTACAATAGAGCCAGTGCGTTTGACAAGATCTCCTTCTTTAATAGCCATATCACTATAAAAGACAACAATCCCTACATCATCATTCTCAAGATTCAAGGCTATTCCTTTCACACTGCTGGCGAATTCAACCATTTCCCTAGCTTGAATCTAGTTCAACCCATAAACACGTGCAATCCCATCTCCAACCGAGACCACTCGACCAATCTCATCCACTTCAAATTTGCTACGCATTTGCAACGAAACCTTGATGTTAGAAAAACCTCGTCAGAAACTAATTACTACGCAGTGTTCAACGTATATCTTACGAAAATATGGTGTGGGAAATTTGTGATGCAATTCCTACGCATTTCTTACGCAATTTTTAAAGTATTTAGTCGCTATTGTATAGCAAATTTGTCCAAAAAATAAGGGTGTTTTTTGTCGTCACAAATTAGTAGCAATTTTGTCAAAATTTGTGACGTGTTTTTCTTCATAGGAAACTTATGTAGCAAATAACCACTTTTCTAGTAGTGATAAGCACAATGTCAGGGCTGGCTCAACCCTTTAGGGGGCCTAAAGCGAATTATCAATTTGGGGCCCTTTTTCCGAAAGCATAAAATATTTTTTTAGTTCTTGTATAGTCCGTGTTGCGATACGTTGGGTCTAACGAGCCAAATCAAATCATAATTAAATGGAGGGTATTTGTAATTGTCACTTTCTTATGATCTGTTCCTCTACTTCTTGGAATTACATAGCCTAATTCAGTGTTTCAAAATAAAAAATGGTGGCCCTATAGATTTGGGGGCTCAAAGCCCTAGCCTCATTTCACTTGGGCTTCAGCCGGCCCTGCATAATGTATATGTGGGAAAATTAGTATATACATGATTGTATGGATACTGTGTTTTCTTTAATGTTTGGTGAAGAACGTAACATTGAGAAAATTGGTATTCTTGAGACGTATGAATGGAGCAGTTAGATATATTCCAATGAAGCCACAGCGGAGTGGTGGAGGTGTGAGGGTTTTCCCCCCAAGGTCTCGGGTTCGAGTCTTGGGGTTTCCCGCACTGGGATTTTCTAAATGCCCTCTGGGTCTGGAGTGGGCCAGTTGAGCCCTTGTCTATGGCCACTGGGGGGCGCTCAGTGGGTGTTTGGCCGGTAAAAAAAAAAAAAAAGATATATTCCATTAAAGTTGGGAAGCGTATGTCAAATGGGATATGGTTGACCTCGTGTTACTCCTTTATAACAAGGAATATTTTCGGTTTCTGTTATATGTTTTAAAATTGCATTTAAATTGGAAGTACGTATGTCATGGTTGACCTCATGTTCATGTATATATATAAATGCTAAAATATTCATTTTAGATTGATGAAAGACACAAGAGGTAATCACTTTTAGCTGTTGAAATAGATAAAATAAATCTTAGAAGTGTTGGTACATCCTAAGGCTATGTCCGTAGCAGGGGCGGATTTAGGCTTGTTTGACGGGTTCTCGGGAACCCAGTCGGTTTATAAATTATAGTATTAATGTATATAAAAAAAGGATTAATTACATATATCCCCCTATTTTCAACTATAATTACATATATACCCAACCTAAAATTTAAATTACATATATCCCCCTACAAAACTTCATAAATTACATATATACCCATTCTATGAAAAATGCATAGGAAAATAACTATTTTATCCCCAATTCTTTTACTAAACTATATTTATGACAAGTTGGTTCACTCATGCAATTTTAGTCGATAACCGCTACTTTTGATTACGAAAATTTTTTTTAATATTCAATACTAATTATTTAATATTTTCTTATTCGTGATTTTAATCATATAGATCAACATATTTTTTAAAGAGAAAGATTCTAATGGAGTATCGCTGAAAATCAATTCCGGTGGCATTACAACGTCGTATTACGAAGATTTTTGTCACAAACTTGCCAGAGGGATGTAGCGGGTCCGATCTTGCGAGTCATGTTCGTGAGTTTGGACAGATTTTTGATTTATATATCGCGAGGAAATGAGATAAAGGGGGAAACCGGTTTGGATTTCTTTCCATGCTGGATGTTAAAGATACTACGGAACTATTACGAAATCTTAGGAACATTCGTATGGGGTATAACAAGTTGTGGTTTAATGTCGCTCGTTTTGTTCTTGAAGATGGGGAAGTTAACATGCCGAGAGTTGATACAAATGGCAAAAACCAAAATCAGCCTTCTCATGGTGCTAAGTACGAATCGGGGGAACCGTCTTTCAAGACCATGCTCGTTGGCAAAACTATCAGAATTGAAGACAATGTTATGGGTTTCTCTAGTTTGCATGATCATGCTATTGTTGGACGCATGGTTGATGTGGAAGCAATGCGTAGTGTGTTCCTGTTTCTGAATGATATTTGTCCTGGCTCCGGTACTGTCCAGTATCTTAGGGGCCTTGATTTATTAATATCATTCGATGATCTGAGCGTAGCTTTACGTGTTCTTGAGGCAGCAAAAAAAGAGAATGCAAAATTCTCTTCTGTTTGTATGTGGAAGGGCCAATCTCTAAGCTATGAGAGGTTGGCTTGGATTAAGGTGAAAGGTATTCCTCTAAATTTGTTCACTAATGAGGTGCTCAATTTAGTTGGTGGTTTGTTCGGAAAAGTCGTATCAAAAGCGTCTAAGGTAGAGTCTGATATAGACTTATCTTTTGCGTATGTTGGCATATTGGTCGGGGATGGAGTTAAACTGTCCGAAGAAATTGTTCTTGAATGGAAAAAACGGAAATTTAGAGTGTGGATTCATGAAGAAATGGGTGATTGGATGCCGAATTTTTATCCAATTGTGAATTCTGCGAGCCGAGAAAAGAATGACGATATTGTTATGAATAACGAAAATCACACTGAAGACATGGATGATAAACGAGATGAAGAACCGGTAGAAAACGTGGTGGTGGAACAAACCCCGGAACGAACTCCGGCAGCTGCGGATGGTCCCGATGTGGACTGTAACGGTGCACCAGTTTTTTTGGAAAGTCATGAAAACGTCCTTAATGAAGGCATTAATGGTCATTCAAATTCTATTAATGAGGAGGAATCTTCTTTTATTCCTGCAGTGGATTTTGATTTTGAAAAGTTGGTTGTGGAAGGTAATAATATGGAAAGTAATATTAAAGTGGTCAAAAGGAAGAAAGGTAAAAAAGATGAAGCGGGCCGGCCCAGTACTACTTACACAAGTAGTAATGAAAGCTTAAGGGTGGGTAAGAAGCCCAAGAAGAAGACCAATGACATCTTTGGGCTTAATGAGATATTGGGTATTCCAGATAGTGAAGCCC
The DNA here is from genome assembly GCA_028751855.1 of Ambrosia trifida. Classification (NCBI taxonomy): domain Eukaryota; kingdom Viridiplantae; phylum Streptophyta; class Magnoliopsida; order Asterales; family Asteraceae; genus Ambrosia; species Ambrosia trifida. The sequence goes on from CM054123.1 coordinate 85,572,166, forward strand.
ACTCGGAAGATAGTGAAGGTGAAGCCCATGACAGTGAAGTTGAAGCCCAATCTACATTTGACCTTAATTGTAATCCGCCTGGTACGGTTCATGTATCAGACGACATGGAAGTTCGAGAAACCCAAGACCTGTTCTTGCAACAACAGGAAATTAGTGCTACTAAGATGATGGGAAGCAAGCTTGGTGTTAATTTGGAGCAACAAGACAACCTTATTATGGATTCTATTGTCGAGGAAGGCGTACAAAAAGGTAACCAATGAATTTTTTGTCGATAAATGTTAGGGGTTTGGGTTCTGGTCCTAAAATTAGTTGGATTAGAAGGTTAAAATATGAGATGGGTGCGTCATTCATAGGCGTACAGGAAACTATGTCGTGTAACATCAGTTCTGGTTTGGTGTCGAGTTTATGGGGTGGTTTGGGCTGCGATTTTGAGTTTGTTGATTCTGTTGGGAATTCCGGTGGTATTCTAAGTATATGGGATCCAAAAGTTTTTACGAAGGATAAGGTTGTCAAAGATAATAATTTTCTCCTCGTCTCTGGTTTGTTAACGGATGGGGGGAATCGGTTGAATGTGATTAATGTTTATGCCCCTTCAAACAAATGGGGATAAAAGAGACTTGTGGGCGAAAATCAACCACGAGTTAACGACGGGTCAAGGTTGGTGGATTGTATTTGGCGATTTCAATGCCGTTAGAGACCAAAGTGAATGTAAAAATTCTTGTTTTGATGCTCTTTGTGCTAGGGATTTTAATAACTTTTTGGAAAGTACAGGGCTCTACGAATATAGTCTAAAAGGCATGAAGTATACTTACCTGGTTAACAGACGGGGGGTTTGTAAGTTAAGCAGGATTGATAGGTTCTTTGTTTGTGATGGTGTTTTCAATAAATGGCCAACCGCTTGTGTTAGAGCTTTGAAACGAGAGTATTCGGACCACGCCCCTTTATGTTTGTCTTTGGTTGAAACAAATTTTGGCCCGAAACCTTTCCGGTGGTTCGATTCTTGGTTGGATAGGCCGGGTTGTGAAGAATTGGTGTTATCTGTTTTAGCTACGAATTGTGGTGAGGGTCCAGCCGATTTAAAGCTTGGCAAGAAATTGGGTATGCTTCGAGAGAAATTGCGTGGCTGGATTAACGACATCAGAAATAAAGAAAATGAAGACATCAACCGGCTCAATAAAGAAAAAGAAGATATGGAACGCCTTATGGAACAAAAAGAGTTAGATGATTCGGAGTTGTGGATTTGGGCGGAATGTAAAAAAAGTCTTATAGAGCTCGATTTATTCAAACACAGGGATATTCGTCAAAAATCTCATGTTAAATGGGCCTCTCTTGGTGATGAGAATACAAGTTTTTTCCATAACATTGTTAATGGCTGTAAAGCTACTAATATGATTCCGGGGTTGAATATTGGAGGAGAGTGGGTGTCTACGCCTTCTTTGCTGAAATGAGAGGTGCTTCGGTTCTTTCGACAACACTTTAAGGAGAATATTCAATCTCGGCCAACTTTATTGTGTGAAGGAATCAAGCGTTTAGAAGAAAATGATGGCTCAACTCTTATTTCTTTGTTCTCCAGACAAGAAGTCAAGGATGTCGTCTTCGATTGTGGCTCAAACAAAGCTCCTGGTCCAGAGGGTTTAATTTCTATTTCATAAAAAAGTTTTGGAATGTTTTAGAAGATTATTTCTATCAGGTTATGGTGGAGTTTCATGAGACGGGAATTATAAATCCGGGTTGTGGGTCGGCTTTTATTACCTTGATACCCAAGGTAAAAACGCCGGTTGGTCTCAAAGATTACCGTCCTATTACTTTAATAGGGGTAATTAGTAAGGTTATTTCAAAAATCCTTGCGAACCGGCTGAAAAAGGTGTTAGGAAAATTAATTTCGGAGACTCAATCTGCTTTTTTATCTGATCGCTTTATTCTTGATGGTCCTCTCGTGGTTAATGAGGTTTTGGAATGGCTTAAAAGAAAGAACAAAAAGGCGTTTCTGTTGAAAATCGATTTTGAAAAGGCTTATGACAACGTCAATTGGCATTTTCTATTATCCATTCTATATCAAATGGGTTTCCCTGAGATATGGTGCAAATGGATTAAGGGTATTCTTGAGTCGACGTGCGCTTCGGTGCTTGTTAATGGGTCTCCTACATTCCAGTTCAAGAGTGAAAAAGGTCTTCGCCAAGGTGATCCAATTTCTCCATTCTTATTTCTTATTGTTATGGAGTGTCTCTCATAGATGTTGAATAGAGCTACAAATTTCGGTATGATCAAAGGTATTCATTTTTCGAGTGATCACTCGGATATTAATCATTTATTTTTTGCAGACGACGCCCTTATTTTGGGTGAATGGTCTAGAGAAAATGTTCAAAACACGGCTCGGGTTCTTCGTATTTTTTACTTATGTTCGGGGCTCCGTATCAACATCCACAAATCTAATTTATTTGGGATTGGTACGCAAGATGGAGAGATTGATAGCATGTTAGAGGTGTTGGGTTGTAAGAAAGGTGTCTTCCCTTTTGTGTACTTGGGGATCAAAGTAGGCGCCAAAATGTCCCGTATTAATAATTGGGATATGGTTATAAACACAGTCAAGAATCGCCTCAACAGTTGGAAAGCTAAGCACTTGTCCATTGGTGGTCGGGTTATTCTTATTAAAGCTGTGTTGGAGAATCTTCCTATATATTATCTCTCGCTTTATAAAGCCCCGAAGGCGGTTCTAGAAAGTTTAGAGAAAATAATGAGACATTTCTTATGGGCGGGTTGTAGTGATGATAAGAAGATTCATTGGATTGCTTGGGATGTGATTACGAAACCCAAAAAGAAAGGGGGCCTTGGTATCTCTAAATTGGAAGATGTAAACAATGCTCTCCTTCTCAAATGGGCGTGGCGATTCAAGAACGGAGGTAATTGTTTGTGGAAAAAAGTAATTATCGGATGTCATGGCTTATGTAGAAAGTGGTCGTTTCTTCCTTGTACATCTTCCGCTAGTGGGTGTTGGCGGCAAATTGTCAAGGTTGGTGACATAAGACTTGGAGTCGAGTCTACTCTTGGTAGTTATTTTCAAGCCGTAGTTGGAGATGGGTCGGCTATTAGATTTTGGATGGACCCTTGGCTTAAAAGTGAGCCATTCGGTTGGTGTACCCTTACCTTTTTCGGCTAGAAAAGACCAAATGGGCCTTTGTTTCCGAGAGGATGAAAGTTAATGATGGGACCAAATTATTGACGTGGGATTGGAGGACTTCCCCGGTATCAACTGAGGAATCCATTGAATTATTTGGCCTATTATGTGATATTTATGATTTTAATTGGAATGGGGGTGTGGATAGATGGCAATGGAATCCAAGTAATGATGGGGTATTTTCTGTCAGAAGTGCTAGACAAGTGCTGTCTCACTGTCCGAATCTGCAACATGTCTCGCAAATGAAGTGGAAAGGTTGGACCCCCTTGAAGTGTAAGATTATGGTTTGGCGAGCACTTCTTAACCGTTTACCTACGAAGGAAGAGTTAATCAAGCGTGGAATCCACATTCAAGTGCCAACATGTGAGTTGTGCAAATCAAATACGGAAACGGCCATTCACATCTTCACCGGATGTTTTTATGCTGCAGAGATCTGGAACCGTTTAGAGAGATGGTGCCGTTTGCCTTCATCCATTGTTTTTGACGTGACGGATTTGTTGAAGATTGTGGACTCGCAGCCGATGTCCAAACAAAATAAACACACGTTGAGAGGTATTATTTTCACTACTTTGTGGGTCGTGTGGAATGAACGGAATGCTCGGATTTTTCAAGGCAAAAGGCGAAACGCTCCAGAAGTCTCCGAAAGCATTAAAATGACGTCTTATTTTTGGTTTAAGAATAGAACCAATGTCAATAGTTTAAATTGAAAGGATTGGTGTAAATACCCTCTAAACTCGATGTAATTTCGTTTGTTTGGCCGGGTGTCCTTGATTCGAGGACATCTCGGTGTTTTTAATGAAATTTACCTTCCAAAAAAAAAAAAAATTCATGACAAGTCATACAACACATTCTTTGCATCCTAAAACTTATATCCCATACGATATTTCCAACTTAGTAAGTTATGAACATTATGAACATGTAACATGCAAAATGTTTCCATGTATCCTACAACTTGATTTCACCGAAACGAGTGTTCTAACACTCTTACATAATCATTACTAAGCCCTCGTATCATTACATTCATCATAACATGTAATGATATGATGTGCTTAATAATAGAATGGGTATATTTGATATTTTTAGTTTTTGGGAAGGGGGAATTTGTAAATAAAATTTTTGACTTAAGTATATATGTAATTTATGAAGTTTGGAGAGGGATATATGTAATTGCCCCTAAAAAAAATATGAAAGAAACCCATAAGAAAAATATTAAGGAACCCAATGCTAAAAATTAAGAGTGCTCTAGTGGTTGTAATTCTCAGCAGATTCCTGTTTCGAAATCTGTAGCCTACATAATTTATTGGTATTAAATTTAGAAGTTGCATTCCTTTTCAGGTATAGCCAGAAGGATATTTTGATTTTTACTGTTCCACTCCTTGACCTTTTAGCAAAAGTTTGCTTTTGTATAATTAGTTGGTGACAAGTGTGAGTAATAATATCATAGAGATCGAAAAAAAAACATAATCTGTATACAACTTCTTTAAATTTAATAATTCACGGATATACTTACGATAAAGCAATTTTAAAAGCGCTGCCAATTGTTCCCGCCACAAAGCGCTGTAGAATCTTATTAGTTCATAATATTTGATCAAACGGCCAGCGGATGAATTGGTTGTTAATCATATTATTCATGACATGGTGATATTGCTGATGATATTCATAGAACTTGGTTGCCTATGCTTTAGAGATATCTTTACCCAAATACACGTTTGAACCTGTTTAGTTTCATATGGCCGAGATAGTGATGCATGAACACATTTTTATTCCTTTTTTTATGTAACCAACCATATAGGGGATCGATTTCATGGTCTAGTGTGGCCCGTTTTGACTAATTATGTATCCGCCATTGTGCGTGACCCGAACCGTCAAACCGAACCGAACCTTGAACCGACCCTTAACCGACCCGAAATTTTTATGTTTGGTCATACGAAATTGGAACACCTAAAAAAGGAACCCAGTGAAAAAAAATCCTGGATCCGTCAATATTTTCATTAAATTACGAAATAAACCAAGTTACATCTGGATAATGAGTAAGCGAGCAACAAGCTGCGCCGCTATCCCCTTTTGAATCGCAAAGCCCATTCTACTAAATACAAACCCTTGGTTCCTCGGGCTTTGCGAATCACTGTGGACCACCTTCTGCACCCGCTCCAAAAAGTGAAATGCCTCAGGGGCTAAGGATCCAAAAGTATCGAAGGCAAACGGAATGAACACATGTTGATTCTCTAGACATGCTGCCTCGTGCTTAGCAACCTTCCTAGCTTCCGCCTTCAAAACCGCCTGTCCCGGAACGAATCCACTATCTCTCAGCCCCAACAATGGTCCGTAGCATAGTTATAAATTATGAATCATGTATGCACGTTGTCGTTGTATAGATGTCCGGCTAGCATTTGTATTGTTTTAAAGGTATATTAGGGATTTTGTAATGTTTCAGACATATGAAGGAGTCATACGCCTGGAACATGCCAGGCGTATGACTCTTGCCATATAAATGCCCCATTTATTGAACATTTGTAACTTTTGTCAATCTTAGGGGGGACGGGGCGCCACCAGAAAAGCTCACGGGTACTCCACTACCAGCACGGTAACACCGCCGTCACCGGCGCTGGTAGGGGTCCCGTGAACCGTTTACTGGTTGTAGTTAACGGGCTGGTATAGATTAATAATAATCGCAACTGTCGAATTTTAGTATTTATTTTATTACTTTTTTGACCGTTTGAATTAATTTAATAAAAAACGGTAACAATTTTTTGACCGTTATTTTTAAATGACATAAAATGGGGACGGTTTAAATAAAAAAAAACACAAACAAACAACTAGACTAACAAAAACACAAACAACACAAATGGATCCAAGGAAATCAAAGAGTGTTTCGAAGGGTGGGAGGGGAACCTCAAAATCTAAAGTTGGGGGTTCTAGTAGTCGAGGCAGAGGTTCGGGTTCGACATCGGGTACGGTTGAAGGCTATAGGCCCGTGATCAATTTTTCACAAACCCAACCCCAACAACAACTGTTTTACTCACAATACCCACAATTCCAACAATTGCCACAAACCCAACAACCCATTTTGTATCCACAATATTTTACGTCGCCTCAATTAACACCATCCCAACTAGACGACTTCGAGCTCAACATACATGACGATGACGATGACGCGAAAGAAAATGTACCAGAGACACAGTTGCAGGAAGATGGAGATGAAGAATTAGGCGATGAAGCGAAGGAGGCGCTTGAAGTTGAAGTTGAAGATTGAGTTGTAGAAGTTGATGCAGGGGGGAAAGAGAAATATGCAATGCGAACAAAAGCTGTGAAGTGGAATACGGCACAAGAGGTTGCTTTGGCAAAAGCTTGGTGCTATGTGTAGGAGAACATGGAGAAGAGTAACCAAAGAAGCAAGGGAAGTTTTTGGAAGGAGGTCCAAAAACATTACGCGGCACTATTGGGAGGATCCACCCGAACAGTTGATCAAATTACTTCTAAATGGACCGCCATGAACCCACAAATGAATGCATTCAATGGCCTTCATCAACAAGCGGTAACAATTATGATATATTTAATTTACCGTTTTATATAATTATACAAATTTTTCTAAATTATATTTAATTTACGGTTTTATTTAATTATATAGGAGCGCCTACGAGGGGGTGGATGTGGTGATCTAAACGTCATACAAACGGCGTTGAAGATTACAGAAAAAGTTATCCTCCCGGTTTTAATTATCAAGCGGCATGGAAGATTGTAAAAGATCACGACAAGTGGAAAAAGCAAGTGTTGATGGTTGAAGAACCGTCCGAAAGTCATTCCGACAAGAGACGGAAGTCTTCGGAAAGCGGTTCCACACCGGACGAGACCACCCCCACTAGCTACATGCCGGATCTCAATGAAGATACCAACCCAACGAAGCCTAAACAAAAAAAAAATAAGAAAGCCACCGCCGCCGAGTCTTCAAGCAAATCATCCTGGGTTGACGAATTTGGGTCATACCGAGCGATGAAAGAAGAGAAACTGAACCAGTTGGTCACCCTACAATCTCAACAAGGCGAAAAAACTTTAGCGTTTTTAGAGGAACAACGCGATTTGTTGAGACAAAGGCAATATGACCACGACTTGAATATGTATTCAAAACCGCACGACCACCTCAAAGGTAAATATTTAGAGTTGGTTTTGAAACGTAAAGAAGAAATCGCGGAGAAATACGATTGGGACCGTTATTGGGTTGAAGGAGACGAGGATGTTGAAGGCGACGAGTAGGATGAAGTGTTTGTATGTTTATTTTAGTTGATGTTTCTTGTAATTTTTTTTTAATTTTAATGGAACGGTTTAATTTTTTAAGTTTTACCAACGGTTCTTTAACTTCAAACGGTCATTTCTTTAAAAAACGATAATTAAAAAAGGAAGACTAAAAAATAAAGATTCCAGTGAAGTGAATCAGTTAAGTGCTGCCTCCAAAAGAGTTGTAACATTACGCATTAAATACTTGTACGTTACGCACCGACATTAATAAAAACGTCAAGTTTTCATTTAATATTCGCATTTATTATTTTTGTCGCGATTATGGAACCCTACTACTATATATAATATTATATATATGTGTGTTTTGTATATTATATCAAAAAAATAAAACATTGCCTTGGCCGGGAATCGAACCCGCGCCAAAGGCCGGGCCACACTTACACCAATGCACAAACCAACTGGGCTGGACTTCTGTTTTGTTATAACCCGGATGCCTTTTAATCTTATACGCGAACCAAATCCTCACAGTTGACAAGGAAAGTCAACTGTGGGATTCCTTGTTGATCAATCCAACAATTAAACGCGTAATTGAACTATTTTTGGCAAATTCGTGCATTAACCGGCCTTGTACAACACGAATCCACGTCTATTACACGTCAATCATTGACTATTTATTCAATTGGACGCGTATACATTCTATGGAAAGTCAAACCTTCTAATTAACCCTAACCCTAATCCTCTAGTATAAATAGATGGTCTGCGAGTCTTGGCAAATCGCTCATAACACTCTCTCCACCTCCAATTCTTTCTATTATACTCTGATTATTGATTTTTTTGCTCGTGGTTGACTTTTGCCTTGACCCGACTATCAACATTAATCCTACACTGTGAGTCCTCTTTTGTTTGTGGGATTTATTCATCGGCACTCAGGCAACAATAGCCCTAACATTAATCGGGCTATAGTTGCCTGAATCATCCAATTGTAAAATCTAGGGTTCGTCGTTTATCAATTGGGGATAATACTGAACTCGCGTAGTGTTTATAATTAATTTGAAATCAGAACCATCACAACCACCGGCCTAGGCCAAGTGGTTGTGACGCTGGTCCTCTACAGAGGTCACCCGGGTTCGAGTCCCGGCTCTGACCGGGTTTTTGGTATTCTTTTCTTTTCTTTTCTTTTTTTAGCAAACAATTAATTATATATATATATTAATCCTTTTAATCATTTAAATTCTTTTTAAAATACCTAAACTATTTTATAAATTCTAAAAAAAATTATCATTGTTTAATCTGATATAAAAGATTTATTTGTAATTTTTATTTTTTCAGAAATTCATTTATGTAATAATTATAATAATTAAATCATTTTTATACTATTATATTTATAAAAATCCATTATTATATCAAAACAGTTTTATTAAATTCCCCAAAAATTACCCTAACTTTTTATAAAGTTAAACTTTACTGAAATAATTTTTAAATCAGTAAAATCATTTATTTTATATTTTTAAACAATTTTTGTTAGATTTAATCATAATTAATTCATAATAAATCCAATTTTCATCATTTTTGCACCAAAATTTTATACAAATTATTTTTAATCATTTAGAACAGAATTATGATTTTTAAAATAAGATTTCTTTAATTTTAGTATTTTTGAATATTAAAGTTAATAATTGGCTATTTATAAATAAATAGATTTAAAAATCTATTTTAAATGAAATAATTTTATAAAAATTATTTTATTGCTTCAAACACTTTAATGTGCTCACTCAAAATTCAAATTTTATAAAAAGACTTTCTTTCATTAATTATCAAATCTTCTTTATTTAATTAACATTTTAAATTAAATTTAACAATTGATTATCCCCAAATCGAAACCCTAGGATACACATATTAGTTAATTAGACTTAGACTTATTACATATTACCTTATTATAGGGTGATATTTGGAAATCACTTTGGGCAACACAATTATCATATCTTTTCAACAAGTTAACATTTGCTAAGGTGAGTTTACATAGCCCCTTTTATTTATCACCATTTTTGGGGTGAAACATGTTATAACATTTTCATTGCAATTCAATCATCAATGTGTCTATGTGTTTTCTATGTTGCATTATGTCTTGAGCATGATTAGAGTAAGCACCATTCTAGCATAATCATTAACATTGATCAGCCGACGGTATACATTGATAGATCTATTGGACTGACAATCCCACCCGGATACGTGCCTCCTACCAAGGTTACGTGGGTGTTTGTTATCGCATAACATATTCATTGGGACCATAAGTGTATGGTATGTATCATTTTATAACAGTCAACAGGGTTGATTATGCACTCGATTTATTTCTAATATGTTCTCACATATGGGCTAGATTAACATGGCACATGAATTGCATAACATTTTATTCATTTTATCATCAAAAACCTATGTAATTCTCACCAACTTATGTTGACCCAAAATACTTTCAAAATTAACATGTTTCAGGTAACAATGAAGCTGAGGCTTGAGTTAGCATGAGGATTTTACTTGAAGTTATTTGAAGTTTTTGAAGTTGCTATTTGATGTTATGTATTTGAATTCTTAGACATTATTTCACATTTTTGGATATTATGTTTGAATAAATTATTTAAAATTTATATTATACCATGTGCTACTGAAAACAATCATCAATACGTGGCACCCCGATGTTTCCGCCATCGGTTGGGGTGTTACAAGAGTGATTCATTGAAGTAAATCAGTGATGTGGTATCAGATCCGAGGCTCATATCACGCGTGTTGTTATAGCGAGTAGCATCAGATATGAAAGGTTTTAAGCAATTGTTGATTGAAATCTCGTTTTTGACCCATTTGGTGGATAAACATGGTTTTTAGATATTTTTTAGTGTAATGTTTTGATTATTGATTTGATTGTGTTTAGAAACTGTTTTTGATCATATCCAAATCAAATTTTCATCAAAACGGACCAGATCTGAGAATTTTAGGAAAAACTTCAAGTATGTGTTCATCATGGTTTTTGGCTTGAATCATTAACATGGCATGTTTTTGATGATCTAATCGTTGTTTTATGTTTTGGAAACTTATTGAATCATAATTGGGTGTTAAACAACGTTAATTTGAATCAGATCTGAGTTTTTGCATAAAACCCATAACTTTTGTGTTCTTCATAGTTTTTTCATAATTTTGGATTATAATTGTTGTTTTTGGATAAATTTAGGCATTGGAACCTAGTTGTGAATCATATCCTACACATAACCTAATCATCTGATCATCCAAGTACCCATTTTCACCAAAAATTATCGCATTTAACTGTCAACATGAAGAACACTCATACTTATGACCTGCTGTCATACGTGTGAGTTATTACACGTATCACTTCATACGTGTCACTTTCCACATGTATAGCACTCATACTTGTGCCTTGTTTCACATGTATCAAGCTTCATACATGTAGCTTGTGATACGCCTACCTCATCATACGTGCCACCCTCGGACATCCCCTTTCATACATGTGTTATTTCTGTCATACGTGTGAACACATATGTTAGTCAAATTTTGACTAGTTTCAAGTTTGACTTTGCCCGTGTTTTTTTTTTTCCAAATCACTGTTTATTCATTTGATATCATTCCAATCATCATGAGTTGGAATTACCTCACCCAAGTTATCCGTCCTGAGCATATTAAGCAACAACCGGCCCCCTAAGTTCAACATCCTTATGTTGTTGCTAATGCTATGAACCCTCCGCAACAAGCAAACGTTGTCACACTTTATTGTCCATTTTCTTTCTCACCTCAGCAGCAAATACCCATGTCATCAAATTCCTGGGTTATGGTTTCGGCGACAAGTCAAGTACAGAGCGTGCATCAAATGATGAAGAGCAACAATGAAACGGGTAGCAGCAACAAGGTTCCCAAGATCGAACATCTAAATGAATATCCATCCTAGAATGGGAGAATACATAGGCACATCGAAGGAATAGATGCGGAAATTTGGTATTGGGTAGAGCATCCGCTGGTTAGAACATCACAATAGAACTCAAACACACCAGTGGATATCTCACAAATGAGTGATGATGAGAAGAAGAATTACAAGAATGAGAATAAAGCGTTATCCATTCTAACAAAAGCATTACCGAAGGACTTCTTCTTGCATTAGTATGTTTTATGCGAGAATGCTTATAATCTGTGGTCGTTATTGAAGCAGAGATGCGAGGGAGATGAAAGAAAGTTCAAGATCAGGCAGGATTAGCTAAAGAAGGAATTTGAAGCCTTTTGCCATATTGGACAGGAGACACTCAGAGACATGCAATCACGATTTTATCACCTCATGAGTGAACTTCATAAGTTTGATCTTAAATATACTTCTTTTGAGCTAATTGAACATTTTGTAGATGCACTTCCACCACAACGGATGCATTATGTGGATGTGATGAAGGAGGTGGGTCAGTATGAAACTTTACCTATTGGTGAGTTTCTGTTGAAGCTAGAGAACAGAGAGATTGAGGAGTATAGGAAAGCAAAGTGGATTCCATTGCCACAAAATCCTGAACTTTATCATGCGGCTACTCTTGCTACCTCCGCAATCACTACCAGTTCCCGACCTCAGACATCTTTTGTTTCATCTATTGTCAATGACCCATTTGCCTGCAATACACCACCTCAAATTGTTCAAGTCCCAACTCTTGATCCCATGTTTTAATACTCAAGTGCTTACTAGTACACACCATCACCTTCAACTTCTACCACCTATTGCCCAATTCCACCACAACCAACCAACGCTTATGTTCATCGAAATACTTCCACTCCCAACAGTCAGCTTATGTTTCTTCAAACACTAAGATGGAACAACTGTAACATCGCAAAATTTTCCCCAATTTCTAATACATATATTATATTTTTTTTATCATTCATAATGTACCTAAGTCTTTATTTTATTACCACGCAACTTAAATATATAATAATAATAATAATAATAATCAGTTTAGTTGTGTAAAAAAAAGATTTGGCTAAACAAAACTCACAAACTAAATGTTTTGAACCCAACAGCTCCATGTTCGGCCATCAGCCCAGCCCAACCCAGCTAAACCTCGGCCCACCCAGAATTCCGGCCCACTAACCTTTCCCTTTCCCATTCACTGTTTAAAAAAAAGAAAAAGAAAAATGGTTGCTTATGCTGGGATTCGAACCGGAGTCAAGCCACACACACACGCCACACCAGTTGAGCCACAGCTCATTTCACGAATTAAACCCAGATCAATTTGTGTAAAAGGGCTTGTTACTGCTGCTACTACTCGCTGCTGGTAACAGACACGAGACTCCCCTTCTTCTTCTCCTTAATTGACTTTAAATTGAACACAAATTTGGTAAGAACTGATTAATTGGATCGTATGATGAAATTGACATAATAATACGCGTATTAAACGTATTAACGCGGTCAAAAACATACCCGATTAAGACGAATTACGCGTTTATGTTTTAAAGCTTGGTCAACTTTCCAATTCGTTAAACCCGTAGGTGTTAGTATAAATTGAACCATCCCTGAGACCCTAAAGGAGCCGAAAAACACACACACACTCTCAATTTCCTCTTTCTTTCATTATTATTCGTGAATTTGATCGCGTTTTGACTTGGGTTTTGACCGACCAATTCGTATTCGAATCATCCTTGTAAGTGTGATTTTTCTTGTGGGTTTCATTAATCGGCTGATACACAACATTAACCCTATGGTTAATTGGGTTAATGTTGTGTGATTAGATCAATTGAAGATCTAGGGCTCGTATGCTTTGATTTGGGGATAAACTTGATTTCGAATATAGTATTTATTTTAAATAAACAGAAATCAACACAACCACTGGTCTGGACCAAGTGGTTGTGTCTGGTACCTCTCAACAAGGCCACGCGGGTTCGATCCCTGCCATGGCACTTTTTTTTTCTTTCTTTTCTTTGTTTTGTTTTAAATCAAAAACAATTAATTATATATATATTACTTATATTTTATAAATACGTTTTAAAATATTAAAACTCTTTTAATAATTCTACAAAAATCATTTTAAGTTAATCTGATGAAAAAGTTTAACTCACAATTTTTAGTTTTCAAAAATTTATTTATTTAATATATATAATAATTAAATCAAGTTTATTCTATTATATTTATAAAATTCATTAAAATATCAAAACAATTTTATAAATTTCCACAAAAATTATTCTGAGTATATATAATGATAAAATTTTCTGAAATAATTTTTAATTCTGAAAAATCATTTATTTAATATTTTTAATCAATTTTTGTTAGTTTTAATCATAATTAAATCATAATAAATCCAATTTTTAATATTTTTGCACCAAAATTTTATACAAATTATTTCTGATTATTTGAAACAGAAATATGATTTTTAAACTAATATTTCTTTAATTTTAGTATTTTAAAATATTAAAGTTAAATTTTGACAAATGGTTATAAATAGAATTAATATTCTATTTAAAAGAAAATAATTTTATAAAAAATATTTTTATACTTTAAACTCGTTATTGTGATCACCTTAAATTCAAATTTTATAAAAAGATTTTTGTCTATTTATTTACTAAATTTCTCTCAATTATCAAACATTTTATTATTAATCAAACGAGCATTTATCCCCAATCCAAGGCCCTAGAACATATACATTTGTAGATAGACTTAGACATATTTATTACCTTATTATAGGGTGATATTTGGCGTTTTTGGGCAACACATATCCTATATCACGAGACTTAGCATTTTGAGGTGAGTTTACATAGCCCCTTTACTCTATTTTCACTATTTTTGGGGTGAAACATGTTTAAACATTTTATACTATCATTTACTCATATTTACTTATGATTCAATTACAACATCATTCTATCATTTGACTGTAACAAAAAGACACAGTACAATCATTAACAATGATCAAGCCGGCTGTTTAGATTATAGCGCTATAGGTCTGACAAACCCACCCCCCCGCATAAATTCAGGGATGATCGATAACAGTAACAACATTTAACTAACTTGCGAGTTAGTCATCAGTCGACACAAGGTTTGATTGTACAAAGACGCATTGTTACATGTCGGTATCATACTCTATCATCATACAACTGTGAATGTTGTACAAACTATTGTTATCAATTATTTTCAAAAACCTATGTATTCTCACCAACTTTTGTTGACCCAAAAATATTTTCAATTTAACATGTTTCAGGTTCTATTTGCTTGAGGATTTGAGTTAATGCTTGAAGATGTGTGCATAGTATTATTCATTTTGATGTACGAATTCTTGTAGAACAATTGTATGTAATTTATTTAAATCATTTAATGAAATTTATTATTCACCATGAGCTACTAAACAATCATCATTACGTGACATCCCGATGTTTCCGCCATCGGTTGGGGTGTTACAACAACCCTCTATGAATAATTTTGGGAATGTGACAATGGAGGTTTCTAAGGAGCATGTAGCGCTATTTTCTGCAATTGTTACATCCTACAATGATCTGGTGGCAGGGAACATCAAAAATGTTAACATGACGAAAGAAGATTATGATCAGGTGGACAAGGAAGAAATGGAATTGATGAATATATATGGCATTTCGCGAGTGTGGTGAGACGAGCTAAAGACTTCATGGATAGAACAGGACGCACTGATTGGCAGACCAACAAGGATACAAAGTATGGTTTCAACAAGAAGAAGGTCACGTGCTTTAATTGTGGAGTACGGGGACACTTCAAAAGAGAGTTTGACAATCCAGCAAGGAAACCAGTATCCACTCACGGCGAACCATGGTCATAGGCAACATAACCCATTCCAGCATCAACCTCAGCAACAAACATCTATTCCAAATCAGGAATGTGCAATTGTTACTATTAACAACCCACTGCCATAGCCGGCACCACAAGCCAACAACCAGGCAAGGATTATGGTAGTGCAAGCTGATGAATGGGTCGATTGGAATCTTCAGCTAGGAGGTAATAGAGAAGTGAACGTGGGAGGTGCAACGTGTTATGCTAAAATCATCAAAGATGTTCAACAGGAGGAAGCAAGGTTATTATCTTCAAGCTCAGAAGAAAGTTCTAGCGATGACGAGTGTTCAGAATAGGCTTCTAGTCAACAATCAAGGTCTTTAGAGAGCAATGTTGATTCTTTGGGTGACGATGTTGACAGGCTGCTAGCAGAAGCTGATTTCTTTACCAACCCATAATCATGTTTGGTTTAAGATCTGGTAGAGTTGATAGTTGATTATTCCAAGTACTTCTCTACAGATGGCTCGTCTTCTCCCTATACTTTTATGGAAAATACTCAAGACAAACAGGTCAGTTCTTCTGAAACACCAAAATGTTCCAAGTGTTGTGAATTAGAAGCCCGTCTTGAATTGATCAAAGAACACAATACCAGTTTGGTATGTGATCTTCGATCATGCACTGATGATAATATTGCCTTAAAATCAAATGAAAAAGAGTTTAACGAAACCGTTATGTTGTTGAAAAAGGATGTAAGTGAACTTAAAAGAACAATTCTTAACAAACAAGATGCAATCAACAACTATATCACAGATCTAACTCAAACCAAAAAGGCATTGGCTGAAGCAAAGTGTGACTACGAGGTTATTAAGAAAAAGCTTGATAGTTATTCGAATTCCAAATATGTGCTTGACCACATAATTGAAGGTCAAATAACTGAAAAGAGCGTTGCTGGTCTAGGTTATCAAACTATTCCTCCTCCCATGCGTTCAAATTATTTCAAAACACTGGATGAGACCGAGGTCACATAGTTTCAGGTCACAATCCCCTAGTTGCTGAGCTTGTTAAAATCAAGAAAGTAGAAGTTGTCAAAGATGATAACTACTGATTAATTGAAATTGATGATGAACTCAGTGATGAGGAGGACAGTAAACCAGGTCTGGGTCTTTAGAAACAGAAACACAGGATCCTGCTTGAGAATCATATCGTGTGTGATCCTAATTCTGAAGAGGATGATGAGGAGTCAACTTGTGACTCTGGTCTTTACTACATGATCAAAGACTCCACAAAAGGCTTTTCAAATAAGAAATTTCCAATCAAATGATTTTGGATTTTTCTGATAAAACTAATTATTAATTATGGAGTTTCACTTTTGTTTCTCAAAAATTCTACCCATGTGTACCTTGAATAATCATCAACAATGGCAAGTATGTATTTCTTACCTGCCATGCTTTCCCTACTAATTGGTCCACATAGATCCATATGAAGTAGTTTTAGAGGTTATGTTGTTGAGGAACCAGATAATGGTTTATGTTAGCTTCTTTTTTATTTTCCCATTTGGCATGCTTCACATATGTTTCCTATGCTTCACATATGTTTTCCTTTTTAATATTTAATGTCAGGGAGGCCTTTTTCTAGCTTTTTGTTGGCAAGGATGTTTAAACTTTTGAAATTTATATGAGCAAGTTTCCTATGCCATATCCAGTTATCACTTGAAGTTTGAGAAATCAAACACAATGATTCTTTTCCCAGTTTTTCATTAAAATCAAAGTAATAAATGGATTTTCTAATTCTTTCACCTGTCAAGTATGCCACATTATCTTAAATTCCTATCATTTCACATTTATCAGGCCAAAAAATTACCTTAAAACCTTTAACACAATTGTCAATAGCTTAACAGGTTATATTTTAATCCTTCAACATACGAGACTTTTTCTATGGTTAGAGGTCCTATAGTAATATTTCCATAACCTGAGGTCCTACATTTTATTCCATTTTCAAAGTTGACCATTTGACCAATTCTGGCTATATACCTATTCAATAGGCTCCTATTTCCTGTCATGTGCTTGAAGCTTCCAGAATCATTATACCAAATCTGGGAAACATGAAGGTCCTGTGAATATGGAGTTTCATCCGCAGATTCATCTTCAGCTGCCATGTGACAAAAGTTAGCCATATCTTCTTCATCATCTGATGAATCATCTGATAGCCATGTATCTTCTCCAACTAGTCCCATCTGTTGCTTCTTCAAGTTTTCTTTCATTACGCAATATCTCTCAGCTGTTTGCTTTTACACTCATTTGAGTAGTGAACTTTCTGTTTGCATCTAAAACAAGTCAGTTTAGCCTTTATATCCTTGGATCTATCTACCTTACCTTTGAATGTATAGTTTCCTGACATTCTTTGTTCAAAGGTTTTGGTAAGAAGTGCAATGGCTTCTGTGAAGGCTAGATAGTCTGATTTGAGATCAGATTCTTCTGTTTCGCTATATATTGGAATGGTTTGTGAGAAGCTGGATTCTGGTTTATGGGTTGAGGAATATAATGCTATTTGACCACCCTTATGACCAGAATTTCCAAATATCTTATCTTCCCTTGGGATAAGAATGCTATAGAGATCATGGAGGTTCATATTGTCTAGCTCTATGGTTAAAGCTAGGGTCATGGTTAGTGTTCTCTACTCTCTGGATGAACCTCCATGATCTCTATAGCATTCTTATCCCCAGGGAAGATAGACAATATGAACCTCCATGAACCTCCTAAGAACTTAACATTCTTTTCAGCGTTAGACTTTGTTACCCTATATTTCTTTAAGTCATTAAATATTTTTGAAAATATGTTATTAGTTTCTGACAATGTTTCATTTGGAAGACTTTTGAAATATTCATAGCTAGAAACACAATTTTGTTTCGTCTCATTTTTTTTCTCATCCCTAACATAAAAAATTCAACTGATCCCATATTTCCTTTGCAGATGAACAATCATCTACATGAGAAAATATGTCATTTGAAAGAGCCATGATCATTAAAGATTTGGCTCTTTCATCTATAGCCATCGCTTCCTTGTCTTCCCCTCTCTAGAATTTCTTATCTTTGGGGACCCGAGTGGCAGGAATCGTTGGTTTTCTACCGGTTGCCGGAACTTCTGGAATTTCAGTCATGGGATTGTACGATCCGCTCACAGTGGATTGGTACAGACGATGATCATGTCCATTTAAAAAGTTGATCAACCTGACCTTCCACTGAGAGTATTCCTCTTTCACAAGAGTGGGAGGCTTAGACATTGAATCCATCCGAAAAGCAGAATTCCAAGATTAAAAGCTTGCCATTTGTAAAAAGTGGTATTTGAGATACTTGGTTAAAACATTTAAGATTTGAGCATAAATAGTTCTTTTAATTCTAAAAGTTCTTTTTGAAAATAACTTATTCAAGTTGCTCTGATACCAAGTGTTGGTCCCCAGAAGTATCCGCCTCACTTTTACTCAAATGGCAATGTGATTTCAACAATATGTAAACAATGTGCGGAATAAGAAATCAAACTTTCAGAAACAATAGAACACACGATTTTTAAGAAGTTTTGAGTTTATGTAGTGACCACCTTTTAACAAGGATCACGTTTTAACTTTACAAAAGAATGAATCAAAATAATTCTTATGGCTGGTGTGAATGTGGTGTGGAGCATGTGCAAAAGATATATCTAAGTCAACTACGTTTGCTTTGTACATCACACATTTTCACATTCACACTTGGCACTATTCTTCAACGAATGATGTCATCTATTTATAGAGAAGATTTGACCCAAGTTGATGAATAAACAATTGGTTTATCATCAACTTGTATTTTTTGCAGGTTAATGTGGTGAAGAAAGTCTTTCATGAATGATTAGAGTCAAGTTGCATGCTTTTTAACATTCTCACTTGTCAGGATTCCAGATTTCTTCCCAAAAATCTGGTTCCTTTATGCCATATTTCAGTGTTCCTTCCCAGATATCATCAGATAGGAGTTGTATTTGTCCTCTTTTGTCTATTTCTTCAAAGAAATCTTGTTCTTGAATCTTTTCTAATCTTTATCTCTTTAACTAGAAACTTTTCTGGATGTTCTTCATTCTGTTCAGCTTTTGGTTAGCTAGCTTCAGGTTTAATTACAAAGCAAACGTAGTTAACTCTATTTAATACTCTATTTAATTACAATGATAATTTTTGCAATTTATTGAAATTAGAATTATCTACTAATATTATTAAAACATAAAAAATTTTAAGTTATAAAAATATAAAATTAAATAATTATACTTTTTGCTTTTAGTATGTATATTTATAAAACAATACTTTTATCCATATAAACCACCTCTTGTAAGCGTATTAATCAGTGGAACGGTTTGTGTTAGTAGGTGAATCGCTAAATACATAAGGTATTAATGGTGAAGTGAACTTTTAATTTAAGCAAAACCACTAGGACGAAAATTGCAAGTAACTCAATACTAAAACATCATCTTCTAGTTCTACAAGTATTCCGATAATCTTAGGTATCTAATTATGAAACAAAAGTTATGCATCTTTTCAATTAAGAAACTTTTTTTTTTTTTTGCATTTTTAGGTTTTATTCAAGTAAATAAAACATTTAAAATTGTTAATCATAACTATTAAATAGATCAATTGTGACCACCCGTAAGATCAAAATCTTACTTTGTAATGGATAATAGTTAAGCCTATTTTAATTTTAATCAAACTTCTTTTAAATATGTCTAAAAACACATTTCTCTTTTTCAAAGATAAATATCATCATTACTCTAAAAAGAAGTGATTTTGTCAAAAACCTAATTAATGTATGGGGTTAAAAGAAGATTTAGACTAATCTTTTGAATGATGTATCACTTTTTCCAAATTAAAAATAGTATATTTTAAATCATCCAATGTTGATATGCATGCCGTCATCCGTGACTCGACCTAAAAGCCAAAAGTAATTCCATTTACGTTGCTAAAGGGGTTGATCTAGAATTGATTTATTTTTTTCTCTTTGGCAAACTAAAAAAATATCTAACCAAATATATATGTGGTATATTTTTTTAAAGGGGAGTGATAACGTACAAAACTTCCTTGACATGAGAAGTGTAGGAAGGGTTCTTAGCCCTTAGATTAAGCGATGACATGATGGTAATTATCAACCTTAATCATGGTCGGCTTAAACAAACCAAGGGTACATTAGGAAAAACCTTCAAAACTTTTTCAAATCGAAACTAGACTTAAATCGAAACTTAATTTAAGCAATTTCAACTCGATTAAAACATTCTGAATGATTACACATTAAAAAAAAACAAAAACAAGTCGATTACATTGAACGAAAACGTAAGATTAGTGTTTCAATCTAAAAATCAGAAAAATAGAGGATTATATTGGGACGATTAATCAGAGGAAATACATATGATTATCAATAAACGCTCGTATTAGTTGTCAAATACTTTCAATTGTATTTCAAGAAGAAGGATTAAACATAAAAATTAGGTTAAAAGAAGTTGCATAAGAAAAAGAAGAAGTTGGTGATAACATAGTGTTTTAAACACACGTTCATTATTTTAAACGCTCCTTGTAAATGTTTAGACGCACTTGATGTAGAATTTAAAAGCACATGCCTTTAAACACACGTTGTAAATGTTTAGACGCATGTTGTAAATACCCATGTATATAAACGCGCTCTATTGTTTTGTTCAAACGCACTTTATTGTTATGCTTGTATTGATTACAAAAACCAAGGATTTCAATGTAGTGAATAATGATCTAAGGGTAAATTAAAATACCAGCAACTCGTAGAAGTAAAGAAGGACAAAGGAACTTCGATATCAAAAGCAAATTATGTAGCTGATTATCAGCCTCAGAACAGCAGTTACGAATAGTACCAGATACCTACATAACTATAGTTTCAGATATTAAAATGTCCATATCAATAATCATTCGATATGAACACTATACCCATTTCTTTCGCAATAGGCTTGTAGAATCGAACTGCCTGATAATTTATTTCAAGAGCCCACGTTTAGGATCTAAAGGAAGTGTTCTCCCTGCTTTAGTTTTCGAAACATTTACAGAGCATTAACTTTGGTTGCAATATGCTAAAAAACATAACAGAGCATTAATTGAACCAAATTGAGTGCATTTTGTTTAAACGCATGTTTGATTGAGTGCGTTTTTTTAATGCACATTAGATTTAGTACGTTTTGTTTAAACAAACGTTTAATTAAGTGTGTTTTGTCTAAACACACCATCGTTCTTGAGTACCTGATTTTGCTTCAAAACCAAAACGGTTTGTTTCAACATAATCACAATCTATAATCAATCCTTTCTATTTTGGTCCGTTCGTCGATCTAATCTATACAAAGTGTTCATTCGAATTCAAACAATCAAAATAAAATTTCTGGAAATCATTATTGTTAATAACCGTTCGTTATCTTCCTTCTAGTTTTTATTTTTTGATTGTTCTTGATCTTTCGAATAAAAGTATTGTTAATTGAATCGTGAATTGAATAGATCATCAATCAAAAATAATTAATCGTTCATGAATTGAATCTGAATTGTTGTCGATTATAATTGAAACGTGAATTAAATTGTGATTGATTGGATCAGAGATTAACGAAACAATAAAAGGACTAAATTACCCTTTTAATCAACCAGATTTAGGTTAAGTAAACTTAACTATTGTTTCCAGGTGTCATTCCCTGAAGGCTTCCTACACTTCTAACGTTAAGGAAGCTTTCTATCGTATACTTTCTCTCTTTTTTTTTTAATACATGCAATTCAAAATGATAACTAGAATAGGATATATAGTGTTTTGAAAAGAAAAAAAACAAGCCTAAATAAATATCATATTTCAGTTTCGGGAGAAAATTAAAATTAAAGTATAATACCCTTTACAAAATAGATAGATAACCATATATATGTACAATAATCTAAGGACGGGTTATTTTGAGAACTCCATTAAGTTGTGAGGACCATATGAACTCTTTTGAGCCATTAATCTTTATAATCTAATGGTTGAGATTAATTGATGAGACTTTTTTTAGTCTTGACATGTAAATTAATTTTTATTAGTATTTTTTAATAAAATAAGAATACATGAGGGGTATTTAGGTAAAATACTATGGGAGAGAAAAAGTAATATAATATCATGTTAATTTTTTATTCAGTTATTAAAAGTGTCATATTTTTTAAATATAAAAATTCATAATTTTACATATCTCTACTATTTCTGTCATCTCTCTTTTCGAGTTTTACACTTTTGTAAATCTACCATACACAACTTCTATAGAAATTACGTTGGTGTAAACGCCACGGAAACGTCGTAAAAAACAAAATTGAATGATAATATAAAAACTAGTGTAAATCTAAAAGACATAATGTATTACACCATTGTAAATAATTAACCAACATCTAAAAAACATATTGTATTACACCATTGTGAATCTAAAAAACATATTGTATTACAAAAAAAAAAAAAAAACAGGTCAAAACAAAAACAAAAAACACAAGAAAAGGTCTTGATAGCAAACTTATTTTTAGAGTCTTTGTGCATGTTACGTTAGAGTAAAACCACCATTACCGACGTCCCTTTCTCCATGATCACTGGTGACCTCCCGAAAAACACGAACACGGTCTAAAACTTCACGTTTCTCAAACTATTCCACATCTTGCAAAACAGAAGATGAGTTAAAATTATAAAACCTCAAAGGTGCCCAAAATATTACAATCTAAAAATTTTTGGCCATAAGCGCCCAAATATTACCATAAAAATTTTTATTACATTAGTGTACACAAAAAAGAAAAAAAATAATAAAGAGGTATTATGACAATAAAACTCCATTACGTTAGTGTACACCAAACCAAAAGAAAAAAAATAGGCTAGTCCCTCTTATTTACGTTAGTGTAAAACATAAATGTCACTACTTCTCTGTGTATTTATTTGCTTTTGCCCAACCCCAATCCCACACCAACAACCTATAATAGTTAGTGATAGGGGTGTTCAGAATTCGATTCGGATTCGAAAAATTCGATATTCGACTTAGTTCGATTCGATTACCAAGAATTCGATTTGATTATTAAGAATTCGAATTCGATTCAATTCGAATTCAAGTCCAGTAAATCAAATACGAATTTATGATTTTAAATTCGATTCGATTCGAAATTCGAATAAAAACTATAAATGAATATTTTTTAAATATATATACACACATACACATTATTATATACAAAAATATACACATTGAAAAAAAGAACTTCTAAATTTTGGTCAAACTCTAAGAATCTATAGTCACCTTTTACCATAACAATATTTTATGTATTTACCTTATACATCACAAAACTCTAACAAAGTATACTCTCTACTATTTTTATTATTCCCGTATTTGACATATTATTGTTTATCAATTTTATATATTTGTATTTTATATGTTAAAAATAACGAGTTTGTATTAGTTCTAAAACGAAAAGTAAAACAATTTATTATCAATGATGAATTTGAACTAAATCGAATTTATTCGAATTCGAGTTTCTTAATCGAATACGAATCGAATAAATTGAATTTCAAGCGATTATGAATTTAGGTAAAAATATTAAAAATTCGAGAAATTCGATTCGAATAATTCAAAAATTCGTTATTCGATTCGTTGAACACCCCTAGTTAGAGATATACAAGGGGCACTTGTCTATTAATAGACTAACAGTAATAAGTAAATACTTAATAAATCGGACTAGATCACCCCCCGCATTTAAGGGTGTTCAAATTCGGATAATCCGAAATTTCAGATAGTCAATATTGGGATCCGAATCCGGATCCGAAATTTCGGATTCGGATTCGGATCATCCAATGGATAATCCGAAACTTTAAAAAATCTAAAAAAATAAATAAAAAATAATAAAAAAGTTCTCCTTTATGTCTAAAATGTGAATCTGTTAAAAAAACAAAATTCAAAGTTAGATAAACGAAACTAGGACAAAAAAATGTAAAAGAAACTTACCGATTGGTGGACGGGACTGTGGAGGTCGGAGACGAGGTGGACGGGGGCTGTTACAGAGAAGAGAAGAGGGAGCGACTGCTATGGATTGGAGTGGTATGGACTTAGGGTTAGAAAGATTAGGGATTTAGGATTGTGTATTGTGTTATGTAGTGTATATAATATTATATATTTATATATATTTTTTTATTATTCGGATTCGAATAATCCGATTATCCAAAAAATTTCAAAATCAGAATCCGAATCCGAAATTTCGGATTATCCGATTTTCGGATATCCGAAAATCGGATTATCCAAAATTTCGGATAATTCGGATTATCGGATTTTTCGGATTCGAATTCGGATTCAGATTTTTTTGAACACCCCTACCCGCATTACTAATGTACCCTGACATAATGAACCGACCATGACCAACAACTGATTTGGTGATCTACAAAACTTTTTCAAAAGCATATATATATATATATATATATATATATATATATATATATATACTGGTAAAATTACAGATCTAGCCTTTTATCCCCCAGACACCCATCACTTACCTACCTTAGTTTCTAAGAATCCTCCACCAATTCACCCGTGTAATCCATCAATAATCATCCAAAAGAGAAAGTAGCAAAGATTAATAGACTTACTAAGCTTGGCGGGCCCTTAAACCAATGTCGTTGTTGATACATTGAAGAAACCTTAACTATTATTGTATCCCTGTTCAGCATCATCGTCCCTTAAACCCTTAAACCTTGTTCAGCCTCATCGTCCCTGTTCAGCATCATCGTCCCTGTTCGAACTAGGGATGAGCTCGGGACGGGATCGGTACCGTACCGATACCGATCCCGAAAATACTAAAACCGAAAATAGCCAAAAACCAATACTGATCCCGATCTTGAATATACCAGTTCGGTATCGGTACTAATACCGACCGGTATCAGTGTTTTCGGTATAATACCGAAAAAATACCGAAAATGAAACGAAAATGGTTTGAAATTTGGGTGATACATCGATTCCGAATTATAAATTCTTATAACAGTAGTTAGGTAAGATCCCTTTTAGAGCAAAAGCTATAAGGGCATGTGTAGTGGAGGGGTGTTATTAGGATTAAAATATTATAAAGTAATAGAAGTGAGGTTATGGGGCGTTATGGAAAAAGAGTGTGTAGTGGGAAAGGGTGTTATGGGGCTTTATAAATGATTGGGTAATCATTGGTTAATTATTATTTTCTTATTTAAATAATAATATTAATAATAGTAATAAAAATAATAATAATAAAAAAATAATAATAAAAAATAATATTCAAAAATTTGAATTTCAAACGGTTACTGTTCCAAACGTTTGAATTTCAAACGTTCCCCCCCCCCCCAAACGTTTGAATTTCTAACCCTATAAATACAAGACCAAAACTCATTCTCAGTCACATCTCCTCCTCCTTAAACCAATGAAAGATATGGGTGGCGGGGGAAATATGTAATTGACTTGCTACTTGTGTATGCCTTAGGAGGGGGAAATATGTAATTGACTTTTTAAGTTGGGTAAATATGTAATAAATGATCTTAGTAGGGGGAAATATGTAAATGACCGGGTTGGCCGACTAAATACGATTCTTGCTGGGGTTGACCGCTATCCGGTAAAGTTGGCAACTCGCTTCCCTTTATCTCTCGTATTCGGGCATCGTGGTTCGTGTAGATGTAGCTCGACATCTTCAGTGTTGAGGTCTTTGGACTCAGGTGTCTTAAAATTTTCAGTGCGGACAGCACTAGCGGAGCCGCCTAGGCCGCATAGGGTTCCGGTGTGACCGCTATCTCAAAATACAAATTGTAAGGGTATACCGTATGGTCTAATGAAATAACTAGGTGGTTTAAATGAATTATGTTTTGTATTTTGAAAAGGTAATTATATCTTGATAAAATTATAACTGTATGATGAATACATTGAGTTATCCTATTGTGGAGACCAAGCATTTGTCGGGCAAATGGGGAAAGTCGTTATCTAGAATGATGTGTGGCTGGCTGGTGGATAAGAAAAAAGAATGTTGAAAAATTTAAATATATTAAAATAGAAAAGAATGAAACATCACTTTCCGAAAATTTGTGTGAAAAGATCCATACACCGTCTCCCATAATCGGTCCTCAAACTCTTCACGACTCTCAATCCCTTCAAACCTTCTTTTTATTATTATTTAAAACCTATGTTAGTTTTCAGGATAAAGAACCGACTTATGGAATTAAAAGGGAGTTAATCATGTCAAGTTTGATAGATTATATTGTTGATCCTAAATACGACTCATATGTATTTATTTATGTTAAAAAAATTAACCATAATACGTACATGCTTACAAATGGGTTGACACGAAGTAATCAAGGTGTAAACGTTTGAAGAATAGGTTATACAGATTAGAATTGGATTAGTGGATCGACCTGTTTAATTAAACATGTGAACCCAAACACTACCGGATTGATTAAACCTTACTGGATTTTGAGTGCGCATTTTCCTTCTTGACGGATTTAGCCTTTGCCTTGCAAATTTGAACTTAAAGATTATTACAATTTTGTAGAAACCAAATACATAACCACAAATCTCAAAATGTGACGGCTAGATCGAACATAAAGCAAACTTTGAAATTTAGGATTCTTCCGAACTATATGTTTATCAACCCTAATTAATTCATACCAAATTTCCCAGACCTGTATGTAGTGGACGGAAAATCGAAATCGAAAACGAAACAAACACTAATGCTCTCGGGATGTTGTAATTTTTCTGTTTAATCTTAATAGAGTTAGTTTGAAATTTATAGTCTAGAAATGAAATCATCAGAAAGAGGTGGTGGCGCAGCTTGTTTCCCGTCTGCCTGCTCTTTTGATGTAAGTTTCGCTTTTATGGAATAAAATCTTAATTCATATTAAAAAAACAAAAAAAATGTAAATTTATGTTTAAAAAAAAGTTGGTATATTTATCTAATTAGAAAATATTATTTTGATTAGGATAGATAGCTTGATGATCAAACAATATTTAGTATAAATAGGGGGTTTAGGAGTTATAAATTTTGCAGGTATGATTTTTTTTTATAAAGTAAAAAGAAAATTGTTGTAATTACGTTCATTGGCGAAGCATTGTGAGGGCCAGGGGTGGCCCTGGCCCCCCCTGTTTTTTGGCGTAGTAGTGGAAATTTGCGATTTTCGTAGGTAAATTTAGTCCGGGTTGAGTCCGGCCCCCGCTCATTTGCCACTACCGATCGAAAAAAATTGAGTCCGGCCCCCGCCGATTGGCGAACCAAGCTTCGCCACTGATTACGTTTCTTACAAAAAGGGATTATGATCAGTATTTATGATCCAGTTGCTCCAACAATGGTTACCTAGTTTTTTTGTTGTGGACTCACGGTTGAGAGAAAAACTTAAATCTAAAATTCTTGATGAACTAAACTAATAAACTCATGGTGTGTTCAGTTGCTACTTGCAATTCGTACTGCAGTGGGCTACAAAATGTGCTGTGCAAAATGCTAAAATTAAGTACCATTCCTTCTTTTTCTTTTTTCACATTCGGGCTTGGGCTAAACAGGCTTTAACAAAAGTTTTAGTAACAAATACCTTTACATGGACATAATATGTGTTTTTGTCCGTTCATTTAGATGAACAATTTTTTTTCCGTATTCTTTTGTTTACTAAATAGTTGAACAAAAACTATGTTCACAAATAGTTTAATAAATCTTTGATTCGTTTATAGACCTAGTTGTGCAAGCTAATAACTTACACATCCAAAGGATGTCCAATGACAATTGCACCACCATTAACAGTTTGACAGTGAGTTTATTATTATTTTCTAGGTAAATTTCAAAGCCTCTTTTGGCAATATACAAATATCATTATGCAAATAACTACTATAATAATAAAAATAGAATCTAATGTTATGCAACCTCTTGCTTTCTACACAAAACTTAAAAACTAAACAAATCAACTATTTTAAATCGGGTATTAGATTATAATAATCCAAACTTTAACTCATTAGCTGATAATAATCCGTACTTTAAAAATTCCCAATAATAATCCCAATTTCGAACATTTGACCTCTGGTAAACCTTTTTTAGCTGAGCACTAACTGGGTTAGTTCAAGATGACGTGGTTGCTGAGGTGGCAACTAACGTGGACAAGATGCTGATGTGGCAGCTGACTTGGTATGCTGACTTGTTTTGTTTTGTTTTTTTTTTTTTTTTAATATCAAAGGATTTTTTTTAATTATAAAAGTGTGTTTTAAGGTTGATATCATCATCATCGACCATGCCTCTTCATCTATAAACATCCATGTCTGGCTATAATCTTCATCTATCATCATCATCATCGACCATCATCTTCATCTATCAACCATCATCTTCCTCCCACATCTCCGATTCTGTTGGCGAACCCCTAACCCACCATTGCCGCCTCCGATCGTCATCAACCTTCATCCCATCCGCTCCCGTCGTACAACACTAATCTACAAACAAGGCTTTAGACCACCACCGTCTTCATTCGGTTGATCTTTCTCTCTCCTCCGTTACTTTCTCTCTCTAGCCCTCTTTTCTCTCTTTCGTCTCTAAAAGAAGCTGGTCGGACGACATGGGCCGTGGTTGGCCTTCATCTTCACCGGTCTCTCTTTTTCTTGATACTTTCTCTCTACAGTCCCTCTCTCTCCTCCGCTTTCTTTATCTTAACTTTTTTGTGAAGTGGAATTTGTGTGTGATTTAGGGGTTTAATTGATGATGGTGTGGTTTTTAGGGTTTGAAGGATTTGGGGGTTTAATTCAGATGATGGTGTGGTTTTTAGGGATTGAACAATTTGGGGGTTTGATTCAGATGATGGTGTGGTCTTTTGTTTTTGATTTATAAAAATGGTATAATAATATAACATGCCACGCCAGAATAATTTACCACGTCAGCATGCCAACTCATAGTCCACGTCATCACCCACTAACAGGGTTAGTGCTCAATTAAAAAAAAGGTTTACAAGAGGCCAAATGTTCGAAAGTTGGGATTATTATTGGAATTTTTGAAGTACGTATTATTATCGACCAATGGTTGAAACTTTGGATTATTAAAATCCAATACCCCATTTTAAATTTATTTATTTTTTATTCCACTAAAGATACTAGTGGGTTTACCAGCGCGTTGCAGCGGGATCCACAAATGGGTTGCAATACTACATTATGATACTTAGGTTTTTGCCGCAAGTTACGCAAAAATAATAGAAATATGCACACTGTATTTTAACAAGTGTTCGTAGAAAGAAAAGAAAAGAAATGTGCATCGTCACTTACAACTGATTGCAGTTCACTACAAAAACCATGTACTCATTATTGAACAAATCTTAATAAACCAAAGGTATGTTACGGTAACAGAACAATATGAACATAAACATCACTCTTGTGTAAGTTGTCCGGTCATTGTATATCTACATAACTGTGCATTGAAGACACCTTACTAAATGATAAAGTTCATTTATACGACAAAAGCATGTAGTAATAATATGATATTGTATACACTATCATATGAAAATCACTGTCCGTTTAGAAATTAAAAGTTGTGATTTGTAAGTTTGTAATAGAAAGAAATTACACCTATTTAACGAGCGTTTTATTATGTTTCCAACGAGTACCATAGTGCTATATAAAACAAAATAATTTTTTGTGGGTTTGTTCATACAAGAAAAAAAACACAATGTGTTCAGGTAACTCATTAATCATGTTACCAGCAAATAGGAATTTTATTTTCATCCAGAGCAGAATATGTTAAAACCACGCATTTCAAAAAAAAGTACCACACCTTAAAGACCACTACCTCAATCACGCTCGGCAATGGTTGCTTTTGGCTCTACTCCTCATCCAAACGTACATCTTTTTAATATGTATTTTTTTTTTCTTATTCACATGATTAAAATTATTGTTTTCTCATATTGTAGTACATTAATTTCTATGTTACATCATAACACATATTTTAATACTTCATATTAGATTTGTCTCTCCCGAAAAGCTTCAAGGATATAATCTAGTAAATTATATAAACAAAATTGAGAGTAATAGAATCCAATTTTCTACTGCTACCTCATTCCACTTATTAAATACCCCGAAATATTAATTTGGAGGAAACATTGCCCTGAAAACTTTATTTTTCATTTAATTTTTATTTAGGTTTATTGTGCAATTTTTATTTCATTTAAATTTAAAAAAAAATACATTTATTAAAAAAATGAACACATGACGATAAGAGCATTAAATAAAATACAATTAAAAAACTTATTTTTATTTCAAACCTACGAACATTAGTTTTACCAATTCTTACCACAATTCCTTTCTAAAATAATCCTATGAATTAGACATTTCTTAAACTAATCTTCTATCTTTAATGACATATTAGATGGAAGAAGATATAGTGTTGACAACGACTTGGATAAATGTCCAAAAAACAAGGAAACCAGGAATGTCTTCCTACTGGAATACAATTTTAGTATACATTTTCTTTAGCTACTCGGTAATACTAACCACACTGATGATCAACTAAGCTCAGAGTTTACAGATCTTCGTAATAAGTGTTAAAGATTTCAGTTGCTCTTCAAAAGGACTATGGATGACGACCGTGACCTAGAGGAATAAGTAGCAACTGAAGTCACCCAAGTCGAGTACATACCCACATCCAAAGCTTTGATCATGTATCGGCATGGCAAATTTTGAGTAAAGTTGTGGTATAATCATAGACATAGTTTAACTCTTCCACATTCCAATCTTCAGGATGCTGTGGATGATAAAACTCACACGTTGGGGGATTTGTGGGCCGTGGGTTTGAAGGCGGTGACTTAGAAGGTGGACAGATTTCACTGCGACGGGATGATCGTCTATGGTATGTTGGTTCAACTGGAAACGGATAACCATCCCCATTAAGATAAAATGTGAAGAAATTGAATGAAATTTAGAGAGTGTGAAATAGTAAGAAATGGTTAAAATAAAAGAAGGTATGGAGAGAGAATCAAATTCATAAATGGAAATTACCATTGCTTTATACAGGTATCGGGTACCCGGAACCCACTACCTCAGACACTGGCGACTGGACATGGACAAAAGAAACCAGAAATCCGGTTGGGAAAAAATCGGTTTTTGTTCAAACCGGTCAGAAACTGACCCAAAGGCTCGGTTTTGGTTAGGGTTGAGGTTTCGTAGGTTAGACAGGGTTGGAAACCGGTTTGAAAACCGGCTTATCAAAAAAACCGGATTAAAAACCGGTTGATGAAACACCCGAGAAAAAAAACCGGTTTCAAAACCGGATTACAAACCGTTTTTTACCGTTAGAAAACGGTCATATGACCGTTAGGGGATGTTTATGGTCGTTTTTTGGTAGTTTTTTACCCACAATCATAGTATAAATACCCCTTCATGTTTAGGATCAATCACACCATCAAAAACACTCAAAAAAAAATCTCTAATCTTGCATTCTTCATCTATTTTCTCACAAACACTCACTCTCTATTCTTTAAAAAAAATGGCATCTTCTCAACATCAAATTCCTCAAAGCCGTCCAACGTGA
Source organism: Ambrosia trifida (assembly GCA_028751855.1). NCBI lineage: Eukaryota > Viridiplantae > Streptophyta > Magnoliopsida > Asterales > Asteraceae > Ambrosia > Ambrosia trifida. Next base: position 85,603,863 of record CM054123.1, read on the forward strand.
TGCTTCTTGTGACATCCGTCACCCTCGACTTTCATCTAATTGACAATATTAGTCCTTCAAATATTTCCATTATAGTCCCTATAAGTTTCGTCGTTTCAAATATTAATTTTAGAGCGAACTAAAATTTTATCATTTACATTTATTATGGACCGTGTCTAAGTTTTAATCAAATGCGTATGTTGAAACGTTTTTCGGAAGGGATATTATAATTTTCAAGTTTTAATAAAGTTTTAAAAACATTTTAGGTTAAGTTAGTTAACTTGGTTAGTTTTTATAAAGGAAAAATTAACTAGTTTATAATAAATCTAACCTAGTTGAATCATGAAGGGACCATTTTTGCCAATCTTTCAAACTTTCAAAACTGACTCTCCCACCTTTCCCACTCTCGTTTTTCCGGCCACAATTCCAGCCAGTTTCCGGCCGAACTCCGGCGAGAGTTCTAACATGTTTTTTAATGCTTGTTAACGCCCCCTTTTGAATGCCGAACGTTTCTCCACAATTAACGAACGCATTGCAATCATTTAATCGAGTTAATAACGAGCTTTAATCAAGTTTTAATCGGGTTATTTAGTGTAACCGATCGGTATTTTAAAACGAATTAAAACGGGTGTTTTACTCGACCATTATATAAAAAAATTGTCCCATTTTGTTTCTGCACTTATACTCATTCGAAACCCACCAAAAACCACGACCAAATCAGTCTAGAAAACCTCAATTGACTATGCTTTTGTTCGGACCTTGAAGTCACGTTTACGAGTCGTATTCACATTGTAAGTTTGATTATTTTATGCCATTTCATTTAGTTAACCTTCCTCTTTAAAAGCCCTAAATAATCAGGTTCTTTCTGTTGGGAATTGTAAGCTTAGGGTTAGGGTTCTTAGTTGTTAGTTTGGGGAAGAAGAAGATGATTTCTAAAAAAATGTTAAATATTATTGTGTTTGGATAAAATTAACAAAGGTTGCATTTGGTGGAGTGGTTGTGGTTGTGTACAGAGTCCAAATGGACTCGGGTTCAAATCCTACTTCACGTGGTTCCTTCCCATTTTTTTTTTTGAACTCTTTCCTTTTCCTTTTCATTTTTGTTTACATATAATATATATATATATATATATATATATATTAAAATATTCATAATAATTCCAATTTTTACCTAAAATTATGAAAATTTAGATGTAGCTTCTTGACACCATAAAGAAAATTTCCACACTTTTATTTTCTGGAAAATGTCTTATTTTTATATTTTTATTGATTTAATTTGTTTTAATCATATTTAATTGATTAAAAAAATTTATTTTTAATGATTTTAATCTCAAACTTTTTGGGAAATTATTTCTCATCATCATGAACTGAAATAAAAATTATTGGTTCAGAAAACACTTATTTTTATTGATTTTCCTATTTTTAATCATTTAAATATGATTTAAATTCATTAAATCAGTTTTAAATACAAATAAAGTGATAAAAATTATGAAAAATTTATTTTAATCATTTTTCATTAGACTTTATTTATTTCTCACAAAAATATTATTTTTGGATCATATCTTGTATTTTTGGTATTATTTATGTTTAGTTAGACATAATTAATCATTTATTTATTTGTACCATTTAACATCTATTTTATAAATACTTTTCTCATAAAATAGAAATAATCTTATGTTTGAAAGTCTTTATTATCATTTGTGGACCATTGTGTAACTCATAATTAATTATTTCAATATTTGTGATTATTGTATTTATTTACAATAATTTAGTTAAAGTAATTAACTAAATTAATTTGTCTTAATTATTCAAAACATATTTTATCTAAATATTCAATTGGTAATAATTATATTACCTACACCATATTTACAAACTTTGGTATATTATTTTGTGATATACAACTTTTATATTAATTCGACTTATCATAAAAACTCCAATTCCCCAAATCGACTTAGCAAACCCTAATGCCTTAGAACCCTAGATACCTTAGACTTTTTAGACATTTCCTTATTAGTATTCATATACATTATAGGTTGAATTCCTCGGAATTCCCACTACTTAGCTTACGACTGCTTAAGTTGGATTTTGATCGCTTTCGCAAACTGTGAGTATATCTTTCCCCTTTTTCATTTTACTTTTGGGGCTACTCATTTACTTATATCAAGTTTCTATTTCCTTTTACTTAAATAGAAATTATCATGTGTGTTTGCTTGTGTTAATTTGTGTGTCTATGACTTGTCAAAATCATTAACCTTTGAGGGCCTGGCATTTCAATGAATAATACTATGGTATATACCCCTTGTGACTCTGTTGAGAGACCTTGGTCATTGTCTTGTGATTCATATTACTCAAAAATGTTTTGATTCTTGATTCTTGATACTTGATTCTTAGGGTTGATTTTAAACGGATATTACTTATTACATAATTGTAGACAGTATAACACGTGAATTGCGAAACTCCTTTTCTACTATATGTATTCAAACAGGGTATGCTCACCAATACATTTTTGTATTGACATATACTATTTTCGTACATGTTTCAGGTTATTTATGAGATGACTTTTAAGCTTTTGGAATTTTTACTTAGATTTTGGATTCATTGTATTTCAGTTTTAGTTGTCTCTTTAGAATTATTGTATCTTGTATTTTTCTTTCAATGTAATAAACTACTTAATTAATATATCAAAATTTACACTTTTAGTCCATGAGCTATTGAACAATCGTCACTACGTGACACCTCGATGTTTCCTCCATCGGTTGGGGGGTTACAGATTGGTATCAGAGCCATGGTTATAGGGAATTAGGTTATTAGAATGCCTTTTAGCCTAGTCTATAACTAAGCTTACATTCACGAGTCCTCTCATGTATATTTCTCTTTATTCTTATATTTTGTTTTATGATATTTTCGTTATGATTCTTTCTCGTTATTTTTTTGGTGTTTTGTTTAAAGAAGAACACACTCGTATTTCACAAACGAAACGATATTACCAAGTTAGGAGTGACATCCATACCTTGGTGATTAGTTTCACTCCTTTATATGTTATTTATCTTAGGAATATATCTTTGAGATAGGAGTGACATCCACACCTCAAAGAGTATTACCTTAAAAAAAGAAACTTAACCACTAAGCTGGGAGTGATATCCTTAACTTAGTGATTGGTTCCGTCACCCTCGTCTTTCATCTAATTGACAATAATAGCCCTTCAAATATTTCTATTATACTCCCTGTAAGTTTCGTCGTTTTCAAAATTAATTTTAGAGCAAACTAAATATTTATCATCTATATTTATCATGGACCGGGTATACGTTTTTTTTTATCAAATACGTATCTTAAAACGTCTACGCAATGTATTTTATAAAAGTTTCAAGTTTTATAAAGTTTATGAAACTTTTTGGTTAAATTAGTTTAACTTGGTTAAGTTTATATAGGAAAAAGATAACAAATCATAATGAAAACTAACTAAGTTAACATGGAGGGACCAAATCTGCCAAAAGCCAAAACTTTTAAAAGTCTGTTCCTCCTTTCTTTTGTCCAGCTCGTTTTTCCGGCGACTCAGTTTCCGGCGACCGGAATTTTCTCCGGTGAGGCATTAAAACCAATTTTAAAGGCGTTTCAACGTTTGTTATCATTTCTCTAACGTTTCTTCATGATAAACTTAACTGATCCACATTTAAATCATGTGTTATCCGAGGTTTAATCACAGTTTTAATTCAAGGTTAAAGCTTGTAACCGTCGGAATTTAAAGCCAAGTGAATGACTCGTTTCAGCTGAACCAATGTATATATCAATGATTTTATTCGCATTCTGCACTCTCACACATCATAAACCCACAAGCAAACCACTCAAAACACGTCCAGAAATCTACCAAATCGTGGCAAAGAGTTCGGCCCTTGCTCTTCATTTTCAAGTATCTAATCGTTATTGCAAGTGGTTTATGTGTTTGCCGTTTTATTAGTTGATAATATCCGATCAAAAGCCCTCTTTCACAGAGTTCTTATCTAGTCTAAATCGTATTATTAATTTTGAGGGTTAGGGTTGGGGTTTGAAGCTTAATTGGGGAAGAAGAAGAAGATAATGTTAGTATTATATAAATAACCTTTTATTTCTAACTTATTAGCAAATACATGGTTTGGTCTAGTGGTGGAATCACTTGGGTTTTGAACCAATGGTCATGAGTTCTAGACCCACACACACCACCTTTTTCTGATTTTTTTTTTTTTTTTTTTTACATTTCCTTTATGAATTCTTGATTTTAAATCAATTATAATCCAATTAAAATTATAATATTCATAATAAATCCATTTTTGCTCCAAAAATTATAAAAATTTAGGAGTAGCTTCTTGACACCTCATAGAAAATTATCCCACTTTTATTTTCTGAAAATGTTTTATTTTTATTGAATTAAATTGTTTTAATCATATTTAGTTGATTAAAAATTCATTTTTAATGATTTTAATCTCAAACTTTTAGGATAATTATTTCTAAGAATTCTAATATGAAATAAAAAATATTGGTTCAGAAAACATTTATTTTCATTGATTTTCCTATTTTAAATCATTTAAACATGATTTAATCTCATTAAATCAGTTTTAAATATAATTAAGTTTATAAATTATGGGAAAATTATTTTCATTAATTTGCATCAGGAAGCATCCATTTTCTATAAAAATAGCATTTATGGATCATGTCTTGTATTTTTAATCCTATTTATGTTTAATGAGACATAATTGAACATTTATTTATCTATACTAATTAACATCTGTTATATAAATATTTTTCTTATAAAATAGAAATATTTTTATGTTGGAAAGTCTTAGGTATTATTTGTTGGATCATTGTGTAACTCATAATCAATTATTTATACATTTATAACTATTGTATTTATTTACAATAATTAGTTAAAGTAATTAACTACATTATTTTGTCTTAATTATTCAAACATAAGTTTTACCTAAATATTCAATTGGTGATAATTATATTACCTAAACCGTATTTACAAACTTTTGTATGTTATTATACAACTTTTACATTAACGCGATTTATCATAAAAACTCTGATTCCCCAATTCGACTTAGCAAACCCTAATGCCTTAGACCCTAATTACCTTAGACTTTTTAGACACTTCCTTATTAGTATTCTCACACATTATAGGTTGAATTCCTCGGAATTCCCATTACTTAGCTCACGACCGCTTAAGTTGGATTTTGATCGCTTTCGCAAACTGTGAGTATATCTTTCCCCTTTTTCATATTTTACACTTTTGGGGTGACTCATGTACGCTTATTACTTCACTCACTTAATCATGTTTTATCATATATTCACAATCGCAATTCTTGTATGAGTTTTACTTGTTGATTCGCTGATAGTGTGTACTTATGACCTTAATCATTAACCGCTAGGCGGCCTAGCATAGCAATAAATAGTACTTGATTATTATTATGTGTGAACAATTATTCATCGCCTACTATGAGCGAATACTATATATATGTGACTCTTGATTCTATGAATAAAGGTTTGATTTTGGGTAGACAGTATAATACGTGAATTGTGAAACTCTTTTTCTACTATATGTATTCAAATAGGGTATGCTCACCAATACATTTTTGTATTGATAAATTATTTTCGTACATGTTTCAGGTTGTTCTGATATCACTTTTAAGCTTTTGGAGTTTAGACTTAGATTTGAGATTTACTGTATTTTCAGTCGTTGTATTTTGTATCTCATTTCAATGTAATAAAATATTTAATTAATGTATTCAGAGTTACACTTTAGTACCATGAGCTATTGAACAATCGTCACTACGTGACACCTTGATGTTTACGCCATCGCTTGGGGTGTTACAGATTGGTATCAGAGCAATGGTTATAGGGAATTAGGTTATTAGAATGCCTTTTAGCCTAGACTATAACTAAGCTTACTTTCACGAGTCCTCTCAGTTATATTTCTCTTATTTCTTATATTTTCTTTCCAAGATATTTTCGTTATGATTATTTCTCGGTATTTTGCTTGACGAAGAAGACACTCGTATTTCACAAACGAAACGATATCATCAAGTTAGGAGTGATATCCATACCTTGGTGATTAGTTTCACTCCTCTATATGTTATTTATCTTAAGAATATATCTTTGAGATAGGAGTGACATCCACACCTCAAAGAGTATTTCCTTCAAAAAGGAACTTAACCACTAAGCTGGGAGTGATATCCTTAACTTAGTGATTGGTTTCATTCCACAATCGTTTTCAATTTTGAAATACATCTTTGAGTTAGGAGTGAAATCCACATCTCAAGGACCTATTTCTACATCTCGTTTTTAATCTCGCTAAAGTTTTGGAATTTACTAGTGATGGGGCACGTGCAATCTGGAAGGGTGAGCGCCTGTATCCTGAGTTTTCTGTCTAGGCCTGGCATTTTGCATAAATCTCAATCAAACAAGGGACCCGTATGCAGACCTGAGAACTCTCAGGATGAGCATTCACTTATAGGCTAAAGTACGCCCCCACAAGTCACTAATAACATTTTAATTAGTTTAGTTAGTCAAAGTTTCCTATGGAAACAATCTCAATGTTTTATGATATTGATATTTATGTTTTGTTATCATTTGAAGACTCAAATGATAAATTATGAACTTTCTTAAATATTGGTACTCTATTCGTATTACATACGTTGATTTTTAGCATTCACGTTATTTTAAATTTTGGTCTTTTAAAAACACATTAGATTTACACATACTTCATGAAATCGTTTCATTTTGCATTTTACAAACTTGTATTGCATAATTTTAAAGGTCAAATGTAATTTTTTTTGTTTTCATATGACTTATCCAATATATGTTTTCGGGAGAAATTTGCAACTAATAGTAAGCCTTATAACATTTTTCAAACTCGACTTCTCGTAAACACATGACAATGTGTACCTATGAAAACTTTTTAAGTAACATTTTTCGGTTTCTAAAACGTTACCCTCATGACCAGTAAACTATACACCTATTCCGTGCACTTTCACTTGTTGTAAATTTGATTATTTTATTCTTACACCGTTTTAGTCATAGTTATGTTCGCACATCATTTTATTTATAATTATTCTAGTATTATTCTTTATTGGTGGTTATTCTCACGTGTTATTTGCAATTATTCACGCACTAGTTATTAGTAGTTATTTATTTTTTTTACAATACTGATTTAGAGCATTAATTCAACTCGCTTACTTTTATTTTGTGCAATTGTGCAATTTACTCGATTTATATTATACTATTCTTTCAATCGAAATTTTATGCTATACTTATATACTTACGCATATTTGGTATGCATATTTTCCCTGTTTTGAGCAAGACCCTGCTATACTTTACATTATTTTGTTCATCATCATGGCCAATGAACATATTAGTTGATAACTCGTATGAGATCTAAGTCAGTTCCCACGTACGACTCGGATTAGAGTGTTTCTTTAATCCGAGGGGAACGGTGTAAACCTCAGAGTTCTTGAGGGATTCTCTAAGATCGCTCAACCCCTCACTGCTTTGACGCAAAAGGGTGTTTCTTACAAGTGGGGAGATGCCCAAGAATCGGCTTTTCAATTATTAAAGGCAAAACTTTGCAGTGCACCTATACTATCACTACCTGAGGGTACAGAGGACTTTGTGGTGTACTGTGATGCGTCTATCCAAGGTCTAGGGTGTGTGCTGATGCAGCGTGATAAGGTGATCGCGTATGCTTCTCGTCAATTAAAGGTCCATGAAAAGAATTACACCACCCATGACTTGGAACTAGGGGCGGTGGTTTTTGCTCTAAAGATTTGGAGGCATTATCTCTATGGGATGAAGTGTACGATCTTCACTGATCACAAGAGCCTCCAACACATATTCGATCAGAAGGAGCTGAACATGTGACAGTGTCGATGGGTCGAGCTTCTGAATGATTATGACTGTTCCATCAAATATCAACCAAGGAAAGCTAATGTAGTAGCAAATGCCCTTAGTCGTAAGGAAATGAAACCCGAACGAGTGCGAGCTTTACAACTTACCATACATTCTAATCTTCCTTATAAGATACGTGAAGCCCAGGGTGAAGCTTTGAAAGAAGAAAACATCGGGCTTGAAACTCTACATGGTGCTGATAAGCACCTGAAACTAAGGACAGATGGTCTTCAATACTTCATGAATCGAGTCTGGATACCACGTTTTGGGGATCTCAGACAACTAGTGCTTGATGAAGCTCATACCTCTCGATATTCGGTACATCCTGGTTCGGATAAGATGTACCAAGATCTCAAAACTCTTTACTGGTGGCCAAATATGAAAGCTGAGGTAGCCACTTATGTTAGTAAGTGCTTGACTTGTGCAAAGGTTAAGATTGAATATCAGAAACCTTCAGGCTTACTCCAGCAACCAGAAATTCCTATGTGGAAATGGGACGGAATTTCTATGGACTTCATCACAAAGCTCCCCAGAACGCCAAGTGGGCATAACATGATTTGGGTTATCATCGATCGTTTAACCAAATCGGCACACTTCCTGGTAATAAAGGAAACTGACTCGCTGGAGAAACTGGCCAACATCTACATCAAGGAGGTTGTCTCTAGGCACGGGGTGCCTACTTCCATCATATCTGATCATGATGCGCGATTTACTTCCCATTTTTGGACTACTCTCCAAGATGCTTTGGGGACTCGCTTGGATATGAGCACAGCCTATCACCCACAAACGGATGGACAAAGTGAAAGTACCATCCAAACATTGGAAGATCTGCTACGAGCGTGTGTGGTGGACTTTGGCAACAGTTAGGATAAGCACTTGCCTTTTAATCAAATTCTCGTATAACAACAGTTATCACACTTCCATTCAGTGCGCGCCTTTTGAGGCACTATATGGACGCAAGTGTAGGTCTCCGATCTGCTGGACTGAAGTTGGGGATAGCCAACTGACAGGTCTTGAACTCGTGCACGAAACTTCTGAGAAGATAGTGCAAATCAGAAACCGGATGGTTGCTGCTCGTGATCGACAGAAAAGCTATGCTGATAAGCGTAGGAAACGTTTGGAGTTCCAGGTTGGGTACAAGTACTATTAAAGGTGTCACCTTGGAAGGGTGTGATACGCTTTGGAAAATGGGGAAAGTTGAACCCGTGATACGTTGGACCATTCGAGATTGTGGAAAGGATTGGTCCAGTAGCTTATAGGTTAAACCTGCCTGATGAACTCAGTGGAGTGCACAATGTATTCCACGTATCAAATCTAAAGAAATGCTTATCTGATACGACACTGGTAGTGCCAGGAGGAGATCCAGGCGGACGACCGGCTACGGTTCGTAGAAGAACCAGTGGAGATTCTTTATCAGGGCGTCAAGAAACTCCAACAGAGCACTATACCTATTGTTAAGGTGCGATGGAATTCCCTTCTAGGACCGGAATATACGTAGGAACGCAGAGATCAAATGCGGCTCAAATACCCACACCTCTTTACTGAACCTGAACCTGTGCATAGATCAAATGCTGAACATAAAGGAGCTCTCTCAAAGTGAATTTAGGGGTGAAATTCCTTTCAACTTGGGGATGATGTGACGTCCGGGAACCAAGCATACATTGTTAAGATGGCTTTACTGTTTACTTACTAAATTTCAGGACGAAAGTCTTTTCAACTTGGGGATGATGTGATACCCCGCAATTTCAGGTTTTCACTTTAACTAAACTCTAGTTACTTGTAGTTACATTCCTTGCATTCTACTTAACTAGGGTTAGCTAGATAAGTCACACGTTGCACAATTATAGGTTAATAACTGCATGAAGTGGTAATTTGGGGAATTACCAAACCATATACATGAGTAGTGAACCCTGGACATTGGTGAACGGTGAAATTAGATAATTGTGAATTAATTGATTGAGATTGATTGCAATTACGTCCTTCTGTGAAACTATGTGGAAACTGTATGTGATTACATGAACTTAAACCGAAAGCGTTAATAAAAATCGTAATGGGTGGACCGTTAGGAGGGTTGGGGTCTTAACACATGGGGTTACACTTGTTATGGTCCAAAATAGTGAAAACATCGAAGAAAACACGCGGTACAACGGACCAGACCACCCGGAGCGAGCCAGGCAGAGTGAGCGGCCGCTCACTCGGGCCGCGCGGCCGCTCGCGGGCGTCTGACGAAACAAAACCGCCTTAAACTCTTATTTAAACAATCTTAAGCCCTAAGTACCTCATAAACTCAACCCTAATCACCCCCTACTGCCTATTTACGAAAATATTAACCTCAAACACTTGCTAAGGCTCAAGAACATCGATCGGGAAGCTTGGATAGCAATCGGTTGGTGGTTTTGAAGTGCTTGTGGTATAATATTCAATCTCTTATGTTTTAATCTTCTTTAATATGTTTTTAAAACATCATAACCGAGTTTGTCCAGGTCTAAAACATTTTCATAAAGATTAAAACCTGATGTTTATAAAGATTGAATGGGTGAAACATAATCTTATGTGATTATTATTTAATGGGTTTCATGATATGCATGTTTATGATGTTTTAGATTTCTAGGGTTTATGGTTGATGATGTTTAGCATGTATTGTGTAAGGTTCTGATCATGTTATGTCTTGTGAATTTCGTATGATGGTTTTGGGTATTGTTGATCTATTATATGCGTATATGAGTAGTTTTAATAGGAGTTTATGCATGATTAAAATCTAGACAGAATGTTTGGGTCGACTTGTAGGGTCTGTTACGTGACTTAAAAGTATTAATCTTGATGATTTATTTGCATGGTTGTATTTTAAATGGTCTTAGATTTTCATAATGGGCAAAATCATCTAATTTGGACGTGGTTTGATAGGTTTTTGGAATTTTCTTTGATTAAAGGTCATATCAGATTTTCGGATTAGTAAACTGGGTCAACTATAAACGATCATAACTTGAGTTTTACATAGAATTAATTTATGAAACTTGGACAGAGGTCAACATTGGAATAACTTGGCTTTTCCACATGGATTCATTCCGTTTGGATGAATACACAATTTTCGGGAATTTTTCTACTAATCTGATCTGTTGTGAGTATTTTCTGGACATAGTTGTATTCTATGATTTTTCATAATTTTTGTGTATGGTTTTATCACGAACTAAAAATATGGACTTGTCCGGTAGACCCCCTGGAATATTTAGTAAAACTTGGGAGTCTCCACTTGATAAGTATTTTTAATAAATTAGTTTTCACAGCGCATAATCTGTCCTAAAAACGCAGATTATGTAACATACACTTATGTGGCTATTTAGAGTCTTATATGGTACGTATTTGACATTAACGTGAATGGACACTTATATGAGATGTATATGAAGTGTAAATCTGATGATAATCAACATGTTCACCAACAGGTTCGTAGGGTTTACTTGTGCATGTAGACAGTGGCGGATCCAAAATTTTTTTCCATTGATGTCACTATTTTAGACATTCTAATTTTGTAGAACCGGACATAAATATTTTTGGGTGGATCGGTTTGACGGTTCGGGTCAAGTAAGGTTGATCACATAATAAAAATATTATACAATAATAAAAAAAATCGTCATTAAAAATAAAAAAACACATAATATAAATACGATGGTCGTATGAGCCCTTGAGCCCCTACGTGTAACACCCCAAAACCATTCGTTCGCCTAACTACGCCCTTAGGCGTGATTAGAAAAATATTAAAACGAGACTTAGAGAATAGAATATGGGTTATATTCTAATATGGAAATAACCTAGTTAATAATATTATGTTTATAAATGAATAAAAGGTGTTTGAAACTAGCTTATGAGTTAGTTTCTTTTTATATAGCAAAATGAACCGAGACTAAACTTGGGGGACTATAGTTGCCATCTAGCCAAACAAGAAATATGTAAATGGTAAATAAGTATAAACACACACACAAGTGTGTGTGTGTCGACTTCAACATCAGGAGATTACATCTCCTTCACCAACCCAAACCATAACTTAATAATATGCTTGAATCCAAGCCAAATCAAGGGGTTTTTCAATGCATTAGCAAGAAAGGGATCATCTAAGGCCTAATGAACATCAAGGTACCTTTAATTCGTGTTGAATTTGATGTTAAACTCGTTTTTAATTTGGGTCAAAATCTAGGGTTTTGACAAAACGTGAATTTATGAGTTGTTAGAGGTTTCTCTAGCCTTAGGGAGCCTCAATTAGGTATAATTCGGGTATGAATCACATTCTACATGTGCATTTGATTTTGACCATATGATTATGTGAATATGTAAGATTTGGGGTTTAACTTCTAGGTTGAAACCCCACATGATTAGTAGTTTTGGGTGACTCTTAGGAGTTGACATAATGATCAAATTAGATGAAATGCCTAAATATCATGTTATGTTGATAATTAGATACGTGGGTATATTTTGGTTAAAGTTAGATTCTTGAAATCAAGTATTTTGGGTGGATGCACACCAAGTGTTTGATGAAATGCCTCAATAGTCTTGTTTGCAAATTGAGGTGGTAACTTGATTTGGGTAATCATGGAATTACCCGTATATAAAACGTGAAACACATGTTTAAAATATGAATCACACCATACATGAAAAGTTTAGCCAAACGATAATTGGGAAAACGAAATAATGGTGTGAATAAACTCATGAGATGTGTTAGTTATTGGATATGATGACTAACTTAACTAATCTTATGAGTATAGTGAAGGTTGATCTTGTCAAGCTAGGTGCAAGCTTGAATGGAATGGATCAAAGAACAAGACGGGTCAAGCGGATATGAGCCTAAAGTGCAAGTAAATGGGAATGAATACAAGTAAGTTTTACTTACACCAATAGACTATAACATAGCTTAAATTGTTATAAACATTAGTTTCAAATCTTGAGTGTGAGGTAAAGATAAACCCCAAGGGGTAGAATCTATTAAGTGAGTTGCCTTATGTGCACTCAATACAAAATGTGGTTTATGACCTTAATCGAGATAACGAGTTATGACCAAATGGAGAAATCCATCAAACGGGTCAACTAATAAAGATATGTGAGAAATGATGTTTTAATCCAAATTAAACCAATTGAATGGAGTCGTTAAGCATGATGTTAAACGAGTCAAGTTTGTTTCACTTGAACCATAGATAAAAACTTGGGTAACATAGCATTATGAACTAGGAGTCTAAACGGGTCAAATGGTGATGTCCTCACCATGTGAATCCAACACTTGATGCTTGTATTCCAAGCATTAAGATTCATAAAGTTAAACGGGTCAAATGGCAAGTTATTGCCATTTGAGTTCCGAGAAATTAACGTTGTCTATTTAGAAAGCATACAGGTAGATGCAATTGCGCGTGCATTCTTGATGTTAAGAATCATGGAGGATAAACACAAGGTATGGATATGGGTCAAGGCCACCCGGTAAGTCCGTAGTCAAATAAACGCCTTCGGGCGAAGTAACATAGGTGATAAAGTACCCACATGAAGTGTGGGTGCAAATCAAGTAAGTTATTTCCATAACTATGTCTAATGCGCGCTAAGGCGCTTAGAATCGACCACATTAGAACAATCTTGAGAAATGTTGAAAATCTAAGTCCGTATGGGCTTAGAAGTTTTTAAACAAGTCATTGAGTCCAAAACAATGGGTTTCAATCAAGAAGTGCCGCCACGAATGGCTAAATCGAAAGATTTGGCTAGGAGGGGCATTTTGGGAAATTATAAAGATTTACTAAAGGATAAATCTAATAATCGGAATCATAACGAACAAATCGGACAAACACTTTAGTTGATCAAGTGTATAATGACTTGACAACATAAACTAGATGCATTGCGCATGGTCAAATGGTGTTTGGATAAGTTAAATGTCTAAATGGGTCAAATTGGGTAAAAGTCGCCATAAACATTCAAAACTAAGAACCGGATCATGGCGACATAAACCGGACCATAATTTCAGTCAAACAAAGGTTTATTTAGTCGGCGAGTCATTACTTAGGCTTCGGGAATCATCAAATGCGGTTGCGACATGATTCCCATGCTTAAAAATCACCAAAATCACATCAGAAGCTTCGAGCGGCCGCTCACAGAGACCGAGCGGCCGCGCGCTTTGACCTGCATGTCAGCACGAACTTTAAAATTGCGTATAAAATCGTAGAAAAATCGTTAGGAGGTGTTCTTTATATGCCTGGAAAGCTCTCGGAGCGTAGAACAATTCTTATTTGAAAGTCGAAGTCGGATTTTGGGTTTTAGAAGGGGTAAAAGCGATCCGAACAGCTGCTGCGCAAAAGTTGCAGCAGTTTGTTCTCCTGATAAAGGGCCGTTGGGCCTGGTTCGTTCCGTTTCGACGTGTAACGACTCTCACACTAGTTTAAATGTATTATTGACAACCCACTAACCATTCTTTGTGTGATGGTGCTAGGTAAACATTCAAGGGACGACCCGGAGCAAGGATCAAGTCGCGAGAAGAACCGAACACGCCCGAACACCCATCAAGCTTCCGCACTAGAATCTAAGGAACTCCCGTTAAAACGCAACATCTTAAAATATGTTTCAACTATTAAAAAGTAAAAATTTGTGTGAATCAAACATGTATTTGATCTTAATGGGTTGACTTATAAAGAAAATTTCAAAGTTTTAATCGGGAGTGGTTTTTAGTTAAGGTCAAAGCCCGTAAGATTAGGCAATAATCGCGTGATTACGGGTTAGGGTCTTACAAGTGGTATCAGAGCCATAGGTTTGAGGGATCCGAGTGTCGGGAAGGATACTTGGACTCAAACCGTGCGCTCAAAGTGTTGAAGGGTGTTCGGTTCAAGACTTGATCGAGGAATCCGGTAAGTAATACCTATAATGACCATCCGTTTTGATCGGAAATTGTTATAGGTAATCAATAGTTATATCGTGTAGATACACGCTATCTCAAAAGCTTGATAAGGGAATGGTTAGGTACTCATGGGGCCTATCCAAAAGATTGATTCGGGCAACGATAATCTCGTATAACAAGAATTCTAACATCACTATTGCAGTGATGCATACTAATAATGAAATGTCATGTTACTAATTAATTGAAATTATAAATGTGACAGGGATGATAACATCTTATTTGATCGAGAAAGGATCGAATGATCCACCCAACGAGGTGGTGGGGGTTCGGGAGCACGACTGATAGCATGCTCACTAAGGACCAAGTCAAGTAACAACTCAAATTAACGGATCTTTAACAAAAAGGGAACACAAGGGCAAGTATTAATCAGGTGCACGCTCTAAATTATATTAAGCATATTAGTATGCAAGCATCACATGAAGGGTGGTACTTGCATACGCAAGCGAAAAGCTAAATGGGAAATGTGCATTGTTCACACTAGTGAACAATCAATACACAAACGTAACTTGAACATCGAGACCGGGTTGGGGGTAATCATCCCAAACTAACGTTTAGAAACCAAAGGATGCTAGAAAGGCGTTGTGATCATACCAATGAGTGTGATCACACAAAGCTTTACAAAACGAAAACACACAGTTTATTCTTAATGGATGAAGGTAAAAACCTAACATCAAATAAATTATTAAGGAAGGGTTTTCACCAAATAAAATAAGGGACACAAGCATGAGCTGAAGCTTTGCTTACGTAGGATGTGATGTACTAATTATAACAAGTCCATGTGTACCATATGCGGATTGCTTACCCTGGCCAGGTAAGTGTTAAACATATGATACTATGGGTTTCTTACAATTGATACATATACAACCTATGTAACGAGGACTAAGTAAGTGTGAGGTGTCGGGAAAATCATGGATTAGTCGAATATGGTCTCAAGGGCCATGATAAACAAAGAGGAAAGAAAAACCAAGGTATAAGCGACCCGTGGGGATCGTAGAGGCCGAGGTATTGCTTCACCAAATCAACCATAACTATGGTTTTGGTTGATAAATCATAAACAGCGGACATGGGCCGTGATTAACCCATGGGTCAACTGGACCTTCGGGTCAGTGACAAAATTATACACCAATAAGCCGAGGTATAAGCAATCCCGAGCGGGTTGTAGAGACTAAGGCAGTGCACTCTCAATCAAAGTTATGAACTTGGTTGAATAAAGTGCAAAACATGATTTGTAAAAGCTGAAGGCCGTGATAAATCAGTAAATCATTTAACCCTCGGGTTAAGGATGAAAAAGTGTAAACTGCAATAACCTTAGATTGTATCGTAGGTACAATTTAATGCAAAATATGATAACAATTGGATTGTATAGTTGTTACAATCTAATGCAAACCGTGATAATAGGAGATTAGTCGAAACAATACGTCGTAATGACTATTCGAAACCGCGTTTTATTAAAAGAAAACCGACCTCAACTTATATTGAGATCGGTAAATTAGAAAAAGGATTTTTAGAAAATAATCATTCTAAATAAATAAATGAGTTGAACTCTGAAAAATCAAAAGTCTTTAAACGGGTCGGGTGGGGCTATGACCACCAATCGAGTTAGCAAAACGGGAAAATGGGTAAACCCAATAAATGGCAAATTCTTGAAATAGGATTAGCCAAAGAAAGGAAAACGTTAGTGTAAAGCAAGGTTTGTTTATAGCATTCTAGCAAACCAAAAAGAAACGAGGGTTGGATTCGGGGATGAATCCAAGAAGCTAGAAAACGGCTATGTTAAAAAGTCGGGTTAGTCTTGGAAACCAAGACAAATTACTTGTTAGAAATAGACGCATAGACATGTATATATATGCATGCTACAATCGAGTATTACAGTAGACGCCCTAAGGTGCATGATAGAATGGCCCTTTAAACCATTACAGCATTCGGGATAATAGTAGACGGGGAATAGTCTACGGTTCTAAGGAAGGCCTATGAGAAACACAAGTAGCTAAAATGCCTAGTAGGGGTATGTATGTACATATGCCCCAAGTTAACCGAAATGATAGAATGACTCAAGTCATATTATGAATGCTAAGGCTTTCATATAACAATCGAAAGGTGTGAAGTCGAACAAAGGGATAATCGCCCTAAGTATATAGTACTAATTGCTTATACAATAGATTGGTAAGGAACGGGCAGTGCTCAAATCGGTTTAGAGAACAAAGTACTTTAGGGTAACCCAAGCAATTACAAGAGAAAGGTTTCGAGGACGAAACCTCTTTAAGGGGGGTAGAGTTGTAACACCCCAAAACCATTCGTTCGCCTAACTACGCCCTTAGGCGTGATTAGAAAAATATTAAAACGAGACTTAGAGAATAGAATATGGGTTATATTCTAATATGGAAATAACCTAGTTAATAATATTATGTTTATAAATGAATAAAAGGTGTTTGAAACTAGCTTATGAGTTAGTTTCTTTTTATATAGCAAAATGAACCGAGACTAAACTTGGGGGACTATAGTTGCCATCTAGCCAAACAAGAAATATGTAAATGGTAAATAAGTATAAACACACACACAAGTGTGTGTGTGTCGACTTCAACATCAGGAGATTACATCTCCTTCACCAACCCAAACCATAACTTAATAATATGCTTGAATCCAAGCCAAATCAAGGGGTTTTTCAATGCATTAGCAAGAAAGGGATCATCTAAGGCCTAATGAACATCAAGGTACCTTTAATTCGTGTTGAATTTGATGTTAAACTCGTTTTTAATTTGGGTCAAAATCTAGGGTTTTGACAAAACGTGAATTTATGAGTTGTTAGAGGTTTCTCTAGCCTTAGGGAGCCTCAATTAGGTATAATTCGGGTATGAATCACATTCTACATGTGCATTTGATTTTGACCATATGATTATGTGAATATGTAAGATTTGGGGTTTAACTTCTAGGTTGAAACCCCACATGATTAGTAGTTTTGGGTGACTCTTAGGAGTTGACATAATGATCAAATTAGATGAAATGCCTAAATATCATGTTATGTTGATAATTAGATACGTGGGTATATTTTGGTTAAAGTTAGATTCTTGAAATCAAGTATTTTGGGTGGATGCACACCAAGTGTTTGATGAAATGCCTCAATAGTCTTGTTTGCAAATTGAGGTGGTAACTTGATTTGGGTAATCATGGAATTACCCGTATATAAAACGTGAAACACATGTTTAAAATATGAATCACACCATACATGAAAAGTTTAGCCAAACGATAATTGGGAAAATGAAATAATGGTGTGAATAAACTCATGAGATGTGTTAGTTATTGGATATGATGACTAACTTAACTAATCTTATGAGTATAGTGAAGGTTGATCTTGTCAAGCTAGGTGCAAGCTTGAATGGAATGGATCAAAGAACAAGACGGGTCAAGCGGATATGAGCCTAAAGTGCAAGTAAATGGGAATGAATACAAGTAAGTTTTACTTACACCAATAGACTATAACATAGCTTAAATTGTTATAAACATTAGTTTCAAATCTTGAGTGTGAGGTAAAGATAAACCCCAAGGGGTAGAATCTATTAAGTGAGTTGCCTTATGTGCACTCAATACAAAATGTGGTTTATGACCTTAATCGAGATAACGAGTTATGACCAAATGGAGAAATCCATCAAACGGGTCAACTAATAAAGATATGTGAGAAATGATGTTTTAATCCAAATTAAACCAATTGAATGGAGTCGTTAAGCATGATGTTAAACGAGTCAAGTT
Source organism: Ambrosia trifida (assembly GCA_028751855.1). Taxonomy (NCBI): domain Eukaryota; kingdom Viridiplantae; phylum Streptophyta; class Magnoliopsida; order Asterales; family Asteraceae; genus Ambrosia; species Ambrosia trifida. Next base: position 85,622,412 of record CM054123.1, read on the forward strand.
TGTTTCACTTGAACCATAGATAAAAACTTGGGTAACATAGCATTATGAACTAGGAGTCTAAACGGGTCAAATGGTGATGTCCTCACCATGTGAATCCAACACTTGATGCTTGTATTCCAAGCATTAAGATTCATAAAGTTAAACGGGTCAAATGGCAAGTTATTGCCATTTGAGTTCCGAGAAATTAACGTTGTCTATTTAGAAAGCATACAGGTAGATGCAATTGCGCGTGCATTCTTGATGTTAAGAATCATGGAGGATAAACACAAGGTATGGATATGGGTCAAGGCCACCCGGTAAGTCCGTAGTCAAATAAACGCCTTCGGGCGAAGTAACATAGGTGATAAAGTACCCACATGAAGTGTGGGTGCAAATCAAGTAAGTTATTTCCATAACTATGTCTAATGCGCGCTAAGGCGCTTAGAATCGACCACATTAGAACAATCTTGAGAAATGTTGAAAATCTAAGTCCGTATGGGCTTAGAAGTTTTTAAACAAGTCATTGAGTCCAAAACAATGGGTTTCAATCAAGAAGTGCCGCCACGAATGGCTAAATCGAAAGATTTGGCTAGGAGGGGCATTTTGGGAAATTATAAAGATTTACTAAAGGATAAATCTAATAATCGGAATCATAACGAACAAATCGGACAAACACTTTAGTTGATCAAGTGTATAATGACTTGACAACATAAACTAGATGCATTGCGCATGGTCAAATGGTGTTTGGATAAGTTAAATGTCTAAATGGGTCAAATTGGGTAAAAGTCGCCATAAACATTCAAAACTAAGAACCGGATCATGGCGACATAAACCGGACCATAATTTCAGTCAAACAAAGGTTTATTTAGTCGGCGAGTCATTACTTAGGCTTCGGGAATCATCAAATGCGGTTGCGACATGATTCCCATGCTTAAAAATCACCAAAATCACATCAGAAGCTTCGAGCGGCCGCTCACAGAGACCGAGCGGCCGCGCGCTTTGACCTGCATGTCAGCACGAACTTTAAAATTGCGTATAAAATCGTAGAAAAATCGTTAGGAGGTGTTCTTTATATGCCTGGAAAGCTCTCGGAGCGTAGAACAATTCTTATTTGAAAGTCGAAGTCGGATTTTGGGTTTTAGAAGGGGTAAAAGCGATCCGAACAGCTGCTGCGCAAAAGTTGCAGCAGTTTGTTCTCCTGATAAAGGGCCGTTGGGCCTGGTTCGTTCCGTTTCGACGTGTAACGACTCTCACACTAGTTTAAATGTATTATTGACAACCCACTAACCATTCTTTGTGTGATGGTGCTAGGTAAACATTCAAGGGACGACCCGGAGCAAGGATCAAGTCGCGAGAAGAACCGAACACGCCCGAACACCCATCAAGCTTCCGCACTAGAATCTAAGGAACTCCCGTTAAAACGCAACATCTTAAAATATGTTTCAACTATTAAAAAGTAAAAATTTGTGTGAATCAAACATGTATTTGATCTTAATGGGTTGACTTATAAAGAAAATTTCAAAGTTTTAATCGGGAGTGGTTTTTAGTTAAGGTCAAAACCCGTAAGATTAGGCAATAATCGCGTGATTACGGGTTAGGGTCTTACACTACGGGGTTGGCGTTACAAGGATTGGTCATTTTCTGCGTCTTTAACGCAAACGACCAGAGCCATTTCTTCATTTTCGGTCCAACAAGTCATTTTGAAGGTGTGGGTTTTATTGATGTTGAACTGTGTTTTAACTACCGTGGTATAATGGTTTATATATAAAAAAATCTCAACCGTATTGCATGTGAAATTCAATATTTCTGACGGTTAGATGAAACCGATTTTAATGCACATAATTATTTTTGACCGTGTTGGTAGGATGGTTTATGAGAAATCTGACCGTTTGGTGGTAAAACCGTGTGAATTAAAAAAAAACAAAGATTAAGATTTGAATTTAAATAAAAATAAAAAAAATCAGTGGAGTGCTGCCTCAAAAAAAGTGTATTAGTGAAGTGATGTGGCAGTGCATGATTGGTTGAAATCAGTTAAGTGAAAAGTGAATCCTATAAGCGTCTCTTCCCCCTAATGGGCTAAATAGTGGAGTGAGCTTGTAAAAGGTTATATTTTTATCTACTAAAAAATTAGAGTTGAGCTCATTTAACCGGAATTGGGTTGTGTCTAATGTAGTCACCATAATAAAACATTGATGCCACTCGAAAAACTATGTATACATGTATATATACAACTGAAAAAAGACTGTTGTCCCGGGACTACGTCCCAAACAATATACATCCGCTGTAGAATCATTAGGTGTCACTTACACGGTTTTGAACTTTTAAACATCTTGGACAAACGGGTCATATGTTGTAATGATATTACACATATACTCACTTAGTGACACTTGTAATAGGGATTCGGTAGCACATTATTGTTTGTGGAGTTTGAATAAATTTCTTGCAACCAAAGTTGAGTTTCACTACTTTTTCTCAAAAGCATGCGTCTCGGGGAGACAACTTACTCAACTTCTCTTGTCCGATTTGGGACTACTATTTTCTAGTTCAGTTTGGGACTACTTTTACACATCCCGGGTTTTGGGATGCTAGGTTCACGGGGTGAATCTACTTTTACTAATTCATGATTTATGTCCTTGATGAACTAAACCAACCCTATCATTGAAGTCCTTCTAAATACCGAATGAATTTCCAGTGAGCAAGCGGGTTGTTAGTTGATAGCGCTATTAGGTCTCACAAACCTCACATTGTGCTGGGAGCATGGGTGTGAACTATAACTTAACTTTTATTATCATTGTTGATGGGCAATGACCTAATGGGAGCTCGTAGTTTAGCAGTTCGGTATTACCGGTGTTAGTTATCATGAGTGGGTTAGCTACCCCTGACATGTGAATTAGCTATTACTTGTGGTCTGGGAGGCCTGCGCTTTTATTTGTGGATACTTGGTTTTGGGAAAACCTACACGTTTATTTACTCACCTACTTTACTTTGTGAACTCATCGACTTTATGTTGACACACGCTAGCATGCTTTTACAGGTCGTTAGGTATGGAGCACGAGTAGGGCATGCATCATATAGTGTCATTGGGATATGAACACTTTATTACTTTTTAATTATTCACTTTTGGTTTTGGGCGCGTTGTTTTGCGCATACTATTGCTTAACTGTTTTCTATTTCACTTCCGCTATTACTTAAATGGTTTGGTTAATTTTTAAACTTGGTTTTTCAATAACGAACTAAATGGTTTGGGCATTTAGAGTCGTTCATTTGACTTACGGCTATGGGATCCTGGTTTGTCATGCGCCTCGCGGTATAAACCCCGCAGTGAAAATTTGAGGGTGTGACAAAAAATTTGCACCAACATGAAAAGTTTACTTTTCATCACAACCTTTGACCACCCTAAACAAACCACAAACCTCCTACACTCTCATCTCTCTCTCTCTCTCTCAGCTGCTTTAAAAAGGGTCGAAACCCACAAGTTTTTCCTAACCATCACACTTGAAAACATCTAACATGCAAACACATACTCTCCCTCATTCTCTTTGGTCTCATCTCGATCCCAAACCCCCACCCAATCCATTTCTCGATCGCAAACCACCTCCATCACCTATACTCAAGCATATTCAAGTGTCTAGAAGCTACATTGTGGAGCAAACAGCTAAGACTCGACCCATTTCTATCTATCTTTCGGCTATATTATGTGGTATGTAAAAACTAACCAAAACTTGTTTTTATGTTCCATTTTCTTTCGTAATCATGTTCACCCAAGACCATATAACACATGAAAACACTAAGCAAGCTAATAATAATGGTTAGATAACAAATATGGACTTATATACATACATAACTACACATGTATATATATGTTGTATACATACATGCATACGTGTGTATACACACCCATATACTCACAAATGTACATTTATGTGTATGCGCATGTATATATGGTTAAATATGCGGTATAGAAGTAATATTGGAACCTTGAACATAACCATATACAAAAGTTCGCAATTTTAAGAAAGCATATGTTAATAAGTCACAACATGTGTTAACTCTTCTTTAAACACAAGAACTCAAAACATATGCTAACATGTGGTAATATATGGTAAAATGCGTCATGTAAGTGAACTTGGTTTTGACAAAACTAGTTATGGTTACAACTAAAACAAACGAATCTAACGAGGAATTACTAGATCTACAAGTTAAAACTATATATCTTTTTGAAAGAACAAGCAGTTTTACGTAATAATCGTCACGTATTTGGACAATAATGCTACGTACATGTATTCCAAAGACATAAGAATCGGGTGAACAACTTGCATGGTAAATAATCGAGTACAAAGACTTAGTTGTCCTTTAAATTCTAGGGTATTTTAGGTTGGACTCTAGTTTTCATTCAGGCTTACCATTTGCTAGCTTACTCGCACGGACACGAGGTGACTTTCACGACCCTATTTTACTGTTTTCTTATATTGGGGTGTGGGGACATGCTACATTATTCAAGTTACAAATTGTTTGGAGTGAATTCTATCATGACTACCATGTGAAACATGAGACAATTGGTTCATGAGCTCAATAGTCCTCGTACACACATTTCACCGTAACCATTAGCTATTGGTTTAGACATGAAACACTTAAAAAGATCTATTGGGTTTGATACCCCCACTCTTGGTTAGTTGCGCTAACTTGTTACATACAAAAGAGTGCTAATACTCTACGATTTTTACATTGTCTTTATTGTACAATGCGCGAAGCATAACAGTCATAGGTTTGGTTATGGGACTCATGTTGGCACAGTAATCATTGGCTTAGCTAGCTTTGATTGGTCACACACGAATTTCACTAATTTTACTTTGCGTACATTTAAACCTGTGAACTCACCAGCTTTATGTTGACAAATCTTTTATGCATGTTTTTTAGGTAATTGATTTGCACGCACTATGGGACTTGTGAATCCGTTTGGACACACACCGTTTGATACCAACTTTTGTGGGGTCTTTCTCAAACTTTCAAACATTTATGTATGTTTTACTTTGTATTCTACCAGCTTCAAGACAATTTCACTTATGTTTTGTAAAACCTTAAATATTCGGTATCAATTTCAGTAGTTTCTTTATGTGTTTGCTCAAATATTGTGCTTGAAAACCTTTCGACACTAGATCTCATGTTTCCGCCTAGGCGGGGTGTGACACCAGTGGGGCTTAAATAGTTTGTCTCCAGCCCCGGAGAATGCGGAGGTTCTCCCCCAGATGTCTTGGTCATCTGGGAAAGAGAAGTGGTATCTACCGACGGAGCCTTCAAGGAAGACTCTGTGGTTGTCACCTTTACACCCTCCCCTTGCGAGGCAGGGCTATTCTTAGCATATTGAGGCTCACCGGCCTCCTTCTCAACATTCTGGGTAGACGGCATATCGCTCGTCTGGCTAACGGTCTTCGCTTAATCCCCAGTGCCTCCCGCTGGGGTAGCTTCACCCATAGGTTTCTTACCCAAGGCCTTTTCAGCCTTGCCTGTTCCGTAGCCTCCTTCTCCAACCTTAAGGCTCCTGCCTCAACCTTCTCTTTTTCTTCCTTTTCCTTCCTTACCTTCTCCTTTTCTGCTTTCTTCTCCCTTCCCCATGCGCCAGCTTTTTAGCCATGTGCTTCTTGGCAATCTCCTCTTCATTAGGAGTGGGGGAGGAAGTGGGAACAGTCTTGGGAGCAGTGGCTACAAGGAAACAAAGGAAAACATGGTTTACGTTCGAAGCCAACATTCAAGGAAAAACACAAAACCACATGAGCTATCTCTCGAAGAACAACCTCTCTATTGAGTCTAGCACTCCACGTACTCTTTTTGCAAGACCAAGAGAAGCCCTAGACTGGGGGAACTTGAAGGGATAGGGTACAAAATCCTGGCGCAATTAATGATAGCCCTATCCCATAAAACAACTCAGATCATGTAGTCTGCGCAACCATTCTGCGGAGGATCATGCGCAGGCAACTCTCAACGCAGATACGTGTCACTGGTCATGAAGTACATGCGCAGCAGTCCTCAGCGCAACCGATGTCAGCAACAACACATTTAATGTGTGTGGCCATCACGCACAGACAAATAAGCAACATCATATGGAAGTACGAGGATGTACGGAAGATCCTAATCCAGGAAGATCCTGTCAGGTTTGGGCGCATGCTCAACCAACCAGATAGTGAAGCGTGGCAAGTTGGTCCAACAATTCTGTCCCAGGCACAACGACGTGACAGCTTCCATGTTGCACATGCTGAAGCCATGTTGTACAGTACCGTCAAAGGTACTGTACACTGCATGTCGCCCTACAAATTGCCAGACGTCACGTCAGACACCCCAAGCAAGGCCAACCATGCTGCTATCAGAAAAGAAGCTACCTGCAGCCACCCTCGTCGCGCCATGTGGCGCCTTGGCAAGGGAGTATTTCTCTTTCTCTCTCATCAGCATTTATTACCACATGTCCTTATTCTAATTATGTGGGGCGAAGGGAGGCATGCCCTTAACCCGGTCCCAAGCCCATCGTTATGGTTAAGGGTTAGTGATGTTTGGCCCATACATGTCCTATATGAAGGAGTTCACCCATCCCTTGTATGGACGTGTTATGTTTCACCTAGAAAGCGAACACCATTTTTGTGTATGTACGTTGGAGTCTTTATCGACTACCTAGCAGTCGCCTCCCTTCGTACGACCCTTTCACTTTTCTCTTTGTAGGTTTGGATCTCGACCACGAGTGTGTGCAAAGGATAGTTTCTGCAGCAATACGAGTTGCCAACCATAATCACCTATTACCAAGGTAATTAAACTCGTTTCTTCAACTACCAAGTATAACCCTTAGCCTAAATCATATAATATGTGTTATAGAGTTCTACCTTTATAATGAAACCTTGGTTATATTGGGTATGCATATCATCAACCAAAGCAATATTTAGACAATTAGACCATGTTTACCTTTTTATAGATCCAATATGTATAAAAGATTCCTCACATTCTTTATTAGGGTGTGTGTAGTGGTGGATAGTTATGTTGGGGTTATAGGATTAAAATATTAAAAAGTAATAGAAAAGGGGTTATGTTGGGGTTATGGAAAAAGAGGTGTAGTGGGAAGGAAGGTTATGTTGGGGTTATAAATGATTGGTAATGATTGGTTAATTATTGTTTTTTATTTAAATAAGAATATTAAATACTTAATAATATTTCATTAAATATAAAAATAATAATACAACACATACAAAAAATAATAATAAATAAAAATATTTATATGTTTTTTATCAAAAAAAACAACACATACAAAAAATGATATAAAAACCTTTACACACACCCATGACCCAACTACCCCTTTGACTCTCTCTTTACCCACAAGACCTGCAACTTCTTCTTCTCCTCTTCCGATCTACTTCTTCTCAGGTATCCTTCTTTATCTACATACATACCTTACATAATAATAATAATAATAATAATAATAATAATAATAATAATAATAATAATAATAATAATAATAAAAAAGTCTCTCTCTCCTTCCACAACGCTCGTTGTCTGCAAAACCATTCTCCCCCAAAACGCTCCATAGCGCCGGAGGGGGCGGTGTTCCCGGCGCTATGGAGCCCCAAAACGCTCAATAACGATCCCCACTACACATACTCTTAAAAAACCCTTAAAAGAATCCACTAGTTTGCTACTTTCATACTTTATCAGTCAACCGTTCTTTAAAATACATCTAAATATTCAAAATTGTCACCTCTTGCAACACTATGCTATGGGTCCAAAACAAAATCATCACACACATTCATAATAATATAATATTCATAATATTCTTACACCTAAAGAATGTCACTTTATATGGTCAGAAAAAGCTCAGATGCTTCATTTCCCATATGCCATATTCAAAACCAAAATCAAACTTGTGGACATCTTTCTTCCCATACATTCTTCTTTTATAAAACCATCATTATATTATGATCATAATGTCACACACCAATTCCTTCACATTCTCTTCAATTAAACCCTCCAAAACCCTAAGCACAAATCTTGAAAATGTCAACAATTAACCTTCAAATCACACCTTACACTTCACATTTCAATCTAAAACCCAAAACCCACAAAAATTTAAACTTTTTAACAACACCCATTTACCATTCCAACAAATTAATTCATAAAAATCCAAACTTTATTGTTTTCAGTACTAAAAATATGACGTCACATGTGACATCACAAGTGATCAAGAGCTCTTTAATAGAACCAGATGGTGGGGCCCTTGTTGATCTGGTTGTACCAGAGGATCAAAGGGGTGTGAAATGCTTGGAAGCTGATGGGTTAGTGAAGGTTAAGATAACAAAGATTGATATGGAATGGGTGCATGTGGTTAGTGAAGGATGGGCTAGTCCTTTGAAAGGGTTTATGAGAGAAGATGAGTATTTGCAGTGTTTGCATTTTAATTGTTTGAGGGTTGGGGATGATAAGGGTAGGGTTAATATGTCATTGCCTATTGTGTTGGCTATTGATGATGAGACTAAAGAGAGGATTGGTGGTGCTTGTGATGTGACTTTGGTTGGGCCTGATCTTGAGACAGTTGCTATTTTAAGAAGGTTTGTTTTTCTGTCCATGATATTTGTTTAATGTTTTGTTATTTTATTATTTATAATAATGGTAATATGATATTGGTAGTTTAAATAATAGTATTTGGATAATTGTGTGAAGAGAGTGACTGCTTTCAAAACACACATCCAAAAACATTTTGATTATAGATTAGTTTTAAAAAATGGTTGAGTCGTGCGCCTCGAGGCAAGGCGCCCAAAAATGAGTATGAGGCGGCGCCTCAGGTCGCCTCATAGGGTTGAGGCGCCAAGAAAACATGCGCCTCAGGTGTGCGTCTGGAAATTTTGATGTTTTGGACTTTTTGTGTCAGTTTTAAACATTCTATGTCTTTTTAATGTGTGTTTTTAATGTTTTTGATAAATTTGATAAAATTTGTTACTAGTTAGCATTTTATTTTTTATAAGATATATAATTTTATATTTATTTTTTAATTCCGCCTTGGTTCACCTTGAGGCTTACGCCTCGCGAGACGAAGGGAAAACGCCTTAAGGCTCAATTCGGTACTTTTAAACCTTTTAAACCTTGAGTAGAACTGAGTGGTATAATTCTCTCTAGCAGAGGTGTTTGAATCCAGCTTCCATTGGTTTCTGCCTTTAATCTCTTGAAGGCCAACTGCCCCTAGTGCAAGTTGTGCTTTAGTTGGTCGCCCTAGCCATTGGTTAGCGAGGTATTGGTGGGCCACTTGAATTTTCCGGTAACGGGTTATCCTGTTTACTGAAAAAAATGTTGCCTAAGTGTGCTTACAAAATTTTGCCACTTGATTTAATTAACCGCTTGAATGCATTTGTTTGAGATCTACAATGATATGCAAGTTTGTCAATTTATCATCTTTTTTCTCATATGTAATAATATTCTCGCTCGAGTTCTTCATAATGATAAATTGAAAAGTATAATTCACATCATCGCTTATATGCTTAGACATCTTTCTTCTTGGTGTCAGCATTGAGATATACAAGCATAACAAAGAAGAAAGGATTGCTAGAACATGGGGAACCACGGCTCCCGGATTACCTTATGTTGAGGAAGTAATAACTCCAGCCGGCAATTGGCTCATCGGTGGAGATCTAGAAGTACTATCTCCAATTAAATACAACGACGGTCTTGACAGTTATAGGCTTTCTCCCAAGCAACTTCGTGAAGAATTTGATCGCCGTCAAGCTGATGCGGTTTTCGCTTTTCAATTAAGAAATCCTGTTCATAACGGGCATGCTTTGTTGATGAATGACACGCGTAAAAGACTTTTAGATTTGGGTTACAAGAATCCAATTCTTTTGCTTCATCCTCTGGGGGGTTACACAAAAGCCGACGATGTTCCATTGGATGTACGCATGGAGCAACATAGCAAGGTACTGTTTAGTCTGTTTATGCTTTCATACTAAGAATGTAGCTTAATGTATTAGTTTGAATGTTCGAAAAAATGTCAAAACAAACCGAAATTTTGCATCGGATGCAAATCTGTTTATATATATATATATATATATATTTTTTTTTTTTTTTTTTTTTTTTGCAGTATGTTTAAAGATTTTGATTCTTTCTCAGGTTTTAGAAGATGGAGTACTCGACCCCGAGACGACCATCGTGTCTATATTTCCATCACCAATGCATTACGCAGGTCCCACTGAAGTACAATGGCATGCTAAGGCAAGAATAAATGCTGGTGCTAATTTCTACATTGTGGGTCGTGATCCGGCTGGGATGGGTCATCCTACTGAGAAACGAGACTTATATGATCCTGATCATGGTAAAAAGGTGTTAAGCATGGCCCCGGGATTGGAGAAGTTGAATATCTTGCCATTCAGGGTAGGGCTTTATATTTCATTCTTGTGGGATTGTCTAGAGGTGGGAACATGGGCGGGCTGAGTAACGCGCCAAAACTGATTTTTATTTATTTATTTATTTATTTATTTATTTTTTGACAAGAACCACTTTTTGTCTATATTTTTTTAATTTTTTTATAATATATGGTGTCAAATTTGATTAGAATGGTTATATTATCCCAATAAGAATTTGATTTCTTGAATAAAAAAATTTAGGAGGTTTATGCATTTTAGAAATACATTTTGGGCCACTTTTGACCTTTATGATCAATTTGAAATGTTTTCTTCTGAGATAATATTTTGACCCGTTTGACCCGCATGATAGTGATAAAATATAACCTGAATCATCTTTCTGATAAGTGGATGGATTGAAGTTGCCACCTCTAGGATTGCAAACTAGAGGGAGCAATTTCAACCTGTGTAGGTGAAACCGCATATAACCATTTTCGGTCCTTTTTTCTTGTTATCGTGACAAATAGTCTACTGATAATTGTTGCAGGTGGCAGCATATGACACAGTAGCTAAAGAAATGGCTTTCTTCGACCCTTCACGTGCTAAAGATTTTCTTTTCATATCTGGGACCAAGGTATGAAGTTAGATTTCGCAGTCTCTGTTATACCCCCTCTACTTCCCTCGCATGCGCGCGCACATTCACACCCCTGCGCAGGAGAGGGGGGGGGGGGGTTAACTCATATATTTAGCAGAATTAATATTCACATTTTATCAAAGACTCCAAACAACCATCAGACCAACCCTTTGATATTTGAAAGTAGTGATAAACAAATGTAATATAACAAACTAATAAAAGAATTAAAAAAATATATAATAATAAAAAAATGTTATCTCCATCAAATAAAACTTGTTAGCATTTCTGGATCAAACACTTATTCTGTAACACATTTTAAGTTATAATTTTTATTTTCATGATTTCAGATGAGAACTTTCGCAAGAACAGGGGAGAGCCCTCCGAATGGTTTTATGTGCCCTGGAGGATGGGACGTTTTGGTCAAATACTATGCAAGCTTGCAAGCCGAAGAATCTGCACCTGCAGTAGTATCAGCTTAGAAATCTTTTATTTATAACAGAGTCCAAGATAACTCGATTCTTGCTACCGCATATATGCTAATATGCTGAGTTTGCACCCCAACAACATGACCCGCACAACGATTTTGAGTCGTGTTTGCTTTTATCTTATCTTTTGATTTTGTTATTTCGAGTTGGTTGATAAATATTTATTAGTATCCCCTTGACTATTATGCTTGTATTGGTTCATTTTTGGAATGACCCTTGGGAATATTGGTGTTTGCTTTCGGCATATCAGTTTTGTTTATTAAGTTGTAAGTTTTATAATCTATAAACAGATAAAACAGGTCTTACATTTAAGAGAAAACTGTTACAACGTGCAACGGATATTATAACCTCTGTTGCAAAACAAGGCCGAGTTGACTGATTACTCCTCGAGTACTCGCTTCAGGGTAGGTCGTCGAGTATAGCCGAGTTGGTCGATTACTCCGAGTACTCCCCGCATAGGCCGACTTGACCGCCGAGTATTCCCCCGATTAGTCCGGGTCACTACATTCTAGGTGAGGTCGCCGAGTACAAGGCCAAACCGAGTTTTACAACACTGATTATAACTGAACCCTGTTTCTTGGTTTGGACGAGTCCCGACACGAAGGGCTGAAATCATGTTGTAACGTCATGCCTTGAAACCGGCCGAACCGTTCGAAACCCAGTTTCAACATGGCCAAACCCGACATTTCCCCTTAAAAATCTATTCCAACTCGACCCAGTTTGGCCAGAACCCAGTTTGACTTTGGTTGACCCATCCGACCCGGTTTGGGCCCATAACCTGGTATAGTGGTATGTGCACTCAGTATATTCATCATGGGCTTCACTTTAGGCCCAAGTCATTGGAAGTCCCTTAGTCATCGTCATTATTTGCCATGAGATTAAGATTCCACAAGAATATTTTTGGTGAAGACAATTCAGAATTTGATGAAAGCAAAATTCCTATTTATGAAGATGTAGAGATTTGATGTAATGAGTTGTTTGATGATTTAATTTTTCGTTATATTTGTGTGCATGGGATGTTAAAGCATTCTTATCCGAAGCTTTATCTTTTCTCTATAGTTTAACTAAAAATTAATTTTCTCTAGATTTATCTCTAAGTTGATAATACTCAATGTCATTAGCAACAATTATATAAAAGGAAACGTAGATGAAGACAGGGCATGGTTGCACACTAAAGGTAGCAATCAAGGACGAGGATGGTATTGAAAAGAGTTCGGTAAGAAATATGACAAGCTGCAACGTGGATGACAAGGCTAAAAAAATAAATCAAATCGATAGAGAGTCAGATGAGGGTGCTCTTACACAGTTAGCTTCTCCATATTGGATTTTGGAATTAACAAAACAAATTGCTCAAGTAGGCAATAACCCATACCACCATAGGCAAAATGGAAATAAACTAAAGAAAGAATCCATTACAAGAATAAAGAGATTTCATGTGATTACTGATTAGGCTATGTCTATTTTTGCGTTATTAGTTGTGTTACATTCATGGAACCTTTGGCATAAAACCTTAGCAACTCTTCATGCCAATTCGTATGCTCATTTTTGAGGTTATATGTGTTGGCAATTTTAATGTAATTTTTATCATTTTAGAACTAAAACTGACCCCGTGTTACGCGGCTGGACAAACTAATTTTGAAAGAAAGTTAAATGAAAATGTAGACGAAATAGTATTAATAACACTAATAAAAAAAATCCTAAAACATAAATATTTGTAAAAATAAAAAAAACTGCTTTAGTTTTCTCTAACATGAGTCGGCTCTAGGATGTTTGATTTATTTTTTTTTTGCCCATCCTGGTTTCTAGCCCATGTCGATTTGGCCAAAACTAATTCTATTCCATTTTAAAAGAAACCAAACTTGTTTTCATCCTGAATTGGTTTGAGAAAATAAGGGTAATCTCTAGCCTAAGTTAATGTAATGGATACTTTTCCGGTCTTTTTTTTTTCTATTTTGTTGTCAAAAAAGTTGAAATATAAGTTTTTTTAAAATATCACTTCAATATCCATTTAGCCTCAACAATTTCTTGTATTCAAAAGCAAGAATATAAAATTAACCAACATGAATATCCAGTGATAAATGCAACGAGATCATTTCCTAAGGTACCTTCAAATTATATTCATTGCAAGGGTAATTTTTTATATAATGTTTCTAATAAGTAATACAATGCTTTGTAGGATTGTTAGTACAAAAAGAAGTATAATCTATAGTTGGATTTAGTCGACAAGTTTTGTATTTTAAACATCTAATAAACAATTAAATAACTTAAATTATTACATATCATATTAAATATAGTTATTTTAATTTAAAGAATATAATGCATTTGATAAGTTGTTAAATAACTTACTCTTATTACATATCATTAATAATGTTATTTTAATTAAAAGAATAAAATATTTAGATTTACAGATAACTTTTAGTTTATTTATTTGCTCCTTAGTTATATATAATAACATAATACTATTACTTATTTTGTTTTTATAAATTTCTTTAATTTTGTTTTGTAATTAAGTATGTATTTTTTTTTTTTTTTTGTCAGGTGAATATCAGTGGAAACCCTTTAACTTGAAACCTCTTTCTTCCTAAGTTCGAATCCCTCCCCACACGCCGGTCCCAGCTTTCAAACCTATTGGGTATATTTTTTTCGATGGACGGCGGGACTCGAACCGGGTACCTTTCGGGCAGGAACCCCATAGGGGAAAACCTTCACACCTCCATTGTAACCACTGTGCTACAACATGATTAGCAATTATGTACGTATTTCTACCTAGTTTTTGTATTTATATAAGTATAAAAAATTATTGTTGAGAAAATGCATTTAGTTCATTTAATTAAAATTAGAAGTTTATTAAATAAAGAATTAGTTAATTAGAAGTTTATATTAAATAACGTATTAATGTGTTTCAAGATTTGAGGTAAATTACAGTGATGCCCTTCTCTAATGAAGTTAAATTACCTTGTTGTCCATCTAGAATGCATTAAATAATATATATATATATATATATATATATAAGAGGAGGCGGGGCGGTCAAATGACCGGTAAATGGACCGATTTACAGAAAAAAATGAATAGATTCAATTCCCTCTACGTCACACAGGTATATGATGTTATTTTTTATAAATCGTTTACTTTATATTTTTTTTATAAAAATTGTTAACTATATATTTATTTTATAAATTATAGAAACGTCTTTGGCTAAGTGGATCGTCGGATGTGGACATCATACGTACGGCCCTCAACGATTATCAGCGGGTGTACGCTAAGAATGGTTTTACTTCGTTAAACTCTTGGGAAGTTGCAAGAGTTCATTCGAAGTGGGTTCCCCTTGATATTCCGGAGTTAACTCCACTTGGGCCGACCGGCCCTCGTGGAGGAAGGGGACGGGGAAGAAGTGGTCGTTCTCAAAAACGATATAAAACCTCCGACTCAGGCATGTCAGACGGGCTGTCTACCAACATGCCCGAGCTTAATTTGAATGATGAATTTCCTGAACCCGAAGACGACACTACCCCCACAAGAACCACGGCTTGAAGGAAGAGTGTCGAGTCGTCAAGTGGTAGAGGCAAAGAGCCTTGGGTGGAGGCGATGACCGAATACAAGTCGGCAAAGATGGTGGAAATTGATGAGAATCGGGAAAGGCGTAAACATTTGGCGGACTTGAAAATACAAAGAGAGAACACCTAGATGAAACACTTGTCTAAAATAGAAAAAAATAAAGATTTGAAGGTGTTGAGGGAATCGCACGAGGACGCCGAAGAACAATACAGGTCGATTCTCATCGAACGAAAACGAGAAATTTGCCACAAGTGGGGGTGGCCTTATAAATTTTAGGTTTATTTTTTTTCGATTTTTAGGTTTTTAATGCTTATTTTTCTTTCTTTCTTTTTTTTTTATTTTTCTTTATTTTTTTATTTTTATGTTTTTAGGTTATTTTTATGTTTTGTTATTTAATGTAATGTTTTTTTAGTTTAATTTAATGTTTTTTAATTTAATATAATATGTTTTTAGTTTATTTAAAAAAATAGGTTTAGTGATGAAATGTGATAGAATGTGAACACCGCTGCATGAGTTTAGTGATAGAATGTGATAGAATGTGATAAAATGAGGTGACAAAATCTGATTGGGTGTGATAGTGTGATGGTAGTGATGGTTTTTTCACCACCCCTTGTAGCCTAAGTATGGATATAGATAACCGGATTTACTTAAGACTAAAGGGGAGTAATTATAATAATAAAAGTTAGGTAAGATGCGTGAATTAATCGCTCGTTCATAACTATTCTTAATTCATACATGAACGAACCCCGGGGTAAAACAAGGTTACACTCGTTAATTAATGGGAGTTGATCGGGGACAATGCCCAAGTCGGGTTCAAGGGGCAGAGCCAACCGCCAACTATAATCATTGTCTTCGCTATGATCCTAGTATGTTATTTCCATAACAGATCTATATTCATTCTTGTTTTCGCTGTAAATTACACGTTGGAAGTTTGTGAGTACCATTGAAATAGTTTAATTTAAAAGTGATATTTAAACGATTCATAAGAGATATTTAGGCCCCACGAATCCTAAAAATCATAATAGGCCTTTAACATACTATTTCTACTTATCCGTCTAAAATTACAATCGAAAACATGATCACTAAAACAAGAATCAGTCGGATCGGGAATATGCGATCAATTCTCTGTATAATTCCATGTCATTCTTAACATTATATGGCATGTTCTTTTACAATAATAACTCTTGGACCATCCTATTTTATTTGCGACATTACTATGGAGGCTTATGGTCTCCCATTACATGTAAAAACAAAATGTAAATAGGAAATCCTTCCCTTATCATTGTCAACTGAAGTAGATGGATGGTCACCATGTGCTCTATTTCCCATTGGTTAGTTACAATCATATGTTTTATTTTAACGACAAATTTTTGTGACACTTTAATTTCATCATACCTACTTCACTTCTCTTTCTACTTTGTTTTCTTATCCGTATATGATCCATATATAAACATTTATGAACACATGACACGACCTCGTGGTCTAGTGGTATGGTGTTTCCCTTATAAAATTCTTTCAAGTGTAAGGTCAGGTGAAAATAAGGTGGTACAAAATTTGCCGTTCAAAAATATAAATAAACAAATAAACATTTCTGAACTAAAAAAAACAATTTCTGTTATTTGCAAAGAAAAAAAACGTATGACAATTTCACATGTTTTGGTGTGTTCTAATGTGTGTTGCTATCGAAAACAAGTTTTGATGATCAATTCGTAACAAATTGTTGTCGGTAAGGGGGACGGTATGCAACCCCATCAGGGCATCCTTTAGAATCCTAAAAAATCATTGGGCTTGAGGCGAATATAAAAAATACCCTCTAGAATATTATTTTTAGAATATATATATAATTAAATTTTTTTATGTTAATTTAATTTGCTCTTAATAAAAAAACATTTGCAAAGTTTACAGTTTTTAATATGTTTAGAACACGAGGCAATGGAAAAAAAATTGACAAGAAAACCAATGAAATCGTTAGGCAGAAGTATTTAACAAGCCACCTCTTGCTTGCATACATATGCTCTTGACTAGCTCAGTTATATAAACTTTTGTTTTATAATCAAAACACAAAAATATATAATTGCGTGACCTTTAGCAAATTTTTCAAAAGAACTTATGGTCTCCTGGGAGCGCGGGCCTTCCATCACCCACCGCACCCTCCCTTCGGGCCGGTCCTGACCTTATACTACCCTAGGTTCCACCAATCACACATTACCAACTCATTTATACCATAAACTACCCCAAAACACCTTAATTGATGACAACACTATCCTAAACCATGGGTACCAACATTTTACGCATACTACCCACTAGTGCCTCTCTCTATATCTCTCACCTACACACTCACTACCCCCTCGGCTCCAACCACTCATGACCAATACATGCTACCCCTACCCACAGAGTCGGCAGCGGTGTTGCCATGCGGATAGGGGTACCCGTCTCCTATGCTCTGGACCCACACTCTCCTCCCTAACTTAGGAGAGTCGTATAAATCATGCATGATGTAACTGTCAATCATTATCAAAACAAATTCATCTCATGTGATTGCTATTCATGAGTTGTTGTGGTCTAAATCAAGACAAGTTATGTGGATAACACCTCCCTGTAGAAAAGACAAACACACCCATTTCTATCGATGATAATTTATTAAGTTAGTTGTTTTCTGAATATTCTACATTCTTAATTAAAAGAAATTTGCCAACAGAACTGAAATGCCTCAAACCTTGGATTTACTATTGCCGCATATTTAAAGTAATTTTTCAATAAAAACACAGCGTGAATTTAAGTCTTGACAATCTAAACAAATATAAAGCGTTGCTTAAACACACTACAAGAATTTAGAGCATTAGCGGCCACATATGTCGCCGCTATTGCTAACGCGGGTCGCCGCTAAAGCTAATAGCGGTGACTGTCGCCGCTATTTGGTTTGTCGCTATTGCCTTGACGCTATTGCTCCTTGTGTGGCCGCTATTGCTTTTTGTCGCCGCTATTGCTCAGCATCAATAGCGACGACTGTCGCCGCTATTTCTTGTGCCACGTCACTACAATGGCCATGTTATTAGCGGCGACATGTCGCCGCTAATAACTTTTTTTTTTTTACCTGCCGATTTTAACCTGCTAGTGATATTTAAATACTGAAAAACCGAAAAAAGCAAAGCATAAAATATTTTACATACGCATCCCGAATTCGAATATATCATCCTAAAATCGTTTACATGAACCATACTAAACACATATATCGCACCTACATATCATAATCATCATCATCATCATCGGTGTTATCATTCCCTTGATCTTCTTCATGATTTTGGTTTCCCAAGTCCGGTGTCGCAGTATCTGAAAGAATCGCCCGGATGATTCCATTTCTAAATTGCGGGTTTTCCAACAAACTTGACGTGCATACTAAATGTCAGCTACGCTAAGTGATTTCATAGTTTAATGAAACAACTTGGCAAGCAGTTACAATAATATATCATAACACTAATCTATATTTTAAGGTCTTTGACATAACTTGTGCTATAGCGGATAAGGCACATAAGTGTGCTAGGTGATTGTACTCTATGATTAAACATACCTCTTTAGCATAAACTTTAACATTTTACTATACCATAGTTAAAGTCTTTAGAGTGTAATGACAATCTTTAACATGCATTACATATACAAAGTGTTTAAGACGCTCAATACACACATACACAATTAACCACATACAACTATATAATACACAGTAAACATTGATTTATAACAAAACTGTAGTTATGTACGGTAACTATTACATGCACACTATACCCCATGTAGTTGATCAACCATTGACAAGCAACAAATGCACTGCCACTGTATTACAAACCCCATAAATAACCACCTGTAATGCAGCCCTCTAGGTAAGTAGGTAACCCTCTCCTCTATATAACATATAACACGATATGTTATATCTCTATGTCACCTTTAGTACTCTAAAACTATATACGTTACTTTAACAAAATGGTTTCAAGGTCTTTTGGGTTTTAAAGAAAACTTTATCATTATATTATAAAAATATCATGAGTATGTACACCGCCCCAAAACAACAAAGTAAAAAGAGCCTGGAAACTCACTGTCTGCTGTAAACTATGACGTGCTAAGATGTCTAAGAAACAACGAATGTCACACCATATGAATAAACTTAACATGCGAAAGCTCGTCGCTATACAATCACTCATGCGACACTTTGGAGTGTCTCGTGCACTCATGCAACATTGTAAGTGTCACATGCACACATGCAACATTGTGGGATTCCTGTCACGTGACACTCCGAGTGCATCACATGCTTAGAGTGTCTCATGCACACATGCGACTCTTAAGAGTGTCTCATGTACACATGTGACTCTCTAGAATGTCTCATGTACACATGCGAATCTTTGGAGCGTCGCATGCACACTTGCCTAACTCACATTAGGACTTGCTAAAGCCAGGGCCGACCCGATAGGTTTAGCAAACCAGGCAAAAGCCTAGGGCCCCAAAAAAATAAAGGCCTCCAATTTTTATTTTACACTTTCTACATATATTACATGTTTATTTAGCCTAAATTAAAAAACTAATAACTAAATACATAAAAGACTAAACAAGTAAAATGTTAAGACCAAAAACTTGAAGAACTAATGGCCGGATCTTTTTTTCTTGAACGCATCCTCAGCTCCTGTCCTCAATACTCACGACCACGTAATTGCGACCGGTGTGTATGGTGATTGGCAGAGAAATTATGAGCGAAATTAAGGGTAATGAATCATCGTCAGTGGTTGCTCAATGTTCTCAATATCAAGAGAAATAAGGATTATCCATGTAACGACTATTTTTTTTAGTAATACTAATTAATATATGTAGTGCTATTTATGATTGAGTAACAAAAAAAAAATCGATTTCGCAATATGATATTTGCGATTTTTTATACCAATTCAAAGGGCCCTGACTTTTCAACTTGCTTAGGGCCTCTAAAAACCTGAGACCGGCTCTGGGTAAAGCTAACGTGCAACACCTTGGAGTGTCCCACATGTGACACTTTGAGTGTCTCACGAAGAACACTCTGAGTGTCTCACGAAGAATGTCTAGTGTTGTAAAGACGGTGATCCATCGTTTGGGTTGTACTTATAGTTTTTAGGGATTTAAAAAAAAGTGATTTTTCACTTATCATCCAAAAGTTTCAATCATTTTCAAATCTAACCCAAAATTAAATTTTCAATTATAATTCAAAATTTTCCATCTTTTGCTAATCTAACACCTTTAATTTGATTATTCACTTCTAACTCAAAAGTTCCATCTTTGCAATTTAACCACTTTGATTTTTTTTACTTTTAACTCAAAGCTTTTAACTTTTTGTACTTTAACCTCAACACTTTTTTACTTTCAACTTTGGTCCCTCGTAGTTTTCATCTTTCGCAAGTTTTTCATTTTACGTTTTGTTTTAAATTTTATGAGTTAACACGCCGCAACTTGCGTGTGGGGTTCAACGTTTTTAATTATGTTAGCTAAAATTAGCGATTGTAAATTTGTGTAACATTAAGGTATAATCAATCATGTTGATATGTATATCAGCTTGATACAATACAGGCTCGTGAAGCATCGTTTGCGGACAAAAAAAAACTAGTTTAACAATAAATCAGAAATAAAATATGAAAATATGAGTAGGCTATAGTCTAGAAACGGCATGATACTCCCCATCCACTTGTTTACAACTTGTCTTTATTTTTATGCCTTCATGTTATCCATTCCTAAATTATTAGAAACATGTCACCCCTGGGATCTCAAACATTGATTTTTGATAGATATACTCAGGGGCATTCAATATACTTTCATCTCAATATAGAATATACATTTTCTAATAGCACTCAAAATCTATATTTTGATTGACTACAAACTTAAAACATACTTGAAAGTAATACTATTAATATTAGTTTACATGGATCATTATTTTCGTATGCTTCATAGGTTGAGAGTTCAAATCATACATGATACACACATTGATATATTTAGAAAATCTAGGAATTTATGTTGTAAAAAAAACATGAAAAATTAACATAGTAGTGACACAAATTCTACGTTTTTATACCTTTGTTCACAAAAAAGACACTATGCTATCTCAAATATCATTAACACATCTCTGTAAAAAATGCTTGCCGGTGTGAACGTATAGAACTCTACATTTAAACGTGTTTACGTAGGACCGGGGCATTCAATTAGTGACCTCCTAGGAAGTTTTCACTCAGACAACAAAATGCGAATACGCGAGTTTCTCGTAGGCAACTAACAAATTAACAATATTGATTAATTGTTAACGGCATTACACTTTCATCAAATTTAAATTTAATTTTCTAATAGCACACAAAGTCTGCTGTCTTTATTGACTAAGGACTTAAACATACCAAAACTAATACTATTTACATTAGTTTACATGGCTAACCCTCAACATAAGCTAGATCCATTCTTTACTTCAACCCCATATCATCTTCGCGTCACATCATCTGACTCGTTAGCATCATTGAATAAGAAGCACAATTGTTTGATGTGTTTTTACCTAAACATGGAAGTAAGTGACTGAAAGACTTGCTCTTCACAAGGAATAGTGAGACCCATGTCGTGATCAAACCCATACTCTTCTTCGGCTTGTTGAAGTAGCCTCTTGAACTCAGGACGCGACAAGAAAGATATGGGGATGATGTATCGGCTGCGGTTTTGGCCAACATACACGACAAAGTGGCCTTTAGGGACGTCCTCGTAGTGGTATTGTTTTCTACCCAAGCTGGAACACCTCTTTAGTATGTTCTTTAAAACTGCTGCTTGTGACAGTTTGTTTGAGGTTTTTTTATTCAAAGACATTTCAGAACTCACACTTGGCTTGTGAAAGCTTTATAAAAATAAAAATGAGGGGGGAATAAGATTAGCAGAGAAGAAGTAGAGGAGAACAAAAATGAGAGAGGGGTAGTAATCTGAAATCTCCTACCTTTCTATAATTTTATTCAAACATTCTTTTATTAAAAGTATTATAATATAATATATATTATGTGAGGAACCGAGGACCCACTGGTTTACATGTAAAAGAATTAAAAATTCATTTTAAAAATATAAAAAAAAAAACATTTTTACATAATTTCTTGGAAGCTTTTGCACAGAAATTCATGTAGAACCGTTCAAATAAAAAAAATTAAAAACAAAATTTTCACTTGTTTTAGATTTTTGTTTATTTTTTAAAAATTTTAAAAATCTTTTTGTTAAAATGGTTTCTACATGTATTATACATATAAGTTCAGAAAACCTATGTAAAATTGATTTTTTTTTAAAAAAATTTTAAAAGGAATACTTAATTTGTTTTACATGTAAAACTAGTGGTTCACTGACTTCACACTTTTTAACATTTAGAAGTAGATTTAACGGTTCTGTGAGTTTGACGTTTCTTAAAAAACTATGTTTATATTACTGCGTTAGAAACTCGTGTAGTATACGGGTTGAATAAAGAAAATATTATTATTATTATTATTATTATTATTATTAATAATAATATTATTATTATTATTATTATTATTATTTTGAAGATTTAGGAATTACGAAAAGATGTTTTAACATAAGACATGATTGAACATACTATGTTTGGTTACTATTGTCTTATTATAGATTTGTCAAAGTGGATTTATTAATACATAGAGTATTAATGGAACTATAATGCAATAATCAATTTGATAATGGGGAATAAAGTGGCTCATATTTTTTTAGAATGGCGAATTCATTTTAATTGTCATTCGTAAATCCACAACCTCCGAACCTATATGTTTCTAAAGACTTTGCATTTGTCGATGGGTAACCAATCCCATTGGTATAAAGTGGTTTATATGGTACTTCAATATTTAATTGATCTCATTTCAACTAACCAATATATATACACATTCACACACTCTAGTAAGAAACTCGCACGATGCAACGACGATAATTTACAACGCGATACTCGTTAAAAAATAATACTCGTTTTTTGTTAGTTTATCAATCTCTCATGATATATTGTATAATGTGTGTTAGTTTTCTTATTCGTAGCATCGATGCAGTCTTTCCATGACATAGCCTTATAGATCTTAATAATAATTTCGCATTAAAATTATCAAGTACTTTCACACATAGAAATCTGAGTTTCAACTACTTACATGGCTTCCATCATACCAAGTTGATGCATTAACCATCAAATAAGATAAACACTAATAGAAATTCGTAACCTCAACTAAAGAATAGCACTTGCACTTTTTTATTTATAAGTAATTTTGAATATAAAAGATCATATTCTTTTATGTATTTCAAAAGTAAAAAGCCAGGTCAGCTGGGTCATAAATTTAAACTGAAGAAACATAACATGAATTAATATCATGGTAGGAATTTGGTTAAATAACTTAACTGAAAGTAGAATTAGCACACAGACCTTATCTAAATAAACTACACAATACAAAGCATAACAAATCAACGTGATGTATTTTCATTAATAAACTACGGTTTGAAGTTTGGTCCCCAATGAGGGAAAATAAGGTACTATCTGGCAACTTGTTGCAAAGGAGGCCATCATCATCATCATAGCCTCGTACTAAAAATCAGAACAACTCTTGAAAAATCCAATTTTTTCCTGGTTATGAAACCCACCATGTGCTCCTTGAAGATATACGTATCGTGTAGCATTTACATATTCGTTAATTTGTTGTTATGTTTCGACCAATCTGCATTCGCAAAACAGATCCTGAGCATCCAATGTTACTAGCCGTATTCACATTTAGGATATTAGATTTATCTACAATACAAACCTCTCATGAAAACAAAGTTATATTCAAAATATTGGTATGATAAACAACGAACCATGCGATTCTCACTTGAGTGAAGCCAATATTTGAATCTACTTATGTCCAAGTATTCATTTTACTTTCGCAACCTTAGCCATCGGATAGTAGCAAACCGCAACAAAATCTAGACATATTAGGTTCCAAAAACTTATGTCCAACTCCATGGAGCCCCATGCTAGTGGGATGGTGCCACTGAAATAGTTTCCGGAAGAACTAAAGCAAATCAAACATAAAACAAAAAAGAACTGATGATCTATGTCATTTTTTGAGAAAAATATAATTTGTTAGTCTTTTCAATCCAAAATCTAGTTCTATCTTCCATCACTAAAATTTTCGAATACTGACATATTCAGAGGAACTTATTGCCAGCTGCCAAAGCAACCTCACATCCAAAAACAAAATTATGATTATAATCATGAATTCAGACCAAAAGCCTGTAACCAAATAACTTTCGGAAAAGACTTCAAATCGGGTATCAAAACAAACTCATAATATCAAAAATCAGAATTCAAATTTCATACATTCGGTGGGGGAGACCTTTATAAGCCCTATTCGGGTCATTAAAAAAATATGCCACTTAATCTTTAATAAATTAAATATTTTAGCTAAATGTTATGTGGATCGATAGTATAGCGTTAAACATAACAATTGAAAATAATAGTACTAGAATGAGTTAAATAACATACCGTAATAAACTAGTATCTAGCCGACGATTCGTTAAGCTCTCATAGTATTCTTGCTAGCAAATTGGTAGATCAACTATTCGCACTTTATACAATCTACGATTTTGTTCTTGATAGCCATCATCGCCAACTTGCTAAGTCTTTCTTGGGACATTGTGGATCGTAAGTATGATTTCAATAACTTTGAGTTTGAAAAGGTCCTTTATGCAGATGCCATCGTGACTGGATGGTCAATAACATTGTATATGCAATGCACGCATTTGGGAAATAACATTCTTCTTTCATATGCTCCAAAACATCTATAGGGTCGCTCATTTTTTGTGCCGTGTCAAATAAGTTTAACTTTGAACAAAAAGAAGCGTTGTTTTTTTTATTTAGTAGGTTAAATAGGTATTGGGCTTATAAATGTTATGGACTTTGAGTTAATAATATTTAAGTTTTAAGTTGATTATTATTGGGCTCAACGTTTAAGTGTTAAATGAGTTTTCTATTTTAAAAATACACACACATATACAGAAATTTTATAAAAGAAATTATGCCTCCAATAAAAATGGGCCCAAGCCGGATGGCCTCCCCGACTTGGACCAAAGCCGCTCATGTTTATGACTTATACTTTGTGCATTACGAGTTGTAGAACTTATGGTAAAATTATCATCATACTAATCCAATATGAATTATTTAGTAGTATAGATATAGATAATATCCGGAGAGTAGTATACTTTGGGTGATGAAGCCAGCCCAGCTGGTAGAGCCAACCTAGTTTTATTCACAAGGTCATGAGTTTGACTCTCCGAAGTGGCATGCCTTGTGGGGTTTTCCTAGGGAATTGGTACAATAGGTGTTAAGTGGGGTGCCTCGGGGTCGAGGAGAGACGTCATACTAGTAGCGTTTCACAGGTCATTGGTCTCGAGTTCGAGGCTTAATGTCCAGGGCCGTTAAAAAAAGTATAGATATAGGTTATAAAGCAACACTCAGGGCCGGCGCATTAAGGGTGCAGGAAGGACTCCTGGCACGGGCCCAAGTTCTAAGAGGGCCCAATTTTTTTCAAGTTCTTTTATATAGTTTTGTTAATGGTAGGCCCACTGGTCAATAATCCATTACTCCAAAAGTCTTGGCCCACTAGGTTAAAAAAAAAAAAAACAGGGAACGACGAAAAGAGAGGCAAGGAAGGACTGACGCTCTGAATTTCTGATCAAAAAGGACAACTGCAGGTGAATATTCTGGCAATTTTACTTTATTGGATAGAAACTTGTACTCCAATAATATACAAAACATGATTCATGAATATAATATTTTTAAATTAGTTATAGATTAAAAAAATTCTATCCGTAAAAAAAAAAGATTAAATTTTGTTGGCACAACCATGTCTTTGTTCTTAGAAGTTTAGAATTAAGTATTAATGGTTTGAGTAAGTATTAATGGTTTAAACTTAGAAGTTTAGAATTAAGGTTTTGTTGAATTAACCTAGTACTCTAATAATCTTAATTGTTAATTGTCAGAAAGTATGGTGCCTAAACATGCATCCGGTAGTCAAAAACGTAAAAAGAGAAAGCGAGATGAAGCAATGGCCAAATCTCTGACCGGTTCAATTCAAAAGCTTTGGGCTAAAAAAATATTGAAGAGCAAGAACAGGTTGAAGAGCAAGGGCATGTGGAAATAGAACAAGAACATGAAGAAGCACAAGAACATGATGAAAAACAAGAACATGATGAAGAACAAGAGCATGTAGAAATAGAACCAGAAGAGCACATAAACCATAAGCATGTTGATATATTTGATCCAAGAATGTGGGAAGGACTTAATTCTGACCAAATTAAACTTTTGGTCGAGAAAGGTCCTAAAAGAGATACTAATGTAGTAGCTGGTCCCTACGATAAGGATGGTAGACGATTTTCCGCAGCTATATATACCAGAACTTTATCAAATTCGGAAAAATGTGATAGAGGATGGATAGTATACTCGAAAGAGGTAAACAAGCTATTTTGTTTCTTTTGTAAAGTGTTTAGAACGGGGATTCCAAAAGGTAGATTTGAAGGTGAAGGCTTTGATGATTGGCACCATGCTACCCGTAGAGTCACAGAACATGAGGTTTCCTTGGGTCATCTCACAAATATGCATAAGTGGTTTGATATGCGAAGAAGATTGAAGTTGAACGAAACAATTGATAAAGTGGAATACGAGCAATTCAAGAAAGAAAGAGATTATTGGAAACAAGTCCTTTTGAGAATCATTGCACTAGTGAAGTTTCTTGCTAAACATAATTTAGCGTTTCGTGGAACAAATGAAAAGTTGTATAAAAAAGGTAGGTAATCCTAAATTGGTTTTTATTTTTTTTTGTTCCACTTCCACTTAATTGTTATAACTTAGACCATTTTTTATTTGTCGATTGTATTTAAAAGGTAATGAAATTTTTTTGGGTTTGGTTGAAATGTTGGAAGAGTTTGATCTGGTTATCAAGGAGCATGTGCGACGGATCACAAGTGACAGGATTCATGTGCATTATCTTGGACACAAAATCCAAAACGAAGTAATACTTATGCTTGCTGAAGAAATCAAAAAATAAATCATCAGGAATATAAAGGAAGCAAAGTACTACTCAATCATTCTTGATTGTACTCCCGACTCAAGCCACCAAGAACAGATGACTATAATAGTGAGATATTTAAAGTTCTCATCTAATTCTGTTATTGTCGAGGAGTCATTTTTAGGGTTTTTGAATGCTAATGATACCATCGGGAAGGGACTATTTGATATTACTTTTGCAGAGATACAATCTCTTGGTCTTGAAATTGATGATATGCGTGGTCAAGGCTATGACAATGGAGCAAACATGAAAGGGTCACACAAAGGAGTGCAAACGAGATTTTTAGAAAAAAAAATCCTAGAGCATTTTATACTCCTTGCGGTTGCCATTCTCTCAACCTTACATTATGTGATATGGCTTATAGTTGTGTTAAAGGAAAAAGCTTTTTTTTGGACACATCCAACGTATATATACTATCTTTGCAAATTCTATTAATCGGTGGCAGATTTTGAAAGATAATCTTAAAAGTTGGAGTCTTAAATCACTGTCTCAAACTCGTTGGGAAAGTCGCTTTGAGAGTGTAAAGGCTATTAAATTGCAACTTGTCGATCTACGAGAAGCGTTACTTGAGGTTGGAGAAACAGATAAAGATGCTGCAATTGCAGAGGAAGCAAAGTCCTTAGCAGAACATCAATTTGGTGATTTTGAGTTTTTGGTATCAATTGTCATATGGTATGAAGTATTAAATCGGGTGAATATAGTGAGCAAAAAGTTACAAGAAAAGATCTCGATACTGCTATTAAAGAAATAAATAAATTGATTGACTACTTCAAGGATTATAGAGAAACTGGTTTTACAAAAGCGATTGATGAAGCTACAAAGATTGCTAATGAAATGGATATTGATCCTATCTTTGTAAAGAAACGTATAATTAAAAGGAAAAAAAGAAAGGATGAAAGTTCAAGTAGCTAAGTTTCATTTACAGATGAAGAGAATTTTAGAGTAAATTATTTATTATATATTGTAGATCAAGCTCTAGATTCTCTTGAGACAAGATTTGAGCAATTCAAATGGTATGAAGGGTTATTTGGTTTTTTGTTTCCACATAAGTTGAATGAAATTGGAGATGAAGATCTTGAGTTGTCTTGTCATCGTCTTAAAACTGCACTCGAGTTTAACAACAGATCGGATATTGTTGCTGAGGAACTCTATTTGGAGTTGAAATTATTTAGCACGGTACAAACCAGAAGATTTATCAACCCTATAGATGTTTTGGAGTATATGAAAGAAGACGGTTATTTCCCAAATGCATGCATTGCATATAGAATACTGTTGACTATTCCAGTTACGGTGGCGTCTGCTGAGAGGAGTTGTTCAAAATTAAAGTTATTGAAATCTTACCTACGATCTGCAATGTCTCAAGAAAGACTTTGCGGATTGGCGATGATAGCTATCGAGAGTGAAATGATGGATAATATAAATTGTGAAGAGTTGATCCATCAATTTGCTACCAAGAATGCTAGGAGATCTTCACTCATCCTCGGTTAGCTATTATCTTATTACGGTATGTCATTAACTCATTGTAATACTATGCTTTTGTCATTTTTGTCATTGATATGCTTCTGATATTACTTTAATAATCGATTAAAGAAAATAGTTTGCGTTATTTTTTTCGTTAAGGCCTAAGGTAAGGGGCCCATTTTTCACAGCTCGGCCCGGGCATTTGAATTCTTAGGGCCGGCCCTGGCAACACTCATCTAACTTTAGCTGATTAATAACTAAATTTTGATGTAAATTAAATTCTTTGAAGTTGCAAAATCCTTAGCAACACACTTTTTTGAGAATTCCAAAAGAAGGAATGATTGGTTCGGGCATTCTTTCATGGTAGACACCAAGTTCAACATTCTGCAAAGATCTTTATGTATGGGCACCTCATAACCTGAAAAACAGGAAAGCCAATTTTTTTTTTTTAAATGGCCAACAAACATTTCTGCCTGACTATCCAAGGAAGTTCTCACACTATGGACAGACCCCACGACCAATCCAATAGAGGGCCCATATGTACCTCGGACGGCTGGCGTAGTCAGACCCGCCCATGCAGTTTCCGAAACCGGGGAAAACCCAACCCTCACCCGCTCGTAGGCACGACGGTAAAGGATTGGTAAAACCCGGGCGAGATCAGGACTCGAACTCGTGACCATAGGCCAGGAGTCATCCATCATTTCTCATTATGTCCCTTGTGGGAATCGAACCCGGGACCCCAAGAGAGATCCCGGTCCATCCACCAACTGAGCTACCCGTAAAGGATAAAAGAAACACAAATAAGTGATCTATTAAAGGAACTCATCACCACCCGCTACAAAATAAAATTAACAGTTTACTCAATGTATTGAAACTAATGTTTTAAAGCTAAAAGGTTGTTCTAAAGGGTCCTAAAACACCTGATCGAGTATAGAAATCAGATTTCATTAACATTGACTATTACTAGTAGGTGTTCTTCTACACGGATTTAAATCACTTAATTTCAGTTTAGTCTTATAACATCCAAACTCACATCCCATTAAACAAATCAAATTTATAAGTTGACTTTCCTCACAATTAAAAGCGCCTAAAACGGGCAACAAATTCAATGACTTGTGTTAGGTTTTTCAACAAATTAACAAGGTTTTCCCAAACAAAGTTTAATACATAATGCTAAAGTCAATTAACCAAAGTAAAACATATGAAAAATAGCTTGGGGTTGAGGGATTTAACGGGAAGCCGGGAGAGTGGAACTACCGGAGAGGCCATTGATGTGTCGGATCCAATGAAGGAGACGATTGATAAGCAGGGTCGTCCCCAAGAATACTTGGGGTCCTCAAGGGCCTAGATCGAATAATAAAAATGGGCCCCAAATAAATAAGTTACAAATAAGTTAAGAAACCGATGATTGTTATAACAATGACCAAAACAATACCATTGTAGCAAAATGAGCTATTTTAAATAGTTACAAGAATCGTGCCGCTCTTCTAGATATTTTGTGAAGCAAAGTCGTTGATCAACTCTTCATAATTCATACCATCTGATATATCGTTCTCAATAGCTATCAACGCCAATCTATTAAGTCTTTCTTAGGATATTGTCGATCGTAAGTAAGACTTTAACAACTCCAATTTCAAAAAGCTTCTTTCAGCAGATGCCACCGTAACCGAAATCGTCAACAAGACTCTATATGCAATCAATGCATTACGAAAATAAACCGCTTTCTTCACATATTTTAAAGCATCAATAGGATAGATAATTTCACTAGATAAAAATGTGTCCATCAACTTCAACTCCATATAAAGTTCTTTGGTATCAAGATCCGATGTTTCTATATACTTCAATGCATCTTGAAGAACAATACAACATGTCATAAGATCTTTGTTATCAAGTTCCTTTTACTTTTAAGGAAATAAGAAACCAAATAGTTTATGGTACGAGTTGTATTGTTCAAATCTTGTTTTAAGATATCACTTGATCAACAATACATAAAAAGTAATTGGCCTCTTCAAGTAAAAACAAAACTTCTTCTGAATTGAACTCTCATCAAATTGCTTTTTCCTAAAAATCAAAGGCTTTTGAGGGAATACCGGATTGACATCCAATTCAGTGGCTATATCCCTAGCTACATCAATCGCCTCACATAACCCCACATCTCTAAATTCCTTAAAGAAAGCCATCAAGTTGTTCACCTCTCCTATAGCAACATGAAGAAGCATATCTTGGGATTGCAACCTTTTGCTCACGAAATTAACCGTGTTTAGTATTCGATACCAAATGACAATTGACACCAACCACTCAAAATCATTAATATCATGTGTAGCTAATGATTTGACTTCACTAGCAATTAAAGGATCTTTTTCCTTTTCTCACTTTAAACAAAGCTTCTCGTATATTTACGAGTTGGAATCTAATAGCCTTAACACTATCAACACGACTTTCCTAACAAGTGGCTGACAATGACTTGGGAGTCAATCCTTGTGTCTTTCAAAATTTGCCACATGTTTGTAGAATTGGCAAAGATGATATAAATTCGTTGTATGATTCCAAAAAAATCTTGAGCTTTTAGTACACGTGTTAGCCATGTCATATAAAGCAAGATTAAGACTCTGACAACCACATGAGTTAAAAAAAGCTCTAGGATTTTTTTTCGTTAAACCTACTTTGAACTACTTGGTGTTTTCCTTTCATGTTTGATTCGTTGTTATAACCTTGACCACGCATATTATCAATATCAAGACCAATAGACTTCAATTCATTATGTGTAATATCATACATTCCTTTACCGGTGGTATCATCAACATTTAGAAAACCTAAAAAGATTCCTCAACTTTAACAAAAGAATCAGAGTTGAAAGTGACATACCTCACTATTAAAGACATTTGTTCTTGGTGACTTGTATCCGGTGTGTAATCAAGTATGATTGATTAATACTTTGCTTGATTTATCTTCTTAATGATTTCTCATTTAATTTGATGACCTAGCAAAAGTATCAACTCATTTTGGATGTTATGGCCAAGATAATGTACATGTAATTCGTCACTTGTGATACGTCGCACTTGTTCTATAACTAGTATTTTACGCGTGTCGTGCGTTGCGGCGACAACATGGTGCTTTCAAGACTTATGTGCGTGACATGCGAACATAGCATCATTACGGAATTTTAACACACCCAAAGCGAATTACAATGCATCATAAATGGTACTCACACTATTCAAGGCTCTATCATCCACAAAGGTGAAGCATCTTGGGGGCAAGAGGGTGCCCCAGCCCCACCGATTTTTTTCGAAGTGGTAGAAGTTTGCGATTTTCGTAGCTAAATTGTGTCCGAGTTGAGCCAGCCCCACACCGATTTAATCTTCCGGCCACTACATATCGAAAAAAATTGAGTCTGACCCCCACCAATTTGAGAACCAAGCTTCGCCACTTATCACAGCCCAGAAAGCATTTTACTAAAGGAAGATCACCATATCAATTAGATAAGAACAAACATGTTTATTAATAAAGAAAATAAGCAAAGAAAAATCATGTTTATTACTAAAATATTGTTTGGCCCAAACTAAGTTGCCCAGAAAAGAGGAAAGCGCCCAAAAGAAGGAAAAAAGGCCCAAGCCCAAAAATAACAAACAGCTTAAAAAGTAAATCGTCTTGAAAAGGAAAAACCGCCCAGAAGAAGCAAAAGACGCCAAAAAAGTCCGAACCGCCTAGAAAAATGGAATCACTGTAGGGCTACAGTAAAACTGTGAGGAGACCGACTTTACAAATTGTATTTATATATATAATAACTTCTCATTACTTTCTTGATACAACTTCTCATTTGATCCACGAAACGCCAAGTTATGTTTAGCAAGAAATTTCACTAATGCGATAATTCTCAACATTACTTGTTTCCAATACTCTCTTTCTTTCTTAAATTGCCCATATACTTTATCAATAAATTGCCCGTACACTTTATCAATTGTTTCATTAACTCTCAACCTTTGACGCATTTCAAACAAAATAGTCATGTTCTTTAAATGATCTAATCCAACTTCATGTTCTTTAAGTCTAGAAGAAACGTGTGCCCAATACGTTAACCTTCATTGTCCAATCCACCTTTCGGAAGCCATTTTCTAAATAGTTTGCAGCAAAAACAAAACACTTTGTCAGTCTCTTTCCAACACACTAACCATTCTCTATCACAACTCTATTTATTTAATAAAGTTCTTGTATACAAAGTTGCATGAAAATGTCTTCCAGATTTATTTATTGGACCCATTTCAATTGTCAAATCTCATGTTGGACCTTTCTCTACCAAAACATTCATCATGTTAGAATTAAGTGTACCCCAATTTCTAGGATCAAATAATTAATTTGATTAACCTCAACATCATCTTCTTCACCATTATTACCAGCATCATCTTCTTCACCATTATCACCAACATCACCTTCTTGAACAATACCATCATCACCTTCTTCTTCTACATTAGCATCAACGATATCATTGGCATTTGATTCATCAACATTATCATTGGTATTTCCTTAATCAACACCATCAACATGAGCATGTTCTTCATCAACACTAGATTTAGAAGCTTTGAGGCTTTTTTTTGGTAAAAATATAAGCATATTGTTAACGAGTAATTCCTTGATTGTTTCATTCCACATAATGTATATTTATAATACAATGATGAGAGACTAATTCTCAATTTACTAAATTTACAAGGTTGACTAACATATAAGTTGCCTAATATATATACATCTATTACTCCCCCGCAGTCGAAGCGAAGGGAGGACCGATGCTTGGACTGGATTGAAAGTCATCGAAGAGGACTCGTGGCAAGCCTTTGGTGAAGATGTCAGCAACTTGATGGCGATATGAAACATGTACCACTCGAACGTTGCCTTTTTGAACCTGTTCCCGAACAAAATGAATGTCAAGTTCGATATGTTTAGTGCGTTGATGTTGAACCGGGTTACCCAATAGATAGATAGCACTAACATTATCACAATAAACTATTGTTGCACGGGTGAGTGGGAGATGTAGCTCTAAAAGGAGGTTACGCAGCCAGCAGATTTCAGCGACAACATTAGCAACTCCATGGTATTCAGCCTCTGCACTAGAGCGGCTAATGGTAGACTGTCGTTTAGATGACCAGGAAATGAGATTGTCACCGAGATAGACACAGTAACCTGAAGTAGAGCGTCTCGTGTTTGGGCATCCAGCCCAATCCGCATCAGTATAAGCTCGTAAGGAACCGGTGTCAGAGGGACCCAGGTGAAGTCCAAGATCAGGGGTTCCTTGGATGTACAAGATGATTCGTTTCAAAGCATTCCAGTGAGCAACCCGAGGAGTGTGCATGTGCATGCAAATTTGTTGCACTGTATAGGAGATGTCGGGGCGTGTAAACGTGAGATACTGTAGGGCACCTGCAAGTGAACGAAAAGTTGACGGATCATCATGAAGGGGACCTGTGTCTGCATTGAGCTTGGGTTGCGTGTCGACTGGCGTGGCAATTGGCTTACATGAATCCATAGCCGCACGATGGATGATGTCTTTAACGTAGGCCGTATGCGATTGAAAAAGATTATTGCCTGTACGAGTAACTTGTATACCCAGAAAATAGGACAAAGGCCCTAAGTCTTTCATTGAGAATTCACCTGCAAGAGTGGACATTAGCCGACATCGAAGAGCTTCATTCGAAGTGGTAAGAATGATGTCATCTACGTATATCAGGAGATATGCAATATAACGGCCCTGGTTATATATAAACAATGAGTTATCACATTTACTTTGGCAAAAACCCTGCAAAAGAACAAAGTCAGTGAACCGTTGATACCACGCCCGAGGTGCCTGTTTCAGACCATATAGTGATTTCTTCAGGCGACAAACATGATCTAGATAGCCATGATCACGAAACCCCATGGGTTGATGCATGTAGACTGTCTCATGGAGAGTGCCGTGTAAGAAAACATTAGTGACGTCTAGTTGGTTGATTTGCCAGGATTGAGCCAAAGCAAGAGACAAGATAAGTCGAATAGTGGCCGGTTTAACAACCGGGCTAAATGTTTCCCCACAATCTATACCTGCCTGTTGACCACGGCCATCACAAACGAGCCGAGCCTTGTACCGTTCCAATGTGCCATCAGACCTGAACTTATGTTTAAATAGCCACATACTACGAATAATATTCATGTCGGGAGTGCAAGGTACAAGCTCCCAGGTCTTATTTTTATTAAGGGCACTAAATTCGTTGGTCATGGCACTATACCATTCCGGAGTGGACAAAGCAACCTTAGGATTTTTTGGAATTGGTTGAAGGGTAGTGGTGTTGAGATTGAAAAGGTGCTTGGTTTGACAATGCCACTCATGGAGCGGGTGCGCATAGTACGGGTGTTAGCTGCGGGTGGGGGTAGGTTTGGAGTTGGGACGGGTTCGGATAGTGTAGGTGTTGGGTCGTTGGATTGGCCGGGTGTAGGAGGATTGGTTGAGGTGTCTAGGGTATGAGAGTGTGGAGTTGTTGGGCTAAGGGAATGGGGCGAGCCATGGGCAGGAGGGGATTGGTCAGTGGATTGGGCGGGTTAGTTGTGGGCTGAGGTAGAAGGAGCAGGAGGTTGGGTAGGTGAGTTTTGGGCTGAGTTATGTTGGTGCGGCAGTGGGCCGGTTGGGCCGGGTGAAACGTGAGACCAGATAAGAGGATTTAAGGTGGGGTTTAAGAAGTTGTATGTGTTGGGAATAGTTGGGGATTGAATAGCAAATGGGAAAATGGTTTCCTCAAATTGAACATGTCAGGAGATAAGGATTTGGTTGGTGGAGAGGTTTAGGCATTTGTATCCACAGTGATTTGGGGGATAACCGAGAAATACACAAGGGTGTGAGCGATGGGTTAATTTGTTGATGGTGGGGGAAGGTTTTATGGGATAACATAGGCAACCGAAAACACGTAGATGGTCGTATTCCGGTTGACAGTGGTATAAGAGGGAGGTGGGGGATTTAAAGTTGAGTGTTTTGATGGGTAGGATGTTTAGTAAGTATGTTACGGTGGCAAGTGCATGGTGCCAAAGGTTGGGAGGTAACGATGCTTGCGCAAGGAGGGTGCGAAGCATGTTATTGATGGTGCGGATTTTGCGTTCCGCTTTTCCATTTTGTGAGGAGGTGTGCGGACAAGAAAATCGAAAATGCATGCCATTTGAGTTGCAAAAATTGTAAAAATTATTGTTTGCATATTCAGTTCCATTGTCGCATTGGAATTGTTTGATTTTTTTTTTTCAAATCGGGTGTTGATGTGGGTGTAAAAGGATTTAAAAGTTGCGAAAACCTGAGATTTATGGGAAAGGGGAAATGTCCATAAAAAATATGTGTAATCATCAAGAAACAACACATAATACCGGTGACCTCCTGTGCTAAGAACCGGGGAGGTCCAGAGATCACTATGAATACTATCAAAAGGTATGGAAGTAGAATTCATAGAATCATAAAAGGGTGTTTAGTACTCTTCCCAAAAACACATGGTTCACTCAAAGTGTTATTTATTTTGGAATAATTAATGAAAGACGACAATTTTAAAGATTGTAAAAGACTATTTCCCGGGTGTCCTAGACGTTGATGCCAACGATCTTGTGTGATGGTGGTGAAGGCGGATGGTTGGTTGGAAGTCGTGTAGAGAGGAGCGGTGAGCGGATAAAGATCGCCGGTGCTGTTACATCTAAGGATGGGCGCCCGAGTTTTGAGATCCTTCACAACAAAACCAAAGGGGTCAAATTCAATAGAAACAAGGTTATCAGTGGTTAGTCGTCGAACAGAAATTAAGTTTTTAATGATGTGTAGGGCAAAAAGGACATTGTTTAATTTTAAGGGTGGAAAGGGTGGTGGAAGGACTTAGTTGCCTTTTGCCACAACAGGAATAGATTGACCATTACCAACAATTATAAATTTATTAGTGCACGTATTAAAGTTAGACGGGGAGTATATACCTTGCTGGTTGGCCGAGTGAAAGGAGGCACCTGTGTCCATAACGCCATGATCGGGTGGGTTGAGAGCTGTCGTATAGAGAGCTTGTTCAATGTTCGTAGGTGTGTAAGAGTAATTTGCCTGATCCGGATGGGCTCCTAATATGCCTTGGCTATTTTGTTGACTCGGCCTAGACGGATACGGACAGGGTGGACGACCCGAGGATGGCTGCGACCACTGTTGAGAAGAGTTGTTCATTAATTGCGACCATTGATTGGCTGTCCAGGAGCTTGGGAATACAATGTAATGGTGGTTTGGAGAAGTAGGTGGCTGCCAGTTCTTGTTATTATTATAGCCACACTAACGACCCCTTCCACGACCCCGAGATCTATTCCGATTTCCTGCGGATGCATCTATGGGTGGCTGGGAGGCTGCAACAGCGGCCGATGCGGTGGCCGAATGCTGTGCAGCAGCCGCCGATTGCCTTTTTTTCTTGGCTTCTTCGTTTGTGAGACGGGAGCGGACCTCAGAAAAGTCTGGAAGCGTATCACGGTTCTGCAAAACGGTGGATATACCATCAAACTGTTCAGTCAAGCCTGTTAAGACTTGAAGGACGAGCATGCGGTTATCGATAGGAGATCCGAGGCCTTTTAGTTGGTCAACCAAAAGTTTTTCATGTTGTAAATATGCGGACATAGAAGAAAAATTGGCGAGATTCAGATTAGCGAATTCTTGCCCAAGAAAGATGCACGAATGTTGCTGTTGTCGTTGAATTCTTTTTGAAGCGCAGTCCAGGCTTGATAAGCCGACTGACCAGGGACACAAATGATAATCAGGAGATCATTCGAGATGGTCCCGTATATCCACTGGAGCACAAGGGCATCCAGCCGAGACCATAGAGCAGTCTTTGGGTCGGCGTCTGCTGTTTCAGAGGACGAAGAAGAGGCGGGTTCGGCAGGTTTTGGGGAGAGGTGTTGGATGACCTCGTAGGCTCGACAGTAGCCATGTGGTGAAGTGGGGCGATTCCTTCTCCAGAACCATGGGGATAAAATTACGGATATTAGTGATTGTCATGGCCGGATGAAGTTTAGGGTCCATAGCAACCGAAAAGAGGGACTGGGAGTGAAAAAGAATGTAAGAGGAAGATGACCGGCAGAAAGGGGGCACTGGTGAGAGGTAGGTTTTAGGCAAGGATCGTATGGAATGATACCATGTTAATGAGTAATTCCTTGATTGTTTCATTCCACATAATGTATATTTATAATACAATGATGAGAGACTAATTCTCAATTTACTAAATTTACAAGGTTGACTAACATATAAGTTGCCTAATATATATACGTCTATTACATATCCCCAGCTTGAGAATTAGTTAAGTCTTAAATCCTTTTTCTCTTATTTCATTTTTGACCACCAGATAAGTGTTTAGGAGCCATAATTTCTAAAAGACATATAAAATACTAAGAATGCTAAGATATATTCATTACTCAAGTGATTTGTTTCAACTAATCAATTTGAAAAAAAACAGAACAAAGACCTGAATGTTTTAATTTCAAATAAGCAAAATTCAAATTCAAAACTAGGCTAAATTCTTAATCACTGATCACTTGATAAAATAAAAAACTCACTTGAGACTTTTAGGTTCAGTTCAATGAATCAAGAATAAAACCCATCGATAAAAAAAGGCAAAAAAAAAGGCCCTTTCAACTACGTGAATTTCAAGAAAAAATAATCTTTCAACTTCAACTTTGTTTGGCAATCGCGTTGTCACCTGAATAAAATCAACGGGGATAATCGTTCCCTCCCTTGATAATGCAAGCTTGTTCCTACTAAGAAGTCAATTGCTAGTTGGTGGAAGGATATTGGGATTGTTGATGGTATCCTTGATTGGGAGTTCATATATGTGACGATCTTAAAGTGATCTTCGGTGACAATGAGACTGATAAATGGGAGTGGACTGATGCGACTGATAATACATTCTCTACTAAATGGCTTAGGTATGAGTTAAGTGCCAAGTTTAATGTGATCACTGATGGTGGGTAGTTTCGATGGATTGCTTAGGCCCAGTTAAAAGTTAACTTTTGTGTTTGGAGGTTTTAGATAGGGAAAATTGTGTCTAAAACAGAGCTGGTCTGGCGTGGTGTGCAGATTCCTAATATGATGTGCATCGGCTGTAGCATTCTCGAGGAGACTTGTGATCGTATTTTCGTCAACTGCCACTCGACCAGAATTTATGGTGGCATGTTTTTCACTAGTTAAGGCTGCCCATTTTGCAAGACTGCATGTCACACCCCGCCTAAGTGGAAACACGGGATGTAACTTCGAAAGGGGATGTAACTTCGAAAGGTTTTCAAGCACAATGTTTGAGCAAATACATAAGAAATTGATGAACTTAATACGAAATATTTAATTGTTTTACAAAACATAAGTAAAAATTGTCTTAAACCAGTAGAACACCAAGAAAATACACATAAATGTTTAATTGTTCAAGAAACAACCCACAAAAGATGGTATCACACAGTGCATGCTCAAACCGATTCACAAGTCCCATAGTGTGTGCAAATCAATTACCTAAAAAACATGCATAAAAGATTTGTCAACATAAAGCTGGTGAGTTCACAGGTTTAAATGTACGTAAAGTAGAGTTATTGAAATTCGTGTTTGACCAATCAAAGCTAGCTTAGCCAATGATTACTGCCCCAACATGATTCCATAACCAAACCTCTTGACTGTTTTGCATCGCGCATTGTACAATAAAGACAATGTAAGAATCGTAAAAAAGTAGCACTCTTTTGTATGTAACAGGTTAGCGCGACTAACCAAGAGTAGGGGTGTCAAACCCAATAGATCTATTTAAGTGTTCCATGGCTAAACCGATAGCTAATGGTTACAATGAAATGTATGTATGAGAACTGTTGAGCTTATGAACCGATTGTCTCATGTTTCACATGATAGTCATAATATAATTCACTCTAAACAGTTTGTAACTTGAATAATGTAGCATGTTGTTCCCCCAAAAGTATGAAAATAGTAGAAAGGGGTCGTGAAACTCACATTGTTATGTCCGTGCGATTAAGCTAGCAAATGAAAAGCCCTAATGAGCTAGAATCCGAACTAAAGTGCCCTAGAATTTAAAGGAACTTAAGTCTTTGCACTCGATTATTTACCATGCAATTTGTCCACAAGATTTGTATGTCTTTGGATTACATGCACATAGTGTGTAACAACCCAAAATTTCTAAATTGTATTTTATGATAATATAAGCACACGAGGCTTTTAATCGAACCGAATGAGGCATGACCTATACGAAATTACTAGCATAGGAAAATAACCCCTTTAACCTTGTTAGCTAAACATGGCTAAAACCCATTGTAAGAGATTAACTTATTTAGTGGGTTTAACCAAATCCACTTGTGTGAAACTTGAAGGACCAATTGTGTCATTAAGCCATAGTTGGCTTATGAACTTGATAAAGGAAAAAGGGAGTATCGATTTTCA
The DNA here is from genome assembly GCA_028751855.1 of Ambrosia trifida. Taxonomy (NCBI): domain Eukaryota; kingdom Viridiplantae; phylum Streptophyta; class Magnoliopsida; order Asterales; family Asteraceae; genus Ambrosia; species Ambrosia trifida. Next base: position 85,662,410 of record CM054123.1, read on the forward strand.
TCAGGAAAATCATCCATACACACACTCAAAACACACACATAAGAGAAACTCCATGATCAAGCTAAATCAAGATGAAATCAAGGGGCTTTTGTGTGCATTAGCCCTAAAACGAATCATCCAAGCATAATACACACAAAGGTAACATTTTATTTGGCTAATTTTGTTGGTATGTTCATGCTTGGTTATGATGAAAATCATGGGTTGTTATAAAAACGTAAATTAGTGGCTTGTAAAGGTTACTCTAGTATGAGGAGACCATAATACATGAGAATTTGTGTGTGTTGAGAAAAATCCTTATGAGATGATTATATCTTTGTAAATTCATGTTATGAGATGATTTGGGTTTCTTGGTGGATTGGTAGGAACCACCTTTAAACAATGAAATACTAGCTTTTGTTAATACTTATCAATGATAAACTATGATGTAGATGTTTATTGGGATGCTAGTAATGTTAATCTTGGTTAAGGATGGATCCATGAGGTCCTTAAGTCCTAAAACTAAAGTTAGGAGAATCACGCCTACTAAGTGTTTGATAAAATGCCTCAATGAAACTCGATTTCACTTGGGCATAGATACTTTGATGAAAACTTGTGTATTGGTAAATCACAACCAAAAATGCATGTAGACAAGTAAAGACTGGGTTCTAACAACCTATGTTTATAGGTGCGAATACAAGAAACCATGGATAGCCAAGAAGTCACGGAATGAGGTAAAGAGGAGGCACGCATAAGGTAAGTCACTCGATGGCTTAAATCTCAATATATAGCTTTGTAGGTATATTTGAAACTAGTCATTGGAATGTCACAAAAGAAGGTTAAACGAGATTCATATTTCATAGAAACGGCCTTAGAGGAAGGTTGTCGATATCCCAATTAGGCTAACGGGTCAATTGGGTGAAACACTAGTTAGAGAATGATCTAAACCGAGGGTCAACATTATGCCGATATCAATTGTTGTTAATTGCTTGAGTATATTCGTAGACTTTATGTTAGTAATCTTAAGCTAGTCTAGAAGTAAAAAGGGGCGCGAGCAAAGGTAAGTCCTTCTAGGAGTCAAATCTCGTACTCATACCATTGCGATATTGACTTGCTAGGCAACCACTCCCCAAGTGATAAGTGACCGGTGAATCCTTTATACCAATGCGCAATGTAGACCGGGTGCTTGAAATTGCGCATAAATGGCCCACGGGGCCATAGACGCTAAGGTAGCGCCACAACGACATATTGCCCAAGGGAAATCTTTAAAACTACCTCTAGTGATGAGGAATTAATAAAAAATCAGGCCGTGAATTGATTGGGGAGAGAGTTAGGATGAATGGGGATACTAAAAGGTAACGAGGACATGTCCCCGATAAAAACCATGTACCCAAGCTTAGTCCAAACCCGCCATTGGTAAGTGTTGGGTAAGCTAGAACCAGATAGTTAGCTAATCTCCCAGGTGTGAACCTTGACTATGTCTTTAGATGAGCATATGTCTAGCTTTGGTCTTGGTTTTAGGCGAATGCTGCTAAACGGGTCGATTTGGATAAAAACAACATATGCATGTAATAACTGAAAAGGGAACTTGATCAATGACATCTTATAAGCATGATATAATGGTGTTAAATAAGTCCCCAAGTGTCCCTAGGAAGGGCCTTGAACATGGGTTCAAAAGTATCCAAATCCCCTTTAAAAACTAGCCAAGATGTTAGTTTCACAATTTTTGTGTGTAGCAGCATGCGCCTAGGATGCCCAACTGATAGACTCCGGATGCCCAAGACCTTCTGGAGACGCCCATCAGGACGCTGGGCAACGTCCTGGACGCCCAGAAGTGCGTCTAGGACGCTTAGCCTATTTTTGTATGATTTTCTTTGTTTTGGGGCCGTAAGCTACGGCCGGTCTTTTTCCTTCGCCTTATGCTGGTTGTTTTATTCAATTATTTGACTAAATTAACACACAATCATGGGTTTGTTTTTCATATTCAACCCTAGGTATATAACTCGGAGTATAGATGATGATCAAGCTCATTTTGTAAAGAACCGAACGTTGCATCGTGTTAGCTTCCGCATAGACTCTTGATTTTGGGTGTAAAACTTAAGCCCTCTGGGTTGAAATCGTGGTGAATAACCTAGTACTTATGTCAAGTGTTGCAAAGTCGTGTTTTGTACATATTTGTTAACGTCTTAACACGGTTTTTGGTAATAGTATCACATGTTCAGCCCTTATTTTATTTGCTAAACGCAAGACAACGGGTTAGGGTCTTACATTGTGTTATTATCCATACACATGATGATTATTACGTAACATTGCTTGTTCTTTCAAAAAGATTTATGGTTCTAACTTGTAAATCTTGTAACTCCACGTTAGATTCGTTTGTTTTTCAGTTGTAATAATAACTTGTCTTGTTAAAACCAGTTTACATGCATGACACATGTTACCATGTGTCACCATAAGTTACCTCATGTTAACACATGTTTAAAGTTCTTATGTTAAAATAATGGTTAACAATATACATTTTAGAATTCTTATGTTAAAAGAGTCGTTAACATATGTTTTATCTTATTAACATATGTCTCTCACATAGGCATATGTATCGCATATGTATATGTATGCATGTGAGTTCACCTTTTAATTACACATACCATGTATATATTTATATATGTTAGATAGATTTGGTTTTGTTTTGTTCATCCACTCAGATGTATATGTATCTGTCGTATGTCTATGTATGTATGAGTGACAAGTTTGTTTAATCTCATTCACATCTACACACATATGAAATCGATTATATATGTATGTAGAGTTTTGTTCTTTTTTATTGATAACTTACACATATGTGTTTGTATAATAAAAACATAGTTTTTAATCCATAAGATATTATGTGAAAATTCATGCTTATACATATGTTTATACTTTGGGTAAAACTCATGTTTACATATGTATTCTAGATAGAGTTGGATCCATGGCAAAAACTCTATGAAATAATGTGTCGGATATTCATAAAAATTACGTTATAAATATTCGTATTTCGTGTGGAATTGTATAGTTTCCAAACTAGATATTGTCACGTGTAGTCTTGCTTTGATTGCACGTAATAATTGGACATTTTGTATATCCCTGTTGAGCGTGTCATTGGATTGATTGTTTGTTGCCAGTTTGTTTCGGGATAATCGGGTGTTGCATGCGTAAATAGACATTGTTGGAAAATGTAAATGAATTCTTGAAATTGTTTGGGCTTTGCTAGACTCGGGATGACATAGTTACTGTAATAATGTCTAATGCATGAATAAAATGACATAGTATAAAGGCGTGTACGGATCTTCACATGGGAAATCGACGGGTGTCACACTGCAACTCAGTAGGAGACATTCTAGATGTGGTGGCTTCTCTTGTCAGCTCAAAGAAATGGAAGAAAGTCGTTAGCATGGGGGTATACGACACTATATGGAGAATTTGGTATGCTTGCAACGAGAAAGAATTCAACGACACGACTATCTCGCTCATGAAGATTGTCAATCTCATCAAAGAAGACTCATTTATTTGGACTAATAATAGGGCTTCATATATGACCATGAATTAGGTCAAATGGTTAGATTTTGATATTACGGATCTTTTGTAATTTGGGCCTTTGTGTTTTTCAGCTTCTTGAATTGGCTTCTCTATCTATATATAGTCGTCGTTAAAAAAAAGTTAAAAATAAAGGATTAGTTAAAAATCTGTACCTTTAAAAATGATAAAGAATCATAAATGCAGATTAAAAGTAGACATAATTTCTCACCATGAATACAAGAATTTTCATGAGGACGCATTGATAGACCATCAACAACCATAGGACGATATGGGGCAATGAAATAAACATGCTTTTGACAAAATACCAAGCTCCGTTTTTGGGTTAGTAGAGAAATAAAGGAAAACACTTATCTTTATTTAATGTGAGATGGAAAAACTTGTCTTTGGTATGTGGCCACCTGATATAAATTTGTTTTGATTGTTTGGAGATGTTCTTTATGGTTGTGTGTTTTTCCTTCTTTCAAGTATATTAAATTCTATATTTAACAAATTTCAAGTTCGCCTTTATTCGCTTTCTTTTATGTTACTCCTACCGATTTGTGACGAATCGTCATTATAATTTATCTTATTCAATTTGGACGTTATAACAAGAAACTCATTTAGTTAAGATCTTAATATATATTTATTTAAAATTTAAAATAAAACATATATATATTTTTATAATAACACTTCTAGTTAAAACAAAAAAGAAAAAAAGAAAACTAAAACATGAATGAATTCATGTTAAAACAACAACATTCAAAAAAATTTGAACCTTACGTTCATTTTTTTTATTTTTAATATTATTATCATTTTTCTTTTAAAGATATATTTACCATTTAATTCATATCTAACCACCCTAATTAATTTATTAAATACCCAACCCCTTCACCCCAACTATAAATACACCACTCCCTACCCATTCTAACACTTCTCAATCCTAAATCCTCTCTAAACCTCCCAATTCTTCAAAGAAATCCCAAGTGTGGAAGTCCACTTCTAAGTGAGTTTTCTTATAAACTCCAACTTTATTCTTCTTTCTTCACTTTTTTCTTCTTCTAAACCCTTGGAAAAAAATCTCTAGGACCTAACTCTTGTTTGCTATGGGAAATGAATACGAGTAGGACACCAAAATGAGGCATCAAAGGTGGTTCATCTTCTATTTGTTTTTATGCACTAGAAGGTTAGTTGAAGTGATACCAACCAAGTTCACCAACAACTTAATGTTGGATGGACTTGTGCTATGGTTAATGGTTGACAAAGGAAAGCCAAGGCTCTTTCAAACTAAGTCACCATACACTACTTTAACCCTATAGTTACATTATGTAAATACTAAAATATATACTTTCAAAACTCTATTAATCTATTAACTTGGAAGGTTTGCGGATACATCCCTACCTTACCAATACTTGACTCTCTTGACCATCCGAATCACCTTTATGGTGGTTTGTGTTTTGGTTAGCCTTAAAGGCACTACTTGACTCTCATGACCATCCGAATCACCTTTATGGTGGTTTGTGTTTTGGTTCGCCTTAAAGGCAATGCATGACTTCCTTGTACTCTTGAATCTTCCTCCGAATCTAAATTCATTTTTTTTCTTTTCTTAACTCTAATCTAACCGGAGCTAAAATCCTCATTTCTCAAGACTCGTTTTTGAGAACTTAACAAACGCACCCTAAGGTGAGTTCATACTTGTCCCCTTTTTACTCTTTAACACTTTTGGGGCTCAACATGTATCATATGCAAACATACACTAAACACTTTCATACTCACATGCTCAATCTACTAAACATGCTTATAAACTATGCCATGCTAGAATCTAGACTTTACATACAAATGCCGCTTAGCATACAACCCCCTTAACATGTATAGCGTTATAGGAGTAGCACCCCGCCCCCTAACTGGGTCATGTTAAGTTTTACCGGCCTATCACTTCAGTGTTAGGTCAAGCAGTGCAAACATGTGTTGATTATGCCTTTTGTATGATTCTATGTGTGCAAAGCTATAGCATGACGATTTGAGTAAAATATTTTACTAGTACGTATGTAAACCAAAATTGGTATGCTCACCAATACTTTATGTGTTGACGGATGTCTTATACATGTTGCAGGAATATTTGATGCGATGTCTCAAGAAATCTTGTAGGGATGGACTTAGAAACGCACCAATTTTATTATCATTATGTTGCTTGTTGTATTTCTTTTTCTTGATCAATTTGTATTTCCAACTTTGAATGCTATGAAATGAAATTTCCTTAAATAAATTTGTCACAATTTTAGTATCATGAAGTCTTTGAATAATCTATCACAAGTCGCGCCTCGATGTATTCCGCCATCGGTTGGGGTGTGACACTAGCAACTTGCTAGAAAGTTGGGTTGAAGATGAATAATATGGTCCAATGGTTTGTTCAAGAAAAAAGTTGAGTATACGTAAAGAATTTACCGACAAACCACCTACCAACCTATATTGCGGACAGATAACTGATTGATCATCCACCAATGGGTCACCCAAAAAAGAAACTATACATACGAACAATTAAAAAGTTGATCGAGTAACGATCGAATGATCAACAGATTAAGATGAATCGAACCTTAATTGAATGATTGTTTTAAACGATTTAACTCAAGAGAGATGGGGAGGAGCTAGGGTTTGTTGAGACAACGTGAAAGAATATAGCGAGTTAACAAGTTGAATGATGATAATAAAGGGTCCATTTATGTGGTGTCGGGTTTAAAAATAATCTATGGTTCCTCTTTAAAACCGAAATGATGTGAGAATGCATGTAGGACCGACACATGTCTCACATGTTTTAATTTTTGTCTCTTTGATTATGTCAAACAAAAAGAGGGGTTTTTTACTTGCATCTGAATTACTTTTTTTAAACAATTAAACGGGACTTTCATTTCACCAAAAAAGTTTACATCACAAGATCACCCAGGCACAGACTAGCCAGCAGCTACCTGGGCCGACTTATAAACAAACAAATACAACACAACATTACAAAAACGATTAAAACCCCACAAGACTAGTACACTATCCAGAGAACATCTCAGTCGTTATCGAACAAGGAAAATTCCCACCAGGCCGCCTTTTCCAATCCCCGAATTCTTGCCCGTTTGACCATCAACCAGAACGATTCCATTTTAATCTCTTCTAACAACATAGGTGTTGCAGTAGTGACCTTTGCAAAGACCAATTCGTTCCTTTTCAGCCACAACTTCCAAATGACCAGCAGAACCACAACATGCACCACCTTCTTCATCTTTGTATCCCCATTGATCGACCAGCAACATTTCAGAATATTCTCAATCGGTTCCACCTTTTTTAAGTCAGCAATTTTCAGCCATTCGCTTACGTTCCACCACAAATCTCTAGCCCACAAACACTTGACGAAGAGGTGTCCCAACGATTACGGTTCCAATCCGCAATGTTGACATAAACCGCTTCCGACTTGGATGCCTCTAAACGACCGCCGTAGGTATGCCTCTTTTAATCACCCTCCAAGTGAAGCAATTAACTTTAGCGGTAGCTATTTTACTCCAAAAGAAATCAGTCGACGAGCTCACCTGCCAAACCTAACCGATCAAAAGTTCTCGAACCAATTTGACCGAAAACTCCTGACTCGATCCGCTACTGAACCATTTCCAGCCAATATTTTCGATTTACTTAAAGTTAGCTTTAAAAGTCCAAAAAGTAATATGTGGCGATATTTTGGCCTAACATAAACACACCAACAAGGGTTTTATTAAACCCTCTGCCACTACTACCAAAACCCTTATTTTCAACCAAAACATTCTAGAACGAACAACCGTCGGTTGCATGGCAACAACAATGAGGAACCTCAACCGCCTCGCCACCACCATCCGTACAGCGTCATCCTTCTCCACCACCGTCATTCGCCGTCAATTAATCCATCAAACGGCGTCGTATAGCAGCAGCACAAGGATTAGTAACACTTTCTCATGCCTACCTCAATCTCATTGGTTATTATTATCAAACATTAATAGGGAAGTTAGCCGCGGACGAAACTGTGACGGATGTAGAATGTCGTTTTCCACGGATGTCTCTGCTGCTCGTGATTTTGATGAGAAAGAGGTAGAAAAGTCTAACACGAATTATGTTCCGAACGACGTCGTTCTGTATCAGTTTGAAGCTTGTCCGTTTTGTAATAAGGTTCAAGGTAATAACGTTTTCTGGTTGTTTTTTTTAATTGAATGTAGGGATGAGATTGATATGGTATCCGTAATATACAAACAGAATATAGACTGGTTATGGCTGTGAACAGTATCGAAAATAGCTATACCAAAAATGAGTAAAAGCACATACCTAAGGTTATGTGTAGTGGAGGGGCTTTATGGGGCGTTATGTAATAAAATATTAATAAAGTGAAAGTAGGGGTTTAGGGGGGCTTTTATGGTATGGTGATTTTTTATAAAATGAATGATTTTTTATGGTTTGATTTGGTGTAAAAGTTGGGCTTGATTGGGTGTAGAAGAAGGTGAGTGTAGAATTTTTATGGTTTGATTGGGGTGGTGTACCCGGCGCTATGTGGGGATAGCGCCCCCATTTATCACGCCTACTACGCTTGATCTAATACCGTACCGATTAGGGATTAGGGATGAGCGTTTGAAACAGTATCGAACCGGTAGATTCAATATTCACTTTTCCAAAGATTTGGTATTCGGTACCGATACCGGTACCATATAGACAACAGTTTGTAATGAATACCGATACTGTATCAAAAGTTTGGTATCAGTATTACCGATCTCATCCCTAGTGTCGATTGTGGCAGTATATTACCGTTTCGGTATATGTAGTGCAAAAATACCGAAATCAACTAGTGTTGAGGGATGAGCTCGCTACCGTACTGGTAGCGATACCGATAGTGTTCAGTATGGTATTCGAAGTTAAATCGACCTAAAATGCAATGAAATGGTATGGGACCGAAAGCACTGATCCCGGAAAATGCAAAAGTGGGTATCGAAAATGGTTCGGTACGGTAAATTTGGTAACGGTTCGGTTATGGTCATAGTCACAGAATTCGCTCAAAATGCCACGAATTTCGAATTGGTACGTTTCGTACCATTCGGAATTCGTATTCGTACCAATTCGGTGTAAATTCGCGAATTAGGGTTTCAATTCGGCAGTTTGGGGATAAGCAATTCAGTGTTCTAATCAACCAATTCGATTAATCAATTCGTTTGGAGTTCGATGATTGGTAAATACGTACCTTCAGTTTTGGAATTTGATGATAGATCGACAGGCGGGAATGATGTCTAACGTGTCTCTGCAGCCAAAGGCTGCCGTCACCTACCTGTTTGATGTGTGCGTATCTTTTTATTGAATTCGTTTTCTTTTAACTAGGTCCAAGCCCAACTAGTTAATTTAAGTACTAGGCAGGCCCAACTAGTTAATTTAAATCTAGCCCAAATTAATTAAATTAAATGTCTTTATAGCCTTTTAGCTCATTGCTCAGTGTGTTTAAATACAGGTCATAATAGGTTGGTAATCAAATTTAGATTTTGGTTACATGGGTTAATAAATTTAGTAATTTTGTTTTAATTTGTTTGGGTATACCGAACCGGACTCAATGGTACACCGTACCGGATCGTACCGAAATGAACCTACCCCCTTCGTACCGAATTCGTCTCATCTAGCGAATGGCGAACCCGAACCACGTACCCGAACCGGAGCGAACCGCGAATTAGGTGACTATGGTTATGGTACCTAGTGCTATTATTTGCTTATCCCTAGTGTTGAAAGTTGAAAACAAAACCATAAATATGAATACTAATACTGGTATTGATTTTTGGTTGGCTTGGGCATGTTTTCGTATTTCACTTTTTTAGCCAAAGTCGTAAACCTTGAATTAGTTATCTTAAATAGATTTGTTGGCTCGTATGGCTGACGATTACTGATCTGTTTATCACATGATCAGACCTATTTAATAAAAATTACACTATCTAATTATATGTAATTTTTTAAAATAATTAAAATTAGGAGGCTAGCCTCAATCATTTATTTTTCTTGGTACATAAACAAACAACCGTGTTATAGACATGAGCAAGGTTTTAAAAAAACGTTTTGAGGCGTGCGCCAAAAAAACGAGTTTGAGGCGCGCCTCATGGGGCCCAGTCTGTACATACGCCTTAAGGGTTGAGGAGTTAGGAAAATGTGCGCCTTGGGTGCACCTCAGAGGGTTTAGTGTGTTTTTTTATGTTTTAGACTCTTCGGGTCAATTATTTTATTTTTGATGCATATTTTTTATGTTTTAGACTTTTCTAGGTCAATTTTAGATTCTTTGGGTTAATTATTTTATTGTTGATGTATGTTTTTGATGTTTTAGACTTTTCTAGGTCAATTATTTTGTATTTTATAAGATATATAATTTTTATATTTATTATCTGGTTCCGCCTCGGGCTTACGCCTCGTGAGGCGAAGGGAAAACGCATCGAGACTCGTTTCCGTTCTTTTATACTTTGGACATGAGATATAAAGTAGTTAAACTACTCGTTTTCATGTTTAGTACTTGTGTTAATCGCATCGTCCCCGACTGTCAAGCACGATTATACCTGTTTTGCTAGCCCTGGCTCGTTTATGTTTGTTAATTATATATATTTATTTACAACAACAACAACAACAACCTTACCCAGTAAATCCCACAAATAGCAAGGCTAAGAGTAGGGTCTGGGGAGGGTGGGATGTAGGAAAACCTTTCCCCTATCCTCGCGGATAGAGAGGCTACTTCCAGAGAGACCCCCGGCTCGACGAATTATATATATTTATTTATAGTTACCTTTTAATGTAACATAAAATATATAATTTTTTTTTATTTTAATCATGGTTTTATAGGTAAGGGTTCCTCTACAAAAGATGAAGCGTTAGGATATTGACATGTGACAATAACTAAAATTAATTGAATAGCGGTACAAATGTAATCATGTATATATATATTATACAATTAGTAGGCTCGCGAGTCAGCTAGAACTTGATCAGTGAAGCTCGAGATTGTTTAAGCCTGGCTTGATTCAAGTTTTTTAGCGAGCCAGTATTGAGCGGCTACCTTTTACTTTTCACACCCAAGTATATTTGAGTGAATGAGGTGTATATGAACCCTAATTGATTACTTATTTACAGCGTTCCTTGAATACTATGATATTCCATACAAGATTGTGGAGGTCAATCCCATGAACAAGAAAGAGATTAAATGGTCTGATTACAAGAAGGTGCCTATATTGATGGTGGATGGTGAAAAAATGGTCAACTCTTCAGGTTAACCACATAGCTATGAATCTATGATTTATAATTTATCCGTTTGTTTGTGGTTCTTTTTGAGTACTTTTTAAACACAATATGCATTGATGTTTGCAGATATTATTGATAAAGTGTACCAAAGGATGCATCCTGACTCTGTCACTGAGGATGCCGAGACTCAGGAATGGCGTCGGTATGGCATTTCCTCTAAAATTATTTGCTAGCAAGATATTTGACTATCTATGGAACAAAGAAATTATATATCTAAAATTAATGCATTGATGATATCTGTAACTTATGTTGTAGGTGGGTTGATGATCACTTGGTGCATGTTTTATCACCAAATATATACAGAAGTCCTTCCGAGGCTCTTGAATCATTTGATTACATTACTACCAAGGGTAATATATTGAAATATATTGACAAATTTGAAACTTCATGTATATTAGATTACTTACTTCACGCCAATGACTTGTTTATTCCCATGTAGTTAAAGGCACCAGAAGCGCACAGTCATGGGAAAAAACTGGCTTGAACTGGAATAAAAATTTGTTTGAACCAGCTGAAAGTAGTTTTAAACCGTCCGAACCAGCCAAAAATTTGTCTAAATCAGCCTAAAACACGTCTAGAACATATAGATATGACCTGGACTGGATGTGCTACTTGGTTGTCTCGGGAATGCGCTTTGTAAGCGCCTTGCACCTAGGCGACATGGTCACCTTTTGCGTCTTAAGTGTGCCTTGAACCTTTAACTCCATAGTTGTATTGCTAGGGTCACAAATTTATGGGTGGAACTAGATGGGGTCTGAGGGATATGTGGATCCTGTGGCTGGTCAAAATTTATATTAATAGGATGTTGAAGATTTTCGCTTTCCTGTAGTTTGATCCCCCAGTTTGTTCCCAGTAGAGTCGTTGAAGGATGATGCGAACGTAAAAAAAACTTCTATTTTGATCCCCAAAAGTTTATTTTCCGCCACGGCACACTTGATGTCTTTGTTTTTGCTGTTTGTGTACATGTGGTATCTCCTCGCACACATGTTTTGATGTTTAACTTTGTATTTGAAAATATGATTTTTTAACTAAACAGTTTTCTGTTAAGCACTTAAGCATATGAATATGGAAACAATGATTCTAGCTTCTTACTGTTTCAGGCAATTTCAGCTTCACTGAAAGATTGGTGGCGAAGTATGGTGGAGCTGCTGCTATGTATTTTGTGTCCAAAACGCTGAAGAAACGACATAACATTACTGATGAGCGCAGGGCTTTGTATGAAGCTGCAGATAAATGGGTTAATGCCTTGAATGGCAGACAATATCTCGGTTCGTACTAATCCTTCTAAGTTAAACTTGTTTGATAACTAGTTTTATAGGAACCTAAAATTAGTGGTGTTAATAAACCGTTTAAACCGCCTAAACCATCTAAACCAAAGTAAATTTGCCGGTTTGAGATTTCATACGGCTTGATTTTGTCGGTTTGGCTGTTCACCATGTCGTCCGACGACATAACTTCGAACCAGTCGTCCATCCTTGTTTATTTAGATTTTTTTATTATGTGCATGTATTATATTTATGAATTATCTTTATTGTTTTAATTTTTTCATACAAATGGTTGATTTAAGAAAAATAAAACAATTGGTGCAAATAGGGTTGTAAACAAACAGAACGTTCGGCGAACAGTTTGTGAACTGTTCGGCGGGAAGTTCGTTTGTGTTCGTTCGTTTAATAAATGAACGAACACAAACAAAAAATTCCTTTCATTTAGCTAAACAAACGAACATGAACAATGGTCGCGTTCGTTTGTGCATGTTCGTGAACGTTCGGTAGCGTGTTCATGTATGTTTGTTTTTGTTCGATAGTTCATTAGGGTTTTTAATTTTTTATATTTAATTTAAGTATTTCAAATTTCTCAGTGGTAGATTATTTAACATATATTGGTATATCACATTCACATGTTAATATTACTTTAACTATTTTGATTAACTGTTATTTTTGGTGGATTAAACGAGGATTTCAAGTTTAATATGATACCTCTGTGTTTTTATAAGACATTATGTGATCAAGATTATGTCACGTATATTTGGGTAATTGGATTAGTATATTCTGAGCGGACAATGTTAGCGATGAAAAATGCGAATTTTCAGAATTTAATGTTTTAGTTTGTGCTCGATTTTGTTCAGTAATGCCTATTTGTGTTCGTTTACGTTCATTTGTGTTTGTTTGTGTTCGTTTTTGGCCGACACTTAAATTTTGCAAATAAATACAAGCGAACACGAACAAAAATCTCGTTCGGTAAGTGTTCATGAACAGTTCGTGAACACGTTATTTTCTTAACAAACGAAAACGAACAAAAAATCTCGTTCGGTAAGCGTTCATGAACAGTTTGCGAACACGTTAATTCCTTAACAAACGAACACGAACAAGGCCTTGTTCGTGTTCGTTTGGTTCATTTGGTTCGTTTACAGCCCTAGGTGCAAACCAACAAACCGAAGTACCGAACCATCAACTGCCAAACTGGCTCCCCAACCTGACTTGTTTGGTTTGTCGTTTTTGGTAACTGTAGTTAGTGGTTCGGCGCATTAATATTTCTCAAAACTGCCGAACCGGACCATGAACACCCATAGAAAAAATAAAGATGGAGTCGTCAAATATTAAAATGAAGAGGTGATAGATTTGAATTTCAAATGCCAAATGGGAGTGACTAATACAACCTTTCTGATATGGTGCAGGTGGTTCAGAACCAAATTTGGCTGACCTTTCTGTGTTTGGTGTGTTGAGACCTATACGCAACCTCAAGTCTGGCAAGGATATGGTGGAAAACACGCGTATTGGGGATTGGTTTACGAGGATGGAGAACCAGATGAAGCCTCGTCGTGACACAGCTGTTCAGGGTTCATAGTTCACCTACTTATAATAAGTATCTTATAAGTGAGTACCATTTTGAAAGATGGTTTGGAAAATAATAAGCCCTATTAATTACCGATTTGGTTATGAACTTTTATCGAAACGGATCGGATTTAAATCATTAAAACACTTTATTTAAACAACGCTATAAATCTTATGATGGTTCAATGGTTAACACCACATGAAAATAATTGTGTACAAATTCTAATTGTTTTACGTCTTGTTAAGTGAACGAATTTTTATTTTTTGTTTATTAGCATAGTTAAGTGATAAAATATTGTTAAAAGTTCCTTTCACATTAGATTGAGAGTGAGTGTAATTAACTATATATTTATAGAGCTGCCATTTGAATAGTGCAGTGGCACCCCTGTTATTATGATTTTTTAGAGGGTATTTTGGTCTATTCATGCTCACATTTCAATTGAGATTATATTTAATATAATATTGACGCCAGCCAAAAAAACTGTTTTTGGTTTAAACTGGACCGTCAGATCAAAAAATAAGAAGATCCTAGCCGTTTAAATTACATTTCCTAGATTTTCGGAGCAGTTATTTCCCGCCTATATTTGATAATTGGCAGCTGAAATCACAGGAAAGCAAACCCACGATTCCTTAATTTAAGCAAGTTAGTGGGGTAGTGGAATTATAACTGCCACGATGATGACTATATGTCTCCAATCTCTACTATTCTCTTTAGAAAACGTGCTTATCCCTCATCCCAAACATCAAATCCATCATTCATCTTCACTCCATCATGCGCTTAGTGCTTCAGTAGACCGAAAACCTTGCTAAGCCTGTTCCCGCCCATAAAACTCAACCTCTGTTCAATCATCTTCTACAAATCCATCATTCATCTTCACTCCATTCGCTATTAAGCTTCCTCGTGCCTATCAGTTTCTTTGTTGATAATTTGCCGATTAAGGTCGCCGCCTTCACTAACGACACCTTTCAATAATCATCAGGTAAGCTAAAACCACCTTCATTATGAAAATTAGGGGTTTTTTATGATTGAAAAGAGTAACATCGTTTATTTGATATTAACATGTTTAAATCCCTAACTTCCTACCCCTTTCTTCATTCAGCGTCTGAATTGTGCTGTTTGGAGACACTCAAAGATTCAACACAACCATCGCATGTTGCAGTGCCCTAACCTTCAAAAGTCCCAGTTTCAGCCGTCCATCGCCAACGCCTCTCCCAGTTTGCCCGCATCTAGGGTTTGGTTTCTTCCCCAGTTTCTTCCACCACGATTTCCCCCATTCACCTGTAAACCCACGTTATGAGGAGCCATTTTCTCACCCACGATTTCCTTATTCACCTGCAACAATGGAGTACTATATAACAGAAAGAAAGGAGGCATCAATTTTTTTAATATCTCACCTTACATTTACAAATCTAACTTGGAGCTTTGATGAATTAAAAGGGGTTTGTTTTTTATTGAAGCTTTCGTGCTCTTGTGCTTCTAGGGCTTTCTAAATCGAAACATGTCGTCCATAGTGCCGCTAAGCTCTGTTGCGTTTCTGATCTCCAATTCGATTCATCCGGTACCGTAGTGGTAAGTTTAACCTAATTTTCACTCCTGTTGCGTTGTTTCTTCATTTATTTGCTTATAATAAGAACGTGCAAGTTTATATTGTATTAAGTTTCCTTTGTTAATTAATGTTTTGAAAATTAATCCGTGTAATTGGAGTTGTCAGTGTAGTATATAATTGTGATGGTGGCAGCAGTGCTCAGAAACTCACAACCAATGACGCGTTGACATATTTGAAGGAGGTGAAAGATATGTTCCAAGACCAACGGGAGAAATATGACATGTTTCTTGATGTGATGAAGTTCGCACTGCTAAACTATCAGAACTCACTTCACTATATGAGGTAGTAATTTTTATTTATAAGCCTTGTGATGAGGTTGTTAATCAGTTTGTTATGTATCTTCAGTCAAAATTGAAAGAGGCACTATATGGTCAAGTGGAAGCTCTTCTAGAAGGAGCTAATGAAGATACTTGGCCTGCAATAAGGAAGCTTTTTTTCCGTGAAACTGACACTTCTCTTTTGCACTTTCTGGTTTTGAAATGGATGAACAAGAAAAGGAAGATATGATTTTAAAATTGAAGAAATTTGCAAGAGGATTAGTTGAAGGGAAGACAAGAGAAGAAGCTGCCAAAGTTTTGTACCACATGAAGGAAAGGTAACGTATTACGTATGCCTGAAGATATGTACATTGTCGTGAGATTTAGGTTAATGGTGGCAAAATGGACCAGTACAGCAGGCTGATTAAAAGCTCAAACGGGTAATTTTAATACGTGTGTTACGGGTCAGGTGCCACAAAAAAACATTTTGCTCAAAATACTAAAGGCTGTAAATTGATAATTAGTGTTGCAACTTGCAACTATGATTGCTATATTATTTTAGTAACAATCTAATTTCTTAAATAAAATGAGTTTGGAGGTTCTATTTGTTAAATATGTAGTTTGCAGTCACACCACTTTTGACCCTAGCTATCTTCTAATTTGGTTAATGTTGGAATAAACCAATCAACTCTCTTAAGTAGGTTGGTCAACCTGCGAACACCTCAATCAGATTTTTTTTTTTGCTTTCTAATTGTTAAGATTATTAATGCAACTAAGATTCTACTATTCCAAATGTTGCAAAATAGACGAGTTAGGTGAGGGATTAAATGGGTAATGTTTTTGTGTGGGTCAAAACGGGTCAGGTAGGTCAGCTCCATACTAAATGGGTCAAACAGGTTAAGCTGGTCAGTTTTGTCTTTTAATGTTACTTCTGTCTTATGCATAGACTTTTTATATATTAGCACAAATTATGGATTATCAATCACAGATTGTTTATAGAATTTGAAAACCCGTTCAAATGGCTAATTACTTGCTATAGTTAATATTTGGTAATTAATCTTTTTTATAACTCTCCTTGTATCTCTATCGAGGATGTTTCCATTCCTTGTAAATACTTGGCCTATAAATGCCATATACGTCAGTGAATAAAATGTAACTTGACGTATTTGGCATTTATAGGCTAAGTATTTACAATGAATGGAAATATTCACAAGTTACAAGGAGACTATATAAAATAGTTAATTACCAAATATTGACTCTAGCAAGTAATTAGCCATTTGCACGGGTTTCCAAATTTTGTTGACTTTCATTGATTGATGATGATCTATGATTTGCGCTAATATATAATAAGTTTATCCTATCTCTAAATTTTTTTATGTTTCTTTATAATTTGTATTCAATGCTAAGGGATACTACCGTTTTGACTTTTGTATATGATTTTATATACAAATGTTGTTTTAAATTGTAGCGTTAGCAAACCAAAAGAAAGAAATATAATATTAATTTTATTGCAAGTTTATATTGTATTAAGTTTCCTTTGCCAATTAGTATGTATTTCTGATTTTCCCAATTTTTTGTTTGATTATTGTTAGTCATGATGTGAATTTGTTTGATTTGGATTCGTTTGATTATTGTTAGTCATTAATTAGTACCTATTTCTGATTTCCCTAATTTTTTTTGTTTGATTATTGTTAGTCTCAGATTCTGAACAAATTGACCATTCGAAGTTATTCTCGCACTTGCAAGGATGAAACATGATGATCTTTATAGAGCTATTGACATATCTCATGGTAATTAAATTTATAAATATTTTACAGTAAGTCTATTGTATAATATGGTTTTAAGCACATGTTTGTTGAATTTAAATGTTGTATATTCTCTTATTTGTATATTATCAGAACTCGACTTATAATCCGGCTAATTTCGATAACATTTGGTGTATTATGACACTAATTCACATCGATGTCGCTTTAATCATCTTTGTTATCATCCCTAGCAGCGGTGACGACATAGGCTTCAGCGTCGATTACGAAAATTGTGAACGGAGCTTTGGTGGCAGACGTTGGAGTTTGATAATGGCAGTCATGAGTCCGACTGTTACTACCATGTCCGTTTCATAAGTCCGTGTCAGGAACCAGCGTTGTTTAGCCATTTTAAACTACCCAAGAAATGCTCTGCTCTCAGTCCTTCCGGTAATTCGATCTATTTTAAGTATTAATTTGATCAATTTTTGTGGGTTTTGTAGATCATTGGTTGGATTATTGTGTTTTTACTTGAAATTTAGTTTATGTTTTGGGCTTTAATTTTGAATTTGTTTGTTTTCATACTTTCAGATTGATTGATGAATTTGGTTCGCTTAAAAACTTTAATCTTCACATGGTTTCAAATTTAATTGAGGTATATGAAGATGCATATTTTGAAAGCTTAGGATGCCCTAATTTTCTTGTAGACTATGTGAGGTGAGCAGGTGGCAAAAAAAAAATTTTCTGTGTGTAATATAATACAAACACTAGCAAGGCTGCTTTATTATTTTCAATCGTATACTCAAATATGAACCCACAATAAGGAGGGTTGGAATATTTTGTATGTGAAAGTGTATGGATATCTTAACTGATACTTACGCAATAGTTCCATATAGAAAATAAATTATGCAAAGTATAAGATGATGATGATGATGATGATTATAATAATGATGGTGATTATAAATGTCATGAAAAGGATTTCACGATATGTATTTACTAACAGTGAGCTATTGTTAAATCAAAGTATAAGACGTTCCTGTTTTGTGTCAGGAAGAAGACAAACAAAAGCAAGAAATCAACCAGAAAGATGCGATGAGGTGATAAGGAGGATGGAGAATTTGCTGCAATAATGGATGCGTTAAACTAAAATGGGTAATTTTCAAATTTGGGGTGTATTTTTGTGTCTACTTTATATTTGGCGTAGATGTATTTTGGTATTTAATGATTCCCAAAAGAGTACATTATATTATAAATTGTTAATTTAATTGTTTTAGTATGGATGAAGCACCTCACACATACATAGAGAATTCGACCATTTTCAAATATTTGTCTTGGTCTGCAACTACTCTTTGCATAAGCAAAGAAAATGGTCCTTTTGTGGGCATATAATATATTTTTTATTTATCCTTTTTTCTTGAGTTTATTTTTTAGTATAATATAAACAACATTGTATTATTTTTTTAAAGGTTATAGCATGCTACAGGAGAAAGTGATTCAACAAAATATTCTGAAGCATTTCTCGGAAAACCTATAACTTGGATCCTTAACAGGAGAAAGGGGTATGTTTCTACCCTTTTGTATATCATTTTTCACTGGTGAATACATTATTATTTGAATTCATATATGAGATATCATTCATAATCTGTTAAGCGTGTATTGAAAAATTTCTTAGCTAGCTGCTACTGTCATATTATATAAGATACGTTAGTTTGTCTTATGAGACATTTAAGTATTTAACGAGTCCAAATCTTATCTTAATGGTGTTCAGATATTGCTCTTCTTAAGGTATGGTCTACTTTCTTCTTCTTCTTTTTTTTTTTTTTTTGAACATTCACTTTCATTCAACACTGGCTAAGTCCTCAAACTGAGGGCCGCCAATCAAAACAACATATACAATGGGCTTTTACGCCATTTATCCCACTCTAGAACCTTAAACTTCGACCTATGCTTTAACCAAAAGTATGAAGAGCTTTTAATACTAGATACAATATTTCTAACCATAGGCGTTTTGTTGTTGAAAACCTTGTCGTTACGCGCACGCCAAATATACCAAACTGAAACCAAAAAGATACCGTGAACGATTTTCTTCCCCAATTTACCCCCTTCGGCCAACTTATACCATTCCATACAATCTATGTAATCAAAAGCATAAATATATCCAAGTCCACACCATAGCCCAATGTGTTGCCAAACTTCAGTTGCAAACAAACAGCCAGAAAAGATATGCGTAACTGCTTCTGACCTGTTACCACACACTGCACAATCTCTATTAGGAAGAAACACATGTCGTCGATGTAACTCTTCTTTAACTTCTAACCGATTCAGCCCCGCTCTCCACGCCGTCACATTACATTTTAACGGTACCCAAGAGACCCATGACAGAACAGATTGCGAACTTGCATCATCTTGTAGCAGCTTTCTTATTTCTTTGACTGAAGGCTGCACATTTTTGTTCAGACTGCACTCCTAACGGTCTGCAGAAACTGTTACTGCGCAAAACGACAAGCAGCAAACAAAACTCAGCAAATTCACCGCTGCATGCTGCAGTCATTGGCTGAACGAAATGATCCCAGATCACATTCCAATGCTGTCCATGAAGACCTAACCTCTCTGACACTAAGCAGAATTTTTTCTTTTCCAAACTAAATAAATTAGGCCATTTAATATAAAGTGGGTCGTCAGTTAGCTACGAATCCATCCAGAAACGAACATTCTTTACATTAAAATACAATGTTTATACTTTGCGCATTTATTGTTTGAGTGGTACATAAATAATTTTTTCATTTATGTTCTCGTGTATTCCCCTATTTAGTGAAATCATCTTTCATAAACTTTGAGCTACACTTCTCTGAAGAATTATGAAGCAAGAAGGATTGCACTTACATTGGTTAATGTGACTCAATGTTAGAGATCTTTGAAAGTTGATTTATGACATTTTAGGAAAATGAGCTATACACACATACTGCCACTTTCACATTGTGTTCCAGGGTTGGTCATATTAGGTAAACTAGGATTTTGTTTTCTGCGCGTAATAGCGCGCTAAACCCTGGACAAACCGACTGCCAACTTTAATAAGCTATATATTTGCATATTTACCAACTTTAAATGGTATTGATTAAAGGGGCATAAAAGGGCTTGAACCATTACACACATTTTTCTCTCAAAATGTCCAAAGTGATGAGCGTCCACGTGGTGAAAAACGCCGTTTATGGGCTTGAACCATTACACATGGTCTAACCGTAGCAAAATCTTTGCAGATGGCGCACCTCATGTTTTACCAATGCTTTGGTGGCCGTGGAATTAAGAATTACAATGTTGGAATTACCAATTACAGATGTTATTTTGACTATTGGGATTGGTTATAATTAGTTAAATAACATGGGTAGAGTCTTCTTCCGCTATCCCACACCTTGAACAAATCGTATCCGTCAAAGAGATCCCCTGACCACTAACGCTTTTTTTTTGCCATTCAAAAAAAAAAAAAGATTTTCTATATCGTTATTCCCTCGATTTGACCATCCAATTTCTTTGTCCGGTTTTATTTTAAATATGTTTTACTAGATTATACCCCGGGACCGTCCCGGGTTGAGAAATTTAATATGATACATCAATTTCATATGTTAATATCTAACCTAAACCAAATTAACAATGTACAACTCCAATGCTAACACCTAACCTAAAAGAATGTAGAACATTAATGTAACTCTAATATTAACACCTATCCTAGAGACTAAACAAATGTACAACTCTAACATACTAATATTAATAATTAACTTAAAACAACGTATAACTCTATTAACCTATTTAGCTTTGGTTGAAAAAAAAATCATATTTACTGATTTGAATATAATTAGTGACTTGCTTATACATGATTAATGATTTACGTGAACACTTTGTGTTTTTTTTCTAGTATGAACAAAACCCTACAAAAAAATTTCCTCGTTTTTTATATAGCACTATGGTACTCGTTGGAAAGATAATAAAACGCTGATTAATTTGGTGTAATTTTTTTCTTTAAAAAAATCTCGTATATTAAAGATATTAACGTTTAAAAATTATGGGAGGAAACATGAGGGTGAAAAATCCAATTTTGTTTTTAAATTATTTTTTTCCTAAAGTATCTCAATGCCACATGAGATGACACATGGCACACTCAAGGAAGAGAATGTCTTTTTGAGTGTCATGTCATTAAAATAGCTTTGGTTTATTATATGTATAGATAGATTGTAAATACATTAGATGTCATCTTGATCATGTGGCCTAGTGATAAAAGGGCCGGTTCTCTCTTTGGGGGAGTCGGGTTCGATTCCCACGGGAGGCATGTGATGGATACCCCCACCCTTGTGGTGGGGTAGGTGGTTGGGAAGTGATGGAGAGACCCTTGACCCTTGTGGTCATGGGTTCGACTCCTGATCCCTCCAGGTTTTACCGGTTCACTACCGTCGTGCCTTCGGACGGGTTTGTGGGCCGGGTTTTCCCTGGAACAGGAGACGGGTGGGCCGAAGGACTCTGTCCGTACGGACTAGAGGCCGTCTAGGGCCCCTTTCGGCCATTGGGGGCCGCGTACAGAGTACCCGACAATACTTTAGTTGATCGTTAAAAAAAAACATTAGATGTCAGAATTATTTGGTTTAACCATAGTTATTTGTCGTTGGCTAACTACCAATTTCGAGAACACAAATCTTAATCGAAGCATTATGAGATAGTTAATTAGTTGGCCTAACCACCCTTTTTAATTCGAGGACCAAAACTACTTTTTCCTTTATATGTATATTGTCTAAAAATCCATAGATCATAATTCTAACGTTAAGATTAAATACATAGTAAAAAAAATTGGAAACTTATAGGGTAGGAGAGTATCAAACAGACTTCGATTGAACTCAGTAACATTGGA
Organism: Ambrosia trifida; assembly: GCA_028751855.1. Classification (NCBI taxonomy): domain Eukaryota; kingdom Viridiplantae; phylum Streptophyta; class Magnoliopsida; order Asterales; family Asteraceae; genus Ambrosia; species Ambrosia trifida. The sequence continues at coordinate 85,684,574 of CM054123.1, forward strand.
ACCGTCTCATCAAGGTTTATGATCTTAGTTTTTAGGTTTTCGCTTTTTTGGATGTTTAGTTTATAGTTTTTAGAATTAGCGTTATATCATTATGTCTTTTATGTAGCATTATGCATTTTACTTATTTTCGTAATTGTGTCATTTTCGCGATTCATTGTGTTGTTTTTCCTCAGCATGTGTTATATTTCTCGGCATTGTGTTATAGCTTGTGACTCCTTGTGTCATATTTCATGATCTATTATATTTTTTGTATCCTTCTCAACCTTCAAATTTATTTTTGAGTTAACTGCAATTTGCGTCCCTATGGTTTTGAGGTGGAGGCACTTTGCACCCATTTCTTAAAACCCTCTCAACTTGAGCCACTCTCCTTGTATTTTCTTGCACTTTGAGCCCAACTATTAACTTTCCATCCAAATAAACGTTAGATGCAAGGGTGGATATGTAATTTTCCATCCCATTAACATTAATCCTTTACCATTACAGATCGATTAAAAAAAAACCCTAACCTGCTATAGTCGATTTCTGTGTTGTGTAATCCTTTACCGTTACAGATCGACTAACACTGTTCATCCACCCACAATACTTACAAATCCACCCACTGAATCATGGCCAAGTATAGCCGGCTGAGGTGTCCAGTTTTTCACCACCAGACCCTTATCCTTGGTCCTGATTAAAAACCCTTCAGGAAGAATAACATCAAGCCCCATGTCTTTATCACCTGAATCTGACTTGTTTTCGTTATCTTGTGGTGGATCATGCCTGCTATACCTGGTATTTGTCGAAGTATAATCTGCTATACCTGGTATTTGCCTGCATTCACCACAGCTGCCTTCTGTAAATGGAATAAACAGTGTTAGTCGACAAATAACTTACACAAAAAACATGTGCAACACTTACACAACATAGAAATCGGCGTCCTAGGTTCAATCGTGTCCTTGATGTGCGATAACATGTACGTGCACCACATCTGCACAACTCATCAGCCAAATCATACCTACGTGAACTCACAGACGACGAAGAAGACAACATTTAGGTCGATTGTAACAGCATGTTACAAATGCAGAGGGTTGATTGTAGCAGAGGGTCGCCCGATTAAAGGAGAGGGTTTATTGGGAGAGATGTAGTCGATTGTAGCAGAGGGTCTTCAAAATGCAGTCCATTGCAAGATTGCTGATTAGAAAGAATTAGGGCTCAAAATTGGGGTTTATTGGAAGAGATAAGGGCATTTTAGTAACTATCTTGTTTTTAACGGTTGAAATGGACGGAACGTTAACCGAGTGGCTCAAGGTGCAAGCATAAGACAAGGATAGTGGCTCAAAGTGCAAAAGGTTTTGAAAATGGGTGCAAAGTGCCTCCTCCTCTAAACCACAGGGATGCAAATTACAGTTAACTCTTTATTTTTTAACTTTAAGTTCTGCTTGCTAAATTAATTCATTCCATACACTCAAATGATCCACAAATAAATCTTCTAGTAAAATTTTCTATTGATGCCCTTAAATATTTCATAATGGATGAGATTCATATCTAACACATTCTCTACCTTCATTGAGTTTCTAATCACGATGTCATGCAACGACTAAAACTTTACAAGTGTGACACACTTAGGTTCCATGTAAAATAACATGGCATCACACTCGATCTACAAGTCTGGGTCGCAAAATAGCTGGGGTTGAAAGTAACCAAAGAAGCTTAGAAAACAATTAGGCCTGTAAATGAACCGAACGTTCATGAACTGTTCGGCGGGAAGTTCGTTTATGTTCGTTTAATTAAACGAACGAACATGAACACACGTTGTGTTCGTTCATTTATGTTCATGAACGTTCGTTTATGTTCGTTCATTTATGTTTGTTTATGTTCGTTTAATTAAACTTAATTTTATTTTTATTATTTATTCCCTTTTGTTAAGTAACCTTAATTCATATTTCTAAAAACTTAACCTTAATCCTAGCATTCTAAACATATCACTCATCAGCCATCTCCACACTTCACAATCCAACTCCATTCTTCTCTACACTCCACAACCCTACCTTTTTCCACTTCCAATCGACCACCTCTACAGTCCTGCCTCCAACTTCCACAAACCTGTCTCCAGCCTCCACAGCCCGGTCTCCACTCTCCAGCCTCCACAACGCTGCAAGTATGACCCACCTCCTCTTATCGTTTTTTTTCTCTATAGCTCTGTGGGTTTTATCATTTACCAATTTATCACGATTAGAAGCTAGGCATATGCCATCCACCATTGATTGTTCTGGCTAAAGCAACGTTTATATGCATTTGTTCGTTTATGTTGATTTGTGTTCGTTTATATTGATCATTTGTGTTTGTTTATGTTTATGAACTGTTCGTTTAGGTTTTAAATGAACGAACATAAACGAACACGAACACGACAAATTTCTTAATGAACGAACACGAACACAAAAATGTGTTCGATTATGTGTTCGTGTTCGGTTAAAGTTAAATGAACAAACATAAACACGCCTGTGTTCGTGTTCGTTCGGTTCGTTTGCAGGCCTAAAAACAATCCAACATACTACCTTGTGTAGAAATAGAGGTGTAAACGAATCAGATCGAGCCACATCGTTTAAGTTCAAACTTGGTTGGTTCCAAGCTATATTTCTGACACTCAGGTTCCACTTGTGATTGATTTTTTTTAAGGTTGAGCTTAGCTTGTTAATTATGTATTAGTTATTTTGTCAACAAAATAACTACTACATTGAATAAGTTTAAAATGCAAAGGGTTGTTAACTTACAAATTAAAAATAATTTTTGTAGTGTGCGTAATTATGAAACTTACTCATGCGTAATTTGTATCTCATAACTAATTTGTATCCCATATCTAATTTGTATCCCATGCGTAGTTATGAAATTTACACATGCGCAATTGTATCCTTCGTCCGTAATTTCAAGTCTCTTCATGCGTAATTCCTTTTTACCCTTTGCACGTTAACATCCCTTTAGGACTGAGCAAGCCATGATTCTTGTATTTAGGAGTCCGGTTCTGGTTCTTAAATTTAGGTAAAACGGTTCCTGGTTTGGTTTGGTTTGGTTTGAAACTGACGAGTCTGTTTAAGATACCGCTAGAACCGAGTTGAGTTTAAACTTTAAATATAATATTTATAAACCTATTAATTTAGTGGGCTTTTTCATTTAGTATGTAGGCCGACCATTCATATTTTCAGTTTTTCGGTTTAATCTTTACAAAGAATCTTGTTCAAGTCATGTTATATAACATCTAACAAAATTATTGAGCTAAGAAATTAGCTTAAACTGAGAACTGATGCTTACAAAATCATTTATGAGGATGCTTCATGAATTCCTGCATTAACACATCTCCACACAGTTTATCTTTTAGTTAATATGTTTTAGTTGGTTTTTGATTATAATTATGTTACTTTAGGTCTTAATGGTCCATGTTTTGTTGAATGTTTCCCTTACATTTAACTTCCTTTTATGTGTATTTAAGACAGTGGCGGATATAGAATGGTTTTTCAGTAGTAACGTTTTTCATTTTTTTTTTCATTTTAGTAGCAACGTTTTCCAAATTTCGTAAAAAAAAACAAATTTTCCACTAATTTTTCACTACGCGCGCGAAGTTGAGCAGCAACGGGCGCACCCCCTGCTTATTAGATAGGTCCGCCCCTGATTTAAGAACCTTTTGGTTCTTGCGTAACTGAAACTTATCAAAAAAAAAAAAAACAAAAAGCAAAAAAATATATATGTTAAAATTTAACATAAAGTTCGAGGGATTTTTTTACAGGCCATATATATATATATATATATATATATATAGAGAGAGAGAGAGTAGAGTTCACGTACAAATAGGCTTTATCGTACGAACAGTACGAACTGAAGTAAAAAACACGCGGTGGCATTTCTGTAAATATTGGAAACTTTATATAACTAGAGTAATTATATAATTACTCTAGTTATATAATTAGCGTAATTACTCTAGCGTAATTATATAACTAGAGTAATTATAAAATTACTCTAAAGTAATTATATAGCGTAGTTATATAACTAGAGTAATTATATAATTACTTTAGGGTAATTACTCTAGAGTAATTATATACACTAGAGTAATTATACATCAAGAGTGGTGGTCATTATTTACGAAAATGCCACCGCCACTTTTTTATTCTAGAGTAATTATATACACTAGAGTAATTATACAACAAAGAGTGGTGGTCATTATTTACGAAAATGCCACCGTCACTTTTTTTTTGTTCCCTTCAGTTCGTATGTTCGCACGATAATTTTATTTGTATTTGATCTTTTGTCTATATATATATATATATATATAGGATTTGGATCATTTGAGAACCATCATTTAGAGAGAGAACCAAGGAAGTATTGTGAACAGCTGACATTTTTGTAAATATGAAGTGTGTCTACAAAATCCCCTCCATCAAAAAATAAAAAAAATAATAAAAAATTATATAACCTAAAAAAAAAAGTAAAAACACCAAAATGATTATTTAGTATTAATATTTCGAAAAAAATAATAAAAATAAAAAATGGCTAATATGACGTCATATGACGTCATTCTTGATGTACATGTGCATTTCGCTGTTATATATATACAGAAATATACCGTATGCACATGTGCATTTCACTATAAATCACACTTTTGAATAAATTGTCAATTACCATAATTAAATGATTATTAAATGTACGCGATATGTGATATAAGAGGTCAAAAATTTTATTCAATGATCATTAAATGGACGCAAAGTGAGATATAAAATACACTCGAACTCGTCAATTGTTTAGTCATGCATATTATAACATAAATTGAAAATAAAACACGTGTATGACAACAAACATGAATAAAATGAAAAAAAAAACTCTACATAAAAAACTATAAATAAGACAAGTGTACTACATGCACATGTGAATTTCACTATTATAGTTAAGCTTTTTGATGGGTTTAACTTTAGAGTTTAGTTTTTAAGTGTGGTGGGAGGGGGGTTAGGTTTTTTAGGAGGATGGGGGGGGGGGGGGTTGATTATAACTATGCACTTGTGCATAGGACAATCTCCTTATCATACCAATTTACATACGCTAAAAAATTACACAAATCACCAACATAATCAGTTCATCAACTACCATATAATACCAACAAAAAATATTCATAGTTGCATTCAACATCATCCAATTAACAAACTTTTTATATGCAACTGTTTTCATCATTCAACTACATAATTTTTTTGTCAAACGCATCAACACATCAAAACAAAACGATAACACCAATATCTATAATATCTACCAAACATGATGTGTGACAACCTGCACCCTTCACTTTTCATAAATGTGCATAATTGGTTCCTCAACTATTTCAAAATTTTCATTTTTAACCCTCGTATTTTAATAGGACCAAAATTCACAATTTAATAAAACTTATAATTTTTATAAGTAAAAGTATGCACGTTTTATACTCACATCTACACCCGAGCACGTATGTTTCAGACCTTGATACTTAAAGCCCTTAACTTTCGGTCCTAAAACAACTTAGAAACAGAAGGAAACAAGTCTATAACTTAAAATTGGTTAAATTAGAAAAATTATTTTTTTAGCCTTCGCGGTCCGCTAAGACAGTCAAACAGTCAATGTTCCAGTCAAAGTCAAAGTCCTAGTCAAAGTCTCAGTCAAAGTCCTAGTCAAATAGTCAATTCATCTTAAAACCTTACTTTATTGTGTTGACCAATTTTAAAGCCTAATTGAATCCAAAACTAGTATAAAAACCCACCTATGACCCATTATACTTTGCACCTCTAAATCGATTGTTTCAATTCGATTAAACTCTTCCTCATACCTTTCTTCTAGAGTATATTACTTCTACATTTGAAGCTTTGATTATAAGCTCTTGTAATTGGCGAATTGGAAGCTTGATATTTTTCTTATTCGGTTTCTTTTCTTCTAAATTGGACTAGTTTCGTTGTTGAGTCTTTGGATTGCTCGCATTTTCACGCTCGCTTAGTCATCTAGTCATTTGGCGAAAGTGAGTATTTCCTATCCCCTTTTTGCTTTTATTCACTTTTGGGGTGTTACATGTACACTTATACAAATTACAAATACAAGTTCACATTTTTACAATACAATTCTAGTACTATGTGCATTTGCTTACAAACGTGCTTTATGCTTAGACATTTCATGTAGAATACATTTGTACTTAGTGAAATCATTAACATTGTACAAGCCGACCTTAACATTGGATAGCGCTATTGGATTGACAACCCGCCTAGGTTGATTCTCCCCCTTTTTCATCGGAGAATCCGTGGTCATTGTTAAGTTATTATCCATTTAGTGGATAAGTACACCGCTGTTCATTTAGTACGTTTATACAGTCACAGGATTGATTTCGCTCATTTGTATGATACATAGTTTACATAATTGCACTGTAGCTTTGCACTTGAATTGTATAACATTTTCCAACTTACTATATGTATTAAAACTAGGAATGCTCACCAACATTTCATATGTTGACAAAACCTATTTTGTACATGTTTCAGGTGTAGTTTGATCTTAGTTCCATAGCATTGGATTTTAGTGCTTGCTTTTAATAATTTATTTCAAATTTCATGCTTTGTTCAGACTTTTGTATTTTTTTTTCCATTTCATCCATGTAAGAAAATTTAAATTATTCAATAATATATTTACATTTTAGTACCATGTGCTTTTGAACAATCGTCACTACGTGACACCTCGATGATTCTGCCATCGGTTGGGGTGTTACATGATGTCACCGACCACCTACCTACGGAATTATCCACAATGTATTGTGCCAACTTTGTCTGTAAACCACTTGTTTTTATATGCAAAATACTTCCAAATCCCATTCTTATAATCGCATCTTTTTTTTTTGTCTATTCGAGAATTTGCTGATCCCCAACCAAAGTTGATGTGGTGTGGTCGTGTTCGTATCAAACGCAACTTGTCCTTTTTTATAACCTCATTTTTGGTTGACTTTATTGCCACCGTTTTAACATCGCTTGACAGTTTTTTCTTTCTGATACCTGAATCTGCATGCACATGTGTATACGCAACTATATATCATGTTCATTCATAATTATGCATATGTGTATACCTATGTATGTTAAACATTATGCACAACACATACCATCATTATTCACCATTTCATTATGTTTTCACTTACTTGACCCCGTCCGTATTATTCTTTTTACTTCTATATCTGCATATGGGATAGTTCGTGTGTTTAAATAAACAACATTTACCATTTGATATGAAAAATATACATATATTCACATGTGCATATCTTTCTAAATGGACTAAATAAATAATACCAACCTGATTTTACTTCCTGATCAACGGTTATGTCATTATCTTCAATCACATCCGGCAACTTTTTTGACCCTTTCTCCCTCGATTCTAATACAAATGTTACTTTTTTTGATTTTTTCCCATTATTTAACTACAAATATTAAACAACACATAAGAAAATCGAAATTTCAATCTTAATGCACATGTGCATTAACATCACTTTGTTAATTACCACATCATATGAATGTGTGCATTATATCCTAATGACATTAATGATAACAGTCTTAATGCACATGTGCGTTAACATGAATTTCATCATTACCAACTACATTATGCACATCTGCATTAACTAATAAATGACCTTAATGGTATATAATGCAATAAACACATAACAACTAACTACCTACATTCAATTGAAACAATCCGTAAACATCAATTAACAACAAATCACCTTCAAATCAGTCCCCAAACAACACTTTAACAATAGCGAGAGAAATGAGAGAGATTGAGAGCTCATATTAACAAAAAAATCTATTGTAAAAAACTATTTCATTGCATACACATATTGAATTAACGTCAAATCACTTGACTTTACAAAACATTTATAAAAATCAATCCGATCTCATCAATCAAATACAATTCTAACCTAAACGAAACAGATCCGAACATTATTATAATCATATCGGAACAATCTAACAATAACAATTAACAACAAATTAGTACCTTCGAATCGTTCCTCAAAGAAGACTTTAGCAGACGCGATCGAGAACAATAGAACTAGAGAGAGAACGTAGAGAGAGAAAGGGTTTAACCTACGACTCGCCATGGTTGTTTACACAGAGTGTGAGATTAGTAGAAGAAGATGTGGTGAATGATAAAGACTTTTAGAGAGTTAGGGTTTGGATGATAAAGGGGGAAGAGATTAGTGATGATGAACGTGATCTTTTCTGTGTTTCATGTTTTTATTTATTTATTTATATTTATTTTATGTCTTTATCATATTTACAATAATGCTATCTATTCACATTGGTTCTTTGGTTCTCTCCCTAAAGTTGGTTCTCGTATACCCTATATATATAACCCAAGGCCGTCTCCGAGAACACTAAAAAAATTTTGGGCATCGGGTGAAAAAAAAATTGGGCCCAAAGTTTTGTAAAAATGAATGAATTAAATTTTTTTTGAATATGATGCTAGAGCCAATGATTGAACTTGAGATCTCCACATTAAATTAGCATGGTTTTTTCTACTCCACTAACAAGACTTTAATGTATAAAAAACAAATATATATCATAAATATAGAATTTATATATCATAAATATAGAATTTAATATATGTATATGTGTATGTTTTTAAAAAAAGTTCGTGCCCATTTGAGAGTCAGGCCCTGAGCCGATGACCACCCGGCCCATGCTCAGGGCCGGCCCTGATAGAACCCAACAAAGCGCTAGGAACAACAACAACACCAAAGCAAAAGAAACAAAATTACAGCAGGTCAACAACATCAAAATTTAAGCACCTATCCCACGCAGGGGATGGGAGTTTGACAAGTTACAAAAAACACCACCATAACATGGGCTATGGGTGTTGCTTGCCAATAATTCATGTCCCTAGACCTGTAAACACCACACGCCTTATCATCATTCATCAAGTGGCTTTTGTTGGCCAGTCAACATCCTAATAGCTTAATTATAACTTATTACAATAAAAATACAGTTAGGAAGCAAACCGTTCGAAATTTCTTAAATTTGTTAAACATGACATCTAGTCAACAAAAACAACACGTGCATGCACAAACAACTGTGTTCTAGAATGGATACTTTTTTAATATATCCAAACAAGTGAACAACTACACATATATATAAAGGTAAGTGGGGCTGATTCATTTAGGGTGGACGGGGTGGTCCGTGATGACCACCCTGTGATCACTGTGATACCGCGAAACACCGCCCCCTCAAATTATCACGGCTGTGATGACCAAATTCCGTGATATATATCACGGTTGTAAAAAAATGGGTGGCAACTAGGGGTGTAAATGACACATAGCGGCTCGAGAGCTACCCGGGATCGGCTCGGTAAAAAGCCCGAACGAGCCGAGCCTTAACGAGCCGAGCCTTAACGAGCTCGAGCCTGAAATATGGCTCGTTTGGTTATCGAGCCCGATCTCGAGCCCTAAATATAAGGCTCGATTGGGCTCGCGAGCCTAAACTAGCCCAAACATAATTATAAGTTATTTATATATCTCTTATAATTTATAGCTCACATCTCTAAAGCCAAGTCCTTATTTTATAGGACCATTTAATAACACTCGCGAGCCGAGCTTTTGCGATCTCGAGCCAAGCTTTGAGCTCGTTTGAGATTGTTCTCAAATCACCTCGAGCCGAGCTCGAGCTTTTGATTTTGCTAGCGAGCCGAGCTCGAGCTCAAGATTGTAGGATCGAATCGAGCCGAGCTCGAGCTTCATAAAACCATAACGAGCCGAGCTTGAGCCCAGTCAGGCTCGGGCTCGGCTTGGCTCGTTTACACCCCTAGTGGCAACTGGCAGCCAAAGTCCAAACCCACTCACATGCTTTTTGTTTTTTATTAAAAAATAGTGTTGGGTCCCACCAAAACCCACTTTCTTTTTGTTTTTTTTATTAAAAAATAGTGATGGGTGTGATGGAATGAGGTGTCACAAGGTGATTGAGTGTGATGGTTTTAGTGATAATTGTGAACACCACCACATAAGTTTAGTGATGAAATGTGATGAAATGAGGTGACAGAATTCTTTAGGTGTGATAGTGTGATGGGTGAGATAAAATTGAGACCACCCCATGTGCCCTTAGTAGAGGTGGTCTTGAACATAAGAGTTTGAAAAAGTAAAGTTTAGCCATTTAAAAAAAACCAAGAATATAAAAAAACTTCTTGAATTGATTTTTTTTTGAACGGCCAACGAAACTTTTATTCGAAACGCTAACAAGATGCTAGCAAAAAACAGTCCGAAACATATAACCAGAAAAACAGACCCAATCAGACATACAAGTGGAACCCAACAAAATAACAAAACAAACCCAAAAACTACCCCATCTTATGCGTATCAAATCTACCCCACGCATCCCACGTCATATTCGACATCTTCCCACGGTTTGTAATCCTTGAATAACTCATAATCTTGATCTCTTCGAAAAAATTCCGGACCACCAACGCCTTTTGACTATGTATGAGATCGTTCCTCGCTTTCCATAAGCTCCAAAAAGTCGTTACCACCACCCCATAAAAAGCTTTCTTTGCCCGAGTGCTTGTTTTCCCAATCTTGTGATAGCTTAATAAATCCCGAACATGGAATACAAAAAGATTAGGAACTTGACACCACAAGAAAACCGCCTGCCAAACTTTCATTGAAACCGGACAACCCATAAACAGATGCTCAGCCGACTCCATATTAGTATCACAAAAACGACAAAAAGATGTATCTACAAAAATATTCCTCCGAGCTAACGGTTTAGCGGTTGGTAGCTGATCTAGAAATGCTCACCAAGCCACTATGGCCACTTTCGTGGTACCCAATTACACCATTCATAAACCTCCTCCGGCACTGCACATGTCACCTCAATAATGCACTTCTTCACTGAACTGACTGCGAAACAGCCCGAACCATCAAACTGTGCAGCCCACGAGTCTGCACCAGCTGTTGTCGCTGTCCTTTAAAGCAGAAGCAGCAGTTCATCCAACTGCAGTTGTTCATCGGCTGCAGAAACAGCCCGTCGCTATTCCCAATTGAACCAAGTAACCTGCTGCACAGAATGTAACCTATCCGAAACAAAACACACCTTGTTCTTCTCCAAACCAAACAACAAAGGGAACTTTCTCTGCAGCACATCATCCGATATACACCAATCAAGCCAAAAATTAATACCCGTACCATCTCAAATGTTTCCTTTTATCATCTTATGTGGCTCCAGATTTAGTGTACTCAACAGCCTCGGAATGCTAGATATTTGCTTCCACGTCCCAGACATCGATAATTTAATTGGCTTGATTGATTTAGCCGACTAGGAAACAAACAGTTGACAGACTTGATTTCATGGTTTTAAGTTTGACCACATGAACATCGGTACCAATAAACACTTATTAATTTTCAGCCATTGATTTTTTTCTATTCTGTAAATTTAAATTCTATGAGTAGAACTGGAGAAGGAAGGGGTAATTTAGGGGCTGTTTGTTTTTTGCTCAGAAGCACTTCTGACCTCTTTTTTCTACTCCGCGCAGACGTTTGGGGTCTGCAGATTTTTTTGTTTTTGGAAGACCTTTCATTCAAAAAGGTCTTCCTGACCTCATCTTGGTGCAGACTTGTTCCAAGGTCTTCAAAGGTCTTCTCCTCTTCTCTTCTCCTCACCCACCACCACCACCACCACCACCGCATACCACCACCACCGTCCACCACCACTGTCCACCACGTCCACCACTACCATGGTCCACCACCACGGTCCACCACCGCCCACCACCACCACCGTCCACCACCACCACGACGGTCCACCACCGCCACCACGGTCCACCACGGTCCACCACCACTGTCCACCACCGTCTACCACCACCACCATCCACCACCACTATCGTCCACCACCACCATCCACCACCATGGTCCACTACCACCACTGTCCACCACCATCCACCATCCACCACGGTCCACTACCACCATCGTCCACCACCACGGTCCACCACCATGGCCCACCACCACCGTCCACCACGGTCCACCACCACCACTATGGTCCACCACCGTCCACCACCACCACGGTCCACTACCAGACTGCTGTAAAAAATCAGTTTATTTAAATTCTAGTTTATTTCAACAGTATGCAGATGTTAACAAACAAACAATCTTCTTCTTACAGACTGCAGACCTTTGGTCCACCTCTTCTCCTACAGATGTCTGCAGATGTGGTCCGAACCTTTTTAAAATCTTTTTCAGGCAAAACCTTTTGTAGGATTACACTTAAGAGTCTTGGGTATATCAGAAAAGCATTGTTTGACCCAGACTTTATTCCCTTCACATTTGATACCAAATCCAAGAACAGGCCCTGGGATAGATTGTAGTCAGATTCTGACAACATAGCATATCCTAAGTACTGAATTCTCAATGGGATTTCATTAAAAGAAGTGGATTTAGCAGAGACACAGAGGATTGTATAAAAGAAAAATTTCATGACTGGTGGAAAAACTTTTGTAAAGAGTTGAACCAGTCATTTGTGAATCATAACCCCTTTCCTGGAACTCAGTGTGAAGTTCAGCCTTAGGGAAAGAGTCGTTACCTGACAAGTCATTCAATGAGAAGGTTGTGGATATCAGTTGGGGGGGGGGGGGGGTAATGGCGATATTTGTCTCTCCAATTTTTGAGATAATGGCTATGGGCTTTTTGTCCTGTAGAAGAACCTCAGCATTTAACCAGAATTCTTGCAGAGTATCGATGTAAATGGGAGCATCAGCGGTTAGTATTGTTAGATATTTAGATTTGAGAATGATGTCGATGGTGGTGTGGAACGGGACGTTTTCATCTGTTTTGACTAGATAGGGAAGGTAATTGTGGGTGGCTTCAGCTTGAAGATCCATTGTAATGGGTTTCGAGTGTGAGGATGAGAGGAATTAGAATTGGGGGTTTAAGGTTGAAGAAGGCGGTTTTCAGTATTTTGAATACAATGAGACAGTGTAACGTCTGTTGTGGTAAAACAGGGTTTTTATAGCCTCTGGTGAAACCGCTGATGTGGCCAAAACTCTACTTTTGAGAGCAGACGTGGCAAACATCTGGTGGCATACAGCTGTTGCCAAAGAACTGATGCAAACAGCTGTTATTCTACCAAAGTGCTGATGCTAACATCACTTGTTTTTTTTTTTCAAATATAGATATATATACATAGTGGAAATAGTTGTTTTATCTGATCAGACGTTTGAAAACAGATTTTTCAACCAAACAGTGGTTGTTTTATCTGAACAGATGTTTGAAACAGATTTTTCAACTTACAGTTGATAAAATGAATGAAACAGTGGTTGTTTTATCCTTAGCAGATTTTTCAACCAAAATGCAATTTTTAAGGATGAGTTTAGATTTTCTGAAACATTTTAATGTTTTTATTTAAAACATTTTTGTTGTTTAATCCATGTTTAGCATACCAATTCTAGAAATCAGGTTTTCAAAGGTAGATGTGTCTAAAGCTTTTGTCAACACATCTGCCAACTGATCCTCTGTTGGAACATGGTGTAGAGAAATCAAACCTTTTTCATAGCTATGTCTGACAAAGTGATGTCTGATGTCAATGTGCTTTGTGGTTGAATGAGAGACTGGATTTTTGATGATATTCTCAGCATCTTGACTGTCCAACATAAGTGGAGTCTTTAGTGCAGTTATACCAAAATCCAGCAGTTGATTTTGAAGCCACATGAGTTGGGCTGTTTAGCTTGCAGCAACAATGTATTCAGCCTCTGCTGTTGAAGTTGAAACAGCTGCTTGGTTTTTGCTTTTCTATGAGACTAAGGCATTCCCTAGAAACTGGCACCCTCCTGATGTAGACTTCCTTGTGGTGTGGCAGCTAGCAAAATCACTATCTAAATAACCTGAAAGCTCAATGTTTCCATTAGCAGGATACCAGATACCAAGTGTGGGAGCACCTTTTAGGTATCTGAATATCCTTTTCACAGCAATGAGGTTTGACTTTCTAGGTGAAGCTTGGGATCTTGCACAAACACAAGTGGCAAACATAATGTCTGGCCTAGATGCAGTTAAGTACAATAAAGACCCAATCATGCATCTATAATGTGTCTGGTCAACCAGTTCATCCTTGTCATTAATAGTGAGTATCTTGGCTGTGCTTATGGGTGTACTACATGGCTTACAATCATTCATCTCAAATCTGGTTAATAAGTTTTTCACATATTTGTTTTGATGAATGAATGTGCCATTTTGCAGCTGCTTCACTTGGAGACCAAGGAAGCACTGAAGTTCACCCATAGCACTCATCTCAAACTCTGTTGTCATGAGTTCCCTAAACTCTTCACACATTTTGTTACATGTGGATCCAAAAAAGATGTCATCCACATATATTTGAACATTCATTAAATCTTTCCCTCTCCATTTTAGAAATAGATTTTTATCAATTTTACCTCTTGTGAAACCAATGGATAAGAGAAAGGTGGAAAGAGTTTCACACCAGACCCTAGGTGCTTGTTTGAGTCCATACAAAGCTTTGTTGAGCTTGCATACATAATCAGGATAGAATGTGTCTTTAAAACCAGTTGGTTGAAGCCTTGATGTTGTGGTTGACAGCAAAGGCTAGGAAGAGTCTGATAGCTTCTAGCCTAGCTACAGGAGCAAAGGTTTCATCATAGTCTATCCCCTCTTCTTGTCTGAAGCCTTGAACCACAAGCCTGGCTTTATTCTTGACAACTATACTCCTTTCATCAGTTTTGTTTTTGAAGACCCACTTTGTGCCAATTGGACAGACATCCTTTGGCAGTGGTACAAGTTCCCATACTTGTTGTCTCTTAAACGGAAGGAGCTCTTCCTGCATGGCTTCTACCCAACTGTTGTCTTTTAGTGTCTCTTGGTACTTGACAGGTTGTGTGAGAGATAGAAAGCCTGCAAAAATACAGATGTTTGAGGATTGGCTTCTTGTGAGCACACCCTCTCTAATGTTGCCAATGATTTGGTCTGGTGGATGAGCTCTTGGTATTTGGTATCCTGCTCATGGAAACATTGAGCTTTCAGGTTATTCAGAAAGTGATTTTGCTGGCTGTCACACCACAAGAAAGTCTACATCAGGAGGGTGCCAGTTTCTAGGGAATGCCTTAGTCTCATGGCAAAGCAAAATGCAAGCAGCTTGGACAGTGAAGCTACTGAAAATATCATCAAAAATCCAGTCTCTCATTCAACCACAAAACACATAGACATCAGACATCACTTTGTCAGAGATAGCTATGAAAAAGGTTTGATTTCTCTGCACCATGTTCCAACAGAGGATCAGTTGGCAGATGTGTTGACAAAAGCTTTAGACACATCTACCTTTACAAATATGATTTCTAGAATTTGTATGCTAAACATGGACTAAAAAACAAAAATGTTTTAAATAAAAACATTAAAATGTTTCAGAAAATCAGAATTCACCCTTAAAAAATAGCATTTTGGTTGAAAAATATGTTAAGGATAAAAAAACCACTGTTTCATCCATTCTATCCACTGTTAGTTGAAAAACTTGTTTCAAACATCTGATTAGATAAAACAACTGTTTAATTATATATATATATATATATATATATATATATATATAAAAACCAAGTGCTGTTAGCATCAGCACTTTGGTGAGACAACAGCTGTTTGCATCAGACCTTTGGCAACAACTGTATGCCACCAGATGTTTGCCACGTCTGCTCTCAAAAGTAGAGTTTTGGCAACATCAGCGGTTTCACCAGAGGCTATAATAACCATGTTTTACCACAACAGTTGTTACACTGTCTCATTGTATTCAAAATACTGAAACCGCCTTTTTCAACCTCAAACTCTCACTCTAATTACTTTAATCCTCACACTCGAAATCCATTACAATGGATCTTCAAGCCAATACCACCCACAATTATCTTCCATATCTGATCAAAACAGATGAAAACGTCCCATTTCATACCACCATCGACATCATCCTCAATTCCAAATACCTGACTATCCTAACCGCTGATGCTCCCATTTATCTCGATACCCTCCAAGAATTTTGGTTAAATGCTGAGTTTCTTCTTCAGGACAAAAAGCCTACAACCATCATATCAAAAATTGGAGAAACAAATGTCGCCATTACCCCCAACTAATATCCACAACCTTCTCACTGAATGACCTGCCAGGTAACGACTCTTTCCCTAAGGCTGAACTTCACACAGAGTTTCAGGAAAGAGGTTATAATGCACAAATGACTGGGTCAACTCTTTTCAAAAAACATTTCCCACCAGTCATGAAATTTTTCTTTCATACCCTCCTTCTCTATGTCTCTGCTAAGTCCACTTCCTTCAATAAAATCTCATTGAGGATTCAGTACTTGGGATATGCTATGTCCTCAGAATCTGACTTCAATTTATCCCAGGGCCTGTTTCTGGATTTAGTATCAAATGTGAAGGCTATAAAGTCTGGGTCTAATAATGCTTTTCTGATATACCCAAGAATTTTAAGTGTAATCCTTCAAAAGGTTTTACCTGAAAAAGATATTAAAAAGGGTAAATCTTTCCAAATGAAAAGTCTAACTGATAAAACTTTCACAAGAATGTTAGGTTCAAACACCCAAGAAAAGGTGTCAAAAGTGTCAAAAGTTTCTAAAACACAAACAAAGAGGACTAAGATAACAACTGTTGTCCAAACCTCTGTTGTTGAGCCCACTACTCCTGGTGATCATGGCACTACATCCAGTGCTGTGAAACCCACACCAGCCACCTCCAAAAGAAAACGTCCATCCACAAAAATTACCACTAAAACCAAAAAGGGGCCTCTAGAAGATGAGATATAAGAGGAAAACCCTGTTGCAACACAAAAGCAACAAGAAGCCACTGTTGTTACTTCCTCACAACAGATGGATATATCTCAACGTGAACAAACTCCTCATGAATCCTCATAAAAGGATCATGTTGTAAGCCAAAGGGAACCACATCATGAGACATATGAGTCACTTGACCATATGATCATCAGCCCTTCTCCCAGGGCTACTTCTCTTTTCACTCCTCCACCTTCACCATCATATGTGCTTCCAACAATGCAACCACTGTTTGAGGCTATTGATAAAACTCAGGACATTCCCAGTTCCTCTCCTTCACCCATCAATGAGAGTATAATCCAACAAGTGACTGGGACTAAGGATAATCAATCAGCTATCCCGCAAACAGAGGAGGTTACACCCCTAGAGTTAAATGAAACTCTAGGTGAGTTTTCAAGTGAAGCAGCCACTACTGCTATATAGACCATTGTCTCACAACAGGACAGTGGTTACATAACTAAGACTTCCTTGAAGGCAACAACTGACGAGGCCACTATAGTGTCCCCAAAATCAGTTGGAAGTCCCCAGAACCAAGACAAAGGGGCATCTGGTTCTCATACTTTGGACTCACCTCCTAGGACTGAACCAGATACAACTACTACTGGTAGGAACCCAAATGATCCTATTAATTTAGGTGATGGGTTAAAATACCAAGAATTGACGGCTAGAGTACAATCCATTGAAACCTCTGTTGCTGACATCAAATCAGATATCAAGACAATTTTGGGATCATTGGTTGCTCTTACCAAAAGTCAACCATCTACAGAAGATATTGCTAGTGAGCTATGGAAATCTGTTTCCCCCATCATCATAGCTCATAGAAAACTAGCTGATCAAACACATAAAACATACATGGCTCAAATCAGAAATATGGTTGATGCTAGGTACACAGATACCCAAGCAGACATTAAAGCCATCAAAGACCACCTGCTGAAGACCACTGGCTCTACCCCTACCACTGTCAGGAGAGATGAAAATGATGATCAGTTCACAGCTAATGATGCCAAAAGGGGGAGAGTGGCAGAGATAGACTACCCAAGCAAAAGCCATTTGGAACAAAACCAGGGTCTGAACCAGCACAACAATCCAATCCCAATGATCAATCCACTGCTAATGCTGAAGTAGTCAATGCAGGCAAAGCAAAAGAAGTAGATCAAACTGCTAATGTCAATGCTGAAAAGGCTGCTGAAGAGAAGCAAAAGAGGCTTGATACTTTGGAATGCAAATCAGAAGCTCTTATACAAAGAAAGATAGAGAAAAAGCACCCGATCCACTAAAAGGAAGAAGATGCCTGCCAAACATGTAACATCGCGAATTTCCCCTAATTTTTTTTGATAAAAAGAATGTATTGTTTTAAACAATATATGTTTTAAATACCTTAAACTAATAATTATTTGTATCTCGACACTTTTGTACGTTTTAAAAATATTTCGAGTCACTTTCGGGCTTATATAATCATATTATGAATTTAGAATAATATAGTTTTAGGGAAATAATTGCCAAAAAAAGATTTGTGTGGACTGGGACTCGAACCCGCGCCCACAGCCAACCAACACACAGTGACAACCAACTGAGCCAACTATCATCTTGTGTAGTATTTCAGAAGAAAATAAACTTAACACATTCCTTAAATTGATTAGTCAAAGTCTTAGTCAAACAGTCAAAGTCTTAGTCAAATAGTCAATTCATCATTAAATCTTACTTTATGGTGTTGACCAATTTTAATGGCTAATTGACTCCAAAACTAGTATAAAAACCCACCTATGACCCATTATACTTTGCACCTCTAAATCGATTGTTTCAATCCGATTAAACTTTCCCTCATACCTTTCTTCTATAGTCTATTACTTCTACAATTGAAGCTTTGATTATAAGCTCTTGTAAATTGGCAAATTGGAAGCTTGATATTCTTTCTTTTTCGTTTTCTTCAATTTGGACTAGCTACGTTGTTGAGTCTTTGGGATTCGCCTCGTATACATTCACAACACATTATTCTATTTTTTTCACGAGACATAACATTTTGCTAAGGTGAGTTTTACATAGCCCATTTTCTATTTATCACCATTTTTGGGGTGAAACATGTTACAACATTCTATATGCAATTCAATCATCAAAGTGTCTATGTGTTTTTCTATGTTGCATTATGTCTTGAACATGACGAGGGTAAGCACAATTCTAGCATAATCATTAACATTGATCAGCCGACGGTATACAATGATAGATCTATTGGACTGACAATCCCACCCGGATACGTGCCTCCTACAAAGGTAGCGTGGGTGTTTGTTATCGCATAGCATATTCGAGTGAACCATGAGCGTATGGGATGTACCACATTATAACAGTCACAAGGGTTGATTATGCACTCGATTTACTTCTAGTATGTTTTCACATATGGACTAGACTTGCTATGACACTTGAATTGTACAAGTTTTATTCGATTATCAAAACCTATGTAATTCTCACCAACTTTTGTTGACCCAAAATATTTTCAAACTTAAAATGTTTCAGGTTATAGCTTGCTTGAAGATTAGAGTTATTGCTTGAAGATGCGTAGCTAGTATTTTTCATTTTGATGTACAAAATTCTTAGAACAATTGTATGTAATTTATTTAAATCATTTATTGAAATTTATTATTTACCATGAGCTACTGAACAATCATCAATACGTGACATCCCAATGTTTTCGCCATCGGTTGGGGTGTTACAAAACATGTCAGACAACCACCATCCAAAATTGTTGTTAAAACAACTGCCACCAAAACCACTGCTACCACCAAAACCACTGATGCCACCAAAACCATTGATACCACCAAAACAACTAAACCTACCACCAAACCAACAACCAAATCCACCACCAAAACCACCAATACACCACTTACAACCACTTCACCACCCAAATCCCAAACATCTGCTGATCCTACACAAGTTCCAACAGATATTAACACAACCACTTCTGCAACACCACCATCACCTTGCATCTTGTACAGAAGGAAGAGAAAATCAACCTTTGTCGTACAAGATGAAAACATACAAACATCACCACCTCCTACTTCAACCACCCAGCCTACACCTATATCAGCCATCCCACTTTCATCATACTCACCACACACTTCACAATTCACATCTCACAGACCATCACCATCCATCACACCACTGGTTGTTCAGTATCATCTTGAGCTTGATCTACTCAAGGGGGAAATGCAATCCTTCTACAATACTGAACAACCATCTGAAAGATCTTTCCCATCTCTTCCAAATTTTCCTGTTCCCCTAAACTTAGATAAATATCTTAAATACAAGACTGAACAAGCAGATTTAATCATCAAGGAGAGATGTAAAGGGAAAGATGACAGGACTGCTTAGGGCATCCATTCAGCAGAGCTTAGCAAACTGAGAAGGATTGAAGATTTTGCTAAGACCTTGAGTAACTCCATGTCTACCATGCCTCTCAGCAGTGATCTGGAAAGGGTGGTTAGGGAATCTCTTCTTGACCAAATCTTGGAAACCATGCCCTACAAAGCAAACAAGAAACAGTTTGCAGGCTGCACCACTCATGCACTTAGAGAAGAACTCATGAGAATAGAAGACATGGCAAACAATCCCCCAGCAAAGGTCTCTGTCCCTGATTTTAGGAAAGGCAGAGATCCATCCAGAGCTTTAAAATTCAAGAGAATGAGAGAAGAGATTGTGGCTGCAAAGTATGAGGAGATGAGGTCTGTTGCAAGATGTCAGAGCTAAGGCTGGTTGAGACATACAAGAAGTTGGAAGAAAATAGAAAGAAAGACCCTACACTGCTCAGAAAACCAGTTTACTCTGATGCTCCAATGATGAAGAGACCTCAACAGGCCTTTACACTAGACAGCTTACTTGACACTTCTGACCTATCTGTTGCTGCCAGAAGACAGTTCAAGAAACATAAGGAAATGTCTGAAGAAGACCAGAAGAAGTTTGCTGATACTTTTGTAAAAGAGGGCCTCTTCAATCAAGTAAACTATTTCTCTGATCCCACTACAGAAGAGCTCAGAAAACTCATTGGGAGACCTCCATCACCAAACTCATCAACAATAAACTTGCAGCCCAGCAGATCCTCTGATTCAAAAATTCTAAAATGGAAAGTCAACAAAGACAACCATGAATTGACTCTGCTCAGATCAGATAGAGAAGCTCAAAAGTTAAGTATGGATGATGCACATGGCCAATGTGCAGATGATCTCCAAACATTGCTAAACTTAGAGCTTGAAAGGGATGCAGAAGACTTTTTCTCTTTAAGTTTTGAACTATAGTTTAAGGGGCAAATAAGAGAAAGTCTGATGAGAAATAAAGATCAAAATAAAGCTTAGTTTTGGCATCATCTGTTCTAGGGGGAGATTGTTGGGTCTGATGACCTGGAGAAGAACAGATGATTGGAAAGCCAAAATATACTACTCAATTGATCCTTAGCAATAACAGCATTTACAAGTTACTTCTCCCAAAAGACTGTTGACCCTAACATCTGCTGTACCCTAACTACTGCTATGACAACTGCTACAAAGGTCTGATAGATAACAACTGCTAGAGAACAACTGCTGACCAAAGGTCTGATGAAGAACAACTGCTGAATCAAAGTAATGAAGACTAAAGGTCTGTTGGAGCCAACAACACTTAGGCTCTAACAGATGATTCAAGACCATCAGAGTTTTCCTTTCAGATGTTTACCTTTTAGAGTTTTCCAATGTAACAATAGTTTGTATCAACAGATGTTTTATGTTTGTTATTCTGTTAGAGGTCACTGTCTTAGGTGACGCCAGCCTAGGTCATCAGAGGTTTAGATTTTTCTATAAATATAACAGTACTTGTACTGTTCTATTCATCACTCAAAACATTCTTTTAGACAAACAATCACAGAGTGATCAGGCTGAGCGGGAGTACTTGTACAATTGTTTGTAATCATTTGATATTATGAAAGCATTCGATTGAAAAACATTTATTCTCTTGTTTTGATTAATAGTTTATCATTCCGCTGCACTTTACATTTATAATTCACTTCTTTCATTGTTCTTATTACTTAAACAATCAAAACAATCAAACTAAGATCCTAACAGGTTGCTTTCTTCCCGGGTTCACATCACATCTTTAGAATGTATTAAGGAAATGACAAAGTTGTAAAGAAAATTCACCCGAGCAAGATGTGCACATGTAGAATTCGAAGCATGTTTTATAAGTTATCAAGTGTTGATCCTTTAAAAAAATTCCTGAAAAATCGACCTATTCCTTTTACAGTACACATATTTTATCACTTCATATTAGATTTGTTTATCCCGAGAAACACCGGATAATCTAGTATTAATAATAGATAGAGTGTTAAAATTTTAATTTAATATTGTTATTGTATGGGAAAGATATAAAATAAATTATAATTAAATATTATTATATTTAATAGGGTGAACTGCGAACAGCAAAGACCAACTAACATATGTCCTTAAATAAAAGATAAAAGATTATATATTAAAAAATATAATAACTATATATTAATAATTAGATAATAATTATTATAAGAAGTTATAGGATAGATTGTCACATGACATTAAATAAAATATATTATTAGAATATATAAGATAATATAATAGTTAATAAATATTCTAAACTTTATTAATAACTAGTTTATTAAGGACAAACATATTAATTAAACAGACCCATTTAGAGAGTATGGATTCCGGTGAATCTTCAATAGTGTAAGAGCGTTTACAATAAGTTTCTCATCTCTATCCATATATTATAATTAGAATACCTACATTTTTGCCGTTCAAAAAAAAAAAAAAAAAAAAATACCTACATTTTCGCTTTCCTGTTTAATTAAATAATACTTACTTATATCTTTATATTATTTTTTCCCCCTCATTTTACAACCCCTTTCAACAAATATTAAAAAAAACAAATGTAAGAAAACCGTGTTCCCCAAATATCCCAAAAAAACAACAAATATACCGATGAACTGTAGACTAGCAAAACTAATCTAAAATATAGGGGATTCACTCACAAAAATATGGGTACCTTAATGTGAATGCTCTAAGGATACTTAGCTGTATATATAGGTAACGTTTGGTATGCTGGAATGGAAGACGGAATAGAATGGACTATTACGAGGTAATGAAAGATTGTGTGTTTGGTTAGTCAATGGAATGGAATCACACATTCTACATAACATTCCATTCCCTCAAAACCACTCCTTCCATCCCCCCCCCGTGTTTTTTTTTTCATTCCTTCTCCTCTCTCACCCTTCATTAACAATACTAAAACTGACCACCACCACCACCGCGACCGTCACTAACCATCGCCACCCACCGCCGCCATCACCCTTCACCACCACCACCACCTGCCACGTTCACCCACCACCGACGCCATCCATCTCCACATATCACCGTCGACGCCATCCACTACCACCTACCGCCACTTCTACCCACCACCAGCCGCCGTTACCACCCACCATCGCCGCCATCAAACGACCACCCACCGTCGACAGTAGCCAACAACACCACCACCCACCACTATAGCCGCCACCAACAATTTCCACCCACCACCGTCGCCAGCCACCGCCACCCACCACCGCCGTCACCACCTTTCACCGCTACCACCACCATAGTCACCAACACACCACTGACGCCATCTACCTCCACGTACCACCTCCACTCACCCATCATCACCCCTATCAACGACCACCCACCACCGCCACCAAACACCTCCAACCACCACCGTCGCCATCTACCGCCCCCATAACTCATCCTCGCCACCACCAATGACCACCCAACACTGTCACTACCCACCAACATCACTACCCACCATCACCGCTGCCATCCACCACCACCCACTGTCGTCGCAGCAACCACACACCACCGTCTCCTACCCACCATCGTCGCCGTCAACCGTTGCTGCCATCTGCCACCGTCACCAGCATCACTTCCACCCACCGCCACCGCAACCACATATCACCAATCACCATCACTGCCACTAACGACCACCCACAACCTACACTCATCACCGATTTTATTCCTTCTTCTTTTACTACCTATCAAGCAAAAGAAAGTAATACATTTTTTATTTCAACATTGCAACCAAACAAGACATGAAAGGGAATGATCTTTTCCATTACCTTGTTCATTCAATTACCTCGTCCATTCTATTCCATCATTCATTTCATTACCTTATACCGAACAAACCCATATATTATAAACCAAAACTTGGTGTGTTTTCCTAAAGTAGTTTTTGGTGATGGAATAAAAGTTTGGTTGGTTGGTAAAAAAAAGATATATCCTGCCTAGATGATATAAACCATTTTTAAGACAAGGATTTAAACCAATTCAGGTTGTAAAATGTACGGTGGTTAAATCGTTGATTCAATCTATATATACTA
Source organism: Ambrosia trifida (assembly GCA_028751855.1). Lineage (NCBI taxonomy): Eukaryota > Viridiplantae > Streptophyta > Magnoliopsida > Asterales > Asteraceae > Ambrosia > Ambrosia trifida. The sequence goes on from CM054123.1 coordinate 85,708,769, forward strand.
ATAAAAGAAATCAATAAACCTAAGATGACGTTTAAAGAGGTCATCCTTTCACCTTAGAGCATTCATATTAGGTCCCAAATAATTTTATGAGAGAAAAACCTATAATTTAGGATGGGATTATGAGTGGTTGTGAGTGGAGGATATGTGAATCTACTGTTCATCAATATATTTGGGGGAACATTGTTCCCGTGCATTTATTTTTAATTACTTTTGAAAGTAGTTGTAAGTGAAGGAGAGAGAAAAAATAATAATAAAGATATATAAAAGTATTATTTAATTGAAAATGAGAGAGAAATGAATTAATATGTGGCTGTGAGTAATTGTAAGTGGATGGGGATGGGAACTTGATGTGAATGCTTTTAGGTGTGCCATGTAGCATCATCCCTCTTATTTCCCTCGAAAAGTCTTTTTCTCTCTCATATTTCCCTCATAAGTTTTAAACTTTAATAATTTTATATACGCGATTTTTAAAGAAAAAAATCACACCAAATTAACGAGCATTTTATTATCTTTCCAACAAGTACCGTAGTGCTATACAAAAAACGACTTATTTTGGGTGTATTTTTGTTCATGCGGGAAAAACACAATGTATTCAGGTAATTCATTAATCATGTTCAAACCAGTAAATAAAAATTCTATTTTCAACCAGAGCAGAGTAGGTTAAAAATATAACGCCCCAAAATTCTCAAAGAAAACGTATGGTACATTTATAAATAAATAACTTGGGTTACGTGGCTATTATGGGTAAAACTGAACCATACGAAATAAATTCGATAGAATGCTCTAGTTAGATAAGGATAAAATCCATAAATTTAGATTAACTTAATTAGTGGGCTAAATTAATAAACTTGGATTATAATCAAACTATCAAAGGGACTAAAAGTGATAATATGGTATATTTGTGTGTGTTTAATCAAACAAGCAAAAGGGGAGGATCATCTCCATTCCATGGAGATCGATTCCCACACCAAACACACACATACACAACCTCAAGTTCCTCAACAAAGCTAAATCCAAGGAAAATGAAGGGTTAATCCCATGCAATAGGTGGAAATCACCATCTAGAGTCAAACAAGCCCTATGGTAACATTTAAATTGTGTTTTATTGTGAATTAGATGATTATGAGGCTGATGAGCTTGATTGGGTTTTTGCTAATAATCAAATTGATAAGTCTAGGGGTGTTACCCTAGTGTTAGGGAACACTATACTCATGGGAAATTAACTATAATTATGATTGGGGCCAACTAAGGAAATTGCATTTATAAGGACAAGGAGGGTTTTATGGGATTTTGATGAACCTCATCATCTTGATTATTTGGATAGTACTTATATGATTTATTGGTGAAACTTGTCATCTGGATGATGAATTGATATGCTAAATTGATGGTTTTGAATATAAGTGAATCAGACACCGTTTTAATGGCGTCAACTTGGTGGGCTTATGTGTAAATATAAGAATTGAGCCGTTAAATAGTAGATGATGCTCATTATAGTTGGATGTAAATAATGTCCAACAAGTGCTTAATTCCAGTGTCTAAATAAGCCTATAAATAGTATAGGTAATGAACTCATATATCGTGAATGCTTTTGTATGAGACATCATGTGCAAGAAATTCATAGAAATTGTAATGGTTCTAACAATCTAATGGACCATAATCTAGTAGGCAAGGAGCAAGAATCGTCGTCACGGCAAGGTGAGAAAGACTCGAAGGGAAAAAGCCCCGCTTGAAGTAAGTCATTTTTCGGACTATATATATATATACACACACACACGCATATTGTTAAATTCATGTCATTGGAAACTTGGAAGTTAAAAATTGGTAAAGGATGTGCTAATGTGATCGCTTATGATATAGACAAGGTAAGTGGGTTCAAATATAGCCAACTTAGATTCTATAATTGCATCGAGGACTAGAAAGAGGAAATTGGAATTGTTAGTAAAGTGAAATAGGGCTTTCCAGCAGCTCCAGACCGTAGCTTATGGCCAGGAGCCCTAGGCTACGGTCCAAGCAAGACAAACAGGTCAGGAACAATCTACTGTAACCTACAGTTCTTGAACCGTAGGCTACATTTCACAATTCAAACCAGAAGGAATGAACCGTTGCATACGCTTCCCAAACCATAGGCTACGGCAGGTTATAAACAAATCATTTTCTTATTTTTTATTTTATATTCGATCCTATCCAATTCTTTGGTCGACTAATCGTTCAAATGTCTTGTAAAACTCTTAGGAAGGAAGGTTTCGACAGCCGGTAGGACGATCAAGTCACGAATCAAGAACCGAATGCTTAAGGCTTAACCCTTTCCACATTTATGTCACTATGAATATATAACTTAGGTTTTTGTGGTCTTGTTAAACTATCTTGCGAATAACTTACTTTGGATATATTTTGGCTTTAGGACGCTTAAGTCCTGAATCTTTTAACTCTAGACATCATGCTTAGTTTTTGATAATATCCAAAAGTATGTTAAATTCATATGTTTATAATATTATTCTCAAATATTCATCCGGGGTCTTACAAAAGCCCCTCTTTTCCCCCAAAAAAAAAGGACACACCTTCAAGACCACTACCTCAATCACGCCCTACAATGGTTGCTTTTGGCTCTACTCCTCATCCAAACGCACAACTTTTTAATATACATTTTCATTCTTATTCACATGATTAAAATTGTTTTTTTCTCATATTGTACTACATTAATTTCTATGTTACATCATAACACATATTTTAACACTTCATATTAGATTTGTGTATATCGAAAAGCTTATTGGATATAATCTAGTTGGATGTAATATAAAATACTTTTATACTAACTAAATTCCTCTTCAATGAATATAATCATTGTCATAACAAGTATAATATTAGAAACGTAAAATAGCTAAACTTTCCTTTTGTTCCTTTAAAATGTAGGAGAATTAAGGGGGTGTTTGGGATTGATTATTCAAAACAGATTATGCGTTTTAGATAAGCAGGGGTGGAGCTGCTTATAGATTATTGCGTTTTGGTAGCCTAAAAAACTGATTATCTACGTTTTCAAAACGCAATCCCAAACACTAAAAACTGATTATCTGCGTTTTCAAAACGCAATAATCTAAAAATCAGTTTTAAAACGCAATCCCAAACACCATCTAAATATATGTCTGGCGACTCACGGCGGCGATCTCCAGAGGAGTGGCAGAATGTTCCATCTAGGAAGGGAAGAAGTGTCTCTCAACAGGATGCTGTTAACGACAAGATATTCATGAAGTTTTTCATTTCGAATTTACTTCCGAAGTGCTCATCTTCGGATTACAAGGTGGTGTTTGGGAATTTTTATACGTATGAAGGGTCTTATATCATTAGGAAACTGGATAGGTGGGGGAAAAGGTTTGCTTTCGTGTCTTTTAGAGATGTTCATGGCGCAAAAAAATTGGAAGGGGAGATGGGTGACGTATGGGTGGGTTCGTATAAGTTATTTGTGGCTATTGAAAGGTAACCATGCAAAGTCGAATCTAAAAGGTAAGGCAACGATGAAGGAGCATGCTAACCATGCAAACCCTAATGTAGGGGAAGCGAATGATAGGGTCGCAGCTTCTGATATTAGTGGGGCTAACACAGTTAATGTGGGAGGAGGGAGATCGTTCTTAGATTCGGTATTGAACAGGAATAAGGTGGATGTTATTAAGGTGGATGGCATTGTTGAATGGTTTGTTCAGTGGTATGGGTCTACTCTTGTTGGCAAGGCTGTTGATTTTAAGACTCTGACTTCGTTAAAGATGGTGTTGAGGAGTAGAGGGTGGAGTTCTGTGGGTATTAAGTATCTTGGTGGATTCGCTGTCTTGTTGACATTCAATAGCATGGATGATTCTGAGAGCTTTTATCGAGATAAATCCTATGGTCTACTTGTTTCGAGCGTTCGAACAAATGGGATGGTAACTTGAAAGTTGTGGATAACCGAATATCTTGGCTACAAGTGTATGGTGTGCCGGCTCAGTTAACATTAGATCAAGTGTTCGACTTAGTTGGGAGTCGGTATGGTAAGGTGGTGCGGCCGGCTCGAATGTCGGTTGGCGATAACAATGTTTCGTATACGTATATTGGCGTGTTGAGCAAGTCTTGTAGTCAGATTGTGGATCATGTGGATATTAGTCGGAGAAGTTTAACTTTTAACATGTGGATTAATGAAGACGTGGGTAAATGGTTACCTAATTGTGTAGAGGATTTCGATGATGTTTCCGAAACGTTGGTGCAGGAGGTGGATAATGTAATGGACTCTCGGAGTCATAATGAGGAGGACGGAGTTGGAAAGAATTTTCAAGAGGACAATGGTCATACGGATGATTTCGAGATAGGTGAAATCAGGGCTGAAGTGGGTACGAAGGCTGTGAATGGTTCTGGAACAGGTGGTGGACTCAATGTGGGTTGTTCGGGTTCTTCTAATGCAGGTTTGAAGGTAGGTACTTCGGAGGTTCGTATGAAGTTTAGAAGTAACTCGTTGTTCAAGAATAGAGGTGACGTGAGTGGCTCACATGAAAGGCCTAAGAAAAGACTAAGGGATGATAATGATATACTTGGGATGGACAAGATCATTGGTATTATGTTGATTAATACAGACCATTGTTATAATGACGGGATAGAGTCGCACGTTGGTGTTTTTTATGACTGATCTAAATAAACAAACGGGAGTGGGAATTGGTGAGATTGGGCAACAATCGGCTCAGGAATTCTTGTCTCAAAATGTGAATGAAGGTATTTGTCAAGACCTCATTGTCTTGGAAGCGATTGAAATTTTTAATTTAGGTACAACTTTAGGTGAAGATGAATTAGATAAGTTTGTTCCTAATGTACAAGAGGTGAAGGTTATCAAGGAGGTGGACAATGAATGTTTTATCTTTGAATATACGTGGGTTAGGGAATTTAGGTAAAGTGGATTGGGTTCGGGGTCTTCGGGTGCATCATGAGGTGATTTTTATTTTAATTCAAGAAACACAATTTGTAACGTTGGGTTCAGTGGATTTAGGGCGTTTTTGGGGGAGAGGGGATTTTTGTTTCGAATGGGTTCGTTCGTCAGGTAGATTAGGAGGGTTAGTTTCTCTGTGGGATCCCAAAGTTTTCACTATGAGGACAATGTCGAAACTATCCAATTGTTTGCTTGTGTCGGGTAATGTAAAACGTAGTGGGATTACGTATAATATGCTAAATGTGTACCCTCCTCATAATTTGGTGGATAAACGGGTGTTATGGGCGGGAATTGGGGATTAATGGGAGTTGGAGATGGGATACAGATGGTGGCTGGGGATTTCAACTCAGTGAGAAGTGAAAGAGAAAGGCGTAATTCTGCCTTTATACCGGCCGATGCAAATGAGTTTAATGAGTTCATTAATGATACGAATTTGCATGAGTTTTCTTTGAAAGGGAGGTGTTTTACTTTTGTGGCGGGAAATAAATTGAGTCGCATAGATAGAATTCTTGTTAAATGGATTTTTTTCCTGGAGAGGCCGAATGCAAAGTATCTTGCGCTTGATAGAAATAAATCGGATCATAGTCCTTTAGTTTTGAAGATGGTGTCTAGGAATTTTGGGCCTAAACCGTTTAGGTTCTATAATTCTTTGCTTAGTCGTGAGGATTTCGGTGATGTGGTTCGAAAGCCGATTCATGGTGGAGTTTTTAACAGACAACCAGACACTAGATTGATGATGAAGTTTAATAGTGTGCGCAAGAACATCAAGACTTGGGTTGCTGAATGTAAGGAAATGGAATTGGGTGAAAAGAGTTTATTGGAGTAGGAATTCCGGGAATTGGATGAGGCCATGGAAGTTAGAGAGCTTTCGGAGGTGGAGATGTGGTTGTTAGAAGAAACTAAGAGGTGATTACGTGAGCTTGAAGCATTTTATCAACGCGACTTGAAGCAAAAATCGAGATGTAATTGGGCGACGAATGGGGACAAAAATTATCGGTATTTTCATGGTTGTATCAACAAACGTAAGGCGGCGAATTGTTTTCCGGGTTTGATGGTTAGTGGGGTGTGGGAAACGAATCCTAATATCATTAAAAGGGAGGTTCTTGGGTTTTTTCGAGCCAAGTTCAAGGTAAATATGGTTAGGCGTCCAAAGTTAAGTTGTTACGGGTTGAAGAAGCTTAATCACGAGGATGCTGAAGGTCTAGTTAATGTTTTTTTCAGTTCAAGAGATTAAACGTGCAGTTTTTTATTGTAGAGCGGATAAAGCGCCCCGGGCCCGAAGGTTTCAACTTCCGGTTTGTCAGGATCTTTAGGGATATGTTCAAAGTGATTTTGTGATATAATGCAACACTTTCATGGTGCTGGGAGGTTTACTATGGGGGAGGGGTCGCTGTTCATCATGTTGGTTCCAAAGGTTAGTGATCCATCTCAACTTGGCGATTTTAGACTGATCATTCTTATTAGCTGTATTAGTAATGTGGTGTCAAAAGTGTTGGCAAATCGGTTGAAGATGGTGATGAGTAAATTTGTTTTAGAAAATCAATCCGCATTCTTGACAGGAAGATACATTCTAGACGGTCCGTTAATGACAAGTGAGGTGCTTGCATGGGCAAAGAAACAAGGTAAAAAATGTTTTGTTCAAAATTGATTTTGACAAAGTGTATGATAACGTAAATTGGGAATTTTTATTATCGGTTCTTGAACAAATGGATTTTCCCCCGTTATGGTTTGAGTGGATTCGTGGAATTCTGGTGTCGGCTAGATCTTCAGTTTTGGTGAACAGTTCGCCAACTTTTGAGTTTGGTTGCCAAAAGGTATTCACCAAGGAGATCCTATATCTCCTTTTTTGTTTATTATTTTGATGGAGGCGTTTTCGGGTATGATGAATAAGGAATGTGACATAGGAGCTTTTGATGGCATTCGTCTACCTAATGACGGTCCGGTTTTATCATATTTGTTATTCTCGGATGATGCGATGTTAATGGGTGAATGGTCGAATTTCAATTTTGTGAACATGAAAAGGATTCTTTGGATATTCTTTTTGTGTTCCTGAATGAAAATTAATTAACATAAATCAGTTTTGTTTGGTGTTGGTATTGAGAACGAAGAATTAAAGATTCAAGCCGATTTATTGGGGTGCAAGCCATAAGATATTCCATTTGTGTACTTGGGTATTAAGGTTGGGGCGAACATGAATAGGATTTCGAATTGGGATCCGGTGGTTAATACGTTCAAGAGACGGTTGTCGAAATGGAAAGCGAACACTTTATATATTGGAAACCGGTTGACTTTAACCAAATCGGTCCTAGGAAGTTTGCCTACGTAGTATTTATCTCTTTTCAAAGCGCCTATGAAGGTAATAAATATATTGGAATGTTTAATTAGACGCTTTTTGTGGGGAGGGTCAGATGAAGTTCGAATGATGAGTTGGGTGTCATGGGACGTTGTCACTAAAGCTATAACGGATGGAGGTTTGGGGATAGCAAGATTAGAGACGAATAACAATGCGTTGATTGGTAAATAGGTTTGGAGGTTTTACTATGAGTAACAAGCGATGTGGAGAAAGGGTGGTTGTTTCAATTCATGGTTCTAGTCGGAGTTAGGGTGCAGCGCCTGTCAATAACACCATTGGGAGGGGGTGGAAAAATTGTGTTACTTTCTGGAATAAGTATAAGGTAGAGGGGGTGGATATTAATAGCATGATTGGGGGAAAATCGGTAATGGGGACAGATTTAGTTCTTGTTAAATATGTGGTTAGGTACGAAGTAGTTAAAGGAAACATTTCCGCTTTTTTCATGCTAGAAAAGAACAAACGGGTCCTGGTTTCTAGGCGTTTAAAGATTAAAGGTGCTTTTCGGGTGGTCAGTAAATAATTGCTAGAAGATCTCTTAAATGCGGTTCGGTTGGAGGATAGATTAGATAGGTGGGGTTGGGGTGATGATAGGGGCGATGGTTTCTCGGTGGCAGCGGTTAAAAAATGGATGCGTGGTGCGATGACTTCTGATGTTCGATTTGGTAACCTTGGAGTAAGTGGGTTCCTAATAAGTGCAACATTTTCATGTGGCGAGCCTATCTGGATCGTCTTTCTACAAAGACGGCATTGATGAGAAGAAACATTCCGGTTGAAAATAATTGTTGCGTTTTGTGTGGGAGCAGTGAAGAGACGATTGAGCATATTCTTACAGGTTGTCGCATTTCAGCAGGTATTTGGATTGGTATTTCTAGATGGTGCGGAATTCCAAGGATGTTTGTCTTTCACGTTAATGACTTGGTGGAAATGCACGAGCATTGTGGTGTGTCGGGGAATAAAAAGGTGGTGCTAAATGGGATAGTCATAATTGTGTGTCGGATGATGTGGAGGGCTAGGAATGAAAAAAGTTTTCTCGAATAGGTTTTAAGAATGAGTGGTTGAGTGAGGGAGGTGGTGTACGTTTTATTTGAAGTAAATTGTTGATTTTCTTTGTGGTTTTCGGCTAACTATTCCCGTCTTGGTGATAGTTAGCCCTTGTGTGGTTTTTTAATGAGAGTCAATTTGAAAAAAAAAAAAAAAACTAATTTTTTTTTTTGAACGGCCAACGGTACCACCCATAACGAAGCCCCGCACCCTTCAGGTCCGGTCCCCGGGCCCCCCCAAAGGTCCAGCCCCTCATTTCAGAATAACCCTACTCTGAGTGGGATTCGAACCTGTGACCTCACAGGGCAGGAACCCCACAAAGTGGGTAAACCTTCCCACCTCCATTGCAACCACTAGGCTACAACATCATTGGCAAAAAAAAAAAAAAAAAAAAAAAACTAAATATATGATATTAATGTGGGACGGCTTAAAATATAGTTTTAGTTATTAATGTAATAATCTCGTAATCAATTTGGAGATATAATAAATTATGACGAATTGATAGAACGAATGGTGGTTGGATGAGAATGAGACATTGCTTCTTTAAGCATACGGTTAGAAGGCACATCTACTTTGATAATGATGACTATAAAGAATAAATATGTATATTATATTATTCATGGCTCAAAAATGTTAACTTCTTTCTTTGTTATACTTTTTTTTTAAACGATCAACGAAATTTTATTTCACCACGCTAACGGGAAACTAGCATACGCCCAACATAATTATCACCATATGTACAACTAGTTGATTACCCCGGGAGGGTTCCGGGGTTGAAAAATCTAATTTTACGTGATAACCTATTGCAAATGGCTCAAGTTAACTAACCACAAAATCTCTCAATCATTGCATGTTCATAGTATTCTAATCAGTAATAACTCATATTCCCTAATCTAAAACCTAATAAGTAATCATGTAAAGAATCACTTATGTAAGCTGCAACTATTCAAAAATTCATCACATCTCTCTAATTTCTCACATTCTAATGGCTCTTATAATTCCTAACCTAATCAACTAAACAAACACTTAAGTTGGAAGTTGTAACCATTGCATCTCATTATGCCACGTGGCATAATCAAGAGATGGTTGAGACCACCATTGAACGCCACGTCAGCAACTATCAATTCTTCCCGGGAGCGTCCCGGGGTTGAAAAATATAACCATTCTAATAATACTAATATTAATAGTAATAATTATTACTCTTGTAATTAAATAAATAAAAAAAATAACCTTGCTATAAGGTGACACCATGTGTTGCAGTGTTGTGCGATTCTTTTTCCTAGCTTCTCTTGATGAAATATACCTAGTAAAATTCCAATGATAACATGGCGATTGGGCTGATTTTCAACATCGTAGATAAGAACCTAGTTTAAAAGAAAAAAACATTATTAATGAATAACATGAACACTTTGTGTGTTTTTTTCCTGTATGAATGAAACCCAACAAAAAATAGTCGATTTTTTCTCCGTTTTTTATATAGCACTATGGTACTCGTTGGAAAGATAATAAAACGCTCGTTAATTTGGTGTAATTTTTTCTTTAAACAATCTCGTATATAAAAGATATAAATGTTTAAAAATTATGAGAGGAAACATAAGAGAGAAAATTTTAAATTTATTTTTAAATTCTTTTATCCTAAAATAACTCAATTTAATTAAAAAGGGAAATAATTCAAAAACACTAAAATCTTTCAATTATGATACCACGTGGCAGTTTCATATAGAGGTTGAAGGCATCATTGCACGCCACATCAGCAATGTTCAATTCTTTTATATATATTAATAGATAAGCGCAACAAACAACATTAATCACCACCCTATTCTAGAGAGATTAAAGTTACACCAAATGCTCCAATCAAGTGAATCTTGTCTCGCCCTAGCTTTAATCCAAAGTAAACTTGACGCCTTGATATCGCCAATCACCTTTTGGAGTTGCACTTGTTTATGATTGAAAACCGCATCATTCCTGTATTTCCAAATGCACCAGATTGTCATCAAGAAGATCGCGTTAAGAGCTTTCTTTCTTTTCCTTGAGCCGCCCATATACTCGTGAAGTTGAATTGCATCTCTGATATGGAACATAAAAGTTGGACTAATTTTACACCACTGAAACACAAGTTGCCACAGAATCTGAGAGAAACCACACGCCAAGAAGAGATGCTCCGCCGTTTCCGTGCTGTCACCACAAATCGGACATAGAACCGACTCAACATGAATGTTTCTCTGATTAAGTGCAGCACGCGTCAGAAGCCGATTCAAATCAGCACGCCAAGCCACAAATGCCACCTTCTTCGGGATCCACGAATTCCGAGCCATGACGAACGGAGGCTGTTCGAACCTTGTTGATTGCAGAAGCTTTTTAAGGCCTGCCACAGAGTAGTCGCACCCATCTCCGATTCCCCAAACCCATTTATCTGCAGTACCTGTGAAAACCGGAACAGAAATCAAGTTCTGCAGCTGCTGCAGTTCGGTCAGTTCAACAGTCGTAAGCGCCGCCCTTTTCCAATCCCAACCCCACCCAAAACCCGTCTGTGAAATACGATCTCTCACTGTAGCTGATTTGACCCGCTCCAACGCGAACAGAGCTGGAAACGCTGCTACCAGCGGAATTTCCAATGCCCAGCTATTCTTCCAAAACGAAATACCCAACCCATTTCCCACAATCCCTTTAATGGCCCAACCCACATCCACCCCATACCCTTTTACAACCTGCATAGCCGAAAAAATCTGTTTCCAAGACCCTGAAATGGATAGCTTGGCCGGGATTGGATTCCAATCCCTGGACGAGGCTTGAAAACAAGAAGTTGAGAGCGAACAACAAGAGCATGAAAAATATCATAGATGATTTATATTCGAGAGCTCCTTAATTGAAAGAAGGAGAAGAGGATAAAGAAAGAGAGGAAGAGCTTGTTGATTTCGAATCATCTGAGTTTGATGAAGAACTTGATCAGGATGCCGGTGATGCTCCTGAGAAGAAGGATGATGATGATGATGATAAAGACGATTCAGGTGATAATTCTGGTGATGGTAATAGCTCTGCTGCTGCTGATGATGATGATGATAACATTGATCAATATAAGTGTGAAAAGAGAGGATCAGGAAAAGATGCAGGAGAGTCTAGTTTGAAAGCCCCTGGTGGCAATACTGACGATGATGATATTTTCTGGAACGAGAAGATCAGATCTTTATCTGAGGAAGACAAGAAGTTATATCGCCAGATGTTGACTGATAGAGTCTGGACGATTGAGATGACAGGTAGATTTCCAAAGATATTTGAGTCAGATGATATGAGGTTTGAACTTGAGTACAATGATCCTAATCTGGAAGATGGAGAAGTTTCTGCAGCTGTGACTAAAGAGATTCTAGAAGGTCTGGCTAAACAGGTTGGTAAATCTCTTGAAGAGCTGATGAGTGAGAATCGAATACCGAATATTCCTGAGAAAGAAGCAGGAAATCACTCTGATGATAGAGATGTTCCAGTATTTGAAGAAGTTGAAATTGAGGATATTACTAGTGAGGAATATCCAGAATACTTCAAAAATGATAAAGATTCTGGATTTCCTGAATTCTCTGAAGAGCTGTTAAGCCAAGCTAAGAAACTTGCTCGTGAGAAAAGCAAAAAGTTCGTTGATGAAGTGTTCAAAAACTCAGATTGTCAGAAGCCGACTGTTGAAAAATCTGATGATCTGAAAGACTTGCTGAGGAAGCTTAAAGAAAAAGAAGCTAACCGTCCTAAGACTGAAGTTCAAGGTAGTTTCTACAAGTTCCATAACGAACTATTCAAAGGTAAAGCTCTCGGATGGAAATATTTGAGACAGCTGAGGTATGTCGCTGTGAAGTGGGAAAAAGTAATTCCGTACTTCAACAGATTCCATGACATAAAGACACTACCTTATTGGGTTGTACGCGATATCTACAGACACACGATGTCATGTGCTACAGTAAACAACGATGTTGTTGGTTACTTTGCAGATCGCATGGAGAGAGAAAGTAGAACGAAATGGGAAGTGTTCACCCCACAATATCCTAAAAGGATAGTTCACAAGAAGGAGAAAGATCAGATAACGGGGTTAAACAAGGTTACTTTGAAATATAAACCACCGACTATTCTGAAGCATATACCTTTGATGCCTATTCCACAACATTTCTCGAAAGATTTTATGTGGTGGTACTAGGACTAGAAGACGGCAGAGGCTATTATTGTTTTGAAAGACGGGAAGAATAACTTCAAGAAGATACATATATTTGACCCGATGTGGTTGATTAATTGCTCTCATGAGGATATTATCATGCTATACTACAATCTGATATACTGTGAAGAGAAAGACAGTGAACAGGCAGCTAAATACCAACGTGTGGTATTTTTATGTTTTGCATGGGATGTCAATGCGGGTTGTGATTATGATAAAAAAATGGGGAAGTTTGTTCAAGTTCAAAAGACTGAAAAGAAGAAACCGAAGCAAACTCATGTACCAATTATGACAAAAGAACAGAAGAAGTTATTGCACATCAAGCTGATGAACAAGAGAATGGATGAAGAACGAAGGTTGAAGCAATTCAAGCAATAGTCGAGGGGGAGTTTGTAGATACACGAAGTGTGACTAATGCTATTGAATTACGAATTCTATTATGTTTTTGTCACTATCAGACGGTCGAAGGTGGAATAAGTTTGGTCGAATGTAGATAAGAAGGTCGAAGGGAGAGCTCAAGAGGTCGAAGGAAGATTTTGTTTATGTAATGTGTTGATTCGCCCAGATAGTTTGGTCGAACTTGCACATTCGCCCATTCGATTGGTTGAATGTGCAGGTCTATATAAAGGATGAATCATTTTGTAACTTTAACTTTTGGTCATTTTTGTTTCCCTCTTTGTGTGTGTTCTCTCCCTAGGGTTTTGTTAAGTCTGTATTGAGTCTTTATCATTATAAACAAGGTTTTGTAAAGATTATCAATGATGTTTATGAATGAAAAAGAAATGTTTGAAGTGATTTGTGTGTTTTGCTGATTATATTATCATTTCGTAATCAATTCAGGGATTCCGCACCTGAATTGATAGACTTGTTTGATCATAGTCTTTGTTTGACAATATGATCCTTCACATACAGAGTCCAACACTTGATGCTTGTATTCCAAGCGTTAAGATTTATGAGGTTAAACGGATCAAATGGCGAGGTTTTACCATTTGAGTTCTGAGAAAATAATGTGTCTAGTTAGAAAGCACGCAGATACATGCACTTGCGCACACACGCTTGATGCTAAGAATCATGGATGCTAAGAACAAGTTATGGATATGGTCAAGTCCACCCGGTAAGACTGTAGCTAATTAAACGCCTTCGGGCAAGGAAACAATAGTATTAAAACTACCCACATGAAGCGTGGGTGCAAATCAAGTAAGTTATTTCCCTAACTATGTCTAATGCGCGCAAACACGCTTAGAATCTACTAAACAAGTGAAAACTTGAGAAAGGATGAAACTCTAAGTCCGGAAGGACTTAGAGGTTTTTAAACAAGTCATTGAGTAAAAAACATTGGATTTGAAACAAGAAGTTTCGCCACGAATGGCTAAATCAAAAGATTTGACCATGAGGGGCATTTTGGGGATTTAAAGGATTAATAAAGGTTGATTCTAAGAAACTAAGTCATAATGAAACAAATCGGACAAACGCTTTTGTTGATCAAGTGTCTAATGACTTGACAACTCAAACGATATGCAATTTAAGTAGTCAAAAGTGTCTTGTTTGATTCAAGGCCTTAACGGGTCAATTTGGGTGAAAATCGACATAAACACTTAAAACTATGAACCAGGTCATAGCATCATGAACCGGACTATAATTTCAGTCAAACAAAGGTTTATTTAGTCGGCAAGTAAATACTTAGGCTTCGGGAATCATCAAATGCGGTTGCAACATGATTCCCATGCTTAAAAATCACCAAATTCACATCAGAGCGGCCGCTCACAGAGACCGCGCGGCCGCTCACAGAGAACATCATGACGGCACGATCTTTAAAATTGCATATAAAATTGTAGACAAAATCGTTAGGAGGTGTTCTTTATATGCCTGGAAAGCTCTCGGAGCGTAGAATAATTCTTATTTGAAAGTCAAAGTCGGATTTTGGGTTTTAGAAGGGGTAAAAGTGATCCGAACAGCTGATGCGCAAAAGTTGTAGCAGTTTGTTCTCCTGATAAAGGGCTGTTTGGCCTGGTTCGTTCTGTATCAATGTGTAACGACTACCGTACTAGTTTAAATGTATCATTGACAACACACTAACCATTCATTGTGTAATGGTGCTAGGTAAACAAGTGAAGGAAGTCCCAGAGCAAGGATCAAAGTCGCGATAAGAGCCGAACACACCTGATCACTCATCAAGCTTCTGCATTAGAATCTAAGGAACTCCCATTAAAACGCAACATCTTAGAGTTTGTTTTAACTATGAAAATGTAAAAATTTGTGTGAATCAAACATGTATTTGATCTTAATAGGTGTTTTGCCTTGGTGTACACTCACATACCTTATGTTTTCAAGAAAACTCTTGTGTTAAGCTTGTTAACACATGTTTTTATAGTTTCTAACACATGTTCTTAAAATAAAGTTTAGCATATGTTACAAAACTAGCCAAAATTAAGGTGTTTTGGGCCGGCCTTTGCCCTATACACGCACGCATACATACATCCGTATGTGTATGTGTACTTGTGTGTCCATGTACGGGTTTCTAAGTGTATCAATCGCATATATGTAAGTGTGTGGTCACATAAGCTAAACATTGGACTTTTGATATAATATTTAAGTGTTATAGTTAATAAAACTTTGGAAATTCATAGTTATAAAGTGTGTACAAGTGTGTGTCTCGGGTGAGCTTATTATGTAGATGTGAATGGTTCCTTCCATGTTAGTGCTAAGCATATGTGGAAGAGTTTACTAGATGGGTTTGGTGACTAGGAAATGAGTATGCATGTATGTATGTGTATGTGTATGCGGTTGTATATGTGTGGGTGTATATAGTTTTTGTCACTTCTCCACTTTATGGTTGTGTGTATAGTGTCGTGTATATATATATATATATATATATATATATATATATATATATATATTGTACATGTAGAGATGTGAGTGTGTCTTGTACACTAAGCAGTTAATGCGGAAAAATATCGGTTATCGGTCAAGAACCGATATTTGATATATCGGTTTTCGCGGTGAGATATCGGTGAGATATCGGTATATGTATATATATCAAATTTCATAAGTAACTAGAGTTACAAATGAAATATACAAACCTAGAGGGACTAAAATGGAGAAAAGAATACTTTGTACATAACTCTTTCTTAAAAATTAGTGCTAAAAGTTTAATATTGAAAACTAGAGGGTGTAAAGTGATAAAAAGACAAACTTAATTAAAAACCCTAAATAAAAAGATATGAATCAGCCGCTATGTATCATCTTCCTCATCTAGGCATACTAATAAAAACCCTAGATAACTATAGTTACACAGCCGCCTCTCTTTATGTTCTCCGGCGAGTCATTCCGACTACAAAAGAAGTGATCCGGCGACGCATTCCGATCGGTTACTGCAAGGTATCTTCTTAATCCACATCTCTAGTCAACTATCTTCTTCATCCACGACCAATCTACATCTGAAACTCGTCTAGAACAAAGAACCCGATATTTTCGGTGATATGACCGAGATTTCTGAATTCAATATCGGCCGATATATCGCCGATATCGGCCGATATTATCGGCACCGATATAATAACCGATATTTTACACCGATATAGGCCCTTAACACCGATAACCGAGATCTCGGACCGATATAACCGAGATCTCACCGATATTAACTGCTTAGCTTGTACAAGTTAGATAAGGTCCAAAACAATGCACATCCTCTTGCCTAGGGAATGTGTGAGCCGCAAATAGTTCATAGGGAAAGAACAAGGTGTTTTAAGTAAGTCAACATGTGTAAGTCTTGTTAACTAAGGTGGACTAGATCCCTTTAAGGTAATGGTCTTGGATTTGATGAGATTGTGTTATGCATATGTGTATGTATGGCCGTAGGTATTCATGTATGTGTGTTAGTGTATTTGTTTGATCCACATGTTCATGTAAGTCTAGATGGATCAAGTTCAAGGTTACAAGTGGACGTTTTGTTTGTACATGTACCAGTTTACTAAAACACATGTTATTAACCTCTTTTGTTTATGAACATTGTTTGATTTTGTCCTTGTCGGGTAACAAGATGGAATTCTTGTTCAATTGCATGGATTTCCTATAGTCTAGCAAGACATATATAACTAATTGAGGCCTTGTACTAACTAGCGTATCTGTGGTTAGACTGCATGCCTCGGGATTGTCTCGTTAAAACCCTGTATGATCCAACTATGACATAATAGATGACATGGAATGCTATGCACAATGTATTTACGTGTATTTAAATGTACGGACATGACCTGTGATTTCGACGGGTGCCACATTCTCCCCATGTTAGAGGAATTTCGTCCGCGAAACTTTCGGTGTTGGTCATCTGAACTAGTGATCTCCTGGAAGAGATGTGGGTACTTGCGTTTCATCTGATCATCACGCTCCCATGTGTATTCGGGTCCGCGTTTGGAATTCAAATGCACTTTGACCAACTTGACCTGACTGCGACGAAGTTTTTGAACCTTCCAATCGGTTATCTCGAGTGGCTCCTCAATGAAATGAAGTTGTTTGTCGATGTGGATTTCCTCTGGAGGGATAACCAATGACTCATAAGCTAGGCACTTCTTGAGGTTCGAGACATGAAACGTGTCGTGAACGCCACTGATTTCTTGTGGAAACTTGAGTTTGTATGCAACCGGTCCAGTTCGTGCAAGGATCTCAAATTGACCTATATATCTAGGATTGAGCTTCCCACGTTTTCCGAACCTGGGAACCCCTTTCCATGGAGATACTATGAGCAAAACTCTGTCGCCAACCTGAAACTCTAAGGGTTTACGCCTCTGATCCGCATAACTCTTCTGTCTGTCTCTGGCAGCTTTCAATCTGTCCCTGATGTGGAAGACCTTGTCCATAGTCTCCTGAATGAGTTCAGGACCTGTCAGGTGCTTGTCTCCTACTTCAGCCCAACACATGGGCGATCGGCACTTGTGTCCATACAACGTCTCGAAAGGAGCAGCTTTGATATTGGTATGATAACTGTTATTGTAGGAAAATTCGATCAACGGTAGATGTGTATCCCAATTTTCCCCAAAATCAATTACACACGCTCTGAGCATGTCCTCTAGTGTCTGGATGGTCCTCTCGCTTTGCCCACATGTTCATCTATGATTAGATTGTATGCCTCGGGATTGTCTCGTTGGAACCCTGTATGATCCAACTATTACATAATAGATGACATGGAATGCTATGCACAATGTATTTACGTGTAGTTAAATATACAGACATGACTTGTGATTTCGACGGGTGTCACAATCCCCTACCTTATCAACCCTAGAACCTGCCCCTATTTACATCCAAAATTAGGCAAATGGTTTGATTAATCAATGAATGAATGATTAAATAAACATGGTGTGATAATGGACGTCACCTTTATCTTACAAATCGTCATATTCGCCTTTCCTTCACCTGTTCTCCATATACCCGACCCAAACCATTTCATCATCATCTTATACTCTTATTTGTTTTCTTATCATCACTCTAGATCCAACTGACCTCTGATTAACAATGGTCATTGCTGTTGAACAATCTTCGATCTGTTGTTTCCATCCTAACTCAGACCAGTTCAAATTTCAGAGTTTTCTCGTCATTGTATAATTTAATCCATTTCTTTTTCGTTTTATTGTATTGATGCGTGTTAATGCATTTGAATTTGTGGATCTTAGCTTGATTTTGTTAATATTGAATTATACAGATTCTAATAACTTCGATTTTGAAATTTCAATCGTTTTAGTAGTTTATTTTTGTATTAATGCATTCAAATTTGTGGATACGAACTTTAATTTCCTGTAATAACGAGAAATCGGGTGAAATTTGAAATGTTAACAGTGCGGGTTGATGACGTAGGGGATGAAGTTAACAGAATAAATAGAAATTCTGATTTAACTTTAGAGTAAACTGCCAAAATGGCCCCTCAGGTTTGGCCCAGATTGCTTGTTTGGGCAGTTATCTTTTTTTTCTGCCAAAAGCACCCCTCAAAGTTCGAAAATTGCCATTTTGGCCCATATTTAACAGACTTTCTGACTGAGTATTGAAAGTCAGTTAAGTATGAGGGGCAATTTCGTCCTTTCATCTGTACTTCATCTTCTCCATATAAAAACCCCCAAACCTATTATTTGCTATGCCACCACCTCCATTTTGGCCCATTGTCTGCCCAAACACACACACCTAACTACTGAGAGAGAGAGAGAGAGAGAGAGAGAGAGGCAAAGTAAGAGAGATAAGATACGATACAATGCAATCCCCTTATTTGCTTCAAAATTCCAAAATGGAAAACCAGTGCCGTAGGAGCTTGAATATCCACTTGAATCCCATCTGCATCCCCAATATCACATTATTATAAGTAACAATTTCAATTACATTTATATTGGTGAAACGATTCAGTCTGAGCTATGCTCAAGCTCAACCTCTGAATGGGTCATTAATCAAATCAAATCAAGTAACCTCGACTAGCCATTAATCACCCAACCTCCACTGTTTAGCTTCGAAATCGACCCAGACATCACCAGCTTAAGCCCCTGTTCGGAACCCTAAACCACCGCCGCCATCTTCTCTGTCTGCTGTCCTCGACGTCGGAATAGGCCGGTTGGCCGGAGACCACAGCCGGAAACAATCTTGCAAATAATCAGTCTCTTCAATTTGCAGCGGCTATGCAGATCGTATTCATGAACTTATGGCTGTATCTAGAGAGTTAAGTCCAAAAGATGTGCCGTCTTTACAAAAAAGAGGGAGTAAGAACTATAACTCTCTATCGGTCCCTCTTTCTCTCTCTCTTCTCCTCTACTTCATCTCTCATCCCATCTCTCTCTCTATCTTTCGATTCTCTCTCTCTCATCTCTCTATTATACGATGTGTGTGTGTGTTCCAGTAAGTTAATAAGTTAAGGGAGAGGTGGGCAGATGGAGAAGATGAAGTATAGATGAAGTATAGATGAAAGGACGAAATTGCCCCTCATACTTAACTGACTTTCAATACTCAGTCAGAAAGTCTGTTAAATATGGGCCAAAATGGCAATTTTCGAACTTTGAGGGGTCCTTTTGGCAGAAAAAAAAGATAACTGCCCAAACAAGCAATCTGGGCCAAACCTGAGGGGCCATTTTGGCAATTTACTCTTAACTTTATTTTTATATATTTTTTGTTAAAAGGGTATTTTTGTCAAATCACACGTAGTTAACAGAAAAAACAAACATAGTTAGCTAATTTGATAAAAATGGCAACAAATGACAAACCTTAGGTGTCCAATTGTAAAGAAAAACTTTTTTGGATGTAACAAGCAAAGGAGGTCAAACCTTAGGAACAATTTTTGCTGTTTACTCTAATTTTTTAAATGGTAATATTACCGTTTGAATAAAAATTTTAAACGGTTAAAATTTTAACCGTTGCATTTAATATTCAACTTCACGTGTGTCGCTTACAATCATTGAAATTTATAGTTGTGAAAAAAAATAAATACTAAATTTGAGGTTATAAGTTATATACTAAACTAGTCAAAGCCATTAAAGTTAATATGTTCTTTCCCTTATGTTTAAAGGTTCCAATCCAGTCAAAGGTGAATTTTGTGTAATTTAAGTGGTTAAAAAAAGTTATATACTGGATTATTCTTATATTCTATAAAGCTAATATCATAGCAGATTAATATCGTACATCTCAACCGTCATTAAGAATTGTAGATATGGGTTTTAAGGCAGAGATGTATTTAATACAATTATATTATTATAAAAGTAAGCATTTCATATCTTATCTTGTACATATAATAATCGAGCTCACCACTGGCCATCGACTTGTTATCTTCAAAAAACGTGGCATGTTAAAAGTCATGACAATGAGCAATACAGAATCAAACATTTGTTGCCTACAGAGCCAGGCAAAACCTACTTTATCTTATGTGATTTAGGTGAGTGTGTCGTGATGGCATACAATATTGCTCTTTCCAAAATGTGACCTTTTTTTCTTTTCTTTTAAGGGATTGAAAGCAATTTACGAGAGCCACTACAACAATCTAGAGCTTTAGAGGCCTGTCGCCCCTGATAATATGGCATTAAAGGCGACAAGGGCTTTAGGGGTGACAGGGCTAAAGATCCTGTCATATTTGTTTGTTCCCTAAAACCATCTGTTGCCTCTAATGGTGTCGCCCCTAAAGCCCTTTTTCCACGTGACATTTCTTTTTCCATTTTTTTTTGCCACGTGTCATGCTACGTGTCGTGCCACGTGGCAAAATTCTGTGCAATCTGGGGTAGGACCTTTAGGAGCGAGGAGTCGCCCCTAAAGGTTTTTTTTTTGTTTTTTTGGTCCACACACGCACAATCAAAAGAAATAATAACAAACAAATTAACCAAACATACCAACATTACATATATATAAACATACCAACATTCGTCTAAACATACCAACAACGCCTAAACGTCTTCGTCTAAACATACCAACAACATTCGTCAAGTATACCAACAAAACTAGATAAACATACCAAAAACGCCTAAATGTCTTCGTCTTCGTCAGCGTGATCGCCACTATTGCCGCTTCCGCCTTGATTTCCAAAGTTTTGAGATTTGAAATGAGATTGGTAAAATTGATTACAAAATTGGAGCATTTGTGCTTGGAATTCAAGAATCGTCATCATGGTATTAATTTGCTCCTACAAATATATTTATACCAAATGAATCAACTATCAACAAATAACTACAAATATATACCAAATGAGTCAAATATCCTATTTACTACACATGTTTATACCAAACGGGTCAAATATTAAAATTTAGCAAACATACATACACCAAATGGGTCAAATGTCCTATTTACTAAACATATTTATACCAAATGGGTCAACTATCAACAAATGAACTACAAATATATACAAAATGGGTCAACTATCAACAAATAACTACAAATATATTTCAAATGGGTCAAATATCTTATTTACTACACATATTTATACCAAACGGTTCAAATATTAACATTTAGCAAACATACATACACCAAATGGGTCAAATGTCCTATTTACTAAACATATTTATACCAAATGAGTCAACTATCAACAAATGAACTTCAAATATATACCAAATGAGTCAAATATCCTATTTACTTAACATTTAAACTACAAAGACATACCCATGAAAATTGCGCTTGCGTTGGCGTAGGATGCGGAAGGCTTTCTCTCGGACAGGGCATAGTCCCAATCGCGCGAACATGTCCGCGGCGTTTGCCTAGAACTTCATCAAAAATACCAACCTTCAAACACCCCAAATAATATTAGTTTTAACCTACTTTAAACTCAACAAACAATAAAAAAAAACATGAAAACTAAACACGCACATACACAAATATATACCAACCTTATCCAACCGTTAGGAGTTGCTTCCTCCTCCTTCTCCTTCTTCTTCGGCGAGCCGTTGATGTTCAGACTCAAGGACCTTAACCTATGCTGTATTTCACAAAAGTGATTTAATAGAATTATATATATATATATATATATATATATATATATATATATATATATATATATATATATATATATATAGGGGAGGGTTATCTTGAGAACGCTAAATATCGTGAGAACCATGAGAACAAGTAAAAAAATCAATCAAAATCAAAAATTTTTAATACAAGCCTCATTATAATCAAAATACAATATTAATAGATGAATTTTCTTTCCAAATAATTCATATTTTCTTGCAAAAACACTTTCAAATTAACTTTTTACACATGTGTAAATGAAGCAGTTTACACTTGGCTGATCTCTTTAGATCAATATGTAGTTGGCCAAACAAATATGGTTAGACTTGTTATGAAGTCTCATATTTGGTTTCAATAGCTTTGATATAAAACATAACAAAATGCAACCTAAACATCGTAAACAATAGCAAACGACTATATAAACCTGTAACACAGCTAGGGACACACACGTAGTGTATTTACAATATTAATACTAAAAGATAAATATGTCGTTACGTGTGAGGCATGTGGGAACACTTAGTTAGAAATAGACGCACTTCCAATGAAGTATAGTTATGGGTCTGTATCTCATAAATGTCATAAAGCAACTGTAACACCCCAACCGATGGCGGAATCATCGAGGTGCCACGTAGTGACGATTGTTCAAAAGCTCATGGTACTAAAATGTAAATATTTGATCATTGAATATTGTTTTACAACATGTGAAATTCAATACAATACAACAAAATAAACATAATTGATTGATTTAATCTAAGTCCAAGGTCCTATGTGAAGCGTCAAGCAGCTTATCCTGAAACATGCACGAAAATAATTTTGTCAACATATGATGTTGGTGAGTACTACTTAGTTTTGTACATATAGTATAAGTTTTGAAAGGTAGTACAATTCATGTGTCTAGCATCACCAAGGCATTATGTAAACACGTAAGTAACCAAACAAGACAAAGATCACATGTAAAGTTGTACAATGAATTTGATAATGAGCACCTCAACACGTGTGAGTCTAAAAGAGCACCATAACACAAAGTTATGTCTAAATGAGCACCGTAACATAAGTTACGTCTAAATGAGCACCGTAACATAAGTTACGTCTGAATGTAAAGAGCACCATAACATAAGTTATGTCTAAATATATGATTTTGTATGTAAGCTACGTTCATGTTCAAGCATAAGCACAAAGATAAACAAGACACGTATATGAATTGTAAATGAATAAAAATGTATGTGTAAATGAATATGGAAGCTTTGTATAGTTGTGCATGAATCACCCCAAAAATTGTAAAAGCGAAAAGGGGATAAGTAATACTCACCTTAGCAAGGTGGTAAGTCTTGTGTAATTGAATAAGTATAATCCAACGTTGCCAAGTATCACCCTATGTATAATGTAACAAATAAGTCTAAGTCTATTTAGTCTATAAGTATTTACTAGGGTTCCGAATTGGGGATAAGTATTCGTTTGATTAATGAATTAAACGTTTAATAAATAAGGAAAATTTGATAATTAAATAAACAAAAGTCTTTTTGTAACTCTTAAATTAAAGATGATCACAGTATAAAGGTTTAAGTGTGAAAATAATTTTTATAAAATTATTTTCTTGAAAATAGAATATTTAATCTATTTTTTTTTTTCAATTTGTCAAAATGTAATTTTAATATCTAAAAATATTAAAATTAAATAATTTTTAAATTAAAAATTGTATTTCTGTTCTAAATGGATAGAAATAATTTATGTAAAATTTTGGTACAAAAATATTGAAAAATGAATTTATTATGATTTATTTATGATTAAAACTAACAAAATTTGATTAAAAATATAAAATGAACGGTTTTTCAAAAATAAAATTTATTTCTGAAATGTTTATTGCTATACAAGTTTAGGATAATTTTTGTGGAATTTAATAAAATCGTTTAGATATTTTTATAGAATTTTATAAATAAAATAGAATAAACTTGAATTATTTATTATATATATTAAATAAATAATTTTTCCGAAAATAAAAGTTGTATAATAAAGTTTATTAGTCATATTATATAAAAATTTTTTTGTAGAATTTACGTATCACAATAACTATTTTATATGTAATATAAATTAACAAAGCAAAAGAATAGATAAAAACGAAAATAAACAAAAAAAAAATGAAGCTTATGGGACTCGAACCCAGGCCCTTTGGCCGGTTCGTGTCCTTATGTGTAAGGGCATAACCATCTGATCTATCTGAGTTTTAGTGCTCATAATGGTTTTGAAATTTATTTAACTTATGTTACTCGTGAGTTGTCTTCCCCAATCCAACCTTAGGAACCCTAGCCTTTCAATCTGTTCAATTACCAACTAATAACAGAAACTAGTAGAGGGCTTTTAATCATTGACTCAAAACAAGCAAAACCCATAAATAAAATCGTACTTACAGAAAGCTTAAGGTCCGGTTTAGGATCAATTGACAAGGCCAAAGAAAAAGAGCCCGATTAGTGATTAATAGCGAAGCACAGACAAAATTGAGGGTGGGGTTCTCTTAGTCGCACCCTTTAGCTGTTGGGGGATGCCTCAATTTATACCATTACACACGTTTATTTGATTTGGAAGGTTTTGACCCTAGGTGATTATTTGCGCATATTAAGCTCATTGAGAGCTGAAATCTGGCTATAATTGTTGATATAGACGCGTAATGGTCAAAGGTTGACGTATATTAATATTTGGTCAAAAGGAGACATTAAAGGGTGATGATTTGCTCCACAAATTTCGGATGTTTTGGCTGTTTTACACAGCAGCGGCCGCAGCAATGAACAAGGAGGAAGGGACAAGTTGAGCTTTTATATAATTTTTGTTGACATTGAATCAGAAAGAAGGTGTAGTCTAGATGGTTTAGGCACGTGGGTTATCCAGCTGTTGCTCGGGTTCGAGTCCCGCAACAGCAGTTTTTTTTTTTTATATCAGATAGAGGGAAAGGGAGAGGAAGTGGGCCTCTATTGGGCTTGTGTCTGGGCCGGAAGGAGGAGAAAAGGGTGGGTTATGGGTTTGTAGGTTAATGGATTTAGGGTAAAGGTTTATTAAGTCTAATGTTTTAAAAAAAATCCAACATAAACTTTTATCATTATTATTATTATTATTATTATTATTTACAAAATAAAATAAGGAAAAGTGACGGATGTCACAGCAACTTATTATATGCATTTGAAAAGTAAAATTAAAATATAATGCAGTATTTTAGATGATGGTACTATTTCAATGATTACTTTAAAAATAATGAATACTTATGGGGTTGTATCGTAGAAATGTCAAGCAGTTTAGTATAGGTGATACTTCCTAAATTTTTGAGGGTTTTGCTTCTATGATGGACATTGGTGTAAATTTTGAAGCTTGAAATCTATAGGTTGGAACTAAAAGTTGTTATAAAATAGACTAATTACGCATAAGTGAATTGTTTTTCTGATGGATACGTATAAATTCCTTAAAGGTTAGTAAATATATCTTTTAAGAGCAGAAATGTAACTTCAAAATAATTATTTTTGAAAGTTGAACTTCATTAAAAAACGCTACCGGTCCTCAAAATAAGGACCGAAGCAACGGGAACTACAACATATACAACGGACTTGACGCCCAATATTTCCAAACCAAATTCTTAAACCTGGATCTAGCCTTTAACCAAACAAAAGAAAAAGATTTAACTTTAGCAACAACTTCGACGACTGAGGCTTCTTTGTCTTTAAAAATCTTTTCATTCCGCGCATTCCACATAACCCACATAGAAACCATAACAACCCCTTTGATGATCTTTCCGCATCCTTGATAAAACTCCCATTCCCAATTTGCAACAAGTCTTTAATATCAAAAGAAAAAATAGTGCCTATTCTGCATCAAGACCCTATCACCGAACAAACACCGAACGTCCACCCACACCCGATAAACACATGCAAGGAAGTCTCCTCCTCTAAATCACAAAGAACACGTATAGTATTCGGAATATCTACTTGACGCCTTCGAAGAGCAACCTATGTAGGAATGCGATCCATTTCAAGACGCCAAAAAAAATTTTAATCTTTAAAGGAACCCAAGCTATATCCATTTCATATAAGACGATCTGGGCTGAATACTATCTAAAACCAACAATTTCTTAAAATCTGCAACTTTGTAGAAACCTTCGGCATTCGGTTCCCATATCTACTGGTCATTTTCTTCATTAAAAAACAAAACCTGCAGCCTTGTGTTAAGATGCGATAACTCTACAACTTCATCAGGTAAATTCGGCTGCCTTCTCCACCTGCATAATAGTTCCGAATCCGTATCATCCCGGAGGATTGGACTGTGGCCTTTTTATCAATAGCTAAACGAAACAAATTAGGAAACGCCTCTTTAAAAGGAAGATCTCCGTTCCATTTATCAGCCCAGAAACGAATTTGTTTCCCATTCCTAACAACGCCTTTGACGTGAGAGTTAATCTTTTTGGATTGAATATGCAATTTGTTAATACTCGACACCAATGCTTTCCATTCTCCAGACAAAGAGTTGTTACAAGGGAGGATTTCCTGAGTTTTATTATGCCCATGACAAAACTCAATAATTCTCCTCCATAAACATAGCGGTTCCGCCATATATCTCCACACCCATTTAACCAACATAGCCATATTAACATCGGCTAATTTGGAAACTCCCAAACCTCCATCTTTTTTAGGAGTTGTAATCACATCCCAAGCTACCCAATGGATCTTTCTAACATTCTCATCACCCGCCCACAAAAAACGCTTCATTATAATTTCCAAATCTTCAATGACTTTAGCCGGCGCTTTATAAAGCGAGAAATAATAAATAGGCATACTAGATAATACCGATTTAAAAAGGATGAGCCGACCCAAAATCGAAAGACATTTAGCTTTCCACAACTTTAGCCAAGACTTGCACTTGTTGACAATTGAATCCCAATTTCGAATCCTGTTCATATTGGCGCCCACTTTTATTCCAAGATAATAAAAGGGGAGAGAGCAATACTTGCACCCACAAATATCAGCCAGCACCTTGACCTCGTCTTCTGAACTATTAATCCCGAAAATGTTTGATTTTTTCAAATTAATTTTTAAACCGGAACAAAGATGAAAAATACGAAGAAGACAAAGCATGCTTCTGAAATTATCTACGGACCATTTGCCAATGATAAGAGCATCATCTGTAACACCCCAACCGATGGCGGAATCATCGAGGTGCCACGTAGTGACGATTGTTCAAAAGCTCATGGTACTAAAATGTAAATATATGATTATTGAATATTGTTTTACAACATGTGAAATTAAATACAATAAAAAGGAACAAAAAAAAAGCACTATTCATGGAGACTCTTATATTAATATATAGGATAATACAACAAAAATAAAGATAATTGATTGATTTAATCTAAGTCCAAAGTCCTATGTGAAGCGTCAAGCAGCTTATCCTGAAACATGCACGAAAATAATTTTGTCAACATATGATGTTGGTGAGTACTACTTAGTTTCGTACATATAATATAAGTTTGAAAAGGTAGTACAATTCATGTGTCTAGCATCATCAATGCATTATATAAACACGCAAATAACCAAACAAGACAAAGATCAAATGTAAAGTTTGTACAATGTAATTGATAATGAGCACCTCAACACGTGTGAGTCTAAAAGAGCACCATAACACAAAGTTATGTCTAAATGAGCACCGTAACATAAGTTACGTCTAAATGAGCACCGTAACATAAGTTACGTCTGTATGTAAAGAGCACCATAACATAAGTTATGTCTGTATGTATGATTTTGTATGTAAGCTACGTTCATGTTCAAACATAAGCACAAAGATAAACAAGACACGTATATGAATTGTAAATGAATAAAATGTAACAAGACACGTATATGAATTGTAAATGAATAAAATGTATGTGTAAATGAATATGAAAGTTTTGTATACTTGTGCATGAATCACCCCAAAAGTTGTAAAAGCGAAAAAGGGGATAAGTAATACTCACCTTAGCGAGGTGGTAAGTCTTGTATAATTGAATAAGTGTAATCCAACGTTATCAAGTGTCACCAATGATGAATTCGTATGTATAGCTCGGTCAAAGAAAAAGTCAACCACGAGGGTAAAAGCTTCGATTCAGGACGATTTGGTGTTTGATAGTGAAAAGTGTTATAGGGATTCTCTTAGTCGCATAAACGTGTGTGTGGGTGCAGGTTTAATTGATTTATCGACGAGTATTTATAAGGTTTCAATTCTTGACTAATGGTTGGTCAAAAACGAACATTAAATGCTCCAATTCCGGTGATTTAGGGCTGTAAATGCGTCCAAATCGTGTGGGAGTTAATTGCCGGGTCATAATTATGCTATTAAGATGTGTTTGAATGTTAATTAGGAAGGTTGACCAAGAATTTGGTATGGTTGTTGTTCGCGTGAGGTAGCAGAGGCAAAGGAAAAAAGATGGATTAGTTAATAAGGGGTTAAATATAATTAAAACCGGGTTTAAAACAAAACTGAGGTGTAGACTAGATGGTTTGCATGTGAGGGGGACTAGGCTTCTGCACGGGTTCGAGTCCCGGCAGAACCTTTTTATATATATTTTTTTAAACAGCTTAAGGGAGAGGTGGAGATGGGCTTGGACAAGTGGGCCGGCATCTGGGCTCGTTTGTGGGCTGGTTTGCTGGGCTCCTGAATCCACAAGGGGAAAGAGGTTTGGCTTATGGTTTGGTTATGGTTTGGGCTCAATTTTTTTTTTTTTTTTTTTTTTTTGAACTAGACTATCATCATCATTATTATTATTATTATTATTATTATTATTATTATTATTATTATTATTATTATTATTATTATTATTATTATTATTATTATTATTATTATACAAAAATAAAAGAAAAGTGACGGATGTCACATCATCCGCGTAAAGCAAATGAGATAGTATCGGGCCATTATTACCAAGTTTTAAAAATTCAAAGCAACCAGCAACCAAGGCTTTGTTAATTAAGCAAGTGAAGGCTTACATGACGATTGTCATGAGAAAAAGAAAAGGGGAAAGAGGATCCCCTTTCCTCAAACCTTTCTCACATTTAAACATAAAAGTAGGCGAGCCATTCACTAGAACCGAAGAACAAGCCGACTTCAAAACCCCTACAATCCACAAACACCAAAGATCCGGAAAACCTATTTGCTTCATGATGGATATCAAGAAGCACCAATCAACATTATCATAGGTCTTCTGAAAATCAATCTTAAACGTGAACGCCTTCTCGCCTTTTTTCTTTAACCAAGATAAAACCTCATTTATAATAAGAGGGCCATCTAAAATAAAACACTCCGCCAAGAATCCACTTTGCGAATCCGAAATAATAAAATTCATCTCCTTCTTAATTTGATTCGCTAAAACTTTGGAAATAACTTTAGACATAATCCCAATCAAAGCAATAGGCCTATAGTCCGATAGGCCAGTTGGGTTTTTAATCTTTGGGATAAGTGTGATAAAAGCCGCGCTATATCCATGATTAATCGACCCCGGTCTATAAAATTCAGCAAATAAATTGAGGAAATCATCCTCAAAAAGGCCCAAAAATGCTTCAAAAAGGAGAAATTAAAACCGCCAGGTCCCGGTGCACGATCTCCCCCACAATCAAAAGCCGCTCTTTTAATCTCTTCTCTAGTAAAAAACCCCCACAAGATCTTCTTTCAACTCGCTAGGCACCACCTTTATGTTTTCACACTCCAAATAAGGTTTACCTGCACAATTAGAAGAGAACATAGACCGAAAAAATTGATAAATATGTTGTTTAACCAAACTCGGCTTCGATATCCATTCTCCTCCAACCATTAATCCGGGAATATTATTTTTAGCTTTTCGCCCATTAACCACATCATGAAAAAAGGCTGAATTCTCATCCCCACTTGTTGCCCATCTTATACGCGATTTTTGTTTAACATCAAGAGACCGATAATGTTCAATCAAGGCCACCCCTTTTTTACATTCTTCATATATTCATAGCTCATCTTCTTGCACTTCAACTTCTTCCATTTTTTGTTCCAAAGAAACTATCTCGGATCTCATATCAACCAAATCGGCCCCCTCTTTATTATGCACCTCAACCCACCAATCTTTTAAAGCTTCTCTAACTTTTTTAAATTTGTTGGCAATAACCACATCAGGAGTACCAATAAACTGATTATCTTCTAAAGTGTCAATAATCAGTTTTTCGCACCCATCCCTTTCCAAACACGAATTATACCACCGAAAAAGCTTGGACCCAAAATTGGAGTCCACCAACGACAGTAATAAAGGGCAATGATCGGATCTTTCTCTAGGCAAGGCTCTAAAGACGGCTTGAGGCCATTTGTTCAAAAAAATTTGACAAACTAAAACCTGATCAATCTTGCTAAATTTAAAACCTTTATCATTAGCCACCATGAAAGTAAACTTATTACCTTGCATTTTATACTCTTTAATCCCCATAGTATCAATAAAAAAATTGAAGTCCCCTGCACTAATGGAATTGAAGCCATAATTTTTACGCTCTTCTAGGAATCTCACGACAATAAAATCTCCTAGAAAAATCCACATACCCAAAAACTCCTGCATAATCCCCATCAAATGTTCCCAAAGCCTCCTCTTTTGAACAACATTTTGAGGCCCATACACATTTACAATATTAATAGGAGAGTTATCCGAAACAAGAGTACCACTTAATAATAGAAAATTCTGATTAGACACCGTAATTTTTTTATTAAAAACTTTCTCATCCCACACATTAATTAATCCACCCGACCTCCCATCGGCATCCACTTTATCACAATTATAACATTTACAACCCCATAATCGGTCAATATTAATCGAAATAGCCTTTACCATCTGAGTTTCTTGTATAGCTATAAACGAAACATCATTCTTGACCTTAATCCTTTAACCCAGTCATGTTTCCCATCCACCCCAAGCCCTTTCACATTAATCGATAAGAAGTTCATGAGTTACCTTTTTGTAAACCTTCATCCTCAACCGTTTTACGCACCAATTCTTCGAAATTAACTAGCTTTGTTCCCATATTTTCGCCCATTAAAACTGTCGCTTGCACCTCTGATTGAATTTCTTCATCAGGAACGTTGATCGGTTTCCCATAGAACTTATTTGTCTTTGATTCAGCACTTTTCTCAGGTTAGGAGTTTAAGTCAAACCTTTAATCACCCTCCTCTCCAATCTATTGTTCCTTATCTTCCTCTATCAGAATATCATTTTCGACCACTGTATCGCTCTCCTCTCCAATCGGTTTGTTACCCACCGGTTTATCCAGGCCTAGACGTACATCTAATCCAAAAGGATCCAAACCACTTGGGTCAAAATCTAACCTGGGTCGTTTTGCTGGATTGGGCCTTTCATCCACCGATATCATTTTGGGCTTAGAAATAAGACTGGCTTTCTTTTTATTTTTCAAACTAATTTTCTTACCACCTTGGCCAAAAAAAAACTTTTGAGACATTAGATAAGCCCATATCGATAGGAGGATTAAAATCCTTAGCAAATTTAAAATTATCATCCAAAGGCTTAAAGCTTCTAGACGTTTCAGTCAACCTCTCCTTAAAAGGTAATGATTGGGAATTGAAGTCAGCATTCACATGATTGACATTATCATGAACACCCTGCGACAAATTCGGGCTTTCCATAGAATGAACATTAATTTAATCATCAGCCATCATCATCAGATATTCACCAGACCGACTATCGGAACCCGAAGTAACTTCTTTCTCGACTATTTTTAACAGGAAATCCGGAATTCAATCGCCAATCTCCTCCATAACCCAAACCCGAAATTTACGCCGTTTCCATTGAAGCACAACCTCTTCCATTCTCTGCATGCCTTCTCCAACAAGAACCGCAATATAGTCGAATGATAAATCATTATCACCTTATTTAACATTCACCTTATGTATCACCTTACCGAAAAGCGCTCCAATCCTGTTCAAGGCTTCATTACACATAACATTCAAAGGAAAACCTTGAATCTTTAGCCAGGCGATCCTTTCATACAGAAAGGATTGTCCTCTCCAAACCACCACTGATTGAAATACGTCTGTTTTTACTAAGAATTTCACCCGAGCATCTTCAGTGTCTTCCTCGAATAGGAAACTTAATAACACTGATAATCCTCCCATGAATGTCGCTAAACTCATTAAACATATCTGGAATAAAAATCACCTTTTCTTCTTTCCTCTCCTCTCTAACACCAGTTAACATCTCTTTGAAAGAAGCACCCTTGTTATCGGCCAAAGGTATAGAGATCTGTTCCTTTTCTTTCTTCTTCTCATAAGAAACCGAATCTTTCTTTAAAGAGGGAAAACTTTCCTCATTGTTGTTATCTTCCACTGGTCTTGTAAACCTGGCAACATTGGCTCGTAGTTTGTACGATCCGATCCATAAGTTCTGCATCAAATCTTCAAAAACTTCTTTATTCCTGGGAACTTTAACCGTTATAAAACCAAACCTTCTCCCCACTTTGTCTCTCTTTCTTACAATATAAACCTTTAAACTTCCCCATGATCCTTTATAAGTCGTTCCAAATCTTCTCCACTACAACCATCCGGAATATTGGTGATGTGGTATTTGATTGATCCTTCTTAAGTTGATCGATTTAGATTGGCCTCCTCCTTGATTGGCCGTCTTCAGTCGCCCATGCCTAGAGAGCTTTTAATGACTTTTTTCCAACACTTTACCTAATCAATTAGTAACTGCAAAATAAATATCTCATCGTCTTAACAAAGGTGATTTAAACTAAGGTTAGAGGATAATACAAATTAAATAGAATGTTACTGAATTTTAAATTCCCTTAAGTTATATCTGGTTAAACTTCTTTTTTCTTTTCTCGAGTTCGATTCAATCTATTTAAACTAAGGTTAGAGGATAATTAATACAAATTAAATAGAATGTCATGTAAAGAGGTACCAAGATGCGCGGTAACCCCTTTTGAATAACAAACCAATCCTACTGAAAATATAACTTATCTATTAAACATTTTTTAATATAATTGCTTTGCATTAAATGTTACACTTTTAAAATAAGGATATAATATGTGTATATATATGTTAGATATTCTAGTGTAGATGGATCGCTCAACTCCCACTTCTTTTGTCTTCGTACTTTACCTTTTGAGGCCATTTTTTCCTTGATGTGTAGTTGCCATACATGATGCATGCTCTTATATCTATCATGTTTTCATACTCTTTATCGTCACTAGTTATTTTCTTGTTCTCCCTTCTTTTACTTGGTCATCATGGCCGAGCACGAATTACGCTACCAGAAAATGTGACAGTGCCTGCGGTTATTGCGTTTGGGGACTCGATTGTGGATCAAGGTGCCAACAATAATCTAAAAACTGTAGTTAAAGCAAATTTTCCTCCCTATGGAAAAGATTTTCCAGCCGGAAAACCGACCGGAAGATTTACCAATAATAAGACACCGGCAGACATGATCGGTAAATTTTTAGTTTTAACAATTTTTTTTTTTGAGTTTGCATTGCATGGATGCATTCGGCTTTTCAATATACAGTACGTGTTTAATTTATGTCTTTTATTATGAGCCATGTTATTTACACAATAACAAAAAGTAGGTTTGCACAGCCCTCTACGGCCCGTAGGTAATCATTACAATGATTGCCCATCAAACAATCATTGTTAATGATTACCTACGGGCCGTAGATGGCTCTATGGCCCGTAGAATGTTCAAAAAATGAGCTATACGGGTCGTAGAGAGGGTTGTCTGAATAAATTTGCTACTTGTGCAAATATTCGGAGCCTTTATTAACTTTCTTTTCTCCAAAAAAAAAAAAAAAAAAAAAAAAAAAAAAAAAAAACCCATCGTACATGGGAATAAGTTTAGCAAAATAAAACTGAAATTATACGAGTTAAGTCTAATAAATTATTAAAAATTTAATTTCCTTACTCTTGTAACTTGCGATTTAATCATTATATTATACATATACATATATTTTTTTAAAAAAATTCAAAGCAATAGCGGTCACTAGTGACAGTCTCAGAGTGTTTTTTTAACCACCGTTCAGTTCTTTTGTTCTTAGGGGGGAGGTGTGCTACCCCTATTTTTTCACTTCAATGATTTACATCAATCTTATACTGTCACATCATTTCACTGATTTACTATGCTGAATCACTTTTTTGGAGGCAACACTTAACTTATTTACTTCAATGAAATCTTGATGTCTTAGTTTCTTTTTTTTAATTACCGTTTAAAACAATTTACCGTTTGAATAAAAAGAACTGTTTGTAAAACTAAAAAAAAAATAACCGTTCCATTAAATAAATAAAAAATACAACAAATATCAATTAAAAAAAACATTCAAACAACTAAATTTACTCGTCGCCTTCAACCCAATAACGATCACAAGCATATTTCGCCGCGAAATGGTGCATTTTATTTACTAAATTAAAAATAATAAAATATTAACAATCTTAATAATTAAAAGAAGTGGCTTCCTTCGTTAGTGTTTGTTGAGCTCCTGATCAGTTAGGCTTAAATTCATTCATCCTAAAATACATAATAACCCTAAATATAAACACTAAAAATAATATTTTACATATCATCTTCTTCACATGTGCTTTACAACAAAACCTTCCACTTTATTTTGCAAACACACCAAACTTGACTATCATTCCACCATGCTATTTTGTTTGGTAAGGTGTAATAAAAATGGGGTTTAACTAATAAAACAAACGGTTTAAATAAAAAAAATAGAATTATATTAAGTCAAAAATAAAAAAGGCACGGTTACCAGCATGGTAAGTAGAATCAGAATTTGGTTCATGAGATCACTACCAGCACGGGTGACGGCGGTGTTACCGTACCAGTAGTGAGGTACCCGTGACCAATTCGGGTGACGCCCCGTCCCCCGCTTAAGGTGCTCGGACGTCCCTTAAACATGACATCCGAATTTTCGGTTTGGGTTAGGTAACATAAATAATAATAATTTGTCGTTGCATCCTGTAAAACTAATAGTTACAATGTGATTTTAAAGTTAATTGTGACTATTAAATATTTTTTATGAACGGCTACTTTTATAATTAGCAAAACCCTGCTAGCAAAAAAACTAGCAAGGGTACAATAGAAACCAGAATTATACATCAAAGGCTTTCCATCTATGCCAATCAAAAGCTCCTGTCATAGAACAATTTTTGACCCAAAGAAAGCTATAACTTTTAACTGCTCCCGCCTTTGAATGATTCGTGACCACTAAATTTTAATGCCTTTTTGTAACCATTTTGGAAATAATACCGTGAGATGCTTAATCGAAAATCATACTCAAAATGATAGCTTTTCCATTTGTTTTCCTAACGTAACATGAATAGTTTGGTTTTCTATAATGTTTTCCTCCTATAAGGTCATGGGGTATACTCTAACATATGTGGTGTTAAAGGTGACATGGCATGTTAACTTGCATTGTACACCACTCCCTCCTTGTGTTAAAGGGTGTTAAATAGGTTATGTGTTAACATGTTAACATGGTGTTAAAAGTATACATTAATTTTTTTCCTTTTATGAACCTAAAACCACTAAAAATATATGATTAGGTGAAATTAATGAGATTAAGCCATTTCCTTAAGGTGAAGTGGAGTCAAATGAGAAAAAATGGATGATGTGGCATCTAAGTGAAGTTAAGAAGGGTTAAAGTATATCCTAAGGCCTAACGTACGGTCACCGATTATACTTTATATAATTATGTATTCTTGGGAGAACTAAACCTTTAGCATCGAAATCTATACATTCGGAGTTGCTAAAGTTAAATGTGTTCGCATTAATTTAATAAAACTGAGAGATATTGGTGTAACTATATATTTTGATACAAATAGATATAAAAACTTATTTGAGTATAGAATTTTGCAAAAGTTAGAAATTTTAGTTGAACAACTTTTCACGTGAAAATAGCTAGTCTTTTGGTCATATGGCTACCCAACATGAATATCCATTGTTTTCGCCGAAATATTATATTTTATAAGTAGATTAGGATACACGACAAAATTTATAAATAGTATGACAAAAGAATTTCTAAAGATATTTGCCGGAACATCGATATGGTAGTAGACATATCCCAAAGCTACAGCCATGTGTAGTGCTACTCAGAGATTTATACGAGCTATTCATTATATTAATTTTGAAGATCATGGGTTTACCTAATATTCATAGATCTTAGGTTTGCCATAATATAATAATATTATACCCGCACAACCACACACACATACCCGCAAACCTACATCTTGATAAGTGGATCTACATCATATAGAAATCTAGAGCTTATGTGTCGTATGTCTGGTAAACAGCAAACCTCTAAGGATTAAATTTTAGATGTGAGCAGTTCCTAGACACATGCCTTAGTATATATATAAAAACATGTACTAGTGTAAAAATATTATGAAAAACTTGTCCTTATAATGACATGAAAAGTGAAAACTACTTGTGATGGTACTAAATAACCTTCCTCCGTCGATGAATAATGCATTTGTACAGTTAAATTTATGTATTTTGTAAAAAGTCAAAATAAAAAATAATTTCAATAAAAATTAACAAACATAGACAGTGTGGTCGGCTCAACCGTTTTGAGGGCCTAAAGCGAAATAAAAATTTCGGGCCCTCCATTTTTTAGAATTTAGATTTCCTCATTAAAGTCACCTAACCGAAATATATTATAGTTTACGAGGATTATTGTTTTAACTGGCTATATATAAATATTTTCATGCACTCCATATATTTTAATACGTTTTATTTATTCTTCTTTTTAAAATCAAGAACCCAAAATATAAAATGTTATGTCAAGTTAAACATAATAGATACTAATATTTATAAAAATAATGCTCTAGCATACAAACATATATAAAAAGTTGAATAAATAGAAAAAAAACAAAAGACAATGCTTTAGTTAAAAAAAAAATATAATGTAGACTGATGGATTCAAACCCAGGAATTCAAAGAAAAAAAGTGGGGTTCTTACCACCAAACCATGATGACATATATACAAGCATAAACGCTTTTTAATATTTGAATTTTGTGTATTGTTTTTTTAACAAATGGGGCCCTAAAAATTTGCTAGCCCAAAGCCCTAGCTCTAAAATAATTGGGCAAGAAAACAGAGCAATAACTACGACCCTTTAACGTTGATCAATTCCCAAATATTATTTAATAAATTGGTCTATCAATGATGTTAGAAGTGAAAAACAAATATAGATATTTAAAACACTAGTTTGGTAAATAGTTTTCTAACAACACTATTTAGGTAAATGATTTTTCCACCAACACTATTATAGGAAAAAACTCCACTTTTGTTAGAAGTAAATAACCTGTGTCCCGGCCGATGTCATGTTTTTAATAAGACATCCACAACGCGGCTACTGTTTCGA
Organism: Ambrosia trifida; assembly: GCA_028751855.1. Lineage (NCBI taxonomy): Eukaryota > Viridiplantae > Streptophyta > Magnoliopsida > Asterales > Asteraceae > Ambrosia > Ambrosia trifida. The sequence goes on from CM054123.1 coordinate 85,746,110, forward strand.
ATTGTAAATGTATAAGAATATAATTAAACATATATCTACTAAAAAATATAAGTTGGTTTACGGGTAGCATTTATACTCGTGACGTTTGTGAAAACCACATCTTTCCAATAACAGTCCATAGTTAATGCTGGAGACGTTTATCTGCTACTTAACAACTACTAAAAAAGTGCCTCATAATTAATACTTATCATGTTTCCACAAATTAAGCTTTTTTTTTTTTTTTTTTTTTTTTTTTTTTTTTAACGGCCAACGAATCAATTTCCGAGCACTCTCGGGCACCCTTTTGGCGAATCAGGTACTCGAGAGTACCCGGGCCACCAATTCCCGGGAAAACCCGACCACTCACCCGCCCGAAGGCACAATAGTGAAATAATCGGTAAAACCGGTCGGGATCAGGACTCGAACTCAAGCCAATGGCCGGGTCATCCCTCATTTCCCATCCACCAAATGTCCTCCAAATGTAGCTAGTGGGAATTGAACCCAAACCTCTTATAGAAAACTTTAAGCCCTTAACCAACTGAACTCCAAGTGTTGGACTCCACAAATTAAGCTACTGTATATATATATCCTGTGGCTTCTTTTTAAACCTAAATAAAAAGCGACGTTTTAGTTATATTAAATGAATTATTTATATTATAATTTCATTCATTTAAACTTCTTTATACGAAAAAAAATAAAAATAAAAAACTAACCAGGAAATCTTTCTTTGGTTTTTCAGCTGATGAATTGGGAATAAAAGAAATTGTGCCAGCGTACCTTGATCCATCCCTTGATGATAAAGAGTTTCTTACTGGTGTGAGCTTTGCTTCTGGTGGCTCAGGATATGATCCCCAAACTCCAAAGATAGTGGTAAACACGACTTCAACTATTTACGCTCCCTGTGAAAGACAGTTTTATAGGAGTATGCTAAACGTACCAACCCTTTATTTTCCCCTTTTTCATACAAAAAGAAAAAGAAATTCGCTTGACTTGAGGTTTTTAGGAGTAGTCGGGTGAAAAACTTAAAGGCGGCAATGCTACGTTTAGTCAATCCCTCTATTTTAATTTTATACTTATAATAACTTCCCTTCAAGTCGCTAGGTCACTAATAATATTTTCCACTTTTCATATAAAAAGAAATAAAATCCCTACATTTGACGTTTTCAAAGGATATAGGGTAAAAAATTTAGGGGTTACAGGATACGTTTAGCTGACCTTTTTTTTATATGCAAATACCATCTTGTGTTAGTGTCCTTGAATTTGATTTATCAAAATCTTTTGTATCAGTCGGTTTTGTCATTTGAGGACCAGCTAGATCAATTTAAAGAATACATTGAGAAACTCAAGCGTATAGTTGGAGAAGAGAGAACACAATTCATATTAGAAAATAGCTTATTCTTGGTGGTCGCTGGTAGCGATGATCTTGCGAATACTTATTTTACAATTGGCATTCGGAGATTACAATATGACATCCCATCTTATGCTGATCTTATGGTATCTTCTGCTTCCAACTTCATACAGGTAATATTGTTAACTTCCTATTTTGAATGGTTTTTCCTTTTCCCACCCATGTTTTGACTTGCTTAAAATTTTGTTTTGTTTATTTATTTTTTATGCATTGAAGGATATATACAAACTTGGAGCACGAAGAATAGTAGTGTTTGGAGCACCCCCAATAGGGTGTGTACCATCCCAAAGAACTCTTGGTGGTGGTGGGCTTAGGGTGTGTGCAGAAGAGTATAACCAAGCAGCACAAATATATAATAGCAAGTTGCAACCGGAAATAAAATATCTTAGTAGCACTCTAGCGCAATCCAGGGTCATCTATGTAGACATATACAACCCATTGCTTTCTATTATTGAAAACCCTCTCCAATACGGTAATTTCAAGTAGTCATATTTTTCTTAACTAACTTTTATTACTTGGTTTAACATGTTAGTTCTCTCATACTTTAGGAATAGAAGTTGTGGATAAAGGTTGTTGTGGCACAGGGAACATAGAAGTCGCTGTTTTATGTAACAAACTGCTTCCTACTTGCCCTGATGATTCAAAGTACCTTTTTTGGGACAGCTATCACCCTACAAACAAAGGATACAGCATCCTCACAAATCAAGTGATAGGAAAATACTTAGACGATTTCTTTTGATTTTATATATAGAGGTTAATAATTATCATACACATAACGTTTTTATGCCCTTTAAATGTTGGTGGGCAAGTTTGTTTGTTGGTGGTGAAAAGTGATCGTGAAGTGACTATTGATTGATGTGCTCCTACATATCTTAAGGCTATATTTCATGTAACACATTTATGTACCTATTTAATTACATTAATAAAATCTACCTTCAATGTTTATGTAAAGTAATGTATGAAAAAAAATCTTATATTTCATTCCATGAATGTGAAAATTACATTAAAATAGCACTTAGGCGGGAAATTAACAAGCTACGCCGCCTCCGCTTTCTATATGGCAAACCTTAATCTGCTAAAAACGAAAACTTGCTCACCTGAATTCGATACATTGTTATGAATAACCCGTTGGACCCTGGCCAAGAAATGGATAGCTTCCGTGCCAGGGAGCCGAAGGTATCAAAAGCCAGGGTAACGAAAACGTGTTATTTCTTCTCACAAGCTTTAGCATGCTTGTCTACTTTTTTCGTCTCTGCCCTTCGCACCGCTTTCCCTGCTACAAAACCCTTATCCCGCAAACCAGCTAGAGGAGATACCCTTGTTAGGTTAACACAAGCGTGTCCCCCCCCCCCCCCATCCCACGCAAAGACAAGCAGATCTATATTCGACCGCAGACATGCATTGGCCATGTATTCGACCGAAGACATGCATTGCCATGTATTCGACTGTAGACATGCATTAGCCCAAACCATTGATCGGGATTAGAGTCAGTAAATCCTTGGCATGGGGGCCTTGCAAGCATTCAATAATCGCCTTCTGGCTAGGGGACATACCAAAAACATCACCCAGGCTCTTAGCAATTTCGTCAAAGAGGGCATTCGCCAAAGTTTTCTGAGACTTTAGGGGGCGATATCCTTGTTAAAAAAACCGCCAATATCAAAGTCTGGGAGATAGTCACTTAGCCTTTCGAGGGCTACCCGTAGTCTGAGTCCATGTTAACAACCCCGCTATCCCTTAAGATGTGGTCATGTAGTTTTCAAGACTGAGCTCTTGTCACACCCTCAAATTCCACTTGCGGGGTTTTACCGCGAGGCGCGTGACATATCAGGATCTAAGTCAACGGTTACAATAAACGAAAACTATATGATATGAAAACGACGTACGGAAAAACCAACCAAATAGTTTGAAAGAATTAACCAAGTACAACAGAAGCTTTGATTGTTTACAATGTTGATAGTTATTAAAAAACCATGCCGTGACACTCACCTTAGGTTGCGTTCTTCTTAATTAGATAAATTGACAATATGATGATAGCCCCTAGTACCGGCGACCTATCATAAAAGGTGTATACGTGTCTTGACTAATAACCCCTAGGTTAGCTAGTCCCCAATTGTCCAGACAATGATTATGAATGTTTGAAAACGTGTTTGAATGTTGACCCAACCGCACAAGACTGTCTCGACATCCCGTTGGTGACCCATTACATCAGTTGATCCAACAAATATAGTTCATATACAAGTATTGCACATAAAACACTTAGTTTACATCACATAATTCACAATTTCATACGTGGGTACGAATGGGAAAACATTTCCCTTCATTCATACCTTCAATTGCTTGAATGGGAAATATTTCTTTTCATTTGTACCCTCGATGGTACGAATGTGGACCCATTCGACCTGCAAGCCTGCTGCACTACTTTGACGAACAAAAACCCTTCAAATCTGATTGAAAACTCCACAAAATGTTACCAAATGCTGTAGTCAACCTTGTCTATCCTAACCACATGTTACTACACCTATTTTATAAGGGGAGGTTGATGAGGTATTAGCATTCCTTGCCCACCAAGGGCGTCCTCAACCAATATCTCCAGGCTACGTTAATTAACTCTCTATGGCTAGTGACTGGAGGCAATCCTCACGCATGATATGTCCACCAACAAAAGCCAGCCACACGCCCTTACATTGATCACGCCGCCCTCCTCGGCCGGCATAGATACCAGCCCCATCCATGTTGATTACCATTCTTCAACATAATTTAGGATTTAAGGGGCAAAACATGAATTAGGTTGATCACCTAGGCAAACCACCACCTCCGTATTAGAAACTACCATACCAACAATGCATTCTACACGTGTTACTCCATGTGTAGATGTAACAACTATCCGAGTAGTTTCATGCAGATGTAACAACGATCCAAAAATAAGAGAACCCAGCCCGCAATTTTTTATTGTTATAGAAGTTGCAGGATCATGCATACTCCCAGAAAAAAGTGCGGGTCTTGGGTGCATGTCATGACAATAATTGATAAAAAATCTCCTTGACATGCCAATGCGGGAACAACTCCCCAGCCGCCACTATTTAAGAAGTAGTTGGGGGTTGCAAAGAAGTAGTTAGATGCATTTTTCTACAACCTTCGGACCCTCCGGTATTAATATATTTTAAATCACTTTACTTGCATTGCATTCTACACGTGTTACTCCACATGCAGATGTAACATCGATCCAAGTGATTTCATGCAAATGTAACACCGATCCAACAACATTAAAATACCATAGGCTCCAACACAAATTTCATTTCAAACTTTTGTAACACTTCTAACTTTCTAACTCTTGAACACTTGACTTGTCTAACATAATTTTTTAGTTGTGAATACAAAATGTTGCATGGAAAAGAGTTGGGGCAATCTTGTGAATGATGAACAAAGTGTATGGGTGAAAAATGAATCACTCAGGCTTTCCTTTTCTTTGCTAGACAGACTTTTGAAGCCTCAAAATCATTAAGCGACTTCACTGCGAAGTCTCTAAGTCATTTAGTGACTTCAATATGAAGTCTCAGTCCCATTCAGCGACTTCAAGGAAGCCTCTAAATGATTGAGTGACTTCATGTTTGAAGCCTCATTCTGGTTAAGGGACTTCATTGACACACCCTTACACATGGTAGGTTTGTTGATTTCGAGTGAGAGAAGTCGCTGATTCAATGAGCAGCTTCACCACTTTCGCTTGTTTTCTGATATGATTCCTATTTGCGCTCTCTCAAACCATAACTCAATTATTAGACTAATAATATTAGTGTAAATGATTCCACCACATTATCCGAAAATCAACAACACTAAATCACCCTATACGTCATCTACCATAACTTTCATGCATTCAAAGTTAATTCATGCAAAGAGTATGTCACCTTAAAGTCACTTGCACCATTTGATTCCTACCATGCCTCCATACGCAAATAACTATTTCCTTCTTCACATAACCCTTTATGGCTCTACCTTCATCACCATTAAACACCAACCAAATCATCATCACGACCGTAATAGACACATTCACCACCATGATCCTAGCCAAATTAACGCAACTCCAACCCGGACACCCATGCGTTCACCACAACCTAGTCGCATTCGTCACCAAGCCGTGATCACTCCAGTCTCAACCATCATCGAACACCATCCTCGCCAGCAACCTAGACTACCGTCATCAATACCAAACACCATTCGCAACAACACCACCCTAGCTAATCGTCTCCGCCAAAACGCATCACCTTCGTGACCATTACCGAAGTCTGCACCGCAAGCCACTTCAGTCACCGCTCTACACCACCTCAGCTACCATAATCGGTCTACAAAACTCTAAAACAAAGCCATGTAGAGCACGTGAACCTCCCTTGATATCTTTTGTTCAAGACTTTTGATGTGAACACGAAGAGCTTAATTGAATTAGTCGGTGCTGAAAACAATGAAGATCCGAGCTTAGAGTCGTTAACAATGGCAACCAGAAAACCCGGACATGAGGGCGCGGCTGATCGAATTCCTAGATTGCGAATTACAATGGAATGGTTTCTAAATTCGAAAACCGACCCACGGTTACAGTTTCCACGGTTACAGCAGCTGTGAAATGACCGTCCCTTACTTTCCGGAGGCACTGTTTGACATTGGGGCTCTTTTCAGTAGCCTTACTCTCCCTTGCTTCCTTCTTGGTAAAAGAAACATCCCCCACACAATCAAAGAGAGAAGGAACTAAATCTGCAAACCCAGAACCGTCTTTCCACAAAGAAAGCGATTGCAGGATGCTACTACACTGCAGTGATTTCCTATTCCCAGACCTTCGCTCCTGCCTATTGGACGGTTTGACCACCCGTAGGGTACACCGCGGCAATAAAATTAGTTTGGCCCAACTTTCTACGGAGCCTGGTGAAGCCACCACTTTGCGTAAGGCACCTGTTAAGGCCTGGACAAACGCCAGTCGACAACTTGGGGGGATGCTCTTGACAGTTTGAATGGGCAGTGAGAAAACCTTTTCTAAGAGGGATATATCCCCAACCACACCCCCGAAGGACCAGGTTCCATGTCCACAGTCACGTGACAAGGTTTCTGGATCCCAACAATGAAATCTTCCACATCTCCCATAGCCATAGAGAAGGAGAGGACGTCATCCGCACTGTGAATGCACCTTTTGCTGAGAGCATGCATCACCATGCACTTCCCACATAACCATTTAGCCCCGTCCCTAAGGGCGCCCCCAACATCTATAAAAAGGTCCAAGTCTTGGCTGATTGCATCTTGCAAAGACGCCCTCCTTTTTTCATAGTCTTGAAATGCAAATTCTGCATGTGCTCTAGAAGGCGTAGAAACCCTGAAGACCCTGGCTTACCATCTTTACACTCATGGAGATGCTTAAAGGGGCATGTTCTCAAACCAGTACTCGAGCCAGGGCCAAAACCTCCTTGTTTAACATTCCGATCCCTTTTATTAGGAGCCATATGCACGCAAACACCAAAGTCCAAACCCAATAACAGGCAAGAAAAATAAGAAACCCCTACTCGAGACGAGTTGGGTGAAAAAAACACGGGCTTAAACCACGCCCCCGCAAGACCAAAGGAGTTTGGAGGGGAGCAACCAAAAATTGCTCACCTCCTACCCGTCAACGGCAGCTGCCCTTTTTAACTCATTAGGCCACGTCTGACGACGCGGACGAGGCGGCGTGCAGGAGGGAAGCTTTTTTTTCTTTTTTTTATATTATTATTATTATTATTATAAGGAAAAAAAGAAGACACTACTTATATTTAAAGTTTGGAAATCTTAATTAAAAAGAATCCTCAAGACAAAGGAGCTCACAAACAATTATAATACTAAAATTGTGGAAATTATAAACGGTCGAAGGAAAAATAGAAGTTTAGAAACGGTCGAACGGAGAAACCAAATGTCGATTGGGTTGGAAAGGGTCGAATGGGATTCAATCTTTTTTTTTTTTTTTTTTTTTTTTTTTTTTTTGAATATGGACCGTTGGAACTTGGAAGGGATGAGGGTGAAGGTTTGGGTCAAATGGGATTCAAACTTTTTGAATAGGTTGTAGAGTGGGGTGATTATCAAAGGAGATGAAGGTGTCTTTTCTTTTAAGAGTGGGTTAACAGGGAAGAGGAATGATTGTTGGTGGTTGTCGGGTCATCAAGTAAGCTAACCGAAGATGGGGGAAGATGACAAAGGAGGTGGTCGGAAGATGATAACAGATGGTGGTGAGTTATCGGGTTGTGCAGGAGAGCCGGAGAAGGTGACCGATCGGCTGTTTGTCGGAGAAAAGGGTTGGTGACAGGAAAAGAAGGGAAAAGGGGGAGGGACCGATGGTGGTGGTGTCGGGTTGGTCGGAACTGGTTCGTCGGTTCGGTCGCCGGTCACTGCAGATGAGGAAGGTGACCGGAGGTGGGTGTCGGTCGCCGGTCACCGGAGATGAGGAAGGTGACCGGAGGTGGGTGTTGGAGTAAGGGTGTCGGAGGAAGGTGACCGGAGTAAAGTGTTTGGTGGCTTAAACGAAGACTGGTTTGGTGGATTAAATCAAAAGTAGAACCAATATTAACCAAGTAAAGTGTTTAATGTCTAGGTTTGGTATAGTAATAGCATTAAAAAATATTTTCTTATATTAAAGTGGGAAACTATAGTTTTGCAAATTAAAATTTTTGAAAATTGGATTTATAAAAATAAAAATCTAGGGGGGATAAATTTCCTTAAACCAATTTTACTTTTATATTTTGTGTAAAAACTGGGGTTTTATAGAGCGAAAAATGAAACATCCGGCATCTCTCACCACCAATATTGTCTCCTTTGCCCCGATGACATGCCCATCCAAAGCTTATAGATTTGTTTTTGGTTATCCTGGTAAAGACTTCCCAGGAGGTCACCCTCCTTGTTCTTCTCGCACCTGAGCACGCTTAAATGTGCAATTATCCTCTCATCAACTAATATTAAGCCCCAAAACACGTTGGTGATTTAAGAGGTAGTAGAATACATATGAACCAACAAAGAAGATTGTAGCTTCACAATACGATGTGTTGATAGGCTCATGACTCCTCATAAAGCTTGCATAAGTGATATTGCTACCTTAATTTTTTTTTTTTTTTTTTTTTTTGATAGATTGCCAAAATAACAAATTGTTAGCAAAGTGTGTGAACACCTCATGTGCGTATGATATTGGTACCTTAACTTTGTTTAATAACAAACTGTTAGCTAAGTCTTTATGTTGCTTGACATATATGGGTATCATAGTTGTTCTTTTCAATGATACTTTATGTAATACTCATTTTGGTGTAACCAAGTAGATTCATTTTCTACTGGATTGTATTAAGTTAGTGGTTTGCATCCAAAAGTGATAAGATCAAGGATCAGAAGATTTTATTAAATAAAAGAAGATACTTATTGGTACATCTGCATCACCTAAATCTTGCGCACATCTCTTTGCTGTGCATTGGCACTAACCTGAGCCCTCAACGTTTCGCAGTACCCCATTGCAGATGAAAGAACTAGTATATTCACCTGTAAGATGAAAACTTGTGCATACCTTGATACAGGAGTATATTGTGTGTGTAGGAACACTGGTTAGTTAGTTAGAAAATTATGAAAATTATATCACATAAGCAATGCATATAAATTTGGTTTGAGTTTAAGTGGACAACAACACTTGTAATCGTAGTGCACTATTATCTGAAATGTTAAATAATAGAACAAAGTGTGTATCAGGTTAATCAAATATTGATATAATATTCTTGCACATAATCTCACAAAAATATGTGTTGTACATATTTTGGAGTTATTGTGGTTATATTTGAAAATTCCAAAAATATTTTAATTTATTTTTCTATTTAAAAAATTATATTGAAAAAATTCTGAAAAGATTTTTTTGTGTGTTTTAACTTTAATTTTCAAAAAATCCAAAAAGTTTTTTTTTTTGTTTTTTTTTTTCAAACTGTGTTGATAGCTAGTCTACCAAATAAAGCTGATAATATTAAATTTTACATATGCACCGATGCATAATCAAATAAACATGCATTTACCTAAAATGTGATCAAGTCTAACAACGGTTTCGAGATGTTGTTTCTAAAAGTGAATAGATCGCTATTGATGGCCGATCGTCAATAAATTTGAGTTGTCTCGAGTAAAACCATGTGCATAAGATTAGAAGATATCATGTTAGGAATCCTCCTCCTACATCTTCTAAGCACTCAAGAATGAAAGATTTGGGATATCCACGAAGTTTTATAAGGTCGTGTTGCTTAATGACGAATTATTCACCAAATTTTATTAGATCATCAACATGATCAATGTTGTCGGGCAAAGATTCACGTATTAGATGTTGTTATCAAGGGGGATTTAGTTAGTGTAGTTATGGTGTGACACTTAATTAATTAAATCATTAGCGGCAAAATGGTAATACTGCAAACTTAGTGACTTCAAGTCACTGGGCTGTAAATAGGGAGTCTTTACTTGTTATACATTTTATGAGATCTTAGGAGAGAACGTTTGATCATTTACATCATCTTGTTCGTGATTGAATTTTCCTCTACCACATAGTATTTGACGGATTCCGCATGTTAAACTCGTTAATTGAACAAATCGGTTAGTCATGGGGACACACAAGATTCAAGAATTAGGGGGAGTCTGTTTGTTCAGCTTGGTAACTCATGATTATAGTGTTCGACATCAACAACACCAACATAATATAGTCAGTGTTTAAGGAAGACCATGTTAAATTGTGGTCTTCAAAACAGCTTTGGTGGCACCCACCACATCGCAATATTATCTAATTTATAGAAGCAGCTTTTCTATCCCTAGGGATGGAGGTAAGGTTTGCCTACATCCCACCCTTCCAAACCCTACCAATAGTATTTCTATTTGTGGGATTTATTGGGTATGGTTGTTGGCTAGAATATACTTACAAAATAATAATAATATATATAATAATAATAATACTAATATCCAAATATAATTACCGTTTTAAGGCACCATGAGTTATATTGCGCTATCCAAGGGCGTCTTGATGAAACCATCACATCGTGCGAACCAACCCACTAACACGTATCTAGCTAATATAAAAAAGAGTTAACTGCAATTTGCGTCCCTGTGATTTCAAGGTGGAGGCACATTGAACCCATTTTTGAAAGTTTTTGCAACTTGAGCCACTCTAGTTGTATTATCTTGCACTTTGAAACCAATTGTTAACTCTACATCCAAATTAACATTATAGCCAAGGGTAGATAAGTAAATTTCCCTACCATTAAACTTAATTTCCCCATATTATCCATTACAGATCGTTTGACACAAAAAACCCTAAGTTGACCTATAACGACTAATGTCGAACAGTAATGGACTCGCAAATCCAATCCACAGATAACATGTACGTGCACCACATCTTCACAACTCATCAGCCAAATCATACCTACGTGAACTCAGAGACGATGAAGAGTATGGCATTTGGGTCGATTGTAGTAGCAGGTCACCTTTGATGATCAATTGAGCAGGTCAGATGTATTTGGGTTTTGTATCACCTTAGATGGTCGATTGAGCAGGTCACCTTAAGAGGGTCGATTGAGAGATGGCCGATTTGAGAGATGGTCGATTGTAGTAGAGGATCAATTTGGAAGATTGTAGCAAATGGCCGAATTGAGAGAGGGTCCATTGTAGCAGAAGGTGGATTAAAGATGCAGAGGGTTTATTTGAAAGATTGCTGATTGGAGAGAATTAGGGCTCAAAATTGGTGTTTATTTGCAGAGATGAGGGCACTTTAGTAACTTCCTTGTTTTTAACGTTTGTTTTGGACGGATTGTTAACAAATGGGCTCAAAGTGCAATGGAAAACAAAACATAGTGGTCAAGTTGCGACAACTTTAAAAAATGAGTGCAAGGTGCATCCACCTCTAAACCACAGGGATGTAAATTGTAGTTAACTCTAAAAAAAATCGACAAATAGTGAACACATGGTAGTGTTAATATGTCAGCTTGGGACATTTATTTTGATTGGAGTACGTCATTATATAGGTACCCCATCTATGTGTTAACTCCCCGTATCACATTTTTCTTTTTATTCAAAAGCATAATCTTACACTTCTACGATTATGATTGTCATTTTCTTTTGTCTTTTCGCTTCCTTTTATATAAGCTCTATCAAAGGTACACCAAATCTACCAAGAGATAGAGTACAAGCAGTCTTTGCATTCGGAGACTCCACAATGGATCCCGGGAATAATAACTACATCGAAACTTTGGTCAAGGCTAATTTCCCCCCTTATGGAATGGATTTTATGGGTGGAAAACCGACAGGAAGGTTCTCGAATGGGAAAATCCTCTCTGATGTTTTCGGTACTCTCTCTCTCTCTCTCTCTCTCTCTCTCTCTCTCTTTATGATTTTTAATATTTGAAGGGAAACATCGAAGTGTGCCAATTGCGTATTCATATTCATATTCATATTACGGACATGTTGAAGTTCTTTTTCATAACAAGAAGTCCATGGCCAAAAAGAATCATAGATCAAAGACATTATATGCATAGCATTTGAAGCGCACTGAAATATGTGTTATATCTATAGTTTTATATTCTTGTTCATTGTTTTTATGTCTTGAATAAGTAGTTAAAAGTTTATTCGCTACAATTTTTGCCATTAGATATTTAGATGGAAATCTTCAAAAAACCGGACAATCATATTCCAAAGGAGATTTTTAAAATTTTCCTACTATGTGCAATTGACCGTTTTAAATTTTAATGGTCACTAATGTTGTTAGGTTCAGATTTTGGTTGCTATTAAAATGGTGTCAGTTTAATCGAAATATATAGGTGCATGAAAGCGGTTTTTGGGTTGATAGATACATTTATTGTTTTCAAAATCATTAATTCTAAAAGGACACGGTCAGGGTTTCCAGTCAAAAAACAAATATTTATTTGCAAATACATTATTAGCAGACGGTTAGAGGGACGGGACGTCACCAGAAAAGGTCACGAGTACCCCCTAACAGTACGGTAACACCGCCACCATCAGTGTTGGTAGGTGTCCCGTGAACCAAATACGGGTTCTTTTTACCGTGTTGGTTCTAGAGGAGAGAGAGTGGGAAATGTATTATTAAGCAGGGACAGGGTGCTCCACTGAAACATTTTCAACTTCACTCATTAACACCAATCTTGCACTACCACATCATTTCACTGATTCACTTCACTGAAACACTTTTTTGAAGGCGACACTACCCTGAACTACCCAATCCATAAAAAAACAGAAAACCCCACACACAAAACCACTACCTGTGTTTGCTTGCCGTGCGTTAAATAGAACCAAAATTTGGTCCACGGGACCCCTACCAGCACCGCTGGCGGCGGTGTTACCGTGCTGGTAGTTGGGTACCCGTGACCAAATCGGTAAGCGCCCCGTCCCCCTAATATTATTATTATATATGTATGAAAATAATTAATTTTTGGGTAAAGAATCAGTTTTTATTTTTTTATTTTTTTTATTTTTTTTTGGCAAAAAGCTTTCATTCACAATGCCAAACCGGACCTCAAAACGGGGACCGACGGCTCAAAACTACAACATGTACAAAGGGTACCAACACCACTCTTTCCAAACAATCCTATTACATTTTGTTCTACTCTTAACCCAAAGAAAACATAGATATTTGACACTAGCCACAATCCTCTCTACGCTAGGATCCTTCCCATTAAAGACCGCATCATTCCTCGCCTTCCATAACGCTCACATAGTAACCATAACAATACCGTGTACAATTTGCCTTTTGAACTTGCAGCCCGTGATCGACTTGAGAACCTGCAACAGGTCTCTCACAACAAAAGCATAAATCGAAGGTAGCCGACACCAACTCCCTATGCGCTCCCAAACGTTACAAGCAATAATACAATCTGCCAGCACATGAATACCTGTTTCTTCGCTGCATTGGCACCAAGGACAACTTGTATCCGAGATCTCTATATTCCGATGCACTAACGCCATCTTCGTGGGGATCCTATTCATCTCCGCACGCCACGCCATTATAGAACACTTCAAAGGCACCCAAGATAGCCACTTAAACACAAAATTGTTGCCAAAATCTAACCTCTGCAGCAGCATGGAGGCTGCAGCGTTAGTAGAAAACTCGGGAACATTTTCTGCAGCCCAAAACCACTTGTCTTGACCCGTCGAAACTGTATAATTTTCCACCGCCTCACACAAACATACCCATTGAATCAGCTCCTCTGCTGTCTGCATTCTTTCAATCCATTCAGCATCGATCACCAGCTTATTATTCACCATTATTGTTCTATTTAAAACCGTGCAGCACTTGTTATTCACCAACCTATATAGCAGTGGCCATCTATGTTTAAGCGCTTGATCACCCAACCAAATATCAATCCAGAATCTAACACTCTCACCATTCCCGATATTTGCCTGAACTAGAGAATAAAGAGGTACTTCATTCACCTTCAAATTTACCACCACTTTAACTATAGCCTTCCAACTTGCTGTCGCGTATCTATTAATCGGAAGTACCTCCCACATATTATTACCCTTGTGACATGCTTCCATAACCTTTCTCCATAACGAATGCTTATTCGCTCGAAATCTCTACATCCATTTGAAAATGAGCACCTCATTAACCATTTCTAAACTTTTTATTCCCAAACCTCCATTCCTCTTCGAAGTAGTAACACGATCCCAACTTACCCAATGAATCTTATTTCCCACATTTGACCCCGACCAAAGGAATTTTTTCATTATTCTTTCAAGTGTATCCACCACTTTCCGAGGTGCTTTATACAATGAGAAATAGTAAACCGAAAGACTTTCAAGTACGGCTTTGATGAGCGTTACCCGACCACCTATAGACAATAGCTTCGATTTCGAAATGGCTAGTCTAGATTCAAACACTTCAATAACTTTCTTCCAACTTGAGCATGATTCATGTTTGCTTCCACTTTAATCCCCAAGTATTCAAAAGGAAGACTATCCCGAGTACACCCTAAGGTTGCTGCCATAACCTCCGTCTCCTCTATACATGTCCCAACCCCATATAAGTTAGACTTAAATATATTAATTTTCAGCCCGGAGCAAATATGAAAACACCTCAATATTCTAGCCAAGTTAACCACATTTCCCTTCGACCAATCCCCCAATATTAGCGTGTCATCGGCATAAAACAAATGAGATAATACCATACCTTCATTATCGAGTTTTACCCCTCTAAAATCTCCCAATACAATCGCTTTTGTAATCACCAAAGATAGGGCTTCCATCACCACCAAGAACAAAAACGGAGATAACGGGTCACCTTGTCTAAGTCCTTTTTGACACGTGAACTCAAATGTAGGTGACCCGTTAACCAACACCGCCGACCGAGCCGAATTAAGGATACCCATCACCCACAAGCACCAACGAGGAGGGAATTGCATTTGCTCTAACATAGAAATAATGAACCCCAATTCACATTATCATACGCCTTTTCGAAATCAATTTTTAACAAAAAAGCCTTCTTAGCTTTACGCTTCAACCATGCGATCACTTCATTCACGACTAACGGACCATCTAGGATATACCTATCCTTCAAAAAAGCCGATTGTGACTCCAAAATAACCTCATCCATCACCCCTTTAATTCTATTTGCCAAGAGCTTCGAGATCACCTTGTTAATCATTCCAATTAAGTTAATAGGCCGATACTCCTTCATGCTAGTCGGGTTCTTACATTTTGGCACCAAGGTTATAAACGAAAGACTACACTCCGGGCTGATAAACCCCGTGTCATAGAATTCATTAACAACCTTAACAAAATCGGCTTCCAAAGTCTCCCAAAATTCCTGCAAAAAAAAGAAATTAAAACCATCGGGACCGGGCGCCTTGTCCTTGCCACATTCAAAAACTGTTGCCTTAATCTCCTCTAATGAAAACGGTTGAACCAAGTTGTCACCCAAGGACGCGGTACCGTTTTGATATTATCCAAAATTATCTTCGGCCTAGTGGAACACAACTCACTAAAATGAGATCTAAAGTGCCTTAGTACTTCTCTTTTCACCAAAGTTGGTTTCGTTATCCACACTCCATTAACTTCAATCCCCGGAATCACATTAGACACTCTTCTACCATTTATAACCCGATGGAAAAAACCCTTATTATCATCCCCCAAAGACACCCATTTGACTCTAGAACGTTGCTTCAAGTCTTTATCTTTTGCCTCGTTTAGCTCGTTTATTCTTTTCCTTCCTTCCTTCCTCCATAACCCATAACTCTTCATCATTCAAGCTTCTTTCTTCCAAAAATTTTTCAATTGTATCAACTTCGGCACAACAAGAAACATACTCTTCGTCTTCCTTCTTAGTCATAATATTATTCCATTTCCTTAAATCAATGCTCAGTCGCTTTAGCTTCCTGTGTAACCTCCATTGAGCCGTACCAGCCCCCACTTCTTTATTCAACGAACCAATAATAACTTCCCTACAACCCTCTTTGTCAGCCCAAGAGTTGAACCACCGAACTGTCTTTAAAAAACGGTTTCAGTGAAGAAAATCAGTGGAGTGATATGGCAGTGTAGGATTGGTTGAAATCAGTGAAGTTAGAAAACCTCACGGGTAGTGCCCCTTCCCCTTTACTTGGTAACATATTATCGGAATGTTTCAATACAAATAGGATAAACGTACAAAACATATAAAGGGAAGAAAATAAAAAGAACGTACGGTGGCATAACTGTAATTACTGACAAATTCATATACTTACAGTTAATTATATATAACTAGTATTTTGACTCGCCGTGCGTTGCAACAACATTGAAACTTAAATTAACTCGAATTTATACCCTCAAATATTTGACCGAACTTGCTTTCAAACAAAATTTACGTAAAACATAGACAAAAGAAGCAAATGAAAATTAATAGTCACGAAAACGTATTATATTGACATGACTCATTATCGAGAAAAAATTACTTCAAAACATAAATAAACATGGATTTATAGGAAAACATAATTAAAAAATAAAATGTAAGAAATAGTATTGTTTACTTTAAAGAATGGTACAACATTTTACGGTGGTGTTGCAACGTAAACTAACTCGAATGTATACCGCCTAGTGAAAACGTATGATATTTAACATGACTTATTTTCTAACGAAATTTATGTCAAAATATAATCTAACAGTAAACATACATAAACACAAGCATAAAAACGTATTATATTTGGCTCACATACAGAAATTAATGAGCATGTAAACTTCGAGGAAGTCAAAATGACAAAAATAAGGTGGTGTAAAGACCAATGCTAAAAGTTGAAGGGTTGAATATAAAAAGAACTCTATGGATGAAATGATTTGATGACATTGTTGTAATTATATAAAAAACAATAAAATAATAGAGGTGTTTCTTAGGCACTATTCCTAAGACATACTCTTTTGTTTTATATAATAATTACATTAGAGTAATTATAAAATTAGCGCTGAATATAATTAGTCTAGCGTAATTACATAATTACTTTAGAGTAATTATAAGAATAGCATAATTACACTAGCGTAATTATATAACTAGTGTAATTGCCCTAGAGTAATTATAAAACTAGCATAGTTACTCTAGCGTAAATTTCAAATAAAAACATCACAAAACCGATTAGTTGTTTGCTTGTGCATGTAGGGGTGGTTACAGTGGTGCGATTCCAGGTGGAGGTCAATGGAAGGTAGGGGTGAAGTGGAGGGAAGATGCGTGTGATTTTACTGACTTACAATCTTTTTCTTAAAAATAACAAGTTCCCGTTGAATGTGCCAAAAACTTGATGATGAAGGAGTTTAAACCGAAAACTTTGGTGTGTGACACTTTCAAGTTTTAAATATATAAAATAAAATGATACCTGCTTAACTTTCTAAAACCCACACAATAGGAAGGTCTACCTATCGAGCGTAGTATAGAAATGACCAAGTACTGAGTATCGAATCCCCAGACACGATTTTTATTACCCAGCTTCCTAAAAATTACTACAAGTGTTTTTAATTACTTGAAAAAAAGTAAAAGAGAGATTTAAACATGTAAGAGAAATAAATGTCAAAACAAAGGTGTTGTTTCGGGATCTGATTTTACTTGGTATGAGATAATAGAAGATTCTTATTTATGCGACGTGTTTAAAAACTAGGCATAGTCACACTAAACTCTAAACGATTTATGTTCTTAAAGTTATTGTGAGGATTTTCCGTCCTAGTAAGCTCATCTCTCAACGATGTGGGACATATCGACCAAGATTGTGTTAACCCAACCCCAAAATACACATCTCCCATGGTTGCGATATTGACATTCAACTACTATTTTCTTTTATGAATAACTTGCCAATGGCCGGAGAATGGCTAACAAGCTACCACTTAACATTTTAGAGGCAACGCCGCCTCCGGCGTATGCTCATCATCTACCAGAAATAATTAATTTTTCAAAAAGTGATAGGCCTAGTATTAATTGTGCGGCAATATAATAATAGAAGTAATTATAGACAGTTTACTTTTAACATGAGTTCATCAATCATTGGTTTGCGCCAACGCTAACACATAGACCATGTTGCTATGTTGCTCAACTAAGTCTTGGCTTATCGCTAGAACCAAATATATAGACCCTTCCGACCATGGGTGAAGTTTTGATAGTTGAGGATCAAACCACAAAGTGTGAATATTTCTATCCACAAATAGGCTAATCTCTACACGTAGAGTTAGGTTAGCATACAAGTGCGAAGGTTTTTACACGCCACGGGTACATTCAGAAGTTCTTCCACTTCCTACCAAAACACTCACAAGACCAATTACTAAGTTGATTAATTAATTAGTTCATCAAATAAAGAAGTAGTAGAAGAAATTGCTAAGAACACAAAACACCACTTTAAATAAAAATAAACTATTTATTTGTACTAAGTTCCATCATCACCCTAGAAACATCAAGAGAAATCTAGCCCAGCATGGTTGATACAACAAACTCACAAGGTTTAGTTTGAGTAAAAAACATGGTTACGGTTGTATGGAGATTTGTTGGTGGTTTTGAGTGATTGTGGGGTGTTTCTCTCTCTAATGTGGTTTTTATGGAGTGATCCCAAGATCCAAAGGACACCTACAAGTCCCTAAGATAGCATAAACTTCATGTAGAATGGAGAGAATAGGATAGGATGAGGGATGCCAAATTGTGGAGTGGAGGTCTTTATTTTTAAGCAGTTCAGGCTGAGCACACCCATGCTTAAAGAGCTGACACACCCCTACATAACATCTGAAGCAGTTGCAGAGTCTTTGCGTGCAGGTGCTGTAGAGTAATACTTGAGCACGGTCGTGCTCAGGTATGAGCACGCCCATGCTTGCCCATTCACATTGACTTTTGCTTCTAGTTGACTTGGGAATGCTGACTTGTTGACCTGTGGTAGGTGCACGGTCGTAGCGTGACTGTGCTACATCTGAAACAGCTCACTAAGTCCTCAATTCCTTGCCTTTTATGCCGTTGTTCTGTCCTTTTCATTCATTGACCTCAAAACCCGCAAATATCAACAAAGAAAAATAAATCATGATAAACTTAAATAAAAACATGATTTTGAGTGGAAAAGGGTGAGAATGCATATGTAAAAGATGTGTAATTCTCGACGTATCACAACATATCACACTTAAGCATTTGCTTGTCCTCAAGCAAACCGAACCTTAGGCAATTTTTTAGGGGATAAAATTGTTGGTTTACTCGATGTGCCGAGCATAACCTACCTCCTAAGAGTCACACTTAATAGATCTTGGGGTAAGACGACTCAAACATTCATAAAGTGTTCCAATTCCTTTTTCCCCACCAACTCTCGGGCACTCAGGTTTTATTTGGGGTGGACTCTTATATGCAACCCAATGGTAAACATGAATCTTAGGCTTGTATGCAAATCATAACTCCACCACTTGTGTTGAAGTAATTTGAGTGAATCAAAAGGACTTTTCATGAGGGTTTGTATAGTGAAATGATGATGGATAGGTAGGAATGGGGTCTACCATCATGACTAACTCTGAGAGACGTGTTTTAAGGTGTTGTCGAACCTTGTCAATCTTCTAAGTCGGTCTTGATGATCTTTTCTTGGACTTCATAACTAGATTTTCTCCAATTTTGGTGAATCGTCCGGCGCATGCCGCCTTAAAGCCCCCACTAGGTCGAGTCGATCACTCGGTCTTCAGAAAGCTCGTCAATACCTTTGCTTGAAGTGTTCCTCGATTTCTTTAGTTCAACAGCATCATTATTAGATACTTTGTTTATTATTATAAAAATAAACTATTTATTCTTGATGAATGTTGGGTGATTCTTGATACTTGGTACGCTCTTCTTTGTGGCTTTTCTATTGTTGCCATTTTCACAATCGAAATTCAAAATCTTTGATATGCAGCATAAGATTCAATGTCCAAAAATTGCCGAGTGCTTCCTCAAGACCCCAACACTTCCTTGGATTCTTCATGGTGGTGGCTAGATGGATGGTAGGAAATGAAAAGGCTAAGGCTAAAAATAGGTGACTAGGTGTGGGAAAATATGTGGAAGACGAATGGTAACGGAATGGGTAAGTCTTAGGTGCCTGGATCATTTTCACACACACACCCTATGCGGTCTTGCATGCATAAGTCACACAAGTTCTATCCATGTCATTCCAAGGGGGAATATCTCTCATAACCAAACGAATGAGCATGTAGAGTATATGTGTAATGGTATGCTCGATAAGGCTCAAAATACTCACATGAAAGGGGTCGGAGTTGTTTAAGGAATTAAAGACACCCTAGACGGTTCTTTTGACTACCAAAACCTCCCTAATTCCCCGTAAGATTTTTGGGTTGATTCAATTGGTTTGAAAACATTTTTACTGCTAAAAATATTTTAAAAACTTTTCCTTAGGTTAAGGTTTACTGACATCATTGAAGTGTTTGAAATTTTACAAATCTTAAACACCTCACACTTAATTCCTTTCATATTTTTAAATTAATTATTTGTGATATGTGTATGCGAAGAAAATAAGTTAGATAGTCAAAGGGAACAAGTATCCTTCCCTTTTTTTCTCTCCAATGGACCGCGTGCGGTCGATCCCCGCAGTTGCCTCGACATGAATCTTTCCTCAAGAGAAACCATTTGGAATGAACTACAATAGTTTATTAGTAATGAAAAGAAAATAAAAATAAAAAGACAAACTGCTAGGTCCTAATGCCGAGAGTGCATACCTGAGTGATAGAAAATATCAAGTGTGAACGACCATACCTGATGGTTCTTGACTATTTTTCTACCGTATGCACCAACCTCTCAACTTATTCATAGAAATCCTGGCTGTCTCCTTGGTAGCGGCACGTTGTACGTCTTTTGGTGGACAAACAGGTGTTTTTCAAAATATTTCCTTCCTGGCTTCTGGGCCGCTAGTCATACCCTTTTTCTTTCCGCCCCTTTTTCTTCCACTAGCCTTCTGATGATTGTCCTAATACTCATTGATCCACTTGGTGTTATCAAGTCCCACTGAAGATTCATCTGGTGGTTTTACAATAGCACCCTTGGCTTTCTTTAATTGATAATCTAATTGTTTATCAATAGAGTTGGCCATGTCGAACGGATCGTTGGACATGTACACTTTCCCTCCGGTGGTGTAGTGCAACTTGTAGTTTCCAACCCAAAGTGTAAGAACTCTCTCACTAATATCTATTGTTGCTCGAGCATTGGCCAAAAACGGGCAACCGATAATAATAGGAACATTACCCTCGCCCATGTTGAGGATAACGAAGTCGACGGGAAAAACGAATTTTCCTACTTTAATAAGTAAGTTTTCAACAATTCCCTTGGGTTTCTTTATGGTACCATTTGCCAACTCGATTGTGACTGTCAAAGGTCGTAGCTCGCCCTAGTCGAGTTCATTGTAGATATAAGTAGGCATAACGTTCACGCTCGCACCAAGATCGGCCAAGGCAAAATTCGTTGTCATGTTACCTATGAAGCAAGGTAGAGAAAATTTCATGGATTGTTGCCTTGAGGTTTTTTGTTGCTCAAGAAGTCCTTCAAAAATTTGGTATAGTTAGGCATTTGTTGGATTAATTCTATAAAAGGTAGGTTGATATAGATTTGACTTAGAAGCTCAGTGAACTTTTGATATTGCTCGTCCTTCTTTTGCTTCATCATCAAACGACCGGGATAAGGTATGTTAGGTCGGTACTTTCTCCTTAGGGCTTTTCGTGGTGGTTCTTGAGGCAGAACATTTGGAAGAGTTTGATTGTTTCTACGGCCTTCATTAACCGGTGGTTGCAAATTGGCGGTGGAGTTTAACTCGGGTGTGATAACATTGAGAACTGTTATTATTGGTTCATGTGTAATTTCATTTTCAGGTGGAATAGGTGGTTTAACTTCTTCGTTGGTAGGCATTGTTGGTTCGGGATAAACTCGGCTGCTACGAAGAGTTATGGCACTCACATTTGCCATTGGGTTGGTTTCAGTGTTACTTGGGAGACTTCCCGTGGGCATCTTTGCAAGTGACTTGGCCATTATGCCCATATGTATCTCCAGGTTTCTGATAGAGGACTCCATTCGGGCTTCGAGCTTGGCGAGCTTTTCATCCACCGATGGATAACCGTTGTTTGGAGGGCGTTGGTGGTTGCTTTGTTGACTAAAACCGGGTGGTTGCATGCTGTTGTTTGTGTTTTTCCACCCGAAGTTTGGATGATCATGCCAACCGGGATTGTACGTGTTGCTGTATGGATTGTTTGGCGGGTGGTTTGTAAGAATAAAGTCAACTTACTCAACATTGGCTTGAGGACGAGGGAGACTCCCCTCTTGCGGCTGCAATTCTGCGGCAGTGATGGCATTGACTTGTGCTTTGCTCATTTGGTTGAGTCGAGTTGATAAAGCTTCGACTTGAGCTTGCAAAGAAGTCAGGGAATCAACTTGATAGAGACCAGTCTTTGATGGCCGACTTTGAGGGTTGTACCATTGGTAACTATTGACAACGATTTCTTCGATAAGATCGTATGCTTCTTGTGGCCTTTAGTTCAAAAAGATTCCTCTGGCAGTTGTGTCTAGAGTCTTCCTTGCTTAATTTGTCAACCCATTGTAGCAAGATGAAACTTGAAGCCAAATTTCAAGACAATGATGAGGACATTTTCTAAGCATATACTTGAATCTTTCCCATGCCTCATAAAGTGACTCTCCGTCTTCTTGACAAAAAGTGGTGATGTCGTTTCTCAATTTTGTGGTTTTGGCTGGGGGGAAAGTATTTTGAGAGAAATTTTTGGGCAAGGTCAGTCCAAGTGATAATAGATCCTGCCGGTTGCGAGTTTGGCCATGCTTTGTGACAATATTTTAGTTAGAAAGGAGACATGCGACGTCGAATAGCGTCGGGGGTGATGCTTCGCAACTTAAAAGTATCATAAATTTCGAGGAAATTTTCAATATGAGCATGGGGATCTTCATTGGTTAAACCATGAAAAGTGCAGTTTTGTTGTATCATGTGGATGACATGGGACTTAATTTCAAAGTGGTCGGCATCAACGACAGGTCTAGCGATACTAGGGATCAAAGAATTGATGGAAGGTTTAGCAAAATCATAAATTGTTCTTTCAACTTGTGCCATTTTTAATTTTTGTTCTTTTCTTCTAGCTCGAAAATATCTTTAGGGTTTTTCAAGAGTAGGTATTAGTATGGAAGAGGAGCGCAAGTTCATACACTACCTAAGAACCTTTAAGATGAAATTTTGATAAAACGTGATATAAAGAAAATGAGTAATTTTTAAGAAAACCTTTCTTTAAAACCGTTGTGTCCCCGGCAGTGGCGCCGGAAACTTGATGCGTCGGAAATTTTGATAAAACATGATATAAAGAAAATGACTTAAAATCCTTTTCTTAAAAATAACAAGTCCCCGGTGAATATGCTGAAAACTTGATGGTGAAAGAGTTTAAGCCAAAAACTTTGGTGTGTGACACTTTCAAGTTTTAAATTTATAAAATAAAATGATAGCTGCTTAACGTTCTAAAACCCACACAATAGGCAAGTCTACCTATCGAGCGCAGTATAAAAATGAGCAAGTACTGAGTATCGAATACAGTGAAATGATTTTTATTACTCAGCTTCCTAAAAATTACTAAAAGTGTTTTTAATGCTTGAAAGAAAAGTAAAAGAGAGATTTAAACTTGTAAGAGAAATCAATATGAAAACAAAGGTGTTGCTCCGAGATCTTATTTTACTTGGTATAAGATAATAGTAGATTCTTATTTAAGAGGTGTGTTTAAAAACTAGGCATAGCCACACTAGACTCTAAACGATTTATGTTCTTAAAGTTATTGTGAGTGTCTTTTGTCCCGGTAAGCTCACCTCTCAATGATCAGGGACATATCGACAAAAAATGTGTTAACCCAACCCCGAAAGACACATTTCCCAAGGTTGTGACATTGACATTCAACTACTATTTTCTTTTATAAATAACTTGTCAACGGCTGGAGCATGGCTAACAAGCTACCACTTGACTTGATAGAGGTGGCGCCGCCTCCCGCGTACGCTCATCCTCTACTAGAAATAATTAATTTTTAAAATAGTGATTGGCCTATTATTAATTCTGCGACAATATAATAATAAAAGTAAATATAGACCGTTTACTTCTAATACGAGTTCACCAATCTTTGGTTTGAGCCAAAGCTAACACATAGACCATGTAGCTATGTCGCTCTACTAAGTCTTGGCTTATCGCTAGAACCAAATATATAGACCCTTCCGACCATGAGTGAATAATCCTATCCACAAATGGTGGCACGCCCATGCATAGCATCTGAAGTAGTTGCAGAGTCCTTGCGTGCAGGTGCTGTTGAGTTAGTTGATGAACACGAACATGCTCAGGTATGAGCAGGCCCATTCTTGCAACCTGGATAACCGTCTTGTTAGTTTTGGTCAGTTTTGGAACATTCCTTGTGGTGTGTTAACTTGAGCACGGCCGTGCCATGTGGTGTGTGCGCCCATGCATGCTTGCCCGTGCACACTAAGCTTTGCTTCTAGTTGACTTGGGAATGTTGACTTGTTGACCTGGGGCACGTGCACGGCTGTGCTGAATTTGAAACAACTCTCTTAGTCTTCAATGTTCGAATCTGGCCCCTGTTCGGAATATTATAGACTTGGTTTAACATAGGATGATGAACATGACTGATTATTGAGTATGCACAAAACTGTGCAGGGACTCGCAAAGAACAGAGAGGGTGGAGGAAGTTTGAATATATGCAAACTTAATAATATTTCCACACACATGATATGATACATAGGATGGCTATTTATAGCCTTACAATAAACGGTTAATTAACTAACTTATTAACCGACACATACAAACTAATAACTGACATATACAAACCGACATGTCCCTGTTTTGGCGCCTTTTATTTCTGCGGTTTGACTTTTCGTTGACTTTTGATTTCTTGATTAATTTTCATTCCAACATTCACTCCCCTAATCAAGAAATCATAATTCATTTACTCTGTTCATTGTTCATCCTTCTTGTATGCAGTCTTCTTCTTTATTCTAGTCATCTTCTTTGACTTGAACCATTTTTTCATAATCTTCTAATCTTGATGCAATCTATGTCTTCACGACTGTCCCTTTGTTGATCCTCTGATCTTCAAATGCTTCTGTGACACACCTGGTCCTAAGCATGATGAGGGATAAGATGGAGAGCACCATGTCCATCTTCTACTTTCAAAAAAATGCATCCTTTAATTCGATTTAATCGTGGCCTTCTGCCAAATCGAAATTCTTCTTGGGTTTGATTGCCTCTACGCTTTAAAACCCTTCACTTAACACTTCTCTTGTGTTATAAATGGTTCTTTACTGAATTTCTGGTTTTTTTCTCTTTGCCGGAATTTTGGCCGGAAAACGGTTTCTTATCCGTTTGATTTCTGTTCTGGCCCATTTGACTGCAACTTTATGATAATATGATGATAATAACCAAGTATGAATCAAACATACACTCCCCTGATGTTCGATTCCTTTTCCTGAATAAACTTCCGATTGACTTGCAAAAACAGGGGATCTTTCTTCTTAATCGAATCACTCGATTTCTTCACAGGTTCTTTCTTCCCAGGATTTTTAACGTGGCGCTCTGATACCATGTTCGAATCTGGCCCCTGTTCGGAATATTATAGACTTGGTTTAACATAGGATGATGAACATGACTGATTATTGAGTATGCACAAAACTGTGCAGGGACTCGCAAAGAACAGAGAGGGTGGAGGAAGTTTGAATATATGCAAACTTAATAATATTTCCACACACATGATATGATACATAGGATGGCTATTTATAGCCTTACAATAAACGGTTAATTAACTAACTTATTAACCGACACATACAAACTAATAACTGACATATACAAACCGACATGTCCCTGTTTTGGCGCCTTTTATTTCTGCGGTTTGACTTTTCGTTGACTTTTGATTTCTTGATTAATTTTCATTCCAACATTCAATACCCTGCCTTTGGTGCTGTTTTTCTCTCCTTTTCATTCCTTGACCTCAAAACCTACAAATATCAAGAAAGAAAGATAAATCACCATAAACTTAAGATAAAAGTATGATTTTAAGTGGAAAAAGGATGAAAATGCATATGTAAAAATGTGTAATTATCGACACATCAAGGGGTCTAGTGGAGTTGCAGGTTGTTGGGTGGTGGGGAGGGGGGATGATGGTTGTTGGTGGTGGTTGTGATGGTATTTCCGGTGCTGACTAGCCACCACCGTAAGCCTCAGCTTCTAACCCGCCATAAAACCCACCACAATAGCTCATGACCACCATCGAAAGCCTCGTGCCCACCACCGTACACAACTGGCTTCAAGGTTTGCTTCTTCTTATTGGTTGTGTGTTTTTAAAGAGATTAATTGGAGAGATGAAATCTAATGAGAAAGATAAAAGTTAGAGAATGTATATTGTGATTAATGAAATCTGATGATTGTTGCTTTTTTGATAAAATACATATACGAGAGAGAAACAAATCGGATGTTAAAAGGTCTAAAATGGCCACTGTGTATTGGTGTAAAATATCTATTTAGCCCTCACCGAGAAAAGCGAATCGGGTGAGTGTCACATTATCATTGGTTAAAACGCGTTCCTAAGTTCTTGCAAATAAGGGTTCGTTCATATATATATACACACACGCGCGCGCACATCTTGTGTAATTATCTTAGCCAATGGACATCGTCTGCAATTTGATATAAACTTAAGAGCATAAGAATTCACTGTTCCAAATTTAAACTACATGTTACATTAAACACTAAAAATAATTGTTGTTTTAGTATTTGGACTTCATAACTAAACTCATGAATTTGATGTAAAAATATAAGCTAAAGGACTAGGAGTAAAGGAGTGTCTTCCGGCATATCTAGACCCTTATATACAAGATGAAGATCTTCAGACGGGTGTTAGCTTTGCTTCTGCAGGCTCTGGGTATGATCCCTTAACAACCAACATCACGGTATGCATAAATCCCTATCTTTTAAAGTATACATTTGTTTTCACTTTTGGATTGAAATTATTTGTCTCGTTTGACAAGTAGTCTTCTATACCCCTACCGATTCAATTGGACATGTTCAAACAATACATGGGGAAGCTAATAAGGAACAATGGAAAAGAAGTTGCCAAGAATATAATCACCAACAGTGTATTTTTGGTTTCTGCAAGCACAAACGATTTTCTTGCAAACTACTTCTTATCACCCACACGAAGTTTACAATATGATGTCCGTGCATATAGTAAAATGCTGGTAAACTTGGCCACATCGTTTGTACAGGTAATGAAACATCTTTTTATTTTTGGATGATCAATAATTTTCTCCACTAGAAAACTGGGAATTCATGACCTGGCCAGAGATCAAATTCCTAAGAAAGGGTAAAAATAGCGACAAACCCATAGCCACAAGTTTTGCTATCACTTATTTTGGGATGCAAAATAATGTATATATGTGTGGCCCTCGGGGAGCAAAAGTAAAGGTGCACTAATTTTAACGTTATTTTATTAATTTCGTGAAAATAACGTTAAAAACGACGGATGGTTAATCATGCATCATGTGGTGGCGTTGATAGCCAAAAGACAAGGGCCGGGGTTACATGCACCAATCGGGCTTGTCCCGATTGCTAAGTGTTATGTGCCTTATGTCCAAGGTTTGATACAAAACCACTATCGAGCCGAGGGTCTCACTGGAAGCAGCCTCTCTATTCCCACAGGGTAGAGGTAAGGCTGTCTACATCATACCCTTCTCAGACCCTACCTTAGCTTTGCCAGTGGTGGGATTAACTGAGCATGCTGATGATGCTGATGATTATTTTGGGATGCAAAAATGATTAAAAATAACAAATCAAAATAAATTTACAAATCACAGTTGCTGACCGGTTGCAAATCATGGTAGTCGCTAATTTTTGTTTAAATATATAAGAAAAATACCATCTTGTCGCAAACCAGTCACAAAACACGTGGTGGCAATAATTACGATTTTATGAATGGTAGTTAAAATAAATCGCAAATTACCCATTGGGTGTAAAGTTGCAATCACAATAGGATTACTAACATAGGTTTTTGTGATTGCATTTTTAGAAGCAATAGGTTACCAAATGCTATTTGCAACTTAATTGCATACGTAAAAATGGCCGTAAATACCCGGTATGCATTCTACTAGTGCTAAGATTTTTTTTCTGTATCTATAGTAAACAAATAACATCCGTTGATGAATTCATATAAAGCAATAGTGACAAAAACAATAACACTTTTATACCATTGCAAAAAAATTATTTTAAATAAGTATATTTAAAGATAGGTTTGAATTTTATTGTAGGATTTACACATACTAGGAGCAAGAAGGATAGCTGTCCTGAGTGGAGCACCAATTGGTTGTGTACCATTTGACAGAACATTGGCTGGAGGACCACAAAGAATGTTTGTAGACAAGCACAATGAAGCAACACAATTGTTTAACAAAATACTAAAAGAACAACTCCAGCTACTTGCAAGTAGCCTTCCTCAGTCCAGGGTTGCCATTGTTGATTTCTACAACCCATTGATAAGTATTCTTGAGAACTACCAACAACATGGTACTCACTTTGTTTCAATATATTTTTGTTTGAACACACATTCTAAGTTTTATGATGCATATAAAAACATATAGATAAATAAAGTGCAATGTTCTATATATAAAACATAATTGGATTTATAGTTCATCCACACCCTTACCCATCACATCAATTGCTAATCAAATGCTATTTAGGTGTATGGTATAATGACGCGATCAATTACATTTATAAGAAAGTATATAACCATGGTGATTCCTTGTTTACAAGCAGTTAGACTCGAAAATCAATGAAATCAGATAGGGAATAGAATTAGATTGGTAATGTGGGGTATTCCTTTAACCACCTAAACAAACGATTTAATTAAATGTACATTATTCCTGATTCTTTTTTAGGAGGCTAAACTCAAAAGTATATTTCTTGTAAATGTTATGTTGCCCCAACCTAAGGTCGTTATACAAAGGTAGAGCAAAGAGCTTAACCCACTAGTCTGTGGAGCTTACTCCTTTAAAAGGAGCTAGGACCTCTAGGTTACCAACCAAACTCATTGCCATCATTGTTAAGAAATAAGCTAGTTGATTCTTGGATACACATCAAAGTTTTATGTTTCGAAATCTTTAGTGCAATCCTCCTTTTTTTAGGTTTATATATATATATAAACAACTACTATTACTCTCTAATGTATATTTTAGAGTTGGAGAATAAAATAAAGAATGGGATGTGGAAGCAACACATATATTTGAGTTGGGCTCGTCACACATCCTTTACAAATGAAGATTACTCATGCTTACCTAATGAATGTGACATATGTTATCCGTGATCTCATTGTACCATAAATGTGTTTTAACTTACCTGTTAATATGCTTTTCTTACCATTTTTTTGCCCTTTTGATGGTAATTTACATAGGGTTTGAAGTCACAGACAGAGGTTGTTGTGGAACCGGAGAAGTAGAAGGGAGCATCTTATGTAATAAATTCAGCCCAACGTGCAGCAATACCACTAAATTCCTATTCTGGGATAGTGTCCACCCAACAGAGAAAGGATATAGCATCTATGTGGATCAAGTTTTACCAGATTTGGTTAAAAGTTTGTTCTAAATTCTTTTAATTTCACTACCAAGTTCAACCGTTGGTGTAGTAGTATTTTTAATTGACCTTGATTAATGAATGAATAACATTTCCTTTCTTATGAATCCAAACAAGGTAATATTAATGTTTATTAACTATAAAAAACTAACCATCTGCAATGAACAATACTACCATATAGGGCCTTTTGCAATTTTTTTTTTTTTTTTTTTTTGAAAAAAATGCTTTCCTTCACAAAACGCCAAACCGGCCCTCAAAGCGGGGACCGACGGCTCAAACCTCTACAACATATACATAGGATGCCGACACCATTCTTTCCAAACAATCCTATTACATTTAGATATACTCTTGACCCAAAGAAACGATAAAGACTTCACACTAGCCACAATCTACTCCACACTAGGACACTTCCCATTAAACACCATATCATTCCTAGCCTTCCAAAGTGACCCCATTGTAACCATAATTATCCCATGGACAATCTTTTTCTTCTTCTTGCACCCCTTAACGATTTGTAAACCTTTAAAAGATCTTTAATCTCGAACGCGTAGATCGGGTCTAACCGGCACCATCTCCCAATACAATCCCTAACATTAGTGGCAATGATACAGTCTGAAAGTACGTGCATCACTGTCTCGTCATTGTAATTCCACCAAGAACAGCTTCTATCCGAAATATCAATCTTTCTCTTCACTAGCGCCATCTTTGTTGGATTCCTATTCATTTCCGCTCTCCAAGCCATAATCGAACATTTCATAGGAACCCATAAGACCCACTTTAGAATAAAGTTTGTACCAAAATTCGACCTTTGCATCAGCAACTTTGTTGTAGCATTATTGGAGAAAACCGAATCACTTGCTGCAACCCAAAACCAAACATCCTGACTCGTCTCTGCAACATAACCTGCCATCAAGTCGCACAGATTAACCCACTGTATCAGCTCGTTAGTCGACTGTATATTCTCAATCCAATTAGCAAAGATCACCATCTGGTTGTTAACTATTTTTGCCCGCTCTAAAGTAAGACATCTTTTATTATCCTCCAGCCGGTACAATAACGGATATTTATGCTTAAGCGCACAATCGCCCAGCCATACATCCAGCCAAAATATAACAGAATTACCATTC
Organism: Ambrosia trifida; assembly: GCA_028751855.1. Taxonomy (NCBI): domain Eukaryota; kingdom Viridiplantae; phylum Streptophyta; class Magnoliopsida; order Asterales; family Asteraceae; genus Ambrosia; species Ambrosia trifida. The sequence continues at coordinate 85,776,727 of CM054123.1, forward strand.
CCTACTTTAGCTCTAATAAACGTATACAATAAAACCTCGTTAACTTTTAAACTTGCTGCCACTTTAACAATCGACTTCCAACTTCCGGACGCATACTTATTGACCGGAAGTATCTCCCTCATGTTATTACTTTTGTGACAAACCTCCACCACCGTTCTCCATGACTGTAACACCCCAACCGATGGCGGAAACATCGAGGTGTCACGTAGTGACGATTGTTCAATAGCTCATGGACTAAAGTGTAAATTTGAATACATTGATTAAATAATTTATTACATTGAAATGAAATACAACGATACTAACTGTCAACCAAATTTCAATACAATGAATTAAAATCTAAATATAAATCCGAAAGCTTAAAGAGTGCATCTCAAAATAACCTGAAACATGTACGAAAACGATTTGGTCAATACAAAATGTATTGGTGAGCATACCCTGATTTGAATACATATAATAAGAAAAGTGTTTAGCAATTCATGTGTCGTATACTGTTTGCAGTTATGTAATAAGTGATATCCGGGTCAAATCAACCCTAAGAGAAGAAAGCAGATATATATAGTATGCGCTAGTAGTAATGTAATACATAGCAATGACGAGGACTCTCAACAGAGTCACAAGGGTATAAACCATAGTACTATTCATTGAAATGCCAGGCCGCCCAGCGGTTAATGATTTGACAGGTCATAGATACACAAAATGACACAAGCAAACACACATAAGAATTGCATTTAGTAAGAGAAATATAAACTTGATTGTAAGTACATGAGTCACCCCGAAACGTAAAACAGTAAAAAGGGAAAAGATATACTCACAGTTTGCGAAAGTGATCAAAATCCAACTTAAGCGATCGTGAGCTAAGTAATGGGAATTCCGAGGAATTCAACCTATAATGTAATAGAATACCAATAAGGAAATGTCTAAGAGTCTAAAGTATCTAGGGTCTAAGGCATTAGGGTTTGCTAAGTCGATTTGGGGAATTAAAGTTTTTATGATAACTCGCGTTAATGTAAAAGTTGTATATCTCAAATAATATATGAAAGATTGTAAATGTGGTTTAGGTAATATAAATATCACCAATAGAATATTTAGATACAAATATTGTTTGAATAATTAAACCATTATAATGTAGTTAATTACTTTAACTATTTATTGTAAATAAATACAATAATTATAAATATATAAATAAGTAATTTTGAGTTACACAATGATTCAACAAAAGAAAATAAGGACATTAAACCATATGAGTATTTCTATTTTATAAGAAAAATATTTATAAAATAGATGTTTAAATTGTATAAAATGTTTTGTTATGTCTAATTAAACGTAAATAAGACTAATAATACCATACGTGATCCAAAAATACTATTTTTATAGAAAATGGATGATTTCTGATGTAAATAAATGAAAATAATTTTCTCATAATTTTTATAAACTTATTTATATTTAAAACTGATTTAATGAGATTAAATCATGTTTATTTGATTAAAAATAGGAAAATCAATAAAAATAAATGTTTTCCAACCCAAATATTTTTATTTCAGTTCATAATGATTAGAAATAATTTATCAAAAATTTTGAGATTAAAATAGTTAAAAATGAATTTTTAATCAATTAAATACGGTTTAAACATTTTAATTAATAAAATTACGAAAATAAAATATTTTCCAGAAATAAAAAATATGATAATTTTCTATGAGATGTCAAGAGTCTACATCTAAATTTTCATAATTTTTGGAGCAAAAATGAATTAGTTATGATTATTTTAGGATATTAAGGTATTTATATATATTAATATATCTATATATATATATATATATAAATTATATAACCAAACAATTTAAAAAAAAAAACAAAACAAAACAAAACCCGGGGTTCAGGAGACTCGAACCCGGATCTGTCTTGGGAAATAACATGTTCCACCCCACTAGACTGTTAACACTTTTGTTTAATAATTTGGAAATAAAATGTATTTAACATATAATCACCACTTCATCTTCTTCCCCAAAATCTCCAAGAACCCTAACCCTAAAAGAATTTCAATAACCCGATTACAGAGATGTTTCACTTCTAAATTCATGGGGCTAATGATTCACGACTGTTAAGAAGTAAAACGACATAATTAAAAGTCACTTACAAGCTTGATTATAAGTCGAACACGAAGAACATAAAGTCGATGCTTAGTATCAATTTGCAGGTTTCGCAGGTCTTGATTTGGATGTTTTGAAAGTGGGTTTAGAACATGAATTAACGCAGAGGACTAATGGAAGAATCAATTTATATATTGGTGCAAGATAATAGGCGTTTTACTTGATATTAAAGCTTCGAATGTTACCTTCTTTAAATCTGATTATAACTCAATAAAGTGTGCGTTATAATTCGTTTAAATGATGGGGAAACGTTCAGTTATTGTGGAGAAACGTAACGAATCCGAATTTAAATTGTTAAAGGCTGTAAAACGGAGAGTCGCAACTCATCGGAGGGTCGCCGGCGGCGAACCCTTCTGGCCGGACATGTACAGTAGGAACAAAACACCTTTTCAATTTTTTTTTTTAAAGTTTCATTGTTTGGCAAGATAAGCCCTTGTAGTTAGTATAGTTAGTTTTTATTCTAGTCTAGTTAGTTTTCCCCTTTATAATACACTAACCAAGTTAATGTAGATTAACCAAAATGTCTTGAAATTTTTATAAAACTTGGTATTTTTTATAATATCCATTCCGGACGACAGTTCAACATACCCATTTGATAAAACGTATACCCGATCCATAATAAATATTAATGACAATTTTTTTTAGTTTACTTTACAATAAATTTTGAAAACGACGAAACTTACACGGAATGTAATGGAAATATTTAAAGGGCTATTATTGTAAATTAGGTGAAAGACGCGGGTGACGGATGTCACAGTCTCCCCTACTTTAGAAAATTTCGTCTCGAAATTTCTTTCAAGTTGAGGTTTCTATGAACAAAAGGCGTTGTAAAAGTCAACTAGGTTTTTAAAAGAGAATTTTATTATTTATGATTCGACACAATTTAAAATAGTTGTCTAAAACCCAAAGTAAAAGTTTCAAAAATCTTTGACAGTTAACCCGAGATTAAGAAATTGAGAGTTTAAATGAGAAAAGTTTTGGGAATGTGTAACGGGTGAGGGGCAGAGGTACTAATGAAGCAGTCTCCCCTACTTTAGAAAGGTTTCTAACTAAACTTTATTAAGGTACGTAACAAGATTTCGAATAACAGAGCGTGTAAGGGTATACAAGATTTGTGTTTCCTGTGTGGGTGGTCAAGAGAAAGACTCTAGGAAGGCGAATGAAACTCACGTAAGAACGTTCTTATCGGAAATACTAGTTATTAGTCAATGATCTAACGAAGAGGTATTCATATAGTAATGAGTAACGGGTCGGTTCTTGGTTAGACTCCTAGTCCGTTCCCGCAGTATCGTTTATGCTTATATATAGGGTGTACCGCAGCTGACCCACCACACTCCCGATACTTTGGACTCGTACTGATTGTCTACCAACAACCTAATTAGAATTACACACCACCCTCATGTACCTGTAAGCCCATGATTGCGTTCCGGACCGTAATCATCGATTTACCTTACACTTAGGTGTTATGCTTTTCCATAACCCTATCCTAAGTAATACTGGAAATAAATGCGTGCAACTCATATGTAATAGCCACTGTAATGAAATAATGTTCAATCATGACATGGTTAGAGGTTCTTCCCTTCCGGGTTTTTCCTTTAACCGTAATGTGAATAACATGTAAGTATAAGACGTGGTTATAGGTTCTTCCCTTTCGGGTTTACCATTAACCGGTAACTTTTGTTCACATCGTTGGCTCTAATCACTCATATTGATAGACCCTGAGGTTTACACCGTTCCCCTCGGATTAAATAAATACTCTAATCCGAGTCGTACGTGGGCACTGGCTTAGATCTCATACGAGTTATCAACTAGTATGTTCATTGGCCATGATGAAAAACAAAAATAAAGTATGTGTAACAGGGTTTTGCTCAAAACAGGAAAGAAAATGTGCATACCAAATATACGTTCAAGTAAGCATATAAGTATAGCATAAAATTTCGACTGAAAGAATCGTATAACATAAATCGAATAAATCGCACAATTGCACAAAATGAAAATAAACGAGTTGAACTCTTGCAAATAAGCAGTGTGAAAATAATCACAAATAACGTGTTAGAAATACTATGAATAAAATGGTGGAAGAATAAAATAATGAAATTTACAATAAGTGAGAGTATTCAGAACAAACGTATAGCCTATTGACATAAAGGTTTAAATTTAGTTAGTTTTACATATATACACTACATGATAAAAGACAGTAAGTAACACTCTGATAAGGATATGTCCAATATTTTGTAAGACCAAAAGAGTGTGAGTGTAATAAGATAAATTTTCGTTTATCAAAAGCGTAGTTTGCTCAAACTTTGTGATATAGTTGAAAGAATAGTAATAATGCATGAGAATAACTTTTTAGAAATCGATGTGTGTTTTAGATTCAAAACCGGTTCATTTGAAAAATCTTTGTAAATAAACATTTTCATGTGTCTACAAGGAGTCGAGTTTGAAAAATGTTTGGATACGTTATACGAAAACAAAAGGTTTAAATTTGACCTTTAAAATATGCAATACAAGTTTGTAAGATGCAAAATGAAACCATTTCATGAAGTATGTGTAAATCTAATGTGTTTTAAAAGACCAAGATTTAAAATGACGTGAATGATAAAATTAACGTATGTAATAGATTACCAATATTTAAGAAAATTTATAATCAACGAGATATAGAAATAGATTCTTGAGATGTGGATTTCACTCCTAACTCAAAGATGTATTTCAAAATGGAAAACGATTGTGGAATGAAACCAATCACTAAGTTAAGGATATCACTCCCAGCTTAGTGGTTAAGTTTCTTTTTGAAGGAAATACTCTTTGAGGTGTGGATATCACTCCTATCCCAAAGATGTATTCCAAAGATATATAGCATATAGAGGAGTGAAACTAATCACCAAGGTATGGATACCACTCCTAACTTGATGATATCGTTTCGTTTGTGAAATACGAGTGTCTTCTTCGCCAAGAAAAAAAAATATCGAAAGAATACAAGAAATAATCATAGCGAAGATATCGTGAAAGATAATATAAGAATAAGAGAAATATACACGAGAGGACTCGTGAAAGTAAGCTTAGTTATAGACTAGGCTAAAAGACATTCTAATAACCTAATTCCCTATAACCATGGCTCCGATACCAATCTGTAACACCCCAACCGATGGCGGAAACATCGAGGTGTCACGTAGTGACGATTGTTCAATAGCTCATGGACTAAAGTGTAAATTTGAATACATTGATTAAATAATTTATTACATTGAAATGAAATACAACGATACTAACTGTCAACCAAATTTCAATACAATGAATTAAAATCTAAATATAAATCCGAAAGCTTAAAGAGTGCATCTCAAAATAACCTGAAACATGTACGAAAACGATTTGGTCAATACAAAATGTATTGGTGAGCATACCCTGATTTGAATACATATAATAAGAAAAGTGTTTAGCAATTCATGTGTCGTATACTGTTTGCAGTTATGTAATAAGTGATATCCGGGTCAAATCAACCCTAAGAGAAGAAAGCAGATATATATAGTATGCGCTAGTAGTAATGTAATACATAGCAATGACGAGGACTCTCAACAGAGTCACAAGGGTATAAACCATAGTACTATTCATTGAAATGCCAGGCCGCCCAGCGGTTAATGATTTGACAGGTCATAGATACACAAAATGACACAAGCAAACACATATAAGAATTGCATTTAGTAAGAGAAATATAAACGTGATTGTAAGTACATGAGTCACCCCGAAACGTAAAACAGTAAAAAGGGGAAAGATATACTCACAGTTTGCGAAAGTGATCAAAATCCAACTTAAGCGATCGTGAGCTAAGTAATGGGAATTCCGAGGAATTCAACCTATAATGTGATAGAATACCAATAAGGAAATGTCTAAGAGTCTAAAGTATCTAGGGTCTAAGGCATTAGGGTTTGCTAAGTCGATTTGGGGAATTAAAGTTTTTATGATAACTCGCGTTAATGTAAAAGTTGTATATCTCAAATAATATATGAAATATTGTAAATGTGGTTTAGGTAATATATATATCACCAATAGAATATTTAGATACAAATATTGTTTGAATAATTAAACCATTATAATGTAGTTAATTACTTTAACTATTTATTGTAAATAAATACAATAATTATAAATATATAAATAAGTAATTTTGAGTTACACAATGATTCAACAAAAGAAAATAAGGACATTAAACCATATGAGTATTTCTATTTTATAAGAAAAATATTTATAAAATAGATGTTTAAATTGTATAAAATGTTTTGTTATGTCTAATTAAACGTAAATAAGACTAATAATACCATACGTGATCCAAAAATACTATTTTTATAGAAAATGGATGATTTCTGATGTAAATAAATGAAAATAATTTTCTCATAATTTTTATAAACTTATTTATATTTAAAACTGATTTAATGAGATTAAATCATGTTTATTTGATTAAAAATAGGAAAATCAATAAAAATAAATGTTTTCCAACCCAAATATTTTTATTTCAGTTCATAATGATTAGAAATAATTTATCAAAAATTTTGAGATTAAAATAGTTAAAAATGAATTTTTAATCAATTAAATACGGTTTAAACATTTTAATTAATAAAATTACGAAAATAAAATATTTTCCAGAAATAAAAAATATGATAATTTTCTATGAGATGTCAAGAGTCTACATCTAAATTTTCATAATTTTTGGAGCAAAAATGAATTAGTTATGATTATTTTAGGATATTAAGGTATTTATATATATTAATATATCTATATATATATATATAAATTATATAACCAAACAATTTTAAAAAAAAAAACAAAACAAAACCCGGGGTTCAGGAGACTCGAACCCGGATCTGTCCTGGGAAATAACATGTTCCACCCCACTAGACTGTTAACACTTTTGTTTAATAATTTGGAAATAAAATGTATTTAACATATAATCACCACTTCATCTTCTTCCCCAAAATCTCCAAGAACCCTAACCCTAAAAGAATTTCAATAACCCGATTACAGAGATGTTTCACTTCTAAATTCATGGGGCTAATGATTCACGACTGTTAAGAAGTAAAACGGCATAATTAAAAGTCACTTACAAGCTTGATTATAAGTCGAACACGAAGAACATAAAGTCGATGCTTAGTATCAATTTGCAGGTTTTGCAGGTCTTGATTTGGATGTTTTGAAAGTGGGTTTAGAACATGAATTAACGCAGAGGACTAATGGAAGAATCAATTTATATATTGGTGCAAGATAATAGGCGTTTTACTTGATATTAAAGCTTCGAATGTTACCTTCTTTAAACCTGATTATAACTCAATAAAGTGTGCGTTATAATTCGTTTAAATGATGGGGAAACGTTCAGTTATTGTGGAGAAACGTAACGAATCCGAATTTAAATTGTTAAAGGCTGTAAAACGGAGAGTCACAACTCATCGGAGGGTCGCCGGCGGCGAACCCTTCTGGCCGGACATGTACAGTAGGAACAAAACACCTTTTCAATTTTTTTTTTAAAGTTTCATTGTTTGGCAAGATAAGCCCTTGTAGTTAGTATAGTTAGTTTTTATTCTAGTCTAGTTAGTTTTCCCCTTTATAATACACTAACCAAGTTAATGTAGATTAACCAAAATGTCTTGAAATTTTTATAAAACTTGGTATTTTTTATAATATCCATTCCGGACGACAGTTCAACATACCCATTTGATAAAACGTATACCCGATCCATAATAAATATTAATGAAAAATTTTTTTAGTTTACTTTACAATAAATTTTGAAAACGACGAAACTTACACGGAATGTAATGGAAATATTTAAAGGGCTATTATTGTAAATTAGGTGAAAGACGCGGGTGACGGATGTCACAATGACGAATCCTTATTAGAGCGGAATCTCCACACCCATTTAAAAATAAGCGATTCATTGACATCCTCTAACCTTTTAATAGTCAAACCTCCAAACTTCTTCAGAGTAGTAACTCGATTCTAACTAACCCAATGAATCTTATTACCAATATTCGAGCCCGACCACAAGAACTTTTTCATAATTCTTTCAAGATTATCCACCACTTTCCGAGGCGCTTTATACAATGAGAAATAATAGATAGGAAGACTTTCAAGGATCGCTTTGATGAGCGTCACCCGACCAACAATAGACAAAAGTTTCGCCTTTCAAATAGCTAATCTTGACTCAAACACCTCAATCACTTTCTTCCAACTAGAGCATCTATTCATATTGGCGCCTACTTTAATACCCAAGTACTCGAATGACAAAACATCACGTTTACACCCCAATATCAAAGCCATATTATTCGTTTCCTCAATACATGTACCAACCCCGTACAAATTGGACCTATTTATGTTAATTTTCAACCCCAACTACAAATGGAAACATCTCAAATATTAGCCAAATTAACCACATTACCATTCGACCATTCACCTAAAATAAGAGCGTCATCGGCGTATAACATATGAGATAAAACCATACCTTCTTTATCGAGCGTTACCCCTCTAAACACTCCCACCATAATCGTTTTCTTAATAACAAAAGAAAGGGCTTCCATCACTACCAAAAAACATGAACGAAGACAACGGGTAACCTTGCCTAAGCCCTTTTTGACAAGAAAACTAAAACGTAGGCGAACCGTTATACAACACCAATGACCGCGCCGACTTAAGAATCCCCAAAACCCACATACACCATCGAGGAGGAAAGTGCATTTGCTCCAACATAGAGATTAAAAAAACCCAAATTCACATTGTCGTACGCCTTCTCAAAATCAATTGTTAATAAAAACGTCTTTTTAGATTTACGCTTCAACCATGCTAAAACTTCATTTAAGACAAGGGGGCCATCCAAAATATACCTATCCTTTGAAAAAGCCGATTGCGACTCCGAAATCACCTCTCCCATAACCTTCTTAATTCTTAACGCCAATAATTTTGAAATCACCATGTTAATCATACCAATAAGATTTATAGGCCGATATTCCTTCATATTTTTCGGGTTTTTGCATTTAGGGACCAACGTAATAAAAGAGATACTGCACTCCGGACTAATGAAGCCCGTGTCATAAAACTTGGAAAAAACATTGAAGAAATTGCCTTCAAGTCCTCCCAAAATTCCTGCACAAAATGAAAATTAAAACCATCGGGACCGGGCGCCTTATCCTTACCACATTCGAACACCGCACTCTTGATTTCTTCCTTAAAAAATGGTTGCACCAAATCCTCACCCAGAGGAACCGATAATGTTTTTATACATCACAAACTAGCTTCGGCCGATTGCTACAAGCTTCACTGAAATGACTTCTAAAGTGCCTCAAAACATCTCTTTTCACAATTGACGGCTTTGTGGTCCAAACCCCATTAACATCCATTCCTGGAATAGCATTAGACGATCTTCTTCTATTAATCACATGATGAAAGAAACCCTTGTTATCATCCCCCAAAGAAGCCCATTCAACACGTGAGCGTTGTTTCAAATCCTTGTTTTTTGCCTCATTTAACTCATTAATTCTTTTCCGACATTCCTCCATAACCCAAAGTTCTTCATCAGAAAGGCTTCTAACTTCCAAATATTTTCTACCGTGTCTAACTCGATACATCATGAGGCGAATTCTTCAGTTTCCTTCTTTGAAATTTTGGTCCACCACTTTCTCAACTCCATGCTTAAATTCTTCAACTTACGGGACATGATCATTTGAGCTGAACCGTGACCAACATCCTTACCCAAAGTACCACGAACCAATTCAACACAACCCTCTTTAGCGAGCCAAGAGTTGAACCACCAGAAGGGTTTCAAACCAAAATTTTTACTGACCATGTGAAGAAGCAAAGGGCAATGGTTCGAAAACCCGCTCGGGAGAGCTCTAAGACAAGCGTTTGGCCATTTTTTAAACACACTGGTACAAACCAAAGTTGTATCTATCTTACTTTGCTTATCTACTTTAACTTTCCCCGCAAGAAACGTGAACTTCCTTCCTATCAAAGGATACTCCACCAAACCCATATCATCTATGAATTCGTTGAAATCCTTCGCCGTCGCTTCGTTAAACATCGTATTCTTTCTCTCACCCGAGCTTCTAACAGTATTAAAGTCTCCCATAAAAATCCAACTACCCTCATTAGACTCCATTATTTCCTTCAAAGAATGCCAAACCAACTGCTTTTGAGCTTTAGTCTTTGGACCATACACATTGACCACATTTACCTTCATATTAACATCCTTCAATCGACCACCCACCATCAAAAAAATACGGTTTTTTATAACTGTCACTTTTACAAAACGATTCGTATCCCATAAAGAAACCAAACCTCCCGAAAGACGCGTAGGTTCAACAATTTCAAAATCGAACCTCCCTCTACCCCAAAAACGATAAAGAGTATGTCTATCCAAACCTTGTAATTTAGTTTCTTGCATAACCAAAAACACAACATCATTCTGATTTCTAAGACCTCTCACCCATTCATCCTTACCAGCAACTCCCATGCCTCTAATATCTATTAATATATATAAAAGAATTGAACATTGCTGACGTGGCGTGCAATGGTGCCTTTAACCTCTCTATGAAACTTCCACGTGGCATAATAATTGAAAGATTTTAGTGTTTTTGAATTATTTCCTTTTTAAATTAAATTGAGTTATTTTAGGAAAAAATAATTTAAAAATACATTTAAAATTTTCTCTCTCATATTTCCTCCCATAATTTTTAAATGTTTATATCTTTTATATACGGGATTTTTTAAAGAAAAAAATTACACCAAATTAACGAGCGTTTTATTATCTTTCCAACGAGTACCATAGTGCTATATAAAAAACGGAGAAAAAATCGACTATTTTTTGTGGGGTTTCGTTCATACAGGAAAAAAACACACAAACTGTTCATGTTATTCATTAATCATGTTTTTTCTTTTAAACCAGATTCTTATCTACGATGTTTAAAATCAGCCCAATCGCCATGTTATCATTGGAAATTTACTAGGTATACTTAATCAAGAGAAGCTAGGAGAAAAGAATCGCGCAACACTGCAACACATGGTGTCAGCTTATAGCAATGTTATTTTTTTTATTTATTTAATTGCAAGAGTAATAATAATTACTATTAATATTAGTATTATTAGAATGGTTATATTTTTCAACCCCGGGACGCTCCCGAGAAGAATTGATAGTTGCTGGCGTGGCGTTCAATGGTGGCCTCAACCATCTCTTGATTATGCCACGTGGCATAATGAGATGCAATGGTTACAACTTCCAACTTAAGTGTTTGTTTAGTTGATTAGGTTAGGAATTATAGGAGCCATTAGAATGTGAGAACTTAGAGAGATGTGATGAGTTTTTGAATAGTTGCAGCTTACATAAGTGATCCTTTAGATGATTACTGATTAGGTTTTAGATTAGGGAATATGAGTTATTACTGATTAGAATACTATGAACATGCAATGATTGAGAGATTTTGTGGTTAGTTAACTTGATTCATTTGCAATAGGTTATCACGTAAAATTAGATTTTTCAACCCCGGGACCTTCCCGGGGTAATCAGCTAGTTAATACATAAACAATTCATCATTAATCAAATTTTGTCACAAAACCTATTGAGTCTAATTTGGACGAAAAAACCATAGATTTTGCAGCATTTTTTTCTTGAATCAAATAATGACGGAATTTAGAAAAAAAAATGTTTGAGATATTAGTGATGCTCTTTACCACTACTCCGTTGTTATGGTCTCAATTTTGTAAAAAAGTTTTTTAATTTCTACTTTTTAATGCACATTGTTGGTGCAGTAACCAATGTTTGTAATTCTTGATATGCGATTCTTTGATTTGACTAAGTGTTAGTGAGGTTATAGTAACCACGCCAAATGTTGGTGTGGCTAGTGTATTGGCAAGGATGGTCGTATCCACACCATAAGTTGGTGTGGATATAGGCCCTGGCGAGTTTGTGAGTTTATTAATTACGGATATATAGGTTGGCGTGGATATGGGCTCGACGAGTTTGAGTATGTTACGTATAAATACATGTTTTGTTTGTTGTTACAAGGGAGTTTCAAAGAGAGGATTTTAAAGAGTTCTTAGAGTGACACCCGACACATTTTCATGGTAAATCTGTATAACCATATTAAATATACAATAATGTCGTGATTGTCCAACTAGACTTATTTTTTATTAATTAAGATTATTAAAGTCTAGCATTATCTGAGTGAATGCATGGGATTGCATTCTAGAGTCATATGTAACTTTTTATCACATATCAATAAACTCTATTTAATATACATTGGTGATTATGATGGTAATTAGGGCATAGTTATGTGAATTCAGATCTAGAAACCCTAATTAAGTGTTATTACATGTCCATTATATGTGCCTAGCTTAGTATAGATGTTTGTTGGGCGTTTGTATGTAGTTTCTACCTCATTAATAGGTTAAGGTAGTTTTGTCATTTTGTTAAACGAAGAGGTCACCCTCACCCCTTCGTGTAGTCCTAGGGGCAAAGGAGTCCACTCTTTCACCTGGACCTCTTCGTGTGTCAAGACCCTTCGCTATAACTTCTTAGGAGAAAGGGTACAAGCACTATAAATAGAACACGTTGATGCCCTAGCCTTTTTAGTTGTCATTTTGGAGAGAAAACTTGGTGTAGATGATTAGATTATTGTAACACTTAAGCTTTATAATTAACATAATCGTTTAATCATTGAAACCATATTTGGACAAGTCGTTTATAGTGCGTGCTAATAATTTATTATTATTACACCTGTTACCAAACATAAACCAAAGATTCCACACCCATGATTGTCGGCTATCCGAAATTGGTCCTACAAGTGGTATCAGAGCTTTGGCTCGTATCACAGGTTTTTTGGTAACAAAATTTTGCCATAACAGCAGCTTTTTATAAAAACTCACTTTTTCAAATATTTCACTTTTTGATTGGGCTTTGTTCCTAAACTATTATTACAACTTTCCTAATCATCTGATCATCAAATACATCAAGTTTGACTGAGATTTGAGCAAAAACATCATTTTTTGTCAAAAAAAAAATGTTGCAGATCAGTTTTACACCTTACACAAAAAGGTGACCCCTTCGCCTATTTAGCAACCCCTTCACCCCGAGAAACCCCCTAAGTATAGTTTTTGATCCCTCCGTGCCATTTTTTGTTCCGTTCGTCTAGAAACCATAACCCCTTCGGATGTTATCACGCCATTCGCCCCTAGTAATCCCTTAGTCCAAGAACAACATAATAAGTTAACCTTCCAAATTTTATACCTTTTCGTACATAAAGTGATATTTTGGATATTTTGATTAAGCATTGGACTATTTCGGACTATAATTGGATTGTTAAAGATGGCTAATCCTTTGGGTCACCTAAATCAAGCAAGAATAGCATATTGACAAACCAATGAACATACCGACAAATCCATGGGCGTATTCAGCTCAACACAACGCACAACAGATGCAACAACAACAAGCGAATGTTGTCGGAACAAATCTGTGGGCGTTACTTGCTCAACAATACGTTCACATGATTATCTCAGGCACGATACCCTGGGCACTTGTAGCCATTGCAACTCAAAAAGTCACCATCTTTCGACCATGCTGATGAGTGACCTAGAAATAGGGAGTTCCAACCGGGCACCAAAACTATAACATATGCCCGATTATCATTCATGGAAAGGTAGATTCATGACACATGTTGAGGGTATAGACGGGGAAATATGGGTTGCCATAGGGAATTTGTATGTTTGGCTAATGGTTGTAAATTTGAACATTCCGGTAGCCTTGGATGACATGAGTGATGTTCAAAGTTACCCCAGTTTGCACAGTGTATGTCACACCCCGATTTTCCCGTCGGTTGGGTACATTTGTAACCTTTGCTATACAACGAAATTCATACATATAAGACTTTATGAATTCTGAACACCTTTACTAAGCCTTCTAGGATCTCTAATCCAAAGACATCGCATATTCCAACCGTGTCGTTGCCAAAATCTAGACCTGAAAGACATGCTTAAAAAAGCCAACATAAAGTTGGTGAGTTCATGGTTTTATTTTTATAACTTATAAACCCCCTTTTGATTAAATCACTAGGAAAATATTCGCAAAACATTTTAAGAAAGTTTATTTTCATTACATGAAACGTTATTTGGGAAAAATCTTGTAAAGTCCCATTGGAATCCTCGCCGTGTATTCCTTTTTTTTTTTTAACATTCGGCTTGACTCACTTATCATATATTTACTGACCCATAAAGATTAATATACTAGTTTCTTGTCGATCAAACAACTACATTCAAAAAGAGACTTCATTCCCGTGGAATTCTCTCCGGATATTCCATAATAACTTTTGAAAACTTTCATTTTGTAAACTATTTTCCCCCTTGGATTCCTCACTTGACATCCGTAAATCTCACTATGAAAACCACTTTCACCGGTAACTCCCACCGGTAAAGTTCATACACAAAAGCAAAATTGATCAAACAAAACAACCATTATATGATAACTGTAGGATTGTGATTCGAACAAGAATTGAGATATCACGCGCATAGCCGATCCAAAGGCGGAATCAATGGATCGGTTAGTTGTTAGAGGTGTAGGACAGTTTTAGAAAGATATTGAAATGATAAACACACGCACAAATCAAACACAAAATGGGCAGCACTTCGTTATAGATTATTGCAAAAGTTACCAATGTTGAAACCAAGTGGTCTATTTATAGGGCAGGGCTCCTACGCCTAGAGGCTTACATACATAACAAAATTATCTCGTAAGACCCCAGAATGCTACCTGTTCATTCCCGAAACATACATATGAGATCATAACACTATATCTAAGTTATGGACATGCCGAAGGGTGCACTAACAGACTCCCCCTTGGACATAGTTAGATATCTTCAAAACCTTGCATCCGCTGCAACCAATCTTCCACCTTCAACCTGTAACATCTTCAAACTTCGAGCACCAAGAACTTGGACCAATCACACCCAAAGTGAATGTTCTTGGCATAACATGTTGGGTCTGCTGACCTGGAGAAGAACAGATGATTGGAAAGCCAAAATATTCTACACAATTGATCCTTAATAAGAACAGCACTTACAAGTTACTTCTCCCAAAAGACTGTTGACCCTAACATCTGCTGTACCCTAACAACTGTTGGAACAACTGCTGCTTGCAAAGGTCTGATGAAGAACAACTGCTAGAGAACAACTGCTGATCCAAGGTCTGATGAAGAACAACTGCTGATCTAATTACTGAAGACTAAAGGTCTGTTGGAGCCAACTGCACTTAGGCTCCAATAGACGTTACAAGACCAGCAAAGGTTTCCTATCAGCTGTTTGCGAATCAGAGGTTTCTATGTAACAGTATTTGTGTCATCAGATGTTTTATGTTGTTATTATGTTAGAGGTCACTATCTTAGGTGACGTCAGCCTAGGTCATCAGTAGTTTAGATTGTCTATAAATAGAACAGTGCATGTACTGTTCTATTCTATCACTCAAAACATTCTCTTAGACATACTTACACGAGTGATCAGGCTGAGGGGGAGTAATTGTAATCGTTTGTAATCATTTAGTTATATGAAAGCTTTCGATTCAAAAACAATTATTCTCTTGTTTTGATTTAAAGTTTATCATTCCGCTGCACTTTCCATTTATAGTTTACTTCTTTCATTACCCATATTACTTAAACAATCAATACAATCAAACTCAGATCCTAACAATTGGTATCACAGCATGGTCAATTAAATTCGATCTAACCAATCAATTTAATATAAACAGATCAGCTCACAATTATTGATATCGTTTGTTTGTCAGATTGAAAACAGAGTAATAGTTTAATTTTTGTCTCAACCGTTCTTTAAACATACTTTGTTTTAGAAACAAACAGAGAATGGCTTCAATCAATCACGATCCACATAACACTGGCACAAACAACAAGTCACCGATGCTTGTCAGATCTGAATACAATATCTGGCAACGTCGAATGAGGCATGTTCTAGCTCAACAGAACACTGGGTGCTGGAAGTCGGTTATCTTCGGACCACATGTTCCGATGGTGCCGAGTACCGAAGATCCCAAGGTTCAAGATCCTAAAAAACTTGAAAACTACTCCGAACAGGATTTTCAGAAAATTGAGTTAGATGCCAAGGCCTTCAGTATTGTGGCCATGGCTCTACCCAATGATATCTATGTTGGGCTGTTACATTGTAACAGTGCAAAGGTGTTGTGAGATGCATTGAAAGAACAATTTGGTGGGACTGAAGAGGTTATTGAAAACAACCGTGAAATACTTAACCAACAATATGAAACATTCAGTCATGTAAAGGGAGAGTCATTAACTCAACAATTTGAGAGGTTTAACTGTCTCATTAGTGAACTAAAACTGGTTGGTCTAACTTACCCTAATTCAATCTTAAACCATAGGTTTTTAAGATCATTACCAGACAAATGGGACACTATTGCTATAGTTATGAGAAACTCGATTGGATTTAAGGACCTATCACTGACCCGGCTTCATGGTAAGCTCTTGACCTATGAGAGAGAGCTTAACCAGAAAAAGAAGCTCCAGGACTCTGGAAAAGTGTGTGATGATTATGTATTTGGTAATACAACACTTTTGGGTCATGATGAGGTGCTGGTAACAATAAGGATCAGAGTTATGATCATTTCATTGACATAAGGTTTTAACTCAGGTTTTAGCTCTGACTCTTATTCACCAAACTTTGCTTTTACACCAAGTGGTGGTGATATCCAGACATCTGATAACATATCCTTTGAGTGTGATGACCTAAAATACTTTGACCCTGATGATTTGGAAGAAATGGACATTATGCACTAATTGGCTCTGCTCAGTGTAAGAACTAACAATTTTTACAAGAAAACTGGCAAAAGATTTCCAGGGTTGACTGGCAGGTAAAAGGTGGGGCTGGATAAATCAAAGATTAAGTGTTATAAGTGTCATAGACTTGGTCATTTTTCTAGGGAATGTAGGAGTCAACATGGTACACCTATGATTACCTATCCAAATCAAAGGCCACAGACCAACACTTATCAGGTTTCCCATAATACCCCTGGACCAAATATGCAAAACACTGCTCATTTTGCACAGTCCTCAAACACTGTTCCTGTCCAGTATGTCCAAACCACTGTTCCTTAGATTCACTATGTGCAAAATGGGTTGAATCTTGTAAGGGGTACCAACTATTGCTAAACAAACAAAGTGCTTCAAATGTTAGGTTTGGCATAGGGTACAATCACACTGAAACACCAACAGATTTTTCCCCCAAAACTATTGAAGATGGGAGAAAAATTGTTTTAGGTGAAACTTCTGAAGAGAAAGAATGCACATCTTTCCATGAAAACTTTCTAAAAACTCATAAAGAAAGTTCTTCAGAAGTACTGATTAATTCTGACATTAAGCCATCAGTAGTTTCAACTACATCAGGAGTTGAGAACCTGAAAACTACTGATGACCTAAAACCAATCAATACAGTCAGAAACTTGTCTTTGAAAGAAAAGACAAAAGAATGTGAAATCTGTGGTCTGTTCAACCACAAGACAGAATTTTGCAGATACAGAAAAGGTATTCAGTACAACAATAAAATTAAACAACTGGTTGAGGGAAAACAAATCAGAAATAATTTTATAGAAACTTTTTCTCCTAGGAAACAACAACCAGTAAAAACCTTTTCTCAGAAAAAGACAAAATCTCAACTAAAATCTTTTTCTCAAAATTCTCTTTCAGTAGTTAGACCTAAATCATCAGTAGTTTCACAAACTGCTGAGATTAAAGATCTCATGAACATGGTACAACTACTGATGACCAAAGTTGATGGTAGTCCTCAAAAGGATACCACCATTGCTCTTAATGAAAAATCCATTGCCAAAAAGACATGGATTCCTCAACTTGGTCAAGAACAAACTGTAAATGTTCTCAAGAGCAAACCCAAAGCCAAACTGGCTTGGGTTCCCAAATCTAACTAATTTGCTATCTTGTGCAGAGAGTTTCCAAAGGCTTAAATAGCATTTGGTATGTAGACAGTGGAGGCTCAATGCACATGACAGGATGCAGATACCTGATAAACAATTTTATCAGTCAAAGAGAAGGATCTGTATCCTTTGGGAACAATGCTAAGGGATATGTGCTAGGACATGGCAATATCTCCTCTGGAAAAATACAGTTTGACAAGGTCAATCTGGTTGAAAACCTTGAGTACAACTTGCTGAGTGTGTCACAAATGTGTGATAAAGGATATTCTTCCTTTTTCACAAAGACAGCATGCAAGATCATATCACCAGAAGGCCAGAAGTTGATTAAGAAGATCATTGAAGATCACACTTTGTTGATAGCCAAAAGATGTGGCAATGTCTATGCAGTGGACATTGAAAAAGACAAAGTACTGAACAATACTTCCTGTTTCTTCTCAAAGGCATCAACTTCAAAGACTGATCTCTGGCACATGAGACTTGGACATGTGAACTTTAAAACCATAAATAAAGTCACAAAAATGGGCTTGGTCAGAGGTCTACCTTTAAAGCTATACCAGTGTCAAGAACACTGTGTATCCTGTTTAAAGGGAAAACAGCATAAGTCCTCCTATAAGTCTATTGAAGAATAAAAAACAACTGCATGTCTTCAACTACTACATATGGACTTATTTGGGCCTGCAAAAATCATGAGCCTTGGTAAGAAGAAGTACTGCTTAGTCATCATTGATGACTATTCAAGATTTACATGGGTATTCTTCTTATTTTCCAAGGATGAGGCTGCTGAAATCATCAAGTTCTTCATTCTACAAATAGAGAAACAATATTCTCTATCTGTCAAAGCCATTAGAAGTGACAATGGGACAGAGTTCAGGAACAAAACTCTGGATGAATTCTGCTTGTCTAAAGGGATTATTAGACAAATACAGTGTTTCCAGAACTCCTGAACAAAATGGTGTAGTAGAAAGGAAGAACAGAACCTTAATTGAAGGAGCAAGAACAATGTTAGCTGATTCAGGCCTACCATTGTATTTCTGGGCTGAAGCAGTTAACACCGCTTGCTATGTTCAAAATAGAGTCCTGGTCAACAAGAGACACTCCAAAACTGCCTATGAAGTTCTTCATGGCATAAAGCCCCTTATCTTCTTTTTCAGGGCTTTTGGATGTCAATGTTTCATTCTAAACATCAAAGACTCTATTTCAAAGTTTGCTGCCAAAGTTGATTCAGGTTACTTTCTTGGTTACTCTTCCACTAGAAAAGCCTACAAGGTTTTTAACTCAAGAACCAGGATAGTAGAAGAAACACTGAATGTCAAGTTCAATGAGTCAAAACACACTCTTATTCCAGCACATCCTGCTGAACTTTTTGACCTTGACAGCTTCCATTTTGGACCTGAAAAGACTGTTACTTCATCTAAACCTACTTATTATGGTGATCAAAGGTTTGATGATGAGGATCCAGCACCATAGACTCCTCAAACAGTCATTAAGTTAACTTCCAAACCATCAGTAGTTTCACAAACTTCTGATTCAACAACTGCTGATGTACAAACTCAAACATCTGCTTCAGCACCTAAAACTACTGAAGATACTGAAACTGCTGAACCAGACATTATAAACCTCAGTGGTTTGTTTGATGAAGTACAAGAGCCACCTACACCTGTCAGTGGTTTACAACAACTGATTGAACACAAAGATCATCCACTTGAACAAATCATGGGTGATATTGCATCAGGTGTTCTTACCAGAAACCAGCTTTCCAACTTTTGCTTCTTCTCAGCATTTATTTCTCAGTTGGAACCTAAAAAGTACCAAGAAGCCCTCAAAGACAACAACTGGGTACAAGCCATGCAAGATGAGTTGCTTCAATTAAAAAAACAACAGGTATGGGAAATCTGTCCCTTACCACCAAACAAGCAACCAATTGGCACAAGATGGGTTTTTAGGAATAAACAAGATGAGGCTGGTATGATTATAAAGAACAAGGCAAGACTGGTAGTACAAGGTTACTCTCAAGAAGAAGGAATTGATCATGATGAAACCTTTGCTCCAGTTGCAAGGCTTGAAGCCATCAGGTTATTTCTGGCCTATGCCATTTCCAACAAAATAAAAGTTTACCAAATGGATGTTAAAAGTGCATTTTTGTATGGAAAAATAAAAGAGGAAGTGTATGTTTGTCAGCCACCTGGGTTTGAGGATCCTTCTCATCCTGAGTGGGTGTACAAACTAGACAAAGCTCTTTATGGGCTCAAACAAGCTCCAAGGGCCTGGTATGAAACACTTTCCAACTTTCTACTCAAAAATAACTTCACAAGAGGCTCCATTGATAAAACTCTTTTCATAAAACATGTTGGAAATCATATCTTACTTGTTCAAATATATGTTGATGATATCATATTTGGTTCAACAAACACAAAACTGTGTGATGAATTTAAGAAACTCATGCAATCAAAATTTGAGATGAGTACAATGGGAGAACTGCAGTACTTTCTGGGACTGCAGATTAAACAACAAACAAATGGAACTTTTATACATCAATCAAAATATGTTAAAGAATTATTAAACAAATTTTCTTTACAAGACTGTAAATCATGTTCCACTCCCATGACACCAACCACACAAGTTGAACCAGATGATCAAGGAAAATAGGTTGATCAAACCATGTATAGATGTATGATAGGTTCCCTTTTATATCTAACTGCTTCTAGACCAGATATTATGTTTTCAACATGTGTCTGTGCTAGATATCAATCAGCTCCTAGGGAATCACACCTCATTGCAGTCAAAAGAATCTTCAGATATCTGAAAGGAACTCCAACACTTGGAATTTGGTATCCTGCTTCAAGCAATACCAAGTTATCAGCTTTTTCAGATAGCGACTATGCAGGGTGTAAAATGTCAAGAAAATCAACATCTGGTGGTTGTCAATTCTTAGGAAACTGTCTAGTGTCCTGGCAATCAAAGAAACAAACATCTGTTGCAACTTCAACTGCTGAAGCTGAATACATTGCAGCTGCAAGTTGTACATCACAGATACAATGGCTCCAGTATCAACTTCTTGATTATGGAATCAAAGAAACCAAGACACCATTGCTTGTAGACAGCAAATCTGCCATTAGCATCATTCAAAATCCTGTTCAGTTTTCAAAAACTAAACATATTGAAATCAGGTATCATTTCATAAGAGATTGCTATGAAAAAGGCAAGATTGAAGTGAAACATGTAGCAACAGCTAATCAAATAGCTGACATATTCACTAAACCCCTTGACACATAAACATTTCAGAAGTTAGTATCCATGCTTGGGATGCTAAATTTGTAAGTGTTTCTCTTTACGTTTCTGCACACATTTTCATTTTTCACTTACATTTTAAGTCTGAAAACTTCTGAAAAACAAACAAGAGAGAAACTACTGATGAACAAAACATCAGTATGAGAATATTTTCTGAAAAGTGATTAACTTCTGATAAAACAACCTTCAGAAGTTATGAATAAAGTATTTATAAAGCATTCTCATCAGTTGTTCAAAACTACTGAAGAGAAAGTGGGAACTACTGATGAAAACAATTCTTTCTCAGCAGTTTAGTCAAAAAGGGTAAATCAGACTTTTCCCACATCAGAAGTTTGACCTAGGCGGTTTAAAACTTTTGATAAATACCTTTTCCAACACTTATCCATTCAAAAAGCAAAAATTCCCTCCTTCTCTCTCAAAAAGCTCTCAAACCCTGAACCTGCAAAAACACTGTTCGATCCAAACACACACAAACCACATGGCTCTAACTCTGAAACAGGGACACAATCAAAGAGGCTACTTCGAAAAACATGAAGCCTGGTCCCAATACGACGAAATCATTGATTTAGTCGTCAAATCCCAATATTTCACCGCCTTCACCATCGACCCTCCAATCCATACTGAAACTCTAAATGAGTTTTGGGCAAACGCAGAGACGGTGACGGTGAACAACAAGGTGATCTCCCTCAATTCAACCATCAAAGGGAGAAGAATGGCAATCACACCGGCAATTTTGGCTATTAGGCTGGGTTTGGATGATGTAAATGCCCCAGACCAATTTCCAAACTCTCAAATTCATTTAACCATGACAGAGTGTGGTTACCAAGGTACTCTCTCACATGCTACAATCTTTAAGAAATATTTTGAACCAAAGTATAAACTGCTTTTTCATTATATTATTATGTGTTTGAGTCCAAAAACTGGATGTTATGATCAGATGCCCTCAACTTTTCAACCAATTTTTTCATTCCATAGTGAATGAAACAAAATTCAGGGCATCAGCACTTTTCTTATGAGTTGGTGTTACATCATCTCAATACTATAAAGAAGTTTTTGTTGTACCCAAGATTTATTATGCATTGCATAATAAAAGAACTTGGAGAAGAGGTGCTTGTGGGTAAAACAACAATTTTAAACCCTTTATCCTCACAAGCATACTCAAGGCACAACAAACCGGCTGCCTGGCCAAAAGATGACAAAGGGGAACAAGAAACAGTCCCCATGGAACCCTCATCTTCCAAACCTACACCCCCAAAGGCCAAGAAACCCAAGCAACAAAAACAAAAACCCACCAACCCAAAAAGAAAAGCAGTTCAGGAGGTTGAGATGCCTGAACTGACTAATGTGCAATCTGCACTTAATAAAGATGTGACTGAAACATCCTCTCAGTCTCATCCATCTCAAACCCCACCAAGAGCACCAATCACCATACTTTTCAAAAGAAAAAGACTAAAGAAAACTATTCCTATTGACTCCTCTTTTGAAACTGCTGAACCCATTGACCAAACTACTGAACCAGCACCCCAAATTTCTGAACCTGATATTGAAATAGCCAAACTTCTCTCTGGGCTAAAAGAGAAAGTCCCATCTAAACATGTCAGTCCCCAACAACCACATCAAACAGGGGACATAGCCTCAGAACTTGACATGGATGTTGCCACTCAAAGCCCTAACCAAAGAGATGAGGATGAACCAGGGTCTCTAAGCCCAAACTTAGAAACTCTTGGTACTTTTGAGGCTGCTACTACTCATTTACCACCCAGTGGTGGATCTGAGGAAAGAAGCAACATAGCTAAGACCTCAACTGTGGAAACTACTGATGAAGGCTTAATGCCTGAGATAGGAAATCCTCTGAACCAAGAAAAAGAGGTACATAAGACAACTGAGTTGGGCTCAGCTCATGATGTAACTGATACAGTCCTCATTGAGGATGTAATCAGGGATACAGATGATTCCATTAACTTGGATGATGTTTCACAACACAAAACTACTGAATTGACGGCTACAAGTGAAGGTATTGCACCTGGTGTATCTATGCTCAAGAAGCTAGTCACACCAGATCAGGTTAAAGTCCACTTAATCCCTGATTCCCCTATAGTGGCATCTTCTGTACAACAAGAAGATCAACCAAAAACACACCCCTCACTACAAATGCCTACCCAATTCCCTGGCCCATCCAGCATAGACATGAACCAGCTATGCAGCCTAGATGGTCCCTTATATCACATGATGAACACCCTCATCAAAAATCACTTCCAATCCTACACAGCTAACTTGGAGCTGTCCATCAAGAACCAATTTGGAGTGATACAGACTAAGATGAACAATTTGTCCAACAAGATTGACTTCAACTCCAAACAGATTGCTACTCTTACATGTCATTTCTCTAAACCCTCAAAGGAAAAGCTTGATGAATCCAAAAAGGGGGAGAAAACTAAGGAACCCAGGGAGTCACTTGAAGCCAGGAAAAAGGCAAGAGTGGCTATCCAAGAAAGAGATCAGAGAGACCAAGCCAAAAAAGAAAAACTGGCCCAACAGTTTGGTGTCTCTATTCAAGAAATAGAAGATTCTGAAAAGCCTGATGAATCCCAAGGGCACATTGAAGAAACTTCTGATGGTGAAAGTTCTGATGAAGACTCAGAAAATACTGAAGACAATCCTTCAGTAGTTGTCAACCCATCAGAAGTCAACACTTCCAACACTGAAACTACTGAACAGCCTTCCAGATCAACTGAACCTACTCAACCAACTCCTATTCCAAAGCCTACTACAACTACAACAATGACTGTGCTGAACCCTTCTCCTCTATCAATGTCCAAAGAATTACTAGAGAAGAGTTTAATTGCAGTTGAAAGAAAGGCTAAGGAAGATGACATCTGGAATGCTTTGGAAACAAGGGATGATTTAAGCCTCAATGAAAAGCTACAGGCTTATGATGCAGAACTTCAAAGGCAGGCTAACCTGGAAAGAATTGCTGAGGAAGACAAAAGACAACAACTGATGTCTTACATTACCAAGAACAGCAAGACCAAAGCCCATACATTAAAGGGACTCTCCATGGAAGAGCTGACAAGAAGAGCTCAACTTATTGCAGACAAACTTGCAACAAGTAAAGATGCAAAAGCTAAGAGAGCCCAGATGATTGAAGAACTAGTAGCAAATGGTTATGGTTCAAAAGCCTCTGTGTCCAAATGGAAAGAAGAAAGAATAGTGGACACTTATAGAAAATACAAGGCTGCAAGGGCTGCAAATCCAGAGAAGTTTGAAACTGCTGAAGTGTCAACTTCAGTAGTTAGAACTTCAGGTGTTTCTAGAAAACCTGCTACAAGGAAAAAGTCAGAGGAGAATGTGAAGACTGATTTCAGGATGGTACTACTAGAAGGAAGTACAGTAGTCCATTGTGACTTCAACATTGAAGAGAAACCTCTACTAACCCAATTCAGGGATCCTTCCACCTTTGCCTATCAAATTCAAAAGACCATTAAAGACAAACTGCACACTAAGGTAGTTACTGAGCATCACTTGCCAACCTTTCAACTACCAAATGTGATGCAACAAGAACAAGGAAGAGAATCCCACCTGAGAGTCACTGAAGTCGAAAACATCCAACACTCAGGAGCATCCCAGGGTACCACCATGGTTCCCTACACTTTAGACTTTGACAAGTCTAAAGTACCTATCATCAGATTGTCCTTTACTGATAACAACTCAGTACAAGTGACAAGAAGAGACCAAACAAGCAGAACCTATAAGTCGATGAATGATCTGAAGAAGCTATCAACTCAAGACCTGCTTACAATCCAGCATCTAGAACCACAAAAAGGATCTCTCACTGATGAACAGCTGAACCAGTTGAAGAATTCCATGTTCAAAGGAATATGGAAGATTGTGAATGACAGAAGAAAACAATAAGGAATTAGAAAGGTTTTGGCTTCATCAATCCAGGGGGAGATTGTTAGGACAAAAAGGATTGGTGAAACCACTTTTGCAAACCTAAGTCTAATTCACTTCTGTCAAATTATTCTAAGTATAGAACTACTGAAGAAAGAAGACCAAACAGCTGAAGAAGGATTCTACAAGTACTGAAGAAGAAATACATCAGAAGTTCTGAAGTCCAAACCAGACAGTTCACTGAAGAACTACTGAAGACAAACTACTCATCAGTAGTTTGTCATTCATCAGTACTTGTTCAAGAATCTTTTCACCGCCTTATGTTTCAGTAGTTTATTAGTTTAGTATTACTTTTACTTTTTGTACAAGTTCAAAGATTGCAACTTGTTGCAACTTGTCTCTGAACTTGCTTTTTGGCAAGGTTCATGTATTTGTAAAGTCTATAAATAGATGGGTTCATCCCTCTGTTTTAGACATTGATTTTAATACAGAAATCCTTCAAAGCTTATCATTGTTATTACCATTTAATTTACTGAGAATCTGTTTAAGTGTTCATTCTCATTAATTGCTTAGATTCTCATTAAATACTTGTCTTTAGTTTTATCAAACATCCAGGGGGAGTAATAACTCCTGTTGATAAGTGTAGCTTTAAACTCATATCATTCCGCTGTGCTATCACTGATTAAGAACTTACTAAACACCTAAGTGTTCACTAGCAAGTTCATACAAAGAGCAATACTGATCCAACAACAAATCCCAAGCTAACCCGGTATTAATGTTTGATTCTAGTTAACCCAAGTCAAGAATTTTACCGGGTCTTACCCGGGTTGATCCAAGACCAAAATTCTTAACCGAAACGAGATTCGATCCGGTTTACAACCAGACCAACACTAACCATCGAACATCACCAAGGTGTCACCACCAAACCGTCCGTTAACGACAACCATAACCTTGACCCCCATCGGACCACCATGAACCCAACAACCACCCAAGGCCACCACCAGACGATTTCAACAACAAAACTACCACCATCTTCATCACTGTCAGTTGAAACCCACAAAAACACAATGTAGATGTCCATGCTAACCACCACCGAAACCCCATCTGCACCGCTACCTAAAAACCAAATAACCTCCATCGGACCAACAATCAAACCACGAGACTATCATCATCATCCCACGTCTCTACCTTTGCTAAACCACAGAACCCCACAACCTCCACCGATTGTCCACCATTGGTCCTCTATTTTAATATCTAACCACCAAACGCGAGGAAAGAGAGGAACCGGGTGAGTGGGGTAGGAGATCGATGAGAGACAATAGTAAGAAAAAATAGGGTTTTCATGTGGGGGGTGTCAGTTGCTCAAAATGAGGGGAGAGGGTAAGGCTTTTATAGTTAGGGTTAGATAGGTGTGAACCACGTATACGAACTCGTTTATACTTTCTAAGGCTGGGTTGTATTTTAGGCTCGATAACTCATTACAAAAACTAGTCGGTTATGCTCGTAATTTAAATCACAACTAAACCTGGCTATTTTAATATTATTTTCATCGCCCGATGCATGCTTTCGAAACATGTGTTTAATTCACGTTAATTGATTTTGTCGTGATTTTCTTTGTTACAATGATACGTCAACTTTCGAGACTTGATAAATAACATTATTTATAATAAATAATTACTCTGAAAGTTTGATTATGCTTAAAACCACACATTTCGATGTCCAAACCCATGTCAGTTCCTTTCTGCGTTTCCAACATGCTACATTTGTTTTTGCCATTTCTCGCACCGATTTCACGTGTGATCATTCCAATAGCAAATATGCGTCGTATTTACAAATAATAACCGTATGTTAGCACAGTTTGATAATTTTTTATAGATACGAGTTTGTTAAAGTTAAACGCGCGCAAATCTTTCTTTGAAAGCGTCAGGGCATCCATGAGCTTCGAAAAGGACATCGACAAACTCCTAACGGCTTCATTAGTCCATATTAACTTTAAACCATGTTAATTAATTAAAATCATATCAGACGTTGACCAAAATTTGTCGATTGTCACATTCTCCCTCTGTTACAAAAATTTTGTCCTTAAAATTTGAGCTAGGGTATCTTTGAAGACTCAATAGAAATTTGAAAAAATTAAATGAGTCTGGTTACTCTTCAGTACAAATGAGACAAGGTATATTTTAAGAATCTGACGAATTCTTGGACGTTAGGTAATAAACTTCAAATGCTCCACTTGAACGAGTCCTAGTGAAAGCAAATACGTTTCAATCTTCTTCATGATTTGAAAATGTGTGGATATCATCTTGATTGTTAGAATCCACCGCTCAATCTTTCAGAAAAAAACAAATTTCGGTACATTGTTTGTGGCAAATCAGGGACTACTAATAGTCCTCTATGATATACACATGTACAATAAACGCTTTACAATGGCAATGACACGACTCCTCAAGGAGCCATCTTAGGAGTTCGAACGACTTGGTATTCCAACACTTAAAAGGAAGAAAGTGTTCATGTACCCGATTATTTTCATACGGGCAATATAGGTGGAAAGATATTTTTAGCAAACAGTGGATAGTCAAGCGACGATACTTTGCCTAGTTCACAAAACATCATGTATATGATTCAGGAAGTCCAAAATGAATTAGAACACGAAAATGGCATCCAAACGACCAAACATGCCATCAATAACTTTGGCAACAAATAGCATTGGAGCACGATAAATGGAGAAACTAGTGTGCCAACTTTTCCATCGCTCGCCGCAAGGTGTGTTTAGCTTAAGACAATAACAAACAAGTTGAGGAATACAAGACCAACAATTTGATTCAACTGAAGTGTCGATTTCAAGGAAACTCGTCGATGACATCGTTCGATGTGAAAGCCCACAATGGACCTCCACAAATTTATAGAATTAAAACATACAATAGATGATACGTGTATAAAAATACGTGTCCAATTCTGTGAAAAGTTAAATCAAGTCTTTTGACACTAAACTTGTCTAAAATTACAAGAGTGACAAAGTGAGTTGACCGATTTTCTAGTTGATCTTTTGAATAAACTCCATGTTTTTTTACGGCTGAACTTCTATATAATATATTTAAATATAGAAACGGGTGACTTGTTCCTTAATTGTTCGTAATTTTTGCTTTTTCAGTTGCCTATTTATAGTTTTGCATTTCCTTTGTTCATATATACAATTCTAAGATTAAATAAAAGCTTGAACCTTTGTGAGCCCATTTCTTGTTTATCTATCACTGTTAAGTGTCTCATTTCTTACATAGAGTACTGTTAACTCCCACTTCTTTTGTCTTCATACTTTTTTCTATCATGCTTTCATACTCTTTATTGTCACAAATTATTTTCTTGTTCTCTCTTCTTTTACTTGGTCATCATGGCCGAGCACGAATTACGCTACCAGAAAATGTGACCGTGCCTGCAGTTATCGCGTTTGGGGACTCTGTTGTGGATCAAGGTGCCAACAATAATATACTATCTGTGGTTAGAGCAAATTTTCGCCCCTATGGACAAGATTTTCCTAGCGGAAAACCGACCGGAAGATTTACCAATAATAAGACAATTGCGGACATGCTCGGTAAATTTGTGCTTTTAACTTCTTTTATCAATTGCGGACATGCTCGGTAAATTTGTGCTTTTAACTTCTTTTATCAATTGCGGACATGTTCGGTAAATTTGTGCTTTGAACTTCTTTTATGAGTTTACATTGCATGGATGCGTTTACCTTTTTGATATTCATGTTTGATTTAGTTTCTACTTTCTTATGTTTGTCCTTAAACGTGTTTTAAATACCAAATGAGAAGAGCTCACAACGTGTGAGTTGGTGTTAAAAGTACTACTACTATATAAAAGGTCATCTATATTTTTTTAATAATTTCAAGCTTTGTTCCCTTTTTTTAACTTACCAAAAACCAAAAAACTAAAATAAAACTCATTTTCTTTCTCTTTGACATGATTTTGTGAGTTTAATTTATACAAATATGATTAACTTAGAAAATATAATATTGAATAAAACCAAAAACAAAAGTTGTGGATGTATGAAAAACAGTTTCAACATTCATAAATTTTCTTTCCAGAAATGAGATACATTATTAGCATATTTTTATAAAAACATAACCTTTTGATAATTATGATATGCATAACCTCAAGGCTCGACATGCTCATATATTTGTATATATAAAACTCACATCTATATCTATATCTATATCTATATATATAATAAACCAAAGCATTTTTTATGACATGTCATAATATTATGCAATCTCTCTTTTGAGAGATGCCACATAGGATGTGATGTGGGAACTCTAGATCAATTAAAAAAAGGAATAAATATGGTTTAAATAAGATTTAACATAATCTATTAAATACCTAATCACTAAATGTAAATATTAAAACTTTATTATTTTCTCTCTCATGTTTCCTCTCATAACTTTTAAATGATAATATCTTTTATATACGAGATTTTTTAAAGAAAAAATTAAACCAAATTAAGGAGCGTTTTATCATCTTTCCAACGAGTACTATAGTGCTATATAAAAAACGGAGAAAAAAATGACTATTTTTTGTAACCCGACATGTACTGTGTCAGGTTTGGAATTAGTTTAAAAAAATTATAGGTTTGGGTCGGGCCTGGGATTAGGTGATACCCGACCCAATTACTCTTTTTTTATATTAAAATATGATAACTTATGGCAGATATTTGTTTAAAATAATAATAATAATAATAATAATAATAATAATAATAATCTATCTATATAAATAAAAGAAAACGTATATGCTGACGTGACGTGCAATGGAGGCCTCAACCTTCACTTGAGAGTGTCACGTGTCATCATAATAGAGAGTTTTTGGTGTTTTTGAATTGTTTATTTTTTTAATTAAATTGAGTTATTTTATGAAAAAAGAATTTAAAAATAAATTTAAAATTTTTTCTCTCATATTTCATCACATAATTTTTAAACGTTTATATCTTTTATATACGAGATTTTTTAAAGAAAAAAATTACACCAAATTAACGAGAGTTTTATTATCTTTCCAACGAGTACCATAGTGCTATGTAAAAAACGGAGAAAAAATCGACTATTTTTTGTGGGGTTTCGTTCATACAGGAAAAAAAACACACAAAGTGTTCATGTTATCACGTAAAAATAGATTTTGTGGGGAATATGAGTTATTACTGATTAGAATACTATGAACATGCAATGATTGAGAGATTTTGTGGTTAGTTAACTTGAGCCATTTGCAATAGGTTATCACGTAAAATTAGATTTTTCAACCCCGGGACCCTCCCGGGGTAATCAGCTAGTAATATATATATATATATATATATATAGATATATATATATATATATATATATATATATATATATATATAGGATTTGGATCATTTGAGAACCACTATTTAGGGAGAGAACCAAAGAACCAAGTGTGAACACAAAAACCCCTCCACCAAAAAATAAAAAAAATAATAAAAAAATTATATAACCTAAAAAAATAAAATAATAAAAAAAGTAAAAACACCAAAATGTTTTTTTAGTGTTAATCTTTCTGAAAAAAAAATAAAAAAAATACAAAAAAAAAACAAAAAAATGGCCTTTTTTACGTCATAATTACGTCATATACCGTATGCACATGTGCATTTCACTATTAGAGCACACTTTTGAATAAATTATCAATTGCCATAATGAAATGATCATTTAAATGGACGTGATATGATATATAAGGTGGAAAAAATTTTATTCAATGATCTTTAAATAAACGCGAAGTGCATTTCACTATTATAGTTAGGTTTTTTTTTCATGGGTTTAGCTTTAGGGTTTAGTTTTTAGGTATGATGGGAATGGGGTTAGGTTTTTTGGGGTTGTTGGTGAATAAACTTAAAAAAACCCCTATATAAAACTATAAAATAAGATAATTGTACTACATGCACATGTGCATTTCACTATTATAGTTAAGTTTTTTAATGGGTTTAGCTTTAGGGTTTAGTTTTTTGGTATGGTGGAAGAGGGGGTATCTTTTTGGGGGGATGGGATGGAGTGTTTTGGTTTTTGGGGGGTGTGGGGTTAACTGCACATGTGCATTTCACAATTGGGGGGTGGGGGGGTTGGGGCGGTGTGGGGGATGGGGGGGTTTAGGTTTTTAGGGAGTGAGGTGGGTGGGTTTAGGTTTTTAGGTGGTAAAGGTGGGGTATTTAGGTTTTTTTTTTTTGTGTTGACAATGGTTCTCTGGTTCTCTCCCTAAAGTTGGTTCTCGTATGATCCCTACCCTATATATATATATATATACATACTGCAAAGGGATTAATCCTACATGTCATACTCTTATGCAATCTTTCCTTTGAGAGATGCCACATAAGATGTGATGTGGTAACTATAGACCAATTAAAAAAAAAGAAATAAATATGATAAGATGTGATGTGACCATTCTAGACCAATTAAAAAAAAGAAATAAATTCTAGACCAATTAAAAAAAGGAATAAATATGGTTTAACCCAATCTATTAAATGCCTAATCTACTAAATGTAAATATTAAATCTTTATTATTTTCTTTATCATGTTTCCTCCCATAACTTTTAAACGTTAATATCTTTTATATACGAGATTTTTTAAAGAAAAAAATTACCCCAAATTAACGAGCGTTTTATTATCTTTCCAACGAGTACCATAGTGCTACATAAAAAACGGAGAAAAAACGACTATTTTCTGTAACCCGACTGGTATTGTGTCAGGTTTGGGATTAGTTTAAAAAAAATTGTGGGTTTGGGTCGGGCCTGGGATCAGGTGATACCCGACCCAATTAGCCGAAACCACATACCCAAATATCCGAACTATATACCCGATCATATACCCATGAATTTTTTAACGCGTCACATAACCCTTAGACTAATGCGTTCGATATTTCAATAAATAACATTTTTTCCGTATTTCATGTTAGTTCTTTTTAGAAGAATGATCGATTACAAACTTCGAATTCATTTGACATTATATAATACTTTGTAATGGCACTAGATTTATACCCCGACGCAAAGATTCGTTTTTTTTTTTTATATTAGAATATGATAACTTATGGCAGAGATTTGTTTAAAATAAATAATAATAATAATAATAATAATAATAATAATAATAATAATAATATTCATTAATCATATATTGGCAAGTCATTAATTATGTTGTCATATTAGATAGTTTATTATGTCATATTAGATATTTCAACCCGGGACGCTCCCGATAAAAACTAGTAATAATAATATTCATTAATCATATATTGGCAAGTTGACACATAGATGTCATTTTTATAGTTTAGATACTTCTAATTTATTCACTTTACTTAGATTTCTCAATTCGAGACGTTCCTGAGATATTAGCTAGTAATTATATATAAAACAATTACGAAATAATTATCCTATCCTTTAATCAAGAAACATAATGGCGCGTAAAAGTTTACAGTAATGGTCTAAGGACTTATCTTGTGCTATTCACTTTCCAAATTCACGTTATTTATCATGTAAAATAAATAATAATGAACGGTTCATATTTTTACATAAAAAACCATAAAAAGAATTTTTATCATAATGCTTGTGGTGTTAGATACTTTATTAATCCGTGAGTGATTTTAATTCACTGTTAAAAAAAGTTATGTGTTTGGTTGAGAACATAAGTGACACGTAGATGGACTTTCTTCTTACCAAAAAATATCCTAAAAAGGTGAAAGGAGGTGCGCTTGGTTGATAATTATGTAATCATCATTATTTAATTATTATTAATAAATTACAAATACAATTAAATATCTATCTATCTATACATATAATAAACCAAAGTCATTTTGATGACATGTCATAATATTATGCAATCTCCCGACAGGTATTGTGTCAGGTTTGGAATTAATTTAAAAAAATTGTGGGTTTGGGTCGAGCCTGGGATTAGGTGATACCCGACCCAATTACCGTTTTTATATTAGAATATGATAACTTATGACAGAGATTTGTTTAAAATAATAATAATAATAATAATAATAATAATAATAATAATAATAATATTCATTAATCATATATTGGCAAGTCATTAATTATGTTGTCATATTAGATATTTTATTATGTCATATTAGATATTTCAACCCGGGACGCTCTCCAACAGGTAATTGTTATATAGATGCCATTTTTATAGTTTAGATACTTCTAATTTTATTCACTTTATTTAGATTTCTCAACCCGGGACGCTCCCAGGGTATAAGCTAGTTATCACATATAGCTAAAGTTATAAATAAAGTTTCATTAAATTTAAATTTAAATTAGAAAAAAAGACAAAAAATCCATAATTTGAAGAAACAAAGTATAAGATATAAAAATAAATAAATACAATTAAGCCAGCTTCTCCTCAAGTTCAAGTCCAGTTTGTGAGAATTATATTTCTCATCGTAACTATTGATTAAATCATATCAGTTTAAGCCTACACGACAATAATAGGGCGACTGTCGCCGCTTTTAGTAGTAGCGGCGATTCGCGTTAGCAATAGCGGCGACCTAAGTGGCCGCTATTGCTCTGTTTTGTTGTAGTGCTAATTAAGGATGGCAAACCCTAGCCCGATAGGTAAAGCTGAATCCTGACACAATTGGGAAGGGCTTAGGTTCGAGTAATCAGGTATGGGACAGGGTTTGCGAATAGTTTTTATTTTTTTCGCGGCGTGGGAATTTGGTGATACTTTGGTGAAGAAACAAATAGTCTAACCTCCTAGGGGATAATGAGACTAATGAACCATAGGAACGATCCTTCACTGACAGCTCTATGGTTCAAAGTATCCTCGTAAGATGAAATAGATAATGAGTAGGGAGACAACTACTTTCGTAGTTGTTGATGACAAAAAGTAGTGATGTGAATACTTGATGATAGCTTTTAGAGTTAGCAAAAAGTGTCCACCCTATGAAGGTGAAACCTCCTTATATAGGGTTGACATATGCCAACTTCACCAATACCCTAATCGTCATAGGCCCTGACCTGATTAGGGTTGTCTCCACTACCCTAGGTTTAGTAAAGCAATTAATGATGATTCCATAAATAAGGAAATAGGAACGAATACCGCTTTAACCGTTGACCACACGCCTCATTCCGGGATTGGCAGCAAGTGGGGAATGTCGGTGATGTTCTCGGTGTTCGCTTCGTACCCGACAAGATATTAGCGCACGACTTACCATGTGCTCTTGTCGGTGTATCTTACACGCACCACATGCAGATGCATACGTAGTGGTGTGCGTAGAAATACACTATGTACTCCTATCCGCATACATCAGGTGTCCGGGTTGGGTTGAACCATGTCATGAGCTGGTACCCAACCCCTTCATCTGGTTTACCCGACATAGTTACCAGATAAAGTATACTCATTTACCCTAAACTATGCATCCTAACGTTTTACACCACCATCCACTATTCTCTCTATATCTCTAATACAAATACACAAACTCCCCCAACGTACTCAGTTTCCACTACCCGCTTAACGCCCCCAAAATGCACTATCCGACCAACAAGGGGTAGTTGAGCCGGCTACCCCATACCAGATGAGGTACCAAGCATTGCCCCCCACCCCACCCCACCCCCACACACACCCCACCAATATAAAAGGTAAGTTGGTTTATGTGTAACATTTATATTGGTGACTTTTGTGTAATAAAAACACATCTTTTCAATAACTGTACAAAGTTAATGCTGAGAAGTTTATCTGCTACTGAATAACTACTAAAGTACCTCACAATACTAGGAATGTGTTTCATGTTTCTCACAAACTAAGCCTCTTTATATGTTGTGGCTTCTTTTTAATCATACAAAATGGCGTTTTAATTATTTTAAATAATCTATTTATGATTACTTGTATCATAGTTTCATTCTCTTAAACTTCTTTTATACAAAAAAAATGATAGGAGCTTTCTTTGATTTTCCAGCTGCTGAATTAGGAATAAAAGAACTTCTACCAGCATACCTTGATCGATCCCTTGATGATAAAGAGCTTCTAACTGGTGTGAGCTTTGCTTCTGGTGGCTCAGGATATGACCCCCAAACTCCAAAGATAGTGGTAAACAACATGAATTCGACTTCATTTATTTCCCCAAACACAGTTAGTATTATAGGAATGTGCTAATTAAACATACAACAACCCCTCTATTTAATTTTAACCTTCAAGTCGTTAAGTCAGTAATAATATTTTACCCTTTTTCATACAAAAATAAAAAGAAAATATTCCATTGATTTGATGTTTTCAATGGCCGTAGGGTGAAAAACATATGGGTGGCTAGGGTACATTTAGCCATGCTTTTTCATATACAAGTACCATCTTGTGTTAGTATCCTTAAATTTGATTTATCCAAATCTTCTGTATCAGCTTGTTTGGTCACTTGAGGACCAGCTAAAACAGTTTAAGGAATACATTGAGAAACTCAAGGGTAAAGTTGGACAAGAGAGAACACAATTCATATTAGAAAATAGCTTATTCTTAGTGGTTGCTGGTAGCGACGATTTTGCGAATACTTATTTCACTATTGGCATTCGGAAATTACAATATGACATCCCGTCTTATGCTGATTTTATTGTATCTTCTGCTTCCAACTTTATAAAGGTAATTAAATAGATTTCCCTTTTCCCACCATGTTTTGGCTTGCTTAAGTTTTCATTTACTTATTTATTTATTTTCTATGCATTGAAGGATATATACAAACTTGGAGCACGAAGAATAGCAGTGTTTGGTGCACCCCCCGTAGGGTGTCTACCATCACAAAGAACTCTTCGTGGTGGTGGTCGTAGAGTGTGTGCAAAAAAGCCTAACCAAGCAGCACAAATATATAACAGCAAATTGCATCAGGAGATCAAGTACCTCAAAAGTACTTTAGCACAATCCAGGGTCGTTTATTGCGACATATATAGGATGTTGCTTGGTATTATTGAAAATCCTTCTCAACACGGTACTAGATATCTATAATTATAATGGTGCTAGTCAATTGTTTTTAACTAATTAACTTTTATTAGTTGGTTTAATATGTTGATTCTCTTATACTTCAGGAATAGAAGTTGTGGATAGGGGTTGTTGTGGCATAGGGAACCTAGAGGTCGCTATTTTATGTAACAAATTGCTCCCTACTTGCCGTGATCGTTCAAAATATCTTTTCTGGGATAGCTATCACCCTACAAATAAAGGATACACCATCCTTGTAAATCAAATGATAGAAAATTACATTAGTGATTTCTTTTGATTTTATATAGAGGACAATAACGTTTTTATGCCCTTTAAATGTTGGTAGGCAAGCTTGTTTGTTGATGTTTGAAAAGTGTGTTGTTAAATCTTAACGTTGTATTTCATGTTACACGTTATGTAACGATTTAGTTATATTAATAAAATGTAGCCTCATTCTTTTTTTAATAATTTCGAATGATTAGTTTCGTATTATCGACTGATGACCATTGTTAAGTCATGCAAAAATGTTAATAACCTAGATGAATTTGGTAAGTAGAGTATCGTATACACATGAGCATATTTGGTTAGTATTACAAGTATTGTTCAGTTATAAAAGAAAAAACAAAAAAAATTAAAATTATAGGTCACATTTTAAGTTCACTATAAATTATCAATAGTGTAGGATCGGATTCTAGACAAGAAATTGATGATACCCAGCGAAACATAACTACAAAATTATTGTTAAGCTCTATTAAAAAAAGATGACAAGTTGTAGGGGTGTAAACGAGCCGAGCCGAGCCCAAGCCTGACTGGGCTTGAGCTTGGCTCGTTATGGTTTTATGAAGCTCGAGCTCGAGCTCGGCTCAGTTAGAGCCTACAATCTGGAGCTCGAGCTCGGCTCGCCAGCAAAATCAAAAGCTCGAGCTCGGCTCGGCTCGAGGTGATTTGAGAATAATCTCAAACGAGCTCAAAGCTCGGCTCGAGATCCCAAAAGCTCGGATCGCGAGTGTTATTAAATGGACTTATGAAATAAGGACTTGAGCTTTGGAGATGTGGGCTACAAATTATAAGAGATATATAAATAACTTATAATTATGTTTGGGATCGTTTATTCTCGCGAGCCCAATCGAGCTTCGTATCTAGGGCTCGAGCTCGGGCTCGATAACTAAACGAGCCATATTTCAGTGATTACGAGCGGCACCGTAGATGAGGGTCTGTTGGGAACTCTTGGGAGGAGGACGTCTGCCTCCTTCCAGGAGTCATCATTTTGTTGTCGGGAACGCTTTCCTTTGTTTTGGCATTTGGTGTTCCCGCGGATCATGTTGTAGTGGTGGTGCGGGGGGCGGTTGATGACGTTTGTTTCGAGGTTGCGGATTTGCTTCCGCCCGCCCTCTTCACGTTTGTCATCTTGATTGTTCCTGCATCCACCCCTGTGAACATTTTTTATCAAGTGGACCAGTTGGCCAGTCATGAGAGCGGCTTCTATCTCCAACTTCAGACTGTAACAGTTGTCTGTAAGGTGGCCATAGTCGTTGTGGTAATCACAAAACTTTGTGGTGTCCACATTTTTCCGCTTTCCAAGGGCTTTAGGCTCCTTGAAAGTGATTTGCTCGGTCTTGAGCTCTTGATATGGTGTCTTGGTGAGGGGGGTCCAATTAGTGTTTTTCTTGGAGTTCCCCCTCTGGTCCCGCGATTGTTTGTTGCTAATCGTTTAGCGGGCGTCGTTGGCTAACGAATGTGTGCCTTCATTCGCAGAACCAGAGACACACGACCAGACCGACTGTTTATTTTTGTTTTTGTTTTTGTTGTGGGTCTGCCGGAAGCCGCATTGTTGTTTGATGGAGTGCTTAGAGGATGCGAAGAGTTTTGAAGCTTTAATAACTTCATCCCAAGATTTTGAGATTCCATCCTTACCCGAGAGGGTCTTCATGAGCTCCTCACTGCGGACTCCTTGAATAAAGCCCACGCGTGTGAGTTCTTTGCCGCATCCGATCTGCAGCGCCTCCTTATTGTAGTGCACGATGTAGTCCTCGATAGACTTATTATCGTTGCGCTGGCATAACAAGACATGTG
Source organism: Ambrosia trifida (assembly GCA_028751855.1). Taxonomy (NCBI): domain Eukaryota; kingdom Viridiplantae; phylum Streptophyta; class Magnoliopsida; order Asterales; family Asteraceae; genus Ambrosia; species Ambrosia trifida. The sequence continues at coordinate 85,815,035 of CM054123.1, forward strand.
GACCAAGATGAGGCATATGCCAAAAAACATTGATCTGAGAACCTGGAAGACTTTTGGTAAAAATATCAGCCACCTAAAGTTTGGTTGGAATAAATTTGGTAGCTAATTTCCCTGCAACCACTAATTCACGCAAGAAGTGGTAACCAAGATCAATATGTTTAGCCCTATTTTTAAAGAGAGGATTTTGAGTGAGAAAAATAACACTTTGATTGTCACAAAGAATAGTCGGTCTGTCTGGCGGTAAAGCATGAAGTTCTTGAAGAAGATGTGTTAACCAAATAATTTCTGGAACAGTATTTGCCATAGCCATGTACTTAGATTCATAACTAGATTTGGAAACAGTTGGTTGCTTTTTAGAACTCCAAGAAATGAGATTGCCTCCCAATAATATAGAATATCCATAAGACTATCTCCAATGCTAAAGGCGCCCTTAGCTGCCTACTCAGCTGCCAAATCATATCATTATAAATCCTTAAAAACCTCAAATTTCACCTACAACCATACAAACATCCTTACAAATCCTTACTTTTTCCAAGTCATCATATATTTGTTCTTTAAATTTAATTACTTAAATTATTATTATTATTAATAATCAAAATATTGAAATAATTAACATTGTTAATGATGAAACTGATAGTATTACAAGTTACATAAAGAAAAGATGCTAATTAAAAAAAATACAACTATGTTAATTAAATTCCACTATAGTATTGGGATTTTTCTTTACCACCACATAACTATTGCAACTTGCAAATACAAAGAAATACAACCACAGATCTCTTATCTCTATTTATCTCTATCTATTAATCTTTTCTACTCTTACACTCTCTCAAATTACCCCATAGGCCATAATACAGTTCATCGGTTTGAATGAGATGGGGGGCCAATAGTTCCGTCAAGGTTGCAACCGATCATAATCTTTGTGTCGGTGTTTGAGGTCCATGAAGGTTTCCCCATTTTCAGGTAAGATAAAAGTCAAAAACTACTCTCCTTCAAACCTTGACAGAACTAATGGGCCCCTCTCAGCGCTTGGACCGAGGCATACTTGTGTCCTTCTGCACAGGCTCCCCATCTTCGGACAGCTTTAGGCGTTGATCTCCAATGCAAAGGATGAATCTAGCTCGGCTCCAGCATGTGGGCGCCGGTAGGAAAGGCGCGTTGGAGACGGTCTAACTAGAACGTTTATTTTCCAAGCAACGAGCCCAATCAGCATCAGAGTAATCCAATAATCATGTATGAGTGGGGTAACTATAATGTAACCAATCAGCAAGAGTCCCCTTGAGATAATGAAGAATACATTTAACCTCCTAAAAGTGAGCAATAGTTGGAGCATGAAGAAATTGTCTGACTTAATTCATAGCATATGCAATATCAGGTCTCGTGATCATTAAATATTGAAGAGCACTAACAATCGAACGGCAATGAGAAGTATCCTGAAACTATTCACCTGTAGAAACAAAAGAAACATTGGTACTTAAAGGCGTTGGTGTAGGTTTTGCATCCAACTTATTAGCATGAGTTAAAATATCCATCGTGTATTTTAACTGATTTAAGAAAAGTACATATTTTGTGTAGGTAACCTCTAGTCCCATAAAGTAGTTGAGTTTCCCAAAATCCTTAATAACAAATTCTTTGTTTAGATAGGATGAGATCATCAACATACACAAGAAGATACATGAATCATGTTTGAAGATGAACAAGGAAGGATCAGCACGACTACAGGAGAAACCATTATTGGTAAAAAAAATAAGCTAAGATGATGAAACTATTCCCTTGGAGCTTGCTTTAGATCATAGATAGCTTTATTCAACTTGCAAATATAAGCAGGATGATGAGGATCAATAAAGCCCAAAGGTTATTCCATAAAAAACATTCTCCATTAAATTCTCATGTAAGAATGCATTGTTTACATCCAGCTGATGGAGAGTCCATTTATTGATAATAACAAGAGCAAGGATGAACAGTGGCAGGTTTGACAACCAAACTGAAAGTATGGAAATAGTCAACTCCTAGAACCTGGTAAATCCCGCCCAACTAGCCTAGCCGTGTAGCGTTCAACAGACCCATTAGACAAACATTTAGTTCAGAAAATCCATTTGGATCCAACAACATTTGCATCAGGAGGACAAGGAAGACGAGTCCAAGTTTTGTTTTTTAGAAGCGCACGAAATTCATTCTCCATGGCTTGAATCCACTTCGGGTGCTTAGATGATTTTTTAAAAGTTTTAGGATCAGTCGAGGCAAACAGAGCATGATGAAGTGGTATGTTATTCGTTTGAGCTAAGTCAAAATGATACCTCAGTTTAAAAATTCCATATTTAGTGCGAGTCACCATAGGGTGAGAAGGAAGAGACAGAGCAGTGGGAATGGAGGATATGGGTATGGAAGTGGTTGGTGATTTGGGTGGGGTATAGTAGGGAGTTAACGAGTGAGTGGAAGTAGTGGACGGGCTTGAAGGATGTTGGCTGGGTGGGCTTGGAGGAGTGTGAAAGGACGAAGCAACAAGAGAGTTTGGATCATTGGATGAGGGTAGTGAAAGAGTTTCAGGGAATGGGTTGGTTGGTTAGGATGATGGTAAATGGGGCCAAGATGTGGTAGGAGAAGTTGATGTGTGTTAGGCTGGTGGGAAAGTATTAAAGGAGAAGTAGAGTCTATAGTAGGTGATAAGGATGGAGAATTTTCGTGAGATAGTGAAGTGGATGGCAATGTAGATGGGCTGGTGGAACTGTTAGGTGATGTATCAAGAAAAGTGGATACATCAAGCATTTTAATAGGAAAAATGGATGTGGTTTTATCAAATGGAAAATGTGTCTCATCGAATCTAGCATGATGAGTAACATATATACAAGATGTGTAAGAATCAAGACACCTATACCCTTTGTATTTGGTGCAATACCCATTAAAAATACATGGAATGCTTCGGGGAGATAATTTATGCGGTGAATAATCCCATAGATACATAAATACACGACAACGAAATGGTTGAAAAGAAGCATATTGAGGCTTTTTTTGATATAAAACTTCAAAAGGTGACATGTCATCTAACAAAGTAGATGGTAAACGATTTATGATAAAAACCGCTGAAGAAAAAGCATCAACCTTGTATTTAATAAACAAGTTGGCATGGAATAACATTGCCAGGCTGGTTTCGACAATGTTCCTGTGATTCCTCTCAACCCGACCATTTTGTTGCAGAGTATATGGACAAGACACACGATGAAATATTCCATTTTGTTCAAACAATTGTCGAACTCTATTATTAGTGAACTTTGTCCCCCATCACTTTGAATTTTTTTTTTTATTTTGGTGGCAAATTGTGTTTGAAAAAAAAAAGGAACAAATGTTGATAAAGCTTGAAAGAAATCAGACTTTGGGGTACAACCAAGTAAAGCGATAATACTCATCAATGAAAGCCACATAATATATATAAGAAATTGTCAACTGATTTAATTGGTGATGGCCCCTATAAGTCACAGTGTATAATTTCCAAGGGAGAAGAAGCTCATTTATTATTAGGAACAAAAGGTTGCCTTCTTGATTTGGCAAGTTCACATGACAAACAAATATCCGGTTTGGGTAAAACCGAAGTAAACAATAAAGAACCATATTCTTAAGTAAAGTAACAATGTTAAAATTAACAAGCCCAAGACGAGAATGCCATAGTTCAAAATAAGCTTTTGGACAAGAGGTCACAGACACCAAAGCTTGATGATAGTTGCGAAGAACGTAGAGGTCGTCTTCACGGCATCCCCAGGCTAGAGTTTCCTTGTTTCGACGGTCCTGAATATAGAATTGAGGATGAGAAAAAACTAGATCAAAAGGATTGTCCTCAGTTAACTTACCAATTGAAAGGAGATTTTTTGTGAGGTTTCGTATGATAGAAACATTATTAATGGCAAGATTGCTAAGTATTTTAATATGACCAACATGAGTTATTGGCAAAGATTGTCCATTACCAAAATAGAAATTTTGATGACCTTGAGTTGGTTTCAAATTCTGAAGTATATTGTTATTAAGAGGAAACATATGAGTAGAAGCACCTGTGTGAGATGTCCAATCAGGAACAGTGAAATTCATGTTGCAATGAGCCTGAAATGCCTGAGCCAACTACGCATCAGATGAAGTAGCCGATGCAGCAAATGAAGCGAGTTGATAACATTGAGATTTGTAATGTCCAATTTTACAACATAGTTGACATGTTGGGGAACGATTATCGCGAGACACATTCCTGTTGAACCCCCGAGTAGTATTTGCATGGGGCTATTGGGCCAAAAAGGCCTCGTTAGCCAAAAAGAAGATCCTAATTAATTACCCCTTTGGCTACTAGGGGAGTTTGGTCTTTGAGTATTGGCCGAGAAAGCCACAAAAGGTGTTGGATGGGCTTCATGAAGATGCTTCATAGATAACACATGACTCTCAGCATTCACCAAAAGGTCGACAAACGTAGGAGTGGGACGAGTAGTACGCATGTTAGTAGACAAACATTCAAAAGCAGGTCCCAAACCACATAAAAACCAATGAAGTTGATCCATGGAATCCACTGGGTGACCGGCGACACTTAGTTGGTCGCAAATGGCATTGAACTTACGATCGAAGTCGGCGACGGATTTGTCGCTTGTCTTGAGAGCATGGAGATGATCCCGTAAATTTTGAACACGTTCCACCGATGTGTTGCAATAATCAGCTTCAAGAGCAAGCCAGATATAACGAACGGTAGATAACTTGATTGTGACGGACAACGCTTCGGCAGTCAACGAAGCATAAAGAATAATGAATGTCTGTTGTTCGGCTTGAAGCCAATGTAAGTATTTTGGATTGGTGACTTCTTTGTCATTGTTGGTGATAACAGGAGAGGGAATGGTTTGAGTGCCATCAATATGAGGCAATAATTGTTGGTAGGCTAAAAGTTGGAGCATTTGTTTTCTCCAATAGATATAGTAGGTTGAATCAACCTTAATGTCTATTATAGGAGCCAAACATGTCATGGAGAGAGGGGTTGAAGATGATGAAGCAGCCATAATAGAAGCATGGATGAGTGCAACAACAAGATGAATAAGGAAGAACATAAAGAAAGATGAAGAAGGGGATGTTGAAAGGGAAAGGGAAAGGAGAAGAGGAAGGGGAATGGAAAATGGGAAACTCAACCACTTTGATATTTGGCTTATACCATGAATGTTTTCTTTATTGATGACGGATAAGAGTACAATCATGGACAATATAGATACACAAGTTACACATAAGTCCCTAAAGAATATAAAAACATACAACATATATTATCTCACACGTACTTTACCTTTTCAAGAAAATTATACATTATCTTTTCCTTAACCTACTAAACCCCCTGCTTGCATTTGACTTCAACTCAGAAATTGCAAACAAAAGCTACTTCTTACTATTCCATAACTCTTAGGCCAAAATCCACCAGTAAAATTCACTACCTTTGTCTTCTCCTCAGCTGCCTGATTTCTTTCTTCTTACTCACAGTTGCTACAACAATGCAACCCGATTGTTATGTTTTATTACTATATTACACCTACGAAAACAAAGACTCAACCACAAAATGTCTCCTGCTTGATTTTTTTGCACATGAACAACTACTGTTTGACTTCAACCAAACTACCGTGTTTTCGCTTTTTCTAGTGTGTTCTTGCTTTTCCAATTCTTTGATGTGGTGCTGATAAATCTATTTAGGTGTGTGGTTACTAGCTTCACCACCCTGCTTGCCTGCTTGCTTGATTTTTTTTCACTTATTAATGGTTGTGATTGAGAGAATTCACTACTTAGCTTCTTTTTCCTTTAATGAATTAATTCACATAGCTGCCTCCAATCTTTTTCTCCTTTATAATTGGTTACCATATTATGACCTTGCCTACTTATGCTTTCCTTCCCTTACCGACCAGGGGTATGTTTGGCAAAACTAGCCAGTGGCTGGTACCTGTAGCCTTTTAAATATATTTTGGTGTTTAGCAAAGTAGCTGGAGCTTTTAATAAAATGTATAAAATGATCAAAATAGGCATTAACTAAAAGCTTGTATGTATCATTTAAATTTTTTTATGATAGAGTGGGTGTTTATGTCATTTACTCATTAAAAGCTTGTAGCTAGTATGAGCTTTTTCTTAAACGCTAGTACTAGTAACTTTTCACTATAGAGTTTTTTCTCCCAACCTAAAAGCTTCAAGCTCCTTCAACCAAACAAGGTTTTTTATTAAATAGGAGTTTTTTCTTAAAAGTTTGAAGCTTGAAGCTCCTAAAATCTCCTTACCAAACATACCCTAGTTCAGCCTCTAACCCCTTTGTTCCTACTCCTCTTTATTCATAGCCTTGTAGCCAAGCATTGTTCCCTCTATCTGAAAACGATTCTAAAAAAGGCACACGCCAAGCTCTAATATCAATTGTTGAAAATTAGACCCAATAACATGAACGTGAAATTTAATTTCAACCAAGAATGACTCTTTCATGTATTACAATTCTTGACATAAGAGAAATTACCTTTCGACTCCTTAACCTTACCATGTTGTATAACAACCATCACATGCTCATTAACAGTGTTTTGAGAAATGAATTTCTTAAACTGTTGTGCATAACCATTCCACATAGTACATCTCAAAATTGTACCACTACATAAAAGCAATATAATTTTGGAGGTAAATATATATACAAAAATGTTAAACTAAATAATGATTTGGTTGATTTATTACATCGCTAAATGACGTACACAAAGAAATGAAACTAAGAACAATACTTTACAAACAAAAATAAGCAAAACGCTTACTCCAAGTCTTGAATATCAAAATTCATCCTTTTAGTTTCTTTTGGAGGTCGTCCAAACACATCCAGAGCTCCAAACCAAATGACATTACCAGCAACATCTATACAATGTGCCTATAATTAAAAATATGAAACCCAAAATCAAAATAAATTACATATTAAAGGTAAAGTAACAGACAAGCCAACAATCAAAAGTTCCTTTGCTTCGCCTTTAAAAATATCTTTAAAAGGCATGAAATCAAATCATTACTCAACACCTTCCAACCAACAATACGGCTAACAATGGTACAACGATAAAAGTTAATCTTATAATCATGTGCTACAACTTTGTATGGAGACCCCAAACTTAGATAGAATAACGAAATCATCTGTTATGTGCCTAATACTACTAGTGTTACCAAGTGGAAGTCTCATGCAATATACTGGGTCTTTGTCCATGCAACATGCTGGGTTTCTGTTCTTCTGCACGTTGCCTTTTTTTATTATCATATTATGTGTGTGTTATTATTAGTGGTTAAGTGGGATCATGTTCCTTTTATTAAGGAGTAGTGGGTTGTTAGTTATGCTCCAGCACTTTCTTTGTAGTCTATATAATAGGCATGTTATGTAGTGTTTTACTTATGAATGAAAAATGTTTTAGTCTAATTATCTCTCTATTTTCTAATCTAGTTTCCATCTATTTTCTTTGGCCAACAATTAATTTGTTGGAACCACATCAGTGGTATCAGAGCGGTCTTGATCCCCTCTATGGACGCTCGTGAATGGAATGCTACAATGGCTCGAATCGAGGCCACGCTTTTTGAGATGAGGGATCTTCTCAAAAGCGAGTCCCGAAGATGGGCAACCTATAGCACCATTCTCTCTACACCAACCGCTACCACCTCACCACAACCAACTTCCGCTCCCGCCATAACACCACCAACCGCCGCACCATCCACTGTTCCATCTACACCAACATCACCCGCTCCGTCACCCTCATCACCCACCCCGTCACCCGTTGTCACCACACTACCACAGCCGCTACTACCCGTTACTACACCCGCGCCAACACAAGTTCCTTCTTTTGTTCCGACATCGTCCCTAAAACAGGCACAGTCACTCTCGACAGCCCCGAAACCAACCAAATCATTGCCTAAACCTGCCCCATCACCCGAGCCCTTTGCACACTCCCCAGACCATGGCTTGAAACCGCGTATCAAACAAACCGATCTTGCAACTCGTGTATTCAGCCCTCCACCGGTCCAACACATCAGCCAAAACTCACAGGGTTGCAACGAAGCACCGATAGAAATTGTAACCGGGGAGCGCGAGTGGCGTCCACCATGGAGCTTGACGGAATGGACCCCGAAGGCTACTGTGCAAGTTGAGTGGCACCCGCCGTGGTTCATTGTGACATCCGTCACCTTCGACTTTCAATTAATTTACAAAAATAGTCCCCCAAATATTTTCAATTTTAGTCCTCAAACATTTCTTATAATTGTTGTCGTTTTTAAATTTAATAAATGTGCGAAACCCAAGTTATATTATTCGCATGTATTTTGGATCTCGATCTCGATTTAATCTAACACGTAAGTTGCGACGTGATTCGGAAAAAAATAAATAATATATATCGTAAAAATTCAAGTTTATAAAAGTTTTAAGTTTGATTAGTTAACTTGGTTAGTTGTTATAAAGGGAAAACTAACTAGGAAATTTAAAACTAACTAAGGTAAATGTGAGGGGCCATAATTGCCAAGTCTTGAAAGTCTTAAGAGAAAAAAAAAACTCCTCTGCTGCTGCTCGTGATTCAGGCCAAGAAGAGTTCCGGCGGCCGGATTTTGGGTTCCGGCGAGTTATGTTTTCAAGTATTAGGCGTTTATACTCGCTATTATTAATGGGGTTACGTTTCTTCCTTCAAATCCATTGAATTCCTTTCATTATTAAGTAAAAACAAGCGTTTTTAAGCGGGTTATAATTGGGTTTAAGGGGTAATCGACCGGAAAAAAAAAAAACGCTTCCTTGTCCGTTTTTTTACACGACCATTATATAAATAGACCCTACCTCATTGTTTCTGCACACTTTCACGTCCCAAACCACATAAAAATCGTCTAGAAACCTCTTCATTTTGCGTTTTTTGGCGAGAAAAGAAGCTTCAATTGCGGGCCTAAAAACGAGTTGTAAGTGTCAAATCTTGTTTGTTATATGTTAGTCGCACATGGTAGGGTAAAACCCCTCTATTACAGAGCCTTACTCGTGCCTTAATCGAAGTAATTGAGTTTTGGTTGGGGTTAGGGTTCTTGGGCTAGATAACTTGGGAAGAAGACACTTGTTATTAATAATATAAATAGAAATCAAATTCATATATATCAACAAAAGGCATAGATAGCCTAGTGGTTGGTGTGTTGGTTGGATTGGGTAAGGGGCCAGGTTCGAGTCCCTTAAAAACCGGTTTTGGACATGTTTTTTGTTTACAATTATTTTGTTTGTTTATTTTTTTTAATTACTTATATATTCATGTATAAAAATCTTATATTAATCATAGAAATTCCATTTTTGCTTCAAAAATTATGAAAATTTAGACATAACATCTTGACATCTAAAATAAGATTTCCACACTTTTATTTTCCGGAAAATGTCTCAATTTTATATTTTTATTAAATTTAATCGTTTTAATCATAATTAAATGATTAAAAATTCATTTTAAGAGATTTTAACCTCAAATTTTTTGGAGATTTATTTCTATGAATAATAAACTGTAAAAAAATATAATTTCTTATAAAATGATTATTTTTGTTATTTTTGCTAATTTTAATCATTAAAACATCATTTAAACTCATTAAATAGGTTCTAAATGCAAATAAATTGAAAGAAATTTTGGAAATATAATTTTCAGTATTTCACATCATAAAATAATTATTTTTCATAAAAATATCATTTTTGGATCATATCTCATATTATTTATTCTATTTATATTTAAATCAGATATAATAATAAATTGTTTAATTAAATATAAATCATTAACTTTATTTCAAGGTTATTTTTCTATAAAATGGGATTTATATCTATATGTGAAACACATAAGAGTTTTAGTCATTTATTAAATCGTAAATATATTTATTTCAAAAACTGTCGTTCAAATTATTACTAGAAATTTCATCTTCCCTAATACGAGTCTAGCAAGCCCTAAATGCCTTAAATGATTCGTCGTCTTAGATTTTTTCCTCATTTAGTATTTTTATATATAGGTTGAATTCTTCGGAATTCTTAAGCCTTTACGACGAACTTTCTCGGAATTTATATTTAGCGAACTGTGAGTATATCTTTCCCCTTTTTACTATTTACTCTTTTGGGGTGACTCATGTACAATTATTACTAAACTTATGTGTATTAATTATAAAGCAATGTGCTCATTGATATGTTTTGTGTGAATTGTATGAACGATTTGTCAAAGTCATTAACCTTTGGGCCGCACCTAACAATGAGTAGTACTACGAATTATATCCCTTGGTTACTTACGTGAACGAGTTAAGTCCTTGGTCATTGTTATGGTTTTCTTGAACGATGGGTGAACGATTATTGAACGATGGGAGGCTTGATTTTGACCCTTTTACATATTACAGTATCATAGCACATAAATTGCAAATTACTGGTTGAACGAAAATGGATATACTCACCAATGCATTATATGTGTTGACAAATTATTTTGTACATGTTTCAGGTGAAGTTTGATCTTGCATGCTTTTCACGCTTAGGCTGGACCGAGTGCTTAAATAAAAGTTGAACGTTTATTATTTATGTTTGAGATTTATATTAAGACTCTTTGTATTTCGTTTTGAACAATGGAAGTTATTTGCTATTAATATTTACAATTTAGTCCATGTGCTATTGAACAATCGTCACTACGTGACACCTCGATGTTTCCGCCATCGGTTGGGGTGTTACATTCATCAAGTCGTATCCAGACTTTCGCCTTGAGGACAAGGCGAGTTTGAGCGGGATGGAATGTTATGTGCCTAATACTACTAGTGTTACCAAGTGGAAGTCTCATGCAATATACTGGGTCTTTGTCCATGCAACATGTTGGGTTTCTGTTCTTCTGCACGTTGCCTTTTTTTATTATCATATTATGTGTGTGTTATTATTAGTGGTTAAGTGGGATCATGTTCCTTTTATTAAGGAGTATTGGGTTGTTAGTTATGCTCCTGCACTTTCTTTGTAGTCTATATAATAGGCATGTTATGTAGTGTTTTACTTATGAATGAAAAATGTTTTAGTCTAATTATCTCTCTATTTTCTAATCTGGTTTCCATCTATTTTCTTTGGCCAACAATTAGTTTGTTGGAACCACATCAGTGGAACCACATTCAGTTAAATGTAAGGTAGCGGGAAAGGAAGGAAAGGAGGTGTTCTATACATCTTTCGTCAAAAATCCGCATGAGACAAATAAAGAGGCTATTCGAGTGTTTCAGTGGCGTCCACCATGGCAGGCCGTTGTGACAGCCCCGAATACTTTTGAACGACTCGTATGGCGACCACCGTGGTGCACCGATAATGATCCAATTTCATCATCCTTGAGGACAAGGATTGTTTCAAGCGGCAGGAAATGATGTGTGCCACACACGTACTCTTGGTTCCCCTACCCACGTAGTCCACTCCATGCATGTCTTCTAATTTTAATTCCTTTATTTACTCCATGTTCGCAGTATGTTAATGTTAGTGGTTTAGTGGTAGGAGTCATATAATTTCAAGTTAGTTATGTAAGGCTATATAATGGCCACTAGGATTATTATGGAGGTATGAAGAAAATGAATTGAGTCTGTACTTCTCCCTAAAGTTCTAATCTAGCCTTCTTTCTATGTTTCTTTGAGTTTGATCCACTCTACGGATTATTTATCCAAGCGATACACATCATCATCCTCTTCAAGTTAATCATCTAAAACGTGCATCAAAAGACTCTTTATGAAGGCCTGAATCTTATCATCCTTAAAATAAACATAAACAAAGTATCAAGATCAACGACAACAACTTGAATAACATAAAGTAAACGAAAAACATAACACAAATAATATTTATATTTATATCATCAATGATAACATAAAATAACTGTAGAAAAAACATACATTACCTGCTCATCAATCAATATCATTTCCATCTTAAAACTTTCTTTCCACTTTCGTATGATACGGACATTCAGATACCAGATATCTTTGGATGGATTCAGATCACAAACAAAACTATAAATTTTGTTATCAACGTCCATTGAGATGATTTTAACTAAGAATTTGAAAGCTGATTTTATGAATTAATTTCGATGAGAAAATGGTTGTGTATAAGCAAAGCATCTTCGGTAATGATTATATACTTGCAAAAATCACACTTCCCTATGTTAATTTAAAACTTTCCTCTTAAAACTTCAAAGATATGGGCTTAATAAGTACTAAACAAATGTTCATAACATCTTCTTATAGCAAACAAATGCTTAAAATATGTCAATTATTGGTCTGGACAGATGTTCATTAATCGAGGCTAACAAACAGATGCTTTTAAGCTCAACAATGATAAATTCAAGTGGCCCACATATTTATCTGGATATTTTAAGCTGATTAATGAAATCATTTTTCGCATCACACAGGCACTGTTGGCCTATCTCTATACTTGACAACTCAGCTTTTTTATGTCACCCACGACTATCCTATTACAGTAAGTATAGATAGATTGTCTAAGCAACATCTTAGCATGCTTTCCTATTCAATTAGGCTATGGGGTGTGGTTTCCGTTTCCTCCCCCTCCCCTTTATCCACACCAGCGCCACGTTATTTCCCCCTTCTCCTCCTCTTTTGATGGACATTGTTCCCCCTTCTTCCGCCTCCCGCTTCCTATTTTTTGTTATTTTTTAAAAGGAAAAAGAGAAAAATAATAATAATAATATATTATACAATAAAGCAGCATCGGGGAGAACGGAACATCTTCATCGTTGGCACCGATATTAGATCGGGGGGAGTGCCATCTGGCACCCACCGATCCCCTCCCCTATGTCCACACCCCTTGATCTTATGCATCATGTAAGGTCCGTCCGGAATCCTATGTTTAATTTTTACCCCAATACCTAATAGGGTATTGAATTTAGTATTCAAGAAAAAGGGCATATCCAAAATCAACAAAACACAGAAAGTCAAATAGACAAAAGTCGGCTAATGAGGCTAGAGTTTAGTCGGCATAAAATTCAATGGGCCTACAAAATAGCTAATCAAATTATAATAGGTGTAAACTGTAAAGTTCCAACTCTATCTTAGCCAGCGGATAAAGACGTCAGCTTTATTTTAGCCAGTACAAAAACCGAGAGGCTAAATATTAGTCGCCAACTAAGACAATGTGTAATGGGCAATATGTGGGCATGAATGAGTTTGATAACGCCCTTAACACCGTCCCCTAGGCATTATAGGGGCATAAAGAAGGAGGGGCATTTTCACTATAACGCCCAAAAAGGAGAAAAAATAGGAAATTAGTTATTAAAAAAAATGTGTAATCATTACACATTCTTTGAAGGGGTATTATGATGATGATATGGTGAAAAATACCCCTTAAAAGGCATTAACCATTACTCGTGGTCTAAAGGAGCCTCGATATCTTAGCAAGCAAAAAAATTGGGAAACTTCATTTGTTGGCTAAGATTTAGCTCTCTCTATTGTTTTTGTGTCGGCTAAGATAAAATAGACATTTTACACGTCTAATTATTATATTTGTTGTTTTGTACGAACTCATTGTATTTTTTAAGGTTTTTAGTACCGACTAAAACTAAAACTCTTTATTTGACTTTACTTTTTAAATGCTCTAGGATTGGTTAGAGCATAGCTCTCCATTTCCTTTTCTTCTTATCATAAGTAATGTTCATGCTCTTTAGAATGCATTTTCCGCCACATCATTATTATAAGGTCCTTCAAAAAAAATGTGAAATGGTTAAAACCACCTAATGCTCATTTTATTTATTACTTTTCATAATTTTTATCTTATTTGGGCATTATACTAGAAATGACCCACCTTCTTAATGCATATATAATGCCCAAGGGGTGGTGTTGGGGGCATTATCATGCTTATTCATGTCTCTATAATGCCCATTACACATGGTGACTTATTCTCCATCAAAAGCTCATTTTGCCCATAAGTTACAAACTGTGACTTATTACTTATCCCTTCATTAATCCTTTTCAAAGGCCAAAATCTTCCACAAGCTCATTTTCCTAACAATTACCCAAACATTTTTTTTTTTTTTAACTTTTGACTTATTCAATAAGTTATAAGTCAAAAGTTAAGGAAAAAAATGGAGAGCCAAACATGCCCTTAGTTTTGAATATGACTATTATTCAAAATGATATAATTCAATGCTTAATTTGTTAATGATTAAGTCAACATATAATGTTCCCAAATATTTGAGACATAGTTAAAAAAAGGAAAAAAAAAAAGAAACATGTGATCAGGATATCGATACTAAAAGAACTAAAAATGATAATCCCAAATATTTGATGGTAATAGTTTCACCTCTAAAATCAAGTAAAAAACACTACTTTCAACTAGGGCTGTACAAAGGGTCGGAACTAACTCGACTCAACTCGAAGCCACCAAAACCATATACCTTTTTATTAATGATATTGATAATCATGAACCGAGCCTTAGAAGCCTATGTGGTTATGAATCATAAGGGTTTTGATGTGTCGAATAAAGGGTCTCATGAGTTGGAACCTTTTTTTATAAAATGAGTCCTTAAATGGCAAATGATACAAGGTCACATATACACACATATAAATACATCATGAAAAGAACAATGTTATTTTTTAATTATTATATTAATATACATAAAATCGAATAAATGAAAAGTTGTATAAAATATTCACATATGCAAATTAGATTCAGTTTCTATTAAATTGATTATATAAAGTGACACTGTCCGTCAATGGCTGGCAGCCCCTTCCTCTGGATGAACCATACAGCGCGCAGGAGATGGAGGAGTGGTGTGTATTGTCTTCTAGCTTGGAACAGACTAATATTGGGGTTGAACAAGATAAATGGATTTGGATGGTCAATGGAAAGATTGACTCATTTTCTGTTAAAGGTGTTAAAGATCTGTTACGTGATTCGAGAGGATATGAGGATTGTTACACCTTCAAGTGGGTTAGCTGGGTTCCGCTTAAATGTAATATCTTGGCGTGGCGAGCTGAAATGAACCGAATTCCGACGATTGAAGCTCTTGTCAAAAGAGGTTTGAATTTTGAAGACTTGAGCTGCAAGTTACGCGATGCGGATATGGACACGACGACCCATCTGTTTTGTGATTGTATTTTTGCAAATGGAGTGTGGTCTTTTGTGTTAAGTTGGTTGAAGATGGAGCCGTTCAATGCGCGTGGCTTTCGAGAAATTTTGGATATACACAACAAAGCGTCGTTTGGCAAGAAAGGTAAGAATCTAGTGCTCGGCATCATTTTGGTCACGGTTTGGTGCCTGTGGAAAGAAAGAAATGACAGGATTTTTAGAGACAAGCGAGCGAATCTTGGAGAAGTAGTGGCTAGTATTAAGTCCATCTCGTTTTTGTGGTTTAAAAATAGGGCTAGATATAAACACCTTAGATGGAAAGATTGGTTTGTGTTTCCTATGTACATTTTGTAATCGCTCGGTTTTTGGGGCAAGGTTCTCGTTTATGTCCTTGTCGCCTTTGTGAATGAAAGTTAATGTTCAAAAAAAAAAAAACTAGTTTCTATACAATAATTTCATAATTAGTAATATAAAATATTCACATATTCACATTGCATTATGATAATAAATTTTGATAAAAAAATATTAAAGCGCATCATGTAGTTCAATTTCATATGTCACACACACCGGATGAAGAGCACCAAGAAGTTGATTGTACATATCTATTGTACGATTCCTATACATTATAGGTATTTTTTTAAAACTTTTAGTTAAGCTACAAACGATTTTTGTGGTATCTATATTAGAACGTCAGGTCGGAACTGACCCAACCCAAAACCGATATTTCATATAAATCTTGAATCGGAAATCGACCCACATATACAAAAAGGTTCCGTCATACGGTTTGTCCAGTTGGGTCACGGTTCCCATGGGTTGGAACCGCAAAATGCTCAACCGAAATGTTAACACTCAGGACCTACAAATCTCTCAATCAACTAATATTTTTATTAACCTGTCATCAAAACATATACTTAAATCAATAGTAACATTTTGCAACTTAATTTATTTCAACAATAGAAGATCACTTTAGGCATAAATTAAGGAATCAGTTTTTAAAACCGACCATCATACAACTTTCATGAGATGAGTGTTTTACTAAATAAAAGAAACCAACTTTAAGTGCAAATACACAATAATATTATCATTCCCAAGCATCCTACTCACACTAATAATCATCATGGACTTCAATTTCATTTCTTCGAGAATTCCTGCAACTATCATGTTTTGTCTTTGTATTAATCTACTAGTTACTTCTAGTGTAGCAACCTTCAAGATGCCTGAAAATGTGACGATTCCAGCTGTGATAGCGTTTGGAGATTCGATCTTAGATCAAGGAAATAACAACTACATCCCAACGTTCATAAAGGCAAACTTCCCTCCATATGGAGCGAACTTTTTGGGTAGAAAAGCGACCGGAAGGTTCTCCAACGCCAAGACGCCTGTAGACTTGATCGGTATTTCTCCATAATGTTATTTGGCTAAGAAAGTTATATTTCATAGAGTAACATATAAGCATCCAGATTTTATTGCAAAAAACGAACATTTTAAAGGAGGACATCTTATTCTCATATGACATTAGTGTTGCCCAGGATTTAAATGATTAATCAGAATAATTTGGATGGAAACAAAATTAAAGTGTGCGATTGCACATAACATATTGTGCTTTGACTTTTACCTATTTCACTTTCCTAAAATACATTATAATTATAATAACATTAAGGGGTGTTTGTTTTTTTCCAAAATCCTCTTCATAGCCTCTTATATCTGCACGGTGTAGACCACACGCAGATGTTTGAGTGTGCAGCTTGTTTGGTTTTGAAAGACCTTTCCCTCAAAAACGTCTGCGAGTCCCTTTCTTGGTGCAGACCTTCTCCTTCTCATTCTCCTTCTCCTTCTCCTTCTCCTTCTTGACAGGTGTGTAGGATTGAAACCGCAACTTGAAGTTGCGAGTTTACACCAACTATGACAAAGTACAAAGTTTTCCCACTGTAGCAAAAACCCACTGTAGCACCCAACAAAAAGCATATTAAAGTAGCAAAAACTCAATGTAGCACATTAAGTCGTTGATCCTTCACCTTTGCTAGACATCTTTTTGATTACCCAACAAAAAGCAGATTAAATGTTGAAAATCTTTTGCAAAGTCATTGTTTATTATTACCTCGTGTCTTGATTTCTGTTGATGAAGGGTGATTCAATTGGGGAAGAGACAGATGTCTAGAGAGGTGACCGAACCGGTCACCCGAGATGTCGTGGTGGAAGGTAGTGGTTGATATAGGTTATCAGAATGGAGGATTAGAGATGGGTTGGTATTTGATGACAGTCACTGGAACCGAAGACTGGCCGATCATAGAGACAGACGGAGGAACAAGGTCACCGGTGCTAGAGTCAGTTTATCAGAACAGAAAGGGAGGAGGGTTAACCACCGGCGTTGGTCGTCGGAGCCGGTGACCCTCCGGTCATTCCATTCTTTCTTTCGATGCATACACAGTAAGTATGTGTGTACGTTGGGGCAGAATCCCGCAACTTGAAGTTGCGGGTTTATAGTACATGAATCCAAGTCAGCTCCTTTTGTCCAAGTCAGCTAAAACCATAACTTGAACTTGCGGTTTCACCATTTGCAAAAACACATTTCTAACACACACCATTTGCACAAAATTTCCCATTGTAGCACTAGAAAATTAAAAAAAATTATCTTCTTTCTTTCTTATTTTTCTTCATCAGAACTCTCCTCCCTCCTCCCCCTTCTTCTTCTTCTCCTCCTCCTCCTCCGCCTCCTCCCTCCCATCGTTCCTCCTCCCACACTTCCAGAGTGAATCTGATTGAATGGTTTTATGGTGGGTTAAGGTTATGGTGGTTTGTGGTGGGTTATGGTTATAGTACATGGGTTTTGATTGAGGAAATAATGAAATTTTTATCACCTACACTAAAAGCAAAATATGTGTCTTATAATGCGTTTCATATACCAATATGTCTAATGTTTGTTTTTCATCATACTTGAACTAGCTTTTTTAACAATACCTGCACTCTGCAAGATTTTAATTTTCAATCTTTTGGTTTTAGAGCACACCACTTAACTACCATAATATCTCCTTAGATACAACCCCCTAAACTATTAAACCCTGTAAATCCATGTCAACTTAATTGATCTGTTATTTTATTTCAGCTGAGAAACTAAATGTTAAGGAGTATGTGCCACCATACTTGGATCCATTCATAGCAGACAAAGATCTCATCACTGGTGTAAGCTTTGCCTCAGGAGCCACAGGACTTGATCCACTCACATCCACCATAAATGTATGCATGATAATGTATGCATTCTAACTATTATGTAAATAGATTGTAGTAGCTAGCAGCAATTAGTTAGTTGTATGAGGCGGTTAGTTTGTTAGATCTTACCACCTTTCTCTCTCATTCTAACTATTATGCTTCTGATCTATTTCATCTCCAGTATCTTCTGATTTCTCTTCAATAGCTTCTTATTCTTATTTTATAGTGTTTCGAGTACGTACTCCTCATACAAATTCATTTGTGCCTTATACATCTCCACGAGCCTTATTTAGTTATGGATCTGGGCCTACTGCTTCTGAATTTACTTTGGGATTGGGCTGGATCCCTGATCATCGACGATCGACTACTGAATATTGTTTTTTTTTCTTGTGGCCAACCTTGTCAGTTGGAGTTCCTAGAAACAACACACCATTGCATCGTCAAGTATCCAGGCCTAGTACCGAGCTCTTGCTCATAATGTTGTTGAGTTATGTTGGATTACTTACTTATTACGTGAGCTACACATTTCTTCATCTTGTTCACCCACTTTTTGGTGTAACAATATTGGGGCTTCTTATCTCGCTACCAATTCAGTGTTTTATCATCGCGCAAAACATCTTGAGATTGACTTAAATTTTATTTGGGATATGGTGTTAGCTCACACTTTGTGTGTTCGGGATGTTTCTACTACATTGTAGGTTGTAGATATTTTCACCAAAGGGTTGACTTCAGTTCATTTTGATACTCCACGGCCCTATCTTCACGTTGTTGCACCCCGTTCAGCTTGAGGGGACATATTATGTATATAGATTGTAGTAGCTAGCAGCAGTTAGTTAGTTCTGAGGCGGTCATTTTATTAGTTGTTACCGCCTCTCTCTCTCTCTCTCTCTCTCTCTCTCTCTCTCTCTCTCTCTCTCTCTCTCTCTCTCTCTCTCTCTCTCTCTCTCTCTCTCTCTCTCTCTCTCTCTCTCTCTGTGTGTGTCTATATACACACACACACAAAGGAAAGGATGCATTGTATTGGTCATGACAATGTTGCAGAAGTCGCTAGGCGCTTTTACTCCGTCGATTGGGGAGTTGCGAGTAGTCGGCCTAGGCGAGGAGTACCCAGGGAGGTTTTACTGATTTTCCATTGTCGTGCCTTCGGGCGGGTGGGGGTCAGGTTTTCCTTGAAACTGGTGGCTTAGTGGGTTCTGGCTACCCAACGCTACCTGTGGGCGGGCACCTAAGACGTATCTTCACCCAGGAACGTATGGGGGTGCTTTTGTAATCAATTGGTGGGTACTCCAGGTAGTCAGGACATCGTTTGTCGACCATTCAAACAAAAGTAAGTAATAATGAATATTAATTATTTGGATTCATATGTTTGAAATTCATATAAAATCTGCAAATAAAATAAAATTTTCTAAGATGATCGAACTTTAATTAGGGAAATTGAATAAATAATTTGAGGTATTGCCCGAGTTTGACTGAGTCAAGCCCAAGTTTGACCAAGTTAAGCTAGAGTCTAAGTGATTCCTCCATAATTCCACCTAGTTAAAAATTTGACGAACTTGTCGATCACTCCAAATTCCGCTTATTCATGCCCAGGTTTGATTGATTCTGTCCAAATCTTGCCCGAGTTTGACTGATTTCGATTCCGGGTTATTGAGTTGGTGAAAATGGCCAAGGTGGAGACCCGATTCCCTATTCCAAGCCGATTTCATGGCCGAGTTTTACAACCTTGGGTCATGATATTACGTACATTCTATTCACTTTATGAGATGATATTCTTTACCTTGCTCACACAAAAATTTACTGGTACATTGCATACTAACATATATATATTTTGCTGACCATATAAACTAGATGGCCATACCAATGGTGGATCAACTCGAAATGTTCAGAAATTACATTAGGAAACTTGAGATATTGGTAGGCAAAGCAGAAGCCAATAATATTGTAAATAACAGCTTGTTTTTAGTAGCAACTGGAAGTGATGATTTCGTCGATGATTACTTTACCTACCCGATGAGGAAAATTCAATATGATTTATCATCCTATACTAATTTTCTCATAGCAGAAGCTTCCACTTTTATACAGGTGAACTTATACTCCTTTGTTTGTGTGTAAAAGAATGGAAGGTTAACTAAATTACAAACCAATGATTAACTAAAACATAGGATTAACTTAAACGTATTCTGTTTAACTAGTAATGTTCACTTAAAAGTTAAAACACAACATTACAAGTAATGATTAATAATGAACTAATGAGCATGTTCGATATTTTGTAAACACAACTTTGTATGGGTTGAGGATGTGGGTGAGGAAGAGATGATAACATGGATCCATGGTTAAGGAACATGTGATTTAGGATTTTGGCCGTTGGCATAAACTAGGAAGATAGTGTTAGACATAATATTATTGGTTAGGTAATTATATTTACCATATATGAGTGGCTCATGTTGTTCATGGTATATTTAGTGTAAAATATAAGGGGTAACATTAGCTATAAAAAAATATTTTTCTTCTATTGTATTACTATAGTCGTTGCTCATGTTATTATATATGAATGAGTGGCTCATTTTGCTTATGGTATATTTAGTGTAAAATATAGTGGAGTAACAATAGCCATTAAAAAAATCATTTTTCTTCTGTTGTAACACTATATATCGTTGCTCATGTTAGCATACACGAGTGGCTCTTGTTGCTCATGGTATATTTAGTGTAAAATATAGTGAAGTAACATTAGCCATTAATAAAATTATTTTTCTTATGTTTTATCACTATAGCCAAATTGCCATGCCTCTTGCTCTTCCAATGTGTTTGGGTCAACCCGTAAATATTCAGGTCGTGTTCGGGTTCAGATGTAGGACATGATTTTCGAGTTCATGTATAATTTTTGGGCGAACCCGCCAGCCCGCTGACCCGAACTATTTAGCACCCCTACTTACTACACCCCCTATTTTAACCAACACATACAATTGTTATTGGGCCATAGCCGGAACCGGACGTACAGCTATATATTGGGCAGCCCAATATATAGCCCAAATAAACATACAGACATATTTAATCCACCGACTTGATTTGTGTATTACTAAATTTCCAACATAAACATATTAAACATATTGATGTTTTGTAAAATTACATGATGAAAAATACTAAACCATGTATTCTTTTTGTGTTTGGCTTGTTGTTTTAAAGGAACTTCACAGACTTGGAGCACGAAGAGTATTTGTTATGAGTTTACCTCCAGTTGGGTGTGTGCCTACTTTAATAACTGTTAATGGAGGCAAAAATAGATCATGTTCAACAATGCATAACAATGCAGCTAAGTACTTCAACAAGAAACTATCTTCTGAGCTTCAATCTCTTAGATCCAGTAACCCTCCGGTAAATGTCGTCTTAGCTGACATTTACACCCCTTTACTTGACATAGTCAACAATCCGCAATCCTATGGTAATTCAACATTGTTTCTTTAAAAGAAAATAGTTTGTTTCAAATTGGATTTGTTATAAAAAGTTGGTTACCCACTAAAGTAACGACCTTGGCTCCTTGAATTTCGCAATCTACAACAAACCATTGGTTTCGTCTTTTTGCTATTGAAGCTGCTAGTAGAGGTAGCACTTTGGTTCTTAACTTCGTATATTGCCACAAGTCCACAACCATTGGTTGTTATTTTGGCGATTGAAGTCATTGGTTGAGAAAGCAACTTCACTTTTGCATAAACTATTGAAAGGTGAAGGCGCTATCTCAAAAAGTGACTTTGACAGCAAAAGACAAAACCACTTTGTTGATTGTGAAGCTCAAGGAACTAATGTTGCTATCTTATATAGTTACCATTTCATTTTTCAAACACTTTCAAAAGAGCACCCAACTTATCGACGTTTGAAACCATCCTATTTCTAAAAATAGTCCTTTATATGATTCTTTCTTCTGAAAGATTGGTTTTGTTCACTTATCTTCATGACACTAAGAGATGTTTGCGTATGTGTGTTTGTGTCAATGTGACCAATTTTAGGATTTGAGATTGTGGACAGAGGTTGTTGTGGCACAGGAAATGTAGAAGTGAGTTGGTTGTGTAATACATTCGACGAGATGTGCTCAAATATCTCTAACTATCTATTTTGGGATAGTCTCCATCCCACGGAGAAAGGTTACAGGATCATCGTTGATTACCTTCTCGAAAAGTATGCTGAGGATGTGTTCCGCCTTTGATGATCTCGCAATTCCATCACTCGGGTCGTACTCTTGGATAGTTGTTTTTGGATGGATACAAAACACTTTCATTCAATAAGAGCTTCATGTTCAGGACCTTTTATAAAGTTTGTAACATTTTTTTTATAAAGTTTGTAATCTTTTATTTTGGTGTAAACGTAAAGGCTTTTTCTTATCATGGTTATATGGATCGCTTTTTCTTTGTAGTGGTAATTTTGGTTGGAATCTTAATTCTCCAACCACATGTGTTTGAACAACCAAAATAACATAGGATAGAAGCACACAAAATAAATTTTAATAAATAACTGACCATGCATACCAAGATCCTTCCCAGGTATCAAACAAATAATCGAGTGCGGAAAACAAGATTGAATGTGAAGAGCAAAAGATTAAAACACAATGAAATCCCTTGTATTGTTGCTTCACCTTGCACACAATCTCAAGGATTGTCTGGTACAAGGTGGTGGCTCTAGTGTTACAAATGAAAGGTCTTTCTAATGTCTATGATGTATAACCCTAAAATGAACTAGAACAAAACATTATATAGGGTCCACTAAAGCCTTGGCCCACATGGCCTAACCCAAGCCCAATAACTAAACTAAGCCCAATAATAATAAACTAGCTTGATAAATACAAGCGTAAACCTACTCAATTACTCGGCCTTTCAATATCCCCCTAGGTTTACGCTTGTCTTTATCAAGCTAGTTTATTATTATTGGGCTTAGTTTAGTTATTGGGCTTGGGTTAGGCCATGTGGGCCAAGGCTTTAGTGGACCCTATATAATGTTTTGTTCTAGTTCATCTTAGGGTTAGTCATCATAGACATTAGAAAGACCTTTCAATTGTAACACTAGAGCCACCACCTTGTACCAGACAATCCTTGAGATTGTGTGCAAGGTGAAGCAACAATATAAGGCATTTCATTGTGTTTTAATCTTTTGTTCTTCACATTCAATCTTGTTTTCCGCACTCGATTGTTTATTTGATACCCGGGAAGGATCTTGGACTTACAGGACAATAAAATCGTTTGGAATATAATGTCTTGCTAACCGGAAGGGATACATGATTGTTCCTATATATAGCTACTGATTATAGTAGTTTAAAAGGCGGTTATAGGTGGGTAAAATCAATTAAGTTTGGAGGGAAAACCAACCAAACATAACTGGGACATAACTGTTGGATTGTGAACATAACCCATGATGCACGTGTTTATGTGACCGACTATATTAGGCTGCACTAATCAAAATCCAAAACATACAAATAAACATTAAACATACGGTCCTAGATTGTTGTATCCTGTAACAAATATTGTCTTAAATCATAAGCATAATAATAAAAGATAATAAAAACTAAATGATTGATTTATTTAACTTCAACACCCGTCCGTAAATCAAACATTTAGTTATGTTTGATTGGGAAGGGTCTTGTGAACTTCCTGCACTGCCTTTTCAGCAACCGAAAAATCATATTTAATTTTCTTAAATATCTCTTTTGCAACATTCCAATCGCCCCCTATGAAGAGAGCATAGTCCTGCTCCAATTTCGTTGCATTTCCATCTATTTCAGTCATCATACTGCTGCTATTAGGCCTCCCAATTCCTGTGTCTGGCATGTTGCTGTTGTCCACACCATGATTTTTCTCGGTTCTCCTCATAATGCTTTTAACTTTATATTTCCACTCCAAGACATCAAGATACATAGCATATATGATCTGAACATCAATTCCTTCACATTAATCGCTAAACCCACAGGTTGTATTGAGAGACTCGTTTAACTCCACCTTCCTTTTTCGCAATTGCATATAAATCATACAATTTGATATCTTTCCATTTTCGAAAATTGAAGGCATGGGTCTATGTGATAAGTGTTGATAATGGTTCAAGAACCAATCCACCATTTGTGAGAATGGTCCTTTCAACACAACACGATACATCCAATCCTTGTTAATTCTTTCTATGATACCAAGCACTAGCATACAATCGGACCACTTGTTAAATCTTATTCTATTTACTTCCTTCTTAATTTCCTCAAACTCGTCACATGTAGTCATTGAAAGTTATATTAACAAAGCGTTCAAATAATCTTCCTTGAATTCATTGTGAGAGTGATCATCTCCCAACACATCTAACGACTCCAACTCCTTTTCTTCTCGATTATCATATTCAACATTCACAAGTTTTGGATCGGTCTGAAACATGTTAGAAATATAAGTCTTGTTTCCTTCAATTCCTACCACATATCCTTGTAATCTTAATTGATTACTGATCTTCTTTAATAACCGAACGCAGCACACGCTTCTTGATTTCTCCTCCTCTCAACCGTGGCTCTGATACCAACTGATGGTCGCATACACTTCTGATTATGTTATACACACACAAACTGATATGAATTCTCGATTGAAATACACAAACACGCTATGAAACAACAGAGTTGATAATCTGTTTTTGTTTTCGGATATACACACACTCTCAAATAACGGACAATAAAATCATTTGGATTGTAATGTCTTGGTAACCGGAAATGATACATGATTGTTCCTATATATACCTACTGATTATGGCAATTTAAAAGGCGGTTATAGGCATGTAAAATCAGTCAACTTTGGAGGGAAAACCCTAAACATAACCGGGCATAACTATCCGATTGTGAACATAACCCATGATGCACGCGCCTTATGTGACTGACCATATTAGGCTGCACTAGTCAAAATCTAAAACAAACATACAAATAAACATTAAACATATGGTCCTTGATTGTTATATTCTATATCAACTATTGTCTTAAAAGATAAGCAAAATCTATCTATATAACAAATGAGTAGCCTTAGGTCGAATGGAGGCCTTAGAGAGGTCCTGTAGGATCCAACTACCTATATGGAGCTCCGAAAGTAGAGTATATAAACCATTTTATGTTTTTTTTCTTCATTCTCCACAACATAATTTTCCATTTCTACCAAACCTCTCTATCCTCCTACTTCATCTTTCATAGTTTCTTGATTCTCCATAAACGATTCAAGGTAATCATCGATCATACTCTTCTAATGTTGATTCCTATTTATATTTTCGCTTCATTATTTATTCTTAAGTTAGGATTTTTAAATGATTTACGATTCATTCTCCACAACATAAAACAATCGTTTTATTATTTTTTTAAACGATTTACGATTCTAAATCATTCTTGGTTACGATGTTTTAAACGACTTTTTTTAAACGATTTAGGATTCTAAATCATTCTTGGTTACGATGTTTTAAAGGACTCTTTTTAGATGATTTATCACCTAAGTTACGATTTTTTAACCAATTATGAAAGATGAAGTATTCTGATCTATTCATTTCAATGATAAAATATCGATTTTGTTAAGAAAATAATATAATCATTACTATTATTTGCTGATTGAATAGCAATGTTAAGAAATATTGAAGCGAAAATAATATAATCATTCATTCGTGTGTTTCAAGAAGTTTATCATTCCGATCTATTCGGTTTTGATTATTCTTTTGAAATATCGATTTTTTTAGTTACTAATATTTTTAATCTTATTTATCAATATTAATAATACTGATATTTAATGTCATTAATTTGAATGATTGATTATGATTTTGTTGTTATTTATTTATATTTTTAATATTTAATGTCATTGATTTGAATGATTGATTATGATTTTGTTGTTATTTATTAATATTTTTAATCTTATTTATCGATATTACTAATACTAATATTACGAATTTAGTTTTAATGTTGTTGACTGACTTTCATTTTGATATTACGACTTTTCTTTTAATCAATTGTCAATTACACGATTAAAGTCATCATGATCTCAAATTCGTATGCTAATTTTTAGTTTCCTAATCTATCTCCCTGATAAAAGAGTAGTTTGGGCGCCACATGTCTCTTTACTAGGGCTTCCATATAGGTGCCATGTCACCTCCAACTAGGGTCCACATGTCTCTGCCGTTTCTAATATCTTCTACATCATTCTCTCAATCCTCTCTAGATCTGTGTAATTCCTCTCTACCACATCTTCAAGGTACAATCTGTCTCATATTTCAATCTCTTTTCTTTATCATTGTATTCAAAATCTAAGTCAAAAAGATGTCATTGTATTATTTATCCATTAACAGACGTTTGGATTAGTGACGATTGCTTTCTGGATTGAATGCAGAATTGACAGGTTATTAATTGCTTTCTGTGTTAAATCGATTTCGTGGCTAAACATGATATCGACTAGAAACTTGAGAGGTAAGTGTTGGATCGATTTTGCACATACGCTTTTTGTTTGATTTTGCAGTTTGGGTTCTAATTGTTATGTTATATTCATATTTTTATAATGAATCTTTTATTAATGTATCGATTTATCTTTAGTGGCATTTTTTGTGTGGTGGACATCAAAAAGGGTATTACCCTCATGTATAATTTTCTGCGTATTGGACTCGAGGTTTACGTTTTCTTCAGGAGAGTAAGGTAAGGTATATGCTAGACTAGCTGATTATTTTTCTATGTTGAACTTTTTAGACATTGTTCAAATTTTATTTTGCTGGTAGTTTTAATTATTATATGTAACTTGGTGCATTTTTTTTGGTTTGATACGATGTTATCCCATGGGGGGGGGGGGGGGGGGGGGGGTTGATATTGCCTTTTGAGACTTAGAAATACAATGATGGCTAACTATACATGACAAGATTATAGAAGAACTGTTTAATGTGATCCTAATTAATGGTGTTTTTTTCTTTATTGCAACACATTTCTGGTGTTTTTTTATTTAGTTTCTTTTCTTTTCCATGGGGTCTGTATCCATGCTAATAACATCTTGCTATTAGTTTTGTAGTTCTTAGCTTTGGAATGAATTTTTTCTTTCAAAAAGAAATTTTCAAGAAAGATGCCTATGCTTATACTCTGACCCATATCACCTATCTGATCGAGCATGTTTTACATTTTCACTTATTTGTTATGATATCTTTTGACCCTTATTTTCGTAAGGCACGGTTGGTCATTATTGCTCATGATGCGGACCTCATTAAGTTGGTTGTTTGGCTCCCTGTAGTGAGCAGAAAGATGGAAGTCCCTTATTGCGTGCATTGTGAATGCAAAATCTCAATTAGGCGGTGTAAGTTATCTAATTTGTTTGTTTATTTTTTGTATTATTTCATGAATTCACAGGGTTGAAGAAATATCTATCTCCCTAATAAAAGAGTAGCTCGGGCGTCACATGGCCCTTTACTAGGGATGCCACATAGGCTCCAACTAGGATTACACGCGTCCGTCTCACAAACAATAAAAAATACACGCCCCGACTCCAACCCGTTTAGAATTACCCGACACAAACAACCAAAACCCTACTTCTCTTTCTAATATATTTTCCAATCAGCCTCTTCTCCAAAGTTCAAACCGTTTAATTATCTGCATCTCCTTCTTCAAGGTGAATCCGACAATTAATTTTTTTTTTTTGGTTTGACGGTTATGGTTACAAATTCATTGACATACAATAATTGTATAGATTTTTGAAGATGGAAGACGACCCATTCAAGAAGTTGGAAGATTGACAGTTGTTAAACAAATACTAAAATGAAAACCAGACTGTGATGTTTAATTTAACATGTTTTATGTGATTTTGTAGGAAGAAAGTGCTTGGTTTGGATGTTTTTCTTGCGGATCACTACAAGGAAAAGAACATAGTACTTGAAGAGAATCTAAATCTGCCGAGACTAAAAAGACTTGACAACTCAGATGAAGAAGAAGACGGTCGTGTTCACTTAAGTTGTGAGCGATTTTGCCAAAGAGGGCATTCGTCAAAGTTTTCTGAGGCTTTGGGGCGGGTGTCCTTATTAGAAAAGCCACTCATATCAAAGCCTGGGAGAAAGTCATTTAACCTGAACATAGTCCGAGTCCATGTCTCAACCCCGTTGTTCCTTAAAATGTGATCTTGAAGTTTCCAAGATTGAGCTCTCGAAGCCACAAAAGCATAAGCTCCAACATCCTTTGCTGAGAGAAGCCCTAAACCTCCTAAGTGTATCGTCAAGGATGCTAAATGCCATTGTAAGTCTCCAAAGAACGGCCCTCCGCCCACCACTATGTGCTCAATGGCACCCCGGAGCCCCTTGTCAAAACATGAAAAGCAACTTGGCGACCCCCATACAAGACCTGAGCAAGATGAGTTCACTCTGGGGATCCTAAAGGCAGGGCAAGAGCTTCATAAGATCAACTGCGCGTAAGGCTCTCCGCCCTGCCAAATCCTGGATAAAGGAAAAATCCCGACTAACAGCCCATCCAAGGAGCTTCACCCTTTTTTCGGGTCTACCAATCTCTCTGGGGAAAAGGCCATCCCTAACTTTCACCCCATTACAAAACGGCCAAAAGACCTCAGTTTTCTTTATGTTAAGTTGAAGACCCAAAGATGGCCCCTCTAAACTAACAATGTCAAGAGCCTTAGCAACCTGAGTGGCATCACCAACAATCATCCTATTATCCAAGTACCACGCATGAAACGAGAGGTTACATTTTTCTTGTACCTAAAGAACCAGAGGGTGTAATGCAAGGGCGAACAGGAGGGCCCCAAAGGGTCTCCCTGTTGAACCCCAGTGGTAGCCCCTATATAGTCTTCACGAACGTACAACCTAGCTAGCTGGACATAAAGGAATTGGACCCAGAGATAAATAGACGGGCAATGCTCATTAACCTCCCATAGAAGAAAAGTGTGATCAATCAGGTTGAAGGCGTTAGAGAAATCCACTATGAGCATAGCCAAAGAACCGTACACATTATAAGAGTTAAGAAACATGTTCGCGCTGTGGAGCACCGCCTCAGCCCCATTAGGAGTCCTTACCCCAAATTGAAAGTCCCCCAAATATCGAGCCATTTCCTTCCCGGCCTTCTTAATGAACCTCCAAAGCAATGAACTCAGTGAGCAGCTTCGGGCACAACCCCCTAACCATGAATTGACTGCTTCAGAAATAGCTGAGAGCAGACCCACGGAAGTTACTGTGACACCCTAGGAAATCCCACATCGGCCGTGGCCAGGAGAGATCCTTGGTTCATAAGTAATATCTTGCCTCTTAAATCACCAACGCGTTTTGGGGCTTAATGTTAGTGGATGAGAGGAGAACTCCACAGTTAAGCGTGCTCAGGTGGGAGAAATTTCAGGATGGGTGACCTCCTGGGAAGTCTACACTTGGGCAACCAAAAACAAATCCGTGAGCTCTGGATGGGCAAAGCGGACAATATTGGTGATGAGAGGGGCGGGGTGTTACAGATGGTATCAGAGCCACTCCTGTGCCGTTCGGGATGGTGGGTGCACACCTCATCAGGGACGATGAGACACTAACAGGGGGTGAATGTGACACCCCAGGAACACACCTCATCAGGGACGATGAGACTCTAACAGGGGGTGAATGTGACACCCCAGGAAATCCCACATCGGCCGTGGCCAGGAGAGATCCTTGGTTCATAAGTAATATCTTGCCTCTTAAATCACCAACGCGTTTTGGGGCTTAATGTTAGTGGATGAGAGGAGAACTCCACAGTTAAGCGTGCTCAGGTGGGAGAAATTTCAGGATGGGTGACCTCCTGGGAAGTCTACACTTGGGCAACCAAAAACAAATCCGTGAGCTCTGGATGGGCAAAGCGGACAATATTGGTGATGAGAGGGGCGGGGTGTTACAGATGGTATCAGAGCTCTTTCTGCCCGAAACTAAATTTTCTCGTTCTTTCTGCCAGAATCATGTCTGGAGTGCGTGGAGGACGTGGAGGTGGTCGCATTGGTGGACGTGGTGGTGGTCGCGGTGGTGCTGGTGGTCGTGGTGGAGGTATTAACCTATCACAGGCTGATCTGAACAACTTGCTCCAAGCTGCCTTTCAGTTAGGGCACAACGGTGGTGGTAAGTTGATTTATCCGTTTTCTTTGCCTCATTGGTGAACCTTGTTTACGTTATTCGTGGTTTCTCATACGTTTCATTTCAGGTGGTCCTGTTGACCCACCCCCACCCATGTGCACCTACAAGATGTTCCGGGACTGCAAGCCCCAGGAATTCTCTGGCACTGAGGGTGCGGTTAGTTTGCTTAGGTGGTTGGAGAAAGTGGAGTCGGTATTTCTGATGTGTAACTGTCTCCCAGAAGATCGGGTAAAGTATTCTGCTGCGTTGTTTCAGGACGTGGCATTGACGTGGTGGAATGGCATCACCCAGAACATGGGTATTGGGGAGGCATATGCTATGCCATGGGAGAACTTTGTGCAGTTGCTGAAGCGGGAGTATTGCCCGAGGGAAGAGGTACAGAAGCTGGAGCATGAGGTGTGGAACCTCAAGATGACTGGGTCGGAAATCGAGAAGTATACTGTGAGACGGAATGAGTTGGCAGTGCTGTGTCCCGATCTGCACGTGCCAGAGTATCGTAGGATTGAACACTATGTCTCAGGGTTAGTACCGGAAATTGCAGGGTTAGTGGCTGCTGGGAATCATCCTACTTATGCGGAGGTAGTTCGATCGGCCCATAGGATGACCAACTTAAAAGTGAATGAGGGGATTTTGCCTGCGAAGGGTTCAACAGTTAAGGCCCCAGAGAACAACAAGCGCAAGTGGGAAAATGACGGGAAAGGATCTGGGTCTGCACATCAGGGTAAAAGGTTTGATAATGGGGGTTCATCTTCTTCGGGTAACAAGCAGGGTGGTTATGCGGGAAAACTGCCCAAATGCAACAAGTGTGGACGCCATCACCAAGGGAACTGCGACAGTAACCGTTGTCACCGCTGCCAGCGAACAGGCCACTATGCTAAGGATTGTCGGGCTACACTTCCATCGACTCAGGCTCCGACTAACAGTTCAGCTCCGACTACTCAGGGGACTACAGGGAAACAAGGATGCTACAACTGTGGTGACACTGGGCATTACAAGAAGGATTGCCCAAAACTGAAGCAGGGTGGAAACAACGGGAATGGTAACAACGGGGGCGGCGGCAGAAATGCACGTGCCTTCGTCATTGGAGCTGCTGAGGCTAGGCAGGACCCTGACACAGTCACCGGTACGTTTCTTCTCAATAATCGTTCTGTTAGCGTGTTATTTGATTCTGGTGCCGACAAGAGTTTTGTATCCATGGATGTTAGTCGACTGCTAGATGTAGTACCCGTACCATTAGAAACCAAGTATATTATTGAGTTAGCTGACGGTAAAACGATTGAAGCTACTAGTGTTCTTCGGGAGTGTCAATTAGAGTTGTCGGGTTTATCGTTCCCCATCGACCTTATGCCGGTACCTTTGGGTAGTTTTGACGTTGTGGTAGGAATGGATTGGTTATCTTTGTATCGCGCGGAGATTGTCTGTTACGATAAGGTTATTCGGATTCCTCTCCCTGATGGAGAATTTCTTTCTGTGTACGGTATCAAGGGTGGTGTTCCGCTAAACATCATCTCTAGTATGAAAGCCCTCAAGTGTCTTCGAAAGGGTTATCCAGCTGTTTTGGCGCTTTTATCTGTTTCCTCTGTTGAGGAGAAGAAGATTGACGACATTCCGGTGGTACGCGAGTTTCCTGATGTTTTTCCCAATGATTTATCTGGTCTCCCTCCTCATCGTCAAGTCGAGTTCGGTATTGATCTTGTACCAGGGGCTGCTCCTATTGCTCGGGCCCCCTACCGTCTTGCACCTCCCGAGATGCAGGAATTGTCTAGTCAGTTACAGGAACTCTTGGACAAGGGTTTCATCCGGCCAAGTTCTTCCCCTTGGGGAGCCCCGATTTTATTTGTTAAGAAGAAGGATGGGAGTTTCCGATTGTGCGTAGACTACAGAGAACTGAACAAATTGACCATCAAGAACCGTTATCCTCTTCCACGTATTGATGATCTATTCGACCAGCTTCAGGGTTCTAGTTATTATTCCAAGATCGATTTGAGGTCCGGTTATCACCAGCTGCGCGTCAGGGAGGCTGACGTTGCGAAGACTGCTTTTTGAACACGTTATGGCCATTTCGAATTCTTGGTCATGCCTTTCGGTCTCACGAACGCACCAGCGGTTTTCATGGACTTGATGAACCGCGTCTGTAAACCATATCTGGACAAGTTCGTCATTGTGTTTATTGATGACATTCTGATCTACTCCAAGAACGAGACCGAACACGGGGAACATCTGCGGTTAGTTTTGGAACTTTTGCGACGGGAGCAACTTTACGCCAAGTTCTCAAAGTGTGACTTTTGGTTACGCGAAGTTCAATTCCTAGGACATGTGGTTAATGAACTAGGGATTCATGTCGATCCAGCAAAAATCGAAGCGATCAAGGACTGGGGAGCACCAAAGACGCCAACTGAGGTGCGACAATTCCTAGGCCTTGCGGGCTACTATCGTCGTTTCATTCAGGGGTTCTCGAAGATTGCTCAACCCCTCACCACTCTCACTCAGAAGGATAGGAAGTTCGACTGGGGTGAATCACAAGAGTCCGCGTTTGAAGAACTGAAGTCTAAACTGTGTTCTGCTCCTATTTTGTCTTTACCTGAGGGTCCTGATGATTTTGTTGTTTACTGTGATGCTTCCATTCATGGACTCGGTTGCGTGTTGATGCAACGCGAGAAAGTGATTGCGTATGCTTCTCGTCAACTCAAAGTGCACGAGAAAAACTACACAACTCATGACTTGGAGTTGGGTGCTGTGGTATTCGCGTTGAAAATTTGGAGACATTACTTGTACGGTACCAAATGCACCATCTACACCGATCACAAGAGTCTCCAACACATTTTCGACCAACAACACTTGAACATACGGCAACGCCGTTGGATCGAACTTTTGAACGACTATGATTGTGCTATTAAGTACCATCCTGGCAAGGCGAATGTTGTAGCAGACGCCTTGAGCAGGAAGGAATCTACTAAACCTCATCGCGTTCGGGCGTTGCAGCTCACTATTCATTCATCGTTACCTGATCAACTCCGTTCTGCCCAATTAGAAGCTTTGAAGGAGGAAAACCTTAAAGCTGAAACTATGCACGGTGCCGACAAGCACCTAGAGCGAAGGTCTGATGGCCTGCACTATTTCGCAGAACGTATATGGGTTCCTTTGTTCGGGGGACTACGGGAGCTTGTCCTTGATGAGGCTCATAAGTCCCGGTATTCTATTCATCCTGGTTCGGATAAGATGTACCAAGATCTGAAGGTGCTTTATTGGTGGCCAAACATGAGGTCAGACATAGCCTCATACGTGAGCAAATGCTTGACCTGTGCTAAGGTCAAGGTAGAATACCAGAAACCGTCGGGTCTCTTGCAACAACCTGAAATTCCGGAATGGAAATGGGAACGGATTACTATGGATTTTGTCACACAACTTCCTAAATCACCAAGCGGGAACGACAAGATATGGGTGATTGTCGATCGGTTGACGAAATCAGCTCATTTTCTTGCTATTAAGGAGACCGACACCATGGATCGTTTGGCTCGTCTTTACTTGAAAGAAGTTGTTTCTAAGCACGGGGTACCAGTTTCTATTATTTCGGATCGTGACTCCCATTTTACTTCTCACTTCTGGAAGTCTTTGCACAAGGCTTTGGGTACCCAACTAGACATGAGTACGGCTTACCATCCACAGACTGACGGTCAGAGTGAGCGTACGATTCAAACTTTAGAAGACATGCTGCGGGCGTGTGTGATCGATTTTGGCAAGGGTTGGGAAGCTCATCTGCCGTTAGTAGAATTCTCGTATAATAACAGTTATCACACGAGCATAAAGGCTGCTCCGTTCGAAGCACTGTACGGACGGAAATGCCGTTCTCCTCTTTGTTGGGCTGAAGTGGGCGAGAGTCAACTCACTGGGCCTGAACTAGTGTACGAAACTTCGGAAAAGATCGTACAGATTCGTAATCGGTTGGCGGCGGCACGGGACCGGCAAAAGAGTTATGCTGATCAGCGTCGCAAACCACTGGAGTTCCAAGTCAATGACAAGGTACTTCTAAAAGTCTCACCGTGGAAGGGCGTCATACGCTTTGGGAAGCGTGGCAAACTCAATCCGCGATATGTCGGCCCATTTACGATCCTGGAACGGATTGGGCCGGTGGCATATCGACTTGATCTACCGACGGAACTCGGTAACGTACATAACGTCTTTCACGTGTCAAACTTGAAGAAGTGTCTGGCTGACGAGTCTCTCATCGTTCCACTAGAAGAGATCAAGGTTGATGATCGTCTTCGGATTGTGGAAGAACCTGTGGAGATCCTTGATTACAAGATTCGTAGCCTACGTCACAGCAAGATTCGTATCGTTAAGGTTCGGTGGAACTCGGACCGGGGACCGGAATATACATGGGAACGGGAGGATCAGATGAAGGCTAAGTATCCTCATCTTTTTCCTAAGGAAGCATTCGAGTCGAGACATGTCTCTTCGGCAGCTGAATGAATCTCGGGTCGAGATTCCTTTTAACGTGGGGATGATGTGACAACTCGGGTAAATCTCTCTCTTGGTATCTATCTTTTTGTTTTGCTTCCTTCGTTATTTCTTTTGTTCTTTTGGTACTTGTGCAATTTTCGGGACGAAAATTCTTTTAACGTGGGGATGATGTGACACCCTGCAAATTCTGGTTAACAACGTTGTCTAGATGAAAGTCTACCTTAGCGAGTCACGCGTATATCGTACTTAACTGGGTTAGTTAAGTCGGGTTATGGTTCGGGAACTATTGGTTAGTCTAGAAGATCATTGGATGTTGGTCTAGAGGTTCGTTAGATGTCAGTCCTTAACCAAGTGTACAAACGATGACGATTTGTAGGATCGTCAGGACATACGGAACGTACGAGTCTCGAGTCCCGGGAATTGGTGAACGAGTGTAAATATGTGTATTTACTTGTGTTATGTGTTTACAATCATTATGTGACTTGTCGGTACGTGAAAATGCATTAACATATGTTAAAACGGGGTTTAACGCGCAAAACACACAAAATGAACCCCTACAGGCGATTAGGAAGCCTAATCGCCCATAGGGGAGGCGAGTAGGCAACATCAGGGGCGATTGGTGGCTAATCGTGTGAAGGTATAGGCGATTAGGCCTAATCGCGTGAACCTTCATGCGATTAGCATTCCTAATCGCGTATAACTGCTGCACAATCGCATGGAACGGGCTGGACGACTAAAAACGACTATAAATACCATACTTAACCTCCTAAACTTCATTAGACAAACCCTAGTCGTCCCATAACCCGCCCAAACACATAAACAACCTCTGGAAGGCGATTTTTGATCAAAACACAAGGTTTCAAGCTTTAATCATCATTCTTTCATAATCCTAAGGTTTGATTCTCATCCATAACCCTTTGTAAACGTTTTTAATCAATCCCTAAGGGTCCAGACCTGTTGTTAAATGAAAAAGCTTTCTGAAAATCGTCAATAAGGGTTGTTAATCGGATTATAACTAATATGCATGCATTATGAGTGTGTATGATTAGAAAGTTAGGGTTTTTATGATTCATGATGATGATTTGATATGTTATTATGATAGATCAGTATTGATATTGATATTATGATGATAGGAATCTCAGTAATTGGATATTAGGGTTATGATTACGCGTGTTAGTATGATGTTGCATGCTATGTGAATTGGTGTTTGGATTACTTGGTTGCATGCAGGACTGATTATACGAGGTTAAACGAAGGATTTTGGGTTAAACATGTTTAGGATAGTTATTGGGATGATATTGGGTAGTTACACACGTTCTGGATCTGATTTGGAGCGTTAAACGCGCGAAAAACCGGAACAGCAAGGCTACAGGCGAGTAGCCTTGCTAATCGCCTGTGTTAGGGGCGAGTAGCCCCACTCGCATGACAACAGGGGCGATTAGCCCCAGTCGCGTGACATTAGGGGCGATTAGCCCTGATCGTGTGATCTTTCATGCGATTAGTCTCCCTAATCGCGTGTACTGCTGCTGTAAGTGTATATTAGCATTTCCGAGACCTGATTTGACATGTAGTAACATGCTAGGAACCCCGTAACATGTCTAATAACTTGGTAACATATATTTGGATGTATTCCGGTGATACGTGAACTATGTGCTATAACTTGTTGTGCGTTAACGTATGTTAAGTGTACTTGCGTTATTGTATGTTTTGGAGCGTAAACATAACACGGGGAGTCTCGGGTCACCAATGGGATGTCGAGTCTTGTACTTTGGGTCAGTTAAACAGTCACGGTGTTTTCAAACAAACTTGGTTATGGTCTGGACATCTAGGGACTAATTAACCTGCGGGTTATTAGTCTAAGTACTTGTAACTGTCGTATGTTAGGTCGCCGCTTACGGGACTAGCATAGCAGCTGGGTTTACTCGGGTTAAGGAGTAACGCAACTTAAGGTGAGTTTACGGCCCCTCTTTTAAACTGGTTTTATACTTTCGGGGGAGAAAACATGTGTTAAAACGATTATTTGGTAACTACTGTCATACTATGGGTTTCTATTGTGTACTACACGATCTTTGGAAGTCCCGGGGGGAACCATGAATGTGCGGGTTTGCACAACGGGGAAATGTGAATAGCGCTATTGGGAGTGACCAACCCCGCTCGTCGACTTGGAGGGTCGGCGGGTGCATATTGTCTCAAACAGGAACAACAGGAACTACATCGGGCATACTTTTGGTATTCGCGTTAGTAATGGTTTTCCAATCGTGGTAGTAACAAAAAGTACGCCTAGCTAGCGTATACTGGTTTTCGATTGTTATAGTATGGACAGGTGGACTTGGTACTTGGATACAAAACCTGTAAACTCACCAGCATTTTTGTGCTGACGTAAACTTTTACATGTTTTCTCAGGTCGCTAAGGTAGCACGAATGGAACTAGGGCGCACGCGTTTGCACGGCGTCTAGCTAGAGTTGCATGATTTACAAACATTGAACATTGGTTTATTATTGAATAATTGTTTTGAATAAGCTTCCGCTGTAAACGGGGATTTTAAACTATGTTTTGAAATTGCATTTATATTCATTTAGAATTGTATATTGTGATCGTTGGTTTGGATCCTGGTTTGTCATGCGCCCCGCGGTAAAACTCCGCAAGTGGATTTTGAGGGTGTGACAGTTACCGACCCCTCTCCACTAAGAGCATCCAATAAATGTTTGGCCCGTAACCCGTCCCTCCCACATGAAGTCCCTTTAGGGAAAGATCGGATACATCCAATCACACAGTTTCCATCAACAGAAAGGGCGTGTAGGGTGACATAACTAGGGGGCAAGGACGCAGGAGGCACCACTGGATGTTTTTCAATAAGGGCTTTCATGGTGGAGTCCCCAAAGGGAGCAACCCCACTAGAACACAACACCTTGACTGCAGCTGTGAAATGACCGTCCCTAACTTTTCGAAGGCATTGCTTGACATTTGAGCTCCTTTCAATATGATCTCCCTCTTCTCCCCCCCCCCCCCCCCCCCCCCCTTCTTGAAAAAAACACCACCCTCCATATTATCAAAAAGGGAAGGAACCGAGTCTGCAAACCTGGATCCGTCTTTCCACAACGCAAGTGCTTGCAAGATATTGGTACTCTGCAACGATTTCCTATTTCCGACATGCGCTCCTGCCTAGTGGACGGTTTGACCACTCGCAGGGTACACCGTGGCAGTAATAGAAGTTTTACACAATTTTCCCCCAAGCATGGTGAGGCGATTAACCTGCGCAAGGCCCCTATCAAGGCCTGAGTAAACGCCAACCGACAACTCGGGGGAACACTCTTAACAGTTTAAATGGGAAGAGAGAAAACCTTTTCAAGGAGCGATACATCCCCAACCACAACCCTAAAGGGACCCGGTTCGATGTCCACAACCACACGACGAGGTTTCTGAATCCCGACAATGAAATCTTCCACATCCCCTGTAACCACCGAGAAGGAAAGAACACCATCGGCATGGTTGCATCTTCTGCTAAGAGCATGCATCACCATGCACCTTCCACGTAACCATTTGTCTTCTGCCTTAAGAACTTCCCCAACAACCACAAAAGGTACAAGTCTTTGGAAATAGCCCCCTTCAAATCAAACCTCCAGTTTTCAGTCTTGAGGTGGGGTTTTGCATGTGTTCAAGTAGGCGGAAAAACCCCGTAGACCCATGTTTACCATCTTTACATTTATGGAAATGTCTAAAAGGGCATGTCCTTAAGCCATTAACAGGGTCCTGCTTGATACCTACTGACTTAACATTCCGGCCCTTCCTCGCGGGGGCTATGCGCCTATGCAAAGCTCGAAAGAAGAGAAAACACAAAATACTGGGCACCAAACTCTAGATGAGTTGGGAGGTACGAAACCAGTAAACAAAAACTCTTTACAAGGCGAGGAGGGTAGAAACCACAAGTTGCCCACCCTCTAAATCGTACCCCACAAGCTACTTAACCCATTATTATTATTGTTGTTGTTGGTGGTGGTGGTGTTGTTGCTGCTGCTGCTGCTGCTGCTGTCGCCGCCGCCGCCGCCACCGCCACCACCACTACCACCACTACTACCACACTTATGAAACAATTTGCCACACTTAGAGCATGTTTGGATAAACTTATTTGAGTCAAAAATGACTTTTGGTTAAAAGGACTCATTAACTTATATCTTTTTAAAAAGGAGTTTTTAGAAAAGTGTTTGGATTAGCTTATGTGATGGGGAAAAACAATATGTTGATAAGTTATTTTGTAAAAAAGTGTTTGGTTTAACTAAATAGTAAAATGACCAAAAAGGATATAAGGAGGGTAGTATAAGAATATAAGTAGGGCATGTAAGTAAATATCAATCAATAAGTTATAAGGAGGTTCAAAAGTCACACCTTCCTTACTTTTCCAAAACAACTTATCATAGGCAAACAAAAGGTTAAAACAAAAGGTCATTTTCCTTTTGCCAAACACTTTTCTTAACTTATTAACTTTTTGGAAATGTTATAGGTACATGTCCCAAAATGTAGTTTTTAACAAAATAAGGATTTTCAACTATTTCCCAATCCCATAGGAAATATTAGTAAATCCCTAACAAAAGTCCGTCTCGTCTTTATTTCGCCCGCCTTAGCCATTTCACGCCTTCACATTCTTAGTTACATGAAATATATGTTAGGGAAAACATCAATATATAAATATATTGGTGAGTTTCACAGGTTTTGACACACAAATAAATTTACATTCATTTGTAAATAAGTGTGCATAACGAAATAAGAAATGTGCTACATATAACATTAGGGTAGCTAGTCCTAATACCGATGGATTCCCCATGAGCCCATAACCAAAACCAGACTACTTTACATTGCCCCGCAAGTTGTTTACATGGTAACAACTAATTTAGAATATCGTCGCACCCTGTGTTCCTTCCGTGTTATTACGTGTTGATCGCTAATCAACCAGGGTGGGTCTCGTCAAGAACCAATAGTACTATTCCCATATTCTATGGCTACATCCCTTTGTATAAATGGTTACGGTTAACTGCGGAGACTTCACGTCCCATGTGACTTTACCGTTACCCATGTGCCCATCTTATGTACCATTTCATACTTTCACATGTTACCGCACATTTAATACTTTCTTACTTACATATCTTTCCCCCGAGTTTAAAAACATTTAAAACATAAAAGGGGCCGTGAAACTCACCTCAAACATGTCACGAAATCAGAAAATAGTCTTTGCCAAGTCCAATGTGAGACCACCTACACGTGTCCTAATTTAATAAGGCACTGGTCTCAGAGTGCGTGTCTTACTGCAAGTTGTCTTTCCCTAACTCCCGACACCACGTTTACATATTCGGTTTAATTATGAATATACCCTAGTCTTAGGTCCATTGGTGATGATTTATCCCGTTACAAGTTTCACTTAATCTTGTAATATAACCGTTGGTATTAATTACCAAGTTAGTTGGTTTCGTAATTGCGAACCCTGATCATTGCCCGTTTACTTACACGTCATGATCTTTAAACATATTTATCAATATGCATTTACTTGTATTAATATTTCGCTATATCTTCTGACTTCTCTCACTTTTATTATATATTTATTTCCCCATAAAAATAAATATACAAAGATCTTGTCGAACGAGATTTATTTTATGTTAGTATTTATTTTTCCCATAAGTATACATATACTTATAATAACATACTTAACTTATTTTATTTCTTTCAAATTCTCCCATTTTACTTCCAACACTTAGGAAAGTGTTTATGTATATTTTTCCCTCTTTATCATCCTTACATATATTTTGTTCACAAAATATATATACTTATTTTCTTATCTGGAATAATTAGTCCATAATCGCCGCAATAACGTATACTCGTACCTTTTAGGAAGTTATACATGTATACTTATCCGTCCGATTTACTTTTTGTCCGATTTACTTTTTATCCGATTTATACCTTGTTCGTTTTACACTTTGTTCATTTTACACTTT
Source organism: Ambrosia trifida (assembly GCA_028751855.1). Classification (NCBI taxonomy): domain Eukaryota; kingdom Viridiplantae; phylum Streptophyta; class Magnoliopsida; order Asterales; family Asteraceae; genus Ambrosia; species Ambrosia trifida. Next base: position 85,855,821 of record CM054123.1, read on the forward strand.
GTCCGATAATTCATCACATTAACTTTTGCCCGCTTTCTCGCTTTCTTAATTTATATATATATTTTGAAAATATATCAACTTGGACATTTTATTCCTAAAAATTCTTAAAACACTTGTACATCCCCATAAATGTAAAAGTGCATATTTTTATATAAAACATCCCAAGTCATTTAAGTTACCATTTTTAAGACAGAAGGAGGCCTTGTGGGAGTGATTTGGGAGGGAAGAGCGAGACATATCTATATCTATACTACATTATAAAGGAGGAGAGATTGCTAAAATAGTCACTTCATATCAATTTTAAGATGGCATACAAAAGGTCACAAGGTAAACAACTATCTTTTTTGCCAAATCCTTCCCTTTATGCCCCTATGTGCAACATTTGATTACAATTGTACAAATGACTAATGCAAGTCATCTCTATTATTATTTGCTTCACTTTTTGATTTTCTCATCTTTAATGAATTCAATTTGAGATTCAATGCCTCACATTTTCCTTTTCTTATCTTCAATGATGAATTAAAATCAACAACCCTCAATTTCAATCCTTAAAACCGCTCATAGCATTGCCTTATCACACCATTTTCTTTATTTCTCTTGGAAGCTGTCATCAAATGATATTGTTCAACAATTGTAGTCTTGCACTATCGATTATTATGTTGGTAAGCCAACACTTGTAATCTTGTATATTCTTTATGTATATTTATTTATTTTATTTAGTTATTTAGTTTTTAAGCTTTTTGTTAGTTTTTATATATGTTTTTTCATTATTTTGTCCGTGTTTTCTTTTACATTCTTTTTATTTCAATTTCTGTAAATTATGGTTTCATGTTTATCATTCAATTGAATTGTTTATTTTTTTAGGATCACATTTGTTTTGTTTTGGAGACATCACAACTCATCAACCCATTTCCATGTACATACATATTTTAGTTTATGTTATATTCTCTAAAGAACACTTATTTTCTTCTACGGTCATAATGTGATATTCGCTTCCAATTGTCATTTTCGTTTTACCCGCATGGTTTACAATAAGGAGAGGGAAGCAAATCCCAGCTTATTGACATTTGATAGTGATGTGTGTAAAAGATTTATATTGTAATCTATCTTGTCAAGGCACATAAGCACAATCATAAGAGCTAGAAACCGTGTCTTTCAGTTAACTACTCATATGGTGCGTTGAGCTGACCTTGAGCACCTAGGGATGGCAATGGGTCGGGTTTGGGACGGGTTTAGGTAATCCCAACCCCATACCCGGTTAGGTATGCTTGTCCCAAACCCAACCCAAAACCCGTCGGGTTTGTGTCGGGTAATTACCCATCGGGTATCGGGTATACCCGCGGGTTTCGGGTAAACCCATTAATTTTTAAAACTTATCCATTGAGTATATCCGACCAAAAACACGACGGATATATTAGGTAACTATTAACCAATTACATTTAACATTATTAAATATATATCCAAATGATTACAATGTATAAATATAAAATAATTAAATCATATAAAAACACTCAAAGATATAGATAACAAATAGTATATACTGTTTTTTTTATAATTTTTAGCACAAGATGACAATCTAGATGGACAATTAGATATATTATGCATACATATTTAAAAAGATATATTAGAAATTATACTGGGTGTCTAATCGGGTAAATGGGTATACGTTATCGGGTAATCAGGTCGGGTAAACGGGTATATCATCAAATCCCAAACCCGCGAAAAAAATAAAAACTAATCCCATACCCGGACTATACCCGATTACCCGACCTCAAACCCGTCCCAAATGTGTCGGGTTTCGGGTTTACCCATCGGGTTCGGGTTTGATTGCCATCCCAGAGCACCGCACCCCTGGCGCGCACCTTTAACAACTTAGATTATAATTGGTACTCACAGTCATGCATTCCTATGTCATAATTTGAGTATAAATTTGAAGTTTTGTTTGATTTCACTTGAAATTTTAAAAATAAATTACAAATTATTCTCAATTTACTTTGAATGATAACATTAGAGCTTTAATGGCAATTTTCATTTTCTATAGATCCTAACATTATTAGGGGATGATAAAACAATCCGAGCCCGATGGGAAGTTTGAAATATCACGTCTGTATATCGCATTGGCGTGTTCGATGCAAAGTTTGGTTAGGCAAATTGTGACTGTGTATCGCATAAGTGTGTTCGACAGGAAGTTTGGTTGGGCCAATTCATGGGAAAAATAATCTTTGTTATGTTAAGAAAAACATTACAAACAAAAAATAAGATTACAACTACGATTCACCTATGTAAATAAAAGAAGAAACATAAATGATCAAATAAGACATCTTACAATCAATTACATCGCAACTGTAAATACTCGAGGTTGTTTTTTTAAGTTTGTGTTCGAGAGTTCTGTGAAAAAATTACCCTCTTCTAATTTGGAACTAATGCTTTAATGATTTTGATACTTATTTGACATCTTTGTGTTTTTTAATTTACAAGTAAGTGTATTGGATCTTTATGACACTACCTCTCAAATTCTGGTGTTGCTTTAATTGATCAATGACTGTGTGTGTATATAAGCAAGATGAGGACTTGCTTATGAAGCATCAATAACTACGCTCCCCATATCATTTTCTAAGAACTTTATACAATAAGTCGACCAATACGAACCAAACTTTAAGGAATACATGTTTGTCTATAGGATTTACCCGCTGTAATGTGCGATGAGAAAACTGCTAGCGTATTATAAGTTATTTTGGATCCCGCCGCAACGCGCGAGTAAACCCACTAGTATAAGGGAAGGTGGAAAAAACCCCTCCCACATTAATCCCTTAGTCAAATTGTTGTTTCATCTGATATAAAACCTTTTTAAATTTATGTTTCTTTTGTTTAATTGGTTGTATTTAATTCATTCAAATGCTATATTAATTTCCTCTAGTTCCGTTTTATACTTCTTAATAATCCTATTGTTACTTTGATTAATAAATATAGTGTTATATAATTTCATTTCTTGCCAATAGCTCAGCTGGTTTGAGGTAGGGTGGGTTTTCCCTTTGAGGTTCCCATCCTGGGGGGAGGTCACAGGTTCGATCCATGCACACCACAAAAAAATTCCCCGTGACGGTTTGAGCTTAGGCAAGGAGGACACCGGTGCGTGGGTAGGGATTCGAACTTGAGACCAATAGGTTAGGGTTGTATAAGGATTTCCATTGATCTAAACCTTTCAAAAAAAAAATTCATTTCTTATTTGGTTTAAACCATTCATTTAAAGAGAAAATTGCTAAGAATAGTCTATGTGATTTGTTCAAATTTCACATATAGTTCATACATTTTCAAACTACCAGTCCTTGTCCTCATCTTTTGACATTGTTTAACTCGGATAGTTCTTAGAGTTGATGACCGTTAAGTTATTCGGTTAAGGGAGTGTGAATTGACTAAACTACCCTCATTATACAAAAAAAAATAGTTGAATATAGCTTTGCTGATCATAGTTAAAAAAAAAAAAAAAAAAAAAAAAAAAAAAAAAAAAAAAATCTAGTGGATGACCGTTAACTTAGCGGTAGGTTGTTTACCTTTTCTATGGTTGTTTTTATTTAAGTATTTGTAAGTGCAATGCAATTGGATGAGTTGGTCAGTTGTAATAGATTTAGATATAGTATATTGTGATTTAAATTGATTGTGATTATCTCTTACTATAATTAAGGGATAACATGGTATTATTTATAGTTGCCAAATCAATGAAAGCAATCATGGGTTTGAATTCTATCGTGGTATCAGAAGACCAGGAACAACCCTTATCCTTCTCCTTTCCTTTCCAAATTGGTTGCTGCCTCTTCTTTCTCGGCTGCCATAGTTTTTTTTTGTTTCATTCTTTGTTTCTCGATCACAATCACACACCACAAAAATCAATATTATTTTGCTCACCTTCTGTCATTCTTTTTATCCATCCATATATACTTTTTTTTCTTTCAAACCTTCTGTCTCTTTGCCCACTTTTGTCGGTTACCCTCAATCCCACACCACAAAATCAATATTATTCTTAATATTATCCTTAACTTACTACCCATAGCCGATTATTATTCTTAATATCATTTTTTGTCTCTTGACATTCACAATGACTGACAAAACCTATCCACATAATTGGTATTCACCTACCTCTCCTTGGCCCATTCCCTATACCCTGTAGCCTCCACAGTAGCCGTCTAGCCCATATCCTTACCCACAAGCCCACCAAGCCCACCAAGCCCAACACACACCTTCTTAGCCCACACCTCCTTCCCCTTACCCATCTTCCAACAGGCCCACATATAACAACACCCAATCCGGCTTACTTGGCCTAAAACCCCAACAGGCCCATACCGCCTATAGCCTACAACAACCGGACCCCATTCAGTACATGGACACAGGAGCTTCATCCACCATGACATACGAGAAAGGTGACTTTCATTCCTTTTCTAATTCTTGTTTGTCTCGTAATATTATTGTAGGTAAAGGCGAAACAATTTCCGTACTCGGACAAGGCACAAAATACCTACCCAAGCCTTTCCCACCCTTTATATTAAAAAATGTCCTTTATTCCCCTAGACTTGACAAAAATTTATTTTCTGTCTGTCATTCACTACGGACAATTCTGTTTCTATAGAATTTGACCTGTTTGGTTTTCTTGTAAAGGATTACAAGACCAAGGCACCACTCCTACGATGCAACAACAGTGGTGATCTCTATCCCTTGTTGTTTGGGTCATCCACCTCCTAACCAACCGCCCTTGTTGCTATCTCCTCACAACTCTGGCATCACCGTCTTGGCCACACAGGACGTGCATCTTTAAATAATTTAAAAACTTCCAATGTATTAAACTTTGATGTTTCTTCTAATAAAGTTTGTCAGTCTTGTATTTTTGGTAAAAGTATTCGTTTACCATTTTTTTCCTTCTAATAATATTACTTTACAGCCATTTCACATTATTCATAGTGACATGTGGACATCACCCATAGTTAGTTCTTCAGACCATAAATACTACGTTTTATTTCTTGATGATTACTCCAATTTTTTATGGACCTACCCCATTACACAAAAATCCCAAGTTTTCCCATCCTTTACCCATTTCGCATCCAACATTAAAATCCAGTTCGAGCATACCATTAAAACATTCCAATGTGATAATGGTGGCGAGTACGTAAACCACTCCTTTCAAAAAAAATTTCACCACAAACGGTATACTTTACCGCCTGTCCTGCCCCCACACATCATCCCAAAACGGTAAGGCTGAACGTAAAATTAGAACCATAAATAATATGGTCCGCACCCTAATGGCTCACACCTCACTACTTACCCACCTATGGCACTTTGCCCTCGAAACCGCCACCTATCTCCTAAACATCCTCCCTTCCAAAATCACCCACAACAAAACACCAACCGAACTACTATACATGTCCACACCCACTTATGAACATCTCCGTGTCTTTGGATGCCTTTGCTACCCACTTCACCCATCTACCACAATCCACAAGCTTGAGAACCGCTCCCACCCGTGCGTGTTTCTCGGTTACCCCCAACTCACTGTGGATACCGATGTCTCGACTTAACCACCAAACAATTCTTCATCTTGCGTCACGTCGCCTTTGACGAGACCACCTTCCCCTTCGCCCAAACTGTTGGACCCGCTCCGACCTATGAATTTTTAGGTGACCCGTTCCCTCACCATCTATGCCCCCACATTCAAACAACAACCCACCCCGGCCAAAATACGCATGCCTTGTCCCATATTCCTATTCCACGTACTACCCAGCCCACACAAAACTCCGGCCCACATCTCCACACTCATGGCCAAAACCCCACTATTCTAACCCCACCGCCCCAGCCCACTCCAACTCAACCCGACGCACCCTCTGACCTGAACACATCTCACAACCCACTACCCAACACAATGTACCGCCCGCACCCATACCTCCTCCACAGCCCATCCTGCAAGCCCATACCCGCACCATCCATACACGCTCAATGAGCGGCATCCACAAACCTAAACAACCATTCAACCTATCCACCACCACCACCCCCACCATCCTCCCTGTACCCAAGAACCCCACCGATGCCTTGGCTAGTCCGAAATGGTTTTCCGCCATGACTACCGACTACAATGCATTAATTAGAAACGGTACATGGGAGTTAGTCCCTCGTGCACCTAACATGAATATTACCCGTTTAATGTGGTTGTTTAAGCACAAATTCAGGTCAGACGGGACATTGGAATAATACCATGTTATCCCCTTAATTATGGCAAGGGATAATCACAATCAATTCAAATTACAATATAATATATATAAATCTATTAAGTTGTTCTCCAGTTTATTTGAATCTTCTTCATTTCCTTTCATAAAAAACCACATACATATTGTACGAGAGATTGTGTTGAGAGTGTTTGAGAGGCCTGAAACCAACACTCTTTTACTGATTAAATTGCCTTCAACACTCTTCTTGCTCTGATCATAGTTATAGAAATGAGAGCAGACCTGGCTTGATGTGACTGAAAATACCCTTTTTAGGTTTTTCTTGTTTGTCTAGGATGTAAAATACCTTCGTCTGTTGAAGATCAATAATGTAAGGTTTATGATGTTACGCTTGTTTTGTTATCCAAATGATAGTAATTTTAATAATATATCATCAAGCGCTTTTCTTTTCTTGAAGCCTCGAATAGCATCCAGCAAATACCATGTGTTTGATGTACTATGACATTGTATAACATCAATTATTCTTTTTTCGATGCATGTTCTTCAGAAACTTGATTTCCTAGAATGTTACTTCACAACCGTTATTAACTTGTTCTTATTATGACACTGTATATATTCTTCATATGTTTTTGCTGCGTTTCAGTTGCTTAGTCTCAGTTGTTGCTTACTAAGTTCCTGCAACCTCGTTGTACCTTGCGACTTGTACACTTAATTAATTATGACTTGCACAAATTTACAATGATCAAATTCTGAATGTAAAGCTACAGTAACTTGTAACTTGCCCAATGAAAGTTATACCTTACATCATACGATGTTATTTCAGCTCTTCAAAAGGTCAGTGAATTCTTTTGTATGCTAAATGTTGATTAGTTATTGTAATTTCTATATAAATCTGTAGTTTGATGAGTTTTAGGTGGTTACAGAATATGGCATATGCCCAGATTCTCCTGTATACTCCTCCTTTTAGTAGAGTTGAATATACAATCATGTAGAATTAGGGATGGCAATGGGTCGGGTTTGAGACGGGTTTAGGTAATCCAAACCCGGCCCATACCCGATTAGGTATGCTTGTCCAAAACCCGTCCCAAAACCCGTCGGGTATCGGGTATACCCACGGGTTTCGGGTAAACCCGTTAATTTTAAAAACTTATCCATTGGGTATATCTGACTAAAAACCTGTCGGCTATCTATTGCGTGACTACTAACCAATACATTTAGCATTATCAAATATGTATGTAATGATTATAATGTATAAATATAAAATAGTTAAATCATATAAAAACAGTAAAAGACATAGATAACACATATTATACACAAATAATTGGTGTTTTTTTAAGAAGATGACAATCTAGATGAACAATTAGATATATTATGAATACATATTTTAAAAGATATATAGGATATTACATCGGGTATCTAATCGAGTATACTTTATCGGGTAATCGGTCGGATAAATGGGTATATCATCAAATCCCAAACCCGTCCCAAACCCGTGAAAAAAATAAAAACTAATCTCATACGCAGACCCATACCCAATTACCCGACCCCAAACCTGTTCCAAATGTGTCGGGTTTACCCATCGGATTCGGGTTTGATTGTCATCCCTATGTAGAATGCCCTTTTGACTTATAATTGCCATTTTTCCTAATAAAACAACTAACACAAACCCCTTCATAACAGGGACGGTTTTGACAACTAACTAAGTTTTAATACAGATGGACTATTTTGCCCCTCACTTAACGAGGTTGAGTTAACCCCGTTAACTAATTGGACTGTTTTGGCCTATTTCGTAAAAAATCAGGAACTGTTCAAGCAATTTTTAAAGTTTTGGGCTAGACTGGCATATTGGCCCAAGCCACAAGGACGGTTTTTGTAATTAACTCTTAATTCTACAATTTGTAATATGGAGTAGTTTACATTAAAATAAAATAAAAACACTACTAAAAAAATTAAAGATTGTTTTGACATTAAAAAAAATATACTAATAAGCTAGTCATTGTGTCCGTTGTTTCAAATATATTTAACCAAGTTCGATCGAAGATTTTGATATGTGTACGTAATATGTAACGAGAACGCGTTTAAATCTTGTTGTTGTAGGCTAACCGGAACACTATTCTCCTCCACAACATTTTCGTCATACTCACAAATGGTCCCTTAGAGAGTTATAAATTTCTTTTGTATTTTTTATTCAACGTTTATATGGTCTTATTCAAACACATCTATTTTACAAAATATAATAAGCTCAATCCGTATACCACACGCGTAACCTAAGTTTATGTTCATTACAAATATTTTACTTGCTGCTCACAACAAATGGGCTCCTCACTCTATAATTATCATTGGACCATATAATGGCACCAAACACATCCTCATCAAACCCAACATGAGATTTAAAAATCACCTGATAACTCAACTGTTTCTTACTATCTATAAATTTCAACATATTGGGTACTAATCTCACCTCCAATCCAATTGGTGCTTCAACTGAAGCTCTATAAATAGTATCACCAATACCAACATTTGTAACTGTTCTATTTATTATTATCTCTGTCCCATTGAACTTTGAAATTGCTATTGATGGATAGTTCATGTTGGATATTGAGTTGTGAGTGTTGGGGTTTGTATGGCATGTGAAGTTGGTGGGAACTGTGGAGGAGATTTGTTTGATTGTAGAAATGTTGTATCCTATGTTACATAGAAAGTGTAGGTAGTCGGTTGGTTCGGTTTCATAGACCAGGCCTGGGTGTAATGGGTTTGGTGATACTTCTCCTGCGCCAAAGTCGTATGGTGTAGCGAGTGATCCGGTGTTTGTTGTTATTGGATTCTTCATGTTGTTTGTTTGACTCGCTGTGATTAAAAAGGAGTTACTATCATAAAGGACCTAACGTAATAAAGGACCTAACGTACTTTCTGTTTTTCATGAAAAAGTCACTCAACGTAATTTTTTACGTATAAACTTAAGAAAAAGTATCCCAACTCAAATTTAATTTGTTATATTACAGTCTCTACAAAGCGTCCAAAATGCGTGTACTTGTTATAAAAAAAAACTATAAAAAAATAAGATTATAAAATTTGTTTTAGAAAAAAGTTAGAATGTCACTTTCATCAAATTTTGTAGAAGTTAAAGCGGTAACGGATCATTAGTTTTTTTTTTGATCGGCGAATAACTGTGTGGCAACCACCCTTGCGGGGCGTCGTGCCCAAGAATCGACTACTCGACCTCCAGCAGCCCCCGCCTTCTCCCGATGCGCGGAAACCCGAGCCCCACCCGCCCGAAGGCACGACAGTGTTATAGAACTCGGTAAAACCTCGCCGCCCGTCAAATTCGAACCGGCGCCACCCGTATTCGATCTTCACCCGGATACCAAACCATAAATGTTGGAAGTGGGAATTGAACCCATGATCACCTAAGTGAACATAAGGCCTCTCCACCACTCCACCACTATGGATGGATAACGGATCATTAGTTTAATAGTTTTTTTACACGCGCATGCATTCTAGACAAGTGTAGGGACTTTAATATAACAAAATTTGGTTGAGTGACTTTTTGTATTTTTGGACATGTGTAGGTACTTTTATACCCCAAAATTATCTTGAGAGACTTTTTCATGAAAAATGAGAAATTATGTTGGTTTTTAATGAATATTATTCCATTGAAAAATGTCACAATGCAGGTTCTGTGAGTTTATTGAACTATGGACTATGGTGTATGAAATATACGTAAGTTTGAGAGGTTTTTTTTTTTTTTTTTTTTTTTTTTTTTTTGGGGGGGGGGGGGGGGGGGGGGGGGTTGTAACCTGTTGTCATTATGGCTGATCTGATAGCAGACGGGCTCCAGTTGGGATTTTGAGATTTGATCATGGCAGCGAGGCCAGAAACATGTGGGCAGGACATGGAAGTTCCTGAAATTATGTAGAAAAGCGGCGGATTCTTTCCCGCGAGTTTTACTACAGAATCGTTGTCTCGCCATGAAGCAAGAATCGCCACTCCTGGTGCTGCAACATCAGGCTGCAAGGTAAACCGATCATGAAAAAAAATAATATTTTGCTAGATTTTTGTATAAAGAACCATATTGTATAGGTTGGTAGCGGTCCTTGATATTTAAATGTTGAGAAACTTGCATGAACTTTTGCAGTACCACAAGATTCGCATTACCCCTACTACTAGTAATGATAATTAGTTACTAATATTGTGCATAACATAAAAAGGACTTGCCTTGAGTATGTCTTTTGTAGCAAATGAAGGGCCCCTAGCGGAGAAGTAGGGAACTACAGGGGCTGGCTTGTATTGTGTAACTGATACAGTTGATGAAATAGTTGCCATAGGATTCCTGCACATATTCCCTCTTAACTTGTTAGTTATGAATTGTACATAAGAAAACAAACCGGGTCAGAACTTAGACGAGTCCTGAACCAGCTATGTTTGGCCAATTTCTTGATTTTTTTTTCTGATGGCAGCGGTTCTTTGTTTGGTTTGAATCTAGAACTGAACCAGCGTTTTAAGTTATTGTTAATCAATATTGAATCAGGAACAAATTGGTTCAGGTTGGTTGGCCTTATGTGTCCAGTCCTGCTGTCCAGTTAAGTTCATACTAGATGAACAATCCTAATGGGTCAAAAATAGGCTAGGCTTCTAGCAATAATTCCGTTTAATATTCACCTTTCGTATTAACAATATTGTTAATTAAAAAAATTAGGGGTGTCAATTGTGTTAGGTTGATAGGTCGAATTGTTCAACCCAAACATGGCCCATATTTTTATGCATGTCAAAAATATCAACCCTGACCCGCACACACTTAAAATCATGTAACCTAGACATGGCAAATTTAACCGTTTTATCTAAATGTGCCAAACAGATTAACTGGTAGTAATCAAGTTGTAAACGTGTTAATCAGGTTGGTGGGAAAATGGGTTAAACAGGTTAGCGGGTCAACTTGGTTTAATTAAACAGGTTTGTGTGCCGGATATGCCAACCCATTGCAATATTTAGACTTGCAATAACTTTGTTCACCGTTTACCTTTCGCTTTGGGTGTAAGATATAATCCTTTTTCCATCATCACGATTAACTGTAGCCATTGGAAACGATCCATAGGAGGACGCCACTGCTCTTGCATCATCATTAACAAAAACCATCCCAACTGCACCAAGTTTTTTAATAAGTGCTAGCTTTTGTTTGGCGGAAGATCGTCCCTCTTCAGTCTCACAAACAACAATGCTTCCTTTAACTTTGTCTTTATCTAATGAATCTGGTTTGCAGTTTCTGAAGAACACCGGTGTCATTATTCAAGCATATTGAGAGAATGAGCCATAAAAGTTGCGGTAGCAATATTGACCCAGTATCTTATAAATGTGTCAAAACAGATAACATCAAAAATGGAATGCCCAAAGTGTACTTTTTAACCATAAACTTTGTAACAGTTTTATTTAAAGAGATATGCTATTACTAAAAAATTATAACTTTTGTATTCATTTCATATATGACACACATTCGTTGTTTATGAATAACTTGAAAGTTTTGAAGAACAAGTGTTTTGGGTCGGCCCAACCAACCTGACCCGTCTATTTTGCCACCTCTACTTAAAAGATGAGAACACCGTATGGAAGCATTGTTTATGGAGTTACCTTGCATTATTCTCATTGCTATAATTTATTTTGGCTGTGTTCCCATAAAGCAATGGGTATATTGGAGATCTTTGTAATTCGCCGAAGTTTATACCTCCACCCTTTAATTTGACACAAAACGCGTATGTGTCAGTAACTATATAAAATTTTAAAATCCACTTTCAATGCTCATACCCTGAGAAATATTTGGGCCGCTTTCAACTCGTTTATCTTGTTCCCATTTTAGCCAGTTTTTTTCTACTAGTTTGACCCGTTAGACATAACGCTTGACCTGATCAACAGATTGCTAAGTAAATGGTTACCTTTATCACAGTTTTGTCACCTAATGTGATATCAGCCTGAAAATCACGGTCAATTGAACTAGCTGCAACGGTTAGGATCCAGGGAGCAATATTGACAACTGACCCTGCACTTGGGCCAGTATTTCCTGCCGAACAAACCACTGTGATCCCTTTTTCAGCTGCATGAAAGGCTCCAATGGCGACAGGATCTCTCTGAAAGTTGGGTCCGTCTGCAGCCGATCCACCAAGAGATAGTGATAACACATCCACACCATCTTCTATTGCATCATCAAAAGCAGCCAATATATTTGATCCTAGACAGCCTGAAACTCCACAAACCCGATAGGATGCAATTCTTGAACCTGGAAAACCGCCCTTGGCTGAGCCCTCGGCGATCCCATAATAAGATGCATTATGTATGGTGTTGCCAGCAGCTGTTGAAGCAACATGAGTCCCGTGCCCATGACCGTCCCTTGGAGAGTTCAAAGCACCTCCAGCTTTGTAGTACCGCGCTCCAATTAGTTTCCTGGTAAACTTATTATTCAGGTTTCGTTGTTAACAGAAAATCTGACTCGATTTTTTTCCTCGTGTCAGCGTTAGTTCAGGAATATTGGATAGACCTGTATGGAAGCCATGGTATGCATTTGCATACTCTTTAAAATAGTTTTATGTAATGGAAAACATAAAAAAATATAAAATAAAAATTGTTATTGGTAGTGCAGCAGCTTAATAAAATTCTTATGGTATTTTGTCTAAGTGGGCTTTTGTAACATTTTGTTTCTAGTTTGGTTCTAATAAGATTGGTGAAAGATATGCAACCAGATATATCTTTAAAGTTACCTATTACAGTTTGCAGTTGTGAAATCATCAGATTGCATGCAAGTTCCTTTCCATTTTGATGGAATAGGACCAAAACCTTCATCATTAAAGCTCGCGGACTCCGGCCAAATACCTAAAGTTACCATTTTTAAGACAAAAAAAAGGTTATAAATGTAGATGCATTTCACATTCTGATAACTCATGAGAGCTCTGCATAGAGGCGGGAAAGCGTGTATTTTTTGGGTAACCGTGAAAATATGTTAGTGGAAACTCACAGGACCCTACCAATACCCTATAGGTACAACGCAACTTGTGATGGGCAGGTGGCCTTTAAAGGGGTTAAAGGAAGAAAACCAGTGGAAGCTAGATTCGAACTTGATACCTCTGCTAGAGGGACTCAAGCTCTTACCTCCGTGCCACCCAGATAGGTATTTATTTTTGGTATGAATCAAGCTGGGTTGAACCGAAACACTTTTTTCTTCATTACTATAATTTATAAATAATTAGTGTGTATTATTTCAATAATGTGACAAGTTAGTTACTACTATGATTTAGGCATAACCTGATCACTTGACTTGTGAAATGTTTTGTTTTTATTGAACATTTTGATTTACCAATTAGAGATAAAATAAAAATAAAAACATAACCTGAATCGACCCATTTTTAAGTAAATGGGCCAAAATTGACGTCTTGTGGAAATACCTGTGTCCATAACGCCAATGATGATATCTGAAGCTGCATTTGAACTTGAATTTCTGCATTTATCACTTGGTCTAAAGTCGGTTTCTACACTTGTTTGGTATTTCAGGAAATCCCAAGAACGTGTTGTGTGAAGCTTCAAGAGTGGATCCGGGAAGACTGATACAACTCCTGGTTGTCGTGCAATATCATTCGCCTCTTCTTTCGTTAGATGTGCAGCAAATCCCAAGAAGTTGTTTCGGTAGTTATGCACAACTGCATTCCTTTTCCTAGCTTAAGATATGGATACTTTTCATTAATTCCTCCCACTTACTAATACAAAAGTGTGATTGGGTTGAGCTGGCTGGTTGGTTAACGGGTCAAAATGTATCATATTTTTAAAAGGTTGATCCAAAAAACTTGCTGTCCAGATCTTTTGAACTTCTTATAAATAATTGTTTTAAATTTGATGAAAAAAATTTTATTACTACAATAGAGATGATCAAAAAAATCTTATGAGGTATGCATTAAACAGGCACTTAAGGTGACTTTTTATGTCAACCCATTTGATTGTTTCCTTTTAAGCTAAAACACAACCCTCATTAATCTATTCATAAGTAAAGGGAGTTGGGACATAGTTGCCATCTCTACTCCATATGATTTAGGGAGATCGGCTCATTTAACTTAACGTAGCTTGAGCTCGGCTATTGTGTAGGTTTTCAAACTTGATCATGGCTCGAACTAGGCTTGTTTAACATATACGAATTATTAAATTATTTTTTTATATATAACTATAATTTAAAATTATTTGGTTATTTTTATCGTAATTACATAGATAGTGATATTTTTTTTATATTTACTCTGTCAATTAAAATTATTGTATTTGTGTAAGTAACATGCTCAATAGGTTCGCGAGCCTGGCCAAGCTTGGTTCCATATATTATCCAAAAAAAATGTACCTATTTAACCCGTTTTGAAACCTAATGGGATGCGCAAACTAAACGAATAAAAATAACCGTTGAAAAAAAAACATACATGTTACCTTTCTACTAAGGAAGTCAGAAGTAGATTATGATTATTCCTTGAGTTAGCAGCAGAACCCATGTACACGATATAAACTCCATCACTTTCTGCTTCATATGCTTTACTTTCTCTTAATAAATATGTTATAAGAAAGATCAGCCTACACAAAACCTGCACAGTTTTCATGTTTTATTACTTTCGTTATGCCACATACATCTATATTTATGCATAAAAAACATAGTATATGTATGTTTTGGAGATAGAGAGAGAAAGAGAAAGAGAGGAGCACTGAACATGGAGAATTTAAAGTGGGTACATACGCAAGCGCATTGCTAACTGAGGTTATCATCCCCATTGGGATTACAATGTTGTTTATAGTAATTCTATGAAAACCAATTAAAATATTAATTATACCTTGCTTTTAGCTTTTTCTTAAAAGGCTATTATTTTTTTATTTTTATTTTTGAACGGCTAGACGGAACGGAGAACCACCCATAAGAACACCCAAACCGCGCAAGTTCGAACCCCGGCTCTTTGTTCAGATATAATGTACATATGCCCATTTATGAGTAATGAGGTTCTATCTTGGGTGAGAAAAAGTGGCAAAAAAATTTCATGTTTAAGATAGATTTTAAGAAAACATATGTCAACGTTTGTTGGGAGTTTCTTTTGGATGTCATGAAGTAGATGCGGTTCCCAGAGTGTTGGTGCATGTGGGTTAGAAGGGTTTAAGCTTCAGCTAGATCTTCGATGTTCATTAAGGGCTCTCCCATTTTCGAGTTTGACTGTAAGAAAGGCATCCGTCAAGGTTCTTCTCTCCCGGTTCCTTTTTATTTTGGTTATGGATGTTTTGGCATTGAATTACCGAATAAAGCATCTTTAATAAATCTTCAGAATTGGGAGATTTTTGTGGCAATGAATTACCGAATGGAGGGCCGTCATTGTCTCATCTCTTATATTCCAATGATGCGCTTTTGATTGGTGAGTGGTTGGAGCGTAATATTGGAAATGTTGCTAGACTTTTGACAATTTTTTTTATCTTTGTTCCGGGTTAAAGATAAATCTTCATAAGTCGAATTTATTTAGTATTGGAGGGGACAGTGTGGTGTAGAATAATCTGACGAAGAAATTGGGGTGTGAACCCGGTACGATTCCTTTTACTTATTCGGGTATTAAAGTTGGAGCTAATATGAATCAGATTAGGAACTTGGGCCCGGTGATTAAGGTTTTTAAAAGTAGACTCACTAAGGGGCTATTTGGTTTATTAAGTGCTGAATCATTAAGATGTCTGAATTGTTAAGAGGCTGATTAAGAGTCTAACAGCCCCTAAATAGAAGGCATATTCATTATCGATTGGCAGTTGGGTAGTGCTTATTAAATAGGTGTTAGAGAGTCTGCCTACGTATTAATTGATCGATTTTAATTGATTTGTTATACCATATATTGTCAATATGATTTATTATTTCCATAAATACACTAAAATAATTAGTGATTAAGTGTTTCTTCAATAGGCTTTCGTATTTTAAAGCAAAACGATCCATTATAATTATGTTCTTACCCAAAGTCAAATACACTTGGCAAGAAAACCAACTATATAAAAACTCAAAATTTCAATAATTCCACACAAATTTGATTTGAGACCCAACTAAAGAGTATGTGGTCAATATATGAAAGTATGAAGTGGGTTGATATGGTCACAATTATGATATTGTTCACCACTTAATGTATGAAGTGGGTTGATAATTTAAAAGTATGAAGTGGGTTGATTATTTATAAAGTAAAAAAAAAAAAATATATTGTAATATTGGGTATGCATTCGAACTTAACGTCAGTATTATACATATCTTTCGTATTGAGTGGAGGAAATTATTTATAGGCAAAGGGCAGTTTGTGATCACAATTACAATATTGTTCACCACTTAATGTAATTATTAGTGACGAGTATTGTCTCACAAAACAGATGTCCATGATAGATTACGAAACTAGCTTTCTTTTATATAATTCACCATCTAAAGCAATAATTTAAATTAAGTGAAACGAATTATTAGGGGCTGCCACGGATCATCTCGGTCTTGGTTACATCTTCCTTGCTTGTCTTCAGCGAGTGGGGCCTGGAAAATGATTGTTAAGTTAGGCGAAAAAAGATTGTCTAATGGAAATTCTTTACAGAGTTATTTCGAGGCCTCAGTTGGTAATGGTGAAGCGATCTCTTTTTGGGGTGACGTTTGGCTTCGGGATAGCCCTCTTTGGATGGTTTACCCAAACCTTTTTAGATTAGAGTCAAGTAAGTGGGTTTCCGTTCAAGAAAGATTGAAAATGGTAAATGACTTGATAACTGTTTGTTGGGGTTGGAGACAAGAGCCCTATTCACACGAAGCCATCTCCGAACTATTTCTGCTGTTAGAAGACATTTTCGAGTTTCGTTTGGGTGGAGGTAGGGACGAGTGGACCTAGAAAGCGGATACTAGTGGAATATTCTCTATTCGATCTGCAAAACAGCTCTTATATGACGACATTCCTCCTGTTCCTGGGCCTAGTATTGATTGGAAGAATTGGACTCCCCTCAAATGTAAGATTATGGTATGGAGAGCCGCTAGGGATCGCCTGCCTACTCGTTTGGAGCTGTCCAGAAGGGGTATGCAGCTACAGAATTTGGATTGTGTTCTATGTCAGGTGGATACTGAAACGACACTCCATTTATTTACTGGCTGCATGTTTTCGATGGAGATTTGGACCAGGATTTCTTCTTGGTGCCGGTTAAGTCCATTCTTTGCCTTTGACGTGTAGGATGTTATGCGTTATGTTGACTCGCAAAGGTTGACGAAATCTAAGAATCGTATTCTCAAAAGCATTGTCTTCACCACGTTGTGGATTATATGGCTGGAAAGAAATAATCGAGTCTTTACCAACAAACGTCGAAGACCGGTTGAGCTTATGGAAAACATTAAGGCAACTTCGTTCTTTTGGTTCCGTCATAGAACTAGAATTAAACATATTGATTGGAGTTTATGGTGTAATAATCCGTTGGATTCGTTGTAAGTCGTTTTGTTGGCCGAGGGTCCTTGCTTTAACGACTCTCGTGGCTTGGTGAATGAAAGTTTTCTTAAAAAAAAAAAAAAAAAAAAAAAAAAAAAAAAAAAAAAAAGCCCCAACCCCTCCCCTGTTCCACGATATTTTGTCAAAAAGATTTCATAATGAGTATTTAACATTTATATAAAACTGATAACATAAATGGTTTCATAATGGGTATTTAACATTTATTTAAAACTGATAACATAAATGGTTTCATAATGGGTATTTAACATTTATTTAAAACTGATGACATAAATGGTATTTCGTGTACTGGACAGGGCCAGTTAAGTCCATGTAAGAGAGTCCAATACTTGTAGCTCAGCTGGTTGAATGCCTAAAGTTTTCTATGAGAGGTTTGGGTTCAATTCCCACTAGCTATATTTGGAGGACATTGGTGGAGGGGAAATGAGGGATGACCCGGCCTTTGGCTTGGGTTCGAGTCCTAATCCCGACCGGTTTTACCGATTATTTCACTGTCGTGCCTTCGGGCGTGTGAGTGGTCGGGTTTTCTCGGGAATTGGTGGCAATTGGTGGCCCGGGTACTCTCGAGTACCTGATTCGCCAAAAGGGTGCCCAAGAGTGCTCGGAAATTGATTCGTTGGCCGTTAAAAAAAAAAAGTCCATGTAAGAGCACTAGTAGGAACCCGCGCGTTGCGACGGGGCTGCACCGTGTTTGGCTGTTGCTTTTGGTCAATCAGGTTGTTGGTCTTGTACATTATATGAACATACTAATAATGTGTAATATATGATCGGAGGGCGTACAATTTTAGTCGAAAGTAGGTGTAGATATTGTAGTAAAATAACACATTAAGTTTGTATTAAATATCATGCGGTGTAAAATTAACCCACAGTTCGAAACGATAGATGACACCATAGAGTTTTTTAAATACAAAAAACATAAGTGAAAAATAATGATTAAAAGAAATACTCCTGAACACAATATATGTAAGAGAAGTCCTTTGATATTGAAAGCACATATGAAAATATATAGCGATGCAGGAGAATACTGAAAACTTGGAGAAGAAGACAAGATTTCAGTCTCTGGTAAAAAAAAAAGTATCTAAATACTATAATGAGGTCATGAAAAATAAAGAATGACGTGTGGGATGGGTATGTCATCCCGTGGTACTAACTGGTCGATTTTATGGTATATTCCCTAATATGGTCCGAACGTATATACACCATTTCTCATGTTGGCCATTGTTTTGTCTAATGAGACACCCATAGATGTGAAGGAGAAGTTTGCGTTGTATGCGCGGATTAAAGAAACCACCACATTTGATCAAAGAAACAATGATATTGCTCTTGATTAATACAATAACCATGACGTTGCTTTTGATTAACACAACATTTGTCTGATTGTAATTTTTAACAATAAACTTTTATTACATATATAATAATTTTAAACTAAAAGTCATTATGTATTTTTGTGTGACAATTATTTTGGTGGAAGTCCTTTGATATTGAAAGCACGAATAAAAAATAAAAACTGATGCGGGAGAATATTGAAAACTTGAATTAGAAGACAAGATTTCGGTCTCTAAAAAAAAAGTAGATAAATACTTTAAACGAAGCCATAAAAAATAAAGAATGGCGTGTGGGATGGGTTTGACATCCCTTGGTACTAACTGGTCAATTTTATGGTATATTCCCTAATATGCTCCGAACTTATATATGCAATTTCTCCTGATGGTGATTGTGTAATTTTTAACCGTATACTTTTATTGTATATACAATCACTTTTAAACTAAAAGTCATTATGTATTTTTGGTTGACAAGTATTTTGGTGGAAGTCCTTTGATATTGAAAGCCCATATAAAATACAAAGTGAAGCAAGAGAAAAATGCAAACTTGAAGCAGAAGACAAGATTTCAGTATCTAGTAAAAGAAAGTAGCTAGATACTATAAATAAAGCCATAAAAAATAAAGAATGGCGTGTGGGATGGGTTTGCCATCCCGTAGTACTAACTGGTCGATTTTGTGGTATATTCCCAAATATGCTCCGAATGTATATACACCATTTCTCATTTTAGCGATTGTTTCGTCTAATGAGACACCTATATATGTGAATGAGAAGTTTTTGTTGTATGCGCGGATCATAGAAACCACGACGTTGCTCTTGATTAACACAGCATTTGTCTGATTGTAATTTTTAACCGTAAACTTTATTACATATACAATAACTTTTAAACTGAAAGTCATCATGTATTCTTGTTTGACAATTATTTTGGTTTTGCTAATGACCGAGTCAGTCACGGATGGAACGATGCTTGTCTCTTTTATTTGAGTTTGAATATGTTAGTAAAATTTTTATGTATTATTTTTAGTATAAGTTAATAAGTTATTTACTTGTTGTACTTTTAAACTAAAAGTCATCATGTATTCTTCTTTGACAATTATTTTGGTTTTCCTAATGAACTAGTTAGTCACGAAGGGACGATTCCTATTTCTTTTATTTGAGTTTGAATATGTTAGTCAAAATTTTATGTATTATTTTTAGTATAAGTTAATAAGTTTTTGGCAAGCTTTTATAAAATAGTATTATTACATTATAAATATAAAGTCCAACACTTGTAGCCTAGTTGGTTGAGAGCCTAAAGTTTCCTATGGGAGGCTTGGGTTCAATTCCCACTAGCTACATTTGGAGGACATTGGTGGAGAGGAAATGAGGGATGACCCAGGCCATTGGCTTGGGTTCGAGTCCTGATCCCGACCGGTTTTACCGATTATTTCACTGTCGTGCCTTCGGGCGGGTGAGTGGTCGGGTTTTCCCGGGAATTGGTGGCAATTGGTGATCCGGGTACTCTCGAGTACCTGATTCGCCAAAAGGGTGCCCAAGAGTGCTCGGAAATTGATTCGTTGGCCGTTCAAAAAAAAACATTATAAATATAAATGCTAGATGTAATAACACTACATTATTGTTTGTCATTTATTACACTACATTATTAAATGCTAAAATTTAGACGAACAATATTGTAAATGAGAAATTATTTATGCATTAACACTTGTACCAAATGCAAAAACAATATTTTTATGTGTCTTAAAATTAAATGAAAATTACTCCCTTCAACTGGTTCGACCTCCCAAAGGTGCGAACCAGTTTCTCGTTCGACCCAACTGCCGCAAAAACTCATAAAACGCACCAAATCGCATCAAAACAGTCAAAAAACATCACGAAACATCACCAATCACAGCAGTTAACTATATCTAACCTATCCCCACAAGACCCTACCAATTATATCCCGAAATCAGTCCGTTTCATAACTTACCCAAAATGGCAAATTATGGAAATGTCACATCGATGCATGCAATCTTTACCCAAAATGAAAATTTATCAAAATCACCTTATAATCAGACTATTATGCTCAGATTATAATGTATATGAAGAACCCTAATCATATCATCAATAATATTATCATGAACATACCCTATATCTAACACAACCCCCCCCCCCTCCCTAAATGGGCAAAACATCATCAATCATCAATTACATCCCATAATAATCCTAAATCATCATCTAAAACAGTTATAGATCACTAATATACCATCTACACATCATTCAAACAACAAATAATACATAACACATCATTTAACATCATTAACACATGTATTTTTGCATGAAAACTCATTATTAATGAAAAGGTTTTGTTTAGAAAGATGTTAGAAAGGTTTTTATCCATGAAAACTTCTCTAGATCAGATCTGGACCTTTGGGGTTTGAGAAAAACGAATGAAAAACTGTTTAAAAGGATTTAGATCAAGAACACACCTTGAATCTTCTCTTGTGTATGATGTAGAAGGTATTTTTATGTTAGAATCTCAAAAACAAGGTCAAAAACTCCTCCCTACAGGTTTGAGGTTGGGAGAGAGCACTTTGAGGCGGCTAGGGTTTGTGAAATGATGAAAAAGTTGTAAAGTATGGTATTTATAGTATCTGTTGATTCGCACCCTCTTGGGGTCGAATGAACACATATGAGGGTCGAATGAGTTGCCAAGTTATTGGTTCGAACCCCCTAAGGGTCGAACCAGTTGTCTGGTATTCAGTTTTCTATGATTTTTCCGTTTAAATGTGTTTTAACACATGTTAACAAATTCTAACACATGAACATGCAATCCTAACATATGTTAAGTATGTCTAATCATATAAACACCATATAAACACGTAGTTACACATTTCACATCATATATGGATCAATTTATGTTTGTCGCTTAATTCAATTCATGTAATTCACCAACAACGGGACTCAAGACTCGTGTGTGCGTATGTTACCCCCAATGATCCTCCGAATCATTGAACCTTGGACAATACGTAAATATAAACTGACTCAACTGACCCTGTTAAGTACGTTTGATAAATGTTTTTCGCTAAGGTAGACTTATATGTTTGTAAAAGTATTAACCTGAATATGCTAGGTGTCACATCATCCCCCTGTTGAAAGAATTTTCGTCCCGCAAATTGGCCGAAGCCGAAAAGGAAGAAACGAAAAGAAAGAAAAATTTCCGGTTGCTACACTATAGACCTAGTGTCTTGTTTACTTAGGACACTTGTAGGTGATTGCCCTATGTTCGCTATTCTCTCTTGTGACACTTGTAGTACACTTGAGGTGAGTTTCACGACCCTTTTTTATTGTTTATAAACTTTCGGGGGAAAGATATTTTTCTTTAAATTGTGTGGTAACTTGTGGAAATAATGAAAGGGTAATAAGATGGGTGCATGGATAACAATAAGCCACTCGGGGCAAAGCAGTTTCTCACAGTTCACTGTAACCATTAATTCATGTAATGAAGCCGAAGGAGTATATGAATTGTTAGTGGTTGAAGGGGCCCACCCTCAATCGATACCATCAGTTGGGTATTTATATACTACGTGGTGCGTTATATTATGATCTTAGTCGAATCACGCAACATGTTTCCGCCGTTGAGGTGGTGTGATAGGTAGGAACCGGACCAGAACATACCCTAATTGGGTAGGGTAGGTATCTATACATACTCCCGTACCCAGGTCCGGTTCTTAGCATACCTGAACCCGTTTTGTACCCAACTAGGTCGTACCTGGTTCCTACCCGGTTTCGGATATGGCCTAAAACCCGATTTGTGCATCTCTAATCCAAAGAGCTTCTAGCTCCTAATACGATATGTATCACTCATCTACGTGTTGTTTTTACATGTTTATACCGTATTGACCCAAATGTTAGTTTTACTACCATGTAAGTTTAGACTTAAGGCTAGGTGGGTTTTGTGTCTTGCATTAGTCATTAGTATGGACGATGGTTGTTCCACCATGTGAGCCACGACATTAGCCTATGCGGGTTTCTTCCTTGCTTATCCGGACGACGATCATTGACCCTAGATGATGCTTACCCCATCTTTATGCATTGTGATGAGCAAGAAAGTGAATAATTGAACCATAACCTAAATACCGGAAAACTAAACAAAAATAACCAAACTGCTAGAAAACCTAAAAAATTGATTTTTATGGTTAGGTTATGGCTATATGTGTATAAATAATCGAGTTAATCAAAATCAAGCCAGCATATAACTCACCTTAGTAATTTTTTATTTTTAGTTTTTTATTGAAAAAAAAACATACCACTAATTCTATTTTATAAGTTAGGAAGATTTGATAATATATTATTTTACGCAAGATATAAATTTACCTATCGAAGGTAGTCTAAATCCACCCATATCCAAAGCTGGTACTTTCGATTAACTGAGCCGTCTTTTTCAATAGCCTAACTAATTGTCCCGTTTATAACTAAAACCGATTGGTTGCTAAAATCTAAAAAACGAAACAATTGTTATAGGCCTATAGCCAAAACCGAACAGACTCATACTCACCCCCTATACGAAACAAGTTCGGTTTTGAAACTAATACAAAGTTATTTAGCATCACTAGTTATCCACTTTCCTGTTTGCGGTTGTCGTAGACAAGTTATCAAAGACGATCCCATGGTGCTTGCTTTTTGCAGATAATATTGTGTTAGTCTCTGAGAGTAAACAAGGTTTGAATGCGAGGCTAGAGGAGTAGCGTGTAGAGCTAAAAAGTAAAGGTTTAAAGATTAGTAGATCTAAGACGGAGTACTTGTACTGTGACTTCAGTGGCGTGGGCAATGACGAGGACACTCAGATTACCATTGAGGGACGGGTGGTGCCGCAGGTAACTACGTTTAAGTATTTAGGATCATTTGTACAAAGGGATGGAGAGATAGATAGTGGCGTAGCCCACCGCATCCAGGTTAGATGGTGTAAGTGGAGAGCAGCTACTGGGGTTTTGTGCGACAGAAGGTTTCCAACTAACTTAAAGGAGAAGTTTTATAGGGTAGCTATTAGACCGGCTATGTTATATGGCTCTGACTGTTGGGCAATCAAGAAAATGCAAGTACAGAAGATGGAGGTAGCTGAGATGAGGATGTTGAGGTGGATGTGTAGATACACACGGTTAGACAGGATAAGAAATGAGCTTTTAAGGGATAGATTGGGGGTAGCTAGTATCTCGGATAAGATAAAAAATGGGAGATTGAGATGGTTTGGGCATGTGAAGAGGAGACAGACGACTGAGCCAGTTAGAGTGGTAGAAGGTCTCACTGTGGAAGGGAAGGAGAGTAGAGGCAAACCAAAATTAACGTGGGATGAGCGGGTTAGACAAGATTTACCGGGGTTGCACCTCTCTGAGGACATGGTCCATGATAGAGGTTTATGAAAGCAAAGGATAAAAGCTAAGGACTATTAGGATACGGGAAAAAGACATTTTAGGTGTTTCGTAGGGTCTTACTTTTGTTTTCACGTTATGTAGATTTTACATGTTTGTCTTCCTATACGTTTGTGTATAGGTTGTTTATGGTGGTATAGTGTCTATTCTCTCGATGTATTGTTTTCAATGTCTATGATGTTATCAGTAATTGTGTGTGTGTATTTTTTTTATTTTTTTTGGTGTGTGTGTGTGTGTGTATGTTTTTCGTTGTGTGTGAGTAGAGGGTCTCCCTGGAAGTGGTCTCCCTATCCCTAATGGTAGAGGTAAGGCTTGCCTACATCCTACCCTCCCCAGACCCTACTAATAGCTTTGCTATTTGTGTGATTTACTGGGCTTGGTTGTTGTAGTTATCCACTTTGATACAATTGTTTCTAAAATCGTAAAAAGATCAGGAGAGGTAATCACGTAAACGAATGTTGGTAACACAATCATGAAATTCTATATTGTAACCAAAAACTGAAAGCAATGTGATTATTAAGGAAGGCAGTTGCTTTTAGATATTGTTTTATTCATGTACGTTAACAAAGTTGGAACATGTGATTGGTGTTTAGTACTAGTGTTCTAAAAAGATATAAGACAATGATTCACATGAATAACGTTTCCTAGACATATTCAACATCAAACACGTTTCTCGTCAGACACACCATGTGATAGGAGTCTTTTATTATTAGGATATTGAGAAGCAATAAAAATGCTAGATAATTTCTAGCAAACGTTCACTAATAAAACTCACAAAAGAAAATTTATTATAATATCAAAAGATCCTAAACATTACAAATAAACCATTATTTATAAGCGCTAGTCTACTGGCTTATACATTTTTTTAAAGTAAAAAGGCAATTTCATTCCATAAAGCGAAAATTACATCAAGATAGCAGGCAGACGGGCAACAAGTTGCGCCGCTACCCCTTTCAGTATGGCAAACCCCAGTCTACTGAAAACAAACCATTGCCCCCCATAGTCGAGACATTACTATGTGTAACCTGTTGGACCCTGGTCAAAAAACGGATAACTTCCGGTGCCAGAGACCCAAAGGTATCAAAAGCCAAGGGGACGAAGGCGTGTTGGTTATCTTCACAGGCTTTAACAAGTTCTACACATTGTAATCGGTCAAAGTAACCAGCAACATTAACAAGAAACATAATTGAAAAAGACCATAACCAAAACATTGATTTCGGTCAACATATACAAGTCACTTATTCTGACTTGTCGGTCCCCTATCAGATATCAACTTATACATTAGGTAAACTAAACTATTGAAAAATATAGACTGAGATAACTGAAAATGGGGAGGAAACCATGGTAATAAAATGTTAAACCCGTTTAGATTTTAGTTAAAGTTTTATATTTTAAACCCTTTAATGAAATAGATACAGCCCAAATTGATCTATTTATGTGTGTAGAACTTGTTATGTCTAGTCAAACTACAAACCACTTCCATGAGCATAGTACAGCTGCCTCTGCAACCACTAAGGATACACTAACAAATAGAGGTGAACAGAAAAACCAGTTTGGGCCCAATAACCCATTCACGACACGACCCGCTGAAAGAAAACCCGGTTTGGGCTCAAACCAATCCAGCAGTTGGAGATGTACCAAACCCAGTTTAGGTCCAAACTAGTTCGGTTTGTGGGCCAGCCCGGTTATTTAACCTTGGGCTCAAACCGGTTCAGTTTGTAAACCGATTTTAGAGTTAAAAAACACAACTCTCAGGTTCAAAATCGCTTTGGAGCATTAAAACCGGTTCTTGTCGGAGTAAATCCAATTCGGTTCAGGTTGGAACCAGTTCTCAACACAACAATTCCAAACCTATGACAAATTGTAGGGTTAGTTCGGGCCCCAAGCCAGCCAGACAGTTTGGCATAGGTTTAAGATTTTTGTGTTGAGAACCAATTCCAACCCAAACTGATTTGGGTTTGCTCCAAAAAAAAAAAATCGGTTTTAACACTCTAAACCAATTTTAACCCGGATTTGAATCGATTTGAGTGGGTTGGGTTTTTCAACCCTAAAATTGGTTTGAAACCCGAACCAGTTTGGGCCAACCGGTGCGGTTTACAAACCAAATCGGTTTAGGCCTAAAGCAGGTTTTGTACACCTCTAATAACTAATTCTATTAAATGATGAACCCAAGGATTTTCTGGTCAACCCAGACCAGCTTCGACCGGAAAAAAAAAACCATTTTGATCAAACCCATTACCTAACCCATCCATTTTGCCACGTCTATCTAACATAATAACAACTCAAGAACTCTATTAAGTGCAACTGGTTAGCTCTGTATCACCAAAAAGTATGAACAAAATATATTGGCATTTGGTTTTTAACCTACTTATTTTTTACAAAGCGGAAGACTTCGTGTGCGGTCTTTTGTAACTTTAACCGACTTGGACCAATTAGATCTCCATCAGAGTATAGCAACTTTAACTACTGGTAACAATATTACAAAAAAATATAACAAATTGCAAAGTCAAAATATCCCTTTCTTAACTTGCAATTGCTTTCCTTGAAAAGCCAAACATTAAGCAGGGCACTTATTGTTCATGTACCCATCAAATCCCCCTAAATTAAAACATGTTGCGATAAAAACAGCCCGACAACAAGATAACAAAAGACAGCTAGAGTAATCCGTACCTATGTCGTTTTCTTAGCTGCAGCATCCTCTTCATTCATCTTTTTCTCCCACTTCTTCTTTCGATAATCTGCGAGCATCTGCGGCATTTTCTTCATTAATTCAGCAGTGTTTGCTCGTTTTTCAGCCGATATTCTATCACATTTGTGCCCTTTCCTTTTTGTTCTCATTTCTTTCCTTGCGGGATCATAGGGCCAGTCTTCTCCGGCTAGCAGAACTTCTTTACGAAGGCGGGCCCTACGTCTTGCACTTATACCGAGAGGCTTCCATGCCCCGAGATGCCAGTAGCCCCAAACACCCTTTGAGAGCTCATCTTTGTATTTTGTTAACTTGTCTCGCCAAGGATACTGATATTCACCAACAGCTTTTGCAACCGATTTGATCGAATTTCCAGCCATTTTGCTAAATGAGATTCTAAGTTGTAAAAACATATTTGGTAAGTTCATAGAATAGTTAATCTCTAACAAATAAAAAATGTAATAAGTTACAAGCTTTCTTTTGAAAGGCGCATGACGAGAGTTGGAAAATGCTTCAGGGGTTGAGGCGGCACCTCATGTACTTTCTGGGTCAAAATGAGGGTCTATTACGTGGATAATATGTACCAAATGCGTGAAGATAGTATGAAAAGAGAGGCTGCTACGGGTTGTAACTAAGGCATAAGCCGCAAAGAGTGAGCATGTCGCCTAGGCACAAGGAGCTTAAAAGGCGAACTCCCAAGATAAGCAAGACACACATCCGGACAAGCCAATTTTTAACTGTTTTATACTTAATTTAGGCCAGTTTTCAACTGGTTCAGACCTTTTGAAACCATTTTTAGCCAAGTTCAGTCCGGCTTTACCGGTTTGGTGTGCCTTGCAGCAATACGGATTAAGCCATTTTAACTGAGCCTCGTCCGCCTCGTCTGGGCGCCTTTAACTACACAAGAGCACATGATGCGCGCACCTCAGCGCAAGACGCTTAAAAGTTCTTTTGAAATAAGCAAGGTGCACATCCGGTCCAGGCCATTTTTAACAGTTTTAGACTTGCTTTAAGCTAGTGTTAGACTAGTTATTCGCCCAGCCTGGACTGGGCACCTAGACACACGCCTTTGGCGCCTTTAACTACACAGGCGTACATGATGTGCACGCCTCAGCTTCTAGGTATTAAATGCCTCGAACCGCCTCATTTTTAATAAAGTTTACAAGATTTATACAATATAACTTAACAGTATACAAATCAAATTAAGAGACCTAGCCACAGATCAGTCATTATATTTCTCACAGCTATCCACACAAACATAAAACATATTTGCTAAATTTGTTCACAAACCAAATAATTAATTTAAGCAATCCAATCAGTAAACAGTAGTCTCTTCAAATATGTGTTAGACATTTCAATCAGATAAAATTAAATAAATAGGCCAAAAGAAATTTAATAAAAACTCTGACAAGTCAACAAAATAATAATAATAAAAATATTGCAAAATAAAGTACTTACGCCGGCGAAGACGATCGATGCGTGGATCAGTAGAGTAGACTGAAAGTGAGAAACCCTAGAATCGGAGATGGGGGTTTTCTCTTTTTTGGCTAATATTGGATGGTTACATTTTCACCCCTTTGTGTTTACAACAAACCTATATTGCATCCCTATTGACCATGTGTGTGAATTTTCGACACGACACGAACCTATTATGAATTTTGTGGGTTTAGGTTTATTATAAATGAGTTTGGTTCAGTTTCAAGATAAACTTACCAATCCGTTTAATATTACATTATATTTTTATTGGTTATTTTATGTCATTTGCATACTTAAAAAAATTAACTAACAATAAAAATATATATATTTTTTATATACATTTGTATTTTGTTTTAAAAATTATATTTTAAAATAAAATTATATGTAAAAATAAAATAATAAAACAATCCGGGTCAAACGGGTCATGTGTGGGTCAACCTGTGGATATTCGGGTCACCGTTAAACACGATACCTGTAACTAGCATATAACCCAACAAAAATTAGGTTCACTTTTTATTAGAATAATAATAAAAATAAGACTGAATTACAAGTTTTGTCCTTTAACTTTATACCAAATTTCAACGGATGTCCTTTAACTTTAAAATTGATTGGTTTTGTACTTTATGTTTTAAAATCTTGCACGTTTTGTCCTTTGACACTAACCTAGTTAATTTTTCTCGTTAAAATAGGACATGTGAGTTGCACATGAGGGTATATTTGTCTTTTTACCCTATTGTTTTAAACAAAAAAAATACTTTTTAGAATAAAAAAAATAAAAAATTTACTTATAAAATACCAAACACACACCCTCTCTCTATAAACAACCACCATCTGCATCACTGGCCACCACCACCGCCAACCTCCGATGACCAAGAACCACCATGTGAACCTCTACCACCACCAACTTTGCCACTAATCATACCGGAACTCACTTGTGCCACCCCAAACAGTCACAAATCCACCGAACTGACGTTAACCGCTGAAGAATAACCCTAAAGTCCGTCACCAGAGTTCACCTGAGATGTCGGAACCTTGCTAGAGAACTAGAACGACCCACACACAGTCTCAATCATCAAAACATGGACAGATCTTACATAAAATGGAACACACAAGTGAAATGGCGACCATCTTAGGCAAACATCTCCGGCAGCATACCCTTTATCTCTATACCCCTATGGTGGTTTGTCGGAGACGAAGACCAACTGTAGTGAGTTTGAAACGAAGACCACCTGCCCTGAAAACGAAAACCCAATATTAAACGATTGAGTTTTGCTCCCAATCACCTGCCCTGAAAACAAAAACCCAATATTAAACGAAAACCTAATATCAACGGCTTATGTGATTTGAACCAACGGACTTTCGTTGTATACAATGTCAATTTGGTAATTAAATCGATGGACTAGGGTTTATAGCGCACTTGTTAGGCTTTTAATGAAATCTGGTAATGAATGACGGAAAGGGTTGAGGGAAGCGGTGGTGACTGGTGGTTGGTGGTGGCTGATGGTCAGGCATGGAGAGAGAGGTGGTTGGTGGTGCCTGAGATCAGGTATAGAGAGGGGCCAAGAGAGAAAAGGGGTAAGAAGAAAGACTTTTTTATTAAGTTATTAAAAATAAAGGGTTAAAAAGACTCAAATACCCTTGAATGACCAGATTTAACGAGAAAAATTAACTGGGTTAGTGTCAAAGGACAAAACGTGCAAGATTTTAAAATATAAGTACAAAACCAATCAATTTTAAAGTTAAAGGACATCCGTTGAAATTTGGTATAAAGTTAAAGGACAAAACTTGTAATTCAGTCTAAAAATAAATATAATAAGGATACTCTCGTTATTCGTAGGAAATATAATAGTAAAATATCGATTACAAAACTAAATGTAAATAAATACAAATACATGTACCGAAACTTGATCCAAGCCAATGTCTTTGGAGAACTTCAACCTTACCGTCTCGTTAGAAAACTCTACTGCAAGAATATGAAAATCAAAATGTTGATGTTTTTGGTTAAAACAGATGTTTTACACACTTCCCTTAAAACAGATTTTGCGCATCCTCTCAAATGGTCTGTCTCCCAGAGTACAACAACCGGAACAGTGATGTACTGCTGGAGATGGTCTCGAGCCCAAGATACTAGCGGGTGATTTGGTGTTTTAGAAATGTAGGAAAAAGAAAATAGATAATAATTTACGCTATGTTCCCGAGTTCACTAAAGGGTGGAAAAGAAAAGAAAGGAAGGAAAATCCTTCCCTTTCTTTTCTTTTCTTTTCCTCTATTTTTTCTTCCTTTCTTTTCTTTCCATTTCCTCTCAATTTAGAAGGATTAGATTTAGTCTAGTTTTCCCTTCTTTTCCATTCCTTTCCTCTCAAAAATAAACTCTAGAACACACATTTCACACTTTCCTTCCATTTCCCTCCTTTAAAAAAAACTCGGGAACACACCTATCTTTTTTCTTTCCTTTCCTTTCCTTTTTTTTTTCTCCTCTTAAGTTAACTTGGGAACACAACGTTAGAGAGTGCTCCTCTCTAAAATTCCTTGGAACCGTATTGAGCAATCTTTTTTGTGTGTGTGTGTGTGTGTGTTTTCAACTACTTGGAATGAACCACCATGTTCATTCTTATACTCACAACAAGAAAAGGCTCATTAAACTTTATTAAACAAGCCATAAACAAGAGAACTAATCTCGTAATAAATAGAGTTTAATTTCTTCATTAATGAATTTTAAGTGGTAATCAAAATGGTCTTTACCATTTAAGTGTTACAAGATAAATAGTACAGGGGTGTTTGTGTAATTGATTGATAGTTGTATTGTATTAGAAGGACTATTATTGTAATAGTTTGAATGGTCGTTATGGCTGTTATAAACGGTTGAGCAGGGGAACAACACCCTTAGCTTTGTTTTGGTCCTCTCTCTCTCTCTCTCTCTCTCTCTCTCTCTCTTTCTCTCTTTCTCTCTCTCTCTCTCACTAAAAACTTAGCTCATCAATTGGTATCAGAGCTCTTTCGATCTGAGCTCCGGCGACCATCGTTAATCACCACCATTAACCACCACTAACCATCGTTACTCTGATCGTCTTCTTCGTTCTTCTTTCCTTCTGTTCTTTCTTTCTTTCCATTACTCTTTTCATTTCTATACCTAGATTGACCGTTGGAGATCAGTCTATTCTTGGGTTTGATCAATTTGTGATTAGATCCTTGCTGTTCTTTGTATTCAATTCAATTTTCATTCATTTAACTCCCCATTAATGGCTTCCAACACTCGTCAACAAGAAATGGATAAACTCGAAAAAAAAACTCTGAAAAAACATGCACAATCCATTAAAACCACTCAAACCCTTCAAGAAGATAACAGGACAGCCATCAATCAATTGAGCCTTAACCTACAAACCATGTTTGATAGCCTAAAACAACAATTGGAATCTCTCCAATTGCATAATAATAATGATGATGATGATAATGATAATAATAATCACCTACAAATAAACCACCATGATCAAAGATTGTCTAGAATTGGTCGTTTAGGTTTATAAGTGCAATCATTTCTTTTTGATTGATAAAACTCCTGAAAACATGAAGGTCCGATTTGCAGTCATTAATCATGAAGGAATTGCCTTGAAATGGCATCAAGGGTATCTGCCAAGTTCCAACGGACCCATTGAAATGATTACTTGGGATGAATATGTCAGATCCATTACAACTAGATTCTCTGAGAACCTATGGGAAGATGCAATGGAGGAATTAAAGAATTTGCAGCAGACTGGTTCGTTGGAAGAATACTGCAACTCTTTTGACTTGTTGATGACTAAGGTCACCTTGTCAGAAGAGTATGTTACTAGCCTTTTTGTTGGAGGATTGAAACCTAAGATTAGATGTCTAGTCAAGGTTTTCAAGCCAAGAACATTAAGGGAAGCCATTGCAATGGCTAAGCAGCAAGATAAGGTTCACATAACCTTATTTAGAGCCAAAGATTTCAAGAAAAACAATTGGAACACTACTACTACTACCACCAATGAATGTAAGGCCAGTTATGGAAACAAACCAACAAATGTAAGTGCTGCAAACCCACCCTTATTACCTACACCTAATAATACTAAATATTGGCCAAAAAGTGTGAGGAGATTGTCCACTAAACAGGCTGATGAAAAATAGGCAAAAGGGGAATGTTTTTTTTGTCCTGAAAAATATTCTGCTACCCATAAGTGCATGAATAGACAACTGTTTGTAATTGAGATTGTTGATGATGATGATTGTGATGAAGAATTGGAAAATGATGCGTTAAAACTGGCTGAGATATTGGGACAACCCCAAATCTCCATTCATGCAATGAATGGGATTCCATCATATTCTACAATGAAATTGTAGGTTCATTTGGAACAAAGAAGTTGTATATATTAGTGGATTCTGGTTCCACTCATAACTTCATTAGTGAGAAACTGGCCAGATTATTATAGTTGGGTACACAAGATGTTCCAGCCTTAAAAGTTTCTGTGGCCAATGGTAATCAAATCAGTTCTGCTCAAATGTGCAAGAAATTCAAGTGGATGATACAGGGTATGTGGTTTGAGGCTGGTGTTACGGTGATACCACTAGACAGTTATGACATGGTGTTGGGGATTCAATGGTTATCTCCTTTGGGTGACATTGTATGGAATTTCAATCAGATGACCATGGAGTTTAAGGTAAATGGTGAAAAGAAGTTACTAAAAGGGGTCAATAATAATAATAAGATGTCTGTTTGCTCTATAGAACAAATGGATCATATGCTAAGTCACCCAAATCAGTTAGTGGGGTCTCAAATGTTTGGAATTCAGTTGATGACCTTAGAAGGGCAGAATGATCAAAGTACAAATGTGTCAAAAGAAGTGGTATATTATAGAATTCAGGAATTAATTGGCCAATATAAAGAAGTTTTTGATGAACCAAAGGGGTTGCCTCCTTCAAGAAGTTGTGATCATAAGATTGAACTAAAGAATGAAGACATGGCCATCAACTTAAAACCTTACAGGTACCAATCCATTCAAAAGGATGTGATTGAAGAAATGACTTATGAGCTGCTGAAATCAGGAGTTATAAGGAACAATAAGAGCTCTTTTGTTGCTCCTGTTGTTTTAGTAAAGAAGAAAGATGGTTCTTAGCGTATGTGCATTGATTACAGACAGTTAAACAATGCAACAATTAAAAACAGTTTCCCAATGCCCTTGATTGATGAATTATTGGAAGAACTGAAAGGAGCAGCAGTTTTTTTATCTAAAATGGATCTGAGGTCGAGGTCTAGCTACCATCAGGTTAGAATGTTTGAAAAAGACATTTATAAAACTGCTTTTAGAACTCACCAAGGGCTTTTTGAATTTCTGGTTATGCCCTTTGGGTTAACCAATGCCCCTACCACTTTTCAAGAAATAATGAACCCATTTTTGAGAAAATTTGTACTTGTCTTTTTTGATGATATTTTGGTTTATAGCTAAGATATTAATCAACATTTGGTGCATCTAAAACAAGTTTTACAAGTATTAAAGGAACAATAATTGTTTGCTAAGCAATCAAAGTGTTGTTTTGGTGACCAACAAGTGGAATATTTAGGCCACATAATCACAAAAGAGGGGGTTGCCACTGATCCAAAGAAATTTGAAGCAATTAAGTCTTGGCCTATTCCTGGAAATGTGAAACAGTTGAGGGGCTTCCTGGGTTTAGCAGGGTATTATAGGAAGTTTATAAGGTCTTTTGGAATTATTGCAAAACCTCTAACTGAGCTCGACAAGAAAGACTCATTTAGATGGAATGAATTAGCACAACAGGCTTTTGAGCAGCTCAAACATGCTCTAATTGAGGCCCTTGTGTTGGCCCTACCTGATTTAGATAAACCCTTTATCATTGAGACAGATGCTTCAGCAAGAGGTGTTGGGGCAGTTTTGATACAAGGTGATCATCCATTGGCATTTTTTTTAGTAAAGCTCTTTGTCCTAGACAAATGGTGTTTTCTGTGTATGAAAAAGAGCTTCTAGCTATTATAATGGACATCAAACAGTGGCATTATTATCTAGTAGCCAAACCCTTTGTGATTAAGACTAACCAGAAGAGTCTTAAACATTTGTTAACCCAAAAAATAACAACACCTATTCAATACTCATGGCTGTCTAAATTAATGGATTATAACTATGTAATTCAATACAAAAAAAAGGTATAAAGAATGTGGCAACTGATGCATTATCTAGAGTGGAAAGTTCTTCAGTCTTTACAATGATTTTGTCCTCTTTTGACCCATTAATGTTAGATGAGATAAAGAAGAGTTGGGAGCAGGATCTAACCTCGCAAACTGTGATCAACAAACTTTCACAAGGGTAGGAAATTCATAAGTACACTTGGCAGGATAGGTTATTAAAGAGGAAACAAAAATTGGTAGTAAAGGTAGTTTTGGAATTAAGAAAAAAATCAATTCAAATCTGTCATTCTTCTGCCATGGGGGGTCATAGTGGAGTTCATGCCACTCATCAAACATTGAAGGCCCTATTTTATTGGAAAAGGTAGGTTAAACAAGTTAAGGAATTCATGAGAGCTTGTAATGTTTGTCAACAAGCTAAATATGATAATGTTGCTTATCCAGGGTTGTTGCAGCCTTTACCAATTCCTACTAAGGTATGGGCTGATATTAGTATGGATTTCATTACTGGGCTTCCAAAATCACAAGGTAAAGAAGTAATATTGGTGATTGTAGACAGATTGACCAAGAATGGTCATTTTATGTCCTTGTCCTATCCTTTTTCTGCACAAAATGTGGCTCAACTGTTCCTGGATAATGTTTATAAACTGCATGGGTGGCCCTCAACAATTGTTTCTAATAGAGATGCAGTGTTACTTAGCCATTTTTGTGTAACACCCCAACCGATGGCGGAAACATCGAGGTGTCACGTAGTGACGATTGTTCAATAGCTCATGGTACTAAAGTGTAAATTTGAATACATTGATTTGAATAATTTTACATTGAAAGGAAATTACAGTATACAATAGTTCTAAAGCGTCAAATCTAACTAAAATACAATAAAGTCAAAGCTTAAATATAAATCCAAAAGCTAAAAAGAAGCGTCGCAAAATAACCTGAAACATGTACGAAAATAATATGTCAATACAAAAATGTATTGGTGAGCATACCCTGATTTGAATACATATAGTAAGAAAAGTGTTTAGCAATTCATGTGCGGTACCATTTGCAATTATGTAATAAGTAATATCAGTCAAAACCAAGCCTATGAATAATGACTAACACATGACTAACAATTTGAATAATGAATTAACAAGACAATGACCAAGATTCTCTCAACAGAGTCTCAAGGGGGTATACTATAGTAGTATTCATTGAAATGCTAGGCCGCCCAGCGGTTAATGATTTTGACTAAGCATACACACAAATTCACATAAGGCAAACACACATGAGAATTGCATTAAGTATAAAAAATAGAAACTTGATTAATAGGTACATGAGTCACCCCAAAGTAGTAAAACAGTAAAAAGGGGAAAGATATACTCACTCTGATTATGATGATTAACTTCCAAGAAATCAAGTAGCATCAATGAATTGTGCTTCTCCCTTAACAAATTAAGAATGATAATTTAGAGTATGTTAATGTTTTATAGTTATATTGTTCATGCAAAATATGTTACTTTGATTCGTTGGCTCATCGGTTGTCCGGCGACGAAGACCTTACGGCTCTTGACTAAAAATTAATAAATGGCCAGCATCATATAAAACGACACATATGGGAGGACACACGTCCTCATGTGTGTATATGTATGAAAAAAAAGAATCTGAATTTAAAGTTTAGTTATTAAATTTATAAAACATTATAATCTTTTATTAAGACAAAGTTTGTTTGATGGAATATGAATATCAATTGACTCACAAGCATAAAGAGAACGACGACTACTCAGTTCAAATCGTATATGCAAGGTTTCGACGCGGCTAGAAAAATCATATCTAAATTAATGTGCGAACGTAACTATAAATAGTACAAGGGTGTTTGTGTAATTGATTGATAGTTGTATTGTATTAGAAGGACTATTATTGTAATAAGCAGTAGTATAGGGACCAAATGTAATAGGCGGGAAATAGTTTGAATGGTCGTTATATAAACAGTTGAGCAGGGGAACAACTCCCTTAGCTTTGTTTTGGTCCAATCTCTCTCTCTCTCTCTCTCTCTCTCTCTCTCTCTCTCTCTCTCTCTCTCTCACACACACACACACACTAAAAGCTTAGCTCATCAATAAGACATGAGTTGAAACAATCTATGAGACTGACTTGAAACAATAGGTCTAGAAAGCATTGCGAGTCTGTATCGCAATACCAGTTCGTTGCGCGCACACGACCTTCTACGCATACCCGGGCGCCACCTGGTAATGTGCTACGCATACCCAAGACCCGCGCGCTGGCTGAACCCATAAGTGTTCCCGACGTGCCATCGGAACCCGCTACGTCATTCGCAGATGACAACCCGCGCCCCAACTAGACGTGCACCACTTGTAGTTTACGGTTTACGTCAAACGCGGAGACCAAGACGTTACCTGGTCTTCCGCTATGTACCAGACCATGCACTCAAGGTCAAAAATACAAAGGCGGCTCTCGGCGTTGCAAGTGCGCTAAGTGTAAAGTGCGCCATCAAAGCGTCACATTGCGCCCGAGTTAAGGGCTAATCTGCACCCTTTAGGGTCCCCACTAGTGTTTGGCTCAAGCTAAATAGTATGTAAGGTGCTCCTCCTTATAAACCACTTTATGTTTTGTCATCCCATCAATGTGGGACAAAACTTAATCTATTTTCTCATCTTTGGTTGTTCCAACCTGCAACTTTCAAGCTTCGATATCTCATTCATCTTAGCACAATTTTTGACGTGGTTTGGTTCGTTGTGATACTCTCACAATATAGTACACAAAACCGGAAATAATTATTTATATAACAAATATATAAATACATTTATTTAAGTCCAAAATTAGTGAAAAATCATTTTCACTACTATTTTTCCAACACAACTCAGTTATATATAACTCATCTATATGTATGACTCGCTTAAAAAATGGGTTAAACAGACCGTTTTGGGGTGTATCTAACCTTATGTTGTTGGTTAGGAAAAACGTTTTGCATAGGTCTGTAGAAAAAAAATATTTTGATTCCCTATTTATTTGTTTACATTCGTATCTTTAGCATAGCAATCAAATATATTCTTGTTAACATGTAATTCTCTTATATATTCTTGTTAACATGTAATTCTCTTATGTTGTGTAAGGTTAAAGGAGAAAAAAGAAATAAAATGAAAGTAAAGAAAATTTTGATTTTGTTCAAGAGATTTTTTGTAGGAAGAATGAAAGGAAATAAGAGTATGTGTGTTTTAGATATTTTATGGAAAAAAATGAGAAGA
This sequence comes from Ambrosia trifida, assembly GCA_028751855.1. Taxonomy (NCBI): domain Eukaryota; kingdom Viridiplantae; phylum Streptophyta; class Magnoliopsida; order Asterales; family Asteraceae; genus Ambrosia; species Ambrosia trifida. The sequence continues at coordinate 85,893,788 of CM054123.1, forward strand.
AAAGAAGTAAAAATGATGTTAAATATCACCATTTCAAATTGAAAAGAAAAGAAAGTAAAAGAAATGGAATGGAATGGGAGATAAAGATAGGAAGAAAGCAAAGAAAATCTGTCTTTTCTTTTATTTTCCCTCCTTAGATGAACTCGGAACATAACGTTATTTCTATCTTTAAAATCATAAATAAAAAACCTAATTAACAAGATTGTGTGTTATTTAATTTGTATTTTTAGTTCCTTATTTTTCTTTCGGAGTCATTTATCATATCTTTATTGACGATACATTATTCAATGTTATAAAAGATCGAGAAATAGTATTCACGATAATTATATGCTTATAATACATTCAAACGAGTTGAGGATTGTATATATTATTGGAATAATGAATTTAAATAATCTCAATTATCACCTGTTGGTCGTTGTTGGTCCCAACTAACGAAATATATACTGGTGGTCCAACCTTTCGACATATAGGTCACCAGTGAACCCAAATGTAACACCCCAACCGATGGCGGAATCATCGAGGTGCCACGTAGTGACGATTGTTCAAAAGCTCATGGTACTAAGATGTAAATATTTATTGAATAAACAAAATTGTCTTACATGAAAATGGAAATTACATTGTCTATATGAAATGTAAATATTGAAATAACTGAATTGAAATAAAGCACTAAATGTCTCTTGCTAAAGCACTAGATCAAACTGCACCTGAAACATGTACAAAAATAGGTTTGGTCAACATTTGAAATGTTGGTGAGCATTCCTAGATTTGATATATATAGTAGGTTAAAAAGTTATACAATTCAAGTGCAAGCTACAGTGCAAATATGTAAACCATGTATCAAACAAATGAGCGAAATCAACCCTGTGACTGTATAATGTGTGACAACTCGGGTAAATCTCTCTTTTTGGTTTCTATTTTTGGTTTCTATCTTTTGTTGTTTCCTTCGTTATTCCTTTTGGTACTTGTGCAATTTTCGCGAAGAAAATTCTTTTAACGTGGGGATGATGTGACACCCGGCAAATTCTGGTTAACAACGTTGTCTAGATTAAAGTCTACCTTAGCGAGTCACGCGTATATTATACTTAACGAGGGTTAGCTAGATAAGACATACGTGCATTGTTGTGGGTCAATATGTGATTACATGATTAGTGAACCTCGGACGTTGGTGGATAATAAACTTATGTGTCTCGGTGATATCTGACAAACTTATGTGAAAACCATACGTAATAATGTGAACCTAAACCGAACACGTTAATAAAAATCATTAAAAGTGGAGCATGAGGTTGATTAGGGTCTTAACGCATGGGGTTACACTTGTTACGGTCCGAAATAACGAAAACGTCGATGGATAACGCGTCGGGAGGCGAAACGAAGCAAAAGCGCGCGCCTCGGACCTGTGAGCGGCCGCTCACAAGCTCCGAGCGGCCGCTCGAACATCCCTGACGGGTCTAAACCGCCTCAAACTCATATTTAAGCATCCTAAACCCCCATGCAACCCCCATACTCAACCCTAATCGCCCCCTTACTGCCCCACACGAATATTTCACTCCAAAAACTCCTGCTAAGGCTCAAGATCATCAATTGGGAGGCTCCAAGGCGCGCGATTGATTGATTTGAAGAGCTAAGGGTATAACTTATGATTTCTTACGCTTTTACCTTATGTTTTTACTATAAAAATCATATAACAAGTTTGTCCAGGTTTGAAAGTATTTTATAAAAGTTAAAACATGAGGATTAAGAAGATTAAAAGGGTCAACCACATTGTTACATAATGAATGTTATACGTTTTGCATGATTATGCATGTTCTTGATGTTTTAGACTTCTAGGGTTTGTGAATAATGATGGTTGTGATGTATAATTAGGGTTTTGATCAGATGTGATTCTTACTAAAGTTGTATGATGATTATTAGGTGTTATTGATTGATAATATGCAACTAGGGTTTGATATAATTGATAATATTGCACGATTGGAATCTGGACAGATTCTGAATGTCGACTTGTAGGGTCTGTTTCGTGGCTTGAAAATAATTGGTTTGATCGATTCTTTGCATGATTGTAATGTACAAGGTCTTAGCTTTTCATAATGGGCAAAACCATCGAATTTGGACATCGTTTGAGTCGTTTTTGGAATTTTAATTGATTAGGGGTCATATCAGATTTTCGGATTTGTAAATTGGGCTAACTTTAAATGGTCATAACATGAGATTTACAAGGAGTTAGGTTATGAAATTTTTACAGTAGGTCAATACTGGAAAAATAGAGCTTTTCCAAGTGGATTCATCTCGTTTGAATGAATACACAATTTTTAAGAATTTTCCTACTAAACTGACCTGTTGAGGAGATTTTCTGGACATAGCTGTGTTGTACGAATTTTCATAATTTTTGTGTTTGGAATTAAGACAAAACAAAAATAGGTATTGTCGAGTGAATCCCAAAGAAAATTCAGTAAAAATTTGGGAGGTTAAATCACTGATTTGCTATTTTAAATAAATTCGTTTTGATGGCGCACAATCTGTCCTGAAAACACAGATTGTGTATTATGTGCTTCGGTGATTAATTGAGGTCTTAGGTGGTATGGAATTGACATGTAACTGAAGTACACTTGTCTGAGACACATAGGGAATGTAGAAACTAATTGTAACCAACGTATTCACCAACGGGTCCGTAGGGTTTACTATTGCATGTAGAATCACTAGGCGTCGCATACACACTTTTGAACATTTAAAACGCCTTGTGTAACACCCCAACCGATGGCGGAAACATCGGGATGTCACGTAATGATGATTGTTCAGTAGCTCATGGTGAATAATAGATTCCATTAAATGATTTAAATGAATTACATACAATTGTTCTAGAATTTCTACATCAAATTGAATAAATCTATACACGTATCTTCAAGCATCAATTCAAATCTTCAAGCAAATAGAACCTGAAACATGTTAAGTTGAAAATGTTTTGGGTCAACAAAAGTTGGTGAGAATTACATAGGTTTTTGATGATTGAATAAAAATGATGTGCAATTCATGTGTCATGTCAATCTAGTCCATATGTGAGAACATACTAGAAATAAATCGAGTGCATAATCAACCCTGATGACTGTTATAAAATGATACATACCATACGCTCATGGTCCAATAATGTTATACGATAACAAACACCCACGTAACCTTTGTAGGAGGCACGTATCCGGGTGGGATTGTCAGTCCAATAGATCTATCAATGTATACCGCCGGCTGATCAATGTTAATGATTATGCTAGAATGGTGCTTACTCTAATCATGCTCAAGACATAATGCAACATAGAAAACACATAGACACATTGATGATTGAATTGCAATGATGATGTTATAAACATGTTTCACCCCAAAAATGGTGATAAATAGAAAAGGGGCTATGTAAAACTCACCTTGGTAAAATGTTATATCTGTTGAGAAATGTGTTGACCAAATGTATCAAGTATCACCCTAAAATGAGGTAATAAATATGTCTAAGTCTATTAAGTCTACAAATGTATAAGTTTCTAGGGCTTCGAATTTGGGGATAATTGCTCGTTTGATTAATATTAAAAATATTCACCAATTGAGAGAAATTTAGTAAATAAATAACTAAAAATCTTTTTATGAAATTTAAACTTAAGATGGTTACAAGAATGTGTTTAAAGTGTAAAAAAATAATTTTTATAAAATTATTTCCTTTAAAATAGATTTTTAAATCTATTTATTACAAATAGCCAATATTTAACTTTAATATTCAAAAATACTAAAATTAAAGAATTTCTATTTTTAAAAATCATATTTCTGTTCTAAATGATTAAAAATAAATTGTATAAAATTTTGGTGCAAAAATGACAAAAATTGAATTTATTATGATTTAATTATGATTAAAACTAACAAAAATTGATTAAAAATGTTAAATATATGATTTTTCTGAAATAAAAATCTTTTCAGAAAAGTTTATTGTTATATAAACTTAGAATAATTTTTGTGGAAATTAATAAGATCGTTTTGATATTTTAATGGATTTTTATAAATATAATAGCATAAAATTGATCTAATTATTATAAATATTAAATAAATGAATTTCAGAAAAATAAAAATTGTAGATAAAGCTTTGACATTAGATTTGTTAAAAATAATTTTTTTAGAATTTTTAAAAGAGTTTTAATAAATTAAAATGAATTTATAAGATTTTGAGTAATATAATGTTAATCTTGATTGTTTTAGGAAAAATAGAACAAAAACATGAAAAATGATGCCACACCCGGGACTCGAACCCGCGTGGCTGAGGTGGAGAGCACCAGACACAACCACTTGGTCTAGACCAGTGGTTGTGTTTGGTTCCTGTTTAAATAAAATAAATATAATCAGAGTTTTGTGTTCTTCCCCAATTTATAAACCCTAGAATTGCAATCAGATAATCCACACAACATTAACCCGATTAACCTTAGGGTTTATGTTGTGTGGGTGCCGATAAACAAAAACCATCAAAAATATTTATCTTACATTACTGAAATGAGTACGAACGATAGGTCAATGCCCAAAGTCAAAATGCGAGTAGAAAGCCACAATCAGAGAGTTCTTGTGAGAAATTAGAGATTGAGGGAGAGAGAATAGCGAGTTGTGAAAGTCCAGAAATGTTCAATTTATAGGATTAAGTACTGATTTGGTGAAATGGTAAGGATTGACCACCATTAAATGTTTAAACGCGTAATAGGTAAATTGGTTATCAATTGATGAGGATTAAACGTGTAATAGACTCGTTATAGGCCGATAATCACGTTTCTAAGTCAAACCTTTGATTATTACTCGTTAATCGTTCAAATTAATTGATCAAAGGAGAAGAAAAAAGAAATAAATAAAAAAAAAGAAAAAGTCATATCTGCTGCTGCTGAAATGCGAAGGAGGGAAAGGACAAGGAGGGTTGAAAGTGGGCTTAAATAGAATTAAGGTTGATATGAAACCAACAATTGTGTGTGGCTCAAGTGGTGGAGTGCGTGTGTGTTTGTATGTCTGGCTCCGGTTCGAGCCTCGGCGAGAACAAAATTTTTTTTTGTTTTTAATCAGGCACAAGGGGGAGAGGGGAGGAGTTGGGCTGGGCCTAAAGGGCTTCTTGCTGGGCTTCTGGGGTTGGGTGATGGGCTGCAGAAGTTGGGTTTCAGACTTATAAGAAGGGGGGTTGGGTTTGGGTTGTGAGTGGGTTTCAAGTGTGTGTGTGTAAAAATATATATATATATATGTGTAATCTGAATTTATAAAAATTATTATTATTATTATCATATATATATGTATGTATATATATCTATATATATATGAGTTAGGGTAATGGAGACTTAGTGACGTTTGTATAAAATGTAACGAAAAATAAGGGCGTTTTGAATTAAAAATTTGGGGAAAATTTTCGCGATGTTACAGTCTCCCCTACTTTTAGGAACTTCGTCCCGAAGTTAAGAGAAACACTAGGTTACAATTTGTCAATCACTGGAAACCTTGATAAAATTTCACACTACCTTAATGTACCTGTAAATTCATGATTACGTTCCGGACCGTAATTACCAATTTACCTTACATTAGGGTTTTGCGTCCTTTTATGACTTCACCGATTGTTGAGCAGGTCTGATAGTCTCCACCAGTCGTTGAGTAGGTGGTAGGGCCTCTCCCGACTGTTGGAAAGACATGATGACCTTTACCAATCGTTAAGTAGGTTGTTTGGTAGTCAACTAACTGTTGTACAAGTAAGCAAGTATGATCATAGATATAGCAATTAGTTCACATTCAAACAAGCATGCACACAGATGTTATGATAATACTTGAATTTTATTACTTGAATCAAATAGCGTCAATACATAGAATAAAAGCAACCAATAGTCAAATGGTGAGACTTGCGGTTAGGTAGCTGGAGGGTCTTGATCTCGGTTTAGTTTAGGGCATCGGTTACGGTAGTGATTTGGGTTTCCACATTCATAGCATTGACCATAGTTGTATCGATTAGGATTATCAGCCTGAGCAGGGTTGGTGGGTTGATTGGCATTAGGGTTTGGGGTCTCGCGGCATGTGTTGACCAGATGGCCATACCTACCACAATTGGTGCACACGCGACATGCTGAAACAGTGGGATGATGTCGGTTGCATGTGTTACACAATGGAAAGTTCCTTGTATAAGGCTTTTTGTTAGAGACTTGTGTAGTGAGGTTTACATTAGGATTCCTGGTCTTACGCTTCTGGTTTTTGGTAGTTACCGCGGCCACAATACTTGTTTTCTTGCTTTTCCGAACTAGGGTTCCGTTCTTTATGTGATTTCCATCGTCATATCCATTTCTATTGCCGTTCCCTTTCATTGGGATGACTTGAGCCAACAAGTTAGAAACCAGAGTTGTGATTTGTTGTGCCAATTGTTGAGAAATAATCGTAGCTAGTTGGGCATCACCTCTATTGTTAGTGTTGTGGTCGGGATTGTGGTTGCTGCTCTCTTCTTCATGATTGTCACCACTGTTAATGCGAGTGTTGTGACGTGGAGACATGATCTGTAGGAGACACAATGAAATGAATGAGGTTATAGATACGGAATGTAATCATTTATTCATTAATTAAAACGAATAAACGAAAACGTTGACTTATCAAAGATTCCAGATTCTAATAACACATGAAGACATGCTTTAGCCTATAAGTGAACACTCATCCCGAGAATTCCCAGGTAGGCATCCGGGTCCCTCGTCTGATTGGGATATATGCGCAATGCCAGCCTAGACAGAAGACTCAGAATACAGGCGTTCACCCTTCCAGATTGCACGTGTTCGTTATTAAGATCTAGAACTTTGACGAGATCTCAAGGGGGTTCAGGTTAAACCTGAGGAATTTGTCCTATTAATCTAAGAGTAGATCCACTGTTGGAGAGCAGCCTTCTTGTAAGGATGAAGGTAGGGATAAGAAGTAGGAGATAGAGATTAGCAAGTAAAGGAAGCAAGTACTTGTTAAATCCTATGGTTATAGACTAGATTATTTTTCTAGTAACCTAATTCCCTATAACCATGGCTCTGATACCAATCTGTAACACCCCAACCGATGGCGGAAACATCGGGATGTCACGTAATGATGATTGTTCAGTAGCTCATGGTGAATAATAGATTCCATTAAATGATTTAAATGAATTACATACAATTGTTCTAGAATTTCTACATCAAATTGAATAAATCTATACACGTATCTTCAAGCATCAATTCAAATCTTCAAGCAAATAGAACCTGAAACATGTTAAGTTGAAAATGTTTTGGGTCAACAAAAGTTGGTGAGAATTACATAGGTTTTTGATGATTGAATAAAAATGATGTGCAATTCATGTGTCATGTCAATCTAGTCCATATGTGAGAACATACTAGAAATAAATCGAGTGCATAATCAACCCTGATGACTGTTATAAAATGATACATACCATACGCTCATGGTCCAATAATGTTATACGATAACAAACACCCACGTAACCTTTGTAGGAGGCACGTATCCGGGTGGGATTGTCAGTCCAATAGATCTATCAATGTATACCGCCGGCTGATCAATGTTAATGATTATGCTAGAATGGTGCTTACTCTAATCATGCTCAAGACATAATGCAACATAGAAAACACATAGACACATTGATGATTGAATTGCAATGATGATGTTATAAACATGTTTCACCCCAAAAATGGTGATAAATAGAAAAGGGGCTATGTAAAACTCACCTTGGTAAAATGTTATATCTGTTGAGAAATGTGTTGACCAAATGTATCAAGTATCACCCTAAAATGAGGTAATAAATATGTCTAAGTCTATTAAGTCTACAAATGTATAAGTTTCTAGGGCTTCGAATTTGGGGATAATTGCTCGTTTGATTAATATTAAAAATATTCACCAATTGAGAGAAATTTAGTAAATAAATAACTAAAAATCTTTTTATGAAATTTAAACTTAAGATGGTTACAAGAATGTGTTTAAAGTGTAAAAAAATAATTTTTATAAAATTATTTCCTTTAAAATAGATTTTTAAATCTATTTATTACAAATAGCCAATATTTAACTTTAATATTCAAAAATACTAAAATTAAAGAATTTCTATTTTTAAAAATCATATTTCTGTTCTAAATGATTAAAAATAAATTGTATAAAATTTTGGTGCAAAAATGACAAAAATTGAATTTATTATGATTTAATTATGATTAAAACTAACAAAAATTGATTAAAAATGTTAAATATATGATTTTTCTGAAATAAAAATCTTTTCAGAAAAGTTTATTGTTATATAAACTTAGAATAATTTTTGTGGAAATTAATAAGATCGTTTTGATATTTTAATGGATTTTTATAAATATAATAGCATAAAATTGATCTAATTATTATAAATATTAAATAAATGAATTTCAGAAAAATAAAAATTGTAGATAAAGCTTTGACATTAGATTTGTTAAAAATAATTTTTTTAGAATTTTTAAAAGAGTTTTAATAAATTAAAATGAATTTATAAGATTTTGAGTAATATAATGTTAATCTTGATTGTTTTAGGAAAAATAGAACAAAAACATGAAAAATGATGCCACACCCGGGACTCGAACCCGCGTGGCTGAGGTGGAGAGCACCAGACACAACCACTTGGTCTAGACCAGTGGTTGTGTTTGGTTCCTGTTTAAATAAAATAAATATAATCAGAGTTTTGTGTTCTTCCCCAATTTATAAACCCTAGAATTGCAATCAGATAATCCACACAACATTAACCCGATTAACCTTAGGGTTTATGTTGTGTGGGTGCCGATAAACAAAAACCATCAAAAATATTTATCTTACATTACTGAAATGAGTACGAACGATAGGTCAATGCCCAAAGTCAAAATGCGAGTAGAAAGCCACAATCAGAGAGTTCTTGTGAGAAATTAGAGATTGAGGGAGAGAGAATAGCGAGTTGTGAAAGTCCAGAAATGTTCAATTTATAGGATTAAGTACTGATTTGGTGAAATGGTAAGGATTGACCACCATTAAATGTTTAAACGCGTAATAGGTAAATTGGTTATCAATTGATGAGGATTAAACGTGTAATAGACTCGTTATAGGCCGATAATCACGTTTCTAAGTCAAACCTTTGATTATTACTCGTTAATCGTTCAAATTAATTGATCAAAGGAGAAGAAAAAAGAAATAAATAAAAAAAAAGAAAAAGTCATATCTGCTGCTGCTGAAATGCGAAGGAGGGAAAGGACAAGGAGGGTTGAAAGTGGGCTTAAATAGAATTAAGGTTGATATGAAACCAACAATTGTGTGTGGCTCAAGTGGTGGAGTGCGTGTGTGTTTGTATGTCTGGCTCCGGTTCGAGCCTCGGCGAGAACAAAATTTTTTTTTGTTTTTAATCAGGCACAAGGGGGAGAGGGGAGGAGTTGGGCTGGGCCTAAAGGGCTTCTTGCTGGGCTTCTGGGGTTGGGTGATGGGCTGCAGAAGTTGGGTTTCAGACTTATAAGAAGGGGGGTTGGGTTTGGGTTGTGAGTGGGTTTCAAGTGTGTGTGTGTAAAAATATATATATATATATGTGTAATCTGAATTTATAAAAATTATTATTATTATTATCATATATATATGTATGTATATATATCTATATATATATGAGTTAGGGTAATGGAGACTTAGTGACGTTTGTATAAAATGTAACGAAAAATAAGGGCGTTTTGAATTAAAAATTTGGGGAAAATTTTCGCGATGTTACACCTTGGACAAACGAGTTATATGGTGTAATGATATTACGCCTATACTCACTTAATGACACTGTTATTAGGGTGTCGGTAGCATATATTACTTGCTGTTCGGATTCTTTGCTTGCACGTTAAGGTGAGTTTACGGCCCCTCTTTTAAACTGGTTTCATATTTTCGGGGGAGAAAACATGTGTTAAAACGATTATTTGGTAACTACTGTCATACTATGGGTTTCTATTGTGTACTACACGATCTTTGGAAGTCCCGGGGGGAACCATGAATGTGCGGGTTTGCACAACGGGGAAATCTGAATAGCGCTATTGGGAGTGACCAACCCCGCTCGTCGACTTGGAGGGTCGGCGGGTGCATATTGTCTCATACAGGAACAACAGGAACAACAGGTTTACTACATCGGGCACACATTTGGTTTACGAGTTAGTAATGGTTTTCCAATCGTGGTAGTAACAAAACATACGCCTAGCTAGCGTACACTGGTTTTCGATTTGTTATAGTATGGACAGGTTGACTTGGTACTTGGATTACAAAACCTGTAAACTCACCAGCATTTTTGTGCTGACGTAAACTTTTACATGTTTTCTCAGGTCGCTAAGGTAGCACGACTGGACTAGGGCGCACGCGTCTGCACGGCGTCTAGTTAGGGTTGCATGGTTTTACAAACGTTGAACATAGGTTTACTATTGAATATTGTTTTGAATAAGCTTCCGCTGTAAACGGGAATTTTAAACATTGTTTTGAAATTGCATTATGTTCCTTTTAGACTTGTTTATTGTGATCGTTGGTTTGGATCCTAGTTTGTCATGCGCCTCGCGGTAAAACTCCGCAAGTGGATTTTGAGGGTGTGACAGATTGGTATCAGAGCCAATGGTTATAGTGAACTAGGACTGCATGTAGAGTCTAGTCTATAGCCGAGTCGCACACACTAGACGATCACATGGTACTAAACATTATGGTGGTTTACGTATGGTCTTGTCGGGGTGTCTCTAAATCATTTGGTCTTTCTACGTTACATCATCCGTTCTATCTTAGGTCGGGTTACTTACTTTCTAGGCAGTGTAGTATATTGGAGTGAATCGTGTACTCTTGAGATTTGTCCAAGGCTCGGACTTCTCCCTTTCGTACTCCAATAGAAACACTTGCCATAAACTACCGTAGTATTACGATGTATAGCTAAGAGTCTATGTTCGGTGATTTGAACTTTGAACTAGGAGAACACTTGGAGGACCATGTAGAGCGGTTTATCATTTTGGGTGCACACAAAATCATAAACCGAAATGCATGGAAGCCCTAGTGAGCTCTGGGTTTGAAGGGATAGTCCTGGATTGGATCTAGCTTTGATCTTGTAAACATTAGTGGTTATCTTTATCTGCGAAACTAATTTTTTCTCGTTCTTTCTGCCAGAATCATGTCTGGAGTACGAGGAGGACGTGGAGGTGGTCGCAATGGTGGACGTGGTGGTGGTCGCGGTGGTGCTGGTGGTCGTGGAGGTGTTAACCTATCACAGGAGGACCTGAACAACTTGCTACAAGCTGCCTTCCAGTTAGGGCACAATGGTGGTGGTAAGTTGATTTATCCATTTTCTTTGCCTCATTAGTGAACCTTGTTTACATACGTCGTGTTTCCTCACGCGTTTCATTTCAGGTGGTCCTGTTAACCCACCCCCACCTATGTGTACCTACAAGATGTTTCGGGATTGTAAGCCTCAGGAATTCTCTGGCACTGAGGGTGCGGTGAGCTTGCTTAGGTGGCTGGAGAAGGTGGAGTCAGTGTTTCTGATGTGCAACTGTCTCCCAGAGGATCGAGTTAAGTATGCTGCTGCGTTATTCCAGGATGTTGCTTTGACCTGGTGGAATAACATTACCCAGAATATGGGTATTGGGGAGGCGTATGCTATGCCTTGGGAAAACTTTGTTCAACTGTTGAAGCGAGAGTACTGTCCGAGGGAAGAGGTGCAGAAGTTAGAGCACGAAGTGTGGAACCTCAAGATGTCTAGGTCTGAAATTGAGAAGTATACTGTGAGGCGTAATGAGTTGGCAGCGCTGTGTCCCGATCTGCATGTGCCAGAATACAGGAGGATTGAGCATTATATCTCAGGGTTAGTACCAGAAATCGCAGGGTTGGTGGCTGCGGGAAATCATCCTACATACTCAGAGGTGGTCCGATCGGCTCATAGGATGACCAACTTAAAGGTGAATGAGGGTATTTTGCCTGCTAAGGGTTCGACTGTCAAGGCCCCAGAGAACAACAAGCGTAAGTGGGAAAATGAAGGGAAAGGATCTGGGCCAGCACAGCAGGGTAAGAGGTTCGATAATGGGGGTTCTTCTTCTTCGGGTAACAAGCAGGGTGGTTATGCGGGGAAACTGCCCAAATGTAACAAGTGTGGACGTCATCATCAAGGGAACTGCGACAGTAACCGTTGTCATCGCTGCCAGCGAATTGGGCATTTTGCTAAAGATTGTCGGGCTACACTTCCATCGACCCAGGCCCCAAGCAATACCTCGGCTCCTCCTGCTCAGGGAACAACAGGAAGACAGGGATGTTACAACTGTGGTGAGACCGGTCATTACAAGAAGGACTGCCCGAAACTGAAGCAGGGCGGGAACAACGGTAACGGGAACAACGGGGGCGGCGGTAGGAATGCACGTGCCTTCGTCATTGGAGCCGCTGAGGCTAGACAGGATCCTGACACAGTTACCGGTACGTTCCTTCTCAATAACCGTTCTGTTAGTGTGTTATTTGATTCTGGTGCCGACAAGAGTTTTGTATCCATGGAAGTTAGTCGACTGCTAGATGTAGTACCCGTACCATTAGAGACTAAGTATATTATTAAGTTGGCTGACGGTAAAAAGATTGAAGCTACTAGTATCCTTCGGGAGTGTCAATTAGAGTTGTCGGGTTTATCGTTCCCCATCGACCTTATGCCGGTACCTTTGGGTAGTTTTGACATGGTGGTAGGCATGGATTGGTTGTCTTTGTATCGCGCGGAGATTATTTGTTACGACAAGATTATTCGGATTCCTCTCCCTGATGGAGAATTCCTTTCTGTGTACGGTATCAAGGGTGGTGTTCCGCTAAATATCATCTCTAGCATGAAAGCCCTTAAGTGTCTTCGAAAGGGTTACTCGGCCGTTTTGGCACTTTTATCTGTTTCCTCTAGCGATGAGAAGAAGATCGACGATATTCCAGTTGTACGTGAGTTTCCTAGATGTTTTTCCCGATGATTTATCCAGTCTTCCTCCCCATCGTCAAGTCGAGTTCGGTATTGATCTTGTACCAGGGGCTGCTCCTATTGCTCGGGCCCCCTACCGTCTTGCACCTCCCGAGATGCAGGAATTGTCTAGTCAGTTACAGGAACTCTTGGACAAGGGATTCATTAGGCCGAGTTCTTCCCCTTGGGGAGCCCCGATTCTATTCGTCAAGAAGAAGGATGGAAGTTTCCGATTGTGTGTGGACTACAGAGAACTGAACAAATTGACCGTTAAGAACCGTTATCCTCTTCCACGTATTGATGATCTATTCGACCAGCTCCAGGGTTCTAGTTACTATTCCAAGATTGACTTGAGGTCCGGTTATCACCAGTTGCGCGTAAGGGAAGCTGACGTTGCAAAGACTGCCTTTCGTACACGTTATGGCCATTTCGAATTCTTGGTCATGCCTTTCGGTCTCACGAACGCACCGGCGGTTTTCATGGATTTGATGAACCGCGTTTGCAAACCATATCTTGACAAGTTCGTCATTGTGTTTATTGATGATATTCTGATTTACTCCAAGAACAAGACCGAACACGAGGAACACCTGCGTATGGTTTTGGAACTCTTGCGACGGGAACAACTTTACGCCAAATTCTCAAAGTGTGACTTTTGGTTACGCGAAGTTCAGTTCCTAGGACATGTGGTTAATGAACTAGGAATTCATGTCGATCCAGCTAAGATCGAAGCGATCAAGGACTGGGGAGCACCAAAGACGCCAACTGAGGTGCGGCAATTCCTAGGCCTTGCGGGCTACTATCGTCGTTTCATTCAGGGGTTCTCGAAGATCGCTCAACCCCTCACCACTCTTACTCAGAAGGATAGAAAATGCGACTGGGGTGAACCACAAGAGTCGGCATTTCAAGAACTGAAGTCTAAACTTTGTTCTGCTCCTATTTTGTCCTTACCTGAAGGCCCTGATGATTTCGTTGTTTACTGTGATGCTTCTATTCATGGTCTCGGTTGCGTGTTGATGCAACGCGAGAAGGTGATTGCGTATGCTTCTCGTCAACTCAAGGTGCACGAGAAGAACTACACCACCCATGACTTGGAGTTGGGTGCAGTGGTTTTCGCGTTGAAAATCTGGAGACATTACTTGTACGGTACCAAATGCACCATCTACACCGATCACAAGAGTCTTCAACATATTTTTGACCAACAACATTTGAACATACGACAGCGTCGTTGGATTGAACTTCTGAATGACTATGATTGTGCCATTAAGTACCATCCTGGCAAGGCGAATGTTGTAGCAGACGCCTTGAGCAGGAAGGAATCAACTAAACCTCGTCGCGTTCGGGCGTTGCAACTCACCATTCATTCATCTCTACCTGATCAACTCCGTTCTGCTCAGTTAGAAGCTTTGAAGGAGGAAAACCTTAAAGCTGAAACTATGCACGGTGCCGACAAGCACCTCGAGCGAAGGCCTGATGGCCTGCACTACTTCGCAGAACGCATATGGGTTCCTTTATTCGGGGGACTTCGGGAGCTTGTTTTAGATGAGGCTCATAAGTCCCGGTATTCTATTCATCCTGGTTCGGATAAGATGTACCAAGATCTGAAAGTGCTTTACTGGTGGCCAAACATGAGGTCGGATATAGCCTCATACGTGAGCAAATGCTTGACCTGTGCTAAGGTCAAGGTGGAATACCAGAAACCGTCGGGTCTCTTGCAACAACCTGAAATTCCGGAGTGGAAATGGGAACGGATTACCATGGATTTTGTCACACAACTTCCTAAGTCACCAAGCGGGAATGATAAGATATGGGTGATTGTTGACCGATTGACGAAATCAGCCCATTTTCTCGCTATTAAAGAGACTGACACCATGGATCGTTTGGCTCGTCTTTATCTGAAGGAAGTTGTTTCTAAGCACGGGGTGCCGGTTTCTATTATTTCGGATCGTGATTCCCACTTTACTTCTCACTTCTGGAAGTCTTTGCACAAGGCTTTGGGTACCCAACTAGACATGAGTACAACTTATCACCCACAGACTGACGGTCAGAGTGAGCGCACGATTCAAACGTTAGAAGACATGCTGCGGGCATGTGTGATCGATTTTGGCAAAGGTTGGGAAGCTCATTTACCGTTAGTAGAATTCTCATACAACAATAGTTATCACACGAGCATCAAGGCGGCTCCGTTCGAGGCACTGTACGGGCGGAAATGCCGGTCTCCTCTTTGTTGGGCTGAGGTGGGTGAGAGTCAACTCACTGGGCCTGAACTAGTGTACGAAACTTCGGAAAAGATCGTACAGATTCGTAACCGGTTGGCAGCGGCACGGGATCGGCAAAAGAGTTATGCTGATCAACGTCGCAAACCATTGGAATTCCAAGTTGGTGACAAGGTACTTCTGAAAGTTTCACCGTGGAAGGGAGTCATACGCTTTGGGAAGCGTGGCAAACTCAACCCTCGGTATGTCGGTCCATTTACGATCCTGGAACGGATTGGACCGGTGGCATATCGTCTCGATTTACCGACGGAGCTCGGTAACATACATAACGTCTTCCATGTGTCCAACTTGAAGAAGTGTCTGGCTGACGAGTCTCTCATTGTTCCACTGGAAGAGATCAAGGTTGATGATCGTCTTCGGATTGTGGAAGAACCTGTGGAGATTCTGGATTACAAGATTCGTAGCCTACGTCATAGCAAGATTCGCATCGTAAAGGTTCGCTGGAACTCGAACCGGGGACCAGAGTACACGTGGGAACGGGAGGATCAGATGAAGTCTAAGTATCCTCATCTCTTTCCTAAGGAAGCGTTCGAGTCGAGATATGTCTCTTCTGCAGCTGAATGAATCTCGGGGCGAGATTCCTTTTAACGTGGGGATGATGTGACAACTCGGGTAAATCTCTCCTTTTGGTTTCTATTTTTG
The DNA here is from genome assembly GCA_028751855.1 of Ambrosia trifida. Classification (NCBI taxonomy): domain Eukaryota; kingdom Viridiplantae; phylum Streptophyta; class Magnoliopsida; order Asterales; family Asteraceae; genus Ambrosia; species Ambrosia trifida. The sequence continues at coordinate 85,909,634 of CM054123.1, forward strand.
GTTTCTATCTTTTGTTGTTTCCTTCGTTATTCCTTTTGGTACTTGTGCAATTTTCGCGAAGAAAATTCTTTTAACGTGGGGATGATGTGACACCCGGCAAATTCTGGTTAACAACGTTGTCTAGATTAAAGTCTACCTTAGCGAGTCACGCGTATATTATACTTAACTAGGGTTAGCTAGATAAGACATACGTGCATTGTTGTGGGTCAATATGTGATTACATGATTAGTGAACCTCGGACGTTGGTGGATAATAAACTTATGTGTCTCGGTGATATCTGACAAACTTATGTGAAAACCATACGTGATAATGGGAACCTAAACCGAACACGTTAATAAAAATCATTAAAAGTGGAGCATGAGGTTGATTAGGGTCTTAACGCATGGGGTTACACTTGTTACGGTCCGAAATAACGAAAACGTCGATGGATAACGCGTCGGGAGGCGAAACGAAGCAAAAGCGCGCGCCTCGGACCTGTGAGCGGCCGCTCACAAGCTCCGAGCGGCCGCTCGAACATCCCTGACGGGTCTAAACCGCCTCAAACTCATATTTAAGCATCCTAAACCCCCATGCAACCCCCATACTCAACCCTAATCGCCCCCTTACTGCCCCACACGAATATTTCACTCCAAAAACTCCTGCTAAGGCTCAAGATCATCAATTGGGAGGCTCCAAGGCGCGCGATTGATTGATTTGAAGAGCTAAGGGTATAACTTATGATTTCTTACGCTTTTACCTTATGTTTTTACTATAAAAATCATATAACAAGTTTGTCCAGGTCTGAAAGTATTTTATAAAAGTTAAAACATGAGGATTAAGAAGATTAAAAGGGTCAACCACATTGTTACATAATGAATGTTATACGTTTTGCATGATTATGCATGTTCTTGATGTTTTAGACTTCTAGGGTTTGTGAATAATGATGGTTGTGATGTATAATTAGGGTTTTGATCAGATGTGATTCTTACTAAAGTTGTATGATGATTATTAGGTGTTATTGATTGATAATATGCAACTAGGGTTTGATATAATTGATAATATTGCACGATTGGAATCTGGACAGATTCTGAATGTCGACTTGTAGGGTCTGTTTCGTGGCTTGAAAATAATTGGTTTGATCGATTCTTTGCATGATTGTAATGTACAAGGTCTTAGCTTTTCATAATGGGCAAAACCATCGAATTTGGACATCGTTTGAGTCGTTTTTGGAATTTTAATTGATTAGGGGTCATATCAGATTTTCGGATTTGTAAATTGGGCTAACTTTAAATGGTCATAACATGAGATTTACAAGGAGTTAGGTTATGAAATTTTTACAGTAGGTCAATACTGGAAAAATAGAGCTTTTCCAAGTGGATTCATCTCGTTTGAATGAATACACAATTTTTAAGAATTTTCCTACTAAACTGACCTGTTGAGGAGATTTTCTGGACATAGCTGTGTTGTACGAATTTTCATAATTTTTGTGTTTGGAATTAAGACAAAACAAAAATAGGTATTGTCGAGTGAATCCCAAAGAAAATTCAGTAAAAATTTGGGAGGTTAAATCACTGATTTGCTATTTTAAATAAATTCGTTTTGATGGCGCACAATCTGTCCTGAAAACACAGATTGTGTATTATGTGCTTCGGTGATTAATTGAGGTCTTAGGTGGTATGGAATTGACATGTAACTGAAGTACACTTGTCTGAGACACATAGGGAATGTAGAAACTAATTGTAACCAACGTATTCACCAACGGGTCCGTAGGGTTTACTATTGCATGTAGAATCACTAGGCGTCGCATACACACTTTTGAACATTTAAAACGCCTTGGACAAACGAGTTATATGGTGTAATGATATTACGCCTATACTCACTTAATGACACTGTTATTAGGGTGTCGGTAGCATATATTACTTGCTGTTCGGATTCTTTGCTTGCACGTTAAGGTGAGTTTACGGCCCCTCTTTTAAACTGGTTTCATATTTTCGGGGGAGAAAACATGTGTTAAAACGATTATTTGGTAACTACTGTCATACTATGGGTTTCTATTGTGTACTACACGATCTTTGGAAGTCCCGGGGGGAACCATGAATGTGCGGGTTTGCACAACGGGGAAATCTGAATAGCGCTATTGGGAGTGACCAACCCCGCTCGTCGACTTGGAGGGTCGGCGGGTGCATATTGTCTCATACAGGAACAACAGGAACAACAGGTTTACTACATCGGGCACACATTTGGTTTACGAGTTAGTAATGGTTTTCCAATCGTGGTAGTAACAAAACATACGCCTAGCTAGCGTACACTGGTTTTCGATTTGTTATAGTATGGACAGGTTGACTTGGTACTTGGATTACAAAACCTGTAAACTCACCAGCATTTTTGTGCTGACGTAAACTTTTACATGTTTTCTCAGGTCGCTAAGGTAGCACGACTGGACTAGGGCGCACGCGTCTGCACGGCGTCTAGTTAGGGTTGCATGGTTTTACAAACGTTGAACATAGGTTTACTATTGAATATTGTTTTGAATAAGCTTCCGCTGTAAACGGGAATTTTAAACATTGTTTTGAAATTGCATTATGTTCCTTTTAGACTTGTTTATTGTGATCGTTGGTTTGGATCCTAGTTTGTCATGCGCCTCGCGGTAAAACTCCGCAAGTGGATTTTGAGGGTGTGACATAATGTACTGTATGAACTGTAGTGTACTTATCCAACAAGTGGATAATAACTTAACAATGGCCACGGATTCTCCGATGAAAAAGGGGGAGAATCAACCTAGGCGGGTTGTCAATCCAAATAGCGCTATCCAATGTTAAGGTCGGCTTGTACCATGTTAATGATTTCACTAAGTACAAATGTAATCCACATGTATTGTCTAAGCATAAAGCACGTTGTAAGCAATGCACATAGTACTAGAATTGTATTGTAAAAATGTAAACTTGTATTTGAAATTGTAATAGTATACATGTAACACCCCAAAAATGTATAAAAGCAAAAAGGGGTAGGAAATACTCACCGTTCACGTAATAACTTGAATTTGAACTTGGACAACGAAATATGACTTGAGATTACTCCCAAATGATTAACCTAAAGTAATTGATAATGTGTAAGTGAAATAACTCTAGGATATAGGTATTTCTAGGGCTTCGAATTGGGGATGATTGCTCGTTTGATTAATATTAAAAATATTCGCCAATTGAGAGAAATTTAGTAAATAAATAACCAAAAATCTTTTTATGAAATTTAAATCTAAGATGGTCACAATAATATGTTTAAAGTATAAAAATAATTTTTATAAAATTATTTTCTTTAAAATAGAATATTAATTCTATTTATAACAAATTGTCAAAAGTTAACTTTAATATTTAAAAATATTAAAATTAAAGAATTATAAGTTTAAAATTCATATTTCTGTTCTAAATGATTAATAATAATTTATGTGAAATTTTGATGTAAAAATAATGAAAAATGAATTTATTATGATTTATTTATGATTGAAATAACAAAAATCAATTAAAAATAATAAATAAATGATTTTTCAGAATTAAAAATCATTTCTGGAATGTTTATAGTTTTATAAACTTAAAATAATTTTTGTAGAATTTACATATCATAATAACTATTTTATATGTAATATACATTAATAATGCAAAAGAATATATATAAAAATGAAATACACAAAAAAAAAATGCACCCTATGGGACTCGAACCCAGGCCATTTGGCCGGTTCATGTCCTTAGGTGTAAGGCCTTAACCATCTGATCTGGATAACATATCTGTGAGGGTTTGAGTTTTTAAAATATATATCATATGTGAATTGGTCATCATCCCCATCAACACCCTATGAACCCTAGCTCCAACTAATCTATAATTCGATGCAAATTATCAAAACTAATATGGGGCTTTTGTTCCCTGGTTCAAGACAAACGGATACGCATAATTAAAATTAACTTACAGAGAGTACAAGACTTGATTAAGCGAGTCAAACGAAAAGTCAACCAGCTTTGAATTCGGAGATTTGGTGAAGTAAACGAAGAATTGAGGGTAGGGGTTTGTTGTTCGGCATTTAGAGGGTGATAGGGAGAGTCCAATTTATACCAATACATATGGTTTCAAGAGTTTGGAAAGTTGACTAATGCTTGGTCGCTTGGTCAAAACGAGCGATTGATGCTCATGAGAACGCGAAATAAGCAGCAGTTAATTGATTCAAATTAACCAAAATTAGTTCAGTCAACAGTCAAAGATGAAGGCTTCAATCAGGGGTCAACGATGGTGTTGACTGTGTTGGCTGCTGGGTCGCGTAACAGGAAAGGAAAGGGAAAGAGATGAGGCTTGTAATGTGGGTTTAAGTATAATAAGGATTGGGATTCATCAGATGTGAGCCCTTGGCTCAGGTGGTTGTGGCGTGTGGTTGTTCGCTGGCCGGCTCGGGTTCGAACCCCGGCCCCAGCGTGTTTTTCTCTTCTTTTTTTTTTTTCTAAACAGACAAGGGGAGCAAATGGGATGGGCCAGACTTGCTTATTGGACTCAGATGGTGGGCCTGCTTCTTGGGCTTCAGGAAACAAAAGAAAGTGGTTGGGTTATGGTTGGGTTGGGTTTGATTTAGAGATGTTGGGTTTAGTTAGTAAAAAAAAATATGATTATTATTATTATTATCATTATTATTATTTTTTTTTATTATTATTATTATTATATATAAAAATAAAAGTGACGGATGTCACACCAAACTAACTAAGTGTTAACTCCCTTGTTTGTTGATGACGTGGCATGCTTATGGGCCAAAACAGACGCCCCGTCATGCATGAACCATCAAACAAATGCCCAGTCACCACCCAAACCACCACGCTACAACCATCAGTCACCACAACAACAACCATTATCATCAACAACCACTGCTACCACCAATCTCCACCATAAACCACCACCACCATCAAAAATCACCAACTTAAACCTAACCCTGTTCTAGTGGTTCTTTAAATGGACCCGTGGTCCCGAACCAGGAACCGTTTTCACTAAAATTTAAGAAACGGAACCAGGCCCTAAATACAATAATACGATTCTGTTTTGATTCTTTAGTTCTGGCGGTTCATATTCGTGTGGTGCTCAGCGCTATATTATATTGTTTTACTTTGTTGCTTAGTGTTTTGTGAAGGAACTAGTGGGTTTACCCGCGCGTTGCGGCGGGATCCAAAATAACTTGTAATATGCTAACAATTTTCCCATCGCGCACTGCAGCGGGTAAATCATGTCGACAAACATGTATTCCTTAAAGTTTGGTTCATATTGGTCGACTTATTTTATAAAGTTCTTTAAAAATGTAAAAGAAAACATGGACAAAATTGAAAAAAAAAACATATATAGGAACTAACAAAAAGCTTAAAAACTAAATAACTAAATAAATAAATATACATAAAGAATATACAAGATTACAAGTGTTGGCTTACCAACATAATAATCGATAGTGCAAGACTACAAGTGTTGAACAATATCATTCAATGACAACTTTCAAGAGAAATAAAGAAAATAGTGTGATAAGGCAATGGTATGAGGGGTTTTAAAGATTAACTTGAGTGATGTTGATTTTAATTCATCATTAAAGATGAGAAAATGAAAATGTGAGGCATTGAATCTCAAATTGAATTCATTAAAGATGAGAAAATCAAAAGGTGAAGCAAATAATAATAGAGATGACTTGCATTAGTCATTTGTACAATTGTAATCAAATGTTGCATATAGGGCATAAAGGAAAGGATTTGGCAAAAAGATAGTTGTTTACCTTGTAACCTTTTGTATGTCATTTTAAAATTGACATGAAGTGACTATTTTAGCCATCTTTTCATCCTTTATAATGTAGTATAGATAAACTTTACCTTCCTTCACATATCAAGGGAATAAACTTTGCCCCTTTCTAAAAGTCCATCAAATATCATTAATTTAGACACTACCCATAAATAGAATAGATTTGAGTGAATTACTTATAGCAGTCGAAGCCAATAGGATAAATCGATATAAGGCATAAGCTACCCACCAAAGTCCTAATTCATCACCAAAGAGTTCGTAAACACAAGGACCGGATATTTTCGATTTACACCATAATGTTAACTTTTAGGTCCAACAATTTATAATATTTTCATTGAAATCATACCAGCATTGTTTAAATGGGAAAATATTATGTGTTAATTAAAATAAACCTATTTTCACATAATGCATCAAAATTTTAGGGTCATACAACATGCAACTGTTGTTCGGCATTGAGTTCTTTTCAAACAGGCATTTGCGATGAGTCCAAAGATATTGGTAAAAAACTTTGTTGACCGCTTGGGATAAAGGATCAACGAGAAGGTAGTAGAGATGGTCGTATTAGAAAGGGGGTTTTCAGTGACGGAGGTAATCGGAGTTAGAGTGGAAAAATAGTTTAGTGAGGTTTAAGGAGGGAAAATTTTAGTACAAAAAATGTAGTATCCTTGCTCATAGTGAATGTAGATGGACAAGGAAACAAGTTTGAGGGATCTTTGATAACATAACAAATGAGTGTAGACTAACTACTAAAGCTATGTTTAATACTAATACACATTATTAGTTTTGACATGCAAAAGTAATGAGAAGTTATCATAATGTTAATTGATATGTTCAATTGGGAAAGTCTCCATTGGGTCGACATGTAGAAGAATGAAGAGACACAAAGAATAAAGTGACATATTATTTTTAATTATAGCCTTCCAAACACTACTTTAGATTTAAGGTTTCTCATGTCGTGATCAACAAGTTGTGTGTAAGATCCCTGTTCACACTTACTGTATTTATAAATTACAGTCGACATTACAATAAAACATATATCATTTTGTATTTAAAAATTATAAAACACAACTTTGAAAGCAAAAATATATTTTCCTTTGAGAAAGAAAAATATGTAATTGACTAGCTACATGTGTATGCTTTAGGAGAAGAAAATATGTAATTGACTTTTTAAGTGATTAAATATGTAATAAATGATCTTAGCAGAGGGAAATATGTAAATGGCACGTTCAAGTAAAGGAGAAAGTTCAACTTTTAAGACAATTAGAATTGTCCAGCACTTGTAGCCCAGTTGGTTGAGGGTCTAAGTTTCCTATGGGAGGCTTGGGTTCAATTCCCACTAGCTACATTTGAAGGACATTAACACTGTGTTCCCGAGTTTCATTTAACGAAAGAAAAGAAAGGATTTGGAAGGATGTTTGGAAAAATTGTGTTCCAGAGTTTTTTTTGGAAGGAAACGCTATTTTAAACATAAAATCCTTACTTTCCTCTCCATTTCCTTCAAACTAGGGAACACACTAGTTAATTAAATCTTTTCTTTTTACTCCCTTTCTTTTCCCTCCTTAATTATCTTTCCCTTCTCTTCTTTCATTTGTTAAACTCGGGAACATAGTGTAAGAGAAATGAGGGATGACTCCTTACCTATGGTCAAGAGTTCAAGTCCTGATCTCGCCCGGGTTTTACCGGTTCTTCACAGCGGGTCTTCGGACGGGTGGGGGGTCGGGTTTTCCCCGGTTCGGAAACCTCATGGGCAAGCCTGGCTGGCCAGCCCCTTGCATAGTCCGGGGGGGAGGGGTCTTAAACCAATAATAAACGATTCAAATGAAGTGACGGTGTGCATAATTTTGTAGTGTAAAAAAACTAGCTCTATATGAATTCATAATTTGATATTTGTTATAATATTTTTTATTTTAAATAAAAAAAGAAAATAATAAAAGTAGGCTAAATTTAAATGCATGAAGAAATTAACACATAAATAATATGTATAATAATATCTTGATTTAACTTTCCGAATACTATCAATATTTTACTTTTTATACGTTTAAATTGATGAAAAAAAAAGAAGTTATTGTTTTGAAATGATAATAAACTAGGTTATGTACCCGTGTAATATACGGGTTGAACAATTTAAATTATATATGTTATATATAAATTTAAAATATAATTAAAAAATTAGATTACATATTTTAATTAAAATAAAAAAATTTTCTTTACAACTGAAAAAATATTAAACATTAATCAACCCTTAAGACTACACGGAGTGGAGGGGGGAAAGAGGGGGGTGAAGCGCCATGTGACACTTGTAGAACCTATATGGGGTGGATAAGAGGGGGGAAGTGACATGTGGCATTTTGTGATTTCTTTTTTCTTTCTTTTTTTTGAAGTAATTAAAATAACTTTTATAATTAAAAACTAAATTAAAATTCATAATAATTAATATTAAAAGTAAATAAAAACCTAGAAAATTAAAAAACATAAAAAAATAAACATAAAAAAACCGAAAAAAATAAAAACCTAGAAAATAACAAATCACTTAATATTATATTTTTCCATAATCTCATGCTTCATTTGTAGCGTCATCTCTAACTCTGGACCGTGGAGATGATCGGTGTTCATGGCGAGAAATTTCATATCTTCGCGCTTTTCGCGTTGTTCTTTCATACTCAAATTTTTTTCAAAGGTTTCGCGAATGGTTTTCTTCTCCTCGAGCCTTTGTTGTTGAATCGTGTTGAATTGGACGATGCTGTCATGTAAGTCGGCCAAGTCATTGTTGTAAGTACCTTTGCCCGATCCCGATCCTGAACCCGAAGCAGAGGACCTTTGCGCCCTCTTTTTAGACTTGTCTCGACCGGGTGGACGAATCAATTCCTCCTCGAAGTCGTCATCATCCAAGTTAACTACATCCACGTCTTCACGTTCACCCGGACGGTTATGAGATGAATTTGTTTTTGTCCTTTTTGACGAATTGGAAGCAGAGGGCACGTCCGCCCATTTTGAATGGTTTTTCGCGATCTCCCAATAGTGCAAAAACTTGAAGTCCAAGCCCTTCTCATCGCGATAAGCTTTTAGCGCATTAGCTAGGTAGTCGCCGCCCGTTTCACCGCTTCTTGGATAATTTCGAGCGTGATAATAATGACCCTTGAAGGTGTTCATCGCCCTGTTTATCTCTGTCCACTTGGACGAGAGACTATCGTTAAATCGATATAGCTCTCGATCCATCAACTTATGGAACACGTTGTTTATGTTGTCCCAAAATTCGGCTTTATGGCGATTATTTCCTACACAAAAAGAAGATAAAAAATCCGTTAGTCATATATAATGTTTAAAAAAATATATAATGTTTTAAAAAAAATATAATGTCTAAAAAAATATATATTGTCTAAAAAATATTACAAATACCTTGAATCGCGTTTTCCGACTCACTTATCCACGCTTGCGTTGTAACACCCCAACCGATGGCGGAAACATCGAGGTGTCACGTAAGAATGAGTATACAGTAGCACATGGTAACCAAATTTTAATTAAAATTAATTTAAAGTGCAAATATCTAAAAATGAAAATACATAATGAGTTTCAAGTGGAAATCTAATACATCACAAAAACCAAACAAGCATAGCTTCAAATTGCCTTCTCATGAAAATACTCTAGTCTTCATGCATCATTATTTCCTGTTGAGTTGTAAAAATGGGGGGGGGGGGGGTCAACTAGAAATTGGTGAGAATACATAAGCCATGTCAAGCAAATAGTTTAAGTATAAAAGTTTAGCAATTCATATGTCTATCGTAAGTTTAAGTCTACATAAATAAACATAATATGTTGAATCGACATAATCAAACCTCCGACTAGTTTAGGTCCATCCCGTCATCCACGGTTCACCTTAATAATATGTTGGAACGATAACAATCACCCACGCTACCTATGTAGAAGGTACACGTATCCGGGTGGGATTGTCAATCCAATAGATCTATTATTGAGTATCGCCGGCTTGGCCATAGCTAATGATTATGTAATGTTGAAACTCGTTGAAACTCGTTGAAACTGTTGTTGTTGTCTAATTCATGAGGCATTAAAGTTTACAACTAGACATGTATGTAGAATTGCTTAAGTATAATGTTGCAAGTATGAAGAATTGCATAAACATGGTTACGTAAACTCACCTTAGCAAAGTATTAAGTCTCGAGAAATAGAATATGTGTAGCCCCAAAGTTGCCAATTACACGAGCTTATAATCAAAGCTTCAATTGTAGAAGTAATAGACTATAGAAGAAAGGTATGAGGGAAAGTTTAATCGGATTGAAACAATCGATTTAGAGGTGCAAAGTATAATGAGTCATAGGTGGGTTTTTATACTAGTTTTGGATTCAATTAGCCATTAAAATTGGTCAACACCATAAAGTAAGGTTTTATGATGAATTTACTATTTGACTCAAGGCTTTATTTAAAAAAAAAATCTTGTATGTGAAAAAAAAAGAATTTAGAATCATATTATTATTATTATCATTATTTATATACATTTATGTATGTATATAAGTTGTGAGTTAGGATAAATAAAGACTTAGGCACATTTGTATAATATTAATGATAAAGGTGTAATAAAATATATATATATATATATATATATATATATATATAAGGTCTTTTTATGTATTAAAATTTTGGGGAAAATTTTGCGATGTTACATGCGTAACGGCAACCTCTTCGGCGGTTGTCCACTTTTGAGGTTGGCGGTTGCCGGCGGCCAACCCTTGCTCCTTCGGCGTCTTCTTTTTGTTAGTTCTTTTACCGGGTTGTTTTTTACCGGACGATGAACCCACAACATTTTCTTCTTGTGTTTCGGGTATGGTATCCGGTGGCGTTAAAGGAGTGAGGAGTTGTGAAGAAAAATTAGGAACGCGGGAATCGTTAAATGGAAAATTAGGATAAATCTGCCCACTAAGATAACCCGCGTAACCCGCGTAGCCGGGACAAGGTGATGAAAAGGGTGGACGGGTTGGTACGGGACGGACCGGTAGCGTATTCGGGTTCGGGACGTAGTTGTATGGGTTGTTCGGGTCAAAGCCTCTGTTGTATGGGTTCATAATTTTAAAAATTGTATGAAGAAATGTATAAAATTTGGTGAAGAAGTGTATAAAATTTGAGAAGATGAGAGGTTGTGGTGAAATGTAGTGGATGTTTTTTAATAAAATGGGGTTAAAATATATAAAGTTAATTTTTTTTACCGTTACTTTCCAACGGTAATATTTTAAATTTTTTTTTTCAAACGGTCAACAATGCCCCTCTAATCAGAACATGCCACCTCACCTTCCCCCCCTCCCCCACGCTAAGCCAAATCTCCTCGCCCCTCCTCCACGCCCCGATGGGGCGGTGTTCCCGCCGGTGAAGGGTTCCCGCCCCACTCCATGCTGTTTAAATGCTTTGTTGTAAAAAAAAAAACATTTTTATTCACATAAAACTTTTTTCAAACATTCCAAAATATATCTTCCATACTGTGGCTATTACCATATAAGACTGCAGGTACAATAAAAAAAATCAAGAAGTAATAAGGGTAAATCTGTTTAGGCTACGATATAAAAAATGAAGTTAATTTAAAAGTAAGTATTTCCTCATCCGTTACACCATCCCAATCGAGTATTGTTCATTTTGGAATTTGACATCAAGTTTCTTCCAAAGCCAATGTATTTCAAACCTTGAGTGTATAATCATTTTTTTTTCTAACATCAAGGTCCTTAAACATAATGATATTTATTGGTTCAATTTTACTGTATTATAAAAAAGGGGTATTGGATTTTAATAATCCAAAGTTTCACCTATTGACCGGCAATAATTAGTACTTCAAAAATTCCCAACAACGATCCTTACTTTCAAAGTATTAGCCGCTAATGAACATTTGTTAACTGATAATTAACTCAGTTAGTGGATGCTGACGTGGACGCTGACGTGGCATGCCACGTCATCATCCACATCAGCGTGAGCATGCTACGTCAGCGTCCACGTCAGCATCCACTAACTGAATTAGTTTTCACTTAACAAAGGTTCATTGTCAGCCAATACATTGAAAGTTGGGATCGCTATTGGGAATTTTTGAAGTACATATTATTATCGGTCAATAGGTGAAAATTTGGATTATTAAAATCCAATACCCCTATAAAAAAGATTGTATGAATTAATAGCATGAAAATAAAGATTGAAACGAATTAGTAATGAAAATACTGTTTAGATATTGCATTTCCCTATTAAAGTAACTTGAAAAACAAAGTCAATAAAGATTTCAAATAATGATTTTTTATATATAAAATGTATTTTATATATCAAGGTATTATAATACGAATATAGCCAAACATATTTAGTTTTTGTATTAAATCAAATATTTAATTAATGTAAATTGATTTGTTTCATTTTGTTTGTTCAGAACACGTTTAAAAACACATTTTAAACACGTTTTTAAGGTACACGATTTAAAATTAATAACATATAAATACGTTATCTTAAAAACATTAATAATTTTTAATAAATATTACTTTTGTTAGTTCATAAACATTTTCAAATTATGTCTAATAATTTATTTCTAATTTTGTATTATAAAATAATTATATTAATTGATTTACAAAAACATAGAATATATATATTAAACTGAATTCCAGTAATTATACTAATAATTATAGTTGTAACAAATAAAAACTGAATAAGTAATATTTATTAAATAAAGAAACAAATTAAAATAAATGTATTGTTTAAAATAATAAAATAAGAACCTTTGTGATGGAGTTCTATGTACTCCATTTGCTGTCTTTTATTACTATAGATAGAAATCGATTAATGTTGATTGATTTATTTTATTTATTTGTTTTGAACAATATGAAAGTCTCATAAAAAAGCTTGACTAATTGCATTGTGTTATTATTAATTTGTTTATTTGACTTTTGAATTTTAAGTATTTAAAATTAATATGTATTTGTTGAGCATAGTTTAACATTTAAAACAATTGTCAAATATTGTAATAAAATTAATTTCAAACTTAAAACAACAGATCAAATATTGTAAAAAGAATCATGTATTTTTCTTTTATTAATGATTTTAGTTACAACTATGATTATTAATATAATTAATAAAATTCAATTTAATAAATTTATAATATGCTTTTGCAAATCAATTATTATAATTAAATTTGAATTTATTGTATTAATAATAAAATGAGAGAATGAAGTGTCATGTATCCCTCATGTATTTTCTTTTATTAGTATAGATAGATGCACACCTTTTTAGTGGGATGTTAGAACCTAGGCTAGCTTAACCAACAAAACAACACCCATTTTCTTTTAGTTTATCTTTCCCCTCCAATCTAGTGATGGCCACGGCTGCAACAACTAAACCACCCGAAAAAAAAAAAATTCCGGTGAAAGCTTTTTCACATTCTCCTTCTATTTAACATCTCATCCCCTTCAACTACTCTTTGATTATTATTTTCTTATGAGAGCCTTTTCGTTTTCTTTATTATTTTTTTTTTAATTTAAAGGCACCAAATTATGAACGAGTTCGTGAGTGTACGCTGGGCACAGGCCCACCATCCCCATAAAGTAAATCCGCCACTGCATATATGTATATGTGTGTAGAAATATAAAATCTTTAATACTTCAAAATCATAGGAATTGGCTTGAGTACTATCCAAACCGAGTTCGAGCTATATCTGAACTAAGTTCGAGCTTATATTTCAGCTCGTTAATAACTTTTTAGGTGAACCAGGTTGACTCGTTTAGTTTTTTTTTTTTTGGGAAAATAATAATTCATTTCATTTCATAAAAACGAAACTTACATAAAAAAAGTAGGCAGACGGACAACACTCGAAACATTGCTATATTTATATTCCCAACATATTTTTTTTTGGAAGGCGAATTTTCTATTTTGTGGCAGAGATCATCACAACCCTCCAGAAGAGGAGTCTCCTAGTCACTCTCCAATGGTCAGACTATGTTGTCTTAACCGGGCCCACGCTGACACGAGAGTGACCGGCCCACAAGTAAGTCGAGGCTGCGCATAAGGGGCACTAAGGCTTCCACCCGGAAAATTTCCCGCCACCTGCCACTTGACAGATGTTGCACCCTCCACAAGAGGCAATCATCTCTGAAGTAAATGCACGGTAGTAGAAAACCGGGGGGCCATCAGAATCGAACCTGGCACCTACAAGTAGGCTAGTTTCGACCATCACTTGGCAATACCCTAAATAGAGCTTATGGGAATCGAACTCAAAGTCTCCCAAAAGAGATTTGAGCTGACAACCATTGAGACACAAGTGGCAACATACTTGAGAAGAATCTGTCACACCATCTAATTCTTTTTTAATATAATGATAATAAATTTAATATTAAAGATATTATATAGCAAAAAGTTATTTACACATCATGTATTATATTTTGTAATATATAAATAATTTGTAGCACTTACAAATCACCTTCATATAACATTACCATTTAAAAAATAATAACAAAACAAACGGTGTTAAGGAAACAATGACTGTTGATATGGACATGGGTGTCTTAAAGAGGAGCACTTTTGGATCTATGAAGTCTTGGCTTTTTGGGAACCTGAGCAGTAGAGGTTGAACAAAACTGCAAAAACAGAAAATATCTTATGTTTATTATTATAATTAGAAAGGGTTAAAAAATAATATTAATTGATTATTTCAAAAGACAAAACATTTTTTGTACATGATTAAAAGCAACCTTTGATAGTGCTGTAAACAGGAAATTGTTCCTTTTTGAACAGTATCAGAAAATTTATAGTAAAACGTTAAAAAGTCATGTTTACAGTAAACTTTTTTCAATTAATACACTAAAGTCTTTTTAAATGGTTTTTATTATTTATTAAAACCACAGATAAGTTGTTTTACTCAAATTTACATATAAACTTAAATTCAATCATCATATATTATATGAATTAGTAAATAAAAAAAAATGAATTAGTAAATAAATAATTAAATTTAAATATTAAATTAATTCGTCGTTCTAAAAAATTAATATAGAGACGCATTTAGTGCATAATTAAATTCATATATTGTGATAGCTCAAAAGTAGTCTAAAATGTGAGGTTCGAAGTATTAATTAATACCTCTTTTTGAAGCCTTTTGAGTCTAGTGTTCTCTTTCGTTAGCCTTAAGACTTCTTGCTCCAACTCATCCGCACGAGCCTGTAAAATATTTAGAAATTATTATTATTATTATTATTATTATTATTATTATTATAAAACTATTTTTAAGGACCAACTAAACATAATGCCCCGACTACACGGGGCAACCCGTGGGCCAAGGCACTGCATACGTCCGAGAACGCAGACAGTGCTGGGTAGCCGAAGGCCCACGATAGTTCCACTAGCCAGGAAAACATGACCTCCACCCGTCCAAAAGCACGCTAATAAAAAAAATAGTAAAACTTGGGTGGGATCAGATTCGAACCTAAGACCTTTTAGTCTCAGTTAAGTAAAAACTCTTACTTCTCATGCCACTCCACCACAAGGGTGGAGGCTTATATAAAACCATAGGATTAATGTGAAAGAGTATTTTTTTGTTTTTGTTTTTTTTTTTTTTGATGGGGGGGGGGGGGGGGGGGGGGGAGGGTTTGGTAAGGATTGTATGTGGCTTAGGGGCCTAAGCATACTGTGTGTGGACCGTTCATGTTTCGTTACTATGTTTTATGTCATCTGTCTATATACATTTCTTTATTTATTTTATTCTTATTATTTATTTCATTATTTATTATTATTTTATTTTATTTATTATTATTGTTTATATATATATATATATATATATATTAGTATTTTTTGAGGTGATGGTCTCACTGGAAACAACCTCTCTATCTTCACAGATAGGGGAAATGTATGCTTACATCCTATCATTCCCAGACCCTACAAATAACTTTTTGTTATAGTGGGATTTACTGGGTACGGTTATTGTTATTTTGGTATTCGTATTGGTATGAATAAGACTATAGGAGCATATAGTTGTAGGTTTAACACCATGTTCTTAAATTTGTGTGAAAAAAACATATAATACTTCTTGTAATTAATTTCTAAATTGATCAAATAACACTTTACTTACGAATATTCTTTACACGTGGTTTATATAACACAATGTCTTACAATTCGTAAATCGAGTTAATAAACACCTGAATATCGAAACATTAGTTCCGTAAGAAATAAGCTACGCCCAGCATTGTCTTAAATATAAAAATTATTGTTGTGATTAGTTTATCCACGTAATAAAGAAATAAGAAAAATCGTAGCATAAGGCTTAAAGCTAAAGAAAAAAACAAAGTTGATTAGGTGATGTGGGTGAGAGACAACCATGCATACTTATTGTTTATATGCAGTTGTCTTAATTTATTATTTTTTATACATGAAGAAATATATTGTTATATTTAATTAATTTATAAAATGTTATATATTATTTTACATTAAAAATAATAGACTGAAATTAAAAGATATGATTAACTAACACCGTATCCTAGTTAAAGTATAATTCCGAATCATCCACCATTCCACCACTTGTCCACTAGAAGATAATATAAAAAATAATTGAATTGGAAAAATAAATCCTTCCCACTTATATTTATCTTGGCAAATTGATCTAATGAAATTGTATCATAGTTCACAGCATATAATCCTTTACAAATAAAATATTCTTTTTTAGCAATAAATATATTTGATATTATAAGTTAACAATTTGACATTATAAGTTAACAACATACATAAAGAAATCAATTATATATGTAACACGTTATGCAAATCTCCTTGGTAGTTGTCTAGTTAATGAAAGCGATGTCAGTTTCATAAAATTTTAGATCAGACTCCATCTCAAAAATGACCGACGAGTTTTGGGCCTTAAAAAGAGTAAAAATTTATAGTTTAATGTGGTTGAGTTAATGAGAGTAATTATATAACAGATGAACCTTTAGCGAGGATGGGGCGTACTCGGCTTGAGGCAATCGGCTACAACCCCCCCCCCTCCCCCCCCCCCCCCCCCCGTCATTAGGATTTAGGTTTGGAAAGTTGGAATCTAGGCTTCAAATCTCGGCTTCTGCTCGCCAAAGAAAGAAGAAAGAAGAAAGAAGAAGAAAGAAAAGTGAGTTTGTGGTGGGGTTCATCTCATGGGGTGGGTGTGATTGGTGGGTATAGCAAAGTGGTGGGGTCTTTGATTCCATGCTAATTTAGGCTTGTCGTTTTTGGTGTTTAGGCTAGTTTGAGGTAGAAATGACGCCCTCCTAGAATGTTTCCACATGAAGAACACTTGAGAAAACTTATGAGCTTGTTAAGCACAAATAAGGTAATGTTAACTGATTATGACAAGGAAGTATTATTTTATATTAATTAGTATTATTCGTTGAGTAAAAAAGTAATAATACAGTTTTCTTGATAAGTGGGGTGTTAGTAATAAATGGACGGCTTTTGTTTCACCTATGTGATCAAAGGTTCAATCCCTACTTTCATTATTTATGGTTTGGTACCCAGGTAAAAATCGAATACGGGTGGCGCCGGTTCGAATCTGACGGGCGGCGAGGTTTTACTGAGTTCTATAACACTGTCGTGCCTTCGGGCGGGTGGGGCTCGGGTTTCCGCGCATCGGGAGAAAGCGGGGGCTGCTGGAGGTCGAGTAGTCGATTTTTGGGCATGGCACCTGCAAAGGTGGTTGCGAACAGTTGTTCGCCGATAAAAAAAATAAAATAAATGGGCGTGTTCAACTTAAGATGAGACAAGCCTCTTCTTTAAAATAATAATATTGTCAATTTTCTCATTATAGTTTTGAGTACATTTTAAGATTAACTTTATGTGCATAACCACGTTAATTGTGTCTTTTCATTCAAAGTCTTTTTGACAATTAGCAGCATCTTTAGCTAACAACTAAACCCGACAACAATTATAAGCCATGGATTGAGAAGGCTGACGATTGAAATTTAATTAAAATAAATGTATAGATTTGATTATATTTAAATAATTAAGTATCACAATTCTAAAAAAAATCATTTCACATGTGTTTGGTTTTTACCTATACACTTTCATCAAACTAAATGTATGACATTTTATATTGGCATCCATCCAACTTTTACAACTGGTACATATAAATCATTCAATTATTTCACATTTATTAGGTTATATAGTTGTATGTTACTAAAAGCAATCATTTACTAAAAGCAAACAATTTAAGTCTAAATGATGAAATTAATCAAGAAAAAAATGAGCACTATGGTTATATTCGTTTCATATTAATACCATATATATTATCTACATATATATGTACATAGACTACATGTACATACATAGAAATACATACACACACATTTGAGCATACCTACAAGTAAAGGATACCAAAGGGGCCTTCGGCCTAAGTATTAAGTTGTTGGATAAGACTTTACCTTTCCAAGGTGTAGGGTTCAAATTTCATGGGTGACAAAAAAAAATAGCCGTTCAAAAAAAAACAAGTAAAGGATGGTGGAGGGAAAAAAACACATTTATGTTATTTTTAAGCAAAAAATCTTAATTGTCCTGTTTTGCTAAGCCCTCCGACTACTTCCATGAAAAAAGTTTAGGGGATTGGACTTTAATAAGATAAACTATTCAAAATTGACCGTTGGCACCTCAAACTAAAAAAATGGCCATATATAACACGTATATTAACAAATTGGATTCTGGCACCCAGTTTGAGCCAAGTCACTAAGCTAGTTAGTGTTTTGGCTGACGTGGCACCACCGATCAGACGTGGCATGCTGATGTGGCACCCGCAATCTGACGTGGCACCCCCAATCTAACTGGGTTAGTGACTTAACCCAAATTGGGTGCCAGAATCTAATAGGTTAATAGTATAAATTATATATGGCCAATTTTTTAGTTTGGTATGCCAAGGCCAATTTTAAATAGTTTAACTCATTAAAATCTAATTCCCAAAAAGTTTTGAGTCCGCCATCACTTCACATACTCACATACATACATAGAGGGATAGAGAGAGACCTGTTTTCGTGCTCTAGACCGAGCAGCCGACTCGCGATTCTTCATCAAACGCTTAAACTTTTCAGTGTACTCAGGAGGAGATGTTTCATTTGCTTTTACCACATGATGTGAATTGACTACTATTGTTGAATTGGTATGTGGTGGATCTTGATCATGTTCAGAGTTACTACTAGTGCTCAGGCTTAGCAAGGCGGTGTGCGGTGGTACCGCGGGTGGTGGTGGTGGCGGTGGAGGAGGGTGGTGGTGGTGGAGGGTGGCTAATCCACCGGGCCTAAGAGCCGGAGCAAAGAAATCTTGGAAGTGATGAGTGGTGGTAGGGTGGTGAAGAGATGGGAGGCTACTGATGTCTTTCCATACATCATCCATAGGTTTCATTGTTTAGGAAATTTGATGTATGTTTGTGAAAGATCATGTAGTGAATGAAGGGTGGTGTGGTGTGGTGTGGTGGGGGAGTTATGTGCCTTTGGATAATCATTATTTATAGTAAGAATTGTTTGTGTGTTAAATACCTCTTAATTTACTATACAATAATATGTTTGAGTCCCATTTGCAATAAAAAATAATGGGTCAATTTTTCACTTTAGAAAATATAATATATTTCTTACATAAAGGCTAATTAATTAGTTAAACGGTAGCCCATGACTTTCCTTACCGTAGGTTGTGGATACAAAAGGTTATCAAATGATTATCAAAAGGTTATCAAATCAAACCTGAAACCTCGTATCTTATAGATCACAATTTTAGAAATCTCGAGAATTAAAAGATAGAGAACAATATTTCAAGTAAAATCAACCGTTTACATTCAAAAAATAAAACAAATAGCAAAAAACATTGAATACTTAGATTGTTAAATCCAAACAAATAAGAAAAACTATTGCTTTAGGTTGAACTAGTGGGTTTTTCTAGTTGTAGGTTTCCTCCTGAGCGAGGTTGGCCAGGTCATCACGTTATGTTCTTCGGACAAAAGGGTGATCCATTTAACATGGGGTATGTTTGGCAAAAGTAGGTGATGACCGGTAGCTGTAGCTTTTTAAATACATTTTGGTGATTGACAGAGTAGCTGGAGCTTTTAATAAAATGACCAAAATGGACATTAACTAGCTAAAAGCTTGTATACATGTTCTTTTTTATTTTTTATTATTATAGAATGAGTATTTGTGTCATTTTACTCATTAAAAGCTTGTAGCTAGTATGGTTTTTTTATTAAACGGTAATAGTAGTAGTAATTTTTCAACATAGAGTTTTTTCTCATAACCTAAAAGTTTCAATCTTTTTCAGCCAAACAAGACTTTTTATTAAGTATGAGCTTTTTGTTAAAAGCTTGAAGCTAATAAAAGTTTTTAAAAGCTCTTTATCAAACATACCCATGGTGGCCTCGGGTGTCGGTGTGCTCTTTAAAATAGTATTAATAGCATATTTCTTGCGTCAAAACATAAAAAAAGATTGCAACTTTATTTATATATATATATATATATATATATATATATCTATACATATAATAAACCAAAGCCATTTTAATGACATGGCACTCAAAGAGACATTCTCTTCATTGAGTGTGCCATGTGTCATCCCATGTGGCATTGAGATATTTTAGGAAAAAAATAATTTAAAAACAAAATTGGATTTTTCACCCTCATGTTTCCTCCCATAATTTTTAAACGTTAATATCTTTATTATACGAGATTTTTTAAAGAAAAAAATTACACCAAATTAACGAGCGTTTTATTATCTTTCCAACGAGTACCATAGTGCTATATAAAAAACGGAGAATTTTTTTTGTGGGGTTTTGTTCATACAGAAAAAAAACAATAATTAATCATGTATAGACAAGTCACTAATTATGTTTAAATCAATAACTATGAATTTTTTTCAACCAGAGCCGAATAGGTTAATAGAGTTATACGCTGTTTTAAGTTAGGTATCAATATTAGTATGTTAGAGTTGTAAATTTGTTTATTCTTTAGGATAGGTGTTAATATTAGAGTTACATTAAAGTTCTACATTCTTTTAGGTTGAGTGTTAGCATTGAAGTTGTACATTATTAATTTGTTTTAGGTTAGATATTAATATTAGAGTTATACATCAGTTTATTTCATATATAAAATTGATGTATTATATTAAATTTCTCAACCCGGGACGCTCCCGGGGTATAATCTAGTATATATATAATCTACTTAGCATCGAAGTAAAAGAGACTTGATGCATAAGTTGTAACACCTTTAGTTTAGAAACATATTATTTTTTACTAGGTTGATCTAATGTAATATTTCAAAAAAATAAAAAAAAATAAAAGCAGCTTTATCTAAGTTGTTTGTTAAATGCCATACAAAAAGTATAAGAAGCAATGTCATGATGTTACATGATATTCTATTCTTCAATAAGCCTCAAGTTTACACTTGTTTGGGTTTGCTACCTAAAACCGTACACTACAAATGCTTAGATAAAACGCTAAGTGAATAAAAGGCTACATACCCAATCATTAAAAGTAACGAATTCAAAACATAGTTTAGATTTTAATAATATTTGTATAAACTTTTCATACATTTAGCATATACATGACTATGACTATATTTCCAAAATAGTGTTCCTTAAAACCTATTTACCAAAATGGTGTTTTGTTTATTTATATTGTATTTTCTTATATTTTTAAGCTTTCCTTTTTGTTTTCTCTATTCAATTAAGAGGGTGTTTACGATTACGTTTTGAATCTGATTTTTAGATTATTGCGTTTAGAAAACGCAGATAATCAGTTTTTAGTGTTTGGATTGCGTTTTGAAAACACAGATAATTAGTTTTTTAGGCTACCAAAACGCAATAATCTATAAGCAGCTCCACCCCTGCTTTTCCAAAACGCATAATCTGTTTTAAATAATCAATCCCAAACACCCCCTAACTCTTTATCTATTTCTTTTTTAAAAAAATTCCCAATCAAACCTCTATGGGTGACAGAAGACCGGAAGACTCAAACGATAAAGATCATCAATCCAACGAAGGGGCAATCAAGTACTACATTACAAACCTACTGGATGGTTGTAGTAGTGTTGATCTAGAACGTTTGCTTCAAGAGTACGGAGAGATTTTAAAGATTTACATCGCAAGGAAACGAGACGACAAGACAGGTAGGAGATTTGGTTTTGTTACTATCAAAGCTTTTCGAAATGGAATAGATTTGGAAGACAATATGAAAAAGTTATGGATGGGGTCGTATAAACTCAGAGCCAATATAGCAAGATTCACTGGAAGTGAGGAGATTCAAACAAACAAACATACAGATTGTGACACCCCAGGAAAATCCCACATCGGTCGTGGCCAGGAGAGATCCTTGGTTCATAAGTAATGTCTTGCCTCTTAAATCACTAACGCGTTTTGGGCTTAATGTTAGTGGATGAGAGGAGAACTCCACGGTTAAGCGTGCTCAGGTGAGAGAAATTCTAGGATGGGTGACCTCCTGGGAAGTCTCCACCAGGGCAACCAAAAACAAATCCGTGAGCTCTGGATGTGCAACCCATCGGGGCAAAACGGACAATATTGGTGATGAGAGGGGCCGGATGTTACAGATGGTATCAGAGCCACTCCTGTGCCATTCGGGATGGTGGGTGCATACCTCATCAGGGACGATGAGACTCTAACATGGGGTGACTGTGACACCCCAGGAAAATCCTACATCGGCCGTGGCCATGAGAGATCCATGGTTCATAAGTAATGTCTTGTCTCTTAAATCACCAACGTGTTTTGGGCTTAATGTTAGTGGATGAGAAGAGAACTCCATAGTTAAGCATGCTCAGGTGGGAGAAATTCTAGGATGGGTGACCTCCTGGGAAGTCTCCACTGGGGCAACCAAAAACAAATCCGTGAGCTCTGGATGTGCAACCCATCGGGGCAAAGCGGGCAATATTGGTGATGAGAGGGGTCGGATGTTACACAGATAGTGAGAAGACTTATCCGGTGAATGCCAAGGAAGATTGTAGGAATACGCTAAAAGAAGATGGTTATGAAAAATCGGTGTGTAACGCTGGATTCAGCGGTTTTTCGTTTAAAGAGATGCTTACTGGGATTAGAGAAGAGAAGAAGGAGGATGTCGTGGTGAAGATTCCAGACGTGGTTAATGAGTTCAATCAATTTCATGGGAAAGCGTTGATTATTACTGTTTATGATATTGAGGGTCTGAAAAAGATCCCCAAAGGTTTGAAAGATTTGTGCTCGTTTCACTTTACGATTCAATACTTGGGTGGCCTTTCTATCATTGTTACGTGCAATTCTATGGAAGAAGCCGAATACATGAGAGTTAAACTATTGTTACAAACTGCTTCCATTCAAGCTGTCGATGTGTGGAAAGGGCAATCATTTCCGTTCGAGCGGGTCGCATGGCTTAAAGTTCAGGGAATTCCTTTAAACTTGTTATGCAACGATACTTTGAAATCAATTGGCTCTAGATATGGGAAAGTAATTCACAAAGCTAATGTGAAGCAAGGTGATAAGGATTTATCCCTTGAATATGTAGCGGTCTTAGTCGGAGATGGACGAAGGATAAACGATGAAGTGACTTTATCTTGGAGACGTCGTAAATTCCGTATTTGGGTTATGGAGGAGATTGGCGATTGGGTACCGGAATTTCTGTTCTCCGATGTCATTGAAGAAGCCGCTCCGGTAACAGGCGACGATGGCGGTGGTTCTCTGATGAAAGGTATTAATGGTAGCATTGATGGAAATTTTGATAACAGGCCTTTAATTCAGGATGGAAATATGGAAACAACCAATCATTTGACTAATGAGAATCTCACCCAATCATTGCTTAATAATGATGGGTTGACTAGGATTCAAAAAGAATTCCCATCTTGGGAAAAGTTTATTGATAAGTCAAAGGGTGACAATAATATTAAGGTGGAGGCCCACGAGATTCCTGATGAAGGAAGTTTGGGTCGAGTTACAAGAAAGGCTAACCCAAAACCCAAAAATACTAAATCCAAAAAGGGTAAACCCAAATTGCTATCTGTTGATGAAAGGTCCATATCCTCTAAAAGATCAGGATTGGATTTTGATCCAGTTGGGATGGACCTGTTTGGGTTGAACGCATTGTTAGGGATTTCTAAGACAGGGGATTATTCCGCTAATGTTCACAGTTTAACGCAGCCTCAGGAAAAGGAATCGTTGCCGGAAGATAATATACCAGATAAGGCTGAGCGTTTTGACCTTAATTGACAACGACAAAGAAGCGATAGTGAGACGACGGTTCCTGAATTATCTTCGCAACAATTAGAAGATGATGTCGTGCAGAATGAGGTTAGCAAAACTGTGGAATTTGGAGCTAAATTAGGAGCGGCTTTGAATGGTTTTAATACTATGGTTCATGAGGCGGTTATGTAAGAAGGATCACGGCGAGGTAACCCATGAATTTTTTGTCTTTAAACGTCAAAGGGTTAGGGGCGGACGGGAAGATTGGTTGGGTTAAAGGGTTGAAGGCTAAACATGAGGTATCCTTTTTGGTAATGCAAGAAACGCAGTTGTCGAATTCGAGTTCTGTTGATTTAAGCCGAGTGTGGGGAGGTTCCGGTTACGGCTTTGATGTTGTTGATGCGGATGGGAGATCGGGCGGGGGAGGGGGGGTCATAAGTGTTTGGGACGAGAAAGTTTTCACTAAGTCTTTTTCGATCCCGAATCCTAATTTTTTGGTTACTGGTGGTTTTTTAGTATCGGATAATACCCCTATAAATGTTGTTAATGTTTATGGGCCGCAAAATGTTGTCCGAAAGAGAAGGTTATGGGAGCAATTAATGTTATTCAAGAGTATTATGGATTATGGATCTTGCTTGGAGATTTCAATGTTGTTTTCCCGAGGATCGGAAAAATTTTGTATTTAATCCGGTTAGCGCGGGAGATTTTAATAATTTTATTGATTCTATGGGGCTTAAAGAATATAAGATGCGTGGGAATAAGTATACCTTCATGATCGGTAGTGAGAATGGTTTTAAATTCAGCAAAATCGATCGGATACTAGTTTGTCAAGGTTTTCTTAGTAAATGGCCTCAAGCTATTTGTCGTGTTTTACCAAGGGAAAGATCGGACCACTGCCCTTTGCTTTTGTCCCTTGGGGATTCGAATTTTGGGCCTAAACCATTTCGGTGGTATAACTCGTGGTTGGATAGGGGTGGTTGTGAAGAAATAATTGTCAACATTCTAGACAGGGGTGACTTTGATGGTAGATCAGATGCCATCATTTCAGCTAAATTCAAAGTTGTTCGGGACGCTTTGAAAATTTGGAGTATTGAGGCTAACAATAAGGAAGGG
The DNA here is from genome assembly GCA_028751855.1 of Ambrosia trifida. Classification (NCBI taxonomy): domain Eukaryota; kingdom Viridiplantae; phylum Streptophyta; class Magnoliopsida; order Asterales; family Asteraceae; genus Ambrosia; species Ambrosia trifida. The sequence continues at coordinate 85,934,687 of CM054123.1, forward strand.
CAACAGTTAAAGGAAATGCAAGAAGAGATTAATAAGATAGAGGTTTCCATGGAAGAAAATGAATTGGAGGAGGAGGATATATGGATCTATGAAGAGCTTAAAAATGTCGTGGGGTTAATTGAGCATCGTCGGACCCTCGACATTAAACAAAAGTCGCGGGTTCGGTGGGCGATTAGCGGAGACGAAAACTCGGCCTTTTTTATTGTGTGGTTAATGGTCGAAAGGCCAAAAATACATTCCGGGGCTTATGGTTGATGGTTCTTGGGTGTCGAAGCCTACTTTAGTTAAAAAAACATATATTTCAATTTTTTCGATCCCTTTTTTCTTCTAATTATTCTTGCAGCCCCCCTTTATTGTGTGACAATGTGAAGGTGTTGAATGAGGATGCTAAGATTGATCTTGTGGCCGATTTTTCTAGAGAAGAAATTAGAACGGCGGTTTTTGAATATGGCAGTGACAAAGCCTCGGGTCCAGATGGCTTTAATTTTTCTTTTCTGAAGCACTTCTGGACGTTCTTTGAAGATGATTTTGTTAATCTCATGGCTGATTTTCATACCACGGGTCACATTGATCATGGGTATAGCGCGGCTTTTATTACGTTGATACCTAAGATTAAGAACCCGGTTGACCTTAAAGACTACCGACCCATTATGTTGATTGGAATTTTATCTAAAGTTATTTCCAAGATTTTGGCCAATAGAATAAATAAGGTGATGAAGTTTATTATTTCAGAAAATCAGAGCGGTTTCCTTTCGGATCGGATCATTTTAGACGGCCCACTTGTCATTATTGAGTTAATATCTTGGCTTAAACGAAGAGGTGAGAAAGCGTTTCTATTTAAGATTGATTTTCAAAAGGCCTATGACAATGTTCATTGGGACTTTCTATTATCTATTTTAAAACAAATGGGTTTTCCAACCCGGTGGTGTATGTGGATAGAAGGGGTTTTGAAATCTGCGAGATCGTCAGTTTTGGTTAATGGTTCGCCTACTTATATGTTTGGTGGTTCTGGAAGCATTTACGTGTCTTATAAACAAAGCCTTGGGAATTGGTGCTTATGAAGGTCTTCGCCTTAGGCACGAAGGCCTAGCTATCTCTCACTTACTCTATACGGATGATGCCCCCATAGTGGGTAAGTGGTCCATGGATAACTTTAATAATTTGATTCGTATTATCCGCGTCTTTCGCCTTTGTTCTGGATTGAAGATTAATTTGAATAAGTCAAGTATTTACGGTATTAACTGTTCGGATGAGGATATATTTTCTTTTTCTGAAATGTGTGGCTGCAAGTCTGGGAGTTTGCCATTTGATTACCTCGGTATTAAGGTGGGTGGAAACAGGAATAGAGTTAAAAGTTGGGAGCATGTTATTAATAAATGTAAGTCTCGGTTGAAACTTTGGAAAGCTAAAACTCTCTCTATTGGTGGCCGCCTCGTTCTTATAAAGTCGGTTTTGTCTAGCTTGCCAATATATTATTTTTCCCTTTATAAGGCGCCGGTGAAAGTTATCGAAGAGATGAAAAAAATAATGAAGCGTTTCTTGTGGACGGGTGATGAAAATGTAAAAAAAATCCATTGGGTTGCTTGGGACGTGGTTACAACGCCAAAAAATAAGGGTGGTTTGGGTGTCTCTAAGCTTGCTGAAGTTAATATGGCATTGTTGATTAAATGGGTTTGGAGATATAAAATTGAAGACTCTTTTTTTTTGTGGCGAAAAGTTATAAACTTCTGTCATGGCAGGAATAGGTCTTGGGATGTTCTTCCTGTTAGCCGGAACTTATCAGGAGGGTGGAAATCTATGGTCAAACATTTAAACAAGTTGGTGATACAATCGTCTTCTTTGAATTCCCAGTTAAAGGCGTGATTGGTAATGGTCAGGAAATCCGGTTCTGGTTGGACAAGTGGCGTGGGGCAGTTTCGTTTAAAGACATGTTTCCAGACTTATTTCGGTTACCTACGACCAAACACGCTGCTGTTTCTTTGTTTTGGGATGCTTCTCTTCAAATATTCAGTTACGAGTGGACTAGAGTTTTAAATGACAATGAATCGGAGCAGGCCCAGCAGCAACAAAATTGTTTAAATGGGTTGGTTTTATCTCATGAAAAGGATCGATGGATATGGGAAGCTAGCAGCGATGGATGTTTTTCGGTTGCTGATTTTAAAAAGATTATGGTCAGCGATCGTATCCAGCAGAGACAGTTTACCATGAAGTGGATTACATGGGTTCCCTTCAAAATTAAAATTTTTGTTTGGCATCTTGAAATGGATTGGATCCCGACCCTGGTAGCCCTTCAGAGAAGGCGCATTTTCATTCCGGATGTTTCTTGTGCTCTATGCGATGTGGATGAAGAAACGACGTCTCATATGTTTACCGGATGTGGTGTTTCGTTTGGGGTGTGGTCCGCTATTGGATCTTGGTGTAACATTGGTCCGATTTTTGCTTTCGACACTCAAGACTTGTTAAGACTTCCGACCGGAAGAAGGAATAAAATTGAGAGATCAATCATTCAAGGTATTTTTATGGTTACGATGTGGGTTATTTGGAACGCCAGAAATCAGAAGATTTTTGAAGATAAAGAAGTTAGAGTTGTCGAAATAGTGGCTAAGGTCAAGTCTTTGCCTTTTCTATGGATTAGAGCTAGATCCAGGTTTAAAAAGATTGTGTGGATCAATTGGCGGGTAAATCCGTTGTATATGTTGTAGTTTCTGGCATCCGATCCTTGTTTTGAGGCCCGGTTGTGCGTTTTCTTAATGAAGTCCACCTTTCAAAAAAAAAAATTTATTTTTCACCTTTTATATGCTTCAGGGTAAATCCAAAATTTTGCTAATTTGTTATAGTACGTTGATTTGAGCCAACAAAACCAATAGAAATATGCTTTTGCAGTGGATATTTGTTCTGGCATATTTTCTGAATTTTTGTTTTTTTAATAATAGGTTTTTCATTAAAACGAAATACGAAAGTTACATCACAATAGAAGGTAAACGGACAACAAGCTGCGCCACCACCCCTTTCTAAATTTTTGTTTATATTGGATTTTGTTGTTCACTTTATAAAAATGTATTAGAAATAGTAAATAGTTAGAAATAGTAAATAGTCTCAACGAATTTATATAATTTATAAATATTAAATTTCCATGTGATATATGAAAAATTGAAAATGTTTTAAAAATTAAGTTAACACGTCCAGTTGAATGAACTTGCAATGAGAGTAAAAACTAAAAAGAGTGTTGAAATAAAAGGGCTAAATGGTGGTTTCTTTGTGTAAGGTCTTTTAAATGAATGAATGTAAAAAAAATGTTTGCGAACATAAATGAGCAAATAAAATATGTGTTCATGTTCGTTCGTTTAATCAAATAAAAAAGATAACAATTTGTGTTCGTGTTCGTCCGTTTGTTAAATTAAGAACGTAAATTAACTTTCCGCCAAATTGTTTACAAACGTTTCATTGACTGGTCAGTTCATTGGCTAATGTTAATTGGAAAAAAAAAAAAGAATTTATTGCTAAAAACTATAATGGGTTGATTAAAGAAATCAAAGAAATAAAAAAATCTGATTGACTGATAAACAAAATGATAATAAATTAATTGAATAGAAATATATTAAAACATAATCTATCTATTATAATAAACTAAAGCCTAAAATCTCACATGACATTTAAAGATGGCAATCTTCCTTTTGAATGTGTCATGCGTTATGCCATGTCATTAGTGATTTAAAATAATAAAAAAATATCTGTCTCTCATGTGCATGGCACATACACTTTCCTCTATGTTTTTCAAATGCTAATAACTTTTTATATGACATTGTTTTGGAAAAACTACACCAAATTAACGAGTATTTTATTATCTTTCCAACGAGTACAATAGTGCTACACAAAAAAGAAAATTATTTTTTATGTGTTCCAACGAGTACTATTGTGCTACACAAAAAAAGAAAACGATTTTTTATGTGGTGATTATTGAAATAGATACTTAAATTATGTATGAGTGAAGAAAACAGTTGGGAAACATGAAAACATGATTGATTGTGTATCCATAATAAAGATTGAACATGTATGTCATTCTTTAACAAATGCTCACTTTACACATTTGAATCGCTTATCATCATCATGACATATTATTTAATACCAAATTTTTTACAATTTTTTTTTTCTAAAAAAACGGCCTATTCCCTGAAACAATTTACCAAAGGAACTAGTTTAGATCCAAAATGGATTAATGTTATGTAAGATGAAATGCATTTTACTTGAACATTGTCATAAAGATGTGTATATGATTCTTTGAGAAAGAAATTTGGAAAGTCTAGTGAAAATGTTTGTAAACTAAGTTTTTGTATGGGTTAAAAAAACAGACCAATGAAAAACTGACAACAACTTGCTTAAAATTTGATTTGAACAAGGCATAAATAATTAACCATGATTTGTATAGTCAAATAAATTATGTGTGTTTGCTTTACTTGTAATGATATTGTGATTACTTGTAATGATGGATAATAAATTTGAAAAGTGAAAAGATTGTTTTAGTGAGAATCTTAGGTAAAAGATCTTGAGAAGTTGAAAGATTTTTTTTTTGATTTGAAGTAGTTGATTCTAGTATGGGGTTTATGTTGTCAAAAGTGTGCGCCTAGATGCTGAGGCGTAGCGAGGCGCACCAAGTACGTTGTGATTGGTGAGGCGCCCCTGTAGGCGCTGAGGCGCAGTTTTAGGCCACTTTCAAGTCAAACTTACGCTAAAAGGTGTCCGAAACCTCCAAAACATCCTAAATGAGCCATAAACAAATCTTAAACAACTCTAAAACTACCTAAAATAGCTCTAAACAAGCAAAAACATCTCTAACCCCTATAAAATGTATTTTATACTATGCACTTTATTTAAAATAAAACTTGTTTTTTAAGCGCATAACACCTAGGCTTTGAGGTCGATCTATGAGTCTAAGTGCGCCTAGCCACTTTAACAACATAGTATGGGGTATTGTTTGTCTAAAAAAATGGACTCCTTAAAATTACCTACTGCATTTGATTTTATTTATTTTTTTTTTTTTTGTTGCTAACCGATTAAAGTTCCAATTGAAAAGAATGATTATTACTCTCACAAGTCTAGTGTTAATGACAGTATTTTTAATTGGAAATGTCACTAAATATTACAAAATAGTTAGAAAATTAATCACTTACGGGTACATTACTCGATTCGAATCGAAAATCAATTTTGAATTTCAATTCAATTGAAATCAAAAACCATAAATTCGAAATTTGTTTTAAATAAAAAATGACACATTTGAAATTCGATTCGAATATGAATTGGCGTGTTGTTTGAATAGAACGACGTTACTAAGACTATGTGTTGTGGCTCACCTTAAGTACAAACTCTATCCTCTTGTATCGCGACAACTGGACGCTGACGTGACACTGGATAAAGGAAGCTGCTCGCTCACCTGACCCTATTGTGGTTCACCTTGACTTCTCACGCTAGCAGCCCTCAAAAGAGCTGTTGCCCTCCTCTCCCTCCCACGCTAACCCACGCAAGCACACTCACGCCAGCTCGCTCACAACCTCCCTCACGCCACCCCGTTGTTGTGTTCGCGAGCCACACGGCTCGTCTACTGGCTCGCGCCTGCTCACTCACACACCACAACACATAGTCTAAGACTGATGGTTTTGTAAGAAGATAATTAACAGGATTTTTGGATATTGCAATTTTACGTAACTCATTGAATTCTTGAAATTGTTAATATATATATATATATATATATATATATATATATATATATATATATATATATATATATATATAAAGAAAAGTAAACACAAATTAGTAAAGGTGGTGGTGCCATCCTAAGGAGGATGGGGTTATTTGATTGGCTCAAAAAATGAGAGAAAGAATAACGCTCAAACTTAGCGTGAAAAAAATAACATCAAAAGCCATTTTTTAAGCATAACGCCATGAGGGCGGTGTTGAGACGTTTTGGGGCATTTTCACGCCCAAATCGTTTGCCACTACGGGTGGTCTAACATCCCTAACCTTCTATGTCTTGCACATCAACACTATGTTTTTCCCATTCCATCCCTAAACTATTGTAATTGTCATCTTTCACATCCTCACCACCGCATGCACATAAGGTAGGGCGGTGTTCTCTATCGGTACCCCATGCCACATATGGATATTGATTATTGATAACGTCTCTAAACAACACCCACCCCTCTAGCATATATTCCTCAGCATGAAATAATTGGAACTAAAAAAATCCAAATTATGTAAGATCTAAACATTTTGTGATAGTAGATTTGTTATGTTTATGTTGATGTTAATGGCTTATAAATACATTGTTTTTTTTTTTTTTAAATTAACCTCCATAAGAAATCACTATGACAACTGCTCCTGTAAAAATCGGCTATGTAGTCTAAACATAGTTTATTAACATCACCACAAACAGTCTAGTTTGAATAGGTTGATTATTTATTAATTCTTTATGAAACATGTATGGAAATCAGATTATGCGTACGAAATTTCCACAATTTTTGTTTTCTAATTCACTCAACTGCAGCAATATATATGAATGTAGCCATCTTAATAAACTCTACAACCCTACAGGCTACAAGTTGTCAACATCTTAATAAACCCTACAACCCTACAAGTTGTTTTCTTTTTTTTTTCGAACGGCAATCGCTTTATATATGAATATAAAGAGCTAGCCAGCGGCTGAAATACATACACCAACACCAACACCAACACCATACACCAAATAAACACGTTACAATAAGTCTACAACCTCAAAAGCGAGCCATTTATCCCACTCAGGATTCGGCAAACAAGACCGATGACAAATCCACAAAAAGGAGTCGCCTACAAGTTGTTTTCTAATTCACTCACTGCTTCCCAATAGTTGGCAAATCAAGGACTCTACGGGTTCCACACACCACGTAGGACTTGCTAGATAATAAGAGACAAAAAAACTATTTGAAAATGACACCTAGGAAAAGTCTTGCTCCATGATCTCCTTTCAAATAGGTGGTGACAAAGGAGACAAAAAGGACGAATGATAATGACGTCCAGCCAATGACGTCACGCCAGCACACACCCTCCTCTTAAATCTACAACAGTCAACAAAGTAGGGACCTTAAGGAATAATCTGGAAAACGACGTCTCGCCAATCACCTCCAACCATCCTGGCTATAAATACCTCATTCTCCAAAAGGTAAAAGGGTCGAGTCCTCACTTTCTCAACTTATACTTTAGTACTCTAAACGAATCGAACTTATTCCAACGTTGAAGGATAGAGGTTCACAAATCGGATTAAAAAAAAAAAAGAAATCCGGATCGGGACTTTGTCTTCATGGCATGGTTGATTTGTTGGAGTCCAAATCTGACGAGACTTTGTATTTCATGAATAGAGTTTGGGCGTCGTTGTTTGGTGACTTGCATGAGCTGGTTATGGCTGAAACTCACAAGTTTGGATACTCTGTTCTTTCATGTGCCGATAAGATGTTCAAAGATTTGAAGAAATTTTATTGGTGGCCAAACTAAAAAGGGATATTGCAGCTTATGTGGCACGTTGCTTAACTTGTTTCAAACTGAAGGCCAGATATCAGAAACCACCAGTATTGCTTCAATAGCCAGTCATTACTAAGTTTCCAAACACGCCTAGTGGTCACGATGCAATATGGGTAATAGTTGTTCGGATGAAGAAGTCTGCTCGTTTCCTTCCTATTCGCGAGACCGATAAGATGGATAAACTAGCTCGCTTATACATCAAGGAAGTGGTTTCTAGGATGGTGTGTCTGTTTGTATAATATCATATCGTGATAGCCGTTTTACTTTGAGGTTATGGAAAACCTTGCAACATGCTATCGGTACTCGTTTGGACATGAGTACACCGTATATCACCCTCAAATGGATGAGCGGAGTGAGTGAACCATCCAGGCGTTAGAGGACATGTTGCGTGCTTGTGCAATTGACTTTGGTAGAAGTTGAGATTCTCATTTGTCGTTGTAATAATTCTATTACAATAATAGTTTTTGTTTTTTCTTTTTTGTATAGTTGGGTTTTTTAAGTCACAACTTCAACTTTTAGCATTAGCATTTAAATCCCCTTAACTTTGTAAAATGTCATATTTTCCCTCCTCAAGTTTTACCTGCTAAGTTATATATATATATATATATATATATATATATATATATATATATAGGGTAAGATTCTAGAGTAAACTCTAAATATTTGAGAAACTCACTAAACTCTATCACAACCATTGATCAAGCATGATCAATGGTTGTAAATCATGGTCCCACCAATTGATTGAATCAATGCCTTTTTATCTATATTATAATACAATAAGGGTAAAGCTGGTATTTGGCTTTGCATTGGGCAAGTAACTTCCTGCCATGCAGTACTTGTCATATCATCCCCTCTCTCTTCTTTCTTCTATAACAAAACCAACATCATCATTCAAAAATACCAAAATTCAAATTACACTACACAGTTACATCTCTCTCTATATATATATGAGACGATAATCGACCTCATAGGAAAGAAGACGAGCACAGTAACATCAGCAACAGTGTGATATGCGAGCATTCATGTGGAGTATGACGTCTAGAAGTGCACACCGGAAACGAGATCGTTCTTCTAAAAGGTTTGCGTCTGCCTATTATGTTTCATCCTATGTATATGATTATAACAACGATTTTGGGGGTTTTCGTTTTGGGGTTTGCTAACAGTATTTTGTTTCAATAAAAAGTAGTTAGCTTTATGTATATGATGATCATAGAGTTTATTTTATTGTTTGTGTATTATGTTTCATCTTTGTATATATATGATTATAAAAACGATTTTGGGGGTTTTTTGTTTTAGGGTTTGCGAACAGTATTTTTTTTCAATAAAAAGTAGTTGGCTTTATGTATATGATAATCATGGAGTTTAAATTATACTTGTTATAAGGGGTAACATAATTTTGGGTTTTGTTATAGAGGGTACAGGGAGGTTTTATTATAGGGTATTACATATAAAACGATGATCATTCTTTGTTATTGTTGTTACATGCATAAGAAAAAGGAAAGAACCCCCAAGAGTGTGGTTATTCTATCAGATGACCCCATGGGCCGAAAGGAAGGGTCAAAAGACACCAAAAGTGAAAGTTTTGGAGATGCCAAGCGTGCCCTAGGTATGTACTAAAACTGAATCCCTCTGTAATTAGACGAACTATATTGTATAGCATCTTAAAATGTTGTATATTGTGTTTCATTTTGTGTAGAATATGACTTGGATACACCCATAATTCACTTGAAAAGGGATCGTACAGGTAATGATGGAAATTATTTAAAATTACTGCTCATAACATATGTTTGGCCTTCTTTTACCTTGTTGGTAACATGTGTTAGTTGTCTTTGGCAGACAAGCACAATGACGATGCTGGCAACTGTGGTGAAGAGCAAACGATGCAGAAAGGTAAGAATTAGACATACCTTCCTCATACATCGTATCTTATCTAGTATCTTAAAATATTGTATACTATGTTTCGTTTGTGTGTAGACTCTGACTCGGATACACCCGTACTTCGGTTTAAAAGGAATCGTAGAGGTAATGTGTAACACCCCAACCGATGGCGGAATCATCGAGGTGTCACGTAGTGACGATTGTTCAAAAGCACATGGTACTAAAATGTAAATATATTATTGAATAATTCAAATTGTCTTAAATGGATGAAAAGGGAAAAATACAAAAGTTTGAATAAAACATGAAATTTGAAATAAATTGTTAAAAGCAAGCACTAAAATCCAATGCTATGCAACTAAGATCAAACTGCACCTGAAACATGTACAAAATAAGTTTTGTCAACATATGAAATGTTGGTGAGTATTCCTAGTTTTAATACATATAGTAAGTTGGAAAATGTTATACAATTCAAGTGCAAAGCTACAGTGCATTTATGTAAACTATGTATCATACAAATGAGCGAAATCAATCCCGTGACTGTATAAATGTACTAAAATGAACGGTGGTGTACTTATCCAATAAATGGATAATAACTTAACAATGACCATGGATTCTCCAATGAAAAAGGGGGAGAATCACCTACGTGGGTTGTCAATCCAATAGCGCTATCTAATGTTAAGGTCGGCTTGTACATGGTTAATGATTTCACTAAGTACAAATGTATTCTACATTTAATGTCTAAGCATAAAGCATGTATGTAAGCAAATGCACAATGTACTAGAATTGTATTGTAAAAATGTGAACTTGTATGTGTATTTTGTATAAATGTACATGTAACACCCCAAAAATGAATAAAGACACAAAGGGGATAGGAAATACTCACAGTGTGCGTAGGGATTTGATCCTATCGAACGATGAGTGTTTAATAATAAAGATCCCAAACGATTTAACCTAAAGGAATAATAATTATAAGATAATGAAGCTTAAAATCTAAGGTATCGAGGATTGGGTACTTAGGGTTTATAGATTAAAAATTGGGGATTTTCAGGGTTTTTGAATTAAACCCTAATTGGTTTTAATTGAACAAGTATGATTTAAGAGTGGAAATAAATAATAAATAAAATAAATATAAAAATCTCAGGTAAGTTTGATTTTGAGATAAAGAATATATTTCAGAATTTATAAATCTCAAAATTGTGATATTCTAGTAATTTATATTGATTTATTATTATTAATAATGAAATAATTAGGAAATAAATGCAAATAAAGTGCAAAAACATTATTTTAATTTTTGAACAGTGTTTTAGATGTGTTATAGGTGAGAAAAAGTTTTATAAATTATTTTCCATCTTATTTTTAATTAAAATAAAATTTAATTAAATTAAATCAATTAAATCTACATAAATTGTAAAAACGGGTAAAAGTTATAATTTTACAGAAAATAAAATTAGCATAAGGTTTTATATGGTTAGGAATAACTCCACAAAAATTTTGGTATTAAAATGATTTAAAATGAATTTCTTATGAATTAATTATGATTTAAACAAAATAATTACATTAAAAATAATAAATAATATTTTTCAGAGAAAATAAAATTACAAACATAAACTTTAGAGTTTTGTGAAGCTATGATAATTTTTGTAAAAATTTTGGACTACGTTTGTTTTTTTTAATAATTAATTACATTTATATACATATTATTTATATAATGAAAAAGAAAAGAAAAGGAAAAACTAGAACATAAAAAAATTTACACAGATTCGGCCCTTAAGGGACTCGAACCTGAGATCTAATAGCTGTGTAGAGGCGCCCAAGACCAACTGGTCTGGGTGTCTGTTTGATTAGTAACGAGTTTCGATTTATTTTTAAATAATAACCTGAATTCCATCAAATCCCCAATTCAACTTATATAAACCCTAATTCCTACTTAACTCAATTGACCTTGAAATTGATATACTTAACAAACAAATGTTTAGGGCTTTTAATCCCCAATGAAAACCGATTCAAAATCATATAAAATCAGAGGTTAAGGTGTACCGAAAGATAGTGAAACCCGAGCACCCAATTGCGGCCAAAGAAGCTTCAAAATCATGGGTTGTTAGTCTTTGTAAGTGAGGGGTTATATGGGGTTATTGTTATTCGCTGTTTACAGAGGTGATGTGTAGATTTGATTGCGTTATTGCAGCGTTTATACATGATTTCGAATTCAAGTTATTTAGGAATGTTCATAATGGCATTAACTCATTAATTGACAGCTGAATCATGGTCTTCACGCGTAGGTTGTTTTAGGAAAGAGGGAGAGATTGAGTCGCGGTGATTTCGGAATGGAATTGAAGGTCACGCGTCCAATATCGTGATATTGGGTCGGACCAGATCCGAGTTCGGGTCCTTGTTGGTTGTGTCAACGAATATGCAGGAGAGGATGGGAAACAGGTTGTTGGGCCGGTTCTTGGATGGTTTGGGCCTGTTTGCTGGGCTTAGGCATGGGTTTTTGTTTGGGGCAATGGTTATGGTTTATATTGATTTAGGGTGGTCTAAGTTTAAAAACAAAATGAACTTTTTCATTCTATAAATATTTACATATACACATATATATCTATATTTTTTATATCAGAAATATTATTATTATTATTATTATTATTATTATTGTGATAAAAATAAATTTTAATATACTAGTTCATTAGGGAAAATTTGTGTTAGCATGAATTTGTACCAACTTTAAAATATTTAAAGTATATACGAATGTTTTGAAAAAAATACGTGATGTTACAGTCTCTCCTGCTTTTGGGAACTTCGTCCCGAAGTTGATGTTGGAGAGGTTGCTGGAAAGAGGTGAGGGTAGTTGGGTAAGTATTAGGGCAACCGGGGTTTAGTTTATGGTAGGACCAAAGTTTATGGTTAATAGGATAGAGTGTTTCGTAATACATTGGATATTTATTAGTTCTGAAAAGTGGATTCTGTTGGTTTGAAATAACCAGAAAAATAAGTCTAATAGGAGACCAACCTAAGTATTAGGAATGTGAGAAAAAAAAATGCATTATGTGATTGACTATGAAAATACAAAATGAGCTACCAAACAACTTAGGTTTCTTATTGGTCCGACCCCCAATCTCATTTTCAATTGCTATGTGTGATGTGATTATATAAGGCATTATGGATTAATAATACTGATCAAAATCACTTCTCTTCTTCCCCTCTAGAGCATTCACGGTTGATCCCTCCCACCACCACCACCATTGTTTTTGAACCATCCAACACTACTAATTACTTCTCATTCAACTAAGATCAAGTGTGTGTTAAATCTTGGAGCTTAAAAATTAAAAAGAATACACCAATGATTCATATTTTCCTTATGATCTTCCCTAGCCTAGTGCTAGTAGTAAGTCTTTTAAACTTTGTTTAAATAGGTTTCATTGTAAAAGTTTAACTTAGCAAGTTATTTAGAAAGTTTAAATGTAAGGTTTTTTAAAAAAAATTTGACGATTGTCTTGAAAAAAATGTGTGTGTTTGTATTGATGGACGTGGGTATGGTGGTGATATTGGTGAAGTTGTAGTTTCTGAAAGTTAGTTAATCTTTGATCTTTAGTTGATATGTTGGATGTTAAACTTATGGATCAAAGTGTTAAACTTGAAAATGGTTTTAAGGAAGTAACGGAGGATGATAAGGTCTAAACTTGTAAGGTCGTTAACACCTCCAGAAACGCAGCAATGTGCCGACCTGGATCCTCGTGCTCCAGTCCGCCAAACTGCACCGAGTTCTGCATCATATTAATAATACTAGATTTAATCTCGAGGTTCACCGCCACGACTGTGGGTCAGGCGATACTCGATGCAAGTTTGTCACCTCCTGGACGGCCGCTATCGTTAAGCGAGATATCATCATCCGCCATCAGGATCTCACTCTCCGGATCTGACCTCTCATGGTCAGACGGATCCGCCGGTCCCTCCTCTATTGGGACCTCTATAGCAGCTATAGAAATAAGAATATCATAAACAAGACGCAACTTATGAAGTCTAATTCTTTCACTCCTTCTCAATCTACGCGCCTCCTTTTCAGATAGATCACCAGAGGGACCAGGGTTTGAGGACATCAACCTGCAATCAAAGAATAATATAATTGCAGCAGGCGAATAGATGACCAACCCAAAAAGCAGTAAAATAAAAAAAATTTATTAAATCCATAAATACATACAAAAATACAGGAAAGCTATATCTTCATAAAAATTTGATAAATACAAATAGAATCAATAAAATGAACAAAAATCAACAAACAAAGAATCAAACAGCCCAAATATCAAAATTAATAATCAGTTCAAATACGAACAAATAAATCAAATAAAGAATCAATCAAATTTATACAAAAACCAACATATCTAATATTCAATCAATCAAATCTATCAACATCCTAATGAACAAATAATCAATCAAATAAACATATAAGCAGATAAATGAACAAATACATATGCAAACCAATAAACCAATCAAAAATCAATCTAATATATCAACAGACAGATAAATCAAATAAATAATCAAACAATCAAATATGCAAATAAATGACCAAATAAAGAATCAACACAGTATAAATAAGTATTCACAAGCATGTACACTGGTAAAAGTTTGACTCGGTTCGTTCCTAAAACTTGTCGCCTCCCCGGCAACGGCGCCAAATACTTGACGTGTGCAAATCTACTCATAAATTTTACAATGAATAAACACATGATTGATTTTAATATTTATAAAAATGGTTTAGACCTTAACATTAAAACACAAACAAAAGGAAAGTGTACCCTATCATATATGTAGTAAGCTCATATAAGAACCAGATATCAATCCATGGACGCGAGCGGATGCAATAGTACTTAAACTCTATCCCCGATTTACCAGTAAAAGATAGTAGGAAGTTGTTTAAACTACATTACTAAAATACTAAATTAACGTAAGTAAGACTCCAAATACAATATATATATATATATATATGTATATATAAAGGCACTATAATAATAACCCTAGCATGTCAACTACATAACATATGTTAAAAAGGCGTGAGATCAACATTCTCATTTTCAAACAATTAGTATCCCTTTCGGGAATCCTAACATGACAACTATACGGAAAGCTAACACGATAACACACGTTAACCACCTCAAATTGTTCATTAGCGAGATATTGATATAATCTCATGCAAATCTTCTAAAGATAAGTTAGTCATCTATTAAGAGTTTTTTAACCTCACTAATCAAGGAAAGCACTACCGAATACACAATACAACCACCGAGACTAGCATAAAGTAGAGCATATCACAAACTATTCCATTTTACCAACTTTGAACACAAATCTACTAAGATCGCCATTTTCACCAAAATAACTCACAAAAATCATCAACCGTGTCAAAGATCAGTAACAAGACCATTAAGCTTTTTAAACCCTTTTACGTGTCGATAAGAATTTCTAATCATTATTCGCCTGACTTTAACCAAACCAATACTCGTTTCCAGTTTCATGGTGTAAACATATTAACAAGTCAACTAGTCTACTACCGATCGATTAACCAGACGGTTTTTCAACATGTATCCGATTAACACAACAGAATAATCATCAAAGTCACACGATTATAACTAGAAATCCAACAACAATGAAACATGATTGCAATATGATCATCAAGATTCAAACATGAAAAACACCAAAATCATACAAAATGCAATTTCATACAAACGATTGTTTTAACTACTAAATAATACTTGTTTTTACCAATATGTTACAATACAGTAGATAATCATCACGTATAAGTTGAAACAACATGATTTGAACAAGATTCACATTTAAAGATTCGCTTTCACAGCAAGTCTTCAGCTCCAGAAATCGCCCAAAATCGTCCCAAAAATACCCAATACTTGATCAGTAGCTTCTGCTATGTTTTTATAAGAAGTTCGTAAAAGCGCACGGTCTGCACGACTGTGCACAAATGTTGCACGGCCGTGCACTTTGATCAGTGTACTTCAGAATGTGCAGGAAATGTCCGTTTCGTCCAGATTTCACCCGTTTTCTTCAACTTCGTCTTTGGGGCGCCATTTAAGATCTGCAAAAATAATACAAAGCGATTAAGTACCGAATTCATGCAGAAACAGTCAAAAACACGCAATTTGGTAGTTTAATCGGGGAGTTATATATGTATATTTTAACGTATATCAGTGAGATTATTTTTAATAAAATGAGTATGTGTGTGGGTAGAAGAGGATATGATATATATATATAATAATTTATTTATTGTTTGGCCTTATGACCGTTCCACAACGGTTAGTTTGATTTTTTTTTCTTTTTTTTATTAGCGAACAGTCATATGGTTTGTGTTTTTGTTTTTTTTAAATGGGCCAATCAAATTATGCCAAGTCATATCCCCTATGCCCAATGCACGTGAAAGTAATCCTGCCCAAGGGGCTCCCGCCTAGACCACGCCACTAGGGGCGGTGTAGGTGGACTTGAACAAGCTTCAACGCCGGTCTCCCCCCCCCCCCAACCAACCAACTCCCTACACTCTTAATTTTGGTTGAGATTTCGTGTGTTCAGTATTCAAAGCAAACATTTTTAATATGTGTTGAAATTTCATTTGCTCAAAGCAAATAAGCACTCTGTCTTCCGCAACAATTCCTTCACTTTGGCGGAATGTGTTACCGCAACCAGAAAACTCCCCCGCCTTTATCGTTCCTTCTCCCTTTAGTTTCTTCTCCACGTTTTCCTCTAAACATTTTTCTTCCTCCCAGTCTTCAACCCTCGCCTTGACTGACATCATAAACCCTCACCTTTGTTGTATCGTCTTCTTCCTCAATGCAAGTCTAGTTGTGGTGTCTAACCATAGTGGCGGAGACTTCAAAGGGAATTTTGGTTCATGGCCGGTGAGATCTTGCTTTAGGCAGCCTTTTTTGTGTCTTCGTCGGCAAGATAGTTTCGCGTCAGTAGTCAAGTGGATCCCGTTTAGGTAGGACGAGGCACCATCGGCTTGGGGTTTCAGGCTTAAGTAGCCTCGCGGCTACACCACCCCTGGTAATGGGGCTTGGGAAATTGGCTTTGCAAATTGGCTTAGGCAAGCTGAAGAAAGAGAGGAAGAAAGCCGAGGAGAGAAGAAAAAAATGTGGGTTTTTGGGTGGGGACCATCTCATGTGGGGTGTGTGATCAGTGGATATAGTAAAATAGTGAGGTCTTTTTAGACTTGGTGTTTTCCGTCTTTAAGTTACCTGAGGGTAAAATGTCATAATAGTGTGTGATTTGGTTATGGGTTTGGCTTAGGCTTGTGCCCTTGTTGCCTTGAGTGAATATTTTGGTTTCTCTTTACACTCAAGGGGTAAATGGTAATTTGACTTTGTAGAAGGGACAAAGGTAAGCAAAAGCCAATGACCATAAGAAGCGTGGCAGTACCGACAAAATAACCCTCGTGAATTAGAACTATTCACGCTTTGTTCTCCCCTGTATCACATTCCCCTGTGGCCATATTTGCGAAGAAGTTATAAATTCACTACAGAAAAATGAGAATTTTATAAATACAAAAAAAAAAAAAAAAAAATAGTATCTCGTAGTCGTCTAACATTAAGTTTGAAATGGTTAAGTTAATCTAGACCATATATCTGTATGATACATTGACAAAATTTGGTTTTCATAATAAAGTATGACATGACTATATAGATCGCACCGTCGTGCACCCAAAAACTTATTAACAATAGAGTCGAAGCTAACCTTAAGACTTGTCCTTTCATTAGTGTTTATTACAAGTTATGAAGCATCATTAAACTTTTAACACCATTTTATTATATACTTGGATTGACCAATTTCAACCAAAATCACCAACATGCGAGACCCCTCTCGATTTATTTCATCAAATCAACCACTTGAGCTGAGACCAAATATTACCCATTTAAAATTTACTAGCAAGTAAAACGGACCAGCTCAGTTGGGGAGAGGTGTGAGGGTTTACTTCTTAGGGAGTTTCCCGCCCGGACCGCCGAAAGAGGTACACGGTTCGAATCCTAGGGCAAGCAAAAATACACCCCTTGACGTTGAAAGGGCTTATGCCCTCAGAGACGATGTGGAAAAATGGGATTCGAAACGGGGGTACCGAGGTGATGTCCTTAGCCGATCCAAAAAAAAAAATAAATAAATAAAACGGACCAACCTATGTGACACCCGACCCGAACCAAGGTCAACATAAAATTCAGAACCAAGGACCGGACCTGTGAAGGCATTTTGAGCATCGGTCTATGCCGGGGTCAATCATTCGGTTTACAGCGTAAGCCCGAGACCAATCAGTTAACCATGTCCATAACATTTCTCGCAAGCAAGATGAAACTCTTAGGTCAATTAGAAGACGTGATCATATGTTATAGATGTTTGATTCATATAAAACGAAAGTGGAACCTGACCACGAACATAGTTTTAAAACATAAGGCAACGAAACGTATATGTTTTCTCAATCAGAAGACACTCAACGGATGGTGTCGTTGTTTGTTAGTAAGCGGGTCAATGATTTTTCTCCATCCATTGTAGTCGATTGCGTCATCGCTGACAGGTAGCAAAAAGCCGTTAACAAAGAAAAACGGCGTGCCATACACCCCTCTCGAACAACCATACTGCAAAATAAAATAAAAAAACATATTATATGCAAAATTACCATAAATGTAGATGTGTTTGGATTTGCGTCTTGAAACTGATTATATTATAAACGCAACTTGTGTGAATACGCGATATCAGGAAATCACTCTCAAAACCCGCATCCAAACACCTCATCAAAGTTACTTAAAACCAATGGACAACGCCATAAACGCGTTTTGTTCCATGATACCACTTTTAATGTACAATGTACAAGTTCTATAGCAAGGCAAGCAAAAAGTAAACATAGCTAAGAGCGCGCAGTTGGAATTTACCTTGAATGAAACCCTAGTTTTGGTACCGGTGTTTGAGTTAGCGAATCCAGACTTAATGGCAGAATACATAGAGTTGCCAAGAGCATTTGATGCAAACCCTATAACTTGATCAAGAACGGCTTCTCGAGACATGTTCAAGGTTTGTGCATTGTAAAACCGCTCCTGTATCACACGATCAATAATACAAAAAAGTATCGTGATAATTAATAATATTACAAAATGAAGTTACGCTTTGTAACCTGATGCATAAAAAACGCGTCCAACAAACTGTACGTAGCTGAAGTATTCAACTCATTGACAACATGCAAAGCTCGGGAAGTAATGAAAGCGTTGTCATGGTATCTGCAACACAAAATGCACTATAACTTGTCAATCGATCGGGACCAAACACAAAACTCGATTATAAAGCTATAAATAGTTATAGATCGTGTTACCTTTATCTCAACATTAGCCTAGTCAAGATTTGTTCTCTTTACTTTTATGAAACTTTTACTTTTTTAAACTATGGGGAGCAGGGCCGTCTTCGAAAACGTCAAAAAAAATTTAGGCCTTAGGCGAAAAAGAATTTGGGCCCAAAATTTTGTAAAGATGAATGAATTATAAAAAAAATTGAGTATAGTGCTAGAGCCAAGGATTGATCTTGAGACCTCTACATTAAATTAATATGGTTTTTCCAACTCTACTAACAAGACTTTAATGCATAAAACACAAATATATACCCTAAATATAGAATTTAATATATATGCGCATATTTTAAAAAAACGTTCGGGCCCATTTAAGGGTCGGGCCCGGAGCCGGTGACCACCCGGCTCACCCTCCCAACCGGCCCTGATGGGGAGTAGGGAGCATGATTTTTCATGTGACACATGTGGGCTCCACTTGTAAATGCACTTTGATTAATATTTAACTAGTATTAAGTCTGGCGTCGTGACAGAGAGCGTAAACAGTTGTAAGTAACATCAATAACATACTACGATCGGTGACCATCACATTAAAAAGTTGTAAAACAAAAGAAATAAAAAACGAATAAAAAATACCAGATAAAAGAAGAAGAAATAAAAAACGATGTGGACCAGGTTTAGCGTGGTTTCCAGGCAAAGTAAATTACAAAAAAGCCCTCAAAGTTTTAAGCAACTAGTACTTTACAATCCCAGCAAATCCATCAGCTTTACAAAGTTGCATAAAATGTTGTAATATCAGATTTAATAGTTGTACATCTTTAATATAACTACAAACTTTCTTGTGTTGATTCTAAGCTTTACAAAAGTAAAAGTATCTTTATAAGAAAGTTAATTGACAATTTGGTACACTACAAGTGTGTTATAGACCAGAATCACTGTAAGGTATGAGACTTGTCCCACATCGTCGGTTGTATGGGCAACCAATATGGGGTTTATAACCCAAGTTGGCTCTTTCTCCCATCGGACAAGTCTTCTGGGATGAAGTTCTCCTATTTGGGTTGTAACAATGGTAAGCCAAACTCGGAGTGGTGGCCCACGGAGTGGTGGCTTGGAGAGAGCCAGCCGTGACTAAAGACGACGTTGGCCCTAAGGAGGGTCGATTGTTATGGACTGAAATCATTGTAAGGTATGGGACTTGTCCCACATCGGTTGTATGGGCCAACCAATGTGAGGTTTATAACCCAAGTAGGCGCTCTCTCCCATTTGACTAGTATTTTGGGATGAAGTTCTCATGTTTGTTGTTGCCCTAAGGAAGGGTCGATTGTTATGAACTGGAATTATTGCAAGGTATGGGACTTGTCCCACATCGGTTGTATGGGCCAACCAATTTGAGGTTTATAACCCAAGTAGGCGCTCTCTCCCATTTGACTAGTCTTTTGGGATGAAATTCTCGTGTTTGTTGTTGATCACACATATATACTCGATGCAGTAAATGCTGTATCTTTCTATCAAAATTTGAAGGATATGAATATCAATGCCATGGTTACTTGTTTTAATTGAAGAAACTTAGGAAAAAAACAAATTAATTATAGGTTTAACAAAATCAGATTTTATTACAATGTTAATTATTATGCGTGTGTATTAATTAATTATTTAAGTACGTTATTTATTTACTGTTTAATTTGTTATCATAACTATTCAAATAAAAAAAATTACATTCTACAGTTACTACTAATAAATTCGTTCAAACTCTAGCTTTAGTTCAAGAACTTTTATTCTGGACTTACATTTTATTGCTCTATTACGCTTCTTATTTTTATCTAGTTTTTCACCGGCCAGTCCAACCAGTCAACACGGTTTCATTTAAATTTGTAATTAATAAAAAAAAGAAAGAAGTGTAACCCTTTCTACAACAATAAAATGTAAGTTTTTCGCGGACCGGTCCGACCAGTGAACCAGTAAACATCTTTCTCAATTAACGAAAGAGATAGATTAGACACTTACGGTAGCGGGAACGGGTGAACAATTAGAGAGACGACCTCAGGACCATATTGATCAACCACTTGTTTAAGCGGAGGCCATGAATCCCTGCTATCGGGGCAGACCGGGTCGAAAAACGCCTCGATCAACACGGTTGCTGTCGACGCAGCCGGTTTCGCGTACACGAACCCGTCGTACCTCGATGGAATTATAGACTGCGATCGGACGAAAACCGCGGAGTAGGCTAGAACCAACAGGAAGGTCACTGGAATTATGGGTTTTGACATGGTGGTGTGTGGCGGATGACGGTGGTGCATGGATGATGTAAATTGGGAGAGAGGTGGTTGATGTGTTGGGAGTATTTGTATATGTTATTGTTTTATTAATGTCCACGTGTTATTCCATTTACTTACCTACTTTATTATTATTGTGGGCGTCATCTGTAACGTATAAAATGTTATCTCATCGATAAAATTATATAAAAATACAAAAGGTAGTTATGTTTTGGATGTGACGTGAACGAGGAATCTATAATTAGTTTTGGTAAAAATTTATGCTTATACTTAAAAGAGTTACTTGATAAACATGTTACGTATCAAATTTAATTTTAACATCACACTTTTTTTTAAAATAAATTACATCAAAATAGATGGTAGAGACAGACAACAAGCTGTGTTGTCAGTCCTTTCTTTATTGTGAAACATAGTCTGCCAAATACATACGCATACCTCTGGAGATGAGCTGTTGATGTGGATAACCTATTGGATCCTAGTCAAGAAACGAATAGTTTCTGGTGCTAGGGAGCCAAAGGTATCAAAGGCCAATGGGATAAAGACATGTTGGTTCCCTACGCAAGCCTTAGCATGTTTATTCCACTTTCTTTGATTTCGCTTTTCTAG
The DNA here is from genome assembly GCA_028751855.1 of Ambrosia trifida. Classification (NCBI taxonomy): domain Eukaryota; kingdom Viridiplantae; phylum Streptophyta; class Magnoliopsida; order Asterales; family Asteraceae; genus Ambrosia; species Ambrosia trifida. The sequence goes on from CM054123.1 coordinate 85,956,299, forward strand.
ATGTATGCCCAACCATAAAACCGTTTTCCCTTAAACCAACAATAGGAGATACCCCCGTGAGGTCCACACAAGCATGCCTCCCCCCCCCCCCCTCCCAGCCCAACCAAAGACGAGCAAAACGTAAGGTAGGACCTAAGCAGGAGTTCACTTTGGGGATCCCTAAGGTAGGGCAACAGTTTCATAAGGTCGACCGCACCCGAGGCCCGCCTCCCTGCCAGCTCCCCAATAAAGTTAGGGTCTCAGCTAACAACCCCACCAAGAAGCTTGACCCCTCTCTCTGGTCTACCACACTCGAGAAAAGCCCGACCTGAACTTTCAGCCCATCACATATCGATCAAAAGACCTATGTTTTCTTGCTATTGAGATGAAGCCCCAGAAATGGCCCTTCCGCGTCAATGATGTCTAAAGTTTTAGCAACCTCAGATGAATTTCCTATAATCGTTTCGTCATCCAAATACCAAGCATGAAACGGGACTTTACAGTGTTCCTGAACCCGTAGAATAAGGGGGTGTAAGGCAAGAGCAAAGAGAAGAGGCCCCAAAGGGTCTCCTTGCTGCACTGTGGTAGTAGCTCCAATAGGGGCGTTACCAATGTACAACCTAGCAGGCTGAGCGTAAAGAAACTAGACCCACCGATAGATGGATGGGCAACATTGGTGAACCTCTTGGAAAAGGGTTGTGCGGTCGACCGTGTTGAAAGCATTGGAGAAGTCCACTGTAAGTAGAGCTAAGGAACCATCCGTGTGAAAAGAGTTGATGAACATGTTCGCACGATGAAGTACCGCCTCTGCCCCATTTGATATCCCCACCCAAAATTGAAAATACTCCAGGTACCTGGCCATGCCTTTCCCAACCTTCTTCATTGCTATCTTAGAAACCAATCTTCGCAAGATGCCCCCCACAGCAATAGGCTGAATTCCATTATCGGGCTTCAGCAAAGGGGCAAGGGGTTGAGGCAACAAACTCAGCAAGCACCTTAGGGCAAGACCCCCCCCCCCCCCCCGAGCCATAAGTTAACGACTTCGGTAATTGCCGTGAGCAAACCCAAGGAAGCCACCGAGCCCTCACTCCCAATAGCATCTAACAAGTGTTAGGCCGGCATCCCATCCCTACCACAAGACATCCTATTAGGGAAGGATCAGATACATCTAAGCAAACACTCCCCGTCTATAGATAGAGTGGGTTGGGCAATATGGTTATAAGGCAGGGATGGGGGCGGCATCACTGGTGTTTATAAATGAGGACCAATGTTTTGAAACCAGGAAACGGACCCCTGGCCGGTCCGGGTCACTATGTTAGACCGCCCTAGCATTGGACCGGGAGTTGAACCGCCGAACCGGCGGTTGGACCGGTTTTTTGGCCGGTTAGACCTGTAACACCCCAACCGATGGCGGAATCATCGAGGTGCCACGTAGTGACGATTGTTCAAAAGCTCATGGTACTAAAATGTAAATATTATTGAATAATCAAAATTGTCTTACATGGAAATGGAAAATACATTGTCTAAGTGAAATGTAAATATTGAAATAACTAAAATAAAATAAAGCACTAAATGTTCCTTGCTAAAGCACTAGATCAAACTGCACCTGAAACATGTACAAAATAGATTTGGTCAACATATGAAATGTTGGTGAGCATTCCTATATTTGTTATATATAGTAGGTTAAAAAGTTATACAATTCAAGTGCAAGCTACAGTGCAATTATGTAAACTATGTATCATACAAATGAGCGAAATCAACCCTGTGACTGTATAATGTACTGTATGAACTGTAGTGTACTCAACCAATAAATGGATGATAACTTAACAATGGCCACGGATTCTCCGATGAAAAAGGGGGAGAATCAACCTAGGCGGGTTGTCAATCCAAATAGCGCTATCCAATGTTAAGGTCGGCTTGTACCATGTTAATGATTTCACTAAGTACAAATGTATTCTACATGTATTGTCTAAGCATAAAGCACGTTGTAAGCAAATGCACATAGTACTAGAATTGTATTGTAAAAATGTAAACTTGTATTTGAAATTGTAATAGTGTACATGTAACACCCCAGAAATGTATAAAAGCAAAAAGGGGTAGGAATACTCACTGTTCACGTAGTAACTCGAAATTGGACTGGACAACGAAATATGAATTTGAGATTACTCCCAAATGATTAACCTAAAGTAATTGATAATGCGTGAGTGAAATAACTCTAGGATACATGTATTTCTAGGGCTTCGAATTGGGGATAACGTTTATTTGTTTAATAAACAAATTGTTTATTAATTATGAGAAATTTAATAAATAAATAAATAAAAGTCTTTTAATGAAATTTGAATTTAGAATATACACAATAAAGTGTTTGAAGTATAGAAATAATTTTTATAAAATTATTTCATTTAAAATAGATTTTTAAATCTATTTATTTATAAATAGCCAACATTTAACTTTAATATTCAAAAATACTAAAATTAAAGAATTCTTATTTTAAAAATCATGTTTCTGTTCTAAATGATTAAAAATAATTTGTATAAAATTTTGGTGCAAAAAATGATGAAAATTGGATTTATTATGATTTAATTATGATTAAATCTAACAAAAATTGATTAAAAATATAAAATAAATGATTTTACTGAATTAAAAATTATTTCAGTAAAGTTTATCTTTATAAAAAGTCAGGATAATTTTTGGAGAATTTAATAAAGTTGTTTTGATATATAAATGGATTTTTATAAATCTAATAGTATAAAAATGATTTAATTATTATAAATATTAAATAAATGAATTTCTGAAAAATAAAAATTATAAATGAAACTTTTATATCAGATTAAACAAATGTAATTTTTTTAGAATTTATAAAATAGTTTTGATATTTTAAAATGAATTTAAAATATTTAAAAGGATTTAATATATATATATATAATTGTTTGTTTTTAAAAAAAGAAAGAAAAGAAAGGAACCAAAACCGGTCAGAGCCGGGACTCGAACCCGGATGACCTCTGGGTTGGAACAAGGTCACAACCACTTGGCCTAGGCCGGTGGTTGTGATGATTTCCGTTCAAAATTAATTATATACGAATACCCAAATCAAGTTTATCCCCAAATAACACGAACGAGCCCTAGAATTTGCAATCAACAGAATTATACAACATTAACCCAATTGATCATGGGGTTAATGTTGTGTAGGTTCTGTTTAACAAAACCCACCATAAAAATCATACTTACAAATACGTTTAGATACAGAATTGCTCGGTCAAGCTTGAAAACTAATACGCGATAAATTATGAAGAACAGGGGATTTTTAGGAGGAATTAAGGATTGGGAAAGGTTATTCGGCGATTCTAGAGTGTGTTGTGAGGTCCAATTTATACTGTAAATGTCTAGATCGTATAATTGGTAGTTTTTTTTAATTGTTTGACTTAGGAATAGTCAACACGCGATTGATGGCCAAATTGTGGAATGTATGGAACAATTATAATTGCAGAATTAAAGTTTTGAGTGTGTCGGTCACCAATCAACTTGAATTGTTCCCAAAATTGAGATTGTATGCATCAATTTAGGAAGGTAAGGATGGTTGACTTCATTGGGTTTGCTTGGCTGGTTGCAGCGAACAGGAAAAGGAAAGAAAAGGTAATTACGTGGGCTTTTATACAATATGGACTAGAAATAAAACAAAAGATTATCATGGCTAAGCTGGTTGGTGCGTGTGTGTGCTATGTGGTTGGCTCGGGTTCGAAACTTGCGGGCAGCAACCTATTTTTTTTTTTTTTTAAAACAGAAAGGGGTTGGGCCGGACCAGGGTTGTGGGCTGCAGAGCTATTGGGCCGGATGGTTGTCTGGTGGGCCGGATCAGAAATAAATAAAGGGTTTGGGCTTAAGGTTTGGTTATGGTGTTTCAAGTGTGTTGAACTAGCTCTATTATTATTATTATTATTATTATTATTATTATTATTATTATAAAATATATATATATATATATTATATATATATATATAATGAAAAAGTGACGGATGTCACAGCATCCCCTACTTTTAGAAACTTCGTCCCGAAGTTATTGGAAACATAGGGTTATGGATGCTTGGGTAAAAATTAAGATAACTGTGGTTTGGAAAATTCGATTGATTTGGGTAAAAGGTTTGATAGGTGTGAGTTAAGGATTTGGGCTAGGTTCGTCTCGAATAATAAAGAGAGTAAGAATCTAGTAAATCAATAAATTTCAAGTTTTAGGAATCCTAAAATAAATGTACGAGTTGATTGACTATAACAAGACCAAATGAACTAACAAGCAAACAGAGTTTGTTCCTGGTTCGACTTCCAGTCTCACTTTCAATGCATCATTAGTGTTTGTATACAGGGTGTACCGCAGCTAACCCACCACACCTTTGATACCTTGAAAACGTACTGGACGTCTACCCAAAAATTCTAATAGAATTTCACACTACCCTAATGTACCTGTAAATTCATGATTACGTTCCGGACCGGAATCATCAATTTACCTTACATTAGGGTTTTATGTCCTTCTATGATCCCACCGATTGTTGAGCAGGTTCGATAGCCTCCACCAGCCGTGAAGTAGGTTGTAGGGCCTCTCCCGACTGTTTGAAAAGGCATAGTGACCTCTACCAATCGTTGAGTATGTTCGATAGCCTCCACCAGTCGTGGAGCAGGTTGTAGGGCCTCTCCCGACTGTTGAAAAAGGCATGATGACTTCTATTAAGTGCAGCAATTATTATTCACATAGATTGCAAATTGATAGTATGTTTATGCAAGCAAGTTTGTAAGTACTACAACCATTAAGTGTAAGTGTTATCATGAATAAATAGATGTTTTCGAGTATCATGAATAATTAGATGTTCAATGCGTAGTCAAATTAAGGGGAAAATCTAGTTTCATGTAATAACCAATGATGTTTTCTTAGAAAGCATCTGTAAGATCAAGTATCAAGTCCAAACGTTTCAAATAATTGTAAGGTAGAGTCTGAAACTTATATGATATAAACGTAATCGAGTATGATAAATTTTCAATCTGTGTACGTACACAATAGTATGCAAGGAAATTTCTAGATGTTGTATGCCTATGAGTATGACATAATTGGGTACAAAATGAAAATAGAATTATGAAAATGAAAACACAAGTATTGGATTCTCGAGTCTTAGGGAGATCCCATCCATGGCTTAACCAGTGGGATTAACGTCATCCTGATCGTCTGCTTCGTTGATATTGATATTGAAAGCTCGTCCATGTGCCACCAGGTTTACATTGTTCAATTTGGGACATTGAGGTAGCATGTGATTAGGGTCTCTACAATGATAACATGCCCGACCGTTAGTAATCTGTAGTGGTTTCTGGGCAGCTGTTTGATGATTACTCTGTGTTCCAACCATTACTCGACAAGTGGTAACAAGGTGTCCAAATCTCCCACATCTAGTGCATTGACGGCATGGAAGATTTGCAGGGTGATGATATTTGCAAGTGTTGCATTGAGGATGGATTCCCGTGTAGGCTTTCTTGATAGGGGGTTGAGCCACAGGATCCACAATAGCATGGTTCTGATTATCGCCCATTCGTTTCTTAGAGTTCGAAGCAGTAGTGGCGACCTTTGCTAAAACAATCTTAGGTTGTTCAACAACATTGGTGGTTTTCTCAGTAGGTGTCTTGGTGCCCTTCCTAACCAAGTTTCCTTTCCTTACGTGTTTGTCTGTTAATGTGGCTGCAAGTTGGATGGCTTCTTCTACCGTAGTGGCTTTGCCTCCAGTGACAATGTCTTGAATCAGGTCAGGCAATCCCTCGATATATTTTTCGATTGCTCGAGAGACTGGGGTGACCATGTGTGGAACCAGTATGCTAAGTTCGTGATATCGAGTATTATACGCTAGATTCTCACCACTGTCTTGTTTCAACCCATAGAACTCTTCCTCTAGTTTCCTGATTTCGTTCCTAGGGCAGAATTTGGCGATCATGAGTTCCTTAACTTCAGCCCAAGATAATGATAAAGCAACATCCGCTCCTCGATTGCGTTTTTCGCCATTCCACCAGGTTAGGGCCCCCTTTTGAAGGACACTAGTAGCATAGCGAACGCGGAGTTCATCAGGACATTCACTGTTCACAAAAGTACTCTCCATGCTTTCAAACCATTGGAGGAGGCCAGTAGCACCCTCCTCACCAGTGAATTTTGTGGGGTTGCAGGAGTTAAAGTGTTTGAAAGTGCACCGAAATTGAGTCGTACTCCCTGTGTTGGCACTGTTACTATTCTGGGTTATCTCACTGACAAGGTTTGGGATCACTGCAGCAATTTGCTCGGCGACTAAAGATGCGAGGCGACGATCAGAACGTCGTCCAGAAGCACGAACAGGGCGTTGGCTGGCATCACGGAGCATACGGCGAGTAGACATCTATGAGGTAGTCAATGAATAATCATGAGATTAGAAAATGTGAGTGTATAACTGTACAAATGATTATGAAAGTATGACTTGTAAGAAATATATGAATATCATGATATATAGGATATTGTATATGAAACGAGAGAGTATTATTGGAAAAACTTGTACAAAATGCTTGGAGTGCCCTTGTCTAGCTGTAAAGCTCAACAAGAACGTTGACTTTTCAAAGGAATTGAATCCAATGGTGATCAAAGAAGACATGCTTTAGCCTATAAGTGGACACTCACTCCAGGAATCCCCAGGTAAGCATAACAGGTCCGTAAATGGATTTATGCGCTATGCTTGCCTATGCCAGAAAACCCAGTGTACAGGCGTCCACCCTTCCAGATTGCACGTGTCCTTATCACACTCATTAAAGTTCAACAACTTCGAAGGAGTAAAATAAGAGTAGGTATTATGTCTAAGAATGTCTTCATAAAAGGTACTGTTCCCGTATGATGATGTAAACTTTACACTCTCTGTAGGACACCATCTCTATGCACCATGATGAAAGATAAGAAGAATAGAGAGAGGGAAGAAGGGAAAGATAGAAGGAGGAAAGTAGGGAGAAATGAGGGGTAGGGTAATTCAGGAAATATTATGCATGCAAGTTAAAGTTCGGTTATAGTCTAGGCCATTTTATCTAATAACCTAGTTCCCTATAACCATGGCTCTGATACCAATCTGTAACACCCCAACCGATGGCGGAATCATCGAGGTGCCACGTAGTGACGATTGTTCAAAAGCTCATGGTACTAAAATGTAAATATTATTGAATAATCAAAATTGTCTTACATGGAAATGGAAAATACATTGTCTAAGTGAAATGTAAATATTGAAATAACTAAAATAAAATAAAGCACTAAATGTTCCTTGCTAAAGCACTAGATCAAACTGCACCTGAAACATGTACAAAATAGATTTGGTCAACATATGAAATGTTGGTGAGCATTCCTATATTTGTTATATATAGTAGGTTAAAAAGTTATACAATTCAAGTGCAAGCTACAGTGCAATTATGTAAACTATGTATCATACAAATGAGCGAAATCAACCCTGTGACTGTATAATGTACTGTATGAACTGTAGTGTACTCAACCAATAAATGGATGATAACTTAACAATGGCCACGGATTCTCCGATGAAAAAGGGGGAGAATCAACCTAGGCGGGTTGTCAATCCAAATAGCGCTATCCAATGTTAAGGTCGGCTTGTACCATGTTAATGATTTCACTAAGTACAAATGTATTCTACATGTATTGTCTAAGCATAAAGCACGTTGTAAGCAAATGCACATAGTACTAGAATTGTATTGTAAAAATGTAAACTTGTATTTGAAATTGTAATAGTGTACATGTAACACCCCAGAAATGTATAAAAGCAAAAAGGGGTAGGAATACTCACTGTTCACGTAGTAACTCGAAATTGGACTGGACAACGAAATATGAATTTGGGATTACTCCCAAATGATTAACCTAAAGTAATTGATAATGCGTGAGTGAAATAACTCTAGGATACATGTATTTCTAGGGCTTCGAATTGGGGATAACGTTTATTTGTTTAATAAACAAATTGTTTATTAATTATGAGAAATTTAATAAATAAATAAATAAAAGTCTTTTAATGAAATTTGAATTTAGAATATACACAATAAAGTGTTTGAAGTATAGAAATAATTTTTATAAAATTATTTCATTTAAAATAGATTTTTAAATCTATTTATTTATAAATAGCCAACATTTAACTTTAATATTCAAAAATACTAAAATTAAAGAATTCTTATTTTAAAAATCATGTTTCTGTTCTAAATGATTAAAAATAATTTGTATAAAATTTTGGTGCAAAAAATGATGAAAATTGGATTTATTATGATTTAATTATGATTAAATCTAACAAAAATTGATTAAAAATATAAAATAAATGATTTTACTGAATTAAAAATTATTTCAGTAAAGTTTATCTTTATAAAAAGTCAGGATAATTTTTGGAGAATTTAATAAAGTTGTTTTGATATATAAATGGATTTTTATAAATCTAATAGTATAAAAATGATTTAATTATTATAAATATTAAATAAATGAATTTCTGAAAAATAAAAATTATAAATGAAACTTTTATATCAGATTAAACAAATGTAATTTTTTTAGAATTTATAAAATAGTTTTGATATTTTAAAATGAATTTAAAAGATTTAAAAGGATTTAATATATATATATATAATTGTTTGTTTTTAAAAAAAGAAAGAAAAGAAAGGAACCAAAACCGGTCAGAGCCGGGACTCGAACCCGGATGACCTCTGGGTTGGAACAAGGTCACAACCACTTGGCCTAGGCCGGTGGTTGTGATGATTTCCGTTCAAAATTAATTATATACGAATACCCAAATCAAGTTTATCCCCAAATAACACGAACGAGCCCTAGAATTTGCAATCAACAGAATTATACAACATTAACCCAATTGATCATGGGGTTAATGTTGTGTAGGTTCTGTTTAACAAAACCCACCATAAAAATCATACTTACAAATACGTTTAGATACAGAATTGCTCGGTCAAGCTTGAAAACTAATACGCGATAAATTATGAAGAACAGGGGATTTTTAGGAGGAATTAAGGATTGGGAAAGGTTATTCGGCGATTCTAGAGTGTGTTGTGAGGTCCAATTTATACTGTAAATGTCTAGATCGTATAATTGGTAGTTTTTTTTAATTGTTTGACTTAGGAATAGTCAACACGCGATTGATGGCCAAATTGTGGAATGTATGGAACAATTATAATTGCAGAATTAAAGTTTTGAGTGTGTCGGTCACCAATCAACTTGAATTGTTCCCAAAATTGAGATTGTATGCATCAATTTAGGAAGGTAAGGATGGTTGACTTCATTGGGTTTGCTTGGCTGGTTGCAGCGAACAGGAAAAGGAAAGAAAAGGTAATTACGTGGGCTTTTATACAATATGGACTAGAAATAAAACAAAAGATTATCATGGCTAAGCTGGTTGGTGCGTGTGTGTGCTATGTGGTTGGCTCGGGTTCGAAACTTGCGGGCAGCAACCTATTTTTTTTTTTTTTTAAACAGAAAGGGGTTGGGCCGGACCAGGGTTGTGGGCTGCAGAGCTATTGGGCCGGATGGTTGTCTGGTGGGCCGGATCAGAAATAAATAAAGGGTTTGGGCTTAAGGTTTGGTTATGGTGTTTCAAGTGTGTTGAACTAGCTCTATTATTATTATTATTATTATTATTATTATTATTATTATTATTATTATTATTATTATTATTATTATAAAATATATATATATATATTATATATATATATATAATGAAAAAGTGACGGATGTCACAAGACCGGGGTTTTTTTTCGACTTTTGGGCCGGTTCATTGGGTCGGCCGAACCGGTTGGACCGGTGCCGACTCCGGATTAACGTCTGGTCCGGTTCTGAAAACATTGATGAGGACTTTCATGGTTGATTCACCTAGAGGTGCAACCCTAGTGGAGCATAGAACCTTAACCGTAACCGTGAAATGCCAATCCCTAACTTTCCGAAGACATTACTTAATATTAGGGTCCATATCATTGTCTTCCTCCCTTCTGACTTCTCCCCTAGAAACCACATCCTCCCCCATGTCATCCAAGATAGAAGAGACCAAATCTGTAAACTCATATCCATATTTCCATACTGCAAGAGCTTGCAGATGCTACTACACTGTAGAGATTTCCTATTCCCTAACATGCGTTCCTGCCTAGAGGACGGGTTGACCACCCGCAGGGTACACCGCGGCAATAGGAGAAGTTTGACCAAATTTTCAACCGAGACTGGTGAAGCCACCACCTTTCGTAAAGCACATGTCAGTACCCGGGTAAACGCTAAACGACAACTAGGGGGATGATCTTAACGGTCTGAATAGTTAGGGAGAAAACATGTTTGAGGAGAGGAACATCCCTAACCATACCCCTGGGGACCCGGTTCCATGCCCACAACCACGTGACGAGGTTTATGGATCCCAACAATGATACCATCCACATCCCCTGGATCAACGGAGAAGGAGAGGACACCATTTATCCCCCTCCCGAAGGGTGTCCCCAACATCCAAAAAGAGGTTCAAGTCCCTAGAGATAACGTGTTTCAAAGAAGCCCTCCGATTTTTGGTATCCAACTTTATTTCATCATCGGACTGTATCGTATAAATAATCTACTTGCGCAACATATTTATGGGTATGTTTTGCAAGGAGCTTGTAAGAGCTTTTGTAAGCTTCAAGCTTTTAAGAAAAAACTCATACTCGATAAAAAATCTTGTTTGGTTGAAGGAGATTTAAGCTTTTAGGTTAGAAAAAAAAGCTCTATATTGAAAAGTTACTAGTACTAGCGTTTAAGAAAAAGCTCCTACTAGCTACAAGCTTTTAATGAGTAAATGACACAAATACTCATTCTATCATAAAAGAATAAAATAAAAAACATGTATACAAGCTTTTAGTTAATGCACATTTTAGTCATTTTATACATTTTATTAAAAGTTCTAGCTACTCTGCCAAACATCAAAATATATTTAAAAAGCTACAGCTACCAGCTTTCAGCCACCAGCCTCCAGCCAAACATACCCTATTTCTCATATCATTAATAACTTGTACGTTTTGTACGTTATTTTGATAAATTTACTGCACCTATTATCTATATTTTGGTAAAACGGTTTGAAAAAAACAGGTTTTTGTTCAAATCGGTTAGGAACCAAACCTAAGGGTCGGTCTGTGCTTCGAGGAGGGTTTATAGGCTTGGAGTTGGTTGGAAACCGGTTTGGATTTAAAACCAGGTTAAAAACCGGTTCGAATCTTAAATGTAAAAAAAACGGTTTGGAATAAAAGAGTTGTTTTTAACGGCATTATAGCCGTTGGAAGGCATTAATGGCCGTTTTTAGGAGTTATGGTGCCGAAACTATTTAAGAACTTTGACTCCCGAACAATTTAAAAGTTTTGATGTGTTAGCTTGGTGGAAAAGTAAGGAAGATCAATTTCCGCTCTTAGCCGCCATGGCCCGAGATTTACTAACCGTCCAAGCTTCCACAGTAGCTTCGGAATCCGCTTTCTCTATTAGTAGCAGGATCATATCGATACGTAGGACGCGACTAACTCCACCTTCGATAGAGATGATCATTTGCTTGAAGGATTATTTGGATGTGGCGGAGAGGGTGCAAGACATACACTCACTAGAGGGAGAACTTGAATAAGAAGGCAAAGTGTACGAGGACGAGGTCAACACGGACTTAACCGAACCAATTTCCAAATATGAAGCCGAAATTGATAATGGATAAAAAGCAATCGGGTGAAGATTAGACGTCCACTTTGAAGTTTGAAGATTTATTTTGTTTAAGACCTTGTTTTCTATTAAGAATTAAGTTTATGTTTTCTATTTTGTTTTGATATTATTGTTAGATTCTATTTTGTTTTGATGTTATTATCATTGTTTTGAATTAATGAATTCATATTTTTAAGTTACATTATGTTGGCATTATTTTGGTTAGATAATTCAAAATCAAAAAAATAAATAAATAAACAGAACAACAGCAACATGCTGCAGTCTGCAAACAGAACATCAAAAACATCGCAAAAAACCGATTTTTACCGGGTTTTTTTTCAGATTTTTTGATCGGGTTTTTAAAAAAAACCGGTTCTCCACCCGGGTCTAATTGATGGGGATCAATGGTACCCTTTGAACCTCAAAACCGGTCCCTGGCCCGGTTCGGTTTTCCAAAAAAAACGGTTTTTATACTAGCCAAAAAAACCGGTTTGTCCATCTCTACTTACAACACAAAGGGCATAACTCATCAACCGAGAAAAGAGGATTCATGGGGTGATACTTAAGGATAAATCGATACTCTACCGGCGATATAAGTTGGCCTAGCCCATCTATAAGGATAGCAAGAAGAAAATCTTAGGCATGTTGTGCTCAGACACTCAAAAACAGCTTTATGTCTAACACTCATGTCAACAGTCAAAGTGTTATGTTCTCGACAATTTTACTAAATTAAGGGAATATAAAAGTTCATTGAGACTGCGTCTCACCCCAGTTGAAATGTGAACTCGACCCACACGATTTCACTAAATCCTAAGTAAGGTTTGAATGGTTTCAAAAGCTAATTCATACCTATAACCTTAACAAAAAAAAAATCATAATAGTAAATTCTGATGACCGGTAAAGTAAAATGAACATGACATATTTTATAGAACAAGATGCAGATTTGATACAAATATCAAAGTGGCATACATAACGGGATGTATGGTAACATACGCCGTTGCTTGTTATACTATGTCCAAACGCCAATCATACACACAATCACCTCATTCTTGGTAGTGTAGGGTGCGCCACTACATGGATTTTGTACAAATGTTCTATGTTGAGTTTAAGTTAACTATTTTCAGGCGAGGCTATTCGTATAGACTGGTAAGGTACCCGGTTCTCGGAATCAACTCTTAATCTCTTGAACAATATCAATATGTAACAAATCTAATAGTTTCCATTCAGTTGCTTTCGCTAATTAATTTTCTAAATAGAAAAATATAGTGCCGCTTTTGTAAATGAACAAATATATATGTTGAAATTACCATCAAAAGGATTCCTGAAAAATATGTCTTTTACATTAGAAGACTAAATGGGGATTTAAGTGTGTACATAATGAGAATGTATGCGCGTACCTACAAAGTAAGGCGGCTCTAAACCTTGTGTTAAAAAACCCTTGTCTTAGGCCCCCCAATATGCTTGCCGGGCCTATATGCTACCTCAGTTACTGCAGATTTGTTTTATGTATGCTCTGGAGCTTTGCAGCATGCCATACCCCTTCACTTGTGCCTTCACGGCTCACCACTTCCGACAACCAGTCCAGGACCAATACTTGACCCCACCGCTGCAGCACAGTAGCAGGTAAGGTAGTTTGCCCATTTTATTGATCATATATATTTATAGGTTAAGGAACAAATAGGTGAATTGCGCGAATTGCTACTAATCTGTTATTGGTAACATGTAGAATGTTAATGTTCATTAGTTCACATCCATAAGGTTAAAGTAAACAAATATTAGAAACAAAAATAAGATTATATACATTATCTTTTTTCATGTTTATTTTATGCCTCGAAAAAAGATGATCCGCGAATCAATCATCATAGCCGTATAACCGATAGCACAACAGCAGGTAAGGTAGTTTGCCCATATTATTGTTCATCTATTTATAGTTCAAAAAACAAATAGGTGAACTGTTTATTTTAGGCCTCGAAAAAGGATCATCCGCGAATCAACCATCATAACAATATAACAACCAATAGTGTCACCAATCGTAACGTAATGGAATCAAGATTAACCACTAATACAATGTGTGTGAAGCTTTCTAAAAAATACTAAAAAAAAACAAAAAACAGGTTGTAAGCATACCTGCTACAAAGGTCGTTCAACGAAACCCCTGCTAACCATCTTCTCCACCAACTCTTCGTGTTTCTTGATCTGCCCGGCCTTCCTTAACTGCGCCAGAACCATTTCATAATCACCATGACTAGGTTTCAAACACTTCTCCTCAATCATCTCTCTAAAAAACTTATACGCATTATTCCAATGCCCCATCGCGCAATACATCCCAATCAAAATCCTATAACTATTCACATTAAGCTCAACTTCATTCTCATCCATCTCCTCCTTCAACTTCAACACCATATCAGCCGACTTCGAATCCGCAAACATCCTCATCAGTAAATTATACGTCACCGTATTCGGCTTGCATTTCAACCCCTTCATCCTCCCAAACAACCTATGCGCACCATTCACATCACGCGCTTTCACTACCTCCCTAAAAATCGGATTAAAACTCCCCGCATTCGGCTCACACCCTTTCTTAACCATCGAATTCAAAACCTTCACCGCCTCATCACGATTCTCATCCTTACAATGACTCTCTATAACAAAATTATACGTAATCAAATCCGGCTCACACGAAAGCCGCTTCATCTGATTATAAACCTGCAAAACCTTCTCCGTCCTCCCCGCCTTCACATGTACCCGCATCAAATTATTAAAAGTAACCGAATTCGGTACAATCCCTTCATCAAGCATCTCAGCAAACACATCATGCGCACGCGTCACCTGCCCAACTCTACACAACCCGTCAATCACAACTGTGTAAGTATACACATTCGGCTTAATCCCCTTCCCTTTCATCTCACTAAACACCCGTTCCGCTTCCATAATATTCCCCGCCCGACACCACCCATTAACCAAACTAGTGTACACAACAACATCCGGCTCGAATTTACATTTCAATCCATCGAAAAACGCCTGCGCCTCTTCCGCCCTACGCTTCTTACAAAGCACACTAATCACAACCGAAAACGCAATCCTATCGGGTTTACAACCATAATCCTCCATCCGGTTAAACGCCTGGACCGCTTCAGCAGCCAGCCCGGCTCTAACATACCTACGGATCAAAGCGGAAAACGTATCGAGCGTAATTTCGACGTTTCGGGCTTTCATGGTTTCGATTATTTCCCAGGCGACATCAAATTGGCGGACTTTGCCAGCTAGGTCGATCATTTCGTTGTAAAGGGATGGGGAAATGAGTGTATTATTATTATTAGTATTATTATTATTATCAATAGCCCAATTGAAGAAAGCTAGGGTTTGAGGGAAGGGGATACCGTGGCGGACGGCGGCGCATTTGTTAATGACGGAGAGGATGACGTCGGCGGAGAGAGGGTGGTGGCGGGAAAGGGAGGAGAAGTCAGAGGAAAGGGAAGGGATTGTGAAGGAAGGAAGGAGATTAGGGTTAGGATTAGGGTTTAGGTTAGGGTTTAGACGGTGGTGGTGTTTGATTAGGGAGTGGAGTTGGTCTGAGAGTAGGGTTTCTGAAGGGGAGAGGGTGTGGGTGGTGAGTGAAGTGGTGGAGAAGTGGTTGATGATGGTGGTGGTGGTTAGGGGTGAGATACGACGGAGGTAGGGTTTTACGACGGCCATTGGCGGCGGCTTTGTTTTCCGGTTGAGATGGTACTGTCTGTAGGATGAAAGTGGAGTTTAAACTTCAAACTCGTGTATTTTTAGTTTACGGTTAGGCTATGAGGTTCACAGACGCCTCCTACCGCCGTCCCTTTCTTTTTGTCATGTCCAAGACATCAACACCACCTCCTACCCGTCTCCAAGCACCTCGTCCCTCTCGTCTCTTTCGTAACATACGGAACGCACCAATTAGGTATTTTCTTTTTTTCTTTTTTTTTGAATTGAAAGTTGGGTTTTTTTTGCCAATCAACATTTTAATAATTAATTAATAATAAAAGGGGGAGGGTTGTCTCCACACCCTTGGTATGTCTCAACCAAGAGAACATAAGAGCCATCCTAGATGACATTGAGACATAAACATTTTCATGTCTCCACACCCCATAGCCTTATGACAATCGCTCGCAAGTGAACGAGAAGATGAGCTTTTCTCATTTATTTAGGAATTGCTCGCAAGCAATATGTTAGCCCATTTGTTCGAGTGCCACGCCATTTTCCAATCGCAAGCAATATGTTAGCTCATTTGGTCGAGTGCCACGCCATTTTCCAACAATGCACAAATTTGAAGGCGTGGTTGTTTTTATTTTCAAACAATATAGGCGCTCTCAAGAAATAGTCGACTTCAATTCACCACTTTTTGGTGAATTCTTGCAGTTGGTGTAGTAACCGTGTTATTGGATGTCATGTCAATATTTATTTCACACTACTTTGACGAGAGACTATCATTTGCCCGGCAAGTCTCTCATCTCATATCTTTGTGAAAAATATTGTTTATTCTATTTCAAAACTCGTGTTTGTTTTGACTTTTACCTAATTGAAAAAAAACAAGTAGTTTCTTCATCATCAACCCATTTTTTTAGGGGCCTGTTCAATGGCTTTCTTCTCCACCTCGATTTTCTTCCTATGACTTTCTTTTTACTTTTGTACCCTAGGGTTCACCAACATCTCGCGGTTGGGTTTCCGGTACAAAATTGGGTGTAGAACGGGAACTTGGGGAACTTGTGGGATGTTTTGAAGTGGATATTAAGACGGGTGGATAGTTAATTGTTGAAATTGAGGTGTGTAAACATACCACCGGCTAGAAGATGCACGTATGAGGTTATGTTGGTTGCATATCTGGAATTTATAAGTTTCAGTTTTGAGCCGTACTTAATTTCGGGGACTCGCCTCGGCCGAATGTGTGGTTTGGGTCATACTCTTGGTGGTAGGATTAGTTTTTGCTTGAATATGTTGAGATTTTTATAAAATTGGAAGTGGGAAAGAAGAGATTTGTGGGAAAAATGGTAGAATTGAAATTGGTGGATTTATATATAGTTATATAATTAAATATTTAAAATTTAATATTTTTTTAAAAGAGTCGTTGTCGAACGACTCCTTTTCAACAACCAACCGCCAAGTGCCACATGACCCTCCTCACTTGCCCCACGCTGATAAAAAATCCCATAGGGATCGCCCCACGCTAGTCTCCATATTGGACCCTAAGTAGTGGTGTGGCTAGCGTGGAAGGAATTCACACCCCTCTTCCACGCCCTCACACTGGCAATCTAAATGGTATAACTTACCGTTTATCTCCGTATTTTGTTGATTTATTCTTAAAATCTAGGCACAAATATTTGTTTAAACATAATTAGTGACTTGCCTATACATAATTAAAGAATTATATGAACACGTGTTTTTTTCCTGTATGAACAATACCCCACAAAGAAATAGTTGTTTGGTTTGAACATAATTAGTGACTTGCCTATACATGATTAATAAATTACCTGAACACGTGTTTTTTTCCTGTATGAACAATACCCCACAAAAAATAGTCGTTTTTTTCTTCCTTTTTTATATAGTATTATGGTACTCGTTGGAAAGATAATAAAGCGCTCATTAATTTGGTGTAATTTTTTTTTTTAAAAAATCTCGTAGATAAAAGATATTAACGTTTAAAAATTATAGGAGAAAACATTAAAGAAAAAAATCCAATTTTGTTTTTAAATTTTTTTTCCCTAAAATTACTTAATTCTACATGGCACTCTCAAAAGGAAGAATGACTATATGAGTGCCATGTATTTTTTTTTTTGAAGGTGTGTTTCAGCGAAGAATCCAAACGACGCACAACACCTCAACCCCAGTTCGAATCCAGGCCAAACGCGGGTGTTGAATTTCTCACCCCTTAGTACGAGTGGGGGACTCGAACCTAAGACCAAGTCTGAGCGAAAACCTCCCTAAGAAGTGCCATGTATGATTTGAGGCTTTAAATTATATAATAAATAATAAGATGTGGAAATTGTAATTTTCTTTTTAAGTCTTCTTTGCCTTTTTTAAGTTTACATGTAATCAGTGTTTTTTATTTTAGCTATCTTGAGAAAATATATCACTAGGGATGAGCTTGGTATCGAACTGTATCAAACCGATCCCGACATTAAAAATATCGATATTGATTTTTGCCAAAACTTGATTACTAATACCGAAAATATATGGTGTGGTACAGTATTAATTCGGTATCGGTATTTTAAAGTAAAATACCTCTGCTGAACCAAAAATACCGTGAAGAAACACGAATCCTAGATCACCGGGTTAGGAGTGATCTTAATGGTGATTCTACGGGGTAAATGATTTGTAAAATATGTATTTGGGAAGTGTGAATCTAAGGATAAGACCAAGGAGGTAAAGAGATGACCGGTTAGAAGAGCCGGGCCTCTAAACATTAGAAATAAAACAAGGGTTGGAAAAGTACGATGTGCTCGTAGTCTTTTCAATGAAAGTTCTAGTGAATTTCGGATGCCAATAAAAGGAGAAGGGACTCCTCCTTTTATAGTACCTTGACGTCCAACTTTCTCAACCTGTCCTCTACCCTTAATGGGGCCCGACCTAGGTAGAGGTGTCTTTTAGTTTTTGGCCCAAATCCTCAAGCCCAATTTGTGCAAGTGGTTATGTAAAAAAGAGGAGAAATGAGGGATGTTACCGTTCTGACAGATATACATGTGGCGTTGTTGAGTGGACACTGATGGGCGGCGGACATGTGGCGTCCACCTTTTGGCTTATCCTGGGTGGTGGGTAATCATCTCCTTTTCTGGAACCTGAGACAAGTGGGGGTCGATAAAGTCTTCTTTCAGAGATATCTTGGCTAGGGAGCTGTCACGTTACCGTCCTTTCTGGTAGTCAGACCAGGCACGGCTTCTGATTAGCTAGGGACTCTGACGGGCAGCCTGATGTGTCAGGAACAGTTGTCGTGTGTCTCGATGCTGCCCTAAAAGGTATCTTTTAGTTGTGTCAACGAAGCTTGTGTATCTTGATGAAGAAGCTTCGTTATGCGTCCATTGGGTTGTGGACGCATGGCGTCCTGCTGATGTAAAACGGGCGGGAGAACGTGCGTCCATTGTGTTATGGACGCATGGTAGTCCACTGACGTAGAACAGGCGGGAAAACCAGCGTCATGTTTAATAGGCGCGGCTTGTTGAGAAAGAGTGAGTTGATTTTTGATATGGTATTGCTGGTTTTTGGTACCATATCCCTTCATACCGATACCGATTTTTACCAAAACTTGGTACCGAAAATGAATTGGTATTGGTATTTTCAAAATCGGGATCAGTATTTAATACCAAATTACTCATCTCTGTATATGACATATGCATCCCGGGTCAAATTAGTTTAAAAGCCTTAATTTGTTATTTTTGTAATTTTTTTATTGCAATTCATATGACGTCATACGGTGTTATTGACATATTTTAATTACTTATATATTCTTTATATGCTATCATCGAACGTTTAGTTATGTGAAGTTGTATATTGTATTTGTTTTATGGTTTTTTGTTCTCTTTGTTTCATGCATTTCTAAATCAAATTTGCCATTATACATTTGAAGCTATTTTGTTATCATTATTTTCCCTTAAAATTTTCAGATTATACACAACGAAACATAGGTATTAAATTACGCCTTAGTTTGAGCGTTGTGAATTTCAGGACCCTGTCCTGACGAACGAGTACACTACGAATTTTCATTTTTTGCGACCAACATAAATTAACATGTTTTTTGGTTGTCAAGATTAACAATATAATTAACTATACATGACCCATAAATTGTATGTTGGAACTTAATAAGTTAATAAAGTTTTAGTTGTTTAACCATTCAAGAGGGCCCAATAAGTTAGCCCATACTTGATAGTTCAATTGGATCTTAATTCTAAATAATAATATTAAGATCAGTCAAACAACCTAGAAATTCATTACGAATTAACAATGTCAGACCACATACCATTCGAACTCCAAGTCGAAATCATGAAAATGCTTCCTGTCAAATCATTGATCCAATTCCGATCTGTTTCCAATTCATGGAAATCTATCATAGATAGCTCTGATTTCATTACTCATTACACTAGTCAACACCACCATTTGCTTATATCTTATTACCATGATGATCATCATCATGCAGTTGACTTTAAGCCAAAAAAATACGTTTCAATTGTTGATGATGATGACACCTTCCCACAACAGAAAGCTTCCATTGCTATTCCCTTACTAGTTGACATGTTTCAGTTCCATAGATACACAATAATCGGCATGTCCCATGGCTTGTTGTGTTTGTACGGACATGATTGTTTTGGAATGAATATGGCTGTTATTTGGAACGTCTCGATTCGAAAAACTGTAGGTGTTATGGTACCTAATGTGGCAGACGTGGACAAAGATATGTATGAAACCATTTTAGGTTTTGGGGTTTGTGGCGAAACTAATGATCCTAAGATTGTTAAGATTACATATATTGATAACTGGACCGAGATGGGAAGTATATTTGATAGCGTGCCGGATACTATCCCATGGCAAGTTGAGGTTTTTACATTAAGCGCTATGGCTTGGAGAAGTCCCTATAGTAGTGTTCTCCCTCGTAAATCAATTCAATATGATTGTTCGCAATTAGTAGATGGGGTTCTTTATTGGCTTGCGATGGATTGGATTCCCACGGAAGGACTAGTTGCTTGTAATATTATTATTTCATTTGATATGATAAGCGAAGAATTTAAAGAAGTAAACCTCCCGCATTGTTTAGCACTAGACACATTTCGTGAAAATTTGTACATCTCTAAGCTAAGGAAGTCTCTTGTTGTGCTTGAACGAGATGAAGTGGAGATGATTTTTGTTGTATGGATAATGGAGGATGGTGTTCGAAATTCGTTTACAAAGGTATTCACTATTTGCACACCTGATGTAAGTGTACTAAGGGTACTGGAATTTAGGAAGAGTGGTGAGCCTGTAATTGAGTATATGGACCGTCGTCGTGAGCTGGTTGTTTATGACCCCTACTTTAAACAGTTCAATAGTCTTGGGATTAATGGAGGCGGCTCATATTTTGTGTACGCCTACATGGAAACACTACTTCTGCTTGACCAGCCAGTTTTTTCTGTTTATAACAAAGGTAAACGCTACAGTACAATGCGTAGAGCACTAGAGCTAAGAACATAAGACCTATTAAGCATGCACTCGGCGTATAAACCAATAGCTTGGAACCAAGGATTGACGGATGGAAGCAACGTAAATGATTAGTGATCTCACAGTTGGTAGGACTTAGGAGTGTGAATGGCTTTCTTGTTGATTTTGATTATGGTAACTGTAATCTTGATGCACTTGTGCTTTTGGATTTTGATTTCTAATTTGTGTGCTATATTTCACTGCTATGTCGAAGTTAAAATAATCAGGACAAAAGCTTGGAACTTACCCAGTTGAACCAAGAAGGTGACTGGTAATAATGCCAATTTGGATTGATGAGGTTACACCATGAGTCCATCATGATTAATGGAAATTTCAAGGTGTGAAGTAACAACATGAAATCTGTGGAATGGAACAAAAATTAAAGTGACATCCATTACATGCAAGCAACTATATTTATCAGTTAGGCCCTTGGTTTAAAAAAGTGCGCCTCAGGCGCACCTGAGGCGTGAGGCGCCCGAGGCTCCAAGAAAAACGTTTTTTTGTCAAAAAGCGCCAGACTACATGAAGCGCCGCCTCGAGCGCTTGAGGCACGTGCTACAATAGCGCCTCAGCCCAAAAAAACCCTTTTAAACTGCTTTATTTGACCCGCTATAGTAGTGCCTCGGCGTTTTTATGTTTTGAATATGCTTTTTAAGTGTTCAAGGGTGTTTTATAATCATGTTTTTGTGCTTATGATTGATTAACATGTAGAAAATGTCATATTGACATATATAAATATTTTGTTTATAATTTTTTAACACTAGGCGCCTCACATACGTGAAGCTCTCGCCTCGCGCTTTAAGCCCCGCGCTTCGGATTTTGGACCCAAAACGCCTCGGAGCGCCTCACACTTTTTTGAACCAAGGTTAGGCCTGTTCTTAAAATAAGAAAAAATGGTTTTTAACTATGGAGAGTTGAAAAGAAAGAGTAAATTAAGATGGCCAGCTGTGATTCCAAATACTCATGTGCTCGGTTGGGGACAAGGGGTAATAATTTCACAAACTTAAAAGTTATTTCATGTTGTTACATGTTTAATTAGGATGGTCGGCTTTTGGCTAACATCTTGTGGGAACGATCGACACATGTTGAGATGGGTGCACAGAACATGTGAAAAAAAGTTAGGTACACCTTTATGGCTTTTGTTTTTTTATTTTTTTTGAACGATCAACAAAAATTTTTATTCCACCACGCTAGCGGGAAACTAGCATACACCTTACAAGTCTACCACCAAGTATTTACAAAAACGTACAACAAAGACAAAAGAGCTATTACCACCCGATACTAGAAAGATCAAAGTTTCGCCAAATGTTCCAATTCAGGGATTGTTGTTTCGACCTTGCTCTAATCCAAAAAAGACTTAGAGCTTTTATGTCACCAAGAACCGTATGAAGTTGAATTTGCTTTTGATTAAACACCGCCTCGTTTTTGTGTTTCCAAATGCACCATATCGTCGTCAAACAAATCGCGTTGAACGCTTTCCTCTTATGTTTTGAACCCCCCACCTGATTATGTAGCTGCAATATATCTCTAAAATGGAAAAGGAAGATAGAACCGATATTGCACCATTGGGCAATAAGCTGCCACAGAATCTGCGAAAAGCCGCAAGAAATGAAGAGATGATCCGAGGTCTCAGCGAAATCACCACATAAGGGGCAAGCATCCAGGCCGATATTAATGTTTCGATTGAGCAAAGCACTCCTTGTAGGTAACCTATCCATTTCAGCTCGCCATGCCAAGATCGCCGCCTTTTTAGGGACCCAATTATTCCAATTCATGTTGAAAGTGACCTGTTCAAACCTGACGGACTGAAGCAATTTCTTGAGCCCAGCAACCGTGAAGCTGCACCCATCCCCAACCGCCCAAAGGCTTTTGTTTTTTTAAATGTCCTATCTTTAACACACAGATTGTTTACGCTTACTGACATTTAGTAGCGTCTTGTAGAATTACAGAGGTACAATATTGCATTATAGTCTTGGTTTTAAAAAGCGCTAGGCGCACAAAAGCGACGAGGTCTAAGCGCATCGCGCGAAGCGCAAAAAGCGTGGGATTTTCGTACCCGAAACGCACACTAATTATATAATTTTTTTTATATATCCCATGTAATTCCATGAGTTTTTAGCTTCATTTACCCAAAATATAGCTATAAATAAGGTTTTTATGTGATTTTACCTATATGTACAAGCCAAAAACACCAAGGTACAACATTTTTATGCATAAAAAATACCCAGAATACGTGAGGCGCGCGCCTCAGGCAGAAAAGCGCCTGAAATTTGACAAAAAAGTGCTTGAGGCGCGCGCCTTTGGGAAAAAGGATAGGCGCAAAGCCCTGAGGCGCCCTATGCTGCCTGCGCCTTGCGCTTTAAAACCCATATTATAGTTAAATAAAATATGACTACATATAATGTATTTTAAGCCTGGGTTAGGTAACTGGTCAAAACGGGTCAAACTTATTTGTCATCTTTGTTGATCATGTTTGACTTCCACTTGATTGTTTATACCAAATTTGTGAAGAAAAGGATGCCACAATCAAATAATTATGTGTAGCAAAATCAGAAATCTCATCGAAGGTACATTTTGACCCGGTTGTCATATGCTGTAAAAAAAATTAATATTCTTACATATTTTGGTTTTGTTGCAGAATTAGAACCCGTTATCCGTAGGGAAAAAAATGTTGATCATAAAGCATAAGAAAGAGATGATGGTTCTTGAACCAAAGGTTGGTGTAATAATCCTTTTTAATTCTGTGACTAATTCAAATTTAATGTCAATCAGACAAAACACACTTTCACTTTGGTACAATTGTATGCACCTTACTAGTTACTACGTACGTTTTTAACCAGCTGATGTAGCTTAGCAATCAGTAAATCTAGACATTAATTGCCTATCAATTTATAATCAAATTGTGGGTATATGTGTGTTGTCTGACGTGCTGTTTGCTTACAACTTGCATGCTTTAATATAATTAGTTGCATATGACGCGAAAGTACATTTTGCATAGTTAGCTGCAACTTCATTTACTTTTTCTTGGTCCATCTCTACATAATTTGCACCAGGGTATGCTTCGATTCCATTGATTGTTTATGCACTAGATATGTTGGATTTAAGGGATGATACATTGACTGGATAGAAAAGAGGCAGCCACTAAACTTAGAAAGAGTGATGCGTAGGCATTCCCATAATGCAGTAAAAATGCATTCTTTTACAACAATATACGAAGTAAAAATGCATTCTTTTAACCGCTGTGCTTTTTGCAGCAATAAAAATGCAGCAACAACTACATAAATTCTGGGCATTCTGCCCTTTTTTGACAGCAAGGAGACCAAACTAAAAATCCTTGAAATGGGTCAAACAGGTAAACTGATAACTATGTTTCCAATGGCCAAACTAAGGTATGTTTTGCTGTTTCTATCAATTTCAATCATGTTTATGATGTATGCTTCGATTCCATTGATTGTTTATCCTGTAGATATGTTGGATTTTAGGGACAATTCATTGACTGGATAGAAAAGAGGCAGCCACTAAACTTAGTAACTTCATTCTTTTAGTTATTGCTAATCCATTTGTTTTAGAAAGAGTGATATGTAAGCGTTTCCATAATGCAGTAAAAATGCATTCTTTTACAGCAATATAACGCAGCAACAAGGCCCTTTTTAACAGCAATATAACGTAGCACCGCTTTGCTTTTGGCGACGATAACATTGCAGCAGCAGCTACATAAATTCTGGGCATTCTGCCCTTTTATGACCGCAAGGAGACCAAACTAATAATCCTTGAAATGATTATATCATCACTAGGATTAGGAGGATGCGCCTATGAATGGTACATCATCCAATGGTGGTGCTGGTAATGACAATAGCGATGATGAGGTGATGGTTAGAGAAGATGATGAATTGGTGCTGGTACCAAAGGTTACGACATCTCCAAATCCTTTCATTCAAGATAATGAAGGAAAGGTTGCGGATTTCAGAACCAGATTCAATACAACGAACAATGATATTACGAAAATGCCCCTACCGTGGAATGTCCCCTTCCCGATAGAGTCTTATATAAGTCCTGTTATAGCAGCTGAGTCTTTAACCAATGGCATATTGTCAAGTGACTCAGGGTCAGGGTCAACCGAAGAAGATGTGGAGTTTGTGGGGGTGGAAGTTGAAGGGACCGAGAAGGCAATAAAATCAAGCTCTTAAGCAAACCAGGCCCGTTGAAAAGGAAGATTAAGGTAATCCCATATAGACCTGATTAAGGATAATGTACAAGAATGTAGGGTAAAGGATTGAAAAAGATGGATGACAGTACTAATTATTGCAGTGACATTTGGGTCAGACTTGTGCGCAAATAATGATGCAATTGCAGAAGGCAGAGACTGGCGTATACATGAGAAAATAGTTGTAATTGTTTACAGATTTTGATCTTTCTTTCACAGTTTGACTTGGATATTTTGTTTATTAGCTGCAAGGCAATCTTATCTAAACCTCATTGTGTTTCAAATCGGTCTGGTTGGTCGTTCGACTCGCAATAGTCAACTTTAAGACAAAGAAAAGTTGCATGCATGATTGTTAAGAAAGTACATGATATGATGCATTTGATATCCAGTCATAGCAAGTGGTTACCTAAACCACATCAATGTTGGTTCATACAACTCTTTTCAGGCTTCAAAGACTTGAACACATATCCTAGCCCTGTCATCAGCTTTCTGCAACACCCATTATAACAACGGTTAGACATTGCCGCCAAGGAGAGACTAGAGTGATTTTACCTTTGATCATTCATTCATCAAGGACTCAAGGTCACAGGCGTCCCCTATAACAGTCAACTTGTTTGCCTTCTCAAACTCGCTACATCATTAATATTAGAGAAAAACAATGTAATGTAATGTAAATATGTAATAGTCAGAAAGTGTATATATCAATAGGCGGTGTTGTGTACCTGTAAGGTTCCTCCTCACGCATGCGTTTCATAACACCTGCCGAATCATTGTAAATCACAAACGTCGAATCATCAAACCTTTTAATGTCAAACCAATCTTGCAGAGTTTTTTTAACTTCTTCATACGACCCAATTACATCAAGATTAAGAGTCCCATAACGGTAACCATCAGCTTCCAAAAACACTTCACAAAGATCACTAGAAATCATTCCCTCAATCTCCTTTGCATTGTCGTGTGATGGATGGTTTACTTGTAGTGGCTGACCAAATTTATGAGTAATAAGTTTGTCATTCTTTATGTTCAACTTACGGATGGGCTTGATTGGCACTTCTTTAACGAGCCATGGGCTTACACGCTTCTCATGTTGCAGCAGATTTTTCTTATCATCATCCCAATTAACCTACATTATGTAAACAGTAAACTTAACAAACTACATGTTATCAGAAACACCTTTAACAAACAGTAAACTTAAATAAACTACATGTTATCAGAAACACCTTTAACAACATACTAATAAAGGAAATTTGGGAGGTTTTAAGAGGTAAAATTACCAGTAGGCGACGCCATGGGGATTTAGGCCAGAGTGGGTTAGCATCTTCAACAGCAGATACAGTTCCCATAAACCAACTTTCTTTTGACAAATCTTCTGCTTCAAAAGGCATCATGACCCTCATTCCAGTCTGCCACTGAGCTGCAGCATTTACAGTAGACGCCTATACAACAAACTCTGGACTACTTGCACGGGGATAATAAGTAATCTCGAATTCTTGATCATTTACAACAAGAGATGCAGCTTTAATAACATCTTCAGGCCTCAATCTTCCCCTTCCACTAGAATTAATGTCCATCACCTTATCATGTACAATCCCAACACGAAGTTCACCATTTTCTGCTTGGGTGAACACAACCGAATTTCCTGCAACCAACTTTTTCTTCTTTACAAATTCTATCCATCCAATGGTTAACGTATGCCTCTTTTGTGTCCCTCGAAAAACATGCTTAAACTCCCAACTCTCACCATGAATATCCTTAGCTATTATCGTTTGACTGGATGGATTTTCTGAATAACTCAATTCAGGAAAAACCATCTCTGCCTTGTCCCGAGGTACAGAAAGAAATACAGTGGCATCAGTAGTTGTCAATGTTTTTGCGAAATATGAGAGTTCATCAGGTACAGTAGGAGTTGTCAATGTATTTGGAAACATATATATGTTTTTTTAAAACAAAATCTTAATTTTATGACAAATTTCTTATGACTATTGGTTAGAGATTCCTAATAGCCGTGTATTTTTAATCTTAAAAAAAATCAATTCTGAACATAGATTACAAGATTACGTGATTGAGTATTTAGAGGTTATAAGTAGACATGTTGTGCATGACAAATCGCATGTCTATGTTAAATGTTCTACATAGTCAAATGTAAAATGTATTGAATTTAAAGTGTTATCAAATTTATGTATTTTACGTATAATTTTGTTGTGAACACTATGCATATACGAGCTTTTCTCTAATTATTGTTTTACAAACCTTTCTAGGGTTTCTAACGTATTAGCAAAATTCAAAAGATAATGTGTCGAGTGCCCAAGCTAGCTAAAGTTAGAATCAAAATACTTTTTATCGTTCTTCTGCTTTAGGCACGTTTATTTCATGACTTTTGTACATGCAACTCGCAAGATATTATCTACATCTTGTTAAGAATCTTATGTTTTTTTAAAATCATCCTATTTTGAGTCGAAGATGATCCAACCTTTTGTTTTTTAATTCAGTTTCAATTGAATTGATTTATGAAAAGCAGGCATTAAAATTAAAATCTACCATCTTCAAAATCTATATTTAAATACATATCAAAACCAAATCACATATTAAACCTAAATCATACATACAAGTCAAGCACAAACACCCACATCTAAACACACAAAAAAACATAAACATCCACAAACATACACATTCTCTAACACAAGCATACAAATCCATTGAAACCCAGATAAAACACAAGATTAAATTAAGGCCAACCACACACATATAAATACTTATGAGAAGTTATAAAACAATAAGTTATCAAAGAACACAATGTACATCTAAAAGACGTAAAAATTAAAACTCTCGATAATTGTTTACATGGTTACAAATTAAACATGGATCTTTAAAACTCTCAAAGCATGTCCTTTACGTTTAAAATTGATGAGTTTTGTACTTTATGTTTAAAAATGTTGCAAGATTTGTCCTTTGACCTTAACCCAGTTAGATTTTCTCGTTAAATCAGATCATGTGCAAGGCACATGAGGTGTAATTGTCTTTTTACACTTATTATTAAAAAAAACAAATTACAGAATATATATATATATATATATATATATATATATATATATATATATATCAGTATCTTTAATTTATCCTTCTCTTTTTGTACCATCACCACTTCATCCTTCTACCTACACCTCCATCCACCAGTTACCAGCCTACCACCAGCCCTGCTTCACTCCCTCGATTAAAGAGAATCATTACTGATTGAAGAATAAATCTGGTGTTTATCCGCTTGAATCTGAGCAACCTCCGATACATGTTTTTCTATACAAGAACTAGGTTGTGAACATTGTGTTTTTAACGTATCAAATTCCGATTTAAGAAGAACATACATTTGTTCTGGAACCTAAGTTAAAAACCCCTCACTCTCTTTTCTCTTTGACCCTTGTATCTCATCATCTTCCACCACAATATACTAAATCCAAACCTACCATCCATCAGATGAAACCCTAATAGTTATAGATCGGAAACCACTTGTCCGTCACTTAATTTTGGCAGAGATCGAAGGTTATGGGTTTGTGAATAAAAGGATTTTGAATGGGAATTTGAGGGGTTTGGGGGGGGGGGGTGCCAAGGAGAGGTTGTTGTGGCGGTGATTTCAAAGCAGATTTCAAAAGCATGTGGGGTGAAAAATGATTTTAATAAATGAATCAGGAGAGAAGATTGGGTGAAAATATACGGTTAGGGATGAATGGGTTATTATTTGAATCGGGGATTTGATTCCACAGAAAGGGTTTCGGGTGGGGTGGTGATGGATTAGCAATGGCTTTTTGTTCACCGTAAATATTTTCTTAGGTGCTCTAGGTTGTGTGGGGTGGATGGTGTGATGGTGGTGGTGATAGCTAGCAGCCGATGATTGGTGGTGGAGGTTGAAAAAGATGACCGGTGTTCTTTACATAAAGATGGTGTTATATGTAAGAGTAGATTACAAATATGGTCCTTTATAGGTAAAAGACCAAATTACCCTTGTGTCAGTAAGGTGTAACTTTAAAATTTAATTGGGTTTGGGTCAAAGGGCAAAACGTGTAACATTTTAAAACATAAAGTACATAACTTATCAATTTTAAACTTAAAGGGCATACTTTAAAATCAGGTATAAACATAAAGGACTCAACTTGTCATTAAGTCATAATATTATTATAATGAAGCCAAAACCAGATATAATATTATTACAAAAATGAAATAATTTTTGAATTTCAACCAAAGGGGAGAACTCGAAGAATCTGTTCATAAACCCTTGTTACCCTAGCAAGCACCACCATTAACTTATAAGAACACCACACTTGCTTACAAACAGATTCACTCAAGTTTCACCAACCCATGGATGCTTCAAACGGGTATGCTCTTAATCCCATCAACAAGATTCATACTTGATTTTAGATTTGTGTTTTTCATTGGATTTACTACAATACCCTTATTTCTTATTTACTATAGAATCGATTTATTCTCTTCTTTCTTGATGTTGTTTTGTAGCTACATTTGGTGCTTTAAAATTCGAATTTTGACTCTTTGGTTTCTTTTTACTGTTCTTTTTTCTGTAACTAAGAGTAAAGTTCCAAGCTTTATTATTATTATTTAAAAAAAAATTTGGATTTGTCTAATTTTGATTGGTTTTTAGGATCTGTTGTTGAAGATGGTTTGTAGGGTTTTGGAATTGTTTTCAAGATTGTGACTTTGTCTGTTGCTTATAGAGTTATAGATCCTTTGTAAAAAAAGGTCATGCTTTCTGTGTGCTAAAAAATATATGTTTTTGTTAGAAAATGTGGAAATATTGATTGTTGTTGAATGGATTTTGTGTTCTTTGACTGTTATGTCCTTTTTGACTTGAAAAAAGTTTTTTTTTTTTTTTTTTTTGTGTGTGTGTGTGTGTGTGGGGGGGGGGGGGGGGGGGGGGGGGGTGGGGGGGTGGGGGGGGGGGGGGGGTTTGAATGAGTGAGGTCTAACCTTTTAGATTTGAATCTTGCTTCTGCTGGTTCCTTAGGGCAAGTTGCAATTTACTGGATTGTGTTGGTTAGTAGGGTATTGGCGGGTCCGTGAGTTTTACGGGGTTCTCAACTTCTCATGGTAAAAAAAAATTCTTAAGTCAGTTGTAGAATATCAAAATATTTTATCTTTTTAATCAAACTCAAAATAAGATTTAAAATTGGGGTTTCTTTTTTCCTACTTTTGTGATTTATATGATTCTTTATGGGTGTAGGGATACTTGGTTGAACTATTATGTGTTTTTTTGTCAACACATATATTCTAAACTTTGTACTTTTTTGGATTACAAACGAATCGATAAACTAATTTCTTTTAGAAGATTTGAATTCACAAAGGTTTTAGATTCCATTGATACCGTTGAGTCGTTGACATTGAAGAAAAGAGGCTAGGATCCCATCGATAATGTGATCTAGCTTTAAAGCTTAGTCTTTTATTGCATGGAGGTCGCGAACGAATTGATATACTAATTAACATCGAAGAAGAAAAGAGGCTAGGAATCTAGGATCGCATCGATAACGTGATCACATTTTAAAGATTAGACTTTTATGGTATTGAGATCTTTAATTTTGGTCTGAATTTGAGAAAAAAATATATAATATAAATTAACAATAGTTTTACTACAACTCCATGAGAAAATTGAAATAGAGAGTCAACTTAGAACAATCAGTATTGCATTACCAATCTTTTCACGTCGAGTATTTGTGTTTGTCATGAAAATATTCTTATGTCATTACCATGTATAAGATGTGACGTGTTACAAGATGGAGAAAAACGGAAAATTTATGTTTATGGTTAGAAATCTAAGCAATGTTACTAGGTGTTTTTTGCTTTGTTTAATCATTGTGATTTGTAATTGGATTTAATGAAGTTTGCTCAATTTGTTTGTTTGACAGCTATCCACATCCAACTATGTATGCCTATACGTGTGTGTGCCTGTGCGCGTGCACGCACTTGCATTTTGGAGATACTTGTTTGCTTGCTTATATGTTTCTCTCCTTTTACTTACATTGTTAATCGGAATTTATGAGTACTTTAAATAACTATGGTTTCACTGCTTCAACTCAATGAGAAAATTGAAAGATAGAGTTAACTAAGATTGGTCAATGTTGCATTATCACTCTAATATCTTATAAAATCGAGTGTTTGTCATTTAAATTTTTCTAATGTCAGTTCCATGTATATGATGTGACACGTTACAAAACGGGGAAAGGCGAAAATTGATGGCAATGGTTATAAATCTAATCAATGTTAAACGAGATTTTCTTATCTTTTTTTTATTGTGATTTGTAATTTGATTTATTGAAGTTTATTCAATTTGTTTATTTGACAATTATCAACCTATTCATACAGTCATACCTACATGTGTTTGAGCGCGCACACATGCATTTTGAAGATAACTGTTTGCTTATATGTTCTCTCCTTTTATTGTGATTGTTAATCAGATTTTACGAGGAGTTTAAACTTTTCTGTGTTGGTATGCAATCAATTTAGTTGTAGCAGTTTTGTATAAAATGATTTATTAGTTGCTTGCTATAATTATCTAGAGTTTTCGTAATTGTTGTATGCCTTCATAACTGTGGTCTATATTTGGTGATATATCATGAATTTGTATGTTATGAATCTTGTTGTTGACATAATTTGCTTGCTCTAAAGTAAAAAAAAAATTTTGAGTGGGTTGCATAAGTAATTAAGTATATGGGATCTTTTAATGAATCCGGTATAGCATAAAAACTTATGCTTATGACATTGACAAGTTTAAGTATAAAGTTTTTTTTATAGCATTTCAATTGGTGGAAAGAGGTTCATAGAGTTAATCGAGTCATTGGATGAGTTCGTTTATCGTTACCACTTACCACCTTGTAGCTTCCCATACAATTCACATTGAGATCCATCTAAGATCTTCGGTTCATTTGCGCTATTTTAAAGTTTTATTTTTTTCTCAGTTAGTATGAAAAGTTGATGCGTGGATAAATGAATATATAGTACCTATAAGATCCGTAATTGAGATTTGAGAACGTAGAGGTTGGTTTAGTAGTGTTCTTGTTAGCTATATCCTATTGCGATTGTTTTCTTTTATAGTATCATCACTTGGTTTAGGGGTGAGCATCGGTCGGTTTTGGACCCTAACCGAACCATAGTCCATAAATGAAAGTTTTGGCTATAGGAGTTTGAAAACCTATTGGTTTCCGTTAACCAGCAGTTCCATTATCAGTTTTGGAGCTGAGTTGGTTTGTATATCCGTTAATAACCAAATACTTGGGTGAAAATTAGGCATATTAATTTTAAAGCCAATGCGCTAAAAATCAAGGATGGATACTTGCATTTTTATTAAGGATGGTGATCCGTGATCCGTCATTGGAAGAAAAAAATCTGGCTGTTGATATTAAGAAAAACATTAATGCCGATTTGTTGTTAACATGCTATCTGTTGCTTGTACCTTGCCTTCATTAGATGTAGCATGGTGGTAATTTTCTTAAGAAAAGTATAAATATGCTTATTTAGTTTAATTAATGGCATTGTAGTCGTCCCACAACGTTTAGCAACTAAAGTTTGGCTCTTTTTGTATTCTATATAAAGACCTCCCGTTTGCATACATTTTTTTTATCTTCGTTTAGATTTGGGAGATTCACTCCTCGATATCCTGATCCTGTTTGTCTAATTATTTGATCTCGAAAGAGGTAATATTCATTTCGTTACTCTCTTCGCATTTGTGACACTTTATATTATGTTATTTTATATTTGTTTTTTTATTTATTTATGAATTGTGTTTTTAAAAATCTGTTGTTTTTATAATTAATTTTTACGATTTTAATTCTTTATTTTATTCTCTTTCTTTATGTATGTAACTATGTATATCTGCGTGTATTTGTGATGGGATGTGCATACAAGTTTCACAAATCGATTTTAACCTAAATTGTGCGACTTTGTTTGGTTCAAAAGGTCAAAATTTTAGTATTGAACTAGAATGAGGCAGGTATAAGATCATTTACGAATTTGTGGCTGTTTAAGGGTTTTTTTTTTTTTTTTAGTTTAAATTGTATTCTATGGTAATAGAACTATAGAAGAAGCTATTTAACAATACAAGTGAACGGTTTGTGAATTGCAGATCTCACGTGGATTGGGCTGATCAAGTTCCGATTGCTGCAGCTCCTCTCAACTCTGTGCCGTATACGGGCCCGCCTCTAGATAATTCCCAACAGATGGAAGTCGAATCGACTGTAAAGAATCAGCCAGCAATGGTTTTTCTGTCTCAACCAACTACTGCGAAAGAACTAAACGACATGTTATCTGTCACCAAAAATGGAGTGGCGGTTTCTGGCAGTGCAGCAAAAGGACATGGACCACTTATCGGCTCATATGACATTTCCGAATCTGATGACGGTTTCCTGTTTCGCGTTGCTCTTCCAGGTGTTGTTAAGAATGAAAGTAAGCACCTTCCCTGCACTTACCTCCCTAAATTTCCATGTAAAACTGAATTCCTTTTCTTAATAATAAAAAACTTACACAAATATGTTGATCGGTTAGAAACAAAGGTCAAATACGAATTTTTTGTAGTATGATTCACTTGGGTCTCAAAGTAGATAGTTTTTATTATAAATTTAAAATGATAAAGATGGCGTTTAAAATATAATATTATAACAAACCAAAGTTGGTATGGGTCGGCCATACCGGTTGGTTTTAGCGGTTTGCCGGTTCAGTTTTGGCAGTTTGACGGTTTGAATAGATTGTTTTTCTTCTCCAAGTCGTTCATCGTTAGTTTGTATTAAAATTTTAAACTGATAAAGATGGTTATATAAATATAATACATACACATAAATGCATATTCGATAGATGAGAAAAAATAAAAATAAAAAAGGCTAATTGGTTGGTTTAGTTTACACGGTTGGTTCCAAGTTTCAAACCGGCTGACTTGCTTCGGTTGGGCGGTTCGGTCTGTTTCAACAGTTCATGAACACCCCTAAATGATTCGTTTGTGTTTACATTCTGCAGAGTTTAAATGCGATGTTCAAACGGACGGAACAATCACAATCCATGGAGCAACGAATACCGGGGAGAAAAAGATTCACGCCCACAACATGGTGTTTGAGATGCACTCACAGAATCTGTGTCCACCTGGAGACTTCTCGGTTACCATCCTGTTGCCTGCGCATGTTGACCCTTCAACCTTAGAGCACGTGTTTGATAACGGTGTTCTCGAGGGTGTTGTTAAGAAGAAACCAACTTCATGATCTGGTTATCAGATATCAGTTGTAGGCTTAGAAGAACATGTTTGTTGTCTGGCTGTACATCGTTGTCAAAGACCGTTGGCATGTTTTGTTTGTTCAAGGATTTGAATTTTCAGCAGCTAGAGTTGGGATTGTTCTGAAGGTCCTTGAGGGGTTTCTTGATCATGTAATGTGTCTTGTTTGTCATTTTGGTCTTTGAACAATCGAAAGTACAAGAAAGAGGTTTAGGATTGAAATGTGTGCGCTTTTGCGTTTATATTTGGTTGATTTGATGCATGCCGTGATACAGGATATTGTGTGTGACTGAGGTGCTAGCCCTGAACGAGGAAGAGAGGGCTAGCATCGGGGAAGGGAATTGCTAGCCTTGTCACAAGATAGGTACGGCCGAAATTTTATGTTCGGCTTGTAATCTATCAAATGTTCTAAAACTTTATGGCGTGTTCACTTGTACAAATCCTAACATAAGGACAACCTAACAATAAACCGTATCATATTGGCTCCAACATGGCTTTGAATTTATGTGAGCCAAGTTGGCTCTAGCTAATATCGAGCGAGTTATACGACCCACGAGCTATTTAAACTACTCTACATACGAACGAGCCTAACATTGTTATTGTTATTAGAATCGGAAGGCAAGACACTACTATCTTCCTTAGGTGTTCAAACTAACAAGGAAGAGGATTGTTAGCTTCATCATGAGTTATTGGACCAATGTATTACCCTCACGAATCGAATCTGTGACCAAACATCGGTACTATTATTCGCTTGTACGGTTTTCGATAAACACGTATTGGTATCCTTTTAGGCATATCACGACTTTATTTATTTTCTCTTCCAATTGCTATAAAGAGCGTCAGTACCGTAACAAACCAAATCGATACTGATAGAGTTCCGCCGCGTAATGAACTCTTTGAAAATGTTCAATTAGTTTATTATCTCACTTTCTAACATTAACACTTTGATAATGAAGTAATGAACTCTTTTACATATATAACCATTTTTTAAAACCAAACAATCAATTTATTAAAACAATATCCTTTAAACCCGACCCGACCCGATCCGATATCCGGTTTGATTTGATTTCTACCGAATATAACAAAGAATCTGTGAACCGACTGTAGAAGAAGAAGAAGAAAGCTCTGCAAATCTTCAGGTAATTATGATTAATGCCTTTTTTATATATAAGGTTTTTAATTATTTTTTTTTTACTGTCAACAATATATGCTTCTGTTGATCATAAAATCATTGGAAATGGTTCTTGATTTCATATTAAACCAATTGATTTTCTCTTCACATGTTAATTCAACATGTGTTGTGGATAAAAATTGCTGCTTTTGATCATAAGTTTAGCTTATTAAAATAAAAAAAATAAAAAAACTAGGGTTTTGTATCTGTGTTACTGACTGATTCTAATTTAGTTGTTTTTAGTGTTTATTTTTAATCTTTCTGTATGAAATGTGCAATCTTTAGACCTCAGGTCCA
Organism: Ambrosia trifida; assembly: GCA_028751855.1. Classification (NCBI taxonomy): domain Eukaryota; kingdom Viridiplantae; phylum Streptophyta; class Magnoliopsida; order Asterales; family Asteraceae; genus Ambrosia; species Ambrosia trifida. The sequence goes on from CM054123.1 coordinate 85,992,090, forward strand.
TAATTTGAGTTGCATTTTGTGTTTATGAAACATATTTTTTGCAAGTAATTAGAATCGATTTCTCGCTTAGTTTAAGACCGTTAGTCGAAGCTCAAGTCGACAAACTCGAATTTGGGTTGGCTTGTTTGCAGCCATGCTTCCTTTGAATTGTATATCGAATAAAAACATTGAACATGTTTTGGGATTGTGGAGTATGTTGATAAGATCTAAAAAGCTTTTTCTTCTACGATGAATCTTTCTGATATGGGAGGAAATAATGAAAGATATGATTATGGAACTTGTAATGTTTCAATGACAATTTTATGATATTTGGGCGAATTTTGACCCGTTTGCATGTTTCCGTGTTAGCAAGATTGAAAAAAGTTACTTGTTTCATCGTCAGAGATAAAACATAACTTGAATCGGGTAATAAGTAAACGGGTCATAAGACCTAAAACATAACTTGAGTACCCTCTCTATTCAGAAAGAAAAAATGGTATGCGTATGACCTTTCAGATGTATTAAATTTTCTTTCAATTTTGGGGATATCCGTTGTGTTCATTTGTGTTAATATTAAGAAAAGGTTAACGCGTGTTTTAGGAGACACATCCAAATCCAAACTTGTGCTTCAACTTTACGTGCAGCGGGTTAGGTTGACCCGCAATACCTTTCTTTGTCTTACAAAACCTATTCTTGAAATAATGATTCAGGTTTTCTCAATAAAGATTTTGGAAGGTTGTAAACACTTGAGTTTACTTTAGGTGACTTTTAAATTCGGCCTGTTTAGCTAAAATATTTATAACTTGGCACGTTTGGCATGTTCCCTATTGACCCAAATCGACCCATTTTACATACTGGTTGGATTTTCTTACTTTAATATATTATAGGATATGATATGATTGCTCCACTTTACTTGTTCTACCTTTTTTTATTTCATAATTTTATTATTATTATTTATTATATCACAATTCACAATTTTAAATTCAGTATGTGAAGTAAATTCTAATATAATAGTATTGGACTGCAGGGGTGTAGGTTATGGCTGTCTCCTTTGATTTGCAGACATTCATTCTGCGCGCTCGGGTGTTGAGGTTGTATAGGCAAGCTCTAAGAGTTGCTAAAAGAGCACCTGCACACAGTAAAGGTGAACTCTTTTATGCTACAAAATAATATAATTCTATTCTATTATAAAATTTTGACATGTTTATATGATGATCCCGTCAAAGAATGTAAAATGAAAGACTAACCGGCCACAGGACACCACTTATTAAAAAGAAATGAGGATGTCATGTTTGACTTTTACGAGTCAACTGTCTTCCTTAAAAAGAGTTACTATATTCTCTTTAAAATATAAACAGCATTGTATTCCTAATTGTATTTACCGTTCAAGATAGTTTGCATAGTTTTCTCGGAAATTAGGTAATTTCCTCTGTATAGAAGTTAGGGGTGTAACGGTCCGAGCCAAGCTCTAGCTTGCCTAAGTTCGAGCTCATTTAATATATGTGAGCTCACTTATCACACAATATATAAAGCTTGAGCTCGGCTCGTTAATAATATTTCAAGCTCAAACTCAATTGGGACTCAACTCGTTTGTTATATATTTAATATTTAATTATCATTATGTGTATACTTAATTTTTATTTATAGTTCTAATTTTAACTTTTTCTATATAAAAAAATATATTTTATTTAGTTATCTTTTACATAGTTTTATATATAATAATATTTGTTATGAAGTTATATATTTTGTTATATAAAACAATTTTAAATTGCTTAAATAAATGCTAGGCTCATTTAGGCTCGTGAGTTTAGTCAAGCTTAGTGTGTGTAGTTCAAGCTCATTTATAAATGAGCTCCAATTCATGCTCGAGTTCGGTTAAGCTCAGCTTGTTTCGAGCTTTAAGCGAGCCGATCTTGAGTAGCTCATGAGCAGCTCGGGCCTTTTACATAAAAGATTACGTAAAAAAGGCTACTGCACATATAGTGTGTGTTTATAGCAATCCTTCAGTATCAGTTTCATTTATACTGTTTGTTTTACCATACTATCATAAAATTAGGGGTTGTTTGGATGTACATTTTTCCATCGGTATTGTTAAGTTCAAGAATCCGAACTAGATGAAAGTACGACTAGGATTAAATTGGAGAAAGATTGCAAAACCGATTATTAAAACTTCAAGTTGTAATAGTAATAATCAGGTTTAATCCAAACAAACTTACAAATACGAGTTACTTTAAATGGTTTCTAAGGTATATGACCAAAATATTTTCAGGTGAACTGATGCAGACAGTCAGACAGGAGATGGAGAAAAACAGGAATTGCAATGACAAACAGAAGATTCGTTACTTGATTAGCGAGGGAATAGAGAGATTGAAGGGTTTAGATGAGATGCTTGATATGCAAGGCCATTGAACACGCGTTTACTTAAGAACAAGCGAGTCCAAATCGTGCATCAAGCAGTAAAGATGAACAAAAGGATTTTTTTTCTGTTAGAAGCAGGCGCATTGATATCGAGTACACATCTGAAATTCACTGAATAAACATTTTATATCTTTGAATGATTACTCTGCTAAAGACATTATGCTGATACACCGCACAGAGAGCATAAACCGTTGCTACTAAACGCAGTAAACAATTGGTTATAAGATTGACTAATCCTTCCCATCATTCACGATAAGCTATGATCAAGAATGAGCCTATTGCGTGTTAGAGGGTGTTTGGGATTGAGTTTCAAAACAACTTATTGACTTATTGGCTTTTTCAAGAAGCGAATAAGTCAATAAGCAGTTTGTGTAACCCAAAAACACTTTCTGTTTTGACTTTTAGCTTTTAAGGGTGGAAAAACTATTTTTGAGAGGTAGAAATCCTGGCTTTTGGCTTTTGGAAGAAAAAAAAAAGTTACAAATCTACCACCCATACAACCAATATTCACAACAAGTTAAGCGAAACACTTAAAAAAATAACCTATTGACTTTTTGACGTTTCTCATCCCAAAAGCTAATCCAAACATTTTTTTAAAACTCTTTTTCAAAAAGGCATAAGCCAATAAGTACTTCTTACCAAAATCACTTTTGCATTTCCAAACTCAATCCCATACACCCTCTTATTATCATTTTCTCTGGTTGTCATGAACCCGAAGAAGAAAAAAATTTGTTTTTATTATAGAAAATATATTAATTAAAAACCCAAAATAGTAAAATAAGCTTAGCGATGGGAATCAAATTCGAAACCCGATACATTTGGGACGGATTTGAGGCCGGGTTTGGGATTAATTTTTAATTTATTTGCGGGTTTGTGACGAGTTTAGGATTTGGTGATATACATGTTTACCTGACCCGATTACCTGATAATGTATACTCGTTAATCCAATTGTATACCCGATATTTTCTTTTATTTTATTTTTTAAATATGTATGTATTTGATATATCAGTTTGTGACGCACTATTTTTGTTATCTTTACATTTTAGTACTTTTTTATATACATCTTAGTATTTTATTAATATATATTGTAGTTAGTTGATATATTTTGTAGTGATAAATGATAATACTAAATGTAATTATTATTAGTTGTGTGTTTTGGATCTAGTATACCCAAGGGGTATTTTTTCTAATAACGGGTTTATCTGAAACCCACGGGTATATCTGATGCCTAACGGATAATTACCTGATAGAAACCTGACAGGTTTAGGACAAGTTTTGGACAAGCTTATATAATCGAATTTAAGGTTAAGAATATCTAAACCTATCCTAAACTTGACCCATTACGCCAAATGAACTTCTCGAGTAAGTGGAGGGGGTGGATTATGGCGATTGTTAAGAATGCTCGTACTTTGGTTCTTATCAACGGATCTCCAACGTACGAGTTTGATTGTCAACGGGGTCTTCGTCAAGGGGATCCTATCTCCCCGTTTCTCTTCATCCTTGCTATGGAGGCGCTCACATGTATTATGAATCGAGCACAATTATTGGGAGTTTTTCACGGCCTTCGGGTAAACGGGAGTGGCCCGGTTTTAACTCACTTAATATACGCGGATGATGTAGTCTTTTGTGGTGAATGGTCCGTTCTAAATGCAAAAAATATTAAGCGACTTCTCCGATGTTTTTTCCTCATCTCCGGATTAAGGATCAGCATCAATAAATGCAGCGTTTATGGCGTGGGTATTTCGGAAGCTGATGTTAATGATATGGCAAGTATCCTTGGCTGCAAAGCGGGTTCTTTCCCGTTTATACATCTTGGTATTCCAATTGGCGCAAACATGAACCTCGTCCGGAATTGGGGCCCGATTATTGATAAGTTTAAAGATCGCCTATCTTTATGGAAGTCCAAGTCTTTATCATACGGAGGAAGGATTACGCTATTAAAATCGGTACTTAACTCATTACCACTATATTACTTCTCATTATTCCGGGCTCCATTACAAGTGATTAAAAGTCTAGAAAGTATCCGACGGAAGTTTTTCTGGGGTGGAAACAATGATGCGGATAAAATGAGCATGATTGCTTGGGAAAATGTTATCGCACCAACGGAATACGGCGGAGCTGGTCTTGGATCTTTACGAGACGCAAATCTTAGCCTTCTAACCAAATGGTGGTGGAGATTTAAAGTTGATGTTTCCGGGTTGTGGAGGAAGGTTATATGGGCGATTCATGGGGGATCTAGATCCTGGAACAAAATCCCTGCTATGCTGTCAATTGGTGGCCCATGGAAGCAAATCGCCGCTGTTCCGGGGGTCCTTGAGAGCCTTAATGTGCAGACCAGGCATTGGTTTAAGGGGATACTCGGGTCTGGCACTAGTATTCTATTTTGGCGGGATTATTGGATTGGTGACGAGCCATTATCAACTTCTTTTCCCTCACTTTTTGCGCTGGAAAGAAGACAGCAATGCTTCGTGGCTGATCGTATTTACTCGGGGGCCTCAGGTGTGGGTTTTACCTGGAATTGGAGGCGTACAGGGTTGTCCGATGTTGAAGCTTCGGAACTGATTGAACTGGTGCTTTTGCTGGGCGATGTGGCTCTTAATGGGTCAAATGATAGGTGGGTTTTCACTCCTAATGGGCTGTGTGGTTTCTCTGTGTCACACCCTCAAAATCCACTTGCGGAGTTTTACCGCGAGGCGCATGACAAACCAGGATCCAAACCAACGATCACAATAAACAAATCTAAATGAACATATGCAATTTCAAAAACATAGTTTAAATCTCCAATTACAGCGGAAGCTTATTCTCAAAACATAATCCAAAAGTAAACCAAATTGTTTAATGTTTGAAACCATGCAATCCTAACTAGACGCCGTGCAGACGCGTGCGCCCTAGTTCCATAGTGCTACCTTAGCGACCTGAGAAAACATGTAAGAGTTTACGTCAGCACAAAAATGCTGGTGAGTTTACAGGTTTTGTAATCCAAGTATCAAGTTCAACCTGTCCATACTATAACAATTTGTAAACCAAGTACGCTAGCTAGGCGTGTGTTTTGTTACATCTACGATTGGAAAACCATTACTAACTCGCAAACCAGATGTTGTGCCCGAATAGTAAACCTGTTCCTGTTTGAGACAATATGCACTCGCCCGGCCCTCCAAGCCGACGAGCGGGGTTGGTCATTCCCAATAGATCTATTCACATTTCCCCGTTGTGCTAACCCGCACATTCATGGTTTCCCCCGGGACTTCCAAAGATCGTATAGTAAACCACAGAAACCCATAGTATGACAGTTGTTACCAAAACATAAGTTTAACACATGTTTTCTCCCCCAAAAAGTGAAACCAGTTAAAAGAGGGGCCGTAAACTCACCTTAGGTTGCGTTACTTCGATATACGAATAATATCAGCAAGCTATGCTAGCCCTGTAAAGCGGCGACCTAACATATGACAGTTACAAGTACTTAGACTAATAACCCGTAGGTTAGTTAGTCCCTAGATGTCCAGACCATAACCAAGTTCGTTTGAAAACACCGTGACTGTTAAATTAACCCAATGTACAAGACTCGACATCCCATTGGTGACCCGAGACTCCCCGTGTTACCCTTGCACTCTCAAACATACAATCATGCAATCACACTTAACATACGTTAAAATCCAACAAGTTGTAGCACGTAGTTCAAGTATCACTTAAATAAGTCCGAGCACATGTTACTAAGTTACTAGGTATGTTACAGGGTTCCTAGCATGTTCCTAGGTGTCAAATCGGGTCTCGGAATGTCAAAATATACTTACAGCAGCAGTACAGGCGATTAGGAAAAGTCAACTAGCGATTATGAAAGTCAACAGGCATTTAGGAATGCTAATCGCCTATACTATAGGCGATTAGGGTCATAAGACATGCAAATCATGAGTCTATAGGCGATTAGGTCATAAGACATGTATTTCAGGACTTAACTAGCAATTAGGATCACAATTGCATGTAACAGAGGCAATTAGCCCCCAATCGCATGTATTATGGGCGATTAGGGTGTCTTTTCAGGCGATTGGCCTCCTAATCGCCTATAGCATAGGCGATTAGGGTTGCTAATCGCCAATAGCCCAGCTGTTCCGGTTTTTCGCGCGTTTAACACTCCAAATCAGATCCAGAACGTGTGTAAACATCAAATATCAATCAAACACCTATATCCAACATATTTCCATCAAAATCCTTCGTTTAACCTCGATCTATCAGCCCTGAATGCAACCATGTATCTTAAAGACAATACACATAACATGAAACATCACATTAGCATGCAAAACCGTAACCCTAATTAACAATAACTCAGATTTCATCATCATGCCATCATCATCAATCTGTAACTACCTTAATAACATGTTAATCATCCTTCTTGAATCATAAAATCCCTATCTTTTAATCATAAACACACATACAACATGCATGATAGTTAGAATCCGATTAACAATGCTTATTAACGATTTTCAGAAGACTTATTTGTTTTAAAACAGGTCTGGACCATTAGGGATTCAATAAAAACGTTAATAAAGGTTGCATGAATGAAAACCACACCTTAGATTTGTGATAGATTGATGTAATAGGCTTGAAATCTTGTGTTTTGATCCAAAATCGTGTTCCAGAGGTTGTGTGTGTGTTGGGGCGGTCTATGGGACGACTAGGGTTGTTAATATGAAGTTTAGGAGGTTAAGCATTGTATTTATAGTCGTTTTTAGTCGTCCAGTACGTATCAGGCGATTATGCAGCAGATACATGCGATTAGGGCTCCTAATCGCCTGACATTCATGCGATTAGGGCCTAATCGCCCCCTCAGGCATGCGATTAGCATACCAATCGCCTATAATGAGTCCCAATCGCATCCCCTATAGGCGATTAGCCTCCCCTAATCGCCTATAGGGGTTGGTTCCGTGTATTTTGCGCGTTAAATCCCGTTTTAACATATGTTAACATATTTTCACATACCGACAAGTCACATAATGATTGTAAACACATAATACTTGCAAACAAACACATTCACACTCGTTCACCAATTCCCGGGACTCGGGACTTGTATGTTCCCTTATGCTCTGACGATTCTACGAATCGTCACCACTTATACACTTGGTTAAGGACTGACATCTAATGAGCCTTTAGATCCTCTATACTAAACTAACAGTTCCCGAACCGTAACACGACTCAACTAACCCAGTTAAGTATAATATACGCGTGACTCGCTAAGGTAGACTTTCATCTAGACAGCGTTGTTAACCAGAATTTGCCGGGTGTCACACTCTGTTAGCACAGTAAGGCTCTTGATAACTGAAAACAGACTGTACCAGCTGCAAACATCCTTTGAGTGGTCTAGATGGGTTCCAAAAAAAGTGTGTGTTGTGGCATGGAGAGCCAGTCTTGATCGGCTTCCCACGGCTGCTGCACTGCAGAGGAGAAACATCCAGACTGCGAATTTATTATGTAAATTTTGTCATATGCAATCGGAGTCCACCGAACACGTGTATACGGGCTGCCCGCTTGTCTTGGAAGTATGGCAACAAATTTGGAGGTGGTGCAATATTCCAGATCAGTTCGTATTTCATGTCAGAGATCTTTTGGGGCTTCACAAATCGGCTATGACTGGACATCGACAAAGAGAGGCTCTGTACGCGGTAGTTTTAACCACTTTTTGGAGTGTTTGGCGAGCGCGAAACGAAGCGGTTTTTAACAATAAAGAACCTACGGTACAGACGATCGTTGAAGAGATAAAGGTTATGAGTTTCTTGTGGATAAGGAACCGGGCGAGAATGGGGAATATGACATGGGAAGCATGGCGCAGATTCGACACGACCAAGATGGGAAAGTCCGGATAATGATAGTAGTGTAGTTCCTTTGTTTCGTTGTAGTTTCGTTTTGATTTGGTTTGATGTTGTTCTTGTACTCGGGTTTTGTATGCAGTTGTGTAACTATATTACTAGCGTCTTGCTAGTATGTCGGAATATAAAAGTTTGGTTGGCCGTTAAAAAAAAAGGATTCTCAAAGTTATTGCTAGAATAGTAAATAAGATGATTTCATTCCAAGTTCTTAAGGAAAACTAAAACATCATATTAGTTAAACTTTTTTTCGAATGACGACTTTAAACTTAAGTGTGAGATCATCGCACCCTCTTATTTGGGGAGCCCATCACCCCATTGCTATATTGTCTTAACCGGGACACCTTCGCTTCAAACTAACTAATCAATCATTTTGTCTTCATATTCATATTTTTATTACATTATATTCAAGTTTGATAAGCAAGACCTAAAAGTCAAATGCTTATCCATGTCCATGTATTTCGTTCTATGGTCCACAAATTATAATACGTATATGCCCACGTGTTACGTACTTAGCCATTGTTTGACATGTTCACCACTTCACTTTTCTTTTTGTATCATATGCACCCTTCCATATCTATATTTATATATATAAACCACGTTGTCTATTTAGTTTTAAAATACAAATAACATTAAGTCTTATATGAAAAAAACAACTTTTTTATTTTAAATATTAGTTTACACACTTCGTAATTATACATCCATTTTTATTTTATTTTTAAAAAGATTCCTAAACTGTTATTAACATATTATATAAATAAATAAATAAATCAAATTATTTCGTCAAACATTAATCTTACTCTTTAACATATATAATTACACTAATTAATCACATGTGAAAAACAAATATATTATAAGGAAGTTATAACAAACATATCCATTTCATACTTATGTTCAATGTTGTTATGAACCTTAATTAGTCAATACTTATGCTCAAAATCCAAATTAAGACTATTTGTGGTAAGGTGAAAACATACTTTCGTCCTATGCCTTTTAGGGGTTGTTTGGTTGATTAAGTGTTGAATCATAAAGAGGTTTAAATGGTTAAAATGTCTGAATGGTTAGTATTCTTGTCTCGCATTGGTAGGAGAGCCTCATTAAGGTTCAGCATAGTTCAGTGTTTAATGGTTCAACAACATTTCAAGTCTTAATGGTTCAGCGTTAACCATTCCATTCAAAAGTTGAAACAAACGCACTGAATGCTGAATCATTCGACGCTGAATGATTCAAAACCTCATTAAGAGGCTTACCAAACAGCCCCTTAGAAATTATTGTTGGTATATATATTTTACTTAATTATCAATTATTTTACCCATGGGATGGACGGCGATGTTTTGATTTTATAAATGATCATTTTACTAGGGGTGATCAGAAAACCGGATAAACCGATTAAACCAAACTGAAAATAAATGAGCTGCATAAAAACCCAAAAAACCCAAACCGAAAATAGTGGTTCGGTTTCGGTTTTGCCTTTTATAAAAACCGAATAACCCAAAAAATCATTTTTTAACATATCTTATACATTGATTTAGGAATTATTAATTTTATTCTTGAAGATAAATAATTTTCAAAGTATTACAAAAGAAATCTCTTAATAAAAACTTTGGAAAAAAAACTTGAAAATCATTTAGAATGTTCGGTGTATGTGAACAATATTAATGTAAAAGGTTAAATTTATTAACGTAAATATCAACATCTAAGAAAGATTCTTAAATCTTGAATTATTAGTTCTATTTTTAAATTTTATGAATGTATGTTCCAAAAACTAAAAAGACCGAAAAACCGAACCAAACCGTTACTAAAACTGAAAAACCAAAGCCATAAAAACCGAAACCAAACGGTTTTCAAAACCCAAAAGCCGAAAACTTTGGTTACAGTTATGGTTTTACCAAAATTCCCTCCCCTTCATCTTCTTCAATCACAACCTTCAAATTCGGCGACCAACCAATATAGGTCCTGAATAAGAATTTAAAATGCAGGATCACTCAAACTCTGTGTAGATTTATAACAAAATCACACAAAATTATTGTAAGAAAAATAAGAAAACAATTGTAAAAATTAACTCCAGATGTTCATTCTTATTTTTTTATCAAACCTGGATCGTACGTCAATAGCACCTGCACATCACTACTAAACATTGATAGACACATGATGCTTTGTGGTCAAAATCATCAACAACTGATAAACCAATAGCAATATCTAATAAAAAGATAGACGTAGATGTAAACTTATATTGATAGAAATTAATCCTCACTACTTTAAACTTGATTAAGCCCTATCCTTAACCATGTTAGAGCTCTTCCTAGGTAAGGAGGATCACAATATACATCAAACTAGAGAAGAATGCAAATGGTCTCTTTAAGAGCACAAACTTTCAAAACATCAACTGTTCTTTCGAAAGTTTATTTATTCATCGGGGAGTTTGAGACATACAACTTTCGGATGAACACACATCATCAACTCCAGAAACTTTCAGATGTAGGGATGCTAATGGGTCGAGTTTGGGACGGGTTTAGGTAATCCCAACCTCATACCCGATTTGTATCGGGTATCGGGTATTGGGTATACCCGCGGGTTTCGGGTAAACCCGTTAATTTTTAAAACTTACGTATTGGGTATATCCTACTAAAAACCCGTCGAGTATCTGTTGGGCAACTACTAACCGATACATTTATCATTATTAATTATTAAATATGTATGTAAATGATCACAATGTATAAATATAAAATACTTAAATCATGTGAAAACACTAGACGACATAGATAACAGATAGTATCCACTAATTATTGGTGTTTTTAGCACAAGATGACAATCTAGATTGACAACTAAATATATTATGCATACATATTTAACAAGATATATAAGAAATTCTATTAGGTATCTAGTCGGGTAAACGGGTATATCATCAAATCTCAAACCCGTCCCAAACATGCGGAAAAAGTAAAAACTAATTCCATACCCGGAAACAAACCCGATTACCCAGCTCTAAACCCGTCTCAAATGTGTCAGGTTTCAGGTTTACCCATCGGATTCGGGTTTGATTGTCACCCCTATTCAAATGATCCGAAAGTCTAACTTTAACTTAACGGAAAACCATAACTACACTTTACTTTATAGTAAATCAAGAAAGTTTAGGACAATAACATAAAAACATGAAAAGTATAGGACATGTTGTGAAAAACCCTCAAAATAGTCAATTCAAATATGTTAACTCCCCCCTTAAATTCTCCATTGACTTTTCTCCCCAACACACGCTTCCCTTATTTTTGTCTCACTCATCTAGCCAAAATCCAAGCCGTTCTCCCAAAAAAATAAAATAAAATAAAAAATCTAGCCAAAATTCAAGACTTTTCTACACACCCTCTCCTTCATCTCTCTTTCCTTCAATCAACATATATATACACACATACATACACAAAACTTATAGTTCTAAAAGACAACATTTGGAGTTTGCAAATGAATAAACAAAATTCCACAACAAAGTCAAAAAACACAATCTTGAACAACTTCTTACCAAGAGCAACATCCTCAATCTCCTTCCAAAACCCTCCCATCTACAGTCCATCAAAATCCCACAAATCCCATATCGGAATCGGCTTCTCTGGCCCGTTGGTTTCAACATTCTCCGGCGATAACACTCGCCGGAGAATCAAGAACCACTCGGATCCCACCACCTTATTGTACGAACCCACGTCCCCTAGAGTCTCATGCATGGGCCAGGTTAAGGTTAAGTGCAAGTACACAAAACAAAAACAAAGCCAAATACCACTAGCACGTGGTATTGACGATGGTGATCACGTGCATGCATCAAAAACAGAAAGTTATAAGAGCAAGAAAAAATTAGGGTTTAAGAAATTACTATTTGGTGGTAAGAAACCAGACGTAGAAAAGTCAAAGTCAAAGTCAAAGCCAGAGGTCCCGATGTACCTTGATAAGGTACCAAGTTTGGGTACGATGAAAAGGTTTGCTAGTGGTCGGGAAAAGGTGTTAGGTATTGATTCGGGCGACCTTAGTTGTGATTTTGATGATGAAGATCATGTTATTATGCCGTCGTCCGCGCCGGTTATGATGAGGAATATTAATCAGGTAGGGTTTGATGATAAGTTAGCTAGGGTTGTAACGGGAAATATGGAGCCTAGAAAGGAAATTAATTTGTGGAAGAGGAGAACCATGGCACAACCTAGGCCTCTTGTGTTGAATAATATTTAGGTTTAATTTGGTGAGGAAAAAAAAAAGAAATTAGAAGATATTTTGTTTTTTTTGTAGGATATTCTTTTGATTCATTATTCTTTGATTCTTTTAATTCATTCATCTTTGATTTGATTCTTGTCATGAATGTAAATATTCTTGGAAGGTACAAAATTAATTCATATATTTTTTATTATAACTTTATAAGTCTTACTATTTACATCTAAAATTACTTTTATACATATTTTGATGTAGCATGTTCAATTTTTTGATTACTTCTTTTTAGTTTTCTGCTTTAAATATAACTTCATGTTTTTCTTATAACTTTGAATTTATTATGTTTTAAATAAATTCGAATGCAATGTTGCGGTATCCTTTTTTTTAATATATATTCCGGTATAAAAACTATAAAAAAAAACACGTTACTCGGTAATTTTTGCCGGTTTCTTATCAATTACGTTGAAATCTAGAAAAGAAAATACATTAAGTTAAAATAAAATACTATCAATTAAAAGTTTTTCTGCCTATTGAACGCTAGTCAAAGTTCATAACAAATGATGTTTCTTTTTATATTAATTTTTTTTTGTGGACATTTAATGCTTCATCTACCAAGAAAACTAGTAACGTGCCGTGCCGTGCCGTTATTCAATAACCATTTTATAATTTATCAACTGTGGTGGGAAATCACGAGCGTTGCGGCGGGTGTTCCGACTTATATAAGACTATGTATTGTGACTCACGAGTAGCCTGCCGCGAGCCACAATGTGATCCACCTTGATTGCTCAGCCCACAACTAGACCCAGCGAACGTTGCCGCGAGCAAGCCCAAGCGACCTAGCTCGCGTGGGCTAGCGGGTCAAATTCAAAAAAGCTAACCGTTGGTAGCTAGCTAACGGTAAAAAAAAATTATATATATATATAGGGTGAGGTTTCTGTACAAAGTGCATTTTTCGTACAAAGTGTGAGAAGCAGGGCCGTCTCCGAGAATGCTAAACAAAATTTGGGCCTCGGGCGAAAAAAAAATTGGGCCCAAAATTTTGTAAAGAGGAATGAATTTAAAAAAAAAAAAAAAAAACTAAATACGGTGTTAGAGCCAAGGCTTGAACTTGAGACCTCTACATTAAATTTGCATGGTTTTTCCAACTCCACTAACAAGACTTTTGTTTATAAAGCACAAATATATATCCTAAATATAGAATTTAATATATATATATGTATTTTTTTAAAAAGTTCGGGCCCATTTGTGGGTCGGGCCCTGAGCCGGTGACCACCCGGCCCATGCTCAGGGCCGGCCCTGGTGAGAAGTCTATATAGACATTGTGTTTTAAATTTTAGGCATGTTGTTTTATATTCTTTTGACATAGTGTTATATAGAAAAACACAAAAATTAACAATTTAAAACACTAATTAATGTATTCTCGACATGCAATCTAAAACGCTCTACAAAGAAAGTAATCAGTGTGTTTTAAATTTCATGTCTTGAATACATTTGATTGTGTTTTAAATTGTAACGTTCGGTGTTTTTCTATATAAAATAATGCAAAAGGAATCATAAACATTATAGCCAAACTTTAAAACACAATGACTATATAGACTTCTCACACTTTGTACAGGAACCTATACCTATATTTTTTCTATATAGGGTAGGGTTCAAATAGGAACATACCTTAAGTAAGAACCATAGGAACCAATCTTAGCCATTGATCTCTAATGGCATGATTGTAAATAAGTAAAACATTAATTAAATATTTAATTAAATCAAACGGCAATGTGGTAATTGTATATTGAGTATTAATAACACATGTTTAATTAGTTTCCTTTATAATCCCATTATTTTAGGAAAGTATTTATTTTTCCCCATGGTAATCATTCTTCATCAATATGTGCAGTACATGATGTTATATAGTTTTGGATAATATACGTTGGTGTATATTATATGGAAAAGGTAATCGATCGATAACGAGGTCAAATGTATCAATATACACTGATGTATAATTCATCGATGAAACCCTAATTTAAGATTGTCAGGTTTTAAATGAAGGAGAGTCGATGCTGATATAGGTTTAGTATACACTAATGTATACTATACTATGGTGTACATTCAATATATAGTGATATCATAATGTAGGGTTGAATACACTGGTGTGTACAAATGTATCAGTGTGATATACAAATATGAAACTTTTATATATATCAGTGTATACTATAAAAATTGTCTGATATATTTAACTTGTACATATATACACTGATGTATATGTATAATGATTTGTATATACATTTATGTGAATATGTAAAATTTAATAAGATGCTGAATATACACTGATGTATACATATATTGTGATATACAAATATGAAACTCTTATATTATAATCTGGTGAGTATGATATTATTATGTACATATATTATACATTGTGGTTCATTAAATGTATTACTTAATTATGAATTTTTTTACAATATACATTAATGTATATATGTGACGGTTACGATATTATAATATACATATATTATATACAAATTGTATACTGTGATGTACATTGATATTATGTTTGAATACACTGATGTATATAGTGATATCATAATGTAGGGTTGAATACACTGATGTGTACAACTAATGGCTATGATATGATCGACGCTTTTTTTTTTTGTTATGAATTTGAGATAATTAAGGAAACCAATCTCCAAATGGCAAAAAAATCGCATGGTATCAATTATAACTGCCATACATAAATCTTTTAATTAAATAAAAATATAATATTTAATTGTCTAATTACATAAATACCCACTTGATTAAGATCAAAAATGGATGGCTAAAATTGGTTCCTAAGTTCCTAACTAGGCTCTTGGTTCCTATTTGATCTTTTTCCTATATATATATATATATATATATATATATATATATATATATATATGCTGCGTGTCCTTTCAAAAAAATAACATCTATCATTTTTTTATCTTCCACTTGATAAAAAATGGCTAACCAAAACCCAAATCCAAATCCAATCCCGCCCCCAATAAACCGTGTGCGAGCACCAACATGGACTGTAGAGGAAGAACTCGCCTTGGTGAATTGTTATATTCACCAACAAGAGCAAGGAGAACATCTCGTGCGAAGCAAAACTTTTTGGCTAGGGGAAACCGTCGTCCAGCTGACGCGATTTATGGAAAATATTGTTCCATGAAGGCGAAGTGCACCATTTTTGAGCATTTCTACATGAATGCTCAAAACGAGAACCCGGGTTTAAACGATGAAGAGTTGATTGAAGTGGCTCGTGACCAATACTGAGCCATACACAATGATAACTACCCAAGTATTGCGATTTGGAGATTCATGAGAGGACGATTTCTAATATAGTCGTCTTTCCACTATTTACTTTATGTTTTTCATTAATTGTTTGTTGTTTTTGGCAAGCGATGTTATTTTAACTTTTTTAAAATAATTGTTTGATATTTTATGGAAGGTGATGTTATTCTATGATTTTTAATGTTTATTTTAATATGAATGCAATAGAGTGTTTTACAAAAAAATTACAAAAAAAAAAAAAAAAAAATCTTATAAAGTGATCGCTCACCTTGAGCCATAACAGGATCAAGTGAGCAGGTAGGGGTGTAAACGAGCCGAGCCGAGCCCGAGCCTGACTGGGCACAAGCTCGGCTCGGTTCGAGCCTACAATCTTGAGCTCGAGCCCGGCTCGCTAGCAAAATCAAAAGCTCGAGCTCGGCTCGGCTCGAGATTGCAAAAGCTCGGCTCACGAGTGTTATTAAATGGGCCTATGAAATAAGGACTTGGGCTTTGAAGATGTGGGCTATAAATTATAAGAGATATAAAAATAACTTATAATTTTGTTTGGGCTCGTTTAGGCTCGCGAGCCAACGAGCCCAATCGAGCTTTGTATCTAGGGCTCGAGCTCGGGCTCGATAACTAAACGAGTCATATTTCAGGCTCGGGCTCGGGCTCGTTAAGGCTCTGCTCGTTTGGGCTTTTTGCCAAGCCAATCCCGGGTAGCTCTCGAGACGCTACGTGTCATTTACACCCCTATGAGCAGGATTGACACTTTAGCCAGTGCCATGTCAGCGCCCAGTTGTCTTATTTTAATAGGATAAAGTCATTGCTCAAGGTGAGCGACAACGGATAGTCTAAGATTTAATTATGATGGCTATACAAACTACAACCGATTCCGGGTTTTAATATTCTATTCCATTCAACGATAAATAGTCATAGAACCTATAAAGATCTAGGTTTATTCAACCATAAGAATTTTTCATCAAGAACATTAAAAGTAGATTTATCTACAACTTTATTAAATAATAGTGGGTTTACCTGCATGTTACATCAGGATCCACAAATGGGTTGCAATACAACATTATGATACTTATGTTTTTTGCCGCAAGTTACGCAAAAAGAATAGAAATATGCACCCTATGTTTTAACAAGTATTCATAGAAAAAAAAATGTGCACTGTCACTTACAACTAATTGCAATTCACCACAAAAACCATGTACTCATTCTTGAACAAATCTTAATAAACCAAAGGTATGTTAGTGTAATAGACCAATATGAACATAAACATCACTCTTGTGTAAGCTGTCCGGTCATTACATATCTACATAATCGTGCCATTGAAGACACCTTGCTATATGATAAAGTTCATTTAAATGACAAAAACATGTATTAATAATATGATATTGTATACACTATCATATGAAGGTCTCCGTCCATTTAGAAATTAAAAGTTGTGATTTGTAAGTTTGTAATAGACTTGCCCAAGCTGACCCAGCAGTTAAAAAATTGCCCAATGTAGCCAGTGAGCCGAATCATCTCGTCCACTTTGCCGCTGAGTAGGCGCGCATATATATGAAAAGAGTTTATAATATAGTATTATTATGGCAAAGTTTTAAAACTCGTACAAGTTTAGTTGAGATAAGATTATTCATTGTGGTAACATAAATTATTATATTTCATCGTCATTATATGAAATTTGTTCAAAAATATTGTTATCCCGTGTGTTTATATAGTTTGGTGAGTTTCATTTTCATATAAAAGTTAATTATCTTATATGGGCATTTAGGGAAGAAAAGTGGTAAAATTTAAGAAATCGCAAAGAAACCATTGATATGTTATCTTAACTTTAAACAATTTAAACATATTTGCTCATGTCTCCTCTTTGTAATGTAGTACAGATGATTAAACTATTATTTAAAATGATAACTATAAATAGCTTTGCTGAAATTTATAGGGTACAGTTGCGGGGCCGCTTACAGCAATGACAGATCTATAAAAAAAAATTCAGGGATATCACTAAAAAAGTTAACATACAAAATGAAAAAAAAAAGTAACCGGTTCAAACAAATTTGAATTTGAACCTTGGCCCACTTTTGCCCATTATGTTAGAGCATTTACATTTGGTTCATCAAATGTATTTGAGTGTTTCCTTCAAATTATATACGATGGGTGTAATTGATTGTGGGTGGGGGAGAGAGAAAATATTTGATGGAAACATTGTTCACCCATACATTTGGGGGACACTGTTCACTCTTATTTATATTTTAATCTATATCTATATCTATATATCTATAATCTATAAATATATATAAAAGAATTGATGTTTGCTGACGTGGCATTCAATGGTGGCTTCAACCCTTTCTTAAATGTGCCACGTGGCATAATATGGTGTAAGTTTTTTTTAATCAAATTAATAATAGATCATATATAAACCCTACCTTATTTATCCTTATTTCAAAACCTAAAAAAACATCTCTCATCTTCTCATCACCTCTTCACCTCAATCTCTCGTAATCAGTCCCGGAATCATTCATCATCCATCTTCCTCAGATCCCAAACAAACAAAAGCTCATCTTTGGATTGGATGATTGCGCAAACACAGAAAGAAACCCTATAATACAGATATAAATCATCATATCCTACAATTATTCCTCGATTTTAGATGCACAATTCGCTTCTATCGCACACACTTAGATACATCATGACATTCAATCACTCCTAATCTCCTCTCTTCTTTCCCAATATTATTGTTAAAGATTCAATCAATTTTTAATCCATTCAATTAAACAGAAGACGCTGAAGGACGATTCCTTCTAGGTTTCTCATCTCCATAATTTAACTTACCAAATTTTTTTACCTCTGTTCTTAATAATGTTATTTTTGCAATTTTTAATCAGGATTTTTTTTGTTTTTTTTTTCTGACGCTGTGGTATGATTCTTTTTTAGGTTTTTATTGTGCCAGATTAATGTAGTATGTTAATTATTTTTCTTTAATATATAAAAATTGGATTTTTATGATTATTTATTGTGTTATGTGTAGACTTTACATTTTCGCTTTAGCCGCCATCCCTAGTCGATTAGGTTTTAGATATTATTGCAATTTAAGTGATTGTTTAGTTGGTTAGGTTTTATGTTAGGTTAGGTTTAATGTTATAAGAGTGATTAGAATGCCATAAACATGCAGTGATTAAATGCGAGGGATTAGAGATATGTGATAAGTGTTTGAACTGTTGCAACTTAGTTTAGTGATTGTTTAGTTTATGAGGTTATAGGTGATGGAATATGGGAGTGTTTAGAATGCTATAAACATGCAATTATTGAATGTGGGATATTAGAGAGATGAATCATGTGATAAGTTTTTGAACTGTTGCAAGTGATTGTTTAGTCGATTAGGTTTTAGATATTATTGCAACTTAAGTGATTGTTTAGTTGATTATTAAGTTTTATGTTAGGTTGGGTCTAAGGTTATAGGAGTGATTAGAATGCCATAAACATGCAGTGGTTAAATGCGAGCGATTAGAGAGATGTGATAAGTGTTTGAACTGTTGCAACTTAGTTTAGTGATTGTTTAGTTTATTAGGTTATAGGTGAGGGAATATGGGAGTGGTTATAATGCTATAAACTTGTAATTATTGAATGTGAGAAATTAGAGAGATGAATCATGTGATAAGTTTTTGAACTGTTGCAACTTATTTAATTAAGTGATTGTTTAGTCGATTAGGTTTTAGATTTTTCAACCCCGGGAAATCAGCTAGTTTATAATAAACCAAAGCATTTTTTATGACATGTCATAATATTATGCAATCTCTCTTTTGAGAGATGCCACATAATATGTGATGTGGCAATTTTTAGACCAATTAAAAAAAGAATAAATATGGTTTAAATATGATTTAACATAATCTATTAAATACATAATCGACTAAATGTAAATATCAAGGTTTTGAAACCCGGACCGGCCGGCCGGACCGGTCGGACCGGAGATCGGAACCTTCGGCGGTCCGGTTCAGGGTTTTGGATCGCTTTGTAGCCGGTCGGCCGCTGTCTTCCTTCTGTGGTGGCTAACTCTGGACAGAAGCAAACATCAACACCTTGTCGTGGATCTGGGCAATTTAAAAAAAATTAACAGTCTTGTCGTTGAATGGAGGAAAAGGAAGGAACAACGATATGAGAAAGTTGCAGGTTGTTTAGGGTTTTATTATGAAGAAAAAGAAAGTCAAGGAGGAAAGGAGAGTTTACTGTTATGAATTTGTGATGTGCTTTATCTGCAAAAGACAAAAGGGAATCTCATCTCTTTATCTTAATATATACGTAAACATATAATCTTATTTTGAAATTAATTTATAATGTAAATGTAATATTAAAAGCTAAATTGATATATATTTATATATATATAATATTAAATTAATCCGGTTCTTAAATCCGGTTCGACCGGTCGGACCGGTCCAACCAGTGGACCGGTAAGGAGACCGGTTTGACGTCCGGTCCGGTTTTGAAAACATTGGTAAATATTAAAACTTTATTATTTTCTCTCTCATGTTTCCTCTTATAACTTTTAAATGTTAATATCTTTTATATACGAGATTTTTTAAAGAAAAAAAATTACACCAAATTAACGGGCGTTTTATTATCTTTCCAACGAGTACCATAGTGCTATATAAAAAACGGAGAAAAAAAAACGACTATTTTTTGTAACCCGACAGGTATTGTGTCAGGTTTGGAATTAGTTTAAAAAAAATTGTTGGTTTGGGTCGGGCCTGGGATTAGGTGATACCCGACCCGATTACCCTTTTTTTATATTAGAATATGATAACTTATGGCAGAGATTTGTTTAAAATAATAATAATAATATTCATTAATCATATATTGGCAGATGCCATTTTTATAGTTTAGATACTTCTAATTTTATTTATTTTACTTAGATTTCTCAACTCGAGACGCTCCCGGTGTATAAACTAGTATTTAATATTTTTGTAAGTGGTTGTGGGTGAAGAGGGGGAAAATATAATGATAAAAATATAAAAAAAATATTATTTATTTAAGGAGAGAGAAAATTTTAGGGTTAAATAGTAATTTTTAGTGTAATTTAATCGGAAAGTATTTAATTGAGAATGTCCTTAGAACTTTAATAATTTTGTCTAGAAAACACCCTGACCAAATAAAATTGGGTTCTAGGATTCATACACCCCGTGACATCATATTTAAGGTGTATGACGTCACATTCTGGATATGTGGCAGCTTCTTATTGGTGATAGGTGTGGGCCAGGGTGTATGAATCCTAAAGTAGGGGTGTATGATTCCACATCCCCATAAAATTTCTCCACCCATCTAACTACAAAATAACAGCACACCTTTTTCTCTCAAAGTTCTTAATTCTTCGGTCCATTTAGAAACAAATGATAGTCAACCCAATGAAATTTTAATAGCCCCAATTATTGAACAAAAGGTCATCGACCCAACCCAATGAATTACACTATATTAATAACCAAACGAATTGAACAGTAGTTTATTATTTTTTTATTCACATTTATGCTATATAGGTCTTACTAGTTTTTATCCCGGGAGCGTCTCGGGTTAAAATATCTAATATGACAACATAATTAATGACTTGCCAATATATGATTAATGATGATTATTATTATTATTATAATTTATTTTAAACAAATCTCTGCAATAAGTTATCATATTCAAATATAAAAAAAAACCCGCATCTCTGAGCCGGGGTATAAATCTAGTGCCATTACAAAATATTATATAATGTCAAATGAATTCGGAATTTTGTAATCGATCATTCTAAAAAAAACTAACATGAAATAAAGAAAAAAAGTTATTTATTGAAATATTGAACGCATTAGTCTAAGTGTTATGTGATGCGTTAAAAAACTCATGGATATATGATCGGGTATATAGTTCGGGTATTTGGGTATGTGGTTTCGGGTAATTGGGTCGGGTATCACCTAATCCCAGACCCGACCCAAACCCACAATTTTTTTAAACTAATTCCAAACCTAACACAATACCTGTCGGGTTACAAAAAATAGTCGTTTTTCTCCGTTTTTATATAGCACTATGGTACTCGTTGGAAAGATAATAAAACGCTCGTTAATTTAGTGTAATTTTTTTCTTTAAAAAATCTCATATATAAAAGATATTAACGTTTAAAAGTTATGGGAGGAAACATGAGAGAAAATAATAAAGATTTAATTTTTAAATTTAGTAGATTAGGTATTTAATAGATTAGATTAAACCATATTTAAACTATATTTATTTCTTTTTTTTAATTGGTCTAGAGTTGCCACATCACAACCTATGTGGCATCTCTCAAATGAGAGATTGCATAATATTATGACATGTAGGATTATTAGCTTTGCAATATATATTATAGATATGATCCATTCGCTAAGTAAAAATGGCTATGGCACAGTTGGTTGGGTTGTGGTGTTGTAAATGCTATGACCAGGGATCGACACCTCTAATTAGCTTATGAGGGTTTTCTTGGTTCTGTAAAAGTCAGTTGCCAGGTGGCTCTGTTTTTTGTGTATGCACATGTAAAGGTAACTTTGTTAAACTTTTCTCCCACGCGCCTCCAATGTAGCCATCCACGTTTTCTTCCTGCAGTTCCACGTCTTTTCTCCAACTACGCTTCCCTGGCTCCTCCTTATTGGACCTCCTATCTCGTAGGTCCACCTCAAATTCTAACTTCTCCACAATCATACACGTATCACATAGATATAGACGTGTTTCCCATACAAAAAAAAAAAAGAGAGAGAGATCATACCTATATAAACACAGAAAGAATGAGAAGTGTGTATACATACTAATAATTAAATACAGAGAAAATTGCTTGATATGAGTCAGAGGGCCGATCATCTTCACCTTTTTCCAGCGAAGCCCATGGTACGGTTAGAAGAGAGATAGAGACGACGAGGTTGTCCTTTGCTTATCGGAAATCGACGACCGTAAGAAAAAGACGGATCCGCCAAGCTGTGACGACGATGTCATTATAACAATCCACAACCACCACCGAACCCTAGGTTTGAAGACCACCTTTTTTAAGCTTTTCATCTTCTTTCTCAGCTAGATCTGGTCTAAGGCGGTGACTACGGACCAACAGGTGCTAGGTTTTTTGCGGTTTGCGACAGTTGTGATGGTATAGTCACTGTTGTTTGCTAATGTTGCCTTCGTGTAATCGTATGGTGTTGTTGGCTGATGTAAAGAAAAAAAGAAATTTAATGATTGATTATCGATTAGATGAGTTTGTACACTGTTATTGGTTTGATTATGTGTGGTGAATGCAGGTCTTTTGTCTCTTTTCTGTATCTGTTTCTATTCTATATGTTTGAAAAGTTTAGTTGGGGATGGTGATATATTTATTAAATTAATTGTTTACTTTACCTTTTGCAATGTTTTTACTGGTTTGTGTTGTTAAGCATTTGTACTGGTGGTTCTTTTTTAATAAAAAGTCCTACTTGGCTATTAATAGTGGAAGGGTAAGGTGGTGGTGATTGGTGGCAATGTAGATACAAGATAAAAAAGCAGGGATACGAACAGATTGTTTTAGCTGACATAAAAGAATCATGAAATATCTTATTTGATGCAGTATTTATAAGAAGTACTAATACAATTGCAATACGCTTGAATAGTGATAAAACACACTTGTATCAAAATTTGTTTCCAAGGTGATATCATTCCTTTTCTGTTTGTTTTGAGGTTCAATACGACGGTTAGAAAAATATGATAGCAAATAGTAAAACAAAATAAGTGGATTAAGCCCTATTTTAAAATTTATTCTATCAAATGATTATTACGGAAGTTGACTTTCTTTATTTGTTCATCAATAACCGAATCGACATCCACCAAAACTTTACTTGACGGCATCATGTGAAGATCCTGGCGCAACGCGCCAGTTCATACTACTAGTTAACTTAAGATTTCTAATCTATACGACAAAGCTTTTGTTTTTTTCCTAATGTGACTATGACTATGTGCATATTTAATATTTGCTTTTTGTTTTCCCAAGAACATAATTGGCCTTTTCTCAGCATCTACAACCAACAAACCTGCAACTTCTCTATTCTACTTTGTATCTTCTGTAACACTTGGTAGTTTTTGGGTAGCCTAATATAATCTAAGGGGTGGCCTAATACATAAACGTAAAAAATAAATAAAAAGTCCACTTCACCGGACAAAATTGAGGTGTAGCACGGGCTACCACTACACTAGATCCCCCTTGATATTCGGCAACGATTGTCGCTTGACACTATTCATATTTTTGTATTATATGTATCGCGTGCTAGAAAATAAATATGACTACAATATTGTTTTTTTACGAGCGACACCATTGGTTTTGTTACAAACGACATCATTGGTTTTTCTAAACGTCTTACGTAATGAACAAATTTATAGTTTAAAAATTAAGGTTACTTAATATTAATGTTAAATCATTATAAGGCCCAGTGGCGAAGCTTGACCCGAAGGTTTGGGGGGTCGGAAGTCACTAGTTTCGGGGGGTCGAAACCCTATATTTCCAAAAATTTTTATACGAATACTATATAATCGAAACTTTTGCGCGAAAATTCGGGGGGGGGGGGGGGGGGGGCGGCCGCCCCCTCCCGCCCCAACTAAGCATCATCCCTGATAAGGCCCATGTATTTTTTAACGCAATAACTATTATATATAGCCTATATCCAGTTAGTTAATTTGATCCGGCTTTACCTGACCTGATCCAAAAAATTTGACCCCGTGCTATTATACGTCCAAATATCGAAAAAAAATGACATCATAGGAAGAAATTTCTGGCTCCGCCACTGATTGAGCATGGTTATTGTTGTTTAAAAAGACAATTCAAAGCATTTCAGGCATCAAAATTTTATTTTTAGATCCATTTTTGTTAAATATGTAAAATCAATCTTATTGTATATTATCATAGCATATCATTGAATAAGAAAAAGAAATTAATAGTATATCTTATCATAACCTAATATCAAAGAAGGGTTAGGATCAAATACATAGTGAAAGAAAAATAGGAAGTCGTAGGAAGGGTATCAAACGAACTCCGATTGAACCCATTCAAGCGACATTGGAATCGTCTTATCGAACCCTACGACGTTAGTTTTTAGGTCTTTGTTTTTTGGAGTTTTAGCTTGTAGTTTTTAGAATATGCATTATATCATTGTCTCTTTTATATACCATTGTGTCTTTTTCTTATTTTCACTACTGTGTCATTTTTTCAATTCATTGTGTCTTTTTTCTTTAGCATTGTGTTATATTTTTTGGCATTGTGTTATATTTTGTGGCTCATTGTGTCATATTTCATAATTTATTGTGTTTTTTGTATCCTTCTCACCCTTCTCATTTTTTGTATCCTTTGTAGAATAACTCAACCCTATCAAAGAAAACATTTATAGAAATACCTAATTTCATGTTATTAAAGGAAGAAAATAATACTTGGTTTCATTAAAATCACACTTATACAACTAACTTATACCATCTCCAACACGAGAGAAGGGATGTCTGTAGGCCGTGATTGTCTTACACACCGGGTTACCAGACTTCTCTCTCTCCTAATGGATATATGTCTCTATCATCGCCATTCACAATGGTTCACTGACGACGCTCATGACTATCCTCCGCGTCAGTACCCCAAGCTTCTCTCCTCTCTTTCCCTAGATATATCCCCACTCACAATGTTTCACGAATGACGCTAGTATTCACACACACAACCCCTCCTCTCGAACAAGATTGGGATTGTGACGATTAAAACAAGATTTGCATCACCTTTTATTTTCTTATGCGACAGTCCAATAAACACTTGACATAATCATTAGCACCATTCTCCTCTCACAACACCCATCAACGATGATCATCTACTTGATCCTTCACATTTTCAACTTGCTTCATATCTCAATACCCACTTTAGGTAATTTCACATAAACTACAATAAGAGAAATTGTAGTAAATTTTTGTTGATCTTTTACTGAAACTATTTATAGATCTTATCCCTACTTTTACTGTTTCCTTACATTCACAGTACTCTTTCCAACAACATAACAAGCAGCAAAAGTAGTAAATAGTTGTAACAAAAGACCATTACACTAATTTTAGACAATTTTTTGCAACCAACTATAAAGTTACCATAATTTCATCACCATGCTTAAAAAAGAGTGTGCATATGATCACAGTGGGTTCCAAACAAATTTGGTTCACAACCCAACTAGATATCATAACATAACATCTAGAGTCATGTACAATAATAGGTACTATGATTTGAGATTAAGAAAGTACAGATACATATACCCCCATTAAAATAACATTTATTTATTTAACGCTAAATGATAATCCCAAACTATTTACAATCACCGAACCAAGTGTGTTCCTGAGTAGAAACAGCATACCCTTTTTGCAGATTTTGGGCACCTCATATGATGGGAAACATGTTATCATCATCGTTCATGTCTAGATATTTGAATCCGAGGCTGCTAACATTCCCATTAGGATCATGATACTTGAAGGATGGATTGACATAGCATTTCATCTCATGAAACAGATTCAAATTGTCCACCAGTTTGTGAAATACATTGCACCCACAACACTGCACTTATACGAAAAAACATATAATTAACGTTGCACAAACAACACAGATATTATGCACTAGAGACGATAATCAAACAAGGGCAGGGTGTTCAGTACAGCAGTCATTCGTTGGTTCCATAAAATGAGCCAATGAGGTGTTAAATGTGCAGGTTAGAGGGCGGCAAACTGGTATTTTTATTACGAATCAAGTTGAATTGACCAACAAACACTTTTTTGTTCATTTTTTAATATATAACTAATGGGTAGTATATGATTACAAAACGATCTAATTCACATCACGTATAGAACAATCTTTTTTTTTTTTTTTTTTTTTTTTTGAACGGCAAATTTCTCCTCCTTGTGGGACTTGAACCCATGACCTCCCCTTTACGTGTTCCTAGAAGCTTTGCTTCTACCATTGGGCCACTTTTGGTGTTAAAACTTAAGACAATCATTTATTGTCAAACTTGGAATGCAAAGATCACATTGCGAACAACAGGAGCCCTGTACCTCTTGCATAGTGCATGCATCATAAATTGTGTTCAAACGAGATAATAACTAACATGTTGAATTTATGTCATTTTCCACATTCACTGTTCTTTACTTTGTGAATCTCATCTTTAAAATTCTCTCATCAAGTGAATGGGGCCCAAAATTACATCTTAATTCCTCAAACTAGTCACTGCTATTTTAATTTTGAAAAACACTCAGAAGTTTATGCAATGCATAAAAGATTAAAGCCTCCGATCTTGCTTTATTAACTAGAAGTTCAAGTAATACTACTCTTGACACGACATTTGTCATCAAATACTTCGATAAAATGTATAAAAACGTGTCTGTGGGTCAACCCAACCTCATTTGACCAACATCAAAAAACTTAATGCTATGACCTAAACCCATTTTGCTCAATTAACCAACTCGACCAGCCTGCCCATATTGCCACCTCTATGCATAAAGTAACACATTGAAGGCATCTAACAAACTGTAAAGAAGCAGGAATACCTGGACAAAGACGGTGCCATCAGTATAAGCATGGGGATTAATAGCACGAGTTGTCCTCTGACCACACACATTACAGGTAAAGGCAACACGCATACGACGTCTTGGAGATTTAGTGAAAAGAGACCATGGAAATGTGGAGATATTCTCAGTATTTGATTCATTATCCCCACTACCACCTGCAGGCACTGAAGGCCCTTCCATACCTGACCCTGTAGTCCAACCCCTTACATTTGCTGCACTCAACACTAATCCCATTGCATCATCCTGCAAGATTTTACCCAAAAAAACACCATATATGAATCAAATTAGCTTTGTTTCTACTAGTTGTTTTCCTCCCTATGTTATCATTTTTTTAGACACCAAACATGTTTGGATATGTGATTACAGGTAAATTTATGAAACTGAATCAGAAAATCAGAGCTTCACATTATGGCTAGTTATGTAAGTTAACCCTAGTAGAATGCACACATCAAAAGCGCATAACGTGATCTGATGCGGCGCCGTATGCATGTGGCACCTTATGCAGTTGACCAGTATTTGAACAAACTGGACTGTCAACTGCGATGGGTCTGAAATTTTTCAGAATCGATCAAACAATGGGTTCGAGTATTTGAACAATCAGACCGTCGATCGAACCAACATGACAATTGACAAGAGATGATGACAATATCTTATATTTAAGTGATTAGAACTTCACGACTTAAAATATTGTCTATTAAATAATTTTTAGTAGCTTCTTAATAACAAACGCTTCACGTACCGTGCACGCTTCACACATCGTGCATCAGCTTTTGGGATCAAAACGCATCATTGGACCACGCTCTTTTTAAATGCCAAGAAGTTAACATTTATCTCAATAATCAGTTTTCTTAAAGCAATCCTTGTGTACATGTTCGTATACGATTATTTTCACTACGAGATGTTTGAGTGCGATTGCTTCTCAAACCTTCCTTTCTGCTTATTATATCTTAATTGAGACACAACTCACTTTGAGTGTGTTTACTGTTAAGGTTGCTTATTCCTAAAAACAATAAACAAATAAGCCGTTTCAATAAGCAATCCCAAAATACCCGTATGTATAATCAGTTTTATTCTAAATTCTCCCCTAAATTCATGGATAAAAACAGCAAATCATCCAAACACAATATATAACCTAAAAGGTTAAGAAAACAAAAAAAGCCATAAGCTTACATAACATCAAAACCATCCTAAACAATCAAATGAAACAAATCAGCATACAATAAACCTAATAACAATTTATAGACAAATTGCAAGTGAGATGATAAACAAATACCTTGGAGAAGGTTCGGTAGGTAGAAATGGGGACAATACTCGTGGCATCATTGGAATGATCCGATCGCATATCAGATTCATTTCCATCACCTAAACATCAAATAAAAACAATCAATTAGCATAATAATAATAATAATAATAATAATAATAATAATAATAATAATAATAATAATAATAATAATAATAATAATAATAAGTAATCAATGAACAATTAACTAACTATATAAATAACGAAACAGATTACTCTTGGATGAAACTGTGAACCGAATAAGTCGTTTAGCAACGGGGTGTTTGAATCTCTGAGAAAAAGCTTTGATGGATGGAGGGGATGATGAGGATACGATTGTTGCAGATGACGCTAGGGTTTCCATGATCGTCAAGGGGAAGTTTGTGGAGGGTTCTAGAATGTGAAGGTTGTGTGTTGTTGATGGTGTTGTCGACTTGGAGAAGAAGAAATTAAGAATTGAAAATTGGGGAAAATAAAAACAGGGGGTCATGTATGAATGGCGGTTAGCTTTTCAGTTTTATGACCAGTCATTAGATTGGCTAATTCTTTTTTTTATTGATTTTTTTATTTCCTCAGAGAAAATTGTTCGAATAGTTCATACGGTTTGATCAACTTTTATATTTAGAGGGTGTTTGGGATTGCGTTTGGAAACTGGGTTTTAGATTATTACGCTTTGAAAACACATATAATCAGTTTTTAGTGTTTGGGATTGCGTTGTGAAAACGAAGATAATCAGTTTTTTAGGTTACCAAAACGCAATAATCTATAAGCAACTCCACCACTGCTTTTTCAAAACGCATAATCTGTTTTGAATAATCAATCCCAAACACCCTTTTAGTCTCGTCATTTTTAAATTAAAGATAATGTAAAAAGGACTTTAACGTAAAAAACTTGAGAACTAATCTTAATTACGAGATTAGGTTAATTAAACAGTGATTGTAATTCTGTTGCATCATTAAAGTTGTTGAAAAACATGAGAAGGGTAGTTTAGTCCATTGTGAAAATTAATTCAAAATTGATTAAAATTATAGTGCCCAATTTATAACACAATTGCTAAAAAACCGTCAATTAACATTGCCCTCCCATTAACTGCCAAGGGTTTCCGAATTAGAGTGAACTTTGAGAGATGTCGTTATAGAAGAAAACATAGACTATTTTTAATGACAGTGAAGAAGAATACAAGTAATATTTAGCCTATTATTTCATCTAATTACGTTGTTTGTATAATTTGATTGGAAACAAATTATAACATTTTTTTCTCTTCCATGGTTTTTTACCTAAATACCCCTAAATGTATTTTATTATATTAAAAAATGTTAATAATAAGTTAATACACATGTCAAGACAAAAAGTCTCATCTTTTCATCTCAACCATTGGATAAACTAGATCAATGGTTCACATGGGTTCTCTAGTTCTCACAACTCAAGTGAGTTCTCATATTATCCTAGCCATATATATATATATATATATATATATATATATATATATATATATATATATAATGGGAGTATAAATACCTGAAATGAAGATATAAAAGTTGATTTGGACCTAGGTAGTTTCATTGATAAAGACACTGCCCCCATGAAAGCCCAAAAAACCTTGGCGAGTGCATTTACCCAGAAAACCCTTCACAATATGGGAGAGAAGTTTGGTATGACTCCCCGTCAGAAAGCGGTGTTTGAATGCCTCAAGGGGGCACATGCTCAAGATTTTCTAACTGTCCTCCCGATCGATGGGCTTGGGCAACATATGTCAGCTATCGAATACCAGGCCATCCTTAAGTACAGATTTATGATCCCCATGTTCCCGGTTGACGATTCGTGCCCGATTTGTAAGAAAGCTTGTTTGGATAAATTTGGGGATCACGCCCTACATTGTAAGGAAATGTTAGGCTTTAAATACCGACATGACTTAGTCAAGGATGCCTTGTGGGATGTTTTGCGAAAGGCTGGGATCTCAGCTAAGAAAGAAGCCCCATTTAATTTTCTGACGGGCCCGCTAGACGGACTGTCCACCTTACGGCTGACGGATGTCCTTACGTTCGGATGGGTGCAAGGTAAGCATGTGTGTGTTGACCTTACTGGGGTGTCCCCTCTGGTGGGGCTTCGGGATTCGGGTTTTGTAGCAGGGTAAGCAGTATTGAAAGCTGAATTTAAGAAAGTCGCTAAACATGAAAAAGCCTGCATGGAAAATCAGCATGTCTTCATACCCTTTGCTTTTGATACCTTTGGGGGCCTTGTCCCTGAAGCTATCCGGTTTCTGAATAGGGTGCAAAAGGTGATGCATAGTAATTGCTCGACAGTCAGAGACCAAAGTTTCATTTTTAATAGAGTAGGTTTTGTTATCCAAAAGGGGGTGGCGACGCAACTTGTTGCCCGCTTACCAGCCGTCCACTTGTAATGTGTTGATTTTAATTTAATATTGCTAAAATATATGAATATATGAACGATTCGGTTAATTATAGGTGAAGAAGACACTCATTTCATCTACCTTAGCATTAATCTAACAATAAAGAGAAAAATAAAGGGGAAAACTTGCTCATTCATCCATCTAACAATATCACGTATTACAAATATATATACACAAACACAACATGAACTGGGTAATGATGGTAATATGTATGATCAATGTTTTCAAAACCGCACTGGACGTCGAACTGGAGCCCCCCACCGATTCACCAGTCTGACCGGTCCAACGAAACCGGCTCAAAATTGCATCGAAACAAAAAAAAAAGGTTCAACCTAAAAAATCTCGGTTCAACCGCTATGTCATCGGGTCAATGCACATGCAATCCAACATAACAGCTCGTACTGGTCGAAGGTCCGTTTCCTGACCAGTCCGGTCTGGGTTTAAAAACCTTGTATATGTTCCAAATTTAAGGTTGAGAAAATTGCAGTTTTCGTCCCTGTGGTTTGCCTAAACTAACAGGTTCAGCCCAGACATAACACTCTGAGTACATGAGGTTTGTTTTTCTAACACTTTACGTCCCTCGATTTAACTCCGTTAGTTGTTTCGTTAGTTTTTGGGTAAATTGACTAATATACCCCCATCTTCTCCAATCACCACCTACAACACCACCTGCAACACCAATCACCACCACCACCACCACCTGCAACACCACCTTCCCATCTCCTTCTCCAACTTACCCACCCACCCACCACCACCACCAGCTGCAACACCACCACCACCAACACCAACACTACCACCATCTCCACAACCAACAGCAACCCGACATCACTTCCACCATCAACCATACCGATTATTATCCCAACACCACCTTCTCTACCATAACCGCCACTGCCTCCGGATCCGGTTCCGAACTCGAAACACCTGGATCCAAACACCGCAATAACAACATGGGTGTAACAATCGCTAAACCGAATAAAAGAAAGTCATGTGCCTCCAAAAGTTCATTGACCACGTTTATTCAGAAGATAAAAGATTACGGTTCGATAACCGAATCTGGTCGGGTCTTGTCGGAGGAGCTCTGTAACAGAGCCGGTAACAGTTACCGGTTGTTTGGAGGTGGGTGGGTGGGTTGGTTGGATTCCGACCGAGCTTGGGGATTGTAAGAGCTTGGTATGGTTGGATTTGAATACGAACCAGTTAAGTGGAAGTATTCCGCCGGATTTAAATAAGCAATATGGATACATTGCTGCGGTGTATCTGACTGGGAAACTGTATCTGTACATTAAGAATGTTGGGAGCAGGGAGTGTCATGGAGCTGGAACTTTGTTAGAATTCGGAGGGATCCGGCGGGGGGATTTAAACCAGATTTCATCGAGGCAAACGTGTTTGGCATAGTCGTTTCTAGGTATTAGATGGATGGGGTGTGTACAGGGGGACTATGAAGAAGGATTAGTTGCAGAGAA
Organism: Ambrosia trifida; assembly: GCA_028751855.1. Lineage (NCBI taxonomy): Eukaryota > Viridiplantae > Streptophyta > Magnoliopsida > Asterales > Asteraceae > Ambrosia > Ambrosia trifida. The sequence continues at coordinate 86,024,553 of CM054123.1, forward strand.
GAAGATGGGGGAGGGTGACGGTGGAGATGGTGGTGGTGTTTCAGGTGGTGGTGGGTGGGTGGGTGGGGTGTTTGGAGAAGATGATGGAAGAGTATAAAAGTCATTTCACCCACAAAACTGAAGGGTATAATAGTCATTTCATTACAAACTAACAGACAAGCCTAACGACAGTTAGGTCGAGAGACGTAAAGTGTTAGAAAAACAAACCTCAGGTACTCAGAGTGTTATACCTGAATTAAACATGTTAGTTTAGGCAAACCACAAAGACGAAAAGTGTAATTTTCTTTTTAAAGTTTATAGCGAAGTGTGTGGATGGATGTACAAATTTATACCTAAAATAACAGTTTCTTTATATATCGAAACCACCTTTTTCGCATGTAATTATGGAAAGACGTGCACTTATTTTCCACTGTTTCACAAACGGGGCATCCTGACAAAATATTAGGCAATTGACAACTGTATGCTGTTGATTGGACCATATACTTTTTTAGTTCTTTTGCAGTCTCAACCCTAAAATTAGCATTGGTCTAAAACAGGTCCCTATTAAATCTGTATTTTACAAATCAAGCCGTTAACTATACGGTCACCATGATTTTTGTATGTTTAGCCATTATTTTAAGTTATATCATATAAGTTAAAAAAAAATTTAAACGCTCAATTTATTCCATAACTAAGTTAATCAAGTTTTAAAATTAATAATTTAAGATCAACTATATCATGTGATAGTCCAACCAAAGCATAAACTACATTAAACTTTACGTTTAATTTCTTTCCTGACTTACCATCTCGTTTTTTCCAATTATACGCTGTTATTCATATGTTAGACACATAATACATAACTTTTATGTTGGTATCACGTGACACAACTACATATTACATACATGTATACCCATATTTGACGTGTTGATTGCAAGTGCAAGATTGAGAGGTAACTCATGAGGTTAGCCTTTTGATAATGCGTATAACGAGTAATTTGCCAAAAGATGATGATATAGATTCAGTTTTACTTTCATAAACAAAGTTTATTTTATATAAATATTATACATTTAATTAAATACGTAAAGAGTGAATACAAAATCAATATTTTAAAGAGTGAACCGTACATGTGACCAGTACTGAGGCCCGAGGGTCTAATTGGCTCAATAGTTTTATTTTTCTTACACTTTTTTTTTAAATAGTATATTATAATTGTCAAGGTGTAAACCAACACTAATAGGATGACATTTATGCTTAGTTTTTAAATATCTAAACTAAATGTGTTAAGATTCACTTGATCTATTTTATTTTACAAATATATCTTTTATTTAAGAAAACAATAATTTTTTCATATACGTAATATTTATTTATTTTCTAATTATTTTCAAATCTAGTTATTGAATTTGGTCCGATCCGAGTTCGATCACACAAAACACAACAAAAAATATTCTAAGAAAAAACTCAAGGTTTAGTTTTCAACAATATTATAAACGAGGGTTAAACTTACAAACCAATATAAACTTGAGGGTCTTTCTCCTTCAGCAGAATGTTTGTCCTTCTGCTGCTTTTTGACTATTGTGACTCATCCATCACCTTCTTCCAGCACAGTCCAACGAACCAATAATAATAATAATAATAATAATAATAATAATAATAATCTAAACTTTCAAAAGATTCCTAATAATCTTCACACTTCCATAAACACATTCACTAAATCTTTTTAGTTTTTAACAACGCATCACAAAACAATCAATCAACTACAACACAACACCACCGATACCGTTAAACGACGTCGTTCAATCTTTCACCATAACACCACCACCACAACCACCATGCCTCCGTCACCGTCACCGCAGTACTACGGCGACCAGTCAAACGACGTCGTAAAGCTTACAAACGGCAATGCTACTAGTTCTGCTACTAAAGCAGCAGAGCTAGCAACACACAACCAAAACCCTAACCCTAACCCTAACCCTAACCTTAACAATAATAATAATAATATACGGAGAGACAAAAGCTACGATTTCACCGATGACGATAACAACTTCGACTTCAAAACCTCCGATACACCGTCAACACAGCAGTCACCGGCGTTGTCACGTATACCAGAGAGTCCAAACAACTACGGTATCCTTACACCGAAAGAAGTTAGGGTTTCGTTCGAAGAGGTAGTTGAGCCACTGCCGGTCCGGCAACGGTCTAACGGCAGCGGCCGGACCGGTGCCGGAACCGGTGGTAGTGGAGAAGAGGTTTTGGTTTGTTCAGGTAACGGTTCATTCAAAGCGAAATCGAGTCTGTTGCGGACGAAGACGAAGTCGAGGCTGATGGATCCACCCGAGGCGGATCAGAGGTCCGGGAGGACACCGAAAGGCGGTGGGAGCGAATTCGATGAGGATGATCCGTTTCTTGATGATGATTTGCCTGATGAGTATAAGCAGTTAAGATATAGTAAATGGACTTTACTTCAATTGTTTAGTTTGGTATTAATTGTTGGTGGTTTAGTATGCACATTAACTATTGATTATTTGAAGCATAAGTATTTGTTTGATCTTGAATTATGGAAATGGGGGGTTATGGTATTGGTTTTGATATGTGGGAGGCTGGTTTCCGGGTGGGGGATTCGGGTTATAGTCGTTTTGATTGAGAGGAGTTTCGTACTGCGAAAAAAGGTTTTGTATTTTGTGTACGGGTTGAGGAAAGCGGTTCAGAATTGTGTTTGGTTGACGTTGGTTTTGATCGCGTGGCAATGTATATTTGATGAGAAAGTTAAACGGGTGACGAAAGGGTCGAATGTTTTGCCTTATGTGACTAGGATATGGGTTTGTTTGTTGGTTGCGACGATTGTTTGGTTATTGAAAACGTTGCTTGTGAAGGTGCTTGCGTCTTCCTTCCATGTGAGCACGTTTTTTGACCGGATTCAAGAGTCTTTGTTTAACCAGTATGTGATTGAGTCGCTTTCTGGACCGCCGTTGATTGAGATTCAGCAGGAGCGGGAAGAGGAAGATAGAATGATGGAGGAAGTTCAAAAGCTTCAGAAAGCCGGGGCTACTTTGCCGGCTGATCTTAAGGCGAATATATTTAAGAAAAGCGGGAGGTTTATTGGAACTTCGAGAACTAACACTCCCAAGGTGGGTAAAAGTGGTAAATTTTCGGAAGCTGCTACGCCTAGAAAGGTTGATGAGGGGATTACTATTGATCACTTGCATAGGTTAAATCAGAAGAATATATCGGCTTGGAATATGAAACGGTTGATGAATATTGTTCGTACTGGTGTGTTATCTACTTTAGACGAACAACTGGAGGGTACTACACGCGGGGAGGATGAGACTGCAGGCGAGATCACAAATGAAAAGCAGGCTAAGGCTGCAGCCAAGAAAATATTCCGCAATGTTGCTAAACCAGGCTCTAAGTAAGCTCTAATCTCGTGCTAACTAATTTTGCCTTTAATTTGTGTGACCTGCTGTTCATGTTTTAAATTGTTTTTGCTAATTTACTTGCTTGGGTAGGCGCATATATTTAGAGGACTTGATGCGTTTTCTGCGTGAGGATGAAGCTTTGAAGGCGATACGACTCTTTGATGCAGAAAGTGAAACGAAAGGAATCAGCAAAGGAGCCCTCAAAAATTGGGTGGTATGGATATGAATGTTTCTGGTAGAGTTGGAAAAATGGGTGGGTCATATGGGTCGGGTAACTAGTATTGCTCAGCACCGGGTGACACGTGATTTGGGATTAAACCCGGAAACACTTTTTTTCCATTTTTTTTCTTTTTTCTTATAAAATGATTAGTGTGTCCGTTGTGATTAGAAATGTATATCATGTTAAAGTCTGATTTTTTTTAAACATGGTGATTTAGAAGGTTTTATGCATTAAAAATACAATTTGGACAACTTATGGTAACATTAAGCTATATTTGAAATAAAAAATAACCTGAATCTATCCATTAATGTGGAAATGGGTCGAAGTTGCTACCTCTAATTTTCTTTACCTGGTAAAAGCGATGTGTCTTTACTTCGTAAAAGTGATGTGGTTGATGGAATTATTTTGAAGAACTGTTTTTTCTTCAGGTTAATGTATTCAGAGAACGTAGAGCTCTTGCACTATCCCTCGATGACACAAAGACAGCCGTAAACAAACTCCATCAAATGATGAACGTAGCTGTTGGAATCTTAATAATCATGATCTGGCTCCTAATACTTAAAGTGGCAACTACAAAAAACTTTATTTTCCTAAGCTCACAGCTACTTTTGGTAGTGTTCGTGTTTGGTAACACGTGCAAGACAACATTTGAGGCCATTGTTTTCTTGTTTGTAATGCATCCATTTGATGTGGGTGATCGTTGTGAAATCGACAGTGTTCAGGTAAACATTTATATATATATATATATATATATATATATATATATATATATATATATATATATATATATATTATACACATGACAATCTCAACCCATGTACTTTTCAACACATTGATTTGTGTTATGTTTATCTCAAAACTGCTCAAATGGTAAAACCAATGTTTTAAAAACCGGTAAATACCGGTGTTACCGTTTTCGGATGGAAATCCGGTACGAAACACTCCGGTAAATATGGGAAACGGTATCGATTTTATACCGCAGGTAAAATCCGGTATACCGGTTTGAACTACTTATCGGTACCGACATAGGATAGTTTTTGGGTTATTTTTGGGTTTTTTTTTTTTTTTTTTATCAAGGGATAACTTTTAAAAAATTAAAAACTTTAGATTATCTTTTGGATTATTTTTAATTATTGATTAACTTTTTGATAGTATTTTAATATGTAATTATGTACTTTTATTTTATTTTGTGTTAGTGTTGTAATTTATGAAATTATATAGCTAACTAATCAACCCGGTTGAACCGCCCGGTACAACGCGGTTTAACCGGTTGAACCATTTTTTAGCTAAATCCGGTATAATTAAAAAACCGGTTTTTAAAACATTGGGTAAAACTACAAAAACAGCTAAACGGAAACGTGTCGAAAGTTGCTCAAGGTGTATTTTCAATCTACGCAATCTCTCCTACATCGTATTATTTCAATTGCAAAAAATATTATTGTTTTAGTGCAATTTCTGTAACTTTTTAAATATATTATCTTTCTGAAAATGAACAAAAAAATGTTTTTGGATCAACCCAATCCGATGCCACCTCCATTAATATGTTTTGAATTATGGACTTGTTCTTGTCATGGTTTTAATTTTGATGGTGCAATAATTGCAGATGATAGTTGAAGAGATGAATATATTAACAACGGTTTTCTTGAGGTACGACAACCAGAAAATTATATACCCGAATAGTGTCTTGGCCACGAAACCAATCGCCAATTATTACCGCAGCCCGGATATGGGAGATGCCATAGATTACTGTATACATGTATCAACTCCTGTAGAAAAGGTTGCTCTAATGAAGGAAAGGATAACAAGGTATGTGTAGATACTCATCTTTATAACCATATAATCACGAGCCATTTATTATCGCATAGGTTTAGCGGGCATTTCAAAACCAATTTTAAGTAGAGAACTTTGCGAGCATGTACCAAGTGCTTTAATTGTGAACCATAAGACGATTATGTAACTACATAAGCACACCTTTTTCTAGCACCCACTGTGTCTGGCCAGCTAGCAATACGTACAAGTAGGGTGTTCAAAAACATGTTGATATCCAAATGATGTGGTTCATGGTCTAATTTTCACAATTTGACTGTTTGCGGGTCGGCCGGGCTTTAAACTTAGTACTGGACGTGTAAACCGAATCAACCATTTAACCTTTCTTATTTTTATAGTTCTTTTCATTTTTGGAATATGTAGCTAATCATGTGTGAATCATGAACAGCTTTATAATTTAACTTTTATATAATTTAATCATGTAATTTTCCAGTTATGGAATAAAACGAGATATAATTTAAAGATTTTGAAAGTAAACAAAAAAAAAAAAAATCAGTTCAAACCATGAAACCGAATCGTTAAACCGCCAAACCGACCAACCCACCTAATCTGGCTAGTTTGTTTTGTCATTTTTTACAAGCGTAGTTAGCGGGCGGCGTGACCTAGATTTTTGTCAAAGGGACTGTGAAACCCACCTACACAAGTACTTGTGTGATTTATTACTTGAAATTGTTAAAATTGTTTTGCATTGAATGCCCTCCTAGGTTTAAATAAGTACTTTTTACATCAATCTGTGACCAGATCGAAAGAATATGATACATTATGCTAGAAAAGTCTAAAAACCGAATGGCTTGTTGTCATTTCAGCTACATCGAGAACAAGAGTGATCATTGGTATCCTGCACCACTGATTATTGTGAGAGATGTTGAAGACATGAACCGGCTAAAGATATCGATATGGCTTAACCACCGTATGAACTTCCAAGACATGGGTGAAAGATGGCAACGCAGAGCGCTTTTAGTCGAAGAGATGATTAAGATCTTTAGAGAGCTCGATATTGAGTACCGCATGCTTCCTGTTGACATCAATGTTCGTAACATGCCTATGCTGACCTCAAATCGACTTCCCTCGAATTGGACAGCTTGCACAAATTGATCATTTAACCTGATTTGTTGAAGAACCCGTTATGTGTAGTTTCCACTAGTATGATGTGTATTTTAGTTTTGGACCTGGTGAGTGTAGAATATATTTTAATAGTGACGGGTTAATCGATCAACAGCAATGTATACTATCTATGCATACAATGTTATTTAGGTTTTTTTTTTTATTAAGCACCATCAGTCTATCATGTAACGTAAATCTGAGCACATATCTATATCTATACTATATTATAAAGCATTTGACAAGGACTTCTTAAAATTTAAGAAGTACAAGTTAATTTGCTTATGATACAACACACAATGCACATAATAACTAAATTTTAAGGGCAAATTAGTCTTTAAAGCATCATATTTAATAATCAAAATGAAATCAAGAGTCATGTTTATGATAGGTCATGACATTTATTTCTACAAAATATATTAAATACAAAACATGTAAAAAAGAATTTTCATAATGCTATATGTTTTATTATAATCTTTTATATACAATTAGTTACTTTATAAAAGTTAGTTAATCTACTATTATTCATAACAATGTTACTAAACTTTTAGGTATTTGGGTCGTTTAGGAAATATCTACGGCATGAATAACTTGGCATATTGCGAGCAAAATTGAGCTTACCCTACTAAATAACGTAAAGTTTTATTATTCATAGAACAATGTGCTTTTATATTTTTCCTTAAATCCTTTTATATGAATGGGTCAAACTTATTATTTTTTGATAATATTATCTTGTGTTAGAAGAAAGTGAAAGGAGAAGTTCCTTTATTGTTTCTATTTTTATATACGTTTCAATGTAAGCTTCGTATGTACAAGTCATCTAAGCAGAGGCGGATAAGTCTTTAAAGTGTTTTTTAAGTTTTTTATTTCCATTTTTTATGTGAATTTGTTACGGTTTCGACTTAGTAGCTTTTTCTATGATGATTTTTATTTTTTTTTTAATTTTTTAATATGGCAAGTTAACTCGCCGCCATGCATGTGCGTGATTTAACGTTTTTTCATCTATTTTTTGTTCGGTTTAACTGTCCCGCCGCAACGCGCGGGTTTCTCACTAGTAATGTTTAAACATGTGGAAGGTCTCGTTCTTAATTAAACAACCAAATTAAAGTTCACTACGGGAACGTTGGTGTCCTGAGTAGTGGGTTACTTATGGGTACGTTTCACGGGTTTTAGCTAACGGTTGATCAACATGGATTTGGGAGGGTGGATTTTTGTTTTTTAATGGGTTAGAGCTTGAATACTATACACACCATAAACCAAAACCAATACCATCACCACTATCTCTCACCATTTTACTCATTGCCATCGATTTTGTTGTTTTTATGGGGCTTTTGAAGGAAGAAGATGGGGAGGAGGTGGGTGTTTGGGGGAAGAAAATGCTTTGGGTGTTTTTTTTTTTTTTTAATTTAATTTACGTAGGAAATGGGTGTTTGGGGAAAAGATGAGTTGCGTTATTTTTTTAATTATTTAATTTATTTTGTTGTTTTTTAAAATCCTTTATTTATTTTGAATATTTTTTTTTTTCATTTTATTAATGTTTGAAATCATTAAGAGGTAACATCTTAATGGTTAACTCTTAACCACTAAGAGACTATGAAATATGAACCATTAAGAGATAGTCTCTGTAGAAAAACTAAGACGAATACCTCTCAAACTCTCTCAATAACAACACAAGTACAATACAAAACCAGAAACAAGAATATAGCGACAAAAATGGTGACTAAAATCTTATTAGTTTACCCAAACCAGAAAACACCCAACCAGACCCAATAAAGTTTCAGATAATCACTGAAACTTAAAGATACAAGATAGTCTACATCTGCTGATGAAATATCAGCAGATGATCAAGAAATAATACAAGATAATACACAAACACTTACAAAGAATACACAAACCCTAATACAGAGAATGAGAGAGACGTAAAGTGTGTGTGTGAGAGTAACAATCTGAACGAGAGAGAGTGAATGAATGTGAGAGAAACACAAAAGGCTTATATATGCCAGCTGACGATCCGTGTGCTTCAAATCTGAGCCATCCACTTATCCCAATAACAAATCTGCACCGTTCACAAGAAACACAAATATATGGGCTTTTAACCCACTTGGTTAATTCAACTGAAGATGAGACCTGGATAAGGCCCACAAGCCCAGACATAAACCCAATCAGGTATAAGCCCAATAGGAATAGAACTGAACAAGACCAATACAACATTTAATCGTGCAACATTTTGAATTACAAACTTAAATCCTTTTAACACGCCCCCATAATTCAAATGTTAAACAAGTCAATCATTCCTAACTTGTTACACATGTATTGATGTTGATCAATACCTAAACCTTTTGTAAATATATCAGCAGTTTGTTCACTAGAAATAACCTTTTCAGTGTGAACAACCCCACTTGAGATTTTTTCCCTCAAAAAATGAAGGTCAATCTCAAAGTGTTTAGTTTTCTCATGGAAAACTGGGTTTGCTGCAATAGCAAGTGCAGCCTTACTATCACTATACAAAGTGACAGGTAAAGCTACATTAATGTTCAATTCTTTTAACAGATTTTGAAGCCATATAACTTCACAAGAGGCAGAACATAGAGCTCGATATTCAGCCTCAGCTGAAGATCTAGAGACTGTGTTTTGCTTCTTACTTTTCCAGGAGATCAATGACTCTCCAAGGAAAATACAAAATCCTGTAACTGACTTCCTAGTAACTAAGCATTTGGCCCAGTCAGCATCAGCAAATCCACTCAAACTCATAATACTAGACTTCTTAAATAAAAGCCCCTTTCCAGGAGATGATTTAAGATATCTTAGTAGTCTAAGTGCAATTTGAAGATGAAACTTGGTGGGCTTATGCATAAACTGACTCAGAAACTGAACAGCATAGCTGATATCAGGTCTGGTCAGAGATAGATACAACAATTTACCAACAAGTTTCTGATATCCTACCACATTATCAAGAAACACTTCAATTTTGGACTTACCAGAGACAATATAGCTCTGTTCTATAGGAGTTTTTACAGGCTTGCAACCTAGATATCCAAACTCATTGAGTAACTCTAAACAATATTTTCTTTGAGTTAAAGAAATTCCTTTTTCAGAGTATAACACCTCAATACCTAAAAAATATTTAAGTTTACCAAGATCTTTAATCTGAAAGTTATGTTTTAATAAACCTTTAACATTGTTAATCTCAGACTCACTATTACCTGTGATGACAATGTCATCAACATATACTAACAATGCAACAAAAACATTATTCTCATTCTTAACAAATAATGAATGATCACAAAGAGACTGCTTAAACCCAATTTCAAGTAGAACAGAGGTTAACTTCTCATTCCACTTTCTTGGAGCCTGTTTAAGTCCATAAAGGGACTTAACTAATTTACAAACTTTGTTTCCTTCTTTAGGACAATAACCCTCAGGAGGTGTCATGTAAACATCCTCGGTTATTGACCCATACAGGAAAGCATTATTTATGTCCATTTGATACAAAGGCCAATCATTCTGGACAGCCATACAAATGAAGCACCTGACTGTTACCATTTTAACCACTGGAGAGAAGGTCTCATCAAAGTCTAGACCTTCTCTTTGGTTAAAGCCTTTAGCAACAAGTCTTGCTTTGTACCTTTCTATTGACCCATCAGCTTTGTATTTTATTTTGAAAACCCATTTGCAGCCAATGGATTTTCTATCCTTGGGCAGATCACTCATGACCCAAGTATTATTTTTATACAAAGCTTCCATTTCCTTATTCATGGCTTCTACCCATTTGGGATCCTTAGAAGCTTCTGAATAGGAAGTGGGCTCAATAGACTTATTAAGACTAGAAATAAAACAATAATTTTCATGAGACAAAAGAGAATAATTGACAACCTTTTCTACTCCATACTTAACTTTCCCTTCTATAACATAACTATCAAATCTTTTTGGTAAAACAGAGTTCCTATGAGACCTTCTAACACTATCAACTCTATTTCCCTCAGGAGTAAATGTCTCATCATGTGAACACTCACTACTGGAAGGGTCAGACTCTCTACAACCTGTACTACCAGGCTGCTGATCATGGTGATGATCAACCTCCCTGGCAGCTCTGGGAAAGAGATCTTTCCCTTGACCAGGTGATTGTTCATGAGCACCATTTGGTTCCCCTTCATCATCGGGAATATTATTATTATTATTATTAAGACCATTCAAAGATGTTTCAGTGCTTGTAGTTTCATATAGATCAAAAAAGTTTAGATGATTTATATTATTAAAGACAATTTTTTCTTTATCAGTTTTGAAAGGAAAAATGTTTTCATAGAATTTAACATCCCTTGAAAACTCAAATTCTTTTTTATCTAAACTCCATAGTTTATAACCCTTTTTAAAAGGTGAATACCCAACTAAAACACATTTATCAGACCTACTACACATCTTATCTGTTTCATTTAAAATAGTTTTGAAACACAAGCACCCAATATTCCTTAAATGTTCTATAACAGGGGGGAAACCAAATAATCTCTCATAGGGACTCTTACCATTCAAGACAGAAGAAGGAAGCCTGTTTATTAAGTATGCAGCAGTCAGTACACACTCAGACCAGAAATTTAGAGGCACAGAACTCTGAAACAACAAAGCTCTTGCTATGTTTAACAAATGTCTATGCTTCCTCTCCACAACACCATTTTGTTGTGGAGTGTAAGCACAAGAGGTTTGATGAATAATTCCATTTTGATTACAAAAGTTTGTCATCTGTTTATTAACAAATTCAGTTCCATTGTCACTTCTAAAAGTTCTAACAGTTTTCTTAAACTGAGTTTTTAATAATTCATAAAAAACTAGTATATTTTCAAAAACTTCTCCCTTTCCTTTCAAGAGATAACACCAAACTGCTCTAGAAAAGTCATCCACTATTGTTAGGAAGTACTTATACCCTTCCTTGCTTGTTACCCTATAAGGGCCCCAAACATCCAAGTGAATCAATTCTCCTAGCTCAGTAGTTTTATGTTCACTAAGAGGAAATGGAACTCTAACTTGTTTTGCTTTATGACATATTTCACAAACATTGTTTTCTTTACATGACCCATTCAAACCCTTTTTTAACACAGCAAGAACCTCATTAGAGGGATGACCTAACCTACTGTGCCATAGATTAGACTCACTTATACTATTGTAACACAGATTAACCATACTCACATTATCACCAACAAAATACAGTCCATCATGCTCTTTACCAGTCACCAGGACACTCCTGGACTTGGAATCCTGGACATAGCAGGCATGATCATCAAACAACACATTCAACTTGTTGTCCTTAGCTAACTTATGGACAGAAATCAAGTTTACACAATACTCTGGGACATAGAAGACATCATTAAGAATGACACCTTCTCCCAGTTTGATGTCTCCAATTTTAACAACCTTGGCACTAGTGCCATTAGGATGTTTAACAGACATGTTATAACTGGAAACATCAAGACAATTGATCATATTCTCATCAGTGCTAACCATATGTTGATTAGCACCAGAGTCCATGATCCATTTGAGTAACAGTGCAGTCTTGACCAAAGTAGAACAACTAGAAAAGTTCCTAAAAATATCACAAACTTTGTTCAAGACAGTAGCATTGGAGAAACCATCAACAAGTACAGACTCACCTCCAACACTGGAAGATTGAGGATCATTTGATGGTCTCTCACTAATAAGATTCATCAGCTTAGAGATCTGCTCAGAGGTAAAAGGCAAAGAAGCAGTAGCTGATACAGGACTCTTACTAGACACATTTGCCTTAGCATTAAACACATTACCAGAACTAGTTGGTTTTCCAGGCTGGTTTGGAACTTTCTTCCTATAACCAGGAGGATACCCAACCAGTTCATAACATCTGTCAACAGTATGACCTATCATATTGCAGTGTGTACATTTTAGATTAGGATTAGGACCCCTACCTGGTTTTCTTTTATTGTCTACAGGTTGATTAGACCTAACAAAGAAGGATACATTTGATCCTTTCACACTAGAACTAGCACCTCTATGTGACTCTTCCCTAGATATAATAGAGAAGGCTGTTTTGACACTAGGTAGAGGTTCTTGCATCAGAAGATTAGATCTAACAGTTTGATAAACATCATCAAGTCCCATAAGAAATTGCATCAATTTTATTAGTGCATTAAAATCATTAAATTTTCCAGAAGCTGCACATGAACATGAAGGCAGTTGAACCATTGAGTCCAACTGCTTCCACATTGTGTTTAGCTTATGATAATATTCTGAAACAGAACTACCACTTTGAGTTAATGAATTAATCTTTTGATGCAAGCTAAACATAACAGATCCATCTACCTTATCATAGGTTTCTCTTAAATCAAGCCAAACATCTCTGGCTAATTTAGAGAAAACCTGTCCTAGGAACAACTCTTCACTAACAGAATTGAGTAACCAAGTAAGAACAACTGAGTTACATCTATCCCATTGTTTACCTAAGACTTCATCAGTGACAGACCTAGTAACAGAACCATCTATGAAGCCATACTTATTTTTGGCTTCAAGGGCAAGCTTCATTGCACTTGCCCAAACAGAATAGTTATCAGTACCCTTAAGTTTGATACTGATAACAGACAGAGTGCTGGTATCACTTGGGTGGATATACAAAGGATCACCAATATCTAATTTACTAATTAGAGTATTAGGATTCTCTGGACCTCCACCACCAGGATTAGTGAGGGTACCCCCACCACCAGGTTCATCCATGATATCAACAATCGAAGACAATCAATACAAAGAAAGAACAAACAAACGGTCAGCAATAGCTGACAAATACAAGAACAGGTAATAAGCCCTAATAGAACGAAACCGTGTCAGTGTTCAGATAGTGGGTTCATCACTCATAGGTGCCCACCCAGATCTTAACACGGGAGTCCTTTATTAACTATATATGTATATATCAAATACACAGAAACTCAAACAAGAACAGATAGAGACAAATACCAACAACAATACCGGTCCACCCTAACCCGGTCAAGACAACTAGACAGACAAATGCAGGAAAAATAAAAGAGATAGAACGATCTCACAGTGAGGGGAACCCAAGTTAGGGTTTCGCCAACTCACAACCAACACCTTCACTTAGGGTGTTGAGTTGTGAGAGCAACTGTAGCTATAATACTCCAATCCAAGAGCTCCAGAAGATCACCAGCCAACACACGTTGACCAATACAAGTCTGTTCAACCACCAATAACAAAAAAACACAAGAATAATAGACCAGATCTACTATATCAAGATCAGATCTATTAAAGAACAACAAAGGACCAGATCTATTAAAGAGATCAGATCCTTGACCAGAGAAAAGACAGCGGAAGACAAAAGGACACAAGAACACCACAGATCAGAGCCTTAGCTCTGATACCATGTAGAAAAACTAAGACGAATACCTCTCAAACTCTCTCAATAACAACACAAGTACAATACAAAACCAGAAACAAGAATATAGCGACAAAAATGGTGACTAAAATCTTATTAGTTTACCCAAACCAGAAAACACCCAACCAGACCCAATAAAGTTTCAGATAATCACTGAAACTTAAAGATACAAGATAGTCTACATCTGCTGATGAAATATCAGCAGATGATCAAGAAATAATACAAGATAATACACAAACACTTACAAAGAATACACAAACCCTAATACAGAGAATGAGAGAGACGTAAAGTGTGTGTGTGAGAGTAACAATCTGAACGAGAGAGAGTGAATGAATGTGAGAGAAACACAAAAGGCTTATATATGCCAGCTGACGATCCGTGTGCTTCAAATCTGAGCCATCCACTTATCCCAATAACAAATCTGCACCGTTCACAAGAAACACAAATATATGGGCTTTTAACCCACTTGGTTAATTCAACTGAAGATGAGACCTGGATAAGGCCCACAAGCCCAGACATAAACCCAATCAGGTATAAGCCCAATAGGAATAGAACTGAACAAGACCAATACAACATTTAATCGTGCAACATTTTGAATTACAAACTTAAATCCTTTTAACAGTCTCTTAATGCCAAGCAACCCCTGAGTATTGCATAGTCACGTGATGAGCCAGAACACAACAGACCTGACAGGTTTTGTCAGAATTTGTGCAACAACAATGATCAAAAACCTTCAAACAATTAACACTGACAAGTCTCTTACAAACAAAGATTAAAACAAACAAGATCTGACCAGGAATACACACAATATAAAGAACAGATCCAACACAGATCAATAACAGATGATCTGAACCAACTCTCTATACTCTCTATACTATTTTGGTGGGAATGATGTTGAGTAGATAGGTTGCGGTTTCAAGGGCATGGTGCCAATAAGTGTTTGGGGTTGATGAGTGGGCTAAAATGGTGCGCATGAGGTTATTAATGGTTCGGATTTTGCGCTCTGCTTTGCCATTTTGAGATGAGGTGTGGGGGCAAGAGAAACAGAAGTGCATGCCATTAAGGGTGCAAAAATTATGGAATTGATTGTTGGCATATTCACGTCCGTTGTCGCATTGAAATTGTTTAATTTTGGTGTTAAATTGGGTTTGAACGAAGGTGGTAAATTTGGTAAACATGGCAAAGACATCGGATTTATGGGCTATTGGGTAGATCCATAAAAAATTGGTGAAATCATCAAAAAATAACACATAATAACGATGACCCCGTTAGAAATAATGGGAGATGTCCAAACATCACTATAAACAAGATCAAATGACATAGACGTACTTGTATTAGAAGAAAGAAAAGGTTGTCTAGTTTGTTTTCCAAAAATACAAGCAGTACAAACTTTATTATTTAAAGAACCACAAGAAATTAAAATAGAAAATTTTAAATTTTGTAAAATGGCTGGGCCTGGGTGGCCGAGCCGTTAATACTATGAAACCAATATTGTACTTCATAGTACTAATATCGAAATTTAGCTAAAATGAAAACTGAATATCTTACTGTATATGTTTTGCTTGTACCAGGATGGTACAATACCGCTAAGTACCGATATCAAAATTTAATTAGGTATATGTTCGGTCAGTAGGGTTGTACACGAGCTGAGTCGAGCCGAGCCAGGCCCAGCTCGAGCTCGAACCTAAACCGAGCCAGCTCGGCTCGGCTCGTTTTTCTGATCTAGCTGAAAAGTCGAGCTCGAGCTCGGCTCGTAAATGTTCGAGCCGAGCTCGAGCTGGCTCGAGCCAGCTCGATATATTTTTTTACAAATATTTATTAAATAAAAAACAATAAAATTAAATAAAATTACACATAATCATGTATATTTTTTTTTATTTTTCTAAATTACACAAGCCTAAGTTGAGCCATATGTCGAGCCATCGAGCCGAGCCATTAAGCCGAGCCACGAGCTGAACACCCCTGGCTCGAGCTCGGCTCGATTACAAAACGAGCCAGCTCGGCTCGGCTCGAAAACAAAACGAGCCTCTTCGAGCCGAGCTTTTTTCGAGCTTTTTTCAAGCGAGTTTCGAGCGAGCCTCGAGTCACGAGCTTTTTGTACACCCCTATCGGTCAGTACTCGTATAATACTGGTATTCTACCCAAAATTTCTTATCCCTACTTTTTAGGATTTAAAAACAAAAAAACAAAACTGAACTCCAGTCACCAATACCAACAACAATGGAGGATGAAAACCCTAACCCTACAGCACCGTCATCAGAACAGCTTCCACCACCACCTCCTGAACAACCCGATTCCAAACGCCTCAAAACCTCACCCACCACCACCGAAAGAAAACCCCGATACAAACGCCGAAAAATCGCCATCCTATTCGCCTACTGCGGCGTAGGCTACCAAGGCATGCAAAAGAACCCAGGCGCCAAAACTATCGAAGGGGACCTTGAAGAAGCCCTCTACTTCTCCAACGCTGTCCCCGAAACCGAACGCGGCTGCCCCAACCGTTATGACTTTGCCCGTTCTGCCCGAACCGATAAGGGCGTTAGCGCCGTCGGTCAGGTAGTCTCCGGTAAGTTTTACATCGACCCACCTGGGTTTATTGAGCGTTTGAATAGTAATTTACCTGCCCAGTTTAGGATTTTTGGGTTTAAGCGTGTTACGGCGTCGTTTAGTGCGAAGAAGTTTTGTGATCGGAGGAGGTATGTTTATTTGTTGCCGGTTTTTGCGCTTGATGGGTCGGTGCATTGTGAGGGTGGGAAGTGTTTGGAGTGTTTGGAGAATGGGTGGAAAGTGTCTGGTTCGGGTTTTGATGAATATGTTCAGTCAGACATCTCGTCGAACACCTCGTGTGCGGTATCCGATTTAGGTTGTTTAGATAATGGGAATGGTTGTGAAGAAGGTTTGAATGCTGAATCTGTGAAAAATTCATCTGATTTAAGTAAAGTTTGTGATAATAATTCCGGTTCGGAAGTTGAAGTTCAGTTAGGCATTACGTCGAACTCGTTAAGCGCGTTACCGGATTCTGATGGTAAGGTGGAAAAGTTGGCATCTTTAGATAATGGGGATGGCTGTAAAGATGGGTTGCACTCTAAACCTGTGATTGGTGTAGAATCAGTGGAAGATCCATCGGATTTAGGGAAAAACTGTGAAAATGGTGCCGGTTCGGATGCTGTAAATGGCGGGGTTGTGAAAAAGAACGTGTTTAAATATGGGGAGGAAGAGAGGCGAAGGTTTAATAAGATTTTGAAACAGTATGAAGGGACTCATAATTTTCATAATTTTACTACGAGAACAAAGGCGGCTGACCCGTCTGCTAAACGGTATATTATCTCGTTTAGTGCTAACAGTACTGTTACAGTTGATGGGATGGAGTTTGTGAAATGTGAGGTTGTTGGGCAGAGCTTTATGCTTCACCAGATTAGGAAGATGATTGGTGTGGCTGTTGCAGTTATGAGGAATGTTGCTCCAGAGTCGCTGATTGAAACAGCTCTACGACAGTTAGTTCTTTCATTGATTGCTTTTATATACAACTGGATGGGTTGGTTCGGGTTATGGGTTATCTCTAAAAGGTCAAATGGGTCAAAAGTTGTCGGAAGTGCTATTTTTAATGCATACAACCTTGTAAATCATTTTGTTGGAAGTTTAAATTGTTGAAGCAATATCAATTTCATAATCATATGTTAGATACTACTTTATAGATATTTTTTTTTAAGAAAATGGATAATAAGTGTTTGGGGTCAAACCAAGTTGCCCATTTAGCTATCTCTAGTTACAACGTTATGTTCGGTCCTTTGCTCTATTATGTTTGAATTGGGTCATGGTTTAAAAAAACGGGTGAGGTGTGCGCCTTGAGGTTCCCTCAAGGTGATTCGGGTAGAAAACGACTCTGTGGGGTTGCCTCAGGGTGTTTGTTTGTACCTGCGCCTCATAGGGCTGAGGCGGTAACAAAAATTGCTCCTCAGGGTTTTTGATGTTTATTTTTGATATTTTAGACTTTTTGTGTCAATTTTAACCATTTCATGTCTTTTTAACGTGTGTTTTTGATGAATATGATGGTGAAATTAGTTGGTATTTCATTTTTTATAAGATATATAATATTTATGTTTAATTTTTTAGTTCCGCCTCGATGCACGTTTCCGTACTTTTAAACCTTGAATTGGGTGCTATGTTTTTACCATGGATTTGTCGTGTTAAAAAGTATAAAACGATACATTGTGGCTCATTTTAAAATTCAGTGATTATAATTGTTGTGACTTGTGAAAGAAAAGTTTTACAAAGTCCTTTTTTTAGAAAGAAAGAAACTTCATAATTGCAACCTTTTCATGTTTTAAGTTCAAACAATAAGTTGAAAGTCGAGATTCTATATAGATGTATAGTATGGTTAGTACCCTCCAGAACTGTAAACTTGTTGCTTGTTTTCAACTTATCTCATGTGTCTAGAACTTTTTTGGATGAAAATGTGAATAAGGGGTGCCGCGTGTAGCCGTATAACCATTTTCAAGTTGATTATTGCATCTTCAAGAATCAAAGTTTAATAATTAAATAACTAGGTGCTTAAAGGCGGTTTTTTACCTACTTTTTTTAAGTCGGCTTCTTTTGACGCATAATCAGTTTGACCTATAGAAACAGGACTGTAAATTGTCTTAACTTGTTATTATGATGATTGTAGGGATGTCAATATCAATGTGCCTACAGCTCCTGAAGTTGGATTATATTTGGACGAGTGCTTTTTCTCATCATATAACCAGAAATGGAGGGACACCCATGAAGAGGTGTCGATGAAGGATTATGCAGATGAAGCCGAAGAATTCAAACTAAAATACATTTATTCGCACATTGCATCAACAGAGCGTAAAGAAGGAGCTGTTGCTGTTTGGTTGCATTCATTGGACTACCGACGATATCCAGATTTAGGCCCTAAGGAGAACAGTGAAGCAAACGAGGTGCCAAGAACTCAACCCGAGTAGACAACTAGGTGAGTCGGCTCGCTACCCCGTTGTATTTGAATGCTTGCTAAATGCTTAATGCATGGACTCTTAAATTTAACACCTGAGTTATATGTGAAACATTATAGAGGAGGTATTTTTCTTGCCATTACTGTAACAATTATTTGGAGGTCTAAACAGACTCTAAATTTGCTGTCTTTTTCTAGATTTAGACTTTATATTTAATTGTGTTTAGATTAAGTTTATGATTGTATATTTCTTTACATTATATCAATTTTTTAAATAGAAATTAGAATATGTTATATGAATTATTCAATCTTCAAAGAAGCATTGTAAATGAATTACTGCATCCACCATCCCTCAGAAGAAGCTTTATAAAAAAATTGTGACTGAAATAAGAATTTAACATCTATAAATAAATGAATCAACAAACCAGAAACATATTTTCATAATGTTTTTGACATTGTGGAAATCGCGGTTTCTGTCTTCGACTAATCACTCTTGATAGATCTGCTCATGTTACCGAGGGTGGGGATGGACGAAAGAAGGCTCCTCTTCATCGTTCACATCGTCCCAAACGATGTATCCCTATTTGGTTTCCTTAACGCGCTTCTCCTATTGTAACTTTAGAACCCGGACTCGTTGATGGAGGCATTTTGTTGTCTTTCAAGATATCGAACTCGTTGTCGGAGCCGTTTGATCTTAACATCCCGTGGTATGGGATAGATTCCTTTGCTTCCTCGGTCGGAGATTCTGCTAGTAGAAGCTTGATCTTTTCCATGAGTAGCCACATGATAAGTGAGAACCAATAACTGTAATACCAAATCCACAGAAATATTCAAATGGCTAAAGAACAATATGGTGTTCGTCAGATAACCCGAATCGAAAGCTTTGGTCGGCAAGCTTGAAAAGCTTACGATACTCTTTAATAAGTAATACTAATATGTTATAAAACTAAGGTTGTTTGGAAACCCCTGTGTCAAAGTGTTCAACGTTAAGAGGTCTGATTGGGTAATAGACTCTGAGTCAGTAAGTGTTGAGCTAGTAAGAGTACGCCTATGTGATGATGGGTCAAGGAGGTGGCATGTGAGGGCCATGATTAGGGTTATGAACACAAATGAAGAGTCAAATGGGTGAAAATTTCATTCGACATCAATTTGAAATTTAATGGGTAAGAGGTGTGCTCCCTGATTTAGAGGTGTCACTCTGGTGAACCAGACACACCTAGGTGTTGTTTGTTTTTTCTGCAGGAAAAAGTCTGCAGTCTGCAGACCACATCTGAAGACATCTGCAAGAGAAGAGGTGGACCAAAGGTCTACAGTCTGTAAGAAGAAGACTGTTTGTTTGTTAATGTCTGCAAGCTGCTGAAATAAACTAAAATTTAAATAAACTGATTTTTACAGCAGTCTGGTTATAGACGGTGGTGATGGTGGGTGGTGGTGGTGGACCGTGGTGGTGGACCGTGGTGGTGGTAGGTGGTGGTGGACCGTGGATAAAACTTAAGAACCAGATTCAATACAAGTTCGATTAAATAAGCAAAATGATTTATTAATGTGGCGATCATTGTAATAGTTAACGGTTGTGGTGTAGCAGCTTGTAGACGTGGTGGTTATTTAATTAGAGGTTATCCACCGCAACTCAAGAGTAAGTCTAGTGTGATCGAAGCCACCAACACGATAAGATAATCTAAAAATTTCGCATGTCTCATAGGTTTGTTTTCTCTCCACCACATCCATAAGGCTTATATTGGTGCACCCAAGAGATTCCTAATGGAAAAAAAAAGGTATTTAAAAACAAATTAAAAGTCTGCAAAGCCGGAAAGTTAAAGATCATTGTAGTACCTTTTTCGTATTTAGTCAATCCGTCAACAAATCATTAAAAATCGACAAACCCATCCACGAATCATTATTAATGACTTCCAAATGCAGTTTTTCATTAGTTGGTGATTGTTCTAACATAAATGTAAACTATTGTAGCCACGTTGGTGTCCAGGTATTCATCATAGACTGCAAAAAAACACAAATCCCACCCCAATATATATAAGAGAATATGAAATTCAAGATGCTCTTGCAACAAATTCAACTACCACAAACAAACCGGGGTGTTTCTTAATTCGCCATGGATACACAACTTAATGGATGTATGTCGATGAACTCTTCTCATTGATGAGGCACTGTGGATTATGACGACAAGCAATCCTCCATCATTAAGTGTCCCGATAGGAGCCTTTTGAACTAATCATGTTCATTTCTGTAATTGAACATATTAATATCATCGTCTCGATTCCTTCTTTCAAATACGGTGAGTGTAATAAGAAAAAAATAAATTAAAAGGTGAGACTGATGCAAAGAATAAACTCAGATATGATTATTATTGGCCAAAAATAAAAAAGTGAGATTATTAAAATCCAATTACTCATTAAAATATGGTGTTTTTGTTTTTGTATTCTCAATAAAAAGAAACCTAGGCCCATATCCACCAAGCAAACCCATTATCGGCCACCCGGTTTATCGTTGCCACCAAGAAAACCCATGGGTCCACCTTAAACCCGGTTACCAATATCACCCCTTAATGACTGATCTACCCTCCACGCATCACTCACAATAAAAAAGCATATTCCAATATCCTTCATCCTTTATCAAGGACAATTCCGTCTTTTCACCACTCTGTGATCCAAATATCTGATATAAATAAACGATTCTTATCAGTCATCAACTTTACCTAATTCTCATCGACCATATTAATATTATTATTCTCTCTCTCTCTACAAATCGTGTTACTTGATCGGAAATGGGTCGGAAATTCTTCGTCGGCGGTAACTGGAAATGCGTAAGTCTCCGATCTACGTTATTATTGTTATTGTAACAATATTCATTGGTTCTGATTGCTTACGATGTGTTTGCTGTAGACGTTTTATTGATTGTATGTATTTTGTTTTCACTGTATTGACGAATCTGTTTCTTCGAGTTAAGTAAGTAGATTAGGTTTTGATTAACTGTTTTGACTAATTTACTTGACAGTGTACTAGTTTTTGTTCGTAAGGTTTTTATTGTCGCTGTATAGGAAAATCTGGTATTCGAGTTAAGTAACAGTTTAATTGAGTCGTTAAGTCGAGATAATGATTTCTGGAAGGATCAGTTAGAAGAGATTTACTGGATGTATTGAAATTAGTACTGAATCGGTGATCTGTTATCTACTGTTATGTTTAATGACGTACTTACTGAGATATCTGTTATGTTTATGTATTTTTGCTCTTCTATTGAATACTGCTATATGGATTAAGTTTTTAGATGATTCTGTCACTATGTAATGGATTTGTAAGTGGAAATAATTTGATATTGAAGTTGAATCTAAACATTTAGCGATTTGATGATGTGTTTACGAAAGTGTATGTCTGGTTACTGTAAGTGTGTAACTGATGGAAAAGACTTCGATGAAAGTGTTCCTCACTCCTTGAATGTAAAAATGCTGTAGTTTTTGGTGTTTGTCTTCGTAGCATTAGGATTTATTTTGTCTGGTAGGATATGAGATGTGATTATAGTATTTTGTAATTTTATTTTGTTTGTGTGGTATTTGTAGAATGGAACTACCGAGGATGTGAAGAAGATTGTGGCAACACTTAATGCTGGTGAATTGCCATCAACCGACATTGTTGGTAAGTAGTTACATTGTATTCAGCTTGGTAAAATTTGGTTATTGGTATCGTGTAATTGTGGCTAAAAGAATCTAGCCATTGATATATGCTTTAAGCTGATGTGTTCATATTATGGTAGAAAATTGTTTTGGCTAAAAGAATCTGGTCATATTTTGTGGTAGTATGCGATGTTTAAAATTCTGCTGTGATTACTTTATTTATTGACTTACAATGATATAATGATTATGATATCTGCCTCGTATTCTTCTTTCAAAGTGTCAAGGCACTAAGGAAGTGAACGTGGATATATAAACCGTAATCTTGTTTCTCAGGTTTCCTCCTTTTATAAGTAATGAACTTTATGTATCCACTGTTATGAGTTCTTGAGTTACTCTACGTTTTCTTTTAAATCTTAAGGTATTTGCTATATTACATTTTTAATTCTTGAAAATCCGTTATTCTTGCAGAGGTGGTGGTGAGCCCTCCTTTTGTGTTTCTTCCCATTGTCAAAAGTGAATTGAGGCCTGAAATCCAAGTTGCGGCCCAAAATTGCTGGGTTAAGAAAGGTGGTGCATTCACCGGTGAGGTTAGGTATGTATAACTATAACCGTATCATTCACTTTTAGCTAAATGTGGGTCATATTCCTATGTATCATTATTGTCACTTCTTGACTGGAAGTGCATTGAGTCCTTTTTTAAACAAGGTATAATAGCAACTTGATTGTAACTGAATTTTATTTAAGAAAATGTAATCACAGCTCTTTTTTTGAAACCTTATTATTCAAAATATTGGTTTAAAAAACTGTAGTCTGATTATATCTTGTCAACGTGTAAATGTGTAATATATTTTAGGAATTCCTTTTCATTAGATGTATTTTCTACTATGCTTGCCTGGTTATGGCTCATTCTTATCTCATTTGCAACCTGCAAGTAGTTAGTTGTAGATTATAGCTAGTCATATGACATCTGGAAACATGCACTACCGTTTCCTATGTGTATTTACATGACCATTCTTGTGGCATGCATTTTAGTTGTAGATTATAGCTAGAGTTATATGACATCCGGACAGATGCACTACCGTTTATGCAATTGTTATTTGCAGTCTCACTTGAAAATTGAAATATTGAAGTTTCTTTTGCTATGTGTAGTGCTGAGATGCTTGCCAATTTGGGCGTCCCTTGGGTTATCCTAGGTCATTCTGAAAGGAGAGCATTATTAAATGAAACAAATGAGGTACACTTTTCTTTGCAAGGATTTAATCAGTCTGTGCCTTTCTACTCACGCTTCTCATTGTAAAAAACTAAAGATTCTTTTCAACCTATGCATATCAACTCATACTTTTCTTGCGTCTTTTCATTTAGTTTGTTGGAGACAAAGTTGCATATGCCCTTTCTCAAGGTCTGAAAGTGATTGCTTGTGTTGGAGAGACTCTTGAGCAGCGGGAAGCGGGAACCACCATGGCAGTGGTTGCTGCACAAACCAAGGCAATTGCTGGTATATATCTCAAAAACTTCAACTTTCAATAGCTGCTAACTTCCTCTGTTATGTACTTGACTACCTGCGAGTGTCATGAAAATCATTTTAGACTTTTAGTTGAGTCTTGCTTGATGTAACGAGTAACTTGCCCTCACTTTCACTTTGACTAAGGAGTTGGCAATTTTGACCCATTTATCATCAATGTGATGATTTAGGTCATGTATTTATAACAGGTAAAATGGGTCAAAGGCTTTGCAAAATGTGTTTTTAATGCATAAAACCTCCTGGATCTTTATATTAAAAAAAGTATTATTGAATTAATATTATTTTTGTAATCATATTTGACATGCTAATTGATCACAAAAAGTAGAACTTTTTGGGGAACACTTATCCACACTATTATTTCTCTCTTTGCAGACAAGATCTCAAGTTGGGACAATGTGGTTTTGGCTTATGAGCCAGTTTGGGCTATTGGAACCGGAAAGGTTGCATCTCCAGCTCAGGCTCAAGAGGTAAGTATGCTGTAAACTCTAATATATGCAACACTGTTTGTATTGCCAACCTTTCTAAATTGCATTTATGAATTTTCAATGTAACAGGTACATGCAGGACTAAGGAAATGGTTCGAGGAAAACATTAGCGCTGATGTTGCTGCTACAACCAGGATTATCTACGGAGGTATCCCTTTTTTTTTTCTATAGATGATTGTTATGAGTGTTTTGAAAATTCTGTTTACTTATAAACGAATTGCTATATTGACTAACGGGTACATTTTTTTTATATTGTGTTAACATTATAAACGTTTATTTACGACTTCAAGTCATGATTATCGGATAATCAGTTTGATAATAGTAATACATCCAAACACCATCACAATTGTTGGGAATACTAGTATTAGATACAAATATTATATTCCCAATTACTAAATACTCTCAATATATTATTTAAAAGTCTGATTTTGGATGTTGGTTTACTCTCAACTTTAAATTTGTACTCGAGAACCATAATTTGCTTGTTATTCGGGTTTCTAATACTTTTGACATGCCATTGCAGGATCTGTAAGTGGTTCCAATTGCAAAGAATTGGCAGGGCAACCAGATGTTGATGGTTTCTTAGTTGGTGGAGCTTCTCTCAAGGTAATTGTTTGTTTCTCGCATTTTTAGTCTTGGAATAAATGGGCAGTTTGCGTAATGTGTGAATAAAATGGGTCGGGTTAGGTTGGCCTAAAGTACTTTTTGTCACAAATATTAACCTTTTGCTTAACAATTAGCGTATTGACTATAGTTACAGAAGTTGTAATGTTTCGTTATTAATCTGATTTTTTAATATTTTAAATTATGAGGTTTTACGTATCAAAAATAACATTCCACGATCCAACGTATTTCCTTTTTAGCTATTTTTTTAAAAAAAATTATCCATTTGACCCATTACTAATAAGACATTACATGAATCAATTAATGTGCAAGTAATATATGTTGACCTCCAACATGTCAAATGGGTCGGGTCGGCCAATTCTGTCATCTATAATGCCAAGGGTGTGTTTGGTATTTCACGTCTTGTTCTTATCATTTTCACTTTGTTTTTCTCGTAGCCGGAATTCATTGACATCATCAAGGCTGCTGAAGTGAAATGTGCATAAAACATATCATTTTGGGAAAAGAGCAATGATAGTGTGGTGTGTTTTTAGTTTAAAATAAGCATATGAACAAAACTTGGTGCACTAATTATGTTACAAGGTGACACCATCTTTTTTGGTCAATAACTCGGCTGTTTTGAGCACCTAGTGTTTTGTAAACTGATCGGATACAAATTTTGCGGGTATCCGCTTTTGCTTATTCTTATTAATAGTGTATGTGGATATACCCATTCAACTTTGAGCTTGCACATATACATGGTTTTAAAATGCGTAAGGTCATTTAGGGCCTCTAGGTTCAAAAGCGAGACACCGAAATTCTTGGATGCAGAGTGAGTGAAGCAACCGAAATTTGTTGAAGTATAGGGTTTCTTTTAAAGCTCCACCGGTTAACAAGTCGAAATTAGTATGGGTAAAAAGTAGTTAGCTTCCTTCATTAAGGCTATGGGGTTTGGAAAAGGAGAGGTGGTCGGAGAGCCTAGGTGGCACTTCCCCCATCGCCCGTTGGGGGGAGCACCGCCCCTGATTTCTTCTCTCTATCTCTCCTATATTTCTCTATCTCTTCTGTACGGGGGTGACGATGAGGTCGGTACCAAACCACAGAGCCTAATATCGAGCAACATTGGTTTGGTACGTGAGCAGTTTGTAATCCGTGAGATAAAATATCATAGTGACACTCGTGATATTTGTAATCTGTTTATTAGATAGATATAGACTAGGCTAGATGGATTATATTGATTCTTTTTTGTTATTATTTTCCAGTAATATGTTTGAATTTATAAAAAAGTTAAACACTCGTAACATATTAGCATTAAGATCATTTTTAATGTACTGAAAACAACTTTAATATGATTACATTCTTTTATGAATATGTATATTTTTTACTGTTACATATTGGTAATACGTTAGCTCGTAATAGAAATTGAGGTACCTTTGGCACTAATGGAATACTTCATGTTGATCACATAGAAAATAGGCTAGTTGATAAGTTTTTTGTTGATTAATTCATAGCAGATATATTTAAATGTTAAATAACTAATTATTATAACCGGAAGAGTATACACGCACTACAAATTAATAGAATTTCACTATCAATCAATAATATTTATAACCGTAAATCACACTAATTATTAAAATTAGAAATGGAAAGGAAAATTTATTCAATAAGTTCACATAATACAAACTCATAATGTTTTCCACACAAGAATACAACACTTTAACAGAAATTTAACATACAACTCACCAAAGAACATAAAAATTGTTTAGAATGAAAATCATAAGCAAAAACATAACACAATCAGCAAACCAAACAAGCAAACAAAAAATGTTTTTTTCCTTTCAGTAACATACCTTTTCCCTTTCGTTCCTTCACTCGTGATGATGCCCATGAAGCTTTTCCTTAATCTTTTCAAAGACACCGTTATTCTCCTTATGTTCAACTTCAAGAGTGACATGCACGTTATGTGATACTACTAGGTGTGGTGGCGGGGCAACGATGCAATCCTCCTCGATTTCCTCAATGAAAACGTTTTCCTCTTTTGGTTCACAACTTGGTTCAGCGACAAGAACAACAACTTCCTCGTATTGCTTTGCAGATTTACATGTTTCTTCCTCACGTCTCTTGAGCTTCTCAAGTGCTTTCTTTTCCTTTTCCTCTTCTTCCTTTTCGTGGTGCTCTTTAATTTTCTTTTCGATTTTCATCTTCTCCTCTTCAATTCTTTCCTTAAGCTCTTCCTTTTTATGCTCGACCTTTTCCTTGAATTCTTCTATCTTCTCCTTGATGTTTTCTTTATCCTCTTCTATTTCGCACTCAATGTTTTCTTTGAGTTCTTCCATTTTCTCTTTTTCCTCTTCTACTTTACACTCAATGTTCTCTTTGAGCTCTTCAAGTTTGCACTTGGCCTCATGTGCTTCTTCCTTGATTTTTTCTTTGACTTCTTCTACTTCGCACTTGATCTTTTCCTTGAGTTGCTCTTTTTTGTACTCAGCCTCCTCGACTTTGTTATTGATTTTTTCTTTGATTTCTTCTACTTTCTCCTCAATTTTTTCCTTTTCTGCTTCTAGTTTACACTCGACTGTCTCTTTAAATTCTTCAATTTTGTACTTAATCTCCTTTACTTCTTCTTTAAGCTTTTCCTTTTTCTCTTCTTTTTTATACTCAACCTCGTACTCTTTTTCCTTGATTTTTTCTTTGATTTCTTCTATTTTCTCTTCAATTTTCTCTTTTTCCTCTTCTACTTTACACTCTATCTTCTCCTTGAATTCTTTGACTTTATACTTGGCCTCCTCTACTTCACACTCGATTTTTTCCTTAAGCACTTCTTTTTTGTACTCATGCTCCTCCACTTTGTCCTCGATCTTTTCTTTAATTTCTTCAATTTTCTCCTTAATTTCGTCTTTTTCCTCTTCTACTTGACACTCGATCTTCTCCTTGAGTTCTTCTATTTCGTATTTGATCTCCTCTACTTCTTCCTTAATCTTTTCCTTGTGTTGTTCACTTTTGTACTTGGCCTCCTCTTTGGCCTCTTCCACTTCACACTCGATCTTGTCCTTCAATTCTTCTATTTTATACTTGGCCTCCTCTTTGGCCTCTTCCGCTTCACACTCGATCTTTTCCTTCAATTCTTCTATTTTGTACTTGGTTGCGTCTACTTTTTCGTGTACTTTTTCTTTGATTTCTTCTATTTTCTCCTCAATTTTCTCTTTTTCCTCTTCCACCTTACGCTCAACTTTCTCCTTGAAGACTTCTACTTTGTGTTTGCCCTCGTGTACTTTTTCTAAAATTTCATCCTTCTCTTCTTCTAGTTTTTCCTCAATCTTTTCTTTCAATTCACTTGTCTCCTCTTCATGAACACACTCTTCATCAGAAGACTTCAAGTATCCAAAAAGTAAAGTTTATTAAATTTGGCAGACACAATATAATGTAAACATGTAAGATAAATAATTAATTAAGGAGATAACTAATAAGATGTGACTACTGAATTAAGTAGTGTGCTTTATCTATGAATATTTGTATCAGTGTATCACAATATACAAGATTATAGAGTCTCAACTACAAGATACATAATAGTATTGACTCACAAAACATCCCTTCACCAAATACTAACATGTGAATATGTTACCTTAAAACTCACATCTAGTGTATTACTTCTCTAATATTGTACTCTACTACATGTATAGTTTTCTAGCATTATATATGTTGTGATTATGATATAGGGTCTCACTGGAAGCAGCCTCTCTATTCTTAGAGGTAGAGGTAAGGCTGTCTACATCTTACCCTCCTCAGACCCTACCTTAGCTTTGCTATAGGTGGGATTAACTGAGTATGAGACGCCCCACTTACGGTGTGCGCATATAATGTATATAATTATATATGTGTGGCCCTTGGGGGGCAAAAGTAAAGTTGCACGAGTTTTAACGTTATTTTACTAATTTCGTGAAAATAACGTTAAAAACGACAGACGGTTAATCATGCATCATGTGGTGGCGTGGATAGCCAAAAGACAAAGGGGTACATGCACCGATCGGGTTTGTCCCGATTGCTAAGTGTTTTGTGCCTTATGTCCAAGGCTTGATACCAAACCACATTGAGCCGGGGGTCTCACTGGAAGCAGTCTCTCTATTCTTAGAGGTAGAGGTAAGGCTGTCTACATCTTACCCTCCTCAGACCCTACCTTAGCTTTGCTATAGGTGGGATTAACTGAGTATGATGATGATGATGATGATGATTATGATATAAGATGAGATACAAAACGTAGGATATGACGTATTTCAAGTTCTTTATCAAGTTCTTTATAGACTTATGCACACATATGTAATTGTGTTTCCCCAATAGATCGATATACTATTTTTTTTTCTTCATATCTCTACTTTTTGTTAATTGCATTACCTTAAAATATTTGAACCGAACATAATGGAACATGCAATTTACTTACGCTTGCATATAAGTAACTAAAGTTGTGCTTTCAGTGTAATCAAAGATGCATATATGTACACATGTAAAAAAAATATCATTTACTTTGTGTGTGTCATTGATTTCTTGTGATAAAAAATGGAAGCTTACACTGCTATAATCGAGCTCTTTCTTCTCTTCAAGGCACTCCATTTTCAATTCTGGCAAGATCTTCACCTCGGTCTCCACCACCAAAACCGTGACACTTTCACAATGCTCTTCAGTCTTAGGGGCTTGATGGTAAACTGAATGGTCAGCCATGATCACGACAACAACAAAAAGAACGTAGGAAATACGCGATAAGTAACCAAATATCAGAACAAGAACAAGAACAAAATGCACAATATAAACTATGTATGTAGAGTTGCTTTAAAGAATTAAATGCTAGATGTGTGTTCAATGAGAGAGACATTAGGTGTTTATATAGGAGGTCATTGGAAGCATCTAATCTTAAATGAATAAAGAAATGAAGGTGGCAATTGGTCAGAAACCGCCAAAGTGTGAACCATCAACCAATGGGGTGGTTTGTTTTGAATGTCCATAACCTAAACCTAAGTTGGTGCTCAATTTACTCACGTTTCTCTACATGTTTGCAACCTTTTTTCATGTTAATATTTAACTTCTTTTTTTAACAAAGTTCGATCATGTTTATATTATGTCATCTTAATTGGTGTTAGAGCATTCACAATAGAGGTTTTTAGGGGTTTTTAGAAGAGGTTTTGATATGGTGTCTATTGTGGTGGAGGTTTTTCACAAGAAACCTCTAAAAACCTTAGAGGTGGGTCCGGGTGGGGTGGGGGGGGGGGGGGGGTTGGGATATTATTATATATAAAAAAACTTTTTTGAATGTAAAAGGTAGTGATGATGTGGTAATGTTTTAACGATTTTTAGGTTTCCTTATTAGGTGAGTTTTTAGTGTTTTTGAAGAATAAGTGTTTTTCTGATGTGACAGCTGTCTGGACATGTTTTTAAGGGGTTTTAGTGCTTCTTATTGTGGATGCTCTTAGATGTTTGATTAAGTTTTCTTCTCATATATGTTCATATATATTATTCACTATGTTAAAATCTCATATATTACACATTTTGAATACATGTAATGTTTAGTAATAAAAAATGTCTTTAAAAACTTGCATATTGCATGAGTTGAATAAAACCCTGTATCATATAGGCTGAATAAAAATAAACATCATCTGTTAACGAATCATTTACATAAGTGGGAGGTTTATTATTTTACAAATTACATTCGGGGGGTAGTGGGGGAAAAAATCAAAATTGGTGATGCCTTGGTCTCAAATGGCGGCATCTAAGAAAAGCCAATTGATGCCGCCAAACCAATTCATTTAGTCACAATGCCGCCAATTCAAGTTAAGGCTTTGAAGCCGCCAATTCAATTGTGGTGTTTGATGCCGCCATTTCAATTGGAGGGTTCATTTCTTATATAATGCCACGACCTCTTCCCATTTTCTTCATCCCATTCACTCTTCCCATTTTCTCCATCCCACATATCTCAACCCCATTTACAACACCACATATCTCAATCCCATTTACAACACAATTGTAGGAAACTACAACACAATATGCGATATAATACTTTTCCCGCAATTGTTTTGGAGGGTACGGTTTTTTATTGATATTGGGTCGATGTTACATTCACATGGAGTTTTAACAGTTTTGGGCGGGGATGAGCCGTGCTTAAAAGCATCCGCTCCTGTCTCATCCCCTGCTTGGCATCGCTTTTCTCGGGTCCAAAAAAGCGGTGCCTTTGGATCGGTGTTACATCCACATGAAACTACTTGGATCGATGTTACATCCACACGTGGTATAACACGTGTAGAATGCAACATTGTCACTGTAGTTTATAATATTTTGCCGTTGGTTGTCCTTGCTAGTCTCAATCTCCAGTCTACCAAACCCGGACATTCCAACGGTCTCTTTAGGGGAGTCAACTTTCCAGACAAAGCCTGTAGGGCAAGGCCATCCGGTGTTGATGAATCACATCATGTGATTAGCGACGTCGAAGACATCGGATGATGCGGTTCTTCACCGTGCTACTTTGGCAGGGCTGTCTGGGTTGATCATTGGGTACCCTTAGATTTGGTACACATATTCAACAGATTGATTGATGTTCCCCTGTTTGATTCAGATGGGTTCGGACCCCAACTTGATCCCGAGCCCTCAGTTTGACTTTAATAAAGCAATTGTGATGGAAGGTGGGAAACGGAAACTTAATGAACTCGGTAGATTGTATAGTTTGATTGAGTAATTTGGAATTGGTGATCTCGGAAATAAATTGTCTTGTAACTCGGTAGACTGTATAGTTTGATTGAGTAGTTTGGAAAAATAGTTGTTAAGTAAATTTGTATTATTTGTTTTAAATAAATCTATCATTATTACCTGGCCCGTTTTCAACAAATTGAGTTTTCCACAAAAATAACCTCCGGGCCGTTTTCGGGACTCCCGGATCAGGCATCGGAGACCCGAAAACGACCCGGACTTCGTGCGAAACCCGTGTATTAGCCAAGGCCAGTGCGTCCGAATGCCTGACGGGCAGGCCCTGCCAGACTGTACAGAGGCCCAAAAATGGCAGCCTGGCCCGTTTTCAACAAATTGAGTTTTTAAAAAAAAAGACCTCCGGGCCGTTTTCGGGCCTCCCGGATCAGGCCCCGGAGACCCGAAAACGGCCCGGACTTCGTGCGAAACCCGTGTATTAGCCAAGGCCAGCGCGTCCGAAAGCCCGGATGCCTGACAGGCTGGCCCTGCCAAACTGTACAGAGGCCCAAAAATGGCAGCCTGGCCCGTTTTCAACAAATTGAGTTTTCAAAAAAAAAAAAAAGACCTCCGGGCCGTTTTCGGGCCTCCCGGATCAGGCCCCGGAGACCCGAAAACGGCCCGGACTTCATGCGAAACCCGTGTATTAGCCAAGGCCAGCGCGTCCGAAAGCCCGGATGCCTGACAGGCTAGCACTGCCAAACTGTACAGAGGCCCAAATATGGCAGCCTGGCCCGTTTTCAACAAATTGAGTTTTCAAAAAAAATGACCTCCGGGCCGTTTTCGGGCCTCCCGGATCAGGCCCCAGAGACCCGAAAACGGCCCGGAATTCATGCGAAACCCGTGTATTAGCCAAGGCCAGCGCGTCTGAAAGCCCGGATGCCTGACAGGCTGGCCCTGCCAAACTGTACAGAGGCCCAAAAATGGCAGTCTGGCCCGTTTTCAACAAATTGAGTTTTTAAAAAAAAAGACCTCCGGGCTGTTTTCGGGCCTCCCGGATCAGGCCCCGGAGACCCGAAAACGGCCCGGACTTCGTGCGAAACCCGTGTATTAGCCAAGGCCAGCGCGTTCGAAAGCCCGGATGCCTGACAGGCTGGCCCTGCCAAACTGTACAGAGGCCCAAAAATGGCAGCCTGGCCCATTTTCAACAAATTGAGTTTTCAAAAAAAATGATTATGTGATCTTGTTTGTGATCTTGTTTTAGTGTTTAACGCTTGTATTTGGATTTTAATTCTAGTGGTTGTTTCTCACAACAATGTTTGAATCACATGTGGCTTATATATTCATATGCATACACCAAAAAAAAATGTTATAACAACAGTAATTAACACATGATTAAAAGTTAAACCAGTCCGTGGGAGGCTGATTCATAAGACGTTGAGATTGCCTTCTTGGTGGTTGGTCTTGATCGTTGGGTGGTGGTCCTTGATTCCCGTACTGATCATCGGGAAAGAGGTTTAAATTCAGTGCGGTCGAAGGTCCTGGCCGGGTTGAAGGTCCTGCGTCACACGAATTATGCGGGGGATGGTAATGGAAATCACTAACATCGAGATCAATCCGTGGCATCCCCTGCCCAACCGGCGTCACAAAATCCTGTGACGGAAATGCCCAACTATCTCCAATTCCAATTCCGCTTGCAATCAAGTTAGCTAGCGGACCTGTCACCGCCGGTTGACCGCTACCGGACCCACCAACATCACCAGTTCCCTGTACGAAGGAAGTATCCAATCCAAACGGAGTTCCAAGTTGATCCAATCCAACGTCAAAGATTTGCGGGACATATCCCCCACCCTGGTTCTGATTGTTGCTTGCCGCAACAGATGCACCAAACCCACCCTCATTGTACAACGGGCTTCCAGCTTGGGGTTGATTTTCCGCCACGTTTGTCGGCACCTGACGGGGAGCGTGTCGTGGGCGTACCCTTTGAGGTCGTGCCGGTGCTGACAAGTCGACGGGGTCCCTTGTAAGATGCGTCGGATTTTGGAAGTGTCCGATATCTTGTGACATCATCATACTGTGGAACGCCGTGTTCTGTATATGCTCAAGCTGCATGGCGAAGGACTGAGGATCATTAAATGTCTGTTGGGAGGACCGGTAAACATAAAAACAAACACTTAAGTCAGTTACAAAACACAATAAATGCATGCATGATTAATACAAAAAACTAAAAATAATTACTAACACGTGTAGAATGAACATACCATGTTCTCGTTCAACGATTGTAGTTGTGAACGATATGCTCGGAGGCAGTGGGTGGATACCTCCTTGAAGTTTAAATTGCAGTCTCTCCACCTACAAAATTAACAGTTTAAAACACGTGTTCAGTAAAAAAAATACAAAGGGATGCCATGCAGACACACATTATATTTGTTTGGGATTTGAGATATATACCGAGCCGCTAGCGGACAAGTATAATCAAACCGGTTTGAGGGTGGTCGTGGCGCGAGACACCGAATCCTCTCCCATGCCCATGTTTGAAGGAGCATCATGGGCCCGGTCACGGCTTTCCTATCCGGCTGGGTGGCATCACAAAGCCGCCTGTAAAAACAACCGAGAACCGCACTACCCCAGCTATAAGATGTTGTTCGGCTTAGGTCTCGTAAAATTCTTAAATAAAAAACATTTAGTCTATTATTATTATTATCAGGAAATAAAGTGGAACCGATCAAATAAAAAAGGATTAAACGAGCCCTGAAAATGCACTCTTCATCCGTAGCCTCTGCTTCAACAAACGGCTGCTTTAGTTTATTAATAATAACACTACCCAAAACGGATTTGCCGGACATTTGGGCCTCTGTAGGCGTAACACCTAACAATCGTCGGCACAACGCTATTGCGTCGGCAGTAGACAAATTATCATCTACCACAGACACAACAGCTCCCTCAATAGGTAACCCCCACAAGACGTTAACATCTTGTAAGGTGACAGTAGCTTCACCAAATGGTAGGTGGAACGTGTGAGTTTCGGGCCTCCATCCTTCCACCAAAGCTGTTATCAAGGAGTGGTCAACGTATCGATAACCACAATCTATAAGGCCACCAAACCTTGCGACATCGACAAGGTTACGAACCCGTCCTACAACAGGGTTGTCACGAAGTTCCCGCCACAGGCTTCTATCGCTACGCTTTACCATAAGGGACGCGTTGAAGTCTTCCTCGTTTATAAAAACGTGAAAGGCACGATGTCGATCGCGCAGATACAACACATCGTTGCTTAGGGGACCAGGGTGTAAGCTTATGTTTTGATTCATGGTGGGAGGAATTTGCTTGGTATGATTTTTTATAAGTTTCAAAGGTTTCAGATGGAGATTGAGATTGTAATGGTGTGGAAATGGATGTGTGTGGTGGTCCTTCTTCACCTCACCCTCCATTTTATAACCTCCAAAGGCTGATTTCTTGCACTCCCAAGAACACTATTTGCCTATCAAATCATCTGCAAATTACAAGACCATTGCATGCAATGCTAGAGACCTTGTGAGTGTGTTTTATAGCCTGCATGGTTGCAAGAATCGAGCATGCAAGAAGACTAATTCTCATTTGGTGGTTTCAATGCATGGAAATGGATTGGCGGGATGATGGCGGCAATATTGAAGACCACGCCACTTTGATTGGCGGCATCATTGACTTCCCCAAATGGATTGGCGGCATCAAGGTGAAGTGCCCAAATGGATTGGCGGCATCTAACCCCACTGGAAAAGTTTATGTTGATACCGCTAACCGGTTTGGCGGCATCACTTTAATATTTATTAGATACCGCCAAACCAAAACCATACATCACCAATTTTGATTTTTTCCCCCACTACCCCCTAAATGTAATTTGTTAAATGATAAACCCGCTAGTTATGCAAAGGATTCTCTGTTAACTCATACAGTCCTCAAGATATATCTTTTAAAAAAATAAACTTTGACATGACATTTATAACTTTTATTAAGTTAGTTTTCAAAACCTTTTGTTTTCAACTTTATATTATATTTTATGTAATTGATAAATGTTAGTTCAACTAAAGTATAGTTACTTCTTTAAATTTCATTTTAATACAGTTAATTTAAATTATAATTATAAATATATAGAATATTAACACATATAAAAAAATCAAGGACTAAAGTTTGGAGTTTTAAATACTCTATTTCTTTTTTTTTTGTTATTTAACATATTTTTAGCATTCAAACAATCTAACCACGTTAAATATTTGAAAACTTTTAGAGATCACTCAAAAAAAAAAAATTATGATTATTATTCTTCCTTTTTTTATAATAGTTTAACAAACATAATTTTGAATTTGTTGATATCAAGAGACCTAAAATAAGTAAAAAAATAAATTTATGTAAAAAAATTATAATTAATTTCATATTTGACTCACTTGTTAATGAGTATAAAAGCTACTAATAATTAAATAATAATTATCAATAATAGTATGAGAATTATCCATAATTAAGTAGGAGAAAAATGTAGAAAAACCGAGAGGTTGATGGTCTAAAATTTTGATAAGTGTCACAAAATATTTTCTTTTATCGTATAGTATCGAAGTATAGGATATATTTCGATCAATGAAATAGACATCTATGTCATTATACACACTTAATACAATAAATACCAATGGGGTGGTGGTCCATTAGCAAAGGCAAAGCTTTTAAAACACCTAGGTTGTGGAAGGTTTTGGGTTCAAATCCCACAGACTACGGGATTTAAAAAGAAATTAATCTTTCAAAAAAAACCCTAATACAATAAATATTAAAACGACAATTATTAGTAGATTTATTATACTAGTTAGTAGTAATTAATTGTTCGCTCACATATTTTTAACGGTAAAGTTGGTAGAAAACCGGACGTGGATAACACTTTACGAACAAATCAATTTTTTTACTCTCTTTGACGAACTATATTGGTTTTGGACATCGGTTTAGTTATTTTTTAATTTGAACAGCACATCGGATTACGGGATTAGTTAAACTCTTTTTATTTGCGATTGTAAATAACTTTTTTCTTATTTCTTTTTAAATTTTAGTTTGATAATTGATCAGAAACCGTCAGGAAGAAACATGCATGAATGCACATGGGTGGTTTATTTTGAAACCTAGCCATGAAATGATTATAGAAGATTCAAAGGTGGCAATTGGTCAAAAACCTCCAAAAGTGCTAACCAACGGGGGTGGTTTATTTTGAATTTCCATAACTTTATTGCGCCTAACTGATGATTATTTTTTAATGGCAAGTTTTGATCATTGACGGACCATTGGGTGTCATCGTGCCAAGCAGAACTACCCGATCAGAATTCAGGAGAAAAAGCAACACATATGGGAAAACTCCTTTGTGAGAATCGAACCCAGGACCTAATGATCCCTAAAGTTTTATTCCACCCCAAAATGCGACCAGGCTATAATGCTATGGGCGCCAAGTGAGCATTATTAATATCTTTTTCCCTTATAAACTAATTGTTGGAGTTTACATGTATACGTGAATGTGAGTTGTCCCACATTGGTTGAGAGATGAAATGGTTAGGGGTGAGCAAATTTCCGGGTTGGACCGAAAAAACCCGAGAACCGGACCTAATGTGTCCCGAAACCGAACCGGACCTAATTAAATATGTACGGCATCGGTTCTGGATTTATCAAGTTTTTAGGTTCGGGTCGGTTCTCGGTTTTGCATCTAAGAAACCCGAAGCTAGATTACATGGACCGAAAGTTAAAAAACATAATGAGTCCAGGTTGCCTCTTAAAGGTTATCAAGATAATTAAAGATGAGATAATCAATTATTATCCTTTTAACTTTTTTTTCTTAATATATAACTTCATTTTCCATTTAGACAACCTTAAGTAAACATAAATCAATCAACAATCTTCTCTTCTTCAACACAAATCACTTCCTGCTGTTGTTGATTGCTTCAATCAACTTGATTCAACACATATTCATTCTGATAAGCAAGTGTATATTTTCTAGATATAAACTAAAGTTCTTATAATCAACAACATTGTCTAACAAGAAATTACACTATGTATATATTTTTTGCATCAAATAGTTGTTGTATAAATGACAAGTTTGTTGTACAGCGCATCTGCGCAATTTCTTGGTGGTTGTTTTTGGCTTCGTAGTGTGCCTGTACATATTTTACAAACATTTTGTGGTTTCAGTTTTCATTACCCTTTGTTTCATAATTCTGTAGCAATCATCAAAGTCAAAATTCTCGGTTTAATAATTCTATAAAATTAGTTCTGCACAACTCACTGCATCAAAACAAATCTGCATAGGCTCAACAAGTTATTGTGTGAACTTCTATTCTAGCCTATGGTGGTCTCAGGTCTGGTTCAAATTCGACCATTGTTAAATTCAAACTTGCCTTACTTGATTTGAAAACACTCGACTCATTTGCAACCATAGTGCCATTTTGTATTTTTTCGGTTCGGGTTTTGACTTAAAAACCGAACTACCCGATATCAAATAGAACCGAAACCGACTTCATCATTAGGTCCACTACTCGGTTCTAGATTATATGTATTCTCGGGTTTCGGGTCGGTTCGGGTACTACCCGGGTCGGTTCGGGTATTGGACCATGCTCACCCCTAGAAATGGTGATGAGCTTATAAAGTGACTTGTTTAGCCCTATGGCAAATTTCATAAGGTTGTGAATCAGAATGACCAATCTTAAATCTTAAGAGACTCTTTTAACCCTTCTAGAACTTGACTAGAAGGGTGTCCTAGCCTACTATGCCAAAGACCATGTTCACTAACACTATTGAAACACATATTACCAAAACTCACATCAACACCAACAAAATACAAACCATCCTGCTCTTTACAGAATTCATCCTTTAAGTTTACCTCGTTTTCCAATGGATACCCTTTCGTGCTTCAGATGCTGAGATTCAACCTTAACGATTTAAAATGTTACACCCATTGTCCTAAGACACTAACTTGGTTAAAAATTTCAGTTAACTTTCGTCGTAAGTTGGTAATTTTCCCCTCTCTCTTACTTCAACCATCTCCACCACCACCGTCACTTTAAATAGACATCATCTAGAAATTAAACCCTAACAATAATAAGAATACTAATTTAAACATTACATATTGTAATTCAAACTCTATAAGCACTAATTGGAAACCAATTTAACAACAAATCATCGTTTTGTTTATACCCACTTGAAACCAAATCTAATCGCACCCAAAACGCTAACCATTTTATAAATTGAATCATTCAATAACCTAAGACACCCTAGTCAATCACTTCTGCAACAAAAACCCCATCCAAATTATTCGAATCAAGCCCTAATTTCTCATGTGAAGTATCGGATCGTCGCTTCTTGTCAAGATCGATTACCATTGTTTTAATCAAGGTAAGCTTGATCTTTTTATGTAGAATAGGACGACCATCATCAAGGAATAATAGCCCTATGAAATTGTTATGGGCCGTAGTCGAATTTGTTTGGATTCAAGGGTTAGGGTTCAATATTATAACATTTGGGAATCAGGTTTATGCTTATATTGAAGAACCCTAGATCATCTGATCAAAATGCCCTAATTCATCTGGTTTTAAAGGTGAAAGATGAAGAAGGGGAGATGAAATTACTGTTATGCCCTCACATGTCTCTCATGTGATCAGATTTAACGTTAAAAACTAACCTGGTTAGTGCCTTAGGACAGTGGGTGTAACATTTTAAATTGTTAAGGATGAATCTTAGCATCTGAAACGCGAAAGGGTATCCATTGAAAAACGAGGCAAACTTAAAGAACGAATTCTGTAATTTTTCCTTAACACAATAATCAGGAATGTAAAACACATCAGTCAACACAACACCATCAGCAAGTTTTATATCACCTATCTTGGTAATCCTAGCATTAGTTCCATTAGGATGTTTAACTTCCATATTATAGTTAGACACATCAACACAGTTAATCATATGTTGATTAGCCCCATAATCCATAATCCATCAAAGAAACAAAGCATACTTAAGCATACTAGAACAACTAGCAAAGTTTTTAAACAACT
Organism: Ambrosia trifida; assembly: GCA_028751855.1. Lineage (NCBI taxonomy): Eukaryota > Viridiplantae > Streptophyta > Magnoliopsida > Asterales > Asteraceae > Ambrosia > Ambrosia trifida. The sequence goes on from CM054123.1 coordinate 86,064,383, forward strand.
CAGACAATTTAGTTAACACAGACATGCTAGAAAAACCATTAACAGCAACAGACTCACCTCCAACATTAGAACTTTGTGGATCACCTCTTGATTTCTCACTAATTAAACTCACCAGCTTTGAAATCTGTTCAGATGTAAAAGGTGAACCAGAACAGAAGACACATTTGCACACACATTGTTATAAGACACACCAGTTCTAGAATTATTAACATTGTTATTACTATTATTCCTATTTGTCACACCCTCAATTTTCCACTGCGGGGTTTATACCGTGAGGCGCATGACATACCAGGATCCCATAGCCATAAGTCATATGAACGAACTCTAAATGCTCAAACCATTTAGTTCGTTTTCAAAAACCAAGTTTAGTTAAGCTGCGGAAGCGTAAACCAAATTTAAACCTTTTAAAACCATGCGCAAAACAACGCGCCCAGATTAAAACCATATGAAAGAAAATGTAAAAGCATAATATGTAATTTAGGTGTATGCCCAAGACCCCAAATGCAGTGAAGTGTGCAGTGCTTTCTAATCCTGGCACCGGAAGCTAACTACCTGCAAAAGCATGTATATCGTGGGTCAACAAACAATGTTGGTGAGTTCACAAAGTAAAGAAGGTGAGTAAGTAAATGCGCTGGTTTCCAAAACCACGTAACCAAGTAAAAGCGTAAGTAATTGAGTTGGTTCCAAAAACCGTGTAACCACTAGTTCATCGTATGCCAAGGGTAGCTAACCCATTCATGATAACTAACACCGATATACCGAACTGCTAATGTACGTGTTGTCACAAATGTGAGCAGTTTCCCTTGCATCATTGCCTATCAACAATGATAATCTGTTAAGTTATAGTTCACTCCCGCACTCCTCCGAGCCGGTGTGAGGTTTGTCAGACCTAATAGCGCTATCAACTAATAACCCGCTTGCCATAACTCAGAAACTCGTTCGGTATGTGAAGGACTTACAGTGATAGAGTTGGTTTAGTTCATCAAGGACACAGTTTGCGAACTAGCAAAACCCGACCCACACAAGGAGTCAAAACCCGATCCACACAAGGAGCCATAGCATCCCAACCCGGGATGTGTAAGTAGTCCCAAACCGGACTAGAAAAAGTTAAGTACGTTGTCTCAAACCCGAGACGCATGCTTTTGAGAAAAGAGTAGTGAAACTCACCTTAGTATGCAAGCAAGTAAATCCAAACTCCAAAGTAGGGTGTGCTACCGACTCCCTAGCACATCTGTCACTAAGTGTGTATATGTGTAATACCATTACACCATATAACTCGTTTGTCCAAGACGTTTAAATGTTCAAAATCGTGCAAGTGACACCTAATTATTCTACATGCATAAGTAAACCCTACGGACCCGTTGGTGAATATGTTGGTTACCATTAGTTTTACACTTCATGTGCATCTCATATAAGTACCCATTCAAGTACATGTCAAATACATACCACATAGGACTCCAATTAGTCACATAAACACATAATACACAATCTGCGTTTTTAGGACAGATTGTGCGCCACGAAAACCAATTTATTTAAAATACTTAACCAACGAATTAAACTCCCAAATTGTTACTGAATATTCTTTGGGTTCATTTGATAACCCATATTTTTGTTTTTTCTCAAAACCAAACACAAAAATTATGAAAAATCGTACATCACAGACATGTCCAGAAAGTTTCCACAACAGGTCAGGTTAGTAGAAAAATTTCCAAAAACTGTGTATTCATCCAAACAGAATGAATCCACTTGGAAAAGCCAAATTACTCCAACGTTAATCTACTGTAAAAATTTCATAACTTAATTCTTTGTAAAACTCGAGTTATGATGATTTAAAGTTGACCCAGTTTGTTAACCTGAAAATCTGATATGACCTTTATTCAAAGAAAATTCCAAAAACATATCAAACGACATCCAAATCAGATGATTTTACCCATTCTAAAAAGCTAAGACCATGTACAATCCATTCATGCAAAGAATCGATCAAAATCAATACTTTAATGTCACAAAACAGACCCTACAAGTCGAAATTCAGATTCTGTCCAGATTCTAATCATGCAATATTATCAATTATATCGAACCCTAGTTGCATATTATCAATCAATAGCACCTAATAATCATCACACAACATCAATAAGAGCCACATCTGATCAAAACCCTAATCATACATCATAAACATCATCATTCATAAACCCTAGGAGTCTAAAACATCAAGAACATGCATAATCATGCAACCCATCAATTTCTAATTGCATAGGATTATGTTTAAACCATTCAAGTGTAACCCCATGTGTTAAGACCCCAACCATCCTAATGATCCATCCATTATGGTTTTTATTAACGTATTCGGTTTAAGTTCACGTACTCACATACAGTTTGCACATAGTTTCACAGAGTATCATAAACGCACGTAATCGCAATCAATCTCAATCAATTAATTCACAATTATTTAACTTCATTGTTCACCAACGTCCGAGGTTCACTAATCATGTATACAGTATGGTAATTCCCCGAATTACCACTTCATGCAGTTATTAACCTATAACTGTGCAACGTGTGTCCTATCTAGCTAACCCTAGTTAAGTAGAATGCAAGGAATGTAACTAGAGTTTAGTTAAAGTGAGAACCTGAAATTGCGGGGTATCACACTATTAAACTGACCAACAGATTTCTTTTTAAAACTAGGGGGATACCTAACAATTTCAAAACATCTATCAATGGTGTGTCCAATCATATTACAATGTGTGCACTTCAAATTAGGATTAGGCCCTCTATTATTAAACCTTTTCCTATTATCAGCAACTTGATTAGTCTTAGCAACAAAAGATACACTAGAACCTTTTGATCCACTACTTGCACCTCTATGAGATTCCTCTCTAGAGACAACAACAAAAGCAACTTTTACTAAGGGTAGTGGATCACTGGTCAACAAAGAAGTCCTAACTGACTGATATACATCTGGAAGACCCATTAGGAATTGCATAAGTTTAATCAGACTATTAAAATCATTAAATTATTTTTAGGCTTGACAAGTACACATAGGCAATTAGACTATAGAATCAAACTGTTTCCAGATAGTATTCAACTTATGATAATACTCAGCAACAGAACTACCATTTTGAGACAAACAGTTAATTTTCCGATGCAAGTTAAACATAACACAACCATCAACCCTATCATACGTTTCTTTAAGATCAAGCCAAACATCTCTAGCATACTTAGAAACAACTTGTTCTAGATACAATTCTTCACTTACGGAATTAATCAACCAAGACAACACAACAGAATTGCACCTATCCCACTGATTAGCAAGAACATCATCATCAACAGACTTAACACAAATTCCATCAATAAAACTCATTTTATTTTCAGCTTGTAAAGCAAGTTTCATAGAATTAGCCCAAATAAAATAGTTTAAGGTCCCTTTTAGTTTAATGCTAATAATGGACAGTTAGCAATAGAATCAAACTATTTCCAAATAGTATTCAACTTATGATAATACTCAGCAACAGAACTACCATTTTGAGACAAACTGTTAATTTTCCGATGCAAGTTAAACATAACACAACCATCAACCCTATCATACGTTTCTTTAAGATCAAGCCAAACATCTCTAGCATACTTAGAAAAAACTTGTCCTAGATACAATTCTTCACTTACGGAATTAATCAACCAAGACAACACAACAGAATTGCACCTATCCCACTGATTAGCAAGAACATCATCATCAACAGACTTAACACAAATTCCATCAATAAAACTCATTTTATTTTCAGCTTGTAAAGCAAGTTTCATAGAATTAGCCCAAATAAAATAGTTTAAGGTCCCTTTTAGTTTAATGCTAATAATGGACAGACTAGATGTATCACTAGGATGGAGGAACAAATGGTCACTAATATCTAATTTACTAACCAAAGTACCAACTAAAGCATCACCTCCAAGGTTAGGGCTACCTCCTCCCCCTGGATTCACAACTTGAGCATCACCCATAGTACTAAGAACACACAAGCATACAGACAAAAAACAAGAACAAACAATAGACAATCAAGGATACCACACAAGAACAGTTAGCAATAGCTAACTCAACAAACAATGAACCCTAATAAAGTGAAGTTGTGTAAGTGATTCAGATCATGGGTTCATCATTCAAAAGGTGCCCATGCTGATCTTTACACATGAGCTCCTTATTAACTAAGTATATATGTATATAATAGACAAAGATCAAACAACCAAACAAGACACACAAGATTAGATAACAAATAACCAAACAAAACACAATCAATTCCGGTCCACCCTAACCCGGTCAGGACACCTAGACATGTAACCTTACGTATTTTCCTGTCAAGTTAAATTACATTTATTCGTATATATTTAAATTCATCCTTGATTTTTTTTCATATTTTTAATATTCTTGGTGTTTAAAAAAACTATATATATATATATATTGTGACACCCGGCGTATTCAGGTCAATACTTTTATACTTTACATACATGCGTTTCGTACTTTACATGCATACGAGTCTATCTCAACGAAAACATTTTAAATAACTACTTAATATCATATCTAACTGGGGTCAATTAAGTCGTACTGATGATTCGGGAATCATCGGGAGTCGTTACAATGGTTCGAGAAACCATTGGGTGTCGGTCCATAACCATGTGTACAAGAATCGGTGATTCGTGGAATCGCCGGGTTTAACGCAACCACACAAGTCTCAAGTCCCGGGAATTGGTGATCGGGCGGGAACGTGTTATTTATCATGCATTATATGTTTACAATCATTATGTGGCTTGCCGGTATGTGAATATGTGTTAACATATGTTAAAACGGGGTTTAGCGCGCAAAACACACGAATACAGAGGTTACAGGCGATTAGGCTTATGGGGAATAGCCTAATCGCCAATATAGGGGCGATTGGAGGGAAGCTTTAAGCGAGTAGGAGGCTACTCGCATGAAAGTTCATGCGATTAGCAGTCCCAATCGCATGAAGAGCTGCATAATCGCCTGATTTGCCCCAAACGACTAGAAACGCCTATAAATACCACCCTTGACCTCCAAAACATCATTTGTGCAACCCTAGCCGTCCCATAACATAACCCAACGCACAAACACCCTCTGGAACTCGTTTTTGCATCAAAACCACCATTTTCAAGCTTATTCCATCATCACCTCTTAATTACAAGGTGTGTTCTTCAAACCCAAACCTTTATTTGATTATGTTTTACTCCCTAAACGTCCAGACCTGACTTATAAATGTTTTTATCTTTGAAAATCCATTTAAAACCGTTTTTAAACAAACCCACACCATTACATGTGTTATATGTGTTATATGTGTTTAAAGATAGGATTTTTAGGATTGAATCATGGATGTTCTTGTGTTATTATGATGTTTATTGCTGTTACAAGTTAGTATGATGATGTCCTAGGAGTTTGAATGGTTTTGGTTGTGTATTGTTGATACTTGATGTCTTGACCCATTTGAAGGATTTTGGATGATTAAGGAGGATATGAGGTATGTTGTTGATTGTGTGATGTTAGGGTTTGTTGTAGGATGATGCTAGAACAGTAGGATGCTATCGGACAACGTGGTTATGTGATTTAATCTGGATATTTGCTATTTAGGGCAAGTTCTTGCATGTTGATGTGATGTTTACATGCTAAGTTGCCATTTTAGGAAAACGCTCGCATTCGGAACTTTATAATGATGAAAACTTAGGGGTTTTGCTTGAAATATGTTTGTTAATGTGTTAGGATGATTATTGGGTGTTTTTACACGTTTCGGATCTGATTTGGAGAGTTAAACGCGCGAAAAACCACATCAGCTGCACTATAGGCGATTGGGCATCCTAATCGCCTATGTTATAGGCGATCAGGGGCCTAATCGCCTGAATGGGAAGCCTAATCGCGTATATACAGGCGATTGGAGTCATAATCGCCTCCATTCCATGCGATTGTGATCCTAATCACTAGCTAAGCCTTGAGTTGCATGCCTTATGACCATAATCGCCTATAATGCACATGAATAGCCCTAATCGCCTATCCTAAGGGGCGATTAGCCCTTGTAATCGCCTGTTGACCATCCCTAATCACATGTTGACTTTCCTAAATGCTAGTTTGCTTCCTAATCGCGTGTAATGCTGCTGTATGTATATTTTAACATCCCGGAACATGATTCGACGCCTAGAAACATGATAGGAACCCCAGGATACACCCAATGACTTAGTGATACGTGTTCGGACCTGTTTACGCGTTAATGGGACATTATGCTAGACTAGGTGATCTATTACGCGTATTAAGTGTTTAACTGCATATGTGGCATGATGTCTTGTATTGTCTAACACATGAGATGTTGGGTCACCAATGGGATGTCGGGCCTTGTCTGGTACGGTCGGTTAAACGTTGAAACATCATTACATATGTACACGGTTATGGTCTGGACTACTAGGGACTAATCAACCTACGGGTTGTTAGTCTAACACCTTATATGCTCGTCATGATAGGTCACCGGTATTAGGGGCCGTCTATTGAGCAGGTTTACTTGTCGTAGTGCGAAGAGCAGCATCAGGTGAGTTTCACGGCCCCGCCTTACGCTTTACATTTTGGGGGAGACACATGCTTACACTTATTACATAAATTATCATGTTATGCTAGTGGTTGATTCATTTACATACTATACGATACGTAAAGTCCCGGGGAAACCATGAATATGCTGGATAGCATAACGGGGGAAATGTGGATAGATCTATTGGGATTGACAGACCCCACTCGTCGGCTGGGAGCCGGACGGGTGCATATTGTCTCGGTCGTACGCTAAATCATTTCGGGCAAAATCATATTTCGTTGTCTGTAATGGTTTCCGGTCGTAGTAGTATAACTCATGCGTCTAGCTAACGCTATTACTTCTGATATAGTGATAACATGATGGCTTTTATTACTTTAAACATTTAATATAAAACCTGTGAACTCACCGGCATTATTTGCTGACGTTTTTAGCATGTTTGTCTCAGGTCGTTGAGGTAGCAGCTTATCATAGGCGCACGGAGTCACACGGCGTCTAGGTTTCATATGCATTGTCATATCTTTTTCAGACTTACGTACTTTTACATTTTGAGTTGTAATAAAAGTTACGCTTCCGCAGCGAATGGATTTATGGAAACTTGATGGTTGTTTATTTCATTTTACGTATCATATAGTGTCGTTTATTGTGACCGTTGACTTAGATCCTGGTTTGTCATGCGCCTCGCGGTAAAACCCCGCACGTGGAATTTGAGGGTGTGACATATATATATATATATATAGGATTTGGTTCAAATGAGAACCTTTTCCCAAATTGAGAACTAGAGAACCATTCTGGGCCACACATTTCTCTAAGGCAAAAAAAAAAAAAAAAAAATTTTTTTTTTTTTTTTTTTTTTTTTTTTTTTGCAAAAATCGCTGCTTTATATGTAAGGAAAATTTTTTTTTTTATTTTTTTTGTATTTTTTTTTCAGTATACACATGTGTATAATTGCATTATACACATATGTATAATGCTATATACACATATGTATAACTGAAATATACACATATGTATAGCTGAAAAATGCTATATACACATATGTATAATTGCTATATACACATATGTATAATTGTCATATACACATATGTATAAATGAAAAAAAAATTCAAAAAAAATAAAAATTTTTTTTTTCCTTGCATAAAAATGTGCGATTAAAGCAAAAAAAAAAAAAAAAAAAAAAATTTTTTTTTTTTTTTTTTTTTTTGCCTTTATATGAAATGTGTGGCTCAGAATGGTTCTCTCAGTTCTCAAATAGGGGTTGGTTCTCTTAGGATCCCTACCCTATATATATATATATATATATATATATTATTGCTAATATTAAGAGTTTTCAATAAACTATACAAACTATTTTCTAATTACATAATTTATCTCATTCTCTATATACAAATAAATAAATGAGTTATATATTACATATTCATACAATTAAGTTTTGAATGTTTTTATAACTATAAAGTTTATAGAATATATGTTATAAATCTATGTTTATATAAAGGTTTATATAAAGAAAATAATAAATTAATAAGAAAACATATTAAAACAATTTCAAAATCAAGTAATTAGAGAAGATTTGATAAAATCCATCCTATAATCTCGATCTAAACCGTAATCCGACTTGGATTGCTGCGGATTTGGCGATAAAAAGAATCTTAAGTTAGTTAATTTGAACAACATTCGAGATAAACATTAACCGATTATAAATCTAATTTAAACTCATTCAAATCGGTATCTAAACTATAAATTGATCGATCCCAAGCCTTCTGATACTCGTCGCCTTCCTTTTACCCAACCAATTACTGTTTTCGTCAATCCAATCGTTCCAGATCCATCTCCCTCTGTGCTCTGTTTCGCCTTTTATTCTTCGTTCTCGTGTTCAATCGACCAGGTTTGTTTGGATTAAATCATGTATTGTGACCGATTATAGATGGTTATTAAAAAACCCCAACATGAATTAGGGTATAAAATTCGTTTTAGGGGTTAATTGAATGGGTTTGTGGGTTAGGGTTTATAGATGTTTTGAATTTGGGGAAGATGACTTGCAGAGATTTCGTTTATAAACATTCTGATCAGAATAATAGACATCTGGTCGCCTAGATCAGTTGGTTTCGTGTTCGTATAACAAGTGAAACGACCCGGGTTCGAACCTTGTTCAGAATCGAGTTAATTTTTTTATTACCAAATTAATTACCAACATTTATTACCAGATTAATTACCAACTCATCTGGTAGATCAGATGGTTGGCGCCTGTTGTGGCAAACCAAAATACCCGGGTTCGATTCCCTTCAGAACCGGCTCAACCTAATATTTTTTTTTAAACTGAATTTTATATGTATTATTATTTGTTAAATATAAAATAATAATATAAACCTTGTTCTATTCATAACTAATTCATAAAAATTCTGTTTTTAATGATTCAAAAGTCAAAATTTTTATAACATTATTTCCAATCTAATGGATTAAAGATATAAACTTTTTGAAAAAAATATATATATACTTTTATATTTTATTCTATTACTTATTTAGAGTAAAGATCAAATACATATAGTTTTTTTGTAAGAACTGTAAGAATCAAAGGGGGTAAAAAAATTTTTTTTTTTTTTAGAATTTTTTTTTTCCATGTGCTGAAACATTCTTTCTAGATGAATAATACAAAAAAAAATTAAAAATTTTTTTTTTTAGTGTAATTACGTCATTAAGGTAAATACATTAGTTTACACTAAAGTAATTATGTAATTACTCTACACGTAATTACTCTACACCAATTTTTTTTTTTTTTTTTTAGTTTTCAATACTATAATACATGTTTAACAATATGGGGAAAAAAAATTTTGAAAAAAAAATAAAAAAAAAATACCATCCTTTGATTCTCACAGTTCTTACCAAAAAAGCTATTTGTACCGGATCTTTACTCTACTTATTTAAATCGTTTTTATAAATAAATTGTTTTATTCTAAATAAATAGAAAACTAGATATCTACCCCGCGCTACACAGCGGTACCCTTATTTACAAAAGGGTTATTACATAACTCATATGGAATATAACACAATAATAGGTTACATGACTCATATGTGTGATGGCAAATGAATTATAAATAAAACTCTATATCTTTTAACATACAACCATTTTACCTCTTAAAAGGGTTGAACTCCCAATCTCTTCTTTAAAACACCAACACCTTTACCACCACACCACAATGGGAGGATTTTATGATTATTAACTAACTACCAAGTTTAGATGAATAGTAAAGTTGTTTATCTCTTAGCCTTTTGTCTTTTAGTTTCATTTTTTCTTTTTTTAGATTAGCTATATTTAGGGCTGCAAACGAACTGAACTTTCAATGAACAGTTCATGAACCGTTTGGCAGGAAGTTTATTTGTGTTCGTTCGTATGATAAATGAACGAATACGAACAAAAAATCGTTCATTTAGTTAAACGAACGAACATGAACAGAGGTCGCATGCGTTCGTTAATTTATTAGGGTTTTTAATTTTTATAATTTGTTAAAATTCTTTTATTTTTAATTATTTTACCCAAATAAATAATATATGTGAGGTAAATATATCAAGGGCTAGCAATAGGTCACCTGTATAAGACACGATTAAACCTGTTAACTAAAAAGTACACTATATCAAATATTACTTTTTTAAAAATAGATAGAATTAGGATGATATGATTTATCATATCTCTTTGTTTGTACATAAAACATATAAGTGTGTTATAAATATGCGATATAAAGTAGTTAAAAAAATTGTGTTCAAGTTTAGAACTTGTGTTGTTCGCGTCGTCAGTGACATGTTAAACCTATTAAGACACCATTTGTCAGCCTTTATATGAGATCAATAAACCTACTTATTGTATCCAAACTCATTATATGTTACCACGTTCTTGCGCCAATGCCCTCCACATCCAACGCCCTTCTATCCACCTATGATGCGAACTTAGTTTTTTGAGACACGAATTAATTATGTTACTAATATTATGTTACATACTAAATATGTTTGGACAGGGTTATATATTGGGTGGATCTAGCTAATGTCTTAATTATGTGAATTCGATTTTATTCAAAAGTTAATATGTGTATGTTTGTGTTTGTTTCCGTTCATGAACACCTCTTTGTGTTCATCAACATTTGTTTGTGTTCATTAATGTTCGTTTGTGTTTGTGTACGTTCATGAACAAAATTAACAAACGAACACGAACATGAGTGTTTTTTTTAACAAACGAACACAAACAAAAAATCACATTCGATAAGTGTTCATGAACACATAATTTTCTTAACAAACGAACACAAACAAGGTCTTGTTCGTGTTCGTTCGGTTCGTTTGCAGTTGGCTATATTTGATTAATCGTTTAAGCTTTAAAACCCAAGTTCGAATCTTTTCTCCAAGGAGCTGACCGGCTATTTATTTGCATGTAAACAGTTCACAAGTTTTTAAGTTATTTTAATTATTATTTTTTTTATCATAACATTCTTGGTTAATTACAATCAAATTCTGTTTTAAAATAATGGTATGTTTTCGTATATAGACTAGCAATTTGCTAATTTTATCTGTGTTTTCGTATATCTTTTACTGAGCCAGTCTATGTTTCGATGTAAATTTTATTTATAATCAAGTCAGCCCATATATGACATATTTTTACTTTTTTTCTCAAATACCTTTTCGTGTATCCTAACGCTAATTTTTACAATGATATAACTTTTTTCATGATTTTTAAGCATACCATTGCGAGGTGTTTCATAATTTTCAAAATCGAGCTGCCTCAATTTCACGCGTTTCTCTTAATGTGTTGTCTATGTTTCAACGTTAAATTTGTTCATAACCGAGTTGGGTCAGATATGACATATTTTTACTTATTTTTTAAATACACTTTCATGTTTCCTAATGCTCATCTTTACAACAACGTAACTTTTTTGTGATTTTCTAATACGCCAGCCGTTGTGGTGTGTCACGCCCAAGTGCAGACCTCATTCGCACCCGCCAGCTCTTGCAACACATAATCTTATCAAAGAACATAGACTTCAAAGGTATTTTTTTTAAATATTATTAAAAATCGCAATCGAGCAAAACACACTTTATTTAAAATTGCAATCGAGCGTAACCACACTTTAGTAGAATCTAGGCATATATACACAACTCTTTATCTTATTTATTAAAAGAACCATAAAGTCGGCACCTTTTTAACAAACATCTCATTACCCCTTTTTAGATCTCTCTCAATCCGCACGAATGCGTACATTCACATCCCTCCAAACTTTCACAACATCTGAAATCTTTGTATTTTATTCTCTCCACATTATTTCGTAAAATAATAATCCACACTCAAAACCACATACTTTAGTTTCGAGTTACTCATTTTATTCCTTTACTTTAAAATTACTAACTTTACATGTCGACATAAATTCGAGTTAATTTACCTTTAGACGTAACATTTTTTTTTGAAAAACGAGTCGGCTCAAACATAATACGTTTCTGTTACGTACGAAACTGAGTTAAATTGGATTTTTATGTACGTTTCGGTATAAATTCAAGTTTGTTTACGTTTAAACATTATCTTTTTATAGATTACGAATCAACTCAAATATAATACGTTTCGTTACGTACCAAACCGGGTTAAACTGGATTTTTATATACATGTCATTATAAATCCGAGTCCATTTACGTTTAGACGTAAACGTGTTTTCGGGAAACAAGTAAACTCAAATATGGATACGTTATTACTATACAATATGAATTCAATTACTTTATTTTTTTGATTCAACCACAACACTATTGAGTTAAACTAGATACGCCAACACATACATTTCATATAACCAACGCATCACTTAACGCTTAGACTAGGGGTTGTTTGGTTGATTAAGTGCTGGATCATTAAGATGGTCTGAATGTTTAAGAGGCTCTGAATGGTTAAGAGCTGAATCATTCAGCATGTCTTATTGGGTATGTTTGGCAAAACTAGCTGGAGGCTGGTTGCTGGAAGCTTTTTAAATATATTTTGGTGTTTGGCAGAGTAGCTGGAGCTTTTAATATAATGTATAAAATGACCAAAATGGGCATAATTAAAAGTTTGTAAGGAAAGTTTTTATTTTGTTTTTAAAATAGAATGGGTATTTGTGTCATTTACTAATTAAAAGCTTGTAGCTACTTGAGCTTTTTCTTAAAAGCTAGTAGTAGTAGCTTTTCACTATAGAGTTTTTTCTCTTAACCTAAAAGCTTCCAGCTCTTCAACCAAACAAGGCTTTTTATTGAGTAAGAACTTTTTCTTAAAAGCTTAAAGCTTCTAAAAGCTCATTGTCAAATATACCCATTAGCTTAATGGTTTAGCACTTAATCATTCCATTCAGATAGTGAAACAAACAGACTGAATGCTGAATGATTCAGACCTGAATGATTAAAAAGCTAATTAAGAGGCTATCAAAACGCCCCTAATTCATTCAATGCTCATAACATATGGCGCTGCAACACGTGTGAATCTAGTTACTAGTTATACCATCTCATAAAATAGAGTAAACTGCCATTTTCGTCCTTGAGGTTTGGCACTTTTTGCCAGTTTCATCCAAAAGATTTTTTTTTCTCAAATGGCTCCACTAGTTTTCAAATTTTTGCTCGTTTCATCCAAATCGTAAACGACGTTAGTTCAACTCAGTTAAATAAGGGCAGTTTTGTCATTTTATGATTTTACTTAAGGGCATTTATGTCAATTCATTTGTTTTATCAATTCCATCTATATAAAACCTAAATCAGATCTAAACCCCCAAATCCTCATCTTCTTCAAAATCGTCTTCTAAAAACCCTAATAAAGCAAAACCAAAAATTGAACCATGGTGTTGTGTTCTTGTGGATCGGAAACTATAATAAGAACATCGTGGACAGCTGAAAACCCTGGACGACGCTTTTACTGTTGTAATCGACAAGGAAGGGGCTGTGGGTTTGTTAGCTGGGTCGAGGGTGGACATTGTGAAAACACAGCTGTAATTGTTGAAAGGCTCGTCAACAGGCACAATCAGGAGATGAAAACAGTGACTGATCAAAACAGGAGATTGAAGCTTTGTTTGTGTCTCAGTTGGGTTTTTTTTTTACTGTACTATGTTGTTGTTAGTGGTGGAGATGGTATGTAATGGTGAAAATGAATGGTAATGTGGGTTAATTGTGTCTTAGTGTAGGATGTAATGGTCATAATGTACTGGTGTGTTGATGAATGAAATGTATGTTGAAGTTGATGAATGAAATGAACATTTTGTGTTTGACCCATACCAAGTGATACATTTTGTTAGTTAGAAATGCATTATGTGTTCTACACTGTGTTTATTGACCCATAGCAACTGATCATACCAACTGATCCCCTAAAACCATAGCAAGTGACTCATTTTGTTAAGAGTAAAGGCATTATGTGTTCAACATTGTGTTTATTGACCCATACCAACAGATCACACCAACTAATCATACCAAACTGACCCATATTCAACATTCATACCCTATTGACCTATATTGACCCATATTCAACATACATACCCTATTGACCTATATTGACCCATATTCAACAATACCAAGTGATCATTAATAACCATAACATTAATAACCATAAGATCATACCATTAATAACCATAACAACCATACATTAAAACCATAATGAACCATACAGCCATGCTAATTCATGTTCAACCAGTACATAACAAACCAAGTAATAAAACAGACCAAAAGAAGCATGTCTAAAGTTGCATACATAATAAAAGACCAAAAGATCAAACAAACTACAAGACACTCAAACACCTAACCCTGTTGACTTCCAGCAGCCTGATTTCCAGCAGGTTGACTTCCAGCAGGTTGACTTCCAACATCTTGACTTCCACCAGCCTTTTTTGCAGCCTTCTTCTTTTTCTTGTTCTTGTTCTGTGGGCAGGTTCTCTGGTTATGTCCTTTGGTCTTGCAGATAACACATGTTACTGTCCCACCAGACCTTGGCAACTTTCCAGATTCAGGAATCTTTTTAACTTGACTTTGACTGCCCTCAGCCAATTCCTCAGCAGATTTCTTTCTTTTTTTCTTTGGCCTACCAATTTGCTTGTGATGCTTTGGGGGTTTTAATGTGGTTAGGCAATCTGACTGTGGCCACAAGTCCATGCCATTGATGGGTTCAATTGTACATTCATACACCTTTTTCCAAGTATCCAACCAGTAAGCTGGATCAACCCATTTCTCTGGTATACCATCATCACCTCCATGCATAGCCAAATTCCATATACATGCCACTGCATGCTTGCAGGGCATGCCAGTCAAGTCCCATTTTCTGCAAGTACAGGTCCTTTGGTCAAGAATAACAGCTCTCTGGTCAAAGTTAGGTCCACTCACCTGATACTTTGTTCCACCAGTCCAAATGACAGTGTATTGTGAGGCCTCAGACTTGATTTTATCAAAGATGGTGGTTGCAGCAGGGGTTAAAGGGCCATCACACTTGGAAATCAACTTTTTGACCACCACTATCTTTTTCATTAGATACTCTCTAATAAACTCTAGGCAGGTGATGATAGGTTTGTCCCTACCATTCACCAGCTGCTTGTTGAAACACTCACAAATATTATTCAACAAGATGTCACATTTTGCCCTACCTGCATAACAGCCTATTATTAGCTAAAACTATAAGGACTTAACATACAACTAAACAAGTAATGCAGTTAACATACCACTGAAATGGGATCTTGAAAAATGCTTTGGGGGAATTTGTTTCAACCAGTCATGTAATGCACTATCTTGATTGAGTACTGCCTTCATAGCCTTTTGAAAACCAATTGGTGTGGTTACACTTGCACAGCTCCATAACAACTCTTTGTACAGTTGTGTATTCCATCTTGGTTTCATATTCTCATGTATATGCCGTAGGCAGTACCTATGCTCAGCATTTGGAAAGAGCCTTTGTATAGCTGGTATTATACCCTGGTAAAACATATCAACTGTTAGCTTTAACAAAACACATAGTCAAACACAAAATACAAATAAATGGTGAAAAATACTTACTTTTTGCCTGTCACTTATAAATGTGAAATGTGAGTTACAGTCAAGCCCCAAGTCATCTCCTAAATTCATCAAGAACCACATCCATGAGGATGTAGTTTCAGACTCCACCAAAGCATAAGCAACAGGGTAAATCCCATTGTTTGCATCAACACTAACAGCAGTCAAAATCTGTCCTGGATAAGGTCCCTTCATAAAACATCCATCCAGACCCATAATATCTCTACCACCTAGCTTAAAACCAGCCTTCAAAGCTCCCAAACATATATAAATCCTCTTAAACTGCCTAGTTGGACTATTTGGATTGGGTTCCCTCTCAACATCTATTTTTATTGTTGACCCAGGATTAGACCTGAGTAGCTCTTCACAGTAGTCCCTAAGCATCCCATATTGAGCCCCATAACTACCTTGGATCCTCTGAGTTGCAATAGATCTAGCCCTAAACATCTGTTGTATTGTGACTTGTACTTGGAACTTCTTCTGGATTGTGTCTTGCAAAGAACTAAGTGTATGGTTAGGATTTATCTGAATCATAGGCTCAAGCTCCTTAGCCAACCAACTGATGTTGCATAACCTAACATCCCTTGTCTGAAGGCATTTGTGCTCTTTGAACAGTGTTGTCACAACCCAAGTACCCTCTTGGTTGCTATTGGCTATGTATAGTTCCCAAGGGCAAGTGGGTTCAGGAATCTGCTTTTTAGGTTTGCTTTGTTTTTTAGTTGAAGACTCATCCACTTGTTTAGGCCCACTTGTTTTATTACTCTTTCTTTTCTTTCTAGTGGATGAACAGCCCACTGCATGAGGCCCACTATCTTTTGTCCCTTCCACATTACTTTCACACCTAACTAGTTTTGGGTTTACACCTTGACACACCACCTTAAACCTAACTTTATCATTCCTTGTTATCATCAACTGCCTTCTACTCTCCACTGCATGAGTCTTCACAAGAAATTTAATGTCTTCTTTACTCTTAAAAGTCTGAGACAAATAAAATGGACAATCACCACTTTGTTTAGCTTTTTTCTGCTTTCTTCTTGTGGCCCTCATTGCCCTATGCAACTCAGTGTCATTATCCTCATCACTTAAGCTATCAAAGTTCTCTAAATCAACCTCAACATCCTCATTTTCTTCATCTTCATTACCTTCCTTTTCATTACCTAAATCATCCTCACTAACATCAAAATCCACAGCAGCTCTAAACTCATCCATGTCAACATCATAGTCCTGAATTTCATTATCTAAATCTACAATAAAGTCTGAATCTTCTTCAGTATTTTGACTATCAGTTACCTTAGACTTCCCCTTATCAGAACCCTCATTATCTTCTTCAGTATTTTGACTATCAGTTACCTTAGATTTCCTCTTATGAGAACCCTCATTATCTTCTTCACTCTCACTGTCCTCAGAACTCTCCACAATCACAGGTTCATAATCAATATCCTCAGAGTCACTACCCTCATGTTCCTCACCACTGTCCTCTAATTCAGTTTTTTTCTCAATGACTCTGTTTTTTAGTTCTTCATAATCAGGTGAAATATGTTCTATGAACAACTCAATAATTTTAACAGTTGCAGTGTATTTTATACAATCTAAAACATTTGAATCATTCATCAATGGCCTTAACCCTAATTCTAAGTCATCTTCATCTGGCTTCCTAAAATGAAATCTAACTTCATCATCCTCCAAGTACCCCAGTTCCAAGAACATATCATACAAAATCACCACAGAGAAAAGATCAGAGTTAACGTTGTCTATGAAATCAACCTTACCATTAAGATAAACCATTGGCTCAGGAGGCTGACTAAACTGTCCACCATGGTGGAATTTGATTGAAAATTTTTCAACTTCATTACCTGCATTAATCATCATCTCTAATTAGGGCACAAGAAAATAAAACATTAAAACCAAAAATCAAGTAGACGGATTTGTGTAACATACCATACTCGTCTGTATTGAAGCTAGAATCAGGATCTCGAAGCTGCCAATCTCCAATCATTATGATAATCAGGTTTAGGGTTTGGGTTGAATTGGGGATGATTTGTGAGTGAACTGATGTTTTTCTGAGTTTAGGGACGTTTAAATAGGGTTAGGATTTTAAAAGATAAAATGACAAAACTGCCCTTATTTAACTGAGTTGAACTAACGTCGTTTACGATTTGGATGAAACGAGCAAAAATTTGAAAACTAGTGGAGCCATTTGAGAAAAAAAAATCTTTTGGATGAAACTGGCAAAAAGTACCAAACCTCAAGGACGAAAATGGCAGTTTACTCCATAAAATAATAATAATCCTCAGTCAAAACACAAACTTCCCTACACAACACTATTCTTTCCTTCTTTCTTTCTTTCTTTCTTTCTTTCCTGAATAATATAAAAAACCCAACTCCTACCTCTCAAGATTCAACCTTTTGTGGGTTTTGAACTGATGGGTTGTTGCAATTCCTTCTTTTCTAAAAAACCCACATCGGAAAAAGATTCTTTTCACCGGAATAATAATAATAATAATACTCAATCGAACGGAAAAGGTGCTGCTTTGGCCGGAGATGGTGGCGGAGTGCCTGTGTTCTCTGAGTATTCATTGGTTGAGTTAAAGGGTGCAACTAATAACTTTAGTTCAGAGTATATTGTCTCTGAGAGTGGTGAGAAAGCTCCTAATGTTGTGTATAAGGGTAGGCTGCAGAATAGGAGATGGATTGCTGTTAAGAAGTTTTCGAAAACCGCGTGGCCCGATCCGAAACAGTTTGCGGTATTTATTGGTTTTTTTTATTTGGGTGTTAGGGTTTACTGTTTGGTTGATGTTGAGGGTTTAGGGTTTAGTGTTTTGTGGTTGGTTTTTGAATGGCATTATATGTGGTTAATTAGGTTTGGAATTTCTGTTGTGAATGTTTCGGTTGATTGCGCGTTTGGGTGGTTTTTAGGCTTTGAATGACATTATGTGGTTAATTAGCTGTTTGGTTGTAGTTTGTAGATATATGTAAGTTTGGTGGTGTTTGGATATGCATGTTGTGCTAATCGGTTTTATGGGGTTGGTTGTTCATTAAATGCGGATTGTTTTAAGGAAATGGTTTTGTGAAATAAGGATAGATAATCATAAGTTCATAATTTACAAGTTGTTCTGTATGCAATCCAAACACTATATATTGATTAGTGTGATTGCTTTCACTTTTCTAAACGCACATCCAAACACACCTTATTATGCAAATCAAATTCATTACAATTGTTTACATTTAGCTTCAAACAAGAATTGTTATTTGATCATTCTTTTTTTATTTGCATCTTTGTTTGATCGTAATGTAGTGAGTTTTTTGTTTCTTTTCACAAAGAGATTAGCTTTTTGGGCCGTTGTACCTTTTTATTGTTTGAAACTGTTGAAGCAATGATTGTCGGTGTTAGGTCTCGGAGTCATGTGGACCGGATCTAGGCTTTCCTGAGTTTAATATGGAGCTGCAACAAGGAGGAAACCTGTTAGAAGGGGCATCCGGACCACCCTCTAAACGATCAAATCAGTTGCGTATATGACCAAATGTGTGTGTATGAGATATGTATAGAGACTAGAGAGAGTGTGTAGTAGCAAGAAAGGAAGATGAGAAAAAGTAGCCGTAAGAAAGATGGAAGGAGAGTTTTATGGATGGGAAGGTTAGGCTTCTTTGTATAGGAAAGGATGTGGGCTGGGTTACGCACAATGGGTTAGATCTTATCTGGACCTAGGCCAAAATGTAAACTTAATTCCAGGATTACCATCATCAGTACTCGTACTACGACATGATGTAGTTCTAACTGTATTATGCTAGACTCATTTGGTTGAGGTTGTTTTTGCAAGAAAGGCCAAAAAATGATCGAGAATTAGCGATTATGATCGAGTTGTGTTAAATATAATGCCAATAACCGACTATACTTGATATTATTGCACACATGCTGATATCTTTGATTAGTATAAGATGGTCATTTTTAATTTATTTTGTTTTGTCTTGTAAGGATGAAGCATGGGGAGTTGGAAAGTTAAGGCATAATAGGGTGGCTAATCTGATCGGATATTGTTGTGATGGGGACGAAAGGCTACTTGTTGCAGAGTATATGCCTAATGATACCCTAGCCAAACATTTATTTCACTGTATGTGTTCATAACTATAATACTATTTTACGTATGCTAAGATGATATAAAAAACACAAATGGTTTGGTAACATTAAGAGGTGGAACTTTTGACCCGTTTGCTCATGTTGGATCTAATTCGGGTTGCTTTTTTCTCGAACTTTTTAAAAGGGTCAAATAAAAATGTTTAGCTTTAAGGTGTCGAGGCCAAATGGATCAAACATGTCAAACGGGTTGAAAATAACCCAAAGGGTATATATTAATGCATACAACCTCCTAAATCGTCTTATTTAAACATTTTGGTTATTATTGTTATGGTATTGGTTTTGAAATCATGACTAATGCATTAATTATTTTGTAATCTTTTTTTTTTTTAAAATAAATGTAAAATTTTATTTCTGATCTATTGACAGGGGAGAATCAAACAATCGAATGGGCAATGCGTTTACGGGTTGCTCTATGTATTGCCGAAGCATTGGATTACTGTAGTACTGAAGGCCGTCCATTGTATCATGATTTAAATGCATATAGAGTTCTCTTCGATGAGGTATTGTAGTTTTCCCTATTTCTATTTCAATAATGCATTCCATTGTGAAATATAATGTTTTTGAGTATCTAACACGAATACCGTCGCGGTGATGATGAAATTATTATGTATGTTTATAAAATCAAGTTGACAACTTGATTGGAATGTGGCAGAATGGCGATCCACGACTTTCATGTTTTGGGTTGATGAAAAATAGTAGGGATGGGAAAAGTTACAGCACAAATCTTGCATACACTCCTCCAGAGTATCTAAGAAACGGTAAATTTGTTTGAAGCTACATTACAAGGTGGTTAACGTTTCAAAATGAATAAATTTAAAGGGCAGAGGGTAATGAGTTGGGTTGACCTTTCAAGATTTTTTTTCTAAATTCTGTAACTGATTTAACTTGCTAAACATAATCACGGAAAATATTATTAAAATGAGGTTAAAAGGTTTTTTTTTTTTATTTTTTAAATTTATTTATTTTTAATAAAGCGGTTTAGGTGGTTAATTGATTGACATGCATTTTTTTAGTTCAGCTTTTAAGTTATTTTTAATAAGATATAACCCATATTAACCCATTTCGATCTTAAATGAGTTGAAAATGCTGAAGATTTTTATGAGCTTACATGAATAGCTGATCATCGATTGTCTTATTTTACACACTGTTGCCTAATAATTGTGTTTTTTTCACTCATAGGGAGAGTGACACCCGAAAGTGTTAGTTTTAGCTTTGGGACTGTTCTTTTGGATCTTCTGAGTGGAAAACATATTCCCCCGAGTCATGTAAGTAGTTTTAATGCATTAAATATTAATTACTTGAAAAGTTGAGGGATTTGGACATTTGATGCTTGCTGCAGGCGCTTGAAATGAT
Organism: Ambrosia trifida; assembly: GCA_028751855.1. NCBI lineage: Eukaryota > Viridiplantae > Streptophyta > Magnoliopsida > Asterales > Asteraceae > Ambrosia > Ambrosia trifida. The sequence goes on from CM054123.1 coordinate 86,085,437, forward strand.
TAGGGGGAAAAACATTTCTCTGTTGATGGATTCACATTTGGAAGGTAACTTTTCAACAGAAGAGGCGACTGTTGTGTTTGATCTTGCTTCACAATGCTTACAATATGAACCAAGGGAAAGACCAAATACCAAAGATTTGGTTGCCACACTTGCCCCATTGCAGACCAAACCAGATGTCAGTCCCTACTTTCCTTCTTGTGTTTTACATATCTAATGCATTTTCACGTTCTTTATATGCGGATCGAGTGTGGTGTGTGCATTATAACTGGTCGATTTGAGTTTTATATTTATCTACAAGACTACAACTGGTCAAATAGGTTAAACATGAAGACTTGTCTAAAAATGAAACGGGTTAAAAGATCGTGTTACAGGCTACATGTATTCAAATGCTTAGAACCGGATTTGTCAATATCAACCCAAAAATAGGTAGCATGGGTTGATTTGGGTTGCGTTTATCTTAGTCACTAGAATAGAAATTATTTAGAAATTAGATGAGATGGAAATCGTCAAATCAGTCAAAAGTTGTTCTAAAACCTATACATCATTTTATTGTAAAAAAAACAGAGTTCAGACTATTGTTGTAATAATTTTGTTTTGTCATCAACTCATCATATATTTATATTTAAAATAATCATTTACAAAATCCTAAAGCGAAAAGATAAAAGAGCATTTTCTGGGTTGGCACAACCCGTCTCAACGCTACTAAAGATCGACTGTTTTTCCCAAACCTGTTTTTACATGTTATCTGACGTGGTGCCACCTTTACTTGGAACATGTTAAATGCTTTATTCAAGAATAATATATTATCGTTTTATAGTATAGTTTTCATCAGATATTAGATGTAGAGAAAGTATTGACGGGTCATTGTCCCATTTTGATCTTATTGAACAGTTTCTAGTTTTGTCATGTCACACATCCTGCCCATTTTACCACTTTGTATACATGTTAGATTGTTATCTCATGTGGATGCAGTCTGTTTTAATCGCTTAATAAATTAAAAGCAATTATCTTTGTAGGTTCCGTCTTATCAGATGCTCGGGATCCCAAAACATGAAGAAGCACCCACCACACCACCCCGCACTCTTTCGCCAATGGGTGATGCATGTTCGAGGGTGGATCTGACAGCCATCCACCAGATACTAGTGATGACACATTATAAAGACGATGAAGGCACCAATGAGGTGATAATCCAGTTTAAGCTATTGGTTCAGTTGATTTTAGTTTCATGCTTTTGATATTTGTATTTAAATTAAATGGTGATGTTTTTATCAGCTTTCTTTTCAAGAATGGACCCAACAAATGAGGGATATGTTGGAGGCAAGGAAGCGCGGGGATCTAGCTTTTCGTGATAAAGATTTTAGGACCGCCATTGATTGTTATTCCCAGGTACTTTACTTAATTCGGGTTGGTTTTCACCTTACACTTTACCTGTCCATTGGGATATTTAAGCTGCTTCAGCGTTCCACTTAGATTTGGCAAAAAGCTCGCTCGAAATCGGTTCTATATAAACGAGCCACGCTCGAGCCAAGGTAAGCTGGCTTGTTGGCTTGTTTAAGTCAAGCCCACTTGAGACGGCCCTGATGTTAAATTTTAATTTAAACTAGCTAGCTCATGCTCAAAATTTCAGCTTGTTATCGTTTACATCCCTAGGTAGCATGTCAAAAAGTTACTTTTTGTATGGGTTGGACCCGCTTGACCCTAAACACTTTACCCCAGAATTCTTTTAGTTATTATATGTTTAATATGATTACATAAACTGTATCATTACACAATAATGTAGTCTAATGAATATAATCTTGGTTTTAAAAAGCGCGCTCGAGGCGCGCTTAAGCGCAAAGCGCAAACCCGTGCGCCTTATGTAACACTAGGCGAGCAATGTACAAAAGCGCACGAAAAGCGCATGAAAAAAGCCCCCGAGGCGCGCGCTTTTCGTACACATGATGGTTTTGTGCTTAAAATTGTTAATGTAGCTAAAAAGGTTGTACAATTAAGTTAAATCATATATATACCTTATTTGTATCTATATTTTGAGTAAATAATGCTGAAAACCTATAGCATATATATAAAAAAATTATATAATCGTCTTACGCCTTGGGTACGAAAAGCCCACCGCTTTTGCGCTTCGCGCCTCGGTTTTAGACCTCGTCGCTTTTGTGCGCTTCGCGCTTTTTAAAACCAAGAATATAAGATAGATTTTAAAGGTTGTTTGCTTAAAATGTATATCTGCTGTGAGTCTGTAATCCTAATCCTTTACTTCTGTTTCATTTTTGGGTTGGAACCTACTGATTCTGGTCCATGTTTTTAGTTCTGGCCAGGTTTTGGTCCGGTCTGACATCGGCGGCTTTGGCCTAGTGATCAGCCTGGCCTTTAAACCGACTTCCTTTTCAGATTCAACTTGTGTGATTACATTTTTTGTCATTGTTATGATAGAGTAATTTAATTATGCAAATCTAATATTTAGTTTACTAACAGCAGTATTCTTGGATGATATGCAGTTCGTCGATGTTGGCACTATGATATCACCGACAGTGTATGCAAGGCGCAGTCTGTGCCACCTCATGTGTGATCAACCCGATGCAGCCCTTCGAGACGCCATGCAAGCACAATGCGTGTACCCTGATTGGTCAACCGCATTTTACATGCAGGCTGTTGCCCTTGCCAAGCTAGACATGCACAAAGACGCAGTTGATATGTTGAATGAAGCTGCTACTCTTGAAGACAAAAAACGACCAAAATGAGATCCTATTCTCTTCTTGTAAGCATGTCGCTATTGTTGTTGTGGCCAGTAAAGTAGCAGTGGTTAAAAACTCTCTTTTTATTATCTATATTAATTTTCTTTATAACGAATTTGTGAGAAGCATGCAAACATGTACATCAATCTTATATAATGGATTACCGCCACCACCGCCTATTGCTATCTGACCGATCTTTTTGCTGAACCCAAATCTATCCACCATTTGCCTTGCCACACGCGAAACTTGAATGAAATAATTCGACGCTCCTGTTGTCACATTTTCTTTTCCGAAAATAACCTCTTCGGCAACCTTGCAAAGCAGTTGCAGTTTAGAACTAATAAACTCGATTTTTTTTTTCTTATTTATTTATTTTTTTTGTCTTCAATTCGAAGAGTATGAATTAGATTTAACTTCTTGAGCCTAGAAAGTTGGAGGAAAGTATGGTGTTGGTTGTAGAGGCCATTGATGAGGGGTTTGAGGTTGTTTTATTGATTTGAATTGGTTGATGTGTGTGTAAATATTAATATTAATTAGTGTGGATTGTATGGAAAGATTGTGTGTGAATTGGGTTTTGATTGTATGAGGGAGGAAGTTAGTTATATGTACTTGAGTTTGAGTGATGGAATGGGTTGCATCTATGTGTTTTAGTAATCACCCTCTTAAGTTATCTATACTAGATTTTTTTTCATGCCTTTTCAAATGGAATTTGGTTTCTTAACATGTGTAATGTAAGTGATGTTATCCGTTGGGATCGCACTGACAAATGAGTCACATTTTTGCTTGAAGTACGTAACGTAATGATCCGGCGCACCCCACCCAAGAGGGCGATGGATTACCCTTTCGTCCGAAAAAAAAACCCTAAATAAATAAAAAACAAAGGCAGTTTAGGAACTTGCAGGCTTAGGCTACCCAGCATTATTAGTAAACCCGAGCGTATTGGAGCTTTCACCTAAAGGAGGGGCGTCCCTAAGACTATTTGGTGTGCCCCCATTTTCTCCCAACTCCTACATCAGCGCCATGTCATTTCCCCAATTTTCTCCCCCAAACTTTGGAAATGGTTTCCCCCAACTCCCCATTCCCCCTTCCTTTTTTTATTTTTTTTCCTTTTTATTTAATTATATAATTATATTTCATAATTATTTTTTTATTAAAATAAAATAAAAAACGTAAAAAAAAACCGTCAAAATTTATAAAAACCGAAATTTCATAAAATTAAAAATAATACAAACTAAAGTCACAAAATAATAAAAATTACAAAGTAAAGTTCATTAAAAAAAAAAACTAAAAAAAACTACTCGTCATTGTTGTCGACACGAAAATTATTCCAAATGTGATCAACGAGATCCGAAACAAGGTTTCCATTCATAGTAGTATCGCGTAACGCCCACGTGTTTGATTCTTGTTGTCCCTCGTCAACTGGCTCGAGCACTTCTTCAACCTCATTCGGATCGTAAACGCATATCGCACGACCTTCGTCTTCAATTATCATGTTATGAAGTATCAAACACGCGTACATAATGTATCTCAATCTTTGTGGATGGAATGCACGTGCTGGTCGTTCTATTATATGTCACTTCGCCTTGATCACACCATATAATCGTTCGACGTCTTTCCTTGTTGCTTCTTGGCACTTCGCAAACTTTTTCCTTTTGTCATCTGAAGAATTCAATATTGTCTTCACAATAGACGCCCAGCTTGGGTATATGCCGTCACATAAATAATACCCATGCTTATATTTTACGCCATTGAGCCAAAAAGAATCATCAGGGCCGGTGCCTCTAATCATGGGGTCAAAAATATGAGATCTTGCAAGAACATTTAAGTTGTTACACGAACCTGCAACGCCAAAAAAAGCATGCCAAATCCAAAGATCTTGTGAGCAAGCGGTTTCAAGAATAAGTGATGGTTCTCCTACGTCACCCCGAGTAAATTGACCTTTCCATGCGGTGGGGCAATTACGCCATGGCCAATGCGTACAATCAAGACTTCCTAGCATGCCAGGAAAGCCGTGTTTCTCTGCATGGTGCGCGTAGAGCTTTTCGATGTCGCTTTTTCTTGGCGTACGCATATAAACCTTGCTATATAACTTCACGACATCTTCGCAAAACTGGTACAAACATTCTCGACTCATTCTATCAGACATCCTTAAATACTCATCCCATGAATCACTCGCAGTGCCGTATGCTAATTGACGAATTGCAGACGTGCATTTTTGTAGGGTCGTAAAACCCCGTTTCCCTCTACCATCGTATCGTAGTGTAAAAAATTCATCGTAATTAGCTAAATCATCGGCAATTCGTTCGAACAGTCTTCTACTCATTCGGAAACGACGCTTAAACTGTTCGTCAGTGTAAACACAGTTTTCGTCAAAATAGTCGGCCACCAAACGTTCATGTGCACCTTTAAAAAATATAAAACATATTAAAAAAAATAAAACATTTTAACAAAAAAAATAAAACATTTTAACAAAAAAAAAATAAAACATTTTCACAAAAAAAATAAAACATACCCTCACGATCTCTATCAAGCGCCGCGCTCCGTGTCAATGGTACCGAAGACGCTTCACTATCGCTTTCGTCTTCCAACTCGGCTAGAATTTTTGCCGTTTCCATCATTGCACCAACGTAAAAGTTTATCACGTTTTGTTCCTCCTCCTCCGACGAACTCATGGTAACAAATTGGATTTTTATAAATTTGGTGGATGAAAATATGGTTGTGTGTAAAAATTATGGTTGTGTTTAAAAAATAAGATGTAAAAAAGTAGGGGATGGAAGAATATATTTATAGGTAAAAGGTTGAATATTTTTTTTTTATTCAAACGGCTATATTCAAGGATGGGCCCCACTCCAACGTTAAAAAAAAATCAGCCAATGGCTGGCCTCGGTACCAACGGGAAAATTACCCCGTTTTCCTCGAAAAAAAATTGGAGCGGGGGGGGGGGGGGGTGTTCCAAAACGGGGCCGATGCCACGTATACTCCCCGATGTAGTTCCCCCATTGCACACCAAATAGTCTAATAGTCGGCAATTAGTTTTGTTTACCGATAAAAAAACCTAAGTTAATAAAAACAAAGCACCATCCATAGGGACTAACCAAACAACCATGTGGATAAACCCATAAAACCAAAACCGCTATACAAACCCCCTCCTCTGCTCATTTTCATGTAGTAATCTGGAGTTTCATAATCTGCAAACTCAACTCAATTCATTCATCTTTCATCCATCCATTAAACATAGCATTGAATTCGGTTCTAATGCATACACTGTTTCATCAAAACGTTTTCTTAGCCATAATCAACAAGCAATGTTCGTCAAGCTTCAGCATTTAGACACAAACTGCATTCCAATTATTAATTCAGTCAAGACCCACAAAACCCATAAAAGCCATGACCTTAATGGCTCAGTTTCAATTCCTCATACACACAAACGTACCCAAAGACAATTGGAACAAAAACTCATCAAGAAACATGAAATTTTGCCTCAAAAGTTATCTGATTTTGAAGAAAGTGTTGTTTTTTATAAAAAGAAACATAACCCAGATGGGGAAGTTGAAAGTTTGAAAGAAAAGGGTATGGTTGAAAACCGTAGGGGCGAAAAGCGGGACGGGCACGCCAAGTGTTTGATGAAATGTGTGAGTGGGAAAGCGGTTGGAAAGAAAGTGCACCGGAGGTACGGAGGGTGTATACCAGATATATTGGAGTGTTTGGAGAGGGTTAGTGATTTGGACGAAGCGTTTAGAGCGTGGGAAGGAAGGATAAGTAAGAAGGAGATGACGATAATCTTGAAGGAGCAAGAGGGTTGGGAAAGGGCGTTGGAGATTTTTGAGTGGTTTAAGAGAAAAGGGTGTTATGAGGTGAATGTGATTCATTATAATGTGATGGTTAGGATTGTTGGAAAAGCGCGGAGATGGGTTGAAGTTGAGATGTTGATGGACGAGATGGAGGAGAATGGGATCGAATATGTGAATTCTACGTTTGGAACTTTGATTGATGTTTATAGTAAAGGTGGAATGAGGGAGAAAGCAATGTATTGGTTGGATGTAATGAAGAAGAGAGAGATGGAACCGGATGAGGTGACTATGGGGATTATCGTTCAAATGTATAAAATTGCCGGACAATTTGAAAAGGCGGAGGAGTTTTTCAAAAACTGGTCGGTACGTAATGTTACTAAACTAACAACGGTTGCAGCTTTGGGTGCTGATAATCTTTGTTTAAGTTGTCACACATATAATACCTTGATTGATACTTATGGGAAAGCTGGAAGACTAACGGATGCTTCTGATACATTTGACCGGATGCTTAGAGTAGGTATAGTCCCAAATACAGTGACATTTAATACAATGATTCACATGTTTGGTAACCATGGTCGGTTAGAGGAAGTCGCATCGTTGATGCAGAAAATGGAACAACTTCGATGTGTACCTGATACAAGAACGTATATTATACTTATTTCACTTCATGTGAAGCATGACAATATTAGCGTGGCAAAAGGGTACTTCAAAAAGATGCAAGAAGGTTCTCTTGAGCCGGATGTTGTGAGTTACCGTACACTTTTATATGCCTTTTCAATTAGACATATGGTTAGTGAAGCAGAAGAACTTGTAAATGAGATGTATAAAAGAGGTCTTGAGATAGATGAATTCACACAATCTTCACTTACTAGAATGTACATAGAGTCTGGTATGCTTGAAAAGTCTTGGTTATGGTTTTATCAATTTCATATACAAGGGAAAATGAGTTCAGAGTGTTACTCTGCGAATATTGATGCGTTTGGAGAACGTGGGCATATTTTGGAAGCCGAGAAAGTTTTCAAATGCTGTCAGGAACAAAGAAATCCAACTGTGCTTGAGTTCAATGTCTTGATCAAAGCTTACGGAATCAACAAAAGATATGATGAGGCATGTCGATTGGTTGATAGTATGGATGAACATGGTGTGTACCCAGATCAATGCAGCTACAATTCACTCATCCAAATGTTAGCAAGCGCTGACCTTCCACAGAAAGCTACTTTCTATTTAAGAAAAATGCACGAATCCGGATTGGTTAGTGATTGCATACCATACTCTGCTGTCATCTCAAGTTTCGTGAAATTATGCCAAATGGAAATGGCGGTGACGTTGTTTGAAGAAATGGTTGGATTCAATTTGGAACCTGATGTGGTTGCTTATGGTGTGTTGATCAATGCTTATGCTGATGTTGGAAATGTTGAAGGGGCTTTACATTATGTGAACCAGATGAAAGAAACGGGCTTGGCTATAAATGGCGTTATATGTAATTCTTTAATTAAACTTTACAAGAAAGTTGGGTGTTTAAAAGACGCAGAAGAAGTATACTATATGCTTCAAAGATTAGATGCGGGTCCAGATGTTTATTCTTCGAATTGTATGATTGACTTATACACTGAACGGTCAATGTTGAAACCGGCGGAGGAAATTTTTGGAAAATTGAGAAGAAACGGGAATGCAAATGAGTTTTCTTACGCCATGATGTTGTGTATGTACAAGAAAATTGGGAGTTTTGACGAAGCTTTTAAGATAGCAAAAGAGATGAGAGAATTAGGGCTACTGACTGATTTATTGAGTTATAATCATGTTCTTGGATTGTATGCATTAGATGGTAGATTCAAGGAGGCAGTGGTAATCTTTAAGGAGATGATCGAATCAGGTGTTGAACCAACTGATTTAACTTTTAAATCACTTGGAGTTGTTCTCATGAAACGTGGTGTTCCAAAGAAAGTTGTCAAGGATCTTGAAATTATGTGGAGAAATGATTATCAGAGTGGTTTGGAAGCATGGGTGGTGACTCTCAATTCGGTTAGTGGTATTGTGTATCATGATATTAGTGATCGATGACAGCTTATTGTATCATGAGATTATAATTTAGAATGTCAGGTTACTTAGTTGTATGTTCATAGATGTTTTTCGAATTTTGCAAAAGATTTATATAGTTACAAGATTTTTGCTTTCAACTTTAGTATGATATTTCACTCGTAGTTTTCCATGATTTTTGTACGGTTACAATTTTGCGAAGCTACAAGCTCTTAAGCATCATTCCGTAAATATTTGTAAGTTTAAGTTATATCATAAATATGAATATCATAGCCAAATAGACTTAATTTTATCTGCACAAAACATAGGTTTTCATGAATTCTATGACCGATTGCAGCTTATAAAACAACACAGTTTTGATTGATGAAAAAAAAAAAAAAAGTAGAGTCTGATGAGACTGTCCATATGGTATTTCCTATCCTTATATGTTGCTATTTATAGTAATAATAATAGATGGGGTGTGGTATGTTTACAAGCACAAATGGGTGGTTGGGATACTACTGTAGCCAGCAGTGTCGACTTGTAGCATTGCTGCAAGTTCTATTAAATGTGTGGGCTTGTATTTGTTCAAAACCAATCTGCTGATGGCGGTTTCCAGTTCCTGTAATGTTGCTGCTGGGAATTTTTGTTTTTCTTTTTGGAAGGAATTTACTTGCTGATATAAGGGTCAACTGTTTTGCTGTTGGTTCTTTCAAAGTCAGCAGAGATGCGGATTTCATTTCGGTTAAGCTGCTATGTGGTTGCTGTTTTAGCTTTAAAATCCGAGTCAGCTGGTGTTGGTTCAACTGTTATTGCCATCTGTCTACTGAAGTTATCTCAAATCACAGCAATGGTATTCAATTGATCCAAAGGGCAAAGGCTGCTTACTGGGGTAAGGGTATTGCTGCCACTTGGTTTCTAATATGGTTCAACTGGCTGCTGTAATGGGCTTCAAGTTGTTCTGATGTTTGGTTCTTAACCTAAGGATTATTGTGTATGTTATATCTTGTTTTAGTCTTTTATATAAACCAGTCTCCCAATCTCTGATTTTAGAGAGAGAAGGTGAAAACCCATCGGTGATAAGGAAACAACCCAAGGAGCAGGCTACCGGATTCGCCGGTCAACAACAGGCAAAGAGGGGTTGTACGAAAGAAGAACCGAAGCATAGAGGGATTGTATTGAGAGAAACAGTTTCGATACCCTCATAACCAAAGTTGCAAATTGTATATATTTATAATTTTCTTGGGGTACACACTCCTTTAACCTAAGGAAATTGTTATATATATTGTGTTTTTTTATATCGGCATGTTCATGGTTTGCTTATATCTATCTACGTTTTGAACTCATCGCAGAGCGTAGGTTTATGGACTCAAAACTTGACCTACATCATTATTAACTATTAAGATGGTCATTATTAACATATATAACGGGTTAGAAGACAAATCGACGTCATTAGCATGCCACAAATGACGACTACTATAGTTTGATATTTGGGAACGTAGAATGTAAGAGAAATTCAAGTGGTAGAACACCTGATTAAAAAGAGGATATGAAGCATGTAAAATACGATGTCTTGAAATAGAATGTATCATATGGTTCTCAACTTGTGAATTGTTGTATTTTGAGATAGTCAAACGTCAAGCGAAACACCTTATTTTAGAAGTTGTTTGGCGCGATGATAGCAATGCAGCAAGATGCAAACGATCAAGTCAAGATTTGTTCTTCCAAATGTAAATATGCCCATGTACAATTGGAACTAAAGAAATATATACATGATGCTGCTCGTGCGAGAATACATATTATTGAGTTCAACATCATATATTATTGAGTTCAACATCATTTGGTTGATCAATATAAATAAACACAAAACTAGCCATATGAGACTGATTAGATTCTCTTATGGTTGCTTTAGAAGAAGAGAAATTCCATAGAAGAATGATAAATCCCAAGCAAATATTTGCAACGACAAGTCTATGTGTTATGGTTTCATCTCTTTTCACGCACCATTCCCATGTGATTTTTTTTTTGATTGACTATGATGGAGGGTTCACAAGCACTCCATAATCACACCCGTGAAAACCCCCATGCTAAGTCCACTCACGTCCTTTCACACCCCCTTGGTGATGTAACATGCGAGACGTGAAACCGTAACACATAGCATAAGGACATAATAAAATTATTGACCTAGACATCTAGTAACAAATTCATCTAGCTTACTATTATTCGCCCTTTTTCTTTTTAGAACTGACACATCACTCCCTCGTACTATTTCTTTCACATAACACGTCCATATTTCATATTTAATCGACATATATAAAGTCAATTCTATTTTCATGATGAAAATGAAGGATATTTATGAAATGAACCAACTCTTTTGCTCATCGTACAAAATCATGTATTTGTAACACTTTAAGGGATGATTCATGGGATGATTCATGGTGCGTAGGAGATATTGTATAACTTGTTTTGAGATCGTCATGCAACACATTCTTCATGGTTGTCAATTTTCAAATGGTTACATATTCCCGTCCCTGGTTCTTTGTACACGTTGGATCTGATTAATTGAATGAATTCTTTAGCATTTCGCCAAAACATAAGAAAGAGGTTATTCATCGTAACAATCATTTTGTCAACTTGATGGATTATTTGGTGTTTTTTTAATAATACGGTGTTTGTTGTTTGTTAATATAAACTAGTAGTGGAGGTAGGGATGGCAATGGGTCGGGTTTGGGACGGGTTTACGTAATCCCAACCCCATACCCGATTAGGTATGCTTGTCCCAAACCCGTCCCAAAACCCGCCGGGTTTATATCGGGTAATTACCCATCGGGTATCGGATATACCCACGGGTTTCGGGTAAACCCGTTAATTTTAAAAATTTATCAAATGGGTATATCTGACTAAAAACCTGTCGGTATCTATTGCGTGACTACTAACCAATACATTTACCATTATCAAATATGTATGTAAATGATTACAATGTATAAATATAAAATAGTTAAATCATATAAAAACACTAAAAGACATAGATAACACATATTATACACAAATAATTAGTGTTTTTTGAAGAAGATGACTATCTAGATGGACAATTAGATATATTATGAATACATATTTTAAAAGATATATAGGAAATTATATCGGGTATCTAATCGGGTAAACGGGTATACTTTATCGGATAATCGGGTCGGGTAAATGGGTATATCATCAAATCCCAAACCCGTCCCAAACCCGCGAAAAAAATAAAAACTAATCCCATACCCGGACCCATACCCGATTACCTGACCCCAAACCCGTCCCAAATGTGTCGGGTTTCGGGTTTACCCATCGGGTTCGGGTTTAATTGCCATCCCTAAGTGAAGGGCAAAATTACCATTTTGCCTATGAAGACACTATTGCACCGTCAGTTAAAATTTAATATATATAGACAATAGGAAGGTTAACATTAGTCGGGTGAGGTGTGTTGTACTTGTTGTCATGTTTTGTTTGTTCCCTTTTTCGCGTCTTTCTAGCCTGTTAATAATATTGCTATTAGAAAAGAAAAAAAGAAAAGTAAAAAAGACACTGTTTAAGGGGGTAATGTGAAGTTAAAACATAGTACAGGGAGCTCTAAATAAACCTACACAATTAACAGTTTGTTTGTATATACAAAACATCATCAGGGATAAGCATATTGCACCGAATGCCGAACCGATAACGATCCAATCTCGTAACGATCCCGTACCGTAGGTGTTCGCTATCGGTACTCACATTTAGAGGTTTTCAGTTTTGGTATTGGTACGAGATCAGTATGGTATCGGTATTTTAAGGTAAAACACCGATACCATACCGCATCTTTTCGGTATCAATATCAGTATTGAGTTTTGAGAGTTTTCAGAATCGGTATTATCGAGATCGGTATACCGATACCGATAACAAGCTCATCCTATCACTCATTGCTAATCAGTCATTACACAGGTAGTTGTGGTTAGGGTTCTACACATACGGACCTCAATCCTCTTCAATCAGGTTCGTTCTCTTCAATTAACATATATTATTATTAATCTACTGTTTTTGAATCATATTACATAAAATGCAGCAAACAAATGGACGTTATTACCGGTTCATCGCTTCGTATGATCAAATCCAACGATGAATATTGCATTTCACCATCGTTGAATAATATCAGCCGTTCAATTTCAACATATAATAATAATATTAATAATAAGTTCAGCTGTATGGCGTCTGGGAATTCATCTTCTGGTGGTGCAGGTGTTACACAAGCGTTAAAGTTGACTGGTGATTCGTTTATTAGACCTCATCTTAGAGAGTTGTCTCCCTATCAGCCTATATTGCCGTTCGAGGTACTCATTCGTCTGTTTGTTTGTAATACTTATATTGATATTATAGTCAATTAATCGGACACACATATAGTCACATATAGTTGTCGCCTTAAGGTAGCGTTCATTTCACGGGAATGGAATGGAATTTGGATGGAATTGGAATGCGTGTTTCATTTCTTATGTTGTTCGTTTCAACTTTCAACAAAGAAAGGACTTGGAATTGAATAACAACGTACGGAAAGAAATCTACATTACATTTCAGTTCCATTCACTGATTCACATAAACGGACGCATCTACATTCCAAATCAAATTCCAGTTCACGCGCGAATTCCAATCTAATACATTCCACGAAACGAACGGTGCCTTAGTTTCTTCTTATTTTTTTTGGGAGTGGTCTTTATTTATTTTGGGTTGTTCTGTGTGTCTATATGATGTGTTATCTGTCCCGATTATTTCCTGGTTTGCTGTTATTGTTAGCTTACTATGGATATTTTTAGTAATATATGATTTCTGATGTGTAGACTTTTTGAGTAGCTATGTATGTTTTAGTATTAGTATGACTTATCGTTTTTATATGAATATGAATTTGGAACCCGGGGGTCTCACGGGAAGCAGTCTTTTTATCCCTTGATATAGAGGTTAGGCTTGCCTACATGTCAACCTCTCTAAACCACACCAATAGCTTGGCTATGGGGGAGATTCTACTGAGTATTGTTGTTGTTGTACTTGTTCTTATGTTTTCAGATTTCTAATTTTTCATTTCTAGATGTTTCAGACTTCCAGTTTCGTGCAACTTTATTTTCTGCAATTTTAAAGTTGAAGTTACCTATTTGCTTATTATCATTTTTAACAAATTATTGAACACATTTGTACTTAGTAACAAGATTCTTTTTATTGTGTCATTATTGGAGGAAGGGTATGTTGGAAATTTTTTAAAACATGTAGGGTTGGGCTATATCATTCTTGTGAGTTATAGGCACGGAAATATGGTGATTTTAGATGATAGTATCTTACTCATTGTCTCATTTATCAAGTGAGATTTATTAGTAACATTAATGTTTATTGCCATGGGTTTTAGATGATCTTGCTTTTTTAGTCTTTGGGCATACTTTATCTTCTGTTTGAATTACATCATGTTAGGACGTAAGTTATTGGCCAGATTAAGATAAACTGACAAAAGTTCCACGAATCATTTTTTATTTAATTGGCTGAAATGTCATTGCCAGATGTATATCTTCAGGAATTTCACTTGTATTGCCAAAATAAGTAAAAGTAGGCAGAGCTTATAACTGAGTTCTTTGTTCAACAAATTCATGTTGTGTATGCCATTGGTCTCTAGTATTTTTCTCTTAAATTTAGAGAATGAATAATGGATTGGCATGATACTTAAATGTCTGTTTTGGCGGAGTTTATTTAAATATTTATCTGAACTCGGAAATAAGTAAGAAACTATTTAGCTTCATTCTATACAGGTTCTGTCAACTCGCCTTGGTAGGAAGCCTGAGGAGATTGTTAAATTAGATGCAAATGAGAACCCATATGGTCCACCTCCAGAGGTAAGCTCTGCTATATACGTGTTCTTAACGTCTATATGTAATTCTATTTGTTAAAAGAAATATGATATGTTTATCTGTGTTTCAGAAATTGTTTGTCAACGCCATGCTTGATTGGTTTGGGTGCGATGTGCTGTGAATTTCTTCATAAATATCACGATTCACGATTCAACATTTTGTAGGTTTCTGAGGCATTGGGGCAACTCAAATTTCCTTATATTTATCCTGACCCTGAAAGTCGTACATTGCGTGGGGCCCTCGCTGAGGATTCTGGTCTTGAATCTGAGTATATCCTTGTAGGTTGTGGGGCTGATGAGTTAATTGATCTCATTATGCGGTTAGTCATACACTTCCTTATGCCCAATTTCCAACTATTTCAGGCTTGAAGATTTTATATGAGATTGCTCTAATGATTCCGTATGCAAAAATCTAAAGATTCCCAATCCTCTCAACATTTTGTTTTCTGTAAACTTGTGGCTTTCTTATGTCACAGGTGTGTGCTAGATCCAGGTGACAGTATTGTTGATTGTCCCCCAACCTTTACAATGTATGAGTTTGATGCCGCAGTCAATTGTGCACGTGTTATTAAGGGTAAGGACTTCTCTGTTCACTATGTATCTTATCCAAATTTGTTACTTCATGAATGTTATATTAACTAAGATGTTGTGATTAGAAGTGGCAATTTTGACCCATTTTCTTATATATGAGTTGAGTGGTGGTCTGTTATCTCAAATCGGGCAAATAAACAAAATAACCTCCTAATTTTCTTCAAAAAATATCGATGATTATAGTAATGTAGTTTTTTTTAAGCATATCTAACACAATTATTTACTACTATATGATTAATTGAGCAGTACCTCGGAAGATGGACTTTAGCTTGGATGTACAAAAAGTTACTGAAGTCATTGAGCATGAGAAGCCAAAGATCATTTTTCTAACTTCTCCTAACAATCCAGATGGGAGGTAACTATATCTGTTATCTTCATCTGTCATTCTTTCTTCTTCAAAGGTGATCTCTTAATAATTTCTGAAGTCCTTTTAGTTATCTAAATATGCATTTTGTTGTCTTTTTAATTTTTTATCATGTAATATTCAAACATTATTTAGTATTTTTATTATTTTATTATGCAAATCTAAGTGTGGCTATTGTAATATAAATATTTTGTGGTATAATGTATTCTATCATGCAAATCTGAATGTTGCTATTGTAATATTTTGTGGTATAATGTATTCCTTGACAGTGTGATCAGTGATGAAGTTTTGTTGAAGATACTTGATCTACCTATACTTGTTGTACTGGATGAAGCCTACATTGAATTTTCAGGACTTGATTCTAAGATGGGATGGGTGAAGAAGTATGAAAATCTTATTGTTCTTAGGACATTTAGTAAAAGGGCAGGTATGTTTCAGATCTTTTTTCAACTCTATTCCTAAAAATATGTGTGATGATAATCTATGACCATATGGCTTTGTGTTTGTGAATTTAGTTACTCGACTCATAATTTTCCTAAATATTGCCAACTCTTTAAAGTTAGGCACATGAAGACCAGACTTTTGAGCTATGTTATCAAATCAACTTGTATAGTATTCTTTATTATCTTTGTAATAAACACTTATCAAATACAATGTGCAATATACATTCTTTATGATGGCTCAACTTGTTCTTGTACTGACAACTTGTATTTTGAAGACACTATTTTCATCCTCATTTATCACCTATTATTTACAATCTGAAGAATCTGAATTAGGGGATATGCATATCAGGACATAGAATAGTCAAATCTATCTCCTAATTGTTAGAATAGGTTTTATTATTTTTCAGATATTAATTGTTTTTCTTTTGAGTTATTATTAATTGTTTTTCATAGAATAGTATTTACTTCTTCAGATATTATTTTATATTAATTGTTTTTCTTTTGAGTTATTATTTTTCTGTTTAGATAATGAGAGATTAGAATAGTCAAATCTATCTCCTAATTGTTAGAATAGGTTTTATTGAAAACATAGGGAATAAGAATCTTATGTATCTCCATATTTTGTTGTTTTTATATATATTTTGCCTTTGTAGATCAGTTTACTTTTCTTTTTCTAGTTTACTGAAGGTCTGTTTTCATTAGTCTTGATCAATGCATGTCTGTTGTATATAATCAAGTCATATGCTTGTATAATTATGGACCTTTATGGTTACATCTAAGATTTTGTTTTGGTTCACTTGGACATATTTTTGTTGGCTAGGTCATGTTTACATTCTGCATGGTTTGTTTCACTCTGTTTCACTTGTTTGTTCTTGTTTGTGTACCAATTAAGTCAATCATACATGATCAGCCATATTTGTACATTTTATCAGACAATTTGCTGTCAATTTTAGAACAGGCCTAGCTGGACTAAGAGTGGGATATGGAGCGTTTCCTTTGAGCATTATTGAATATCTGTGGAGGGCGAAACAACCCTATAATGTGTCTGTTGCTGCTGAAGTTTCTGCATGTGCAGCATTGAAGAATCCTGTATATTTGGAGGTAAACTAATTATACAGATTGTTCATATCCTAATCATGGTATCGATCATGCAAATTTAACATTTATTTTTAAATTACAGAAAGTTAAAGTTGCTTTGGTACAAGAAAGAGAGAGGCTCTTTAAGCTTTTGAAAGAAGTGCCGTTTCTAAATCCATATCCAAGCTATTCTAATTTTATTCTTTGTGAGGTTACTAATGGAAGGGATGCGAAGAAGCTAAAGGTACTGCTTTTTTTCTTATTTCGGCTACTGGAAATTTATATTAATGTTAATGATATATAGTTTCAATATACATTAATAGCTAAATATTAAAGTTAATGATAAAAACAATTTCGGTAAAAGATAATATATTGAGCAACAAATATGAGCAATGTTTTAGGTTATCAAACGAATACAGGTGGCAATCATGAGTCATGACCCATTCTTTAATAGATCGGTTGATTTGTGCTAATTTTGTTAATTAAATTATTTGATTTGGGTCACTCAGAATTATACAATGGGTCAAAATGGGTCATTTTTATGAAGCTAGCTAACTTAGAATGGGTCCAAACGGGCCAAGAACACGGTCTGCCACCACCTATTGGTTGCATCAAAATCGGTCACACCTATGATTCATGAAGACGTGAACCTTGGAATTCCTTTATTGACATATATTTGGATGTTTACAGGAAGACCTAGCAAAAATGGGGGTGATGATACGCCACTACAGCAACAAAGAACTGAAGGGTTATGTTCGTGTCTCTGTTGGTAAACCAGAACAAACGGATGCTTTAATGGATTGCATCAACCGTCTATCTTAAGGTAGCAGGTTTGTTGGACCATTAGTTTCTTGATTTTGTTTTTAAAACAATCTAATAAGTTCACCATTTTTATGCATCCTGTGAGGAAATTCAAGTTTTTAACAAGATTGTTGTATGATTATATAAAAGGAAAGGCTTTTCCTCATCTTTTTGGATGTTGACAGTCTAATATGTTCTCTCCAACATGTGATAATTGTTGTGCATAACATATGACATGTTTTGTAAACATCTTTTTGCTTATTAATGAGATGAACTAAATCACCATAGATCATTCCTTTAGGTGATTGATTACCCCACTCATTTGTCTTTCACCATAGCGCGGTTTTCTTAGTCTATAATAAGTTGATTTCGATACACATCATTTATCTGTAGATTGATGTTACTTGCGTACCCAATGACGTATATGATCACTGTCAAGTTGGGAAATTTGAGGTTGGCATGTTTGAATCCACTGTGAGGCTATGTATAAACTGCGATTCTTCTCTCTGTACATTCCATTTCTTCTGATATTTGATGAGCTTGGTTTTATCCAGACCTTTTCATAGATGATCAGTCCATTGGCTCTGATTCTTTTGCTCGGGGTTTGTTTATATTTTAGTTATACAATAAGCATGTCAAATTAACACATATTATATGTGGCCCGACTCAAATGTACAAAATGTGTATACTATTCCTAAGACCGGACGGCTTTTGTTTATATATAGAATTAGGCAGGACAACGTACACCAAATTTACGTCGAAATATAATAAACTCGAATTTATATGAAAATAATACCAAATTTATGTTAAAATGTAAATGAACTCGAATTTACACACATTATGCGGCGTTATTATGTACAGATTATTATCGACCCTTTACGTCAAAACGTATTATATTTGACCAGACTCTTTCCAAGCAAAATTTACGTTGAAACGTACATAAAAAGTAAGCATGGAAACCTATTATATTTGATCCAACTCATTTCTAAACAAAATTTACATCAAAGTGTAGACCAACTCAAATTTATATCCCCGGGTCAAAGTGTATTATATTTGACCTGACTCGTCTCTAACGGAATTGAGATTTGACAAAGTTTGGGGTTATTATGGTTGGTGGCAAACGCCACCGACTTCGCTACTTAAGATTATATAGAATATGAAGAGTTAAATAAATAACATATGGATTTTCGAGTACTAAATGAATAAGAAAATGAGGTTTTGAAGAAAAAAAAGAAGTGAAATCTGGTTTGACCACCCCAGTTAGGTTCAACTGGTTCGCTAGTTCGTCCGTTTCAAACGAGAAATGGTAAAAAAGGCATAACATGATCGGTCCCAGGTATGCAGTATTTACAGACAAAAGTATTCGGTTATTGGGGAAAAATCAATATACTTCTAATGTCGAATCAGGATCAACTAGGACAGAAATAAAGCATTGGGTCGAACTCTTCTTTGGTGTCAAGGTAATCGCGATGAATAGTCATCAACTTCGGGGAAAGGCTAGAAGAATGGGACCCATTATGGGACAGACAATGCATTACAGACGTATGATCATTACGCTTCAACCAGGTTATTCTATTCCACCTCTTAGAAAGAAAAGAACTTAAATCAAAATACTTAATAGCATGGCGATACATTTATACAAAACTTCTACCCCGAGCACACGCAATGGAACCGTAGACAGTCAAGTGAAATCCAATCCACGAAATAATTTGATCTATCGAATCTCTTCAGAAAGAAGATCTTTTGTCTAATGGTAGCCTGCTCCAGTCCCCTTACGAAACTTTCGTTATTGGGTTAGCCATACACTTCACATGTTTCTAGCGATTCACATGGCATCATTAAATGATACAAGTCTTGGATAAGAATCTACAACGCACTAGAACGCCCTTGTTGACGATCCTTTACTCCGACAACATCTAGGGTTCCTCTAACAATGTGATATCTCACACCGGGTAAATCCTTAACCCTCCCCCCTCTTACTAAGACTACAGAATGTTCTATATCTGGTTCTCAATCCAACTAGACCGATCGGCCAGTTTGTTCATCAAAACAATTTATCTCCCCCATTTCTTAGTTTACATGTTCGAACTTATGGAATATCTTGCATGCTAAGTAAAGAAGATTATTAGTCAACAATTGAATAGACAAAGCCAATCTATGTCAGTTTTTTTTCTCTTGGTCGATGGTCAAACCACTTCATTAGTTTAATCAAAAGTAATAAAATTCTGCAAATTATTCCCTGATATTTTATTTACTCAAATTTACAAAAATACTAAAAATAACATTTAAATAATTATATCTTACCTTCAAATCTCTATATCACACCCACAAAAATTACAGTTTATCATATTAAAACTTAGCGGATAAGCATTAAATGAAAAAAAAAAAAAATACTAGGTTAGTTAAACTAAATAAATAAATATATGAAAGTGACACAAGGTGACATATATAGATGCAAATATTCTTGTCAATGGCCCATTAGTTTGACAACACATGTATCCTGTTTTTCTTTGAAACATGAGACATAATCTACAAGCAAAACATTATTATATATAACAATTCTGATTGATTTTTTTTAGAATGACCTTGAACTTCTTTTTTATTTATCAAAGTGCCATAACCTTGAACTTCTTTTATTTATCAAAGTGCTATAGGTTAATAAAAAGGTAAATACTAGAATAACCTTGAACTTCCTTTTATTTACCAAAGTGCCATCTATTAACAAAAAAGTAAATACCTTTGGTTTTTTTTAAAGACCTATAAGGTTGCTGGTAATAACGAAACTGCCATTGTATAATAAAAAAAAAAACTTTAAGCTTCATAGTAATTACGAAAATGGTATTGCATATTTTATTATTAAAACAAAAATAAAAAGCTTTTAGTTTCGAGGTAATAAAGAAAATGTCATCGACGTACTTTTATTACTAAATCCTCTTTTTCAAGCGGTGGTTCGTTGCAATCGCGATGACAGCGACGCCGTCGGCTGTTGGCCAGGATCGTAGATGTTTTCTTTTATCAATTGTTTTCATTGAACCAAAGACAAACCAATTACAAGTGATACGTAGGTGAACGGGCCACAAGTTGCGCCACTACCCCTTTTTGTATTGTTTTCTAACGGTTTTGGCGTTTTGTTAGCTGCAAAACGCGCCGTCGTACCGACAGAACAATACGACTACCTACGTTGTGTTATCCGATTAGTAGACCCTCGTGTAACTTCGCTGTTCCGCGGAAAAATCTACAGGTTTTCACGAATCGGCGCCGGTTATGTTTCTACGCCGCGCTTAGCGTGGCGGGCGTAATTAACAAAAACAATAAAAACTAACCACCCATCTTATGGTGGAGTGGTATCGGGAAGTGATAGAGAGACACTTGATCTTTATGGTCACGGGTTCGACTCCTGATCCCTCCAGGTTTTACCGGTTCACTGCCGTCATGCCTTTGGGCGGGTATGCGGGCAGAGTTTCTCTGAAACAGGAGATGGGTGGGCGCGGGACTCCGTCCGTGCGGGTTGGGCCGCCTAATGGAGCTACCTTTTGCCAATGGGTGTTGCGTACGGAGTTCCCGTGCGATTCTTATTCTTTTTTTTTTTTTGAAAAAAACTTTCATTCAAAACATGCGATTCTTATTCTTAGTTTGCTGTTAAAAAAAAAAAACAATAAAAACTAAACTAATAATAAATAAAAAAATTAAATAAATAAGTATGTTGAAACATATGGCTTCCAATTGAGAGAAAGAAGAGCTGATTTCACAGGTAATAATAATAATTGCATTTTGGGGATGTTCTTCTTCCACTTTCACACATAACAACAAAATAAATCACACAAACCACTAAACATAATATTAATCAAGAATCAGAAGCAGAAGCAGAAGCAGAAGCAGAAGCAGGATTAGGATATTTAATTAATATTAATATTAATGGCGACGACGTCGTTTAATTGGAATTGGGTTAGAATCAGTCTCCTTCTTCTCCTCATCACCGCCATCGCTATCGCCTGCTTTACTCTTCCTGTTGAAAAGGTATAATTTTTTTCAATCTTTTTTTTTTTAATAAATTTATAATCTTTTTTATTTATTTTTGCATTTGGGATTTGGGTTTTTTGTCTTGAAGATAAATTTGTTTGCTTTTTGGTTGTTTGTTGTGTTTAAGTTAATTAATCATCTTTTATATTAATTGGGTTTGTGATTGAATTTTAATATTATTATTATTTTTTGATTTTGTGGATTTTAGACATTGAAGGAGTTCTTGTTATGGGTGGAGAATGATCTTGGTCCTTGGGGTCCTCTTGCATTGTAAGTCTTGTTAATCTCAGTCATGGGTTCTGGATTGTTTGTTGAAAAAAGTTTATAAAAAAAAGAACTTTTTAACAAATACTGTGACCTAATTACTTTTACACACATTTATTGCATGATGGTAGTTGTGGGGTATTTGAATTTGGAACAAAAATCTTGTTTTTCTTGATTTGTGTCACTATCTAATTGATTTTGAAAAGGGTCATGTTATGTTATACAAACACCACCCTGAATAGTGTGCACGAGCTTGCTTGTCGTATGATAGGACGTAAAATGGTCATATTACATCATTTATTTCTTTGTCGGTCAACAACATATGGGCACGTATGGCCTTATGATTTGATCCTTAGAGGAGTATAGGACCTATATGGACCATTTCGCCATGTCATACAACCCATATGAGTAGTGGCGAATCTAGGACGGATTTCCAGGGGGGGTTCCTTTCGTAGATTTTCACTGATTTTCACTAATTTTTCAATTTTTTCCAAACCGAAGGGGGAACCCCCTAAAACCCCCTGGATCCGCCCCTGCGTATGACATGTCTGTGGCGTCTGTATAGTGTGTCATTGGTGTTTGTTTGCACTGAGCTAAATAACTTATAGTCAACTTATGTTATTTATCTTTGAATCATCTATATAAATTGAAAAATGGTCATACGGGTTGTATGACTTTGTTAGTGTTTACATCAGTCATTTCTTTATCAATCAAAGACATCATTAGGGCCGTATGATTTGCCCTCATATGACCATTTTGCCCTATCATTTGACCTGTATGACACGTTAGTGGTGTATGGATAGTGTGTCAGTGGTAAGTGGTGTTTGTTTAGCGTTAACCTCAATAACTTTCAGTCTGCTTATGTTATTTGTCTTTGAATCATCAATGTAAATTGAATTAAGTTTTTTTATTATTCACCCCGCAGGGCTGTTGCATATATTCCTTTAACAATTCTTGCAGTTCCTGCATCAGTACTAACCGTAAGATCTCAACGCCACACACATTCATTTACGATTACTTTTTTTTTTTATTATCAGTGTTCACTTTATCATACCGGTTTTAATGTATTTTGCATGTTTCAACGATTGGGCGTTACAAATTATACTAATTTCAAGCTATCTAGTTATATTATTCTTAGTGGTGACTGGATGAAAATGTTGGTTTATCTACTCTAGTGTATCTTGCATGATTCCTAAAAGGATTTGGTATAAACTCTGTCTGCATCAACATTGCCTTTGTTGCTTTAGAACGCATAAAATCCTGAATGAATAATCTTCAGTTAAAAAATATAATACATCTTAATAGTTTAAACATATAAAAGTTCTACATTAACCAAAAGGATTTGGTAGATGAACTTTACTAATGTATAAAAGAACTTTTATAAGTAGAAATGAACCATCATGACCATTGCATAGTACTTTTGTTATCTCTGTGTGTGTATATATATTTATGTATACATGTATGTATTTACTGGTGTTTCTTCCAGCTGGGTGGTGGTTATCTGTTTGGTTTGCCAATGGGTTTTCTTGCTGACTCTATTGGTGCGGTGATAGGTGCAACTGCAGCATTCCTTCTTGGCAAAACAGTAAGTTTTATGTGCATTAATAACAGTTTTCATTGCCTTTCTTTCTAGTACATGTTTTTTTTGTTAATCTTAACTACAATGTTGTTAACCTTGTTTCTCCCAAGTTCTGTTGCAGATTGGGAGATCATATGTCATTACTAAGTTAGGTGATTATCCACAATTTCGAGCAGTTGCTATTGCTATTCAGAAATCCGGATTTAAGGTTTGTTCAAAACTCATCTTGATTCTGTTTTACTAGTATTTCTAAACTTTAGCATTATGGAATGTTTAGTTCCAACTTCCAACTACGTTAAATTTTGGAAAAGATAAAAAAAATTCTTTGTGTGCAACTCACACGATACACATGATCATTTGTTATTCTATAAGTTCTTTATGTTATTATAGTTTAAGATTAAGATGTTCTCTAATGATACAATAATTCGTCTGTATTGAGTGATTTTCTTATTTTGGCAGATTGTGCTGTTGCTTCGACTTGTTCCATTACTTCCATTTAACATGCTGAATTACCTTTTGTCTGTAACTCCAGTTTCCATATGGGAGTACATGATGGCTTCATGGTTGGGAATGATGGTAATTATCACTTCAATACATTTATCTTTTTAGCTCTGAGCCTCTGATTTAATGTGATGTGTATAGTTGATAACAAAATATACCAAGATGTTTTTAATTACAAAAGGAATGTCAAATTATGATATTTGATTACATCTTAATTTTTTTCATCCGTTTGTATAACTTGTTATGGGTCTGTGCAGCCAATTACCTTGGCACTTGTATATGTTGGAACAACTTTGAAGGACCTAGCTGATGTTACCCATGGATGGAGTCAATTTTCCAGAACTCGTTGGGTAAGAATTTCCTTTTCTTTTGTGTTAATCCTATTTTTAAACTATGTGTTTTGTTGTTTCTTCTTCAAAAGAGTAACTTTTTAATATATCTTATGATACTTTATAGATTGTCTTCACTAAATACCAATACATAACCTTTTTTATGTATAACATTGCCCACAATCCATCTATCTAGCTGTGTTTATTGTTTGAGTTCTTAATAAATTTTAAATAGCACATCAGCCCTTTAGCTTATGGTTTACACTCATAACCTTTTCGTCATTGTACATAAATCTTTATTTTGTACCGTTTTCCTACACGTGTAGGATATATACCTAAACAATCAAACTAATTGATCATATATATATAGTTTTGTACCGTTTACACGTAAATAACAATCAAACTAATTTGTTCATATATATATAGTTGGATCTTGTAACTCACTATTTTTACATTTTGCTGGATGCAGGCACTTGTTGTTCTGAGTTTTGTGGTGTCTGGTAAGTTGCAACATATAATTATTCCTACATTAAGACAATAACAACATTTTTTTTGGTATCATGCTCAATGATTCATGCCTAAAATTGTTTTCAGTGATCCTGATGGTGGTGGTTACCAAAGTTGCAAAGTCGGCTCTTGAAAAAGCTTTGGCTGAAGGTATTGATATAGATGGCAGTGTCACCGATAGCTCATCTGTTGTGGAGGAAGCCCATGTAGATATTCATGAGCCACTACTAGTCAAAGGTTAATTCTTGTTTCTAAACAATGAATCAAAGGCAGTTAAAAGTTTCTTTTTTTATTTATACATGTTATGTATAGTTGATTTCTTGGTCTAACCATTTGTAGTACAGCGTCCACGAAAAATGTTGTAGATGATTGACTTATATTATTAAAGTCCTGATTTATATGTTATTGTCTCTTCACTTTAAAGGTTAAAAGATAGATCCGTCTAAACTTTCGGCTACAATTTCTTCCAAGACCATCTCCAACGGGAGGGAGTTACATGTGCTCCTAACTACCCTCATTTCGGCTTGTTTGACTTCTCTCTTTCGCTCACTTCCTCTTATAATCCTTCATGCGTTTCTCAACTTGTTCTCTCGCCTTGGTGACTCCTATTCGCCACATCTAGAGAAAAGGTCAAACAGCCACTTGGCTTTAAGCTAGGAGACATTAAGTGCATGATTCGTTCTACTCTAGCATATGATGCACATTTTGGCAATCCATGATAATGTTTATAAAGTTATGATCATAGGATGCCTATGTATCTTGACAAGGTGAGATGTATGCAATAGTGAATCCAAGAATTATTTTCAGGGGATTCCATTTGTAAATTCTTACAAATTTTTTCCAAACTAAAGGGATTCCAAGGAACCTAGGAACCCCCTGAATCCGCCACTGGATGTGTGTGGGTGAACCTTTTACACTAATCTTCAACTAGAATACGACTAAACATTAAACGTCGATTTCTCAGTTTTTACTTCTTTATTTTATTTCGAGTATAATACTATATTTTACATTAGATTTTCGGAGTGTCACGAAGGGTGTCAACTATAAACGAGACTGGCTATTTGTAAGCTACTTGTAAGAGTGAAAACGAGTCGAATTGTTCGTGAGCTACTCGAAATCGGATAGTCACAAACTCAAATCAAGTCGAGCTTCATATATCGAGCACAAACTGCCTAATGAGCCTAAACATGTTTTTTAATTTTATAATTTCTATTTCATTTATTAAATATTTGTATTTATATGATAATAATTCAATTATCTATAGATTTATAAGAAAAATATAGTAAATAATAAATGAGCAATACCGACCTGAAAGCTTTAAAACTAGTTAAGAGCCATTCTTAAGCTTTAGAAATAGATCTCTAATTGATCACAGCTCGAGCCAGAAATTTCTACAAGTTAAACAGGCTGAGCTGGAGCCAGAAATTTCTACGAGATAAACGACCTGAATTCGAGACTATAAATTTAAGTTATAGTTACAAATGTATAGATAAAAATACTTGTAACATCTTCCAAATAACATGATTAAATAATTAGTAAATAGGGAAAACTATTGGTTTTGACCCGCGCTTCGCGTGGGTGAGTGGTGGTTTTTTTTGCAATACAAAGTGGCAACAGTTTGGTCAATATTGAGAAAATTTTATAACAATTCATAACGATTATAGAAAACGAAATTAATTATCAAAAGTGTAGCTATAAGTTTTTTTAGGGACACTTTCTTATGAAGTTCAGGGTGGGGATAGAACACGTGTATTTTGTTGGGTTGATTCAATATCTTCTTTGTATATAACACGTGCTGCACATCTTACTATACCTTTTATGGAAGTTTGGGGATCAAACGGATCTACACTTATTGAAATGAGTAGAGTACCACCTTCAGACCAATCCTCATCTTTAAACACCCTAATGGAACAACCATCTTCATGTTGAAACTCACAAAAGGATTGATTTGGTATAAAATAAAGCAACGTACACCCCTTCTCACCTGCTAGTACCGAGTCAGACACCGAGTTAGGTATATGAGACTGGTTATGAGTAAAAGACACTCCATCTACTTTTTTAAATTCACCCCTGACACAAGGATTATAATATGTCCCCTGCAACTCCTCCACAGGATGAAAGACAACACATATGGCAATCCCTTTGATTTGTTTATTGCAATTGGGAGGTATCACCAATCTTATTTCACACCCATCTTGTTCTTCTTTAAACCACCTTGGTATTTTGTTTCCAGGCATCACAATTGATTTTCCCCATATACATATGGCAGTACACCACCTCTGTATTCAACAATAAAAAACATATAATCAAAATCGTTCAATAATCTTCGTACATTATGCAATAAATAAACAAATAAAATTACAAAGGAGCTATGGAATGAAAACGGAATAGGGCACCTTAAAGAATGATTCCTGCAAAAACATCTTTTCAAGGTATCTTTTACTATCTTCATCCTTTAAAAGTTTCTCGCAGTTAACTAAGGAAATATAACTCAAGCGATCGTACTTTTCTTCTGATAGGTCGTCAATCTTTTCCAGAGAGTAGCAATTGTTTGCCTCTAATATTTCTATACTTGATGGGAGGCCCTGCAAAATTTGCAGTCGGTGACACTCATTCAACTTTAACCACTTCAGAGAAGAAAGATGGGAGATGGTTGCAGGTAGTTGGATTAAATTGTTATTTTTGCTTAGGTCTAAATCTCTCAAGGTGGAAAAGGATTGGAGATTTTTTAGGAATAATTCACTCTCCATTGGTCTGCAACTAAGGTTTAAATGTGTCAAAGTTTCTAATAAATGGTTGTTTTTTTTGAACGCCTTTAATGAATGGTAGTTGACTTCATCAAACGATAGGAATCTTGCCATCCCCATTTGAGAGATGATTTTCCCAGGAGATCCATGCTTTTCTGGATATCGATTGCATGTTAGAAAGTAAAATTTCCAAGGACTTTCATATCTTCCGAGAAACAGGTACTTTAGACTTGATAAATATCCAGGGGACGATAGCAATCCCTCTATGCCAGAACAAAAATCAGTAAGAATATATGATAACTTTACCATGCAAGGGGACAAATCTGGAAATCTCTCAAGACTTGAGCACCTATTGACCTTTAGAAACACCAAGGATTCCATCTCAAACCTGGATGGCAGACGTTTGAGACGCTTACAATCAATAACATCCAACATGGAAATCCTTTTGTGAGACCCAAGCGACTTATGAAACTTCACCAATTTCATACAATTACTCACAAACAACTCTTCAATGTTCGGAGCCCTTGACACATCTGGAAACGTTGTTAGGTTGTCTAACTTTTCAAGTTTAACGATCTTCAAGTTTGGCATAATCTGTTAACACAAATCTAATTAATGAACATAATTATAGTTTACGTACATATGTTAACACTACAAAAAACACACATACACTACAAGTTTATTTGTGATAAAGTTTAGTATTTTGGAAGTGGCCGAGCTGTTATAAATTTAATTTTAGCACTAAAGTAGGTCATGAGAATAGTATTTTGGAAGTTTAGAAATGAGATTTTTCCTACCAGTTGCAATTGTGAAATTTTCAGAAGGAAAATGGAAGACGCTTGGAATGTTTTACAGAAGCAGGCCAGGTCAATAAGAGTGTTTATGTGTTGGTGTTATAAATTTGATTTGTTTATGCTATTTGTGCTCTTGTTTTGGGTCAACCGTTGGAAAATGGATATCAAATATCAGTGTGGGAAGGGTATAAAAAAGGTTTCTGGTGATCATCAGTATTTTGAAAATAATGATATGGAAAATTGCAAGAAAAGGTGTATCGCGCGAGTTCAAAGGTCAAATGCAGTCAACAATACTAATTAGTCAAATGCAGCCAGTTTGAAGTTTGAATTGAGGTTTGGTTGGAAGTTTGTATTGGTCTTGGTGTTTGGTAACAAAAAAAGTCAATGTGAGTCAAAAGGTGATACCAGCCAAGATAATGTTGGGCAGTCAGTAAGCAATTTACAAGGAAACTACTATATAATGTTGGGCCGTGTAAATTTAGCTAATATATTGTGGTGTAATAACGCATGACTAACTATGACTCGGATCAATTGCTAAGAGTATGGTTTCATCAGCTAATTACCTTTTGTCCGTTCCAAAATTGTTTAATAGCGCCATCAACGACTTCAAGATGAGCGAGCTTACTCATGCGTGTCATTGGCAAAGATGAAAATGGGTACTGACTCCAAGAAAGCCATCGTAAGTCATCAGGGAAGAACGTAGGCTTACTAGAAGTAAATTTGCCTCTGATATCAAGTAGGCGAAGATTCTTCATGTGTTTGAAAACATTGGCGCTAAAATCCATATCATATTGGTCATTGGACACCTTGATAGCTTCAATTTTTTCAAGTTTCTAAAACAAAAATTTAGAATGAGATCAAAACTTTCACAATCTAAGAACAACATATGGTTTTAAGGGAAGAGAGACAGATTTATTACCTGATTATCTTTTAAGGAATCATGGATATCTTCAAGCCGCCATAGCCTGCTATTGGGGAAACTCTCACGAACTATTTGCCAACCCATTTCTTGTATAAGATCATGCATACCGATTCCCTTATTATAAGAAATGGTAATTAGAGACCTCTCAATAAGAATTTTAATCCCTATCTGTGGGTCAAAACCACAACTCTCAAGTACTTTAGTTACATCTTTTACATATTTGCCCTTGAAGAAGCAAGCAATGTCTAGGAATATTTTCTTATCAGAATCCTCCAACCCATCATAACTTAATTTCAATGTCTCAAAAATCTCAACATTTGGTGCTTTTGCTAGTCTATTTAAAGCACTTTCCCACACATCTGCTTCCCTCCCACGAAAGAAAGAGCCCAAAACATTCACAGCTAAAGGAAGATAGCTGGCATAGCGAATAGCACGCCGAGACAATTCTTCATACCCTTCTGGAGGGCTGTCCCTTTTAAAAGCATGCCTGCTAAATAGCTCAAGAGCTTCATGCTTTAGCAAACAATCTGGTTCGTACTCGGCATTTACACCAAATAACAACTGCTTGTTTCTGGTGGTTATGATGATTCTGCTTCCCGGACCAAATGATTTATGTGTTGCAGCTAGGAACTCTAACTGCTTCCAGTCATCCACATCATCAAGAACCATTAGAACTTTTTTGTGCCCAAATCTTGCCCGTATCATATTAGCTCCATCTTCAGGATCCCGAACATTGAAATTATGGTTGGTCATTAGGATATCCTTTAGAACCTGTTCTTGTAAGGCGCATAGATCTCTTTTGCAAGAACTGTTTTCTCTAACATCGTTCACAAAGCTACTACCCTCAAACTTAGAAGCGATTCTTCTAAACAAAGCTTTGGCAATAGTTGTCTTGCCGATTCCTCCCATTCCATGTATCCCTACTATGCGCACCTCTTCATTTTCTTCTGTTTTCAATAGTGAATTTAATGCAGCAATATGAGAGCTGATGCCAACTAAATCGCTCTCCGTATAAGGAAGTTGTATATCAGCTGAGATTTCCTCAATGATCTTTCTGATATAACTGGATTCACCCCTGTAAAGTATAGACCGCTTTTAGCAAGCTAATTAACAGACATAATAACGAATAAATCAATAAGTAAACTGAAATAATCATACTAAGCATCTTTGATTAGATGTTATGGATGATATGAAGGAAACTTCTACTATACTTACTCCTTGAAGGTTTCTGAGATATGGAAGCCAGATAAATTGGCAGCGGCCGTTAGAGCATCCCTCCATTCCTTCACTTTATCCAACTCTTGTCTAAACCTCTCCTCATGCTGCTGAAAGAAAACAGCAACCTCGTTCTTCTGTCCACGAATATCAGACGGATCAACATGATAGAACACCGGTATCACCTTCTGTCCCAGTTCCTTATGGCATTCCATGATTTTGGCCAGCTCAGCCAAACACCATGACGAGTTGGCATAGTTTTCTGAGAAAACCACCACTGCATGCCTTGACCCTTCAATAGCTTTTAAGAGTTCCAGAGAAATGGGTTCCCCTGTTTTGAGCTCCTCGTCATCTTTAAACACAAATATTCCCTTCTGAAGTAGAGCTGTATGAAGATGATCTAGAAAAGTGTACCGAGTATCCTCTCCTCGAAAGCTTAAAAATACATCATATTTCCACCTTCCTGTTTGTACAGCAGATCGTGAACCTGAACCAGACGCCAAAAAGACATCATATTTCCGCTTTAATGAACCTGAACAAGACGCCATCTTTAAAACAATAAGAGGGTTTGAGTCTTGAGATGGAATGAAATAAGATGTGAAGTAGTAATAGGGTTGATAAGAAGTTTTGTTTACTCCCTTTTTAACAATATTAGTTGCAGCACTTATACTACTTACACCACATTGTAACAATTTCTTGGAAACTTCCTAATGTTTTCATTGAAATTAAAATTAAAATTCTGATCCATCCTATTTAATTTACACGTCAAAGATGAATGAGAAAAAGTATAACTGCGGACCCAACCGCAGACCAGGCCCGCACCGCCAAGATGTTGGGTCAGCGGGGATCTGGGTCAAGACGATGCGGGTCGGGTCGGGTCAGGTCAACCAGACAACAGTCTGGATGGGGTCGGCGGCGGTACGAGTGAACGGATTTAAAGAATGAATATTGAATATGTATATTTAAAGAATCATTATTATAAACATTCCACTCGTTTTCACACTTTAAAGTCTTCTATATCAATCAAAATTTCTAGTGTGTGGTCCTATAAACTTTTGCTGGCATCTTTAATATATTCATTGTGTGCCCATCTAAATCTTGTGTCCGATTCCAAAGTTAATGCCAAATTACATTATTATAAACGATTTTAAAAGGAAAACTTTGTGGACAAAGTCTATGAGAAAAAAGTATAATAATTTCATGGAAATTTCCTGTTGTTCACATTCAATATTAAAGTCTTGTACCATCCCAATTTGCACGCCAAAGAAGAAAAGGACAAGGCTACAATTAAAGTTTCCAAACCTAATGTAACACGGCATTAGGGGTGTTAAAAAAATACGATTCCGAAAATTCGATAATCCGAATCATCCGAAATTTCGGATTTGGATTCGCATCCCGATTTTGAAAATTTTCGGATAATCGGATTATCCGAATCTGAATATTAAATATATATATATAATACTAGTTTTTATCCCGGGAGCGTCCCGGGTTGAAATATCTAATATAACATAATAAAATATATTATTATTATTATTATTATTTTTATTATTATTTTAAACAAATCTCTGCCATAAGTTATCATATTCAAATATAAAAAAAAACGAATCTCTGCGCCGGGGTATAAATCTAGTGCCATTACAAATGAATTCCGAAGTTTGTAATCGATCGTTCTAAAAAGAACTAACATGAAATAAGAAAAAAAAAGTTAATTATTGAAATATCGAACGCATTAGTCTAAGGGTTATGTGATGCGTTAAAAATTTCATGGGTATATGATCGGGTATGTAGTTCGGGTATTTGGGTATGTTGTTTTGGGTAATCGGGTCGGGTATCACCTAATCCCAGACCCGACCCAAACCCACAATTTTTTTTAAACTAATCTCAAACCCGACACAATACCCGTCCGGTTACAAAAAATAGTCATTTTTTTCTCGGATTTTTATATAGCACTATGGTACTCGTTGGAAATATAATAAAACGCTCGTTAATTTAGTGTAATTTTTTAAAAAGTCATATTTTTACATAGGTTAATACCTAAAAAATACATATTAAAAATGAGCATTTTATTATCTTTACTTTGAGCATATTATGTGATACGTGATTAATGAGCATATTTAAAAAATTTTATGTGATACGTGATTAATAATATCTAGGAGTGAGCAATTAATGAATCATTAACCAAAATCAAACAAAAAAACAGACGAACCAGAACTGAAATCATTCGAAAACTGAATTAACCAAAACCAAATTAATTGTAACATCAGTTACCGTTTTTTTACTTTTGGTTAATCAAAATCAACTAAACCGAACCATTCATATACTCATAACAGGGTTCTCGCGCGACGCAGCGGAGAATACATACACTTCTAATGGTCCATGGCTGGGTTTGGTTGCTAGCCTCAACCGAAACAAAAACCGAAATTACCGGTTAATAAATCTTATTAAACAATCGGTTAATTAGTCCAATTTATTTGGTTAGGTTGTCGGTTTTCAGTCTGGTTTAGTTTATTTTGGTTAATAACCGAAACAAAATTTTAGCTTAAAATTTTGCTTAAAAGTACATGAAATGAGGGTATAAATTTTAGTCAAAGTTTGGTTTCGGTTATTAACTAAAATTAGCTAAACCGGACTCAAAACTGACAATCTAACCAATTAAACCGAACCAATTAACAGCATGGCTAATAAGATCAGTGAACAGATGACTTCGATTTCAGTTTCGGTTGAAGCTACTAGCCGAATTGAACCGAACCATGCACTTCCTTAGAAGTGTATGTGTTCATCGTGCGAACACTCTGCATGTTTTATTTTATTAGTTTTCACATAAACGAAATAGAAATTTACCATTTGAAGAGTGCACGAAAACGAAGAAGTACGTTGTCCATCGGAACTTTCCAGGTTCATCATGTTTTTGGTGGCCCAAAAGGATGAATGAAAAAGATTATCGCAATACGATTAAAATGAAAAAAAGGGAAACCAATCCCCAACCACTCCATGATCCGTTCGAGTAGGCTAATTATCCCAATCATTATTCCACCCTTGATGCACCATATTTAATGTTCAACACGGAAAAAAAAAACACACACACACTAATTCCAATCATCAATCCAGCGTCTGGATAACCCATTTTTTAAAATTCAACAAAAAAAGGTATCCAGTTTTTTTAACAGCAGAATTCTATATCTTCTTTGTATATAAGTCGTGTTGCGCATCGTACCGCTTTTTCACCACTAGCTGGTTTAGTTATTGAAATGGTTAGACCAGACCAACCTTCATGTTGAAAACCCTCAAAGGAACTAAATGGTCGATAGCAAATCCACATATTCCCATTCTCCGATGCATTATAACAGTCAACCTCTTTCTCACTAATGCACATTCCATCCTTACTAAATGAAATAATGATATGAGGACCGTATGGTGACCCCTGCCACTCCCCAGGAAAGACACCACATACCACAACCCCAACGATTTGGGTATGACATTTGGGAGGTATCATCAATGTTATTTTGTGCCCAGGTCGTTCTTCTGTGAACCAGCTCGGAATTTTATATCCAGGAATACCAATCGTTAGTGAATGATCTACAGCAACACATCTCTGTATTCAACCAAAAAATAAACATATAATCAATAACTTATTCATTAAGCTCCTACGGGTTTGAATTTACAAGTAGGTCATGCAAAGTTTGGAAGAAATAAATAAATAAAATGAGAATGGAGGAAGGAAATGAAATGGAAATTGGGCACCTTAAGGAGTGATTGCACCAATATCTTATCAAGGTATCTTTGACTATCTTCATCCTCTAGAAGTTTATTGCAGTTCATGAAGGAAATGTGATTCCAGCAATTATACTCTTTTAATAGATCATCAATCTTTTTGAGACAGTAGCAATTGTTTGCTTCTAATTCTTGTAGTCTTGATGGGAGACCATACAAAATTTGAAGTCGGTGACACTCATTCAAATTTAATCTTCTCAGATGAGAAAGATAAGAGATGCTTGCAGGTAACTGGATTAAATTGTTGTTTCCACTTAGGTCTAAAGTTTCCAAGTAGGGAAATGAATGGAGATTTTTGAGGAAGGCTTCACTTTCCATTGGTCTGCAACTAACGTTTATTGTTTTCAAAGAACCCAAATTCGCCAAATTTGGCAGGCTTTCTAAGCTCATTTTTGAGGAAGGTTGTTCCTTGCACATTGTATTGTTGATGTTCCCAAGACTTGTATATCTTCTAAAACTCAAGTAGTATAGACGAGACAGATTTCCAATGGATGTTGGAAATTCCTCTATGCTAGAACAGTTATCAAGATTTATACACAATAGGTTTACCATACATGCGGACAAGTCTGGAAATCTCTCCAAACTTGAGCAATTAATGAGCCTTAGATACCTTAAGGAATCCATCTCAAACCTGGATGGCAGACGCTTGAGCCGCTTACAACCAATAATTTTCAACTCGAAAATCCTTTTGTGAGATCCAATAGACTCATGAACCTCAACCAAATTTGTACAATGGGATAAAAACAACTTCTCAATGTTTGGAGCCACTGAGACATCTGGAAGCGTTGTTAGGCAGTCTAATTGTTGAAGACTAAGAAACTTCAGGTTTGGCACAATCTGTTAACAGAGATAAAAGTTAATGAACATAATTATAGTTCACATATGTAAACATAAAACACAACTATTCGCACAGACCCACTACAGTTATTGTGATAAAGCTGCTAGTGATACACAGTATCAATTCTGTCATGAAATGTGGTTGTGATGTTGTAAATTTAATGGCTTGATGTTGATGACCTTCAAAGTCAAAGGCGCTGATGCATGAAAGATCAGCGGTAATTAGAGCAGATATCGTGGAAATGAGTATAAAGGCTACAAAATTGGAGGTCAATGGGGTTACAACAACATCACTGTGCAGTGTAAAGTTAGCTAATATGATGTGGTGAATATCAATGCATGATAAAATATGACTTGAATCTAGCTATTACTAAGAACATGGATTCATGTGTTGGTTACCTTTTGTCCGTTCCAAAACTGTTTAATATTGCCACCAACAACTTCAAGACCAATGAGCTTACTCATTCGTGTCCTCGGCAGAGAATTAAACGGGTATTGTCTCCAACAAAGCCATCGTAAGTTAGCAGGGAGAAACGTAGGCTCGCTAGAAGTAAACCTGCCTCTAATATCAAGTAGGCGAAGATTCTTCATGCGTTCAAAAACATTGGCGCTAAAACCCAGCTGCTCCTCATATACATCAACATCATATTGCCTATCAGACAACACGATTGCTTGAATTGCTTTTAGTTTCTGAAACAAAGACATAAACTGAGATCAAAACTAACTCTAAGAACAAACCAAACACTAAGGACAACATGTAACTTTCAGGGGGGGGGGGGGGGGGGGGGGGGATTATTACCCAATTATGTTCCAAGGAATCATGGATATCTTCAAGCTGCCATAGCCTGCTATTGGGGTAACTCTCCTCATTTATTTGCAAACCCATTTCTTGTATGAGATCATGCATAACTATTATTCCATTAGAAATGGTGATCAGAGACCTCTCTTTAAGAACACTAATCCCTATTTGTGGATCATAACCAAAGCTCTCAAATACTTTTGTTACGTGACTTAGTTTTTTCCCCTTGAATAAGCAAGCGATGTCTAAGAATAATATCTTCTCGGAATCATGTAACCCATCAAAGCTTAACTTCAACGTCTCATAAATCTTAACATCTAGTGCTTTTCCAAATCTGTTTAAACCACTTTCCCACTCAAATGCTTTTCTACCTTTGAAGAAAGAGCCTAAAATATTCACAGCCAACGGAAGATAACCAGCACAGTGGATGGCATGACGAGACAACTCGTCATACCCTTCTGGGGGACTATTTTTCCCGAAAGCATGCCTGCTAAACAACTCAAGAGCGTCGTTAATTCGCAAAAAATCTGGTTTGTACGTGGCATTTGCATTGGATAACAATTGCTCATTTCTTGTAGTGATAATGATTCTACTTCCTCGGCCAAACGAATTGTGTGTTGCAGATAGGAACTCTAACTGCTTCCAGTCATCCACGTCATCAAGAACCATTAGAACTTTTTTGTTCACAAATCTTGATCGTATCATGTTTGCTCCATCCTCGGGATCTTCAACATTGAAATTGTGACTGACTGTTAGGATCTTCCTTAGAAGCTTTTCTTGTAAGGTGCATATATCTTTTTTAGTATAACTGTTCTCTCTAACATCATTCAAAAAGCAGCTACCCTCAAACTTATAAGCAATTCTTCTAAACATAGCTTTGGCAATAGTTGTCTTGCCAATTCCTCCCATTCCATGTATCCCTACTATGCGCACCTCTTCACTTTTCTCTGTTTCCAAACGTAAATGTAATTCATCCATATGAGAGTCGATGCCAACTAAATTGCCATCCAGATCAGAAGGTTGTATATCACCTAAGATCTCCTCGACGATCTTTTTGATATAAGTTGATTCACCTCTGTGAAATTAAGACAGCTATTAGCATGCTACGTAATATCTGAATAGCTTCATGAATGGTCAAGATAATATTAATTATCCTAGTTATAGTATTTTTTTTATTGGAAAAAAATTAAAAATTAAAATATATTCGATGGACCACTTGACCACTTTTTTTCTATAAAAGTATTATGTCACTTGAATCGGATATGGAAAAACTGTGGACTTGAATTACTGGTACTAACTACCTTTTAAGGAACTTTATAGTATCTAATATTATTAATCCTAGTTATAGTATTTTTTTTATTGGTAAGTTACACTAGCATTCATAATTCTCATGTGTTTGGTATGTTTATGTTAGGAGCGGGTTAAATGCACTCCCCATTCTACCTTTCATACCCCTTTAGCTAAAAAATCATTTTATAAATTATGTATACAAATGTAATTGAGGTGATACGACACAACGATAGGATTATGGTTTTAAGATTAGTATTGGATGAGGAGGTTGTGACAACGGTTTGTGCTTACGCACCCCACGTAGGACTAGGGGATCAACTGAAAATAGACTTTTGGAACTGTCTAGACATAGTTGTAAGGGCCATACCTGTGACAACTAGCAAATTCCGTACAACGTTTAACGTGATTTAATCGTTCTTTTGAAGTAATAACATGGTTTAAAGTTAATTTTGATTAAATGATCCGCTATGAGTCCTACGATGTCCTTCTCAAAGTTCGTGGACGCCTTGATGCTTTAAAGAAAGGCTATGCGTATTTAATGTTAACGAACTGACATCGGTAAAAATTTGTCAAACTGGACTAGCATAAGGTCATTCTATGTAAATACGACACGTATTTGCTATTGAAGCAATCAAATGTGAAACTGGCGCGGTAAACGGCAAAAAACGCAGCGTTTTGAAAAACGCGGAAAGTAACTAACGCGGGAATTGGACGTCAAAATGGGTGGTTTTAACTGTCATCGAACTATCGGAATAATATTATTGTAAATAATGTCATTTATCATGTTTCGAAAGTTGACAGGTCATTGTAATGAAGGAAACCATACTCGAATCGATTAACGCGATTTAAACGCGTGTTCTATAAGCACACGTTGGATGACGAAAATATCATTTAAATAGCCCGGTTTAGATGTGCTTTTAATTTCGAGCATAACCGACCAGTTTTTGTGATAAAAATCGAGCTTAAAAACAAACCGAAGCACAAAACGTTATAACTGGTTCGTGCACGCGGTGTCCACCTACCAAGAAACCCTAACTATAAAAACCAACACTACTTCCCTTCCCCTCACTTGTGCATCCGCAACCCACCCCCAATAAACCCTAATTCTCTCTCTACTCTCTTTCTTTCTCTGTCTCTCTCTCTCTCACGGACCCCTCTCTCTTCTCTCTCACCCGAGTACCCCCCCCTGTTACAGTAGCCGACCACCATCATGCTTCGGTGGTGGCGTCGCGGATCGTTAGGCCCGAAAACGGGCTTAGCAGGTGACGAGTGGTGGTGGTCAGGTTACGGTGATGGTGCTGAACGACAGATCGGTGTTGTTTGGTGGAAGTTTGATGAAAGTTTTTGGTTATGGGGTCTAGTCCGAACGGTTACGGTGGTCGGCTGATGGTGGATGTCGGCTTTGATGGTTCTCGGTAGTAGATCTGGGTTGTGGTTGGTGGTGACGGTTGTAGGGGTTGCTGTTGAAACCTGATCTATATAGTTTAGGTCAGCCTGGTTCGCTCTAGTTAGTACTTGTCGAGTTTGGGGTTCCTTTCCGTTCGTTTGTCATGCTCGAGTCACGGTTCATATCTGGTTTTGGCTGCGGTTTTGGTCTTGGGTCAAGCGAGTCTAGTTCGGGTTAGATCTGGTGCGGTCAAACCAAGTCAACAAAATAGATCCGGTCAAACCCAGGTCAAAGTTGGTCAAACTCGGTCAAATCGAGTCGATTCAGTCAACTGTGGTTAAACCTGGTCAACGGTCAGATCTGGTTCGTTAACGTGTAGATCGGGATACAGGCGCATGATTTTCGGTATAACTGCTATGTATTTATTTTCTTGATTGTATTTATAAAGATATATATATATATATATATACATATATATATATATATATTTATAAAGTATAAATACGAATAATAAATGGTGTTAACTCACGAACGAACCGACAATGTAACAAACCATAAATTTGTTTATTAAAATCATGACCTTGTGAATTTTTGTTGGACTAAAACTATTGGATTATATGTAATATATATATATATATATATTTATACAAATATATATTTATATAAGTTGTTGAAACGGGTATATGTCTTGTTAACGGAAATTGTGGATAAATGGGATTAGTTGTCTTGTTTTGGTGTGTTGATTTTGAGAAAAATGTAGACGACTTGTGTTGTCTGATTTGTACAAAAACTAAGTTAATATCATTGCGTACGTGTTCTAAATAATATTCCAAGTGCTTTAAATAGATGTAGTTATATGGATCGCAATATTTTGACAAAGATTATTTGTGACAATAATGGTATCTCATGGACGATATTTTCAAAACGAATATATAGTTTTATCGAGCGTCAAGTATGACGAGTTTTCGAAGGTTTGCGGTAACTAAATAATGTTTGTTGTTTGGATTCAAAAATATATGAACGTTCGATTTTACTTGAAAAACCTTTTATAAAAAGCAAAGTTTTGGATTTTATAAAATACAATGTAACAATTGCTATAAATCGATTTTAACTACTATATTCAAAGTGTATTTTCCTGAAAATAAGTAAACAAGACAACTACATTTATCCGATTTACGAGATGAGCCACGACTCAGGATGAGTCATACTTTTCGTAGTATTAGTCCAACATGGTTTACACACGAATAGTAACAAGTGCGCAACTTGGGTACTATGTCGTATGTTAAATATGATTAACTTAAGTCACGATCGGTTCGTCGAGTTAAAACACTTTAGGATTTGGTATGTACACGCGAGTCTAGATAGTTGGGCAAACTATCACCTAACCGGAAAATAAGTTAGGCTTATATGTGATAGACTTTTAAGGTGTCCTTTGTTGGTAATTAGGGCACGAGGAAATCAATCAAAGCTTCAGGCTTTGTTTTCTAGCTATGCAAGGAAATTAAGGTGAGTTTCACGGCCCCTTATTACTATTTTTGTTTTGGGGGAAAGATATGTTTTGTCAAAATGATGTAAAATGTGAAAATGTGTTGAGTGGCATGATAAGTACTTGGGTTTGTTGTACACCACTCGGGGTGAGTCCTCGCCTACTGTAACCATTTACTCGTGTTTTGTGTGTGTGTGAAATCGAGAACCAGAAGAAATATTTGGATAGCACTATTAGTGCCTGACAAGGCCCACCCCTAATCGATAGCGTCGATTATGTAATTGTGGATACTAGGGGTGCACGTATTCTTGGTTTGGTTATGGGCTCAATGGATTGGTCGTCATAGTTTGTAGGAGTTAGCTAATCCTTACAAAGGTCACTGCTTTTGTTTGTTCCGCACATATTGTTGTTGTAAAATTGTTGGTTTTATGAAACTAAAACCTGTGAACTCACCAATATTTTACATATTGACGTCTTTTTAAACGTATCTTTCAGGTAACTAAGTGCTGAATAAATATGAGGCTAGTACGGCGGAATATGGGATGTCGGACACTTGTCGGGGGTTTCATCTATATTTACCATTGGGTTGGGACATAGACGGAAAAACCCCATGTTTGAAATTTATGTAGGTTGTTTTGTGTAATGTTTATGACAAGGTAGTCTTTTTCGACATCTTAATGAAATGATCTTTTCTAACTAAATATGGTTTGTGTTAATCTTGACTTTGATATGCTTTCGAGCGTTGTGCCACGTGTTTCCGTCATTGGCGTGGCGTGACAATACCTATGGAGGAAATAACTTGCATAAGGGGGCGATTTTAATGGCCATATTGATAGGGATTACGGTGGCTTCCATTTGGTACATAGGAGTTTTCATTTTTGTGATAGGAATGACCCTGGTAGGGATCTTCTTGACATCGTGGTAGCACACAACCTAGGTATCTTAAACTCGTTTTTTTTAAGACGAGAGAATCACAGTAGATCACTTTTAGTAGTGGAGGACGTAACACCCATATCGACTACATTCTTATTAGAAGAAGATACCGACGATGGTGGAAGGATTGCAAGGCTATTCTAGGGGATACATCGCGATAACACACTTCCTAGGTATCTTAAACTCATTTTTTAAGAAGAGAGAATTGCAGTTGTTCACTTTTAGTAGTGGAGGACGTAACACACAGATCGACTATCTTCTTATGTAAAGAAGATACCGACGATGGTGGAAGGACTGCAAGGTTATTCCAGGGGAGACAATAGTGGCTCAACACCATTTTCTAGTGGCAGATATAGTCATGAAGGTAAAATTGACGAAAGAGGAGAGGAATGTGCGGCCTAGGATCCGATGGGGAAATTTGAAGGGCAACAAGATTGCAGTGTTTAGGGAGATGGTCATCGCGGCATCCATTACTCATGTGTATGAAGACACAAACCAGATGTGGGAGGCCATGGCAATTACCATTACTCATGTGGTGAAGGAGACTCTAAGGGTAACAACAGGAAAAACGAGTGAGCATAAGGAGTCTTGGTGGTGGAGTAAGGATGTGCAACCCAAAATAAAGGATAAGCAATAGAGTTTTAGGGACCTTTTGGGGTGCACTAATGAACATGAGCGAGGGTGATTGAGAGAGAGAGGTATAGAAAAGTCTAGAGGGAGGCAAAGAATGTAGGGATAGAAGCAAAGAATACAACCTATAACTGTATGATCGTCTAGAAACAAAAGAGGGGGAGGATGATATGTTTCGGATTTCCAAAACTACGGAGTGTAGGAAGCATGATCTAGGAGTAGTGAAGTTTATAAAAGGGAGACGATGGACTGGTTTGGTAAAGGATCAGGATATTAAGTTGAGATTACAAACCTACTTTCACAATCTTTTCAACGGTGCGAGGGCTTACCAACAACAAAATGATAGCACCACTGCTCAAAGGAGACAACATAATAACTACTACTGTCGTCATATCACACATGGAGAGGTGAGGATAACACTTAGAAAGATGGGAAAGGCAAAGGCAGTTGGTCGAAACAACATACCAATTGAAATGTGGGGGCATTTAGGAGATGAAGGAGTTCAATGGCTAACTATTTTGTTTAATCTTATATTCAAATACATATGCATGTCAGATCAATGGAGGAGCAGTATTGTAGTACCTGTAGATAAGAAAAAGTGAGATGCCCAATGTTGTGGGAACTATAAAGGGATTACGCTATTAGGCCATATTATGAAATTATAGGAGAAGGTACTTGAGACGAGACTTAGAAAATAAACCCATGTTACAGTAAACCAATTTGGTTTCATGCAGTGGCCGACTATAGAAGCAATACACATTCTAAGGACATTGATGGAAAAGCTTAGAGAGAAGAAACGAGATCTACATATGGTGTTCATCGACCTTGAAAAGGCATATGATAGTGTGCCATGTGGATTGATTTGGGATACTTTAAAGAGTATAGGAGTTCCTGGAAAGTACATAGATATACTTAAAGATATGTATGTTAGGACTAAAACTAGTGTTCATAGACTTGTATGAGATTCTGATTTCTTCTTTCTTCCCTATTCAGGTAAGATTTCATCAAGGGTCTGCGTTGAGTCCTTTTCTATTTACGGTTGTCCTAGATGAGTTGTCTAAGTCGATTCAAGAGGCAATCCCATGGTGCATGCTTTTTGCGGATGATATTGTGCTAGTTGCAGAAAGTAAACAAAGCTTGAATGCAGGACCACAAGAGTGGCGACTAGCTTTAGAAGGCAAAGGTTTAATGATTAGTAGATCTAAAACGTAGTACCTATACTGTGATTTCAGTGGTGCAGGCTAGGAAGAGGACACTCAAATTACCATGGAGGGGCAAATAGTTCAGAGGTGACTAAATTTGAGTATTTACGTTCATTCGTAAAATGGATGGCGAAATAGATAGTGCCCATCGCGTTCAGGCTACATGGTCTAGGTGGAGAGATGCCATTGGGTTTTGTGCGATAAGAAATTCCCGACTAAATTAAGGGAAAATTTTATAGGGTTGCGATCATACTTGCTATGTTATACGGAACAGAGTGTTGGGCCATTAAGAAGATACATGCACGTAATCCAGAGGTAACGAAGATGAGGATGTTGAGATGGATGTGTAGGCACACTAGGCTAGCTAGGATAAAAAATGAGGTTTATAGGGATAGGTTGGGGGTAGCTAGTATATCAGATAAGATTAGGGAGGGGAGACTGAGAAACGGGTCTAGGCCGGTCCGGGTCATGTTACAGGACCGTTCATACGACGAACCGGTGGTTGGACCGGCGAACCGGTGGTCGGACCGGGAAACCGGTGAGATTAGTGGTCGGACCTGTGGAGATGAAAAAAAAAAAAAAAGAAATTGTCTGACTGGAATTTTTCCGGCGAGTGACTGTAGAGACTTCGACTTAATAGCTCTGCTTAAGATAAATTGAAGAAGATGACTTCAATATTTTTTGTTTTTTGAACAACCAAGGGAATCAAGTGAAAAACAAATTGTCCAAAGATGCACCAAAGTCTCCAAGATTATGCTTCTAAGTTTTGATCTGGTTGATTTTTTGGGATTTTTTGAAGAAGATAGATGTTGAATATTTTAATGTGAACCGGGGAGATTTGAAGTCTCATCTGCAAACATCAAAGTCTAGAAATATAAAGTCACTTACCTCGAAGTCTTCAACCTAATATACTATTCAAGATTATTTACTTTTTCTTTATTAATTTTAATATACGAGACTTTATTTCTAAATTTTTTATTTTTCTTAATTTTTGTTTTATTATTTTCCCGTAAGATTTTTATACGCATGTATATACATATATATGTATATATGATATCCGGTTCTTTAATCCGGTCCGACCGGTTAGACCGGTCCAACCAGTGAACCAGTAAGGAGACCGGTTTAATGTCCGGTCCGGTTCTGAAAACATTGCTTCCTAGTTCTCATATATCGGTGTCTTTGGAGCCGAGGGTCTCTATCAAAAGCAACTTCTGTATGACTCTATCTCTTGGGATAGAGGTAAGCTAGGTGTGTCCATCTCACACTCCCAAGACCCTACTAATATTTTTATAGGGGTGGGATTATAATGGGTAAGATTGATTGGTAAATTTGGCAACACCTGATTGTTATTGGATTCTTGATTACTAGGTTACTCTAGCATTCATATCTCTGACTAATAAATCGAAATGAATTAAACCATATGAAGGAAAATTCTACTTACACTTTGAAGGCTTCGGAGATATGATGGCCAGATAAATTGCCTGTGGCTGTTAGAGCCTCCCTCCACTCCTTCACTTTATCTAGCTCTTCTATAAACCTCTGCTCATGCTGCTGAAAGAAAACAGCAACATCGTTCTTCTGTCCACGAATGTCAGATGGATCAACATGATAAAACACCGG
This sequence comes from Ambrosia trifida, assembly GCA_028751855.1. NCBI lineage: Eukaryota > Viridiplantae > Streptophyta > Magnoliopsida > Asterales > Asteraceae > Ambrosia > Ambrosia trifida. Next base: position 86,129,978 of record CM054123.1, read on the forward strand.
TATCACCCTTTGTCCCATCCGATTATGCCATTCCATGATTTTGGTCAGCTCGGCCAAACACCATGAAGAGTTGGCGTAATTTTTTGAAAAAACCACCACTGCAAACTTCGATTCTTCAATAGCTTTCAGGAGTTCTGGGGAAATGGCTTTCCCCGTTTTGAGCTCCTCGTCATCTTTGAACACGCATATTCCTCTCTGTATGAGAGCTGTGTAAAGATGATCTACAAAATTGTAGCGAGTATCCTCGCCTCTAAAGCTCAAAAAAGCATCATATTTCCAGCTTCCTGATGTTACAGAAGATGATGAACATGAAGCAGACTTTAAGTATGCCATTGTGTAATAGTATATTTTAAACTAGTCTTGAATATTAAACAATTATTCTTATTCAAACTAGAGGAAATAAAATATTGTTAGAACAATCAAAGATGAAATAGACCAAAGGTTAAATTAAGTGGAAGTAATGGCTTAATATTGTTTCATATTTTGTCGTGTTCCATTTGAATTGGAATTTTTTAGTCGGTGTTTTGAAATCATTAGTTTTGAAAATTTGGAATTAGCTAATAAAGGTAAAGGACTTTAATTAAAATGGGGTACCCTTGTCTTTTTTTCCTTCTTATTTGGCGTGCAAAATGGGATAGGAAAGTTTTCAGAAATTTCGGAAGTTGATATAATGGGAAATGTAGCCGAAATAGCCAATAGATTTTTTTATTTTTTTTTTAACGGCAAACCACTTTTTATATAAATATAAAGAGCTAGCAAGACGCTAAAAACAAACGGGACAACCACCAAAACAAAAGAGAAACACGATTACAACAATTCAAAAACATCAAAATCCGACCACTTATCCCAGCTAATGCCCGGGAGCTTGGAACGATTAGAGATCCAAAGAAAGGCGTCCTCCTTGATAAGGTCAACCACCGTTTGCGTTGGAATAAACTTGCGCTCAAACACCATTTGGTTCCTAGCATACCAAAGCCGCCAAGTAGTAGCCAAGACGACCAAGAGAAGAATCCTTCTCCACCTAGTTGAGCCCGGGCTGGTACGAACCACATCCATAATCGCATCCAGACCATTTACATCAGGCGGAAAAGGAAGCTTGACCCATCTAAACACCTGCCACCACACACTCCTGGCCCAAAGACAGCCGGCCGTGGCATGCTTGGCGTCCTCCTCCATATAGCCACATCTATCACAAAGAAGGTTGCCAAAGTTGCAGTCGCGTTCATTCAATTCCACCTTAGTAGCGACCCTCCCCAATAACGCCCTCCACAACAAATAATTGCACTTCGGGGGGGGGCCAAGAGACCCAATCAAACAGTAACCCAGAACCCTGATCGGGATCAGCCGCGTCTAACTGGAGCCGAAGACTTTTGACAGAGAAAGAAACCCCCTCCGAGTTAGGCCAGACCCACTTATCCTTCAAGTCGCATAAAACAACCTGCTGCAGACGATCCAGTAACACCCGGAGCTGGAAAGACTCGGGCCCAGAAGACGGCTCCCGAACCCAGCCAAGCTTCCAGTGGACCAACCCCCCAATCATTTCCCAGTGATCACAAACCAGCCCATCTTTAACAGACGCAATATGATACAAATCAGGGAGATCCTCCTTAAGGGGCCTGTTACCCAGCCAATTATCAACCCAAAAGCGTACCGACTTTCCGTTCCCAAGGGAAACCTGCAAATAATCAGCGATGGAAATCCCTAGGGACCGAAGGGTGGAATTGATAGCTCCGATATCCTTCCATACACCGGGCACAGACGACTTCACAGGGATAAAGCCACCGTCATTCTTCTTCGAATGGATCGCATTGACAACCCGAGCCCACAACTCTTCCGGCTCTTGCTTAAACCGCCACCACCATTTCGTGATCATGGCGTAATTGAAATCCCAAATACTTCCCAACCCCGTTCCCCCACTCCTTTTTGGCTTAATAAAACGCTTCCACTTAACCCATCGAATTTTTAGGTTACTACCCACCTTCCCCCAAACAAAATCCCTCCTTATGCCTTCTAACCTCTTAATCACACTCTTGGGGGCTTTGAACAACGACAAGTAGTAGGAGGGCAAACTCCCCAGAACCGCCTTCGCCAACGTGACCCTACCCGCAAAAGAGAGGAACCTAGCTTTCCAAGCCGATAACTTTTTTCGAAACCGATCAATAACCGGCTGCCAATGTCTCACCAATTTCATATTCGCACCTATCGGAACCCCAAGATAGGAGAAAGGAAAGGAACCGACTTGGCAGCCAACAACCTCAGCCAATCTCAACACCTCGGAATTGTCCACTCCCACGCCAAACAGTTGGCATTTAAGTTGGTTCACATGAATCCCGGAGACCAGATTCAGACACCGCAGTAACCTGATAATGCTCCTGACATTAAACTCGGACCATTCGCCAATGAAGAGAACATCATCGGCGTAACAAAGGTGGGAGAGGGTCGGGCCATTATTCGGGAGCGACACACCATGAAATAGCCCAAGAGAGACCGCTCTACGCATGAACATACTGACAACCTCCATGGCCAAAATAAAGAGAAAAGGCGACATCGGGTCACCTTGTCGAAGCCCCCGCTTGAAACGAAATTCATTAGTGGGGGGACCCATTCACAAGCACGGACCCCATCCCAGATTGAAGGCACCCTTTAACCCAAGAAATCCATCTCTCACCAAACCCCATAAACTCCATGACCCGGAATAGGAACTTCCAATTGAGCGAGTCATACACACGACGAAAATCAACCTTGAAAATCATGATCTTGTGCTTGTTCTTCTTAGCCCACGACACCGTTTCACTAACAATAAGGGGCCATCCAAAATATTTCTACCACCCACAAAAGCAGATTGAGTAGGAGCGATAAGATCCCCGATAACCCCTTTCAGTCGAATAGCCAAGACTTTGGAGATGATTTTATAGATTGACCCCACCAGGGAGATAGGACGGTAATCCGTAATAGATTGGGGGTCATCCTTCTTCGGAACCAAAGTAAGAAAAGAGGAGTTGCAGCCTTGACTCACTGAACCCGTATAGAAGAATTCGTTCATCATATCACAAATAAACGGTTTCAACACTTCCCAATATCGCTTAATAAACTTCATCGTAAAGCCATCCGGCCCCGGCGCCTTACCCCCATGGCAGCTCTTGATCGCACAGAGGATCTCATCAGTTGAGAACGGACGATCCAAATCAGAGGATTGGCCCTCAGAAAGAGACGGCAACCCTGTATTGTCAAATAACGGCCTGCACCTCAACGGTTCATGGAACTGTTTACCGAACCAGTTCATAATCGCATCTTTAAGGGCTGCTGGTTCGGACACCCACAAGCCATCAAAACACAAACCATTAATCTGCCTCCGAGCATTATTAACAGTGACGGAGCTATGAAAAAGGCCCTGTTGTCGTCACCGAACCGAAGCCAATTAATCTGCGCCTTTTGCTTGAGATCTTTAGCCTTCCTTTTTACCATCTCATTAATCTTAGCTCTAAGGGCCACGCGAACCTTCTTCTCACCTGCTTTAAGTGTGGCCGATTCAGCCATCACCTCAAGACTTTCCACCGCCTTATACAAATTACATAGCTGGGCCGATTCTTCCTCACGAGCTTTAGCCCTCCAAAGCTTAATCTTGGTTTTAAACTCCTTAAGTAACCAGGCAACAGCCGCAACTCCAACTTTAGACCCCGTACCTTTTTCCACCGTATCCTGCACAATAGTATCAAGCTGGCTAGAGCCAAGCCAAGAGTTAAAAAAACGAAAGGGGGGAGGTCCAAAATCCTCCTCCGAACACCCCAGCCAGATCGGACAATGATCCGAAGGACCCTTCTTGAGGACCTTAAGGAGAGCATTCGGCCAACGAGCCATAAACAAATCACAGACCAGGGCACGATCAAGTTTACTGAGTTTGATGGCTACATGGTCCGAAATATAGGTGAAACGTCCCCCCGTCATATTATATTCAAGCAAACCAGCCCGATGAATGAAGGAGTTGAAGGCATCAGCAGCGGCGGGATTAAACGAGGAGTTGACACGATCATCCGGGGATCTAACCTCATTAAAGTCACCGATACACACCCACATCCCATCCAATAGAGACTTACGAACCACAATCTCCTCCCACAAACGTCTCCTAGAGGGGAGATCATTTGGGGCATGAAGATTAAGGAAATTTATCCGACCCCCATCCCCACCAACCAACATACCAGAAACCAGCAAATACCTTTGAGCTCTAGTCACCGAGTCCACCGTAAACAAGGAGGGGTCCCACAGAGAGGCAAGACCACCTGACCGACCCACCGCATCCACACAAGCAGAAGACAGTGGAGAACAGCCCCAGAATCTGCTCCAGAAAGGATCCTCAAGCCCCGATTTATGAGTTTCTTGCAAGGCTATGAAGGAGACATGGTTCTCCCTTTTCAGGTACCTAACCCAATCCGCCTTCTCATCCCCAACAACACCCCTAATATTGATGGACAACAAATTCATTGGATACCGGCGGACTCCTGTTCCCCATTAACCATCTTAATCACATGATTACGAAACCTATACATTTGGATTCCAAGACAATCCCCAAAAACAACAGTCTCTTGCACCTCGTTATCAAGAGCCGACCCTCCTCATCATCTCCCAACCTTTGAACACCAGTGGCATCCAATTCAGCCGCCATCGATCTTCTAGACACCATTCTCTCCTCAGCATCCTGAATAATAAGATCCTCCAGATCAAACGGATCAGACCCTAAGGTCTCGTTAAGGTCTGGAGTGCAAAACTGCTGGCCCCTCCCTCACAGTCATTCTTTTTATTCTTCTTATGCTTGGACCGCACAGTAATGTAACTGGGCCTATTGGCAGAAACCACCATAGCAAGAGGCCCAGTTCGCCCATCACAACAGGAGCCCAACCCAATGTTGCAAGCAGTAGGGGTAGAGGGGGACCCACCAACAGAAAACTCCTGCTCATTTGTAACGTCCTCAACGTGTGCATGGGGGGAATCAATCCCAACAACCTCATCATGATTGGCTCTCTCAACATCACTCCCCATGCTAAACTATTCGCCTTCTTCTGACATGTCATCAACTACATTATCAGCCTTAGGCGGCGTGTTGTCGGGCTCCACCGTCGTCTGGACATTAACTGCCACCTCAGAATTCACCTCGGCAACCACCACCGATTTAAGGGCCACCGGAGGAGGCACCAGAGGTTCACCGACCCAGACAGAAGGCTCCGGAATCCATGGTTTCCACCCATCCTCAACTTCCCTAACCCAGACCTTACACCACTGGTTCTCCCAACGTAACGTCACCTCCCGATCAACCCTACACCCGGAATTAACGAGGATGGCCATCTTATCCCCGGAGATATCCAGGTTGCTTGGGGAAACCTCCGACTTGACGAGAAATCGGCCGCACCTTTCGCCTATCTTATTAAAGACATGCCTGTCCCAGAGAGGGAGAGGGACCCCAATCACACGGATCCATGCAACCCTGCTAAACAACGGTGGGATACCCTCCCACAAGTATAGACGGGAGAACCAACCCATCCAAACCTCGTACCTATCCTTAAGGTAATCATCCGCAGCCTTGACAGAATGAAAGCTGAGAAGGACACTACAACCGCCAATGTATCTCACCTCAAACTTCCAAGTCTTCATCTCATCAACAATCCAGTCCATATTAGCAAGGATATGAAACTCCTTAACTTCCCCGATCAGGGATTTATACTCCCAACTAGACTTGGCCATGGTCTTCATAGGAAGGAGGTTAACAATCAGGGAAGATGGGGCAACCACCTGAGACCCCTTAGCAGCCTCCAGGTATCCGGTGCAGTTAGGGACACTAGCAGGAACCACCGGAGTGGAAACATTTGCATCCAATCGTTCAAAGACCGAGGAGGGTTTCCCCAGCCTATCAAAAACAGAAACGTTCTGGGTATCAACAACATTATCAGCATTACCACCGCCCCTACAAAACTTAGCTTTGCATACGCCAACAACAGCACCATCAATAGATACCTCCTTAAGTTTAGCAATCCAATCGTCAACATTAGTAACCCGAGCCAATCTAATGAACCCAAAGGGATTACCAGCCCCATCACGTTTCCTTGGGACAAAAGCATCTTCCAAATTATCAAAACATTGAAAAGCCTTCCATAATTTCCCAGTCGAACACCCATCCGGGAGGTTTGAAATAAAGAAAGTCGTCGTATTCCGCAGCCTCTCTTCTCTATTCTGGAACATCTTCTCTTTCCTGGCAGCAGCCTTGCTCCTAACAGGGATCCAATCTTCATCTTGATTGCAGCTGTGATTCCTAATCTTGTGTTGTTCGATCTGCTTCCGTCTTCTTAGGTCTTGGAGAGTTGAAGGATCAGGCCTGAAAAGGCGGTGACCCTTGGTCTTCATGAGAGCGAGAGGGATGTATGGTATATTATTATTATTATTATTATTATTATTATTATTATTATTATTATTATTATTATTATGATTTTTTTATATTGACTATGACTTCCAGAAAAAATATTATTATTATTATTATGGTTGTTTATATATTTTTTTTTTATATCAAAGGCAAGAATCCCTTGACCATACTTTATATAATTATATTTATTATAATGTGATATAAAAAGTTAGATCTGTACTCTAGCCACCAAACCCATATAAAACAAACAGGTAATAGTCAACTTTATCACAAAAGAACCAAAGGGTGCAGGAAGGGTACGAACGGGTGCAGGTATAGGGGGTCGAATGAAGCCAAGAGGAGGATGAAAAGGTCGAATGAAGGCTGGAAGAAGATGAAAAGGTCGAATGGGGTCAGTAGGGGTCGAACGAAGGGTGAAAGAAGGGTGAAAGAGGGTCGAGTGAAGGCGATTTTGAAAAGTTGCCGTTGGGGTGGGAGGGAGGTTGATGGAGGAGGAGGGTGGAGATTAACGGAAGTGGAGGCGGTGGAGGTTGACGGAAGTGAGGGGTGGAGGAGGAAAGTGGGCGGTGGAGGTTGAAGAGGGGGGGGGGGGGAGGGAGGGGAAGGGTGAGGGCGGAAAGGATAAGGGGATGGGAAGGATGGAAGGAGATCGAAGTAAGAGAGGAGGAGGGAACAGAGAGGCGGAGGAGGGAAGGGAGGAGGAGGCAGGGGAGGGGTGGAGGAGGCAGGTGGCAGGGGGATGAACCCTTACAGTAGGAAATAGCCAATAGATTACACTAGGAACAATGATCTAATCTAGAAATTACTCTTCAATAAACATTTATACTTGTTTACAATTATTATTTTTGTAAATTAATTTCTAGTGTAGCCACTTTTTTCTCATTTTTATAAATTAATAAAAATGTTAATTATCTGTTACGTACCTTCCGAGTTATCTATTAATATATATAAAAGAATTGAACATTGCTGACGTGGCGTGCAATGGTGCCTTCAATCTCTCCATGAAACTGCCACGTGGCATCATAATTGAAAGATTTTAATGTTTTTGAATTATTTTCTTTTTTAATTAAAAAAAATAAAAATAAAACACTAAATTTATCTCTCTATCTCTCAATTCTCAATTACTAAAATTAAATTAAGTTATTTTAGGAAAAAAGAATTTAAAAACAAATTTAATTTTTTCTCTTTCCTCCCATAATTTTTAAACGTTAATATTTTTTATATTCGAGATTTTTTAAATAAAAAAATTATACCAAATTAACGAGCGTTTTATTATCTTTCCAACGAGTACCATAGTGCTATATAAAAAACGGAGAAAAAAACGACCATTTTTTCAGGTTATTCATTAATCATGTTTTTTCTTTTAAACCAGGTTCTTATCTACGATGTTGAAATTCAGTCCAATCGCCATGCTATCATTGGAATTTTACTCTTCTAAAGATGGATAGGTGTACTTCATCAAGAGAAGTTAGGAGAAAGAATCTCGCAACACTGCAACACATGGTGTCACTTTATAGCAATGTTATTTTTTATTTATTTAATTACAAAACTAATAATTATTACTATTAGTATTAGTATTAAAATGGTTATATTTTTCAACCCCGGGACACTCCCGGGATAAAAAGCTAGTATATCATATTATCATTTCGAAAGATTGAATAACATCACAAACATGATTTCATCATCTACTTTTAAAAATTTCGATGACAATTTAAAAACCTACCCTTATTTATATCATATGTATTTAAATATTTTAAATCTATACATATAATAAACCAAAGCCATTTTAATGACATGGCATTCAAAAGGGGTATTCTCTCTATTGAGTGTGTCATGTGTCATCCCATGTGGTAAGACCTTTATTTTAGGAAAATAATAATTTAAAATTTAAAAACAAAATTAGATTTTTATCTCTAATGTTTTCTCCCATAACTTTTAAACGTTAATATCTTTTATACACGGAATTTTTTAAAGAAAAAAAATTGCACCAAATTAAGAAGCGTTTTATTATCTTTCCAACAGGTACCATAGTGCTATATAAAAAACAGAGAAAAAAAACGACTATTTTTTTGTGTGGTTGGTTTTAATATTAGAGTTATACATTGTTTTAAGGTTATGCACTAACACTGGAGATACATTGTTAATTGTTTTAAGTTAAGTGTTATCCGAAGCGTTCCGGCATGTAACTGTAAAACGCATCAATCTATTTCAGGTGTAAAATTGATATTTAAAATTAGATTTCTCAACCCGGGACGCTAATTTGAGTATAATATTAGTAATATTTTTTTCAATGTTAATAAGTTGACATGTTACGTGATTAATAATATCTAGGGGTGAGCAATAACTAAATCATTAACTAAAGACGAACAAGAAACATACGAAAGCGCACAAAAAATGGATGAAGCCGAACCGACATCAATTGAAAACTATATTAACCAACAACCAAATTAACTTAAAACAGTTATCGGTTTTGTACCCAATTTACCAAACAAAAACCAAACCATTATATATTCATATATGTACTTTAAGCAACAAAATTTGACAAAGTTTGGTTTTGGTTATTAACAAAATTAACTTATTCGATCTAAAAACCAACAAGCCAATCAAATAAACCGAACCAATTAACTGAAAACAAAATTGGATTTTTAACCCTCATGTTTCCTCCCATAATTTTTAAACGTTAATATCTTTAATATATGAGACTTTTTAAAGAAAAAAATTACACTAAATTAACGAGCGTTTTATTATCTTTCCAACGAGTACCATAGTGCTACATAAAAAACGGAGAAATTTTTTTGTGGGGTTTTGTTCACACAGGAAAAAAAAACACAAAGTGTTCAGGTAAATCATTAATCATGTATAGGCAAGTCACTAATTATGTTCAAATTAGTAAATATGAATTTTTTTTTCAACCAGAGCCGAATAGGTTAATAGAGTTATACATTGTTTTAAGTTAGGTATCAATATTAGTATGTTAGAGTTGTACATTTGTTTAGTCTTTAGGATAGGTGTTAATATTAGAGTTAAATTAAAGTTCTACATTATTTTAGGTTAGGTGTTAGCATTGGAGTTGTACATTGTTAATTTGTTTTAGGTTAGATATTAATATTAGAGTTATACATCAGTCTATTTCATATGTAAAATTGATGTATCATATTAAATTTTTCAACTCGAGACGCTCCCGGGGTATAATCTAGTGTATGTATATAGATAAAAACAGTGTGCCTTAAAAAAATAAAAGAGAGCGCACACAATTTTTTTTGAACTGTTACGCAATATAAAAACTATATAACAACTATAAAGAAAACAGGTCAGTGAGAAGGTGAAACAACAAAAAAAAAAAAAAAAAATTGTAATCATTATCCCATGAGCTAAATTAATAAACGTAAATCTTTAAATAGATACATTACCCGACAATTATTGTTCAATGTGGAAATATTTGTATGTTTATAGGGTTTATGAAAACTCTTGTTATCTGATTTTAATTCCCGTTTAGGGGAAACGCAAGAAGAATGATTGATCAACATCCTTTAATACCACATGTTGATCAATTCTTTAATATCTAGTGGAATAAAAGAATGTAGATATTAATGTATAACTCTAGTGAACATAGAGACGGAGGACATCATGATCTTAAGGATGACCGACTTTCCGTTTACGGTGTACGGTTAGGATGGTTAAGGTGAGATTGGGACTCATGATTTTAGAGAGAAGATGCTGACGAATTTGATGTAATTCATTTATGGTTCTTGTGGTGTTTATCTCTCTTCCTATAATCTCTATGGATACACCCAATGTAAAATCCTATTTATGATACTAAGAGTAATTTTGTCCATCGAATAAAACCAATTAACTTATAGGGGTATTTAGGTAAATTATAAATGCAATTATATAAACGTACATACACATCTTCTCTTTTTTCATGTTAAATACGTGGTTGATGTAAAAAATGATTTAAGGCCGCTCGGGATTAAATCGAATATTCATGGGTGAGGATGACCCTGTTGTCAGCACCTAGGTCTGCCCCTGCTTTTCCAATTATCAATCTTGGGTTTGGATACCCGAATTTTAAAGTTCAACCATGAAAAATCCCATTTTCAACAAAAACATTCACCTTTGTAAGTAATACTTGTTCAAGGCATCAAAAGATCGAAAAGTGTGGTCTCCACATGATCTTCTTTGTACGAGTTCTAGTGGTCGTAATTTATTAGATAAATATCATTTCTTGTTTGTATATAAGTCGTGCCGCGCATCTTACCGCTTTTTCACCACCTAGAGCGGTTATTGAAATGCGGAGACCAGACCAATCTTCACGCTGAAAACCCCGAAAGGAACTAAATGGTCTATAGGAAACCCACCTATTCCCACCCTCATATGCATTAGTACAAACAACCTCTTTCTGGCCATTGCTCTTTCCATCCTTTCTAAACGAGACACTGAAACACGGACCATGTCGATCCCCCTGCCATTCCCCAGGAAAGACACCACAAACCGCAATCCCAATTATTTGGGTATGGCATTTGTGAGGTATCATCAATCTAATTTTGTGCCCAGGGTGTTCTTCTTTGAACCATCTTGAAATTTTGTTTCCAGGCATACCAATCGTTAGCGGATGGTCTACACTAGCACATCTCTGTATTCAACATAAGCAAAAAAACATATAATCATCATATTGTACATAAATAAATATTAATAAGAGATTGAAAATTGATTTACAAATAAGTTATGCAAAGTTGGGTAGAAATAAATATAATAATGAGAAGAAGATAAGAATTGGAAATCGAACCTTAAGGAATGATTGTTGCAACATCTTATCAAGGTATCTTTCATTATCTTCATCCTCCAAAAGTTTCTGGCAATTAATGAAAGAAATACGATTCCACCCGTCCAACTCTTTTGATAGATTGTTAATCTTTTCCAAAGAGATACAATTGTTTGCCTGTAATACTCTAATTCTTGATGGGAGGGCATCTAAAATCTGAAGTCGGCGACAGTCATTCAAATTTAACCTTCTCAGACTTGAAAGATGGGAGGCACTTGAAGGTAATCGGATTAGTTTGCAATTTCCACTCAGGTCTAAATCTTCCAAGTAGGAGAACGCTTGGAGATTTTTGGGGAAGTCTTCACTTCCCATTTGTCTACAACTAAGATTTAATGTTTTCAAGCGACATAAATTTGTTAGACTATGTAAATTGATGGACTTTGGAGTGTTGATGTTCCTAAGACTTGTATATCTTCTAAAATTCAAGTTATGTAGACTTGATAGATATCGAAAGGATGATGGCAATTCCTCTATACTAGAACAGTTTTCAAGAGATATAAACGATAGGTTTACCATACATGGGGACACGTCTGGAAATCTCTCGAGACTTGAGCATTTGATAAACCTTAGAAACCTCAAGGATTCCATCTCAAACCTGGATGGCAAATGCTTGAGCCGCTCACAACCACTGATGATCATGTTGAAAATCCTTCTATGAGATCCAAGAGACTCATGAACCTCAACTAAATTTGTACAGTTGTACAAAAACAACTTCTCAATGTTTGGAGCCCCTGACACATCTGGGAGAGTTGTCATGTTGTCTAACTGTTGAAGTTTTATGAACTTTAAGTTTGCCATAACCTGTTAACATAAATAGAACCGAACATAATTATAGTTACAAATACTACTGTTTAATTGTTATAAAAAAAACATTGGTTATTTAAACAGACAGAACTGGCAGGTTTTCCTAATTAATTACCAAGATCATAGTAGGAAGCCAGATAATGGTGATGCATGGAAATTATTGTGCATCAATGGTGTTTTTGATACCATAATAGTATATGGTGTAGTTTGTATTCATCAGGTATGTCCCAAGTGAGGTAATGCCTACACTTTTGTATAATTTTGTTCATTTTAATAAATTTTGTTGGGTGATGCTTCCTTTTTTATAAAAATAAAGACACACATCTATCATCTTAAGCTTAACAAAATGTATGAACCTTGTGCTATATCACAATCCAAGAAAAATTCCACATTTACTTATATAAAAACATGTTCACAACTTTTATATGTTTAGAAATTAAAAAAAAAAAAAAAAAAAATTCACACCTAAAAATGTTTTGATCAATTTGTGACACCCAAATTCTCTGTACCAGATTATGTTGGTGTACGCAAAGAAAACAGTGTAAAATTAGCTAATATATTGTTGTGATATATCAATGCATGACAAACTATGACTCGAATCTATTGCTAAGATTCCTAAAAATATGGCCTCATTTGCTAGTTACCTTTTGTCCATTCCAAAATTGTTTAATGTTGCCACCAGCTACTTCGAGACCGACGAGCTTAGTCATTTGTGCCATTGATAGAGAAGAAAAAGGGCAGTCACTCCAACATAGCCATCGTAAGTTACAAGGCAAAAACGTAGGCTCACTAGAAGTAAATTTGCCTCTAATATCAAGTATGCGAAGATTCTTCATGCGTTTGAAAACATTGGCATTAAAACCCACATTCTCCTCATATTCATCAACATTATACTGCTTATCGGTCACCATGATTGCTTCAATTGCTTTAAGTTCCTGAAACAAAGATTCAAACAGAGAATGAACCTTATAGTAAGAAAAGCGTACAATTTAAGGGGGGGGGGGGGGAAGAAATATACAACATGAACAATATTACCCGAATGGTGGCACAGCTTGATGTAAAGGGGTGGAAAAAGGTTATTTTCAAAGGTATTTGTATTTTTAAATTTTATAGTTAAAAGATTGGTTGTAGGTCAAGTAACTCTAATATTTAAAGTCCGTTTGTTTTACTATTCAACTTGTACCTTTCAAGATCAGTTCAATAAGAAGAAAAATTCGCTATTATTTAGCAACTCATCGAATAAGGTTACTGGTCGATTGCGTTGGTAGATACAAACCAGGTTTAACAATGGAAAGATTACTAACCCGATTACTTTTCAAGGAATCATGGATATCATCAAGCTGCCATAGCCTGCTGTTTGGGAAACTCTCACGAACTATCTGCCATCCCATTTCTTGAATGAGATCATGCATACATATTTCATTATTAGAAATGGTGATTAGTGACTTCTCAGTAAGAACACTTATTCCTATCTGTGGGTCAAAACCACAGCTCTCAAGTACATGATTTACATATTGTACAGGTTTTCCCTTGAAGAAGCAAGCGATGTCTAGGAATATATTCTTTTCAGAATCATCTAACCCGTCAAAACTTAACTTCAGTGTCTCAAAAATCTCAACATTTAATGCTTTAGATAATCTATTGAAAGCACTTTCCCACAAACATGCCTTCCTCCCATGGAAGAAAGAGCCCAAAACTTTCACAGCTAATGGAAGATTACCAGCATAGCGAATGGCACGACAAGACAACTCTTCATACCCTTCTGGAGGGCTATGCCCTTTGAAAGCATGTCTGCTAAACAACTCAAGAGCTTCATGCATTAGCAAACAATCTGGTTTGTACTTGGCGTCTGCATTGGACAACAATTGTTCATTTCTTGTAGTGATCATGATTCTACTCCCTGGACCAAACGAGTCATGTGATGCAGATAGGAACTCTAACTGCTTAACATTGTCCAGATCATCAAGAACAATGAGAACTTTTTTGTGTAGAAATCTTTCTCTTATCATATTGGCTCCATCATCAGGATCCAAAAAACTAAAATGGTGATTCGTCAAGAGAATCTCCCTTAGAACCTTTTCTTGTAAGGCACATACATCTCTTTCACTTGAACTATTCTCTCTAACATCTTTCACAAAGCTACTACCCTCAAACTTAAAAGCGATTCTCCTAAACAAAGTTTTGGCAATAGTTGTCTTGCCAATTCCTCCCATCCCATGTATCCCTACTATGCGCACTTTGTCATTTTCTTCTATTCTCAATAATGAATTTAATGCATCCATATGAGAGTCGATGCCAACTAAATTGCTCTCCATATAAGCAAGTTGTCTATGATCAGCTAAGATTTCCTTGACGATCTTTTCAATATACGTAGATTCACCCCTGTAAATTTAAGACAACTTTTAGTAAGCTAAGCGACCTGTGAAAGGTAGAGTGATGAATGAATGTTTGATTGATTGTGATCCATGATCAACTAGCCACTTTTTTTTATATATATAACAAGATTATGTCACTTGAACTTTTTTTTTATATATAACAAGATTATGTCACTTTTTTTATATACTTTATTGGATTCGTGATTGCTAAGTTACATTTAATAGTTTTTATACCTACTCAAATTGAATTACAGCAACAGATGAAGGAAAACTCTACTTACCGTTTGAAGGTTTCAGAGATATGCAAGCCAGATAAATTGGCTGCAGCTGTTAGAGCTTCCTTCCATTCCTTCACTTTATCCATCTCTTCTCTAAACTCCTCCTCATGTTTTCGAAAGAAAGCATCAATATCGTTTTTCTGTCCACGAATATCTGATGGATCGACATGATAGAACACCGGTATCACCTTAAGTCCCTTCCGATTATGCCATTGCATTATTTTGGCTAGCTCAGCCAAACACCATGACGAGTTGGCATAATTTTTTGAGAACACAACCACTGCAAACCTTGATTCTTCAATAGCTTTAAGGAGTTCTGGAGAAATCGCTTTCCCTCTTTTGAGTTCCTCGTCATCTTTGAACACACGTATTCCTCTCTGTACTAGAGCCACATAAAGATAATCTACGAAAGTGTAGCGAGTATCCTCACCTCTAAAGCTCAAAAATGCATTATATTTCCAGCTCCTTGTTGATACAGAAGACGATGCATATGGAGAAGATTTACCACATGCCATTACTTTTTATTCGAACTAGAGGGTCGTTAGAACAATCAAAGATGAAGTCTACAATCAACTTTGGGATTGGAGAACCAATGCAGCCGTTTTATAATAAGCCATGACAATATCTTGATGTTGAAAAGGACTTAGTTTTGGAAATATTGGCCTTGTATTAAAAAAAATAAATAAATAAAAAAAAATAAAAAAAAATCTTGTTGCATTTGGATTGGAATCTATATAGGAATCAGTCTTTTTCTTCTGTTTCATTTATAATGTTAACTTTTTGTTCTTTATTTGGTGTAAACTTTGGGATCGGATCCATGATTTCAAATTTGGATGGGAACACAATGAATATATTAAAGAATCATGAAGTTGATAGGTCCAGACGTTGGAAAATTTGGTTGATATAGAAGACTTTAAATTATGTTCAAAAGAATGTTGATAACAATGATTACACAGACCCATAATTGAACTAGCTACTAGGTAATTCTTTAAAAAAAAAAAAAAAAAAAAAAAAAAAAAAAACAATTTTAAGGAAGCTATAGAAATTCTTTAAATATACAAATTCAATATTCTCCGGCCCCCAATGTCTCGACCCAACCTGGACAGCTGTCTACATGCAACGTCTCGACCCGACTCAGCGTCTTGGTGGTCCGGGTCTGGTCTGTGGTCGGGTCAAAGTCAGCAGTCCGGTTGGCAGTTAGACTGGGTCCGGGTCGGTGTGTGATCAGGTGGTGGCAACGTTCTAGGCGCATCGGCAGGCGGTTCAGGTCAAGTCGGGGTCGTTGGTTGAAGTTGGGGTAGTCGCAGGCGGCATTTCAGTTGGATCAAGATCAAGTCTAATAGTTCCAAACTTTTTGTAACACCTTACCTTTTATACATCCAACACATCTACCGAACTCAGTGTTGGAATATAATCTTTGTATATCATCATATCCTAAGTCTAGTATTATGTTTATTATTATTGTGACAAGTATATAGTTTAATAAGTCACATGGGTCAATAGGAAGTCAGTTATGATCGGTTATGTTCCCACCGATTAGGATAGCAGTTACAAGTCAGTTATGGGTCAAGGGTTGTGATGTTTCATACTCACACCTTTTCATTATGTATGTATAGGTTGTTTAGGCTTCTAATGACATTTATCGATTTCTGTATTATTCTCTCAACCCTCTCTATATTTCTGCACAATACATTCAAGTCTGTTTATTGTTAATAACCCTCCAAACATCCAGATTCTATCATGGCATCAGAGCCTAAAGATCCAGAAACCTGTGAAGAAAGAAACCGAGTGATTTGGTTAAAGGGAAATCCATTCTCAGTCAAGAAGGAAGATGATATCCATGACGGTTACAAGGCCCAAGGGTGCATTCTCTCACCCGAATTCCAAACTACTTCTCAAAGGCGTGAAGGCAAGGAGAAGATATATGATCAGGAGGATCATCGGTGGAAGTTTGGCAAAAACGGTAACCAATGTCTATCTCCTTTTATTGATTCATCCAGGGAATTTAGGTTGAACAAAGAAAGAAAGCATCAAGTGCATGGCGGTTATATTTATAAAAGTGATGGGAAAAAGGAGATCGATTGGAAGTATCCGAAGGGTATGTGTTGTTCTTATTGCAACCAACCATTCCATTACAGAAAAGACTGTCCAAAACGAATCGAAAAGGTCGAGTTTATGATAAAGGGGACAGATGGAAAGACATGGAATGACATATGGTATGCAAGCATCAATAGGGAAAAAACATGCCACGGGTTACAAGTATTTGTTCACAAACTTGGAACAAATATTTGGTATAAAGGGAAATTTAGAAGGATTTAAGAGAGATCTCTACAAAGGAAAGGGAAGTGTAGAGATTTATAGCCAAGGGCAGATTCATACTATCAGGAATGTGTATTACATTCTAAGCAGATTCATACTATCAGGAATGTGTATTACATTCTAACACTTAGAAGGAATGTAATAAGTGTAAAGAAATTGATCTCAGACGGGTATGAGATCAAATACGATGGTGATGTTTGTTTCATCACAAAGGAACATAAGAAATCCCCCTCTATTCAACCAAACATCCACTACTGGAATTGCAATGAAATTCACGAACCATATTCATGTCCAAATATTGAAGAGTATGAAAGTAAAAACAAGAGAAAACTGAAGGGGAAGAACAAAGTGGAAGAAAGTTTAACAATGGACAAGGAATATGAAAGAATGGCAGTGAAGGAACATCATCAACAATACCATAACAACATGGACAGGAGTGCACAAGGATTCAATTCAAGGAAAAGGATCAGAAGTGTATCCAAAGAGTTCTGACTTAGAAGATTGCACAACCTTTATGGATATGATCCATATTGCTACTCAAATTGACAGGCACAAGATAAAAATCAAAGCAGAATTTGAAAGAGTTGTGGCATGGTTTCTAAAGGATTTTCTGGAAATCAATTCTAACATGCCAATTCTACCAAGAGATCATATAAGAAGGAAGATAGATCTCTTAAATCTCTACATGACAGTGGACAGATTTGGTGGATTTGATGCAGTCAATAAATATGATTTATGGGTTCAAGTAGCAGTCCAAATGGGTTATGGATATGAATTACCAAGGGAGATGAAGACAGATGGAATTGTGGAGGACATTCGGGTCACATATAACCAGTATTTGGAGATACTCAACTGGTACCATCAGAAGTTCAAAGGAAGAGAATTAAAGTTGGAAAGCAATGAAGAGAATGTAGATTTCAAGATGGGTTACAAGAAAATAAAGAACAGTGATCTTCCTCCAAAGAAAAGGTCCAAAACTTCAAGCAGCAGTGAAGAATAAGCACAAGAATTCAGGCTATGATGATTCAAAGATTAGGGGATCAGTGATTGTTGGAATATAATCTTTGTATATCATCATATTCTAAGTCTAGTATTATGTTTATTATTATTGTGACAAGTATATAGTTTAATAAGTCACATGGGTTAATAGGAAGTCAGTTATGATCGGTTATGTTCCCAGCGATTAGGATAGCAGTTACAAGTCAGTTATGGGTCAAGGGTTGTGATGTTTCATACTCACACCTTTTCATTATGTATTTATAGGTTGTTTAGGCTTCTAATGACATTTATCGATTTCTGTATTATTCTCTCAACCCTCTCTATATATCTGCACAATACATTCAAGTCTGTTTATTGTTAATAACTGCCCAAACATCCCGATTCTGATTCAAGAATGAGATAGGAGCTGATGTTGATTCAAGAATGCCTGGCACTTTTATATATAAATATGTTATGAAAACCAGTAATAACAAAAACGCCCCACACGTGTTGCAGTGTAACATGATATACGTTAAAATATACATATATAAGTCCCCGATTAAACTCCCAAATTGCGCGTTTTTTACTGTAATTGCATGAATTCGGTACTTAATCACTTTGTATTGTTTGTGCAGGTCTTAGATGGCGCCCCAAAGACAAAGATGAAGAAAACGGGTGAAATCTGAACTAAATAGACATTTCCTGAATAATCAGAAGCTACTGATCATAGTGCACGGCCGCGCAACATTTCTGCACGGCCGTGCAGACCAGCTTGACTTGGCAACACCAAGTTGCACTACCAGTGCAAGTGCAAGAGCACATGCAAAGAAACTTCTCGGTAAGACTGACCAGCACGGTCGTGCAGACTCATTTAGCTCGTGTGCACTTCCAGTGCACAAGACAGTGCAACGTTGCACTCAGCAACTTCATAATCAGCACGGCCGTGCAGCCCTTGTGCACGACCGTGCACCTTTATCAGATATTATTCAACCCAATTGGTCCATTTTCCTGAAAGATAAGCTTACGTCACGATCAAAATAAAGTGCACTGTCGTGCATATCCTTTCACGACCGTGCGCTTTTACGAAAATACTATAAAAAGATAGCAGAAGCACTGATCAAGTATTGGGTATTTTTGGGACGATCTTAGGCGATTTTATGGAGCTGTAGACTGCTGAGAAGCCGGCTAACAAGCTTTGGAGGTGATCTTGATCCGATATCATCATCCGATCCATCATAATCCTTGCTTTCTTATGGTTGGATATTTGTAATTTACTTACTTCGGATCTAATTTTGAAGCATTGATATGATTTAATGTTAGTATTTGTAAGCCTACGGGTAAAAACAATAGTATTTAGTAGTTTAAACGATGGTTGTATGTTAATCATGTTTTGTATGATTTTGGCGCTTTTCAAGTTTTAAATCTTGATGATCATATTGCAAACAGGTTTTGTTGTTGTTTGATTTCTGTTTATGTTCGTATGACTGTAATGATTATTTTTTTGTGTTAGTCGGATACATGTTGAAAAACCGCCCGGTTAATCGATCAATAGTAGACTAGTTAACTTGCTAACATGTTAACACCATGAAACTGGAAACGGGTATTGGTTTGGTTAAATTCAGGCGAATGATGATCATAAATGCTTCTCAGCATGTAAAAGGGTTTAAAAAGCTTAATGGTGTTGTTACTGATCTTTGATACGGTTGTTGATCTTTGTGAGTTATTTTGGTAAAAATGGTGATCTTAGTAGATTTGTGTTCAAAGTTGGTAAAATGGAATGGTTTGTGATATGCACTACTTTATGCTAGTCTCGGTGGTTGTATTGTGTATTAGGTACTATTGCATCCGCTCGCATCCATGGATCGATATCTGGTTCTTATCTGAGCTTACAACATATATGATAGGGTACACTTGCGTTTTTTGTGTGTGTTTTAATATTAAGGTCTAAACCATTTTTTATAAATATTAAAACCAATCGTGTGTTTATTCATTGTAAAATTATGTGTATATACGCACACGCCATAACACGTCCATGGGTTGTGTCCACCACCCCAGCGTTGCCGCCTGTGAGATTAATGCACACAGAAGAATAAGAAATATAAGCAGGGATACTTTTGGTTGGGGTCACAAGTGAAAGACCATAAACCTGTCTAAACCCAATCCATGATGTTTTTTATTTGTTTAATTCCATGAATCACAATGCCTAACAAATAATGAATGTTGAAAGTATATTCTACTAACCAAACTAACAAGAAACCACTATTTACACTACATTCTTACATCAAGTATATCACACGGATAAAAACTACAAAAACACTGTAAAACTAAACTGGCGGAGATGATCAGGAGAAGGTTGAACCTTTGGTTTGCATTTGAATCTATTTTCTTGTGCCACATTTAAATATAAAAAACCATGAGCCTCAACATCTGTACAGTTCAACAAAAATGGATTCTATTATGCTGGATATTTCAGGTAGCAAGTGTTCCCTGACTTGTATCTTTAGCACCAAATCCGCAACCTGCATTGTCATGGGTTGAAGTCATTTAAAGGTGCAATGCAACCCATTTATACTTATAAATGGGTCAGTTTCATGTTATTGTTTACTCATGAGGATCAGGTTAAATGGTCCAAAGATGTACTTAGGAGGAAGGGCAAAATTGTAATTGGCAATGACCCATCTGTTAGAAAACAAGTGCTGGTATTTAGTCATTCTTCTGCAGTAGGAGATCATTCAGGGTATGTTCCTACCCTACACAGGCTGCAAAGCCTGTTTTATTGGAAGAAGTGTGATGCTAATGTGAAACAATTTGTGAAGGAATGTTCTAATTGTCAAAGAGCAAAATATGTACGAGTGGCTACCCCAGGTTTGCTTCAACCCTTACCAACTCCTAGATCCATTTTCAATGACATATCAATGGATTTTATTAGTGGCTTACCTGCTGCTATGGGAAAAGATACAATTCTAGTAGTGATTGATAGATTCATCAAGTATGCTCATTTCATGAGCCTTAAACATCCCTTTTCTACAACTAATGTTGCTCAAACACTGTTTGATAATGTGTTCAAATTACATGGTTGCCCCTTAACCATTGTAAGTAATAGAGATCCTGTGTTTGTGAGCAAATTTTAGAAGGAGTTCATGAAAATGCAAGGAGTTGAGTTGGCCTTGTCTTCTGCCTATCATCCTCAGTCAGATGGGCAAACAGAGGTGCTCAACAGATGTATAGAGTCCTACCTCAGATGCATGATAATGGACACTCCCTTGCAGTGGCCAAGATGGCTTACATTGGCTGAATGGTGGTACAACTCCACCTGACATTCTTCTATAAAGATGTCCCCATTTGAGGCTTTGTATGGCATTCCACCTCCTATTCATATTCCCTATATTCCCCATGATACCAAGCTAGAGTCTGTTGAGTAGCTATTTAGAGAAAGAGAATTAAATATTGGAAAGGGCCAAGAACCAGATGAAACAATATGCTGACAAAAAGAGAACAGAAAGAACTTTTGCTGTGGGAGCTTAGGTATTTGTGAAATTGCATCCTTATGTACAGCAATCATTAAAAGGGCATAGACATACCAATTTGGGACCAAAGTTTTATGGACCATTTTTGGTTTTGGAGAGGATTGGTCAAGTTGCTTACAAGCTGGATTTGCCTGCCACTTCTGAGTTACATCCCACTTTTCATGTTCCACTGTTGAAGGCTACTCATAGGTCACATCAGCAGGTTGTTCACTTACCATCTAAACCAAGGTTTTTATTTCAGCCCAGGGCCATCATTGACAAAAGACTCAGCAAGAATGTAAACAGGATGGCTACTTCAGTTTTAGTTCTCATTGGGATGGATTGCCTGTTACTAAAGCTACATGGGATGATTTGGAGTCCTTTCAGTTGGGATTCCCTGATTTCAATTCTTGAGGACAAGAATTTCATAGGGCGGAAAGTATTGTTACAAGTGTTTTACAATATTGGTGAGTTTGTATAATGTCTAGAAGTTTAGGGACTATTTGTGTCATTTTGTAAAAGTTTGAATGTTAGTTAATCAGTCTGTTAGCTACTGTTAGAATGGGCGGGAAGCCTTTGGTTTGTATGATTGTATAAATACAGATCAAATGAATAAGAAAAGTAGCTTGATTGATTGATAATTCCTCTCTTAAGATTCTTCCTTTCTATCACAAAGAGACTCATGTCCAAACTTTGGTGCAAAATCAATGGACAAATCCATCAGCTCCTTTATAGAGCATCCTAAAAATC
Organism: Ambrosia trifida; assembly: GCA_028751855.1. Lineage (NCBI taxonomy): Eukaryota > Viridiplantae > Streptophyta > Magnoliopsida > Asterales > Asteraceae > Ambrosia > Ambrosia trifida. The sequence goes on from CM054123.1 coordinate 86,152,216, forward strand.
ACCTCAAAATCTGAATTTGTATTTCTCATTGTTGGAAGAGAAACTCAACCGCCAAAGCAATTGCATAGAAACTCAATACCATCTGGTGTGCTCTATCGATGGCACAGTAGTTGTTCAACATCATGAGAAACGTATATACACATCTTTCCCTTTTTCAGGTTACCTATGTGGTTGGTGTAAAAATTGATTTGGGTCGCTCGGGATTAAATCGAATATATACGTAAAACAAAAAACATTATTCACTTGTACGGTAGCATTCGAAGCCGTTTCCAATCAAGTGCCATGGTGGACGCCACTCAGATCTCCTTATGGCCCATGCACGAACCCCTTATTGGATCATCTTCATCCATATATATCTCACAACCTATGTAAACCCAGTTAAGTAAAGATGCTTCAGTTGTGGACCTTCCATTTTGCATTTCCTTCTCATGGGACTTCGATGATTATGGAGCTATCAAATAAAATAGGTAAAACGCCATATTTTTACATCCAAAGGGAGAGACAAGTTTGGTGACCGGTTTCAGGGTGAGTGCAGTGCAAATGGGTCATGTGACGGTGATGGTTTTATTGTAGGTTGAACTGAAGGGGTAGAAACTTGAGTCACGGGTTGGAAGGGTGCAAAAGGTTGGTTGTCGGTGCGGGTTTTGGGGTTGGTTTCATGGTAATTGTTGTGGGTATTGGTTCGGGAGCGGAAGCAGGTGGTGATATGAAGGGGGAAGCTCAAGAAGGGCCCGAGGGTTCCCCTACCCCCAACCGTTTTTTGGCTCAATAGTGCAAATTACCCCGTTTTTACCGAAAATTTTATATATATTAAGTCTTGTGATATGATATGATATTACGTAAATTTGGGTCTTGTGACTTGCGGCCCCTACCATCTTAAAATTCAAACTTCGCCACTGGTGATATGATATGGTTTTGGGGATTTCCCACGTTGTTCGGATCGATTTAAGCACGTAGAAGATGGTTTGCAGCTGAGACTCGAGTCTCGCAAAATATTCCTTCATCCATTTACAGAACTAGGTTTCGGATAGAGAATGAGCGGCCATGGGTCCATGGAGATCATGACAACTCTGATAGCAATAAATATGTACCAATTTAGTAGTCAAAGAATATAGAAGAAAGCAGAGAGAATCAAAGGAAGAACCAAGATTAATTCATTTTCATTCATGCCTTTTACTCAAACCAACAGTGGCTTTTATAGCCTTACAAACAATCGATCTCCATCATATGCACATTCATTTTATGTGTACATGGCCTCGTAAGAAGAACATATCACTTTGTAAAGTAATACTTGTTGAGGGCAAGTTTGGTCTCCGGTGATCATGGGGATAAAGTTGTAATTTATTGAATAAATGCCCTATCTTGTTTGTATATAAGTCGTGTTGCGCATCTTATTGCTTTTTCACCACCTACACCAGTTATTGAAATGCGTAGACCAGACCAATCTTCACGCTGAAAACCGCGAAAGGTACTAAATGGTCTATAGGAAATCCACCTATTCCCACTCTTAGATGCATTAGTACAAACAACCTCTTTCTGACGATTGCTCATTCCATCCTTTCTAAACGAGACGCTAAAAAACGGACCATGTCGATCCCCCTGCCATTCCCCTGGAAAGACACCACATACCACAATCCCATTGATTTGGGTATGGCATTTGGGAGGTATCATCAATCTTATTTTGTGCCCAGGTTCTTCTTCTTTGAACCATCTTGGAATTTTGTTTCCAGGAATACCAATCGTTAGCGGATGGTCTACTACGTCACATCTCTGTATTCAACAAAAAAAGCATATAATCATCAAATTTTTCATAAGTAAATATTTTTACCAGACTTTCATAGTCTATTTACATGTAAGCTATGCAAAGATGGGTAGAAATAAATAAGATAAAATTAGAAAATAGGCCACCTTAAGGAGTGATTGCTGCAACATTTTATTAAGGTGTCTTTCATTAGCTTCATCCTCTAGTAGTTTATGGCAATTGATGAAGGAAACTCGATACCAGCAGTTACACTCTTTTGATAGACCGTCTATCTTTTCTAGAGAGCAGCAATTGTTTGCCTGTAATACTTCTATTTTTGATGGGAGAGCATGCAAAATTTGAAGTCGGCGACAGTCATTCAGGTTTAACCTCCTCAGACTTGAAAGATAGGAGAAGCTTGTAGGTAATCGGATTAATTTATTGTTTCCACTCAGGTCCAAATTTTCCAAGTAGGAAAACGCTTGAAGATCTTTGGGGAAGTCTTCACTTTCTAATTGTCTACAACTAAGATTTAGTGTTCTCAAGGAACACATGTTTGTCAAAGTATGTAAACTGATGGACCTTGGAATGTTGATGTTCCTAAAACTTGCATGTCTTCTTAGATTCAAATAGCCAAGGTGAGAAAGATATCTAAAGGATGATGGCAATTCCTCCATACTAGAACAATAATCAAGATCCATAAATGATAGGTTTACCATGCATGGGGATACGTCTGGAAATCTCTCAAGACTTGAGCATTTAACAAGCTTTAGATACCTTAAGGATTCCATCTCAAACCTAGATGGCAGATGCTTTAGCCTCTCACAACCACTAATGGTCAAGTTGTAAATCTTTTTGTGAGATCCAAGAGACTCGTGAACCTCAACTAAATTCGTACAACTGTACAAAAACAACTTCTCAATGTTTGGAGCCCCTGAGACATCTGGAAGTGTTGTCAGGCTGTCTAACTGTTGAAGTTTTAAGAACTTCAAGTTTGGCATAACCTATTAACGTATATAGAAACGAACATGATTTTAGTAAAGGTTACACATGGAATTGAATCGCAGTAAAGGACTCTTGTTTATTATGTAAACACAAGCTAACAAATATTACCGTTTAAATGTGAAAAACAAAAGCCCAAGCTATTAAAACAGGACCAAAGTGGCATGTTCCCTTAGTTTTGCATTTCATTAAATTAAAATCAACACATTACAAATGGGCGGCTGGTAAGCGGAAAACAAGTTGCGCCGCCACCCACTTTTGAATAGCAAAACCTACTCTATTAAAATTGAAAGCCAGATAATGATGAGACATGGAAATCATTATGCATCAATGGTGTTTTTTGATACTATATGGTGTAGTTTGTATGATTCTTGAGTTTTATTCCTTTTATTGTGATTGTAAGATACAAGTGTAGATGGTACAGGTATATGATGGATAGGATAATGGGTTGTATTGTGCTTCCTTTTATAAATTTTGTATTCTTTTATTTGTTTTAATAAATTTTGTTGCGTGTCACTTCCTTTTATAAAAAAAAAAATAATAATAAAGATACACATTTATCACCTTCACGCTTAACAAAATGCATTAATGTTTGTGGCATTGTTCGCACTTATAAACATGTACAACTTCTTCACCTGTATAAGCGTTGTGCTATATCATAATCCAAGAAAAACTCTACAACTTATCTAGCTACTAAGGACCAATGTTTTATTTTCAATAAAGTAGGTTTTGCAATACAAAAATGGGTAGCGGCACAACTTGTGATCCGTTTACCTACGTGTCACTTGTAATTGGTTGTTTTTGTGTTATATGATATCCAGATCATTTGTAAATAAAAAAAATACTTAATTTGAAGATAAAAAAATATTGTTCACAACTTTTAAGTGTTTAGAAATTTAGAATTTGTCACATATAAAAATGTATTGATCAATTTGTGACACCCGATATCTAAGTACCAGATTATGTGAGTATATGCTAAGAAAATAGTGTAAAATGAGCTAAATATTGTGGGGGTATATCAATGCATGACAAACTGACTCAAACCTATTACTAAGAATATGGTCACATTTGTTAATTACCTTTTGTCCATTCCATAATTGTTTAATACTGCCGCCAACTACTTCAAGACCGACGAGCTTACTCATCCGTGTCATCGATAGAGAAGAAAAAGGGTACTCACCCCAATAAAGCCAGCGTAAGTTATGAGGAAAAAACGTAGGCTCACTAGAAGTAAATCTGCCTCTAATATCAAGTATTCGAAGATTCTTCATGCGTTCAAAAACATTGGCACTAAAACCCACATTCTCCTCATATTCGTCAATATCATATTGCTTATCGGACACCATGATTGCTTCAATTGCTTTAAGTTTCTGAAACAAAGATTCAAACAGAGAAGAGAAGGCACTTTTACTCACTTTAAGAAAAACGTACAATTTTAGTAATTGTCTAGTATAAGTTAATTAGAAAAGTATTGTTAGCATTTGAATTAGTTTAATTCTGTAGTACAAAGATTGGTTGTAGGTCAAGTAGCTCTAGCATTAAAGTCTATTTGTTTTACTTTTCAACTTGTATCTTTCACTATCAACTCAATAACAGCATTCACACCCCCTCCATCAATCATCCCCTCCATCTCTTAAAAAAAAAATACTAAAAACACCCTACATCTCATCCAACCATTTTATACCCTATCTTTATATTTTGAAAAATCCATCTTCTAGTTTTTTTATATATATAAAAAGCTACTATTCACCCCCATCAAATTATTGTGAATGTATTTTAATGAGGAATATAATAAAATAAGTGTTTGTGAGTAAGATAAAGATAAATATGGTGGAGGGGATGTTGAAGGTTTTTTTTTTAAATGAGAGATAAATTTTGAAAAGTATGATTTTTTGTTATATTATAGGGTATAAAATGGTGGAGGGGATGTGAATGCTCTAAGAAGAAAAAACTTGCTATTATTGAGCAATTCATCGAGCAGGATTACGGGCCAATTGGGTTAGGAGATATGAACCAAGTTTAACAAGAGAGAGATTTATTACCCGATTATTTTTCAAGGACTCGTGGATATCATCGAGCTGCCATAGCCTGCTATTTGGGAAACTCTCACGAACTATGTGCAAACCCATTTCTTGTATGAGATCATGCATACATATTTCATTATTAGAAATGGTGATTAGAGACTTCTCAATAAGAACACTTATCCCTATTTGTGGGTCAAAACCACAACCCTCAAGTACATGAGTTACATGTTGTACAGGTTTTCCCTTGAAGAAGCAAGCAACATCTAGGAATATATTCTTCTCAGAATCATCTAACCCGTCGAAACTTAACTTAAGTGTCTCAAAAATCTCAACATTTGGGGCTTTGGATAATCTATTGAAAGCACTTTCCCACACACATGCCTTCCTCCCATGAAAAAAAGAGCCCAAAACTTTCACAGCTAAAGGAAGATAGCTAGCATAGCGAATGGCACGACAAGACAACCCTTCGTACCCTTCTGGAGGGCTATTCCTTTTGAAAGCATGCCTGCTAAACAACTCAAGAGCTTCATGCATTAACAAACAATCTGGTTTGTACTTGGCATCAGCATTGGACAACAATTGTTCGTTTCTTGTAGTGATCATGATTCTACTTCCTGGACCAAACGAGTCATGTGTTGCAGATAGGAACTCTAACTGCTTAACATTGTCCAGATCATCAAAAACAATAAGAACTTTTTTGTGAAGAAATCTTTCTCGTATCATGTTGGCACCATCATCAGGATCCAAAAAATTAAAATTGTGATTCGTCAACAGAATCTCCCTTAGAACCTTTTCTTGTAACGCACATATATCTCTTTTATTTGAACTATTCTCCCTAACATCTTTCACAAAGCAACTAGCCTCAAACTTAGAAGCGACTCTTGTAAACAAAGCTTTGGCAATAGTTGTCTTGCCAATTCCTCCCATTCCATGTATCCCTACTATGCGCACTTTGTCATTTTCTTTTGTTCTCAATAGAGAATTTAATGCATCCATATGAGAGTTGATGCCTACTAAATTGCTATCCATATAAGAAAGTTGTACATCAGCTAAGATTTCTTCCACAATCTTTTTAATATACGTAGATTCACCCCTGTAAATTTAACAAACTTTTAGTAAGCTTAAGTGACATATGTGAATGGTAGTGTGATGAATGTTTGATCGAATGGGATCCATGGTCAACTGACCACTTATATATACATACATATATATATAGGTCAATTATAAAATGAAAACCCCTTTGAGTTGAGAAAACCTTCGAAAACCCATATAAAAAAAACTTTTTTTTTTGAAAAAAATAACCAATGTAAAATACATGTTTTTAAGCGTTTTGGGCCAAAAAAAAAAGCGCCGATGGGATTTTTTTTTTTAAATAAACAAAGTTGCTAAAAACATAGGTAAATAGCTGAAAACATATGTTTTTTAGCAACTTTGTTTATTTTTTTAAAAAAAATCCCATCGGCGCTTTTGTTATTTTTTTTGCCCAAAATGCTTAAAAACATGTATTTTACATTGGTTATTTTTTTCAAAAAAAAATAATGGTTTTTTACATGGGTTTTCAAAGGTTTTCTCAACTCAAGAGGGTTTCTAAAATATCATTTCCCTATATATATATAAACCAAAGCAATAAATCATACATGCATTCAAAGAGGCCAACCTTCTTATTAAGTGTGCCAGGTGGCATGCATATATGGCATTAAGTGATTTTAGGCAAAAAAAAAATATTTAAAAACAAAATTAGATTTTTCTCTCTTCTGTTTCCTCCCGTAATTTTAAACATTAATATCTTTTATATATGAGATTTTTTAAATAAAAAAATTACACCAAATTAACGAGCGTTTTATTATCTTTCCAACGAGTACCATAGTGCTATATAAAAAACGGAGGAAAAGTCGACTATTTTAGGTTAAGTATTAAATATTGATATTAGAGTTATGCATTTTTTAAGCTTTTATGATATGTGTTAATACTAGAGTTATACATTGTTTTAAGTTAGGTACAAATATTAGTATGCTAGAGTTGTGTATTTTTTTAGCCTTTAGGATAGGTGTTAATATTAGAGTTACATTTGAGTTATACATTGTTTTAGGTTAGGTGTTAGCATTGGAGTTGTAGATTGTTTTAGGTTAGGTATTAATATTAAAGTTATACATTGTTTTAGATTAGATTAGGTGTAACATTAGAATTATACATTGTTTAAGGTTAGGTGTTAACATTAGAGATACACTGTTAATTGTTTTAGGTTAGGTGCTACCCGGAGCTTTCATGCATGTAACTGTAAAGCGAATCTGTCTATTTCATATGTAAAATTGATGTGGTGTCATATTAGATTTCTTAACCCGGGACGCTCCCGGGGTATAATCTAGTTTTTCTATATATATAACAAGATTATGTCACTTGAACTAGATATGGACAAAAAGTAAAGATTTGAATTCCCTACTAGTTAAGGAACTTTATAATAGAATCTATGCTTTGTTCGATTCTTGATTGGTAAGTTACATTAGCATACATAGTTCTTAGAACTACTTGATCATTGAATTACAGCCACAGATGAAGGAAAAGTCTACTTACTGTTTGAAGGTTTTGGAGATATGCAAGCCAGATAAATTGGCTGTGGATGTTAAAGCTTCCCTCCACTCGTTCACTTTATCCATCTCTTCTCTAAACTCCTCCTCATGTTTCTGAAAGAAAATATCAATATCGTTCTTCTGCCCACGAATATCAGATGGATCGACATGGTAAAACACTGGTATCACCCTTTGTCCCATTCGATTATGCCATTCCATGATCTTGGCCAGCTCCGCCAAACACCATGACGAGTTGGCATAATTTTTTGAGAGCACAACCACTGCAAACCTTGACTCTTCAATAGCTTTCAGGAGTTCTGGAGAAATCGCTTTCCCTTTTTTGAGCTCCTCATCATCCTTAAACACGCATATTCCTCTTTGTACTAGAGCTGCATAAAGATGATCTACGAAAGTGTAGCGAGTATCCTCGCCTCTAAAGCTCAAAAAGGCATCATATTTCCAGCTCCTTGATGGTGCAGAAGATGATGCATATGGGTAAGACTTACAATATGCCATTGTTTCTTTACCCAAACAAGAGGGTCGTTAACAATCAAATATGAAGTATTCAATCAATGTTGAAAAGGACTTAGTTTTGGAAGTATTGGCCTTGAATGGGAACACAATGAATATGTTAAAGATTTCATAGGGTGATGGGCCCACGCGTTGGAAATTTTGGTTAGTTTAGAAGACTTCAAATTCTGTTGAAAAGATTGGAATTTTGATAACAATTATTAATATTCAGCATTTACACATCTCTAAATTTTAGGGAAATAAGCTAAATTACTACTCCGTCGCCATCCCTAACATAAGAAACAATTTTAGGGAAGCTATAACTAATTCTTTAAATATACAAATTCAATATTCGTTCTTTAAATCTATTCACTCAGACCATTGCGGACCCAATGTCCCGGCACCAACGTCTCGATCCAACCCGACCCGCATCATCGTCTTGACCTGGCTCCCCGCTGACCCAACTCCTTGGCAGTACGGGTCTAGTTGGGTCAGGGTCGAAGTCCGGTTGGCAGTTAGACTACGTTCGGATTGGTGTGTGGTCAGGTGGTGGCAACGTACTAGGCGCAACGGCAAGTGGCGGTTCAGGTCAAATCAGGGTTGTTGGTTTGTGATGTGACAGTGGCAGGCGACGTTTCGGTTGGATCATGATTCAAGTCTAATACTCCCAATCTTCTTGTCACACTTTTCTTATTACGTTTTGACCAATACGTTTACTGAACCCAATCAGGCTTGTATCTAGATTCAAGTTTAATGGTCCCAAGCTTTTGCAACTCCTTATTACTTTTGACATCTTACTTTTATACATCCAACATACTCAGTCAAGGCCATTAAGCATTTCGCCTTTTATGGCATGTGTTGTCAACCTATCTTGAGATATGTAGCCTAGTCTTGCTCACAAGGTCCACAAGCAAGCTACTACTTCATGATCTCATTTTCCTTTTAAAATTGTTTCATTCACATTCATGCATAGAATTACTCCCCAAACTTGTTTCAAAATTAAAACCAAATAACCGCAAATGTATGGTTATGACTAAGCCACAGGGACTAATTGTGAAATTACCTAACTGAGATGGGAGTTGAATCATGAATGCCTGCCTCTTTAATCTAATCTATAAATAAGTTTTGCAAACCAATAAAAACAAAAATGCCCCACAAGACTGCAGCATATAAATCTGCATGGATGCCTGTCAGGGTACACAGAAGAATAGGAAACACGAGCAGGGACACTTCTGGTTGGGGTCACAAGTGAAAGACTGTAAACCTGTCTAACCCAATCCATGATGTTTTTGATCAGTTGAATCCCATGACCCACATTGCCCAACAAATCATGAATGTTGAAAGTATATTCTACTAATCAAACGAGAACATAAGAAACCGCCATTTACAATACATTCTTCCATCAAGTAAATCATACGAATAAAAAAAAAAAAAAAAAAAAAAAAAAAAAAAAAAAAAAAACCCTGTAAAAACGAAAACAAAACTCTAATACGGCAGAATTATATGTTGTGGATGTGGTGGGGTATGTGTGGGTGGGTGGGATTTGAAACTTTGGTTCGCATTTGAAGCTGTATTTTTTGCAAGTGCCACGTTTAAATAAAAACCCCATGAGCCTCAACATCTGTACAGTTCAACAAAAATGGATCTGGTATGCTGGATATGTCAGGTAGCAAGCGTTTCCTGACTTGTACCTTTAGCACCGAATCCACAATCTGCATTGTCATGGGTTGTAGTCATTTAGAGGTGCAATGCAACCCATTTATAATAAATGGTCAGTTTCATGTTATTATCGAATGGGCCAAACCAAAAAAAGTAACTGAAAAGGAAACAGTTTCACATGGGTTGAAAGTCTCCAAAGCATGCTATTTCATGCCTAGATTCTCCTGAATCATTTTATTTTCAAAAAAAATATATATATATTATTATTACTTCACCGTTAGCTACTTACAGAAACTGAACAAAAAAAATGTATGCATGTCAACCCAACCCGACCCATACAACACCAAAAATTTGTTTTAACCCGTACCCATTTTGACCCGTTACCAACTCAACTCAATCCGCTCATCTTACCCGCTCTAGTAGCCAACATTCATCAAGATCGGCTAGCAAATAAACTGGGAATATCTAGTCAGAAAGCAACTCTTCAATTTCAGGTAAGTCAGATATCAAAGGATCATCTTCAACACTTGTATCATTGGCTAGATGTTGAAATTGGGGGTCAATAAGATCATCATCTTCATCCTGATCTGATAATTCATGTTCGTGTTCAATATCCTGGTCAACGACTACTTCTTCCGAGTCAACATCAGTCTTCCCAAACTTTCGAGGGAGTGTTTGGAGCTTTGATTTGGCTTCGGGGTCTTCACATATACAAGTAGCAGGGTTTTCATGAAATTCACCTCGCCCGGGTCTTACCTCCTTTGGCTGCCCCATGAAACCTCTTTGACGACTTCTTATTCTTGAAGAGAAGTCCTCCCATGTTGTATTTTCACGGTTTAGGAATAACCGGTACAGTTTTTTAGCATTTGGACGTATAGTCGGTTTGTGTCCAAAGTATCTCCTACAATAGATACAAACAAGGCACAACTCAATCAACACCAAATTTTCGCTTTATTAACATCACATTACACATGGTAATTTCGATAAATTTACTTATGATAGGTCATTTAGGGTTATGTATCTCCTTAAAAGAGGTAATATAAAAAATAGCTAAAAAGTCAATGCGTCAAATGGATAGATAGAAGTCCTAAGTGTGTACTTGATGCTTACAGCCTACTAAATAGCTTTATTCAATAACAGATAAATGATTCCCGATTGCTAAGTGTTATGTGGCTTATGTCCAAGGCTTGATACAAAACCACTATCGAGCCGAGGGTCTCACTGGAAGCAGCCTCTCTTTTCCCACGGGGTAGAGGTAAGGCTGTCTACATCTTACCCTCCTCAGACCCTACCTTAGCTTTTGCTATTGGTGGGATTAACTGAGTATGATGATGATGATGATGAATAACAGATAAATGATGCTGACCCAAAAAGTCAATCTTATAACAGTGGTGATAAACTTGATAAGAAAAGTAAAGCATACCTCCGGCCAGCCAAAATTTTTGCCATATTCCCATTATTATTTGTAACAAACACGTCACTCTCATCACACACAATGAAATCAAGTGCAGCCATACGGGAAGAAAATGCAGAAAATGGTTCCAACTCTTCTTTGGTGGCTATGGTGTCTTTTGAATGAATATTCGGAAAAAGTTCTCTCAAGGGGGCTAATGTCTCATCCCCACCATATACTTCACCTGAAGCCACATAAAGATGAACATCTTTGTTATATCCAAGTGCTCTAAGCATCAGACCCACTTCTTCGGGTGTAAGTGGGCATCTACCCTGTCTCCTTTCTTTGTCAGGATTGTTGCTCTGCAATTCATATAAAGATATCTTAAGTCTTGCTTAAGGGTAGAGGTGACAAGATGGGCAGTGGGGTTGGATAATGAGTCAAAACAGGTTCCAGTAGAAACAGGTACCTCTAGTATGGATCTAGGTTGGGTTGGGTTGATCTCTAAACACTGATTTGTGCATTTGTTATATATAATTAGCATGTCAATTATGATTACAAAAACATCACTTCTATTATAAGAATTCAAAAACAATTTAAGATCTTATATGCATAAAAAATACTTTGGGCCATACTTGACCCGTTTCCCTTTTAGCCAACTTTCTGAATTGACCCAGAACCCAAATCAATTCATTTACACCATTTATAGGTAAGTGGATTGAAATTGCAACCTCTTCTTACAGATGTGTTTAGCCATTTGAACTAGATTACACTTTGTTCTTTAGAACTCCGCTTCTAAGAAATATTTCTTTGTAAACTTTTAACAGCTTATGTAAAAATTGTTAGCAGTTTGCTATTGCTAATAAACCTTAAATTAATCATAAATGTATTACAGTATTACGAAACATTTGTACTCAAAAGAAAGGCAGCTAAACTCTATCTACTTTAATCAAACATCTTGATGGTGATATTTAAAGAAGGCAGCTTGAATGGATTAATGTGAAAACGAACATTTTCTTTGATAATGGTCAAATAGTTGTGTACCTAAACAAACAAGTTAGCTAAAAAAACAGTTAAACAAATTAAATGTTATCCATAGTATAAAGTGTTACAGCCCCACATAAGATAGTCAAAAGTATGTCAAATCATTTGTTGGATATTAGATTTGTAATCACTATAGCATACTACTTTCGATTCTCCTAAAATTCTACTAGTTTTTACTCATTAGTCATTACTCGATAGTTTTAAGGCTAATGTTGGACATAAATGAAATCATGCGAACTTGAGAATCAAGTGCTTACATGTAAAGTTTTCCACCTCTTCCGTATTTTACCCAATTCTATTCTTTCCTTCTCTCCACCACCATAATAGCATCCTGAAAATGCAAGCATATCAGGTTCAAACCTGTATTATAGAACGGTACAAGTAGTAATTAGAACAAGTAATGCAAGTTTTCTAACATATTGTTTGCTCAATTTAAGAACATAAGAGCCATCAAGTGCAAACCTCAGATGTAGAGCAATATAGTGCTTGCCCATCTTCCTCATTCGGTTGACCAGCTCTTGACCCATTTTATTAATAGGATCAGTGAATTTTAAAGCATTGTAGTTTACCCTGCATCTAAGCTTTTGAAGATCAGTCTCCAACTTGTTAGCAAGTCTGTAATCAAACTTACTCAGCTGAACAGCCTGCACAAGAAACAAAATCATGAAACACTGTAGAAACACTATTGAAGATTAGGCCAACAAATGAAGCAAATTAATATGACCCCCTGACTCATATCTGTATGAACACGTGTGTATGCTAAATAAACTTAGAAAACTAGACATCCAGATAAACTTCACCTCAGGAGAATACAGTTGGAGAACTAAAAAGCATTTGGTCCCCAATCTAGAAGAAAGAACTACATTTGACATTTTGACCAATGTTTATAGATACCCATTTTTATCAGAAGAAACACAAAATAGATTGATCAGGTCAATTGCATGCGTTAAAGATGATGATACATAACACGAGAAACTCCACCAGATTGTAAGATTTCAATCCTATCTATTTTACAATTAAAGAACATTTACAAGTTTTTGGAACTCGAATCTCCAAGTTCAAGTCAAATTACTCAACTTATGCTCCAATTTGAAACGAAATTTGTAGCTATGTTATACATTACCGAAGGTTTATAGCATGTTAGACTAAATGTTTAAGTTATAATTAGTTTATTATTGAGGGTACTAAACTGTAATTAGTCTATACTCTATATATAGGACCCAGTGTAATCAATTATAATGCCATCATACAATTATATGGTTTGATAATGCAGCAAGAAACAAGCAAGCCTATTTTACTTTTGGTTTTTATTACTTATTATTTTTATTTAGTTTAAAGCAGTTACTCCTTTGCAGATATGTAAGCAGTTATTTTCAGCAGCTCTAAACTTGTGTTAATATATGAAATAATCAGAAAAGGTAGGACTAGTAGTTACAGTCCCAACCAAGGTTGTAAAAATCGGGACTAGTCGCCAACGAGTCCCCCATTAATCAGTGATTGGTGGGTTAGTGATTAATTTTGCATTAATCACTCCATTAGTCGGAAATCAGCCCAAGCCAAGTCAGGTAAAATCGTGGTAGTCGGCCCAAGTCATTTTCCGTAAAATTAGGCCCAAAAAATGGTTTCAGTCTTAAATCTGTCCATTACCATCTTATAAGCTGCAACTTAAACAGCCAAAAGTCCAGACTTAACTTGTGATAACTTTTTAAACAGTTAAGTTCTAGAGATTCACATATTAGCTTTCAACAAAGGCTAACCAAACTTCTAAACTTGACTCGTGATAGATGGCACTCTTTTAGCAGTGAAGTTCCAGTGATTCTCACTTATTGCTTTTAACAAAGGCTCAGTAAACCTCTTCTTTCAACTAAAATACTTTACCATTGAGTACCTGTGTTTGAAACAGTTTTAGGATCATACTCTTGCAATCATTGGTTTCAGACTTTCAGATAATATAGTTTCTGGCCTGGTAATGATCATTTTCCATTTCCCAGACATGTTACTTTAACTTTCTACTGGCTAGGCATTGGCCCCTTTCACACTTGCATATTTAAATCAGGGACTAACTACCCATATGTAGCTTGAGGTTTTGGGATGGGGAATGGCATACCCATAACATCAATATGCTTGTTCAAGCTGGCACTTTTAAAAACAATCAGTGATGCAGTCCCATGGAAACACTGTATCCCCCCCCCCCCCCCCCCCCCCCCAAACCAACCAAAAAAACGGAGTTTTATGATTGCTAGAAATGATGCAAGACATTGTATGCTTATAAAACACACAGTGCAGCATTGCAGATGATATAAACTTTAAGTTATAACTTACATTCTTCTTCAGAAGTACTGGCAACACACGAATCTGATAGCATCTCTCATTACACTTTCTAGGCACACGCATATTATACGGAATCCAATCCTTGCCCCCTTTTCGTGGAAGCTCTTTTATGACTTTTACATCTCTTGCTAGATGTGTTATAAACCAGTCAACATCAAATATCTCTGAAAAGGTACTGTACAAGAAAAAGTACTATCAGCTATACCAAACTTGTTTTGTTGTTCAAAACCCACTCATGTACATTGTATATGCAATCATTTCTCCATGACTAACCTAGAATCCTTCCAAAATGACTTTTGATCCAACTTTGGAATAACAAGAGTAGCATTCAGAATGCGTGCAGCAACAACAGCATCTGTAATCTGTTAAACCAGATTCCATAGACATCTAGTGAAATAAAAGTATTTATCGAATAAAAAGCAAGTAATCATACTTATTTAAGGTAATCAGGACTTACACCAGTTCGTTGTTGGTTTAAACCACCACTCGTGGCTATCAGCAGGTAACGATTAGGATATGTAACTGTTTCTACTTCTGCATTTCAGATAAACATCCAAATCAAACCAACAGAACAACTCCTGTCTAACTCAAAAGTGTTTCATTCATCACTTACTTGGAAACTTATTGGTAGCATTACTACATCCAAAATAAAACTCTGACATCCTTGTACTCCATAGACTTCTACCACTCACCGTCCCACCACTGACCTAAATCCCCAATCATATAACAAAATACATCGAAATTAGATAATGGCACAAAATCAGATCCATTCAGGATTCAAAATCACACAACTAGGGGAGTAAACGACCAAACCAAGGCTTGAGCTATGCTCGTGAGTGGCTTTCTAGCTCCAGCTCGGCTCGTTTATTATGTATTAATTAATTATTAATTTATATTAGTTTTTGAGTAATACCTATAGTATCCAAATATATATTTAATATAATAAAGTTAGATAAATGATAGGCTCGTATAGGCTAATCAAGCTTATTTTTAGGCTCAGGCTTCGAGCTTAACTGTCCATAACTTCCAATTTAAACAAATAATGAAGCGAAAAAACTAACCGGAACTTTGAAGACCGAACGAATGGCAGGTGAATCATCAACAACTCCATCATCACTCAACTGAAATTCATCATTAAAATTAATAATAATAATAATAATAATAACTGAAAAGCTTATGGAGATATGAATTACCGATTTGCGGAGAACAAAGTGGTGGAGATGATCAGGAGAAGGTGCAAGGAGAGAGATGAAACCGTAGAGAATGAGAATAGCAACGGATGTGACGGAAATTAACGGAATGAGGTAACGGAAGCGGTTAGGAGTTTGGTGGCGGTGGTGGTGGCGCCGCCGGTGGGAGGTCATTAATGACGGTGGGTGTTTCTCTCTCTAGAAATAAGTTGGGTCGGTTTTAGAGAGAGAGAATAAGAGAAGAAAAGGGAGGGAATTACATATCTACTCTACTAGTGTCGGTAATTATTTTTTATTTGGAGACGAAGGTATCGGAATGAATCATTACCATTCTATTTCCTGTTTGGTTGTCATGTGGGAATGAAACGAAACATTACGTTGTATTGTTTGATAGGCAGGAAAAGACGAAGGAATAAAATCGGTGATGAGTGGTTGTGGTGGGTGGTGGTCGGTGGCAGTGATGGTGGGTGGTGATATGTGGCGGTAGCGTCGGTGGTGGGTGGCGGCGGCGGCGGTGGTGGCGACGGTGGAAGGTGGAGGTGGATGGTCGTGATGGTGGGTGGGCGACAATAGTGAGTAGTGGCAATGGTGGGTGGTGGTTGGTAGCGATAGCATGGTGGTGGGTGGCGACGACAGTGGTGGGTGGTGGCAACGATGACGATGGATGGAGGTGGATGGAGGTGATGGTAGGTGGGTAACAATGGTGAGTAGTGGCGGTGATGGGTGGCGGCGGTAGTGGTGGGTAAAGGAAATTTTGATGAGTGACGGTGGCAGGTGGTGGAGACGGCGGTGGGTGGGTGACAGTGGTGGGTGGTAACGGGTGGTGGCGGTGGTTGGTGGCGACGACGACGACGGTGGTGGGTGGTGGCGGCAGCGGTGGTGGGTGGTGACGGCAGTTGAGGGTAGTGGCGGCGGCAGTGATTGTGGGTGGTGATGATGGTGGTGGGTTATGGTGTTGGGATTGAGTTTAGAAACAACTTATTGACTTATTAACTTTTTGAAAAAACCAATAAGTCAATAAGTTATTTTGAAAAGCCAGGATTTGGTGCTTTTCCAAATTACTTATTGGCTTATTAGCTTATTGACTATTCCAAAAAGTTAATAAGTCAATAAGTCATTTTTCAACTCAATCCCAAACACCCCTAGGAAGGAATGAAAAAAAAACATGGGGTGGATGGAACGGTTTTGAGGGAATGGAATGCTTTGTGGAATGAGTGATTCCATTCCTTTAACAAACCAAACACACCATTTTTCATTACCTCGTAATGGTCCATTTCATTCCCCCTTTCATTCTATCATACCAAACACTACGTCATTTTCAGATACGCCTTTGCAGTATACTGAATTTTTATTTTTTTTTAAGTAAAAATATATTATGTATTTTTTTTAAACGGCTGAAATTTATAAGATAAAAAATAATAAGTTAATTATTTTCTTTTTAAACAGCTGATTTTATAATCCTGTGATCGGTGAAATTTGAACCCAAGACTTTCAAACCCATTGGTAATAAGTAAATTACTCGAGTAGTGGTTAAGGATGCTAGTTGGAGACCGTATGGATTATATGAATGTTAATTATCAAGTTGAATCATTGTTGGATCAGATGTTAGAGAATTTGTATTCAACATCTAATACAGATTAATATTGTAATGTTTATCTAAAAAATTTGTTTTCTGATAACCCATATAAAAATTTCCTAGGAGGTTACTCATCATCGGATTACCACACCTTGGCACGTTTCACTAAACTTTGTTCTTCACTGACTAATAAGGATGCTTATCCTTCTAATTCGACTACTAATAAATAGGGGTGTAAATGACACGTAGCGGCTCGAGAGCTAACCGGGATCGGCTCGGTAAAAAGCCCGAACGAGCCTAGCCTTAACGAGCCCGAGCCCGAGCCTAAAATATGGCTCGTTTAGTTATTGAGTCCGAGCTCGAGCCCTAGATACAGAGCTCGATTGGGCTCACGAGCCTAAACGAGCCCAAACATAATTATAAGTTATGTATATTTCTCTTATAATTTATAGCCCACATCTCCAAAGCCCAAGTCCTTATTTCATAGGCCTATTTAATAACACTCGCAAGCCGAGCTTTTGCGATCTCGAGCCGAGCTTTGAGCTCCTTTGAGATTGTTCTCAAATCACCTCAAGCCGAGCCGAGCCGAGCTCGAGCTTTTGATTTTGCTAGCAAGCCGAGCTCGAGCTCAAGATTGAAGGCTCGAACCGAGCCGAGCTCGAGCTCGAGCTTCACAAAACTATAACGATCCGAGCTCGAGCCCAGTCAGGCTCGGGCTTGGCTCGGCTCGTTTACACCCCTACTAATAAACTGTAAGTAATATAGCGAAGGTATGTCTTCTATACCATGAGATTACTTACAATTGGAGATTATGTTGATGAACATAGAAAGAAATAGTTATTTGCATATGCAAACTTGAGGTTGTTGAGATAAATGTCAGCACTTGAAGATTCATAATGTTGGTTGGAATTGTGTGTCAAGCTGCTGGGGATCTTGCGCAGCTCATGTACCGTGTTACCATCACCGGTATATGTTTAGGAATGCACAATGTGGGTTGAAATTGCAACAAAGTTAGGTGCGCGTTGCCCTTCCTTATACCACCACAAAGACAAGTGCCCAGAACTGGCAAAGCTTCTTTATTAACTAATGGTGGATTGGTGGTAGATTACAGTTACACAACATTTTATGTCCATTATGATATGGAACAAGTCAGCCGAAGCGTCAAGAGCTACCAGTAGCTGAGATCGTATAAGCAACAAATACTTGTCCTATATTACAGTGATGCCTGCTGCAAATGGAAAAAGAACATGTTGATTGAATGATTGATTTCTATCGATTTTCAAGATCTGGCATTTAGGATCTTTATGTTGGTTGTAACAACCTCATTTTTAGTAGCTACACGGGTCCAGTCAACATGAACTTATATTTCAACTGTCAATGTACATGATGAACAAAAAGTGTATAGGCACGCCTCATTGTGAAGCACAAAAGATCTGATGTACCACGTGTCTAGGCATGCTTTATAGAACACATTGGTGCTGGCTGCACGTATACCTCAATATGTTAAATAAGAATCCATTTCTCTTAATAACCGATTTAGCAGGCTTTATGCATTTGAAAACTTATAAATGATAGAAATTCCAAATTGGTCGTC
This sequence comes from Ambrosia trifida, assembly GCA_028751855.1. NCBI lineage: Eukaryota > Viridiplantae > Streptophyta > Magnoliopsida > Asterales > Asteraceae > Ambrosia > Ambrosia trifida. The sequence goes on from CM054123.1 coordinate 86,170,847, forward strand.
CATAAACAGGCCTAATTATTCCAACTTACACCAAAGGGCATGCACTTGAAGTAGCCGCTTTTTTTCCTTCAAAATGTGCATTTATAAAACAGCTAAAAAAAACCAAAAACTTGAGACAAGATAGGTTTGAATCAAAATTATGATTTGGAAGGAAGATCCAGAAACAAGATAACATCTCTTGACAACTACAATCAAGAGAAATACAACTATATCTATTGATCTCGCCATGGTTGAGCATGCAGTAAAACAATGACCACATATGTTTTCCATATTCAAACCTTAAGATCAAGATGAATCAGCTACCGGGGTCTTGCTGCCTGAAACAGTAGGAGATGGTGGTGTATAAATGCGTGCTTTCTTCAAAACCTCTGCAACCACCCAATTTTTCCGCTTGCTCAACGGTCTGGAAGGATCTAACTTTACCTGAAAAAATGAATTTCACTCAAGTATGTCAGATGTTTCCTTACGTGTACAACAATGTATAATAGTGCAGTTTTCAACACCATGGAAGTGTTTTACAATTGACTAGAAGAGATGTTTTGCCATTGTACATCTCCTGACAAAGCTACACCTAGGTATCCTCATTTCCATTCTCATAAATCCTTGTTTGCACAATTGCTGCCCTCATTTAAAAAGAAACGGTGTTTTTTAGTGTACATGTATTATCAAAGTCCCACAGAAATTGCCTAACGTCATATATTCATGTGTGCTAAGCACTTTTAATGAGTACCAATTTATGGAACGAAAAAATAGGATATATAACAGATACTTAGACGCAATTCATTTTCGTTCCTTCTTAAAACATTAACCTACTTGGTCTAATTATAGGCTTACAAGGAAATAACCAACCGACCCAGTACTAACTAAATTACTAACGACTTCAAAGTAACTAACGCACTAAATAGACTCACTACTATTAACAAAAAGAAATATAAAAGACATGTATCACACTCTCAGAAGGCAACATTAAATCAAGTATAAGCTTGTTAAGCGGGAAAAGACTAGAAAAAATGAAGATATTGAGATGTGAGGAAATTTTGTCCCGGTTTAAATTCAATATCGTTGGAGAAGGACACAACTAAGATGGAAGAGATCAAGAAGGGAATGGATATATTTTAAATACGACCACATGTTTACACAACACTCAAAATGTTAAGCAGCAAAGCAACTATTGCAGGTAATTTCTTAACTAAGATATATATTGGTTTTAAAAACGCGTCTGAGGCACGAGGCGATTTGAAAGGGTCTAAATTGGTCAAATAAACGGATATGTAAAACCAAAAGGATAAAACATTATGAATGATTTTCTGGATTAAAAGGCTGATATGTAAAAAAGACGAGAGATGCATTTTTTGGTTGTACAACAAGGCCTCATGTACATGAAGCTCTTGCCTCGCACCTCGGTTATCAAGAGCTAAATGCCTCGGAGCGCCTCGCGCTTTTTAAAACCAATAGATATTAGCTATCCACAAGCACGGAACATATGATCCCAGTCCAACTTTCTTCAAGAAAAAAAAAATATTGTTTCCTATCTGTTACTTCCTGACTCAAATTTATCTTGTCAGGGGAAGTCCCATCTCTCCCTACATCTGACTATTTAAGCATGGCATACTGCAGGTAAGAAAATAGAAGTCTATAGTGATGGATTTTAATAATATGTGTTTGTATGAACATAAATGCTCAGCTAGGCTTCTGGATTTTACACTTAATAATCTCCTCATTCAGAATTTACTTAATTTAGGGAAGGATTAAGGGCATATAATGAAATGTTTGATCTTGTTCTGTTTGGGAAAATTTTGGACTTTGTCATCCATGATCAAACCAAGTTTCCTTCTTATCTCAAACTTATGTAGGAAAATTTCAATCAAACAGATTTATGTTATAGATATAAAACATTATAAATAAATTTCTGAATTAAAAGGCTGATATGCAAAAAAAGAAAAGAGAGATGCAGTTTTTGGTTGTACATACAGCTTCTTTGGTTGTACATAGAGCAACGCCTCGCATACACGAAGCACTTGCCTCGCGTCTCGAGCTTTTTTAAAACCAAGATATACAAGCTATCAGCGAGCATGAAACATATGATCCTTGTCCAACACTCCAACCTTCTTTAAGTGCGCAAAGGACTAAAAAAGTTATCTCATTTCCTTACGAATGAGATATGGGCATCTCTATTAGTTGAAGGTTGAAAAACACTCTATCCGAAAGCACTCCAATAATCCAATTACAGTTAAGGAAATCAATAATTTGTGTTTGTAGAAACATAAATGCTTAGCTAAGGCTTCTAAACCATACACCTACTAATCTTCTCATTACAAGTTTAAGAAAACATTAAAAACATATAATTAGGAAGCACTTGTCTGTTGTAACTCTGTTTAGGGCAAATTTCATTCCAACAACTTACTATTAATATGTTTCTGATATATACATATTGTAATACTGAATGAAATCGAAAACATCAAACACTTGATGTGGAATCCAAATAGAACTAATAATTAAACACTGTTAATTACATGTATAAGATAAAGCAACATACTCGATCGCCGATATTGCACTGATTAGCTTCGTCATGTGCCATGAACTTTGATGTGCGTTTGACGTATCGATTGTAGAGTTTGTTATGGAATAGCCTATCCACAGCCACCACCACTGATTTCTGCATTTTGTTCGATACAACCATTCCGACTACTGACTTCATCTTCTTCACTCGATGTCAACGAACGGGTGTTACAAAACCCTAACCAGCTACGCACCAGTTTCTCAAAGCTCCGACCAGTGGAAACCCCTAAACTATGTTTAGCATACATTTTAACCCTTTACTTTTTACTTGTATCCCGTTTCACACTTTTGTTAATTTCGAAAGAAGTAAATTATCAAAACAGTCCCTGAGGTTTGGGCTAATATGTCCGTCCAGTCTAATCTTTTAAAAATTGTTTGAACACTCCCTGATTTTTTCATAAAATAGGGCAAAACAGTCCAACCACTTAACCCAGTTAAATTTTCTCAGTTAAGTCAGGGGCATTTTCGTCAAGTCACTTAAAATTTGTAAACCCAGTTAACCTTGTCCCCTTTATAAACGTTTTAACCCTAATTGTTCGTCTTTTATGTCATAACCCTCCTTCTTCTTTCATCTCCCTCCAAAATCAACAATCCTCTGCAATTCTTGCTACCCCCGTTGATCATGGACGACGACGAAGGATGGCGTATCATGAAAGACGGACAAGAATTTGATCACGACTCCAAATATGGTGAGTGCAACAGTTTTCGTCTATGTTGTCTTAGTGACCTCTGTTTCTATGATAATGTGCACTCTGATTAAGCTTCATAACCTCTGTTTCTATGATTATACAGGTTCAAGCAAAGAGAAGTTTTCGATTAAGCTTTTATCATGCTGGTGAGTTTAGTGATCCTGATGTAGTTATGATGTATTTAAATGCCAAGGTTAACTACATTGATCATGTGCACACTGATTGGTTTGTTGTGGTAACTTTGTATGACTTTTTGTCTGAACTAGGGTACCTAGAAAGTGATGAAGTTAGGTTTTTTTTTATAGGCAGCCAGGACAAAGTCTAGATACTGGTTTAAGACCAATCCTATTTGATAAACAAGTCTTAGAACTACTCAAACTAGTTGAGATTGAGAAGCTAATTGAGGTATATGTTGAAAATATAGTCCTAGACTATGAAACTTTAAAAAACAGAAAGGTTAGTGAAGTTGTTAATCAGTCTGATGAGGAAGAATTCTCATATCAGACATATTTGGATAAGTGGGAATGTACTGATAGTGAAGATAGTGCTTATAAGCCTGATAGGGATGTGGATAGGGATGTGGACAATGAATCATCTGATAGTGAGGATAGTGGTGATGCAAACACTAGGAACAAAAAGAAAAACATGGAGACCGTAGAGAATGACATAGAGACTGCAGAGAAGGATGATGATGAGGACTCTGACTTTATTGTAGATGTGGACAATTTAGTAGAGGATTATAAGGTTGATATGAAAAACTACAAGGTTGTAGTAGACCCAGATGGTAGTGAAGGTGAGGAATTAGATGATGAAATGGAATATAAGGTTGAAGTAGATTTAGATGACTTTGACAGTTTGAGTGATGAGAATGAGCCTAAGTTGCATAAGTCAATTAGGAAGAAGAAGAAACAGAAGAGAAGAAGCAGATCAAAGAACAATGATTGTCCCTTTTATCTTACTCAAACATTTACTTCTAGAGATATTATAAAGAGATGGTGAACAGCTATCTCTAGGTTATTCCCAAAGGCAGAACATAGGCACTGTCTTAGGCATATCCACGAGAACATGAAAGCAAAATGGAGGGGAGCAGTGTTTAAGGAGTTGTTGTGGAGTTGTTCAAGTGTGACCACATCAATAGGCTGGGAGAAGGCTATGAATGCAGTAGCCAAAACTGATGAACCATTGCATGATTGGCTGAAACAGATCCCACCAAAACACTGGTCAAGATCTCACTTTAATGGTATAATTCATCTTATTTGTGTTTCATGTGCTTAGAATGTATGTTAGGAAAACTGAAATATACTATGTCCTTGATTGATAATGCATGCAGGAAGACCAAAGTGTGATATGGTGTTGAATAATATATGTGAAGTATTCAATAGGCATATCATTGGTGGTAGGGACAAACCAATCATAACTTGCCTTGAGTACATAAGGGAGTACCTTATGAAGAAGATTGTGGTTGTTAAAAAGATGATTGCAAAGACTGATGGGCCTTTAACACCTGCTGCAACCAAGTTATTTGAGAAGATAAAAACTGAGGCATCATAATACAATGTGATCTGGACAGGTATGTTTCCAATACTCATTTGATATGATCTTTAATGCTACTGGAAACCATTTTGACTACTCATGTTTTATACAGGTGGATCCAGGTACCAAGTTACTTATTATGCTACACATGACCAGGGGGCTGTTAACCTTGAGGAAAAAGACTTGCTCTTGTAGGAAGTGGGATCTGACTGCTATGCCATGCAAGCATACAGTGTGTGCCATATGGTGTTATGAAGAGCATGGAGGTGATGGCATACCTAAGAGGTGGGTTGATCAGGTTTACTGGCTGGAAACCTGGAAGAGAGGTGGGTTGATCAGGTATAACTTTGCGTTTTAGTATGTATAACTTGCATTTGATCAGGTCGTTTTATTAGGTATAACTTGCGTTTCTAAAACGCAAGTATACCCTCAATATAAACGCAAGTTATAAACCCAACAATTTTCTTTTTAAAAAAAGTATAGCAATATGGTATGAAAATGAAAGAGGATGAAAAACTTGTTTTTATGGTATAGTTTTTTTTTTAAATAATGTCGTATGAAAAAAGTTATGGCCATTTTAAAAATGAGGATGAAACTTTAATGACGCAATGAAATTACCATCGTGCTCCTGATTATCTAACTTTAATCTATGACTAATAATCCTTCTTATACTTTTTACACTAACCTTCTTTTTACGTTAGCCTCACCCTCCTACTAATACTAATTTATAGTTAAAGTAGGACAAAAAAAGGGAAGAGATATTGTACAAAGCCTCTTAACATAAGAAGTGTAAGAAGGTTTCTGAGCCCTTAGATTTAGAAGGTGGCAAGATGGTAATTAACAATTCTAATCATATTTGAGATAATTTAACCAAGGGTAAATTAGGAAAAAAGCGTTTTAATTTTATAGAGATCGTAACAGACATCAAAAAACAAACGATTAAAATGTATAATCAAGCAAAAATTTTCAGCGATTGATCATTATTTTCAAATCGATTAAAACTTCAGACTCATTAGACAATCAAAAACACATTCGATTGAATCAAATCAAAAACGTGTTTGCAGACAACAACAAAAAAACAGAGTATTACATATAATTTGATCAAAACGTAAAATCATATTCAAAAATCAAAATCAACGCATGAAAAATATTCACACAAACTTACGATTTTAATAATTTGATAATAATTAAACGAAAAAATTGGCTTTGAAAAAAGTCTCAACTGGTGAACATCAGATGCTATAAAAATGATATGTTTAAACGCACCTTATATTTGTGATAAATTAAAGCGTGCAATTAAAAAGATACTGGTTAATCATAAAAACAGATGCACTCTTAATATATCTAAACGCACTCTTATAAATTTAGACGCACTTATTGTAATGTTTAAACGCACTTGTTGAATGTTATTCGTACAACTAATGATTAAAACTACAAGTGGCATATCTTATTAATTATAGAAGATACTCTGTAAAAATTTCATGCTTATTTTAATGATAAAAAACTAAAAAAATTTACTATCTAATAACAAATTATTTGATTTGTAATAAATTTAGTTAAATCTTGAAATTAAATATTCAACTACCACATAATTAACTTTCTTTTTTGGTCTATAAAAACACTATCATAAATCATACTGATTCAACTAGAAAACACAAAACAAAAAAAATGGCAGAAAACAATATAGATGCAATAAACAACATGCAAATCAAAACTGTGGTTTTGGTTGCTTGCATATCATAGGTGAAGGATGACCTGAACTCATCTTGTGTAGTTTTGGGTGCACAAAATGAGGTTCAGAGACAATATATGAAGAACCTGGATCTGATAGAGAAGCTGATGAAGGAGGAGAAGACACCATTCACAGAAGCAACTATTGAGCAACTCCATACTCAGGCATCTTTTGACAATCTCATCTGTCAGTCACTTAGCAACACGCGGACATGTATCCTGAAGAACATGGAATCAAAACAAAAGGCAAGGGATGCAATCTTGGGTGCCAAGTAATGGTGGTGGTTGTTTTGTGTTTTTAATAATCTGTGTTGGTTGTTTTGTAAATCTTTTTTTTAGATGGTGGTTTTTCTGTGGTTTAAGTGGTGGTTTTTTTGGTATTAGATGGTGGTGTAAATGTGGTGGTGGTAATGGTGATTCTGTAATAGTTCTTAACTACTAATGGAATAGACGCACTAATTATCTAATATGAACGCACTTTATGTTTATTGTTGGACGCACTTATATAACAAACAAATGCACTCATATAAAAAAAATTATAGTAACTGCAATAACAAACAAAACTAAACGCACGTTTAAGATAATTCAGACGCATTTGTTAACTTGTTTACAAATTTACAAAAAAATCAAACATCAAACATCTAACACAGTTCCTCATCAACAGAATCTTCAATTTCAATCTCTTCATTATCATCAATGTCATCTTCCACATTATGGCCATCTTGTTCAACTTGGGGTTGGTTGAAGCACCATCCTTCGCGTGTTTTCATCAATCATGACCTCTCTCTCCGCATATGGCACATGTTCTCTTCCTTTTGCCACATCGACTAACTTGTTTTTCCTTGCTGGACTTTATGCGCTTTTGCTTACCACGACCTTTGTTCTTGATACCATTCGGAAGTCGAATAGTGGGTTCGACATCTGATGGTTTCTCAAAACCAAGAAGAGAAGCATACATGTCCTATTTATTCTGATGACTAGGTTTCTTAAACCTTCCCTCTTCAACCTTCTTAACCATCTCTTTGATTTTATCATTAACCAAAGTTAACTCGGATAAATCTGCAATTAGAGAATTTGCAAGATATTCACCACCCAATACTATCTCCCGTGCAATACATCTAGCTTCTTTCGTCTTGTCATCACCAAACTCTCCTATTTCAAATGAATACTTGATTTCATTTGGAACAACATCTTTTGTCCACCTCTTCAGAATGTATTTCTTCGGGAATCTATAAAATTTCATCAACCTTAATACAAAAAAAATATGCCTACATAGCAGCCCGTACTGCTCGAACCTCCTACATGTACATAATGTAGTAACATCATCAACACCCTCAACAACTTCTTTCTTGAAAAAGAACCTGTAAAAAGGTAAAAAAGAAGTATACTGGTGACTTTGGACGCACTCATGAATAAATTTAAATGCATTAATAGTTACAAAACCAAAAACTATACTGATGACTTTTGGACGCACTCATTAATGATTTAAACGCCTTCATAATTAAAAAAACAAATATATATATATATATATACACACACACATATACCTCAATAAATCTTTGACCATGTGCTTGAGGATCATCAACATAAATCGTTAAAAAACCTTCTTCATCAGCCTTTTTCATATGAACACTTATTAAGCCTTCATAAGTGACATATATTTCTTCCTGGATATCAAAGAAGATAGTTCGTGTAAATATTTTAGATGTCACTTCCTCGATAGGGTCCGTAGTCCAAAGATCAGGAACCGTATGTCTTGAGTCATGATCATTCTTCCTATGCTTGAATCTCTGTGATTCAAGGGAAGTTTTCAAAGTGGTTGAAAAACTCAACAAAAGTCAACTGAGAATTTGCCACTTGGCAAAAAAAAAATGATTCTCACTCTCAGATCTTGATAGGGGTGTAAATGACACGTAGCGGCTCGAGAGCTACCCGAGATCGGCTCGGTAAAAAGCCCAAACGAGCCGAGCCTTAATGAGTCCGAGCCTAAAATATGGCTCGTTTAGTTATCAAGCCCGACCTAGAGCCCTAGATACAAAGCTCGATTGGGCTTGCGAGCCTAAACGAGCCCAAACATAATTATAAGTTATTTATATATCTCTTATAATTTATAGCCCACATCTCCAAAGCCCAAGTCCTTATTTTATAGGCCCATTTAATAACACTCGCGAGCCGAGCTTTTGCGATCTCGAGCCGAGCTCGAGCTTTTGATTTTGCTAGCGAGCCGAGCTCGAGCTCGAGCTTCATAAAACCATAACGAGCCGAGCTCGAGCCCAGTCAGGCTCGGGCTAGGCTCGGCTCGTTTACACCCCTAGATCTTGATGTTGTCTTCATTAGCCCAGACATAGGTTCATCCCGGTAAAAGGCAGGGATCCACATTGACCTTATATTAAACATGTCCGTCAACCAATCGTTCTCATTTAGATTGTAATCGATAATAAGTACACCCCACTCGAAATCAAATGTCTCCGGACTGATGGACTCTGTCCACACAATTGCACAAATTCTCCTTTTGAACTCATCATCACTGCATAATGCACTACCAACCTAAAAAAATATGGAAAAACAAACGCAATGTGTTAAATATTTGGACGCATTAACATTAACATGCATGAAAAGCTATTAAACGCACTAATATATAAGTTTGGACGCATTCACTATATTGTAACCAAAAGACTATTTAAACGCACTTATGTAATAAACATACGCACTCTTTGATTGAGATCAAAACATTCATACTGACATTATCAGAAACCTTCTTCATGATATGCCACATACACAATCCGTGTCTGCTATTTTGAAAAATCAATTGTATTGCATTTTTCATAGAAGCATCTTGATCTGTTACAACCACTTTTGGATGCTTCCCAAAACATTTGGAAAACGGTTGTAACAACCATGTGTATGATTCAGTTGTCTCAGATGACAACAATCCTGCACCAAGTGTGACATTCCGACAATGGTTATCAATTCCGGTAAATGGTACAAACACCATCTTGTACCTGCAAAAAAAACATTTAAAAAATAGCAGAAATAACTATAAACATGTAATAGTTGGATATCAAAGCTTAAAAAATAAAAACATACTTGTTGGTGTTAAATGTTGCATCAAACGAGATCACATCTCCAAATTCCATATAATTCCTCTTACATAAAGCATCAGCCCAAAATATCCCGGTGAGTGCATTCTTTTGATCCACAGAATACTCGAATGAAAAATCAGGCAGGTACTTCTTTTTATCCCTAAGCCTAGACACTATCATATCTGCATCATGCTCACCAATGAAGCTGTTTAAGCCACCTTTAAAGTTCTTACAATCAGTAGCAGTTGCACCAACATGCTCAAAACCTCCATACTTAATCTTCATAATGTTAAAAGCTTTGACAGGACCCATATTCAGTGAAGACAGTTCACAAATCATCTCTTCTTGAGTATGTGTCAGCTTCCTATTCGTTGCTAGAAAATGAATGTCACTTTCATGTACAAAAGGATGATTATGAGCTTCCACAAGGCCATAAACCTTGAATGTCTTTCCATCCTCAGAAGTTAGCTTTATATGTGCCAGACATCCGGTCCGGATAGACAGCCTTTTCCTTGACTTACCACTTTTATTAGAACTCTCCGGACCTACTTTGAATGGCTTAAAACCCTCCTTGTAGCATACAAAGTATTTGAGTCTTAAAACACCTCTTCGCACATCTGACGTACCCTTTCGAATAGAAAAACCACCAGCCTTTGCATATTTGGCATAAAACTCATGTGCATGCTAAATACTTGGAAACTCCATGTCTTTTACATGTTTGAGTGAATCAGGTACATCAAGAATATATGTGTTGCTAGCTTGGTCGTCAACAGCAACATCAGTAGCAATACCTTATACAACAAACGCACGTTATAAAAACTTCAAACGCACTTTGAATATTCGTAGTTGATATACTCAAACGCACTCGTGATAAACTTAAAACGCACTCTTATATATATTAATATTTAAACATGTACATTTAAACGCACTCATTAGATATTTTAAACGCACTTAATTAATCAGATATACCAAAAAAATTACAATACCTTGAATACTTCTGTATTGATTGATTAGGTTCAAACTATGAATATCAACATCCTGGTTTGTATCTTCGATCAGGTCTGTATATACAGAAAAACAACATGTTTACGAAATATATCAGCATTAAAAAACATATTGAAAAAAAGGAATAAAAACAGAGCATGATGATCTGAAAAACCATGAAAAGCAATATTATCAACATCCGGATTGAAATTGTTCTCAGCAACATTCTGCTCATCAACCGACATTTTTAAATCTGATAAACAAAATAAAAAATTAAACAAAAATTCTACTGAAACTGATTTAATTAAACAGAGTATGATGAACATGCGTACCGACTACCGAACATGATGAATTACTCGAATTAACAGTGTTTGTGATGATGCAATTGTGATTGATTCGTGATTTGATTGAATCGTAATGTGTGTGATCGTCTGATATTATGTAATTCAAATTCGAATTTGAAAAAAATACTTCACGTAAATTATGAAATCGTTTACTAAAATAACGAACGTGATTATAGTAATCAGTTATTACGTATGAGAAAAGTCTAAATTGCCCTTGGGTTTGACTGAGGTCAAGATTAATTAGAGTTTGGTTAAGTTAATTGGGGTTTGGTTAAGATTACACATGACATCACCTGGTAGCTTCTTATTCTTCTCACATTAACAAACATTGTATCCTATACTTTCTAATAAAAAATAAAGAAAAACCAAATAGATAGATAGACATCTGTTTTAAATTATATCTGTTACAGATAAACAGGTAAAGACATATTTAATATGTTATGGGATTTATAAATATCAAAAATCTAAATAAGGGGGGACGGGGCGCTACCAGAATTAGTCACGGGTACCCCACTACCAGCACGGTAACACCGCCGTCACCCATGCTAGTAGTGGTTCCGTGAACCAAATTTGGGTTCTAGTTACCGTGCTGGTTAACGGACTGTGGCACAAACTTTCACATAAAATTAATTAATTTTTTTCTTTACTTCAATAAAGTCACCTTTAATGATGAAACTTGTTACATAGTCTCCGTCACCAACCCCGATGTCGCAAGACTTCACAGTCTCCATCGCTGCTGTTGTTGCCGTTGAGCCGGATGTTAATGTCACCGGGTTGCAATTTTTGTGTAGACAAAGGAAAGATGAAGGGTATGGAAAATGTGAATTTCTGTATGATTGAGAAGTGATACAAAGGAAAGAGGGAGGCTATGGAAAATTGTGTGCAACCGTGAAGAACCTGCAAAGGAAAGAGGAAGGGTATGTGAAGAAGGTATGTGTGAAATGGATAGGAGTTGGTGGCCTTCTTTGTTTTATTATTATTATTTGTTTTATTATTATTATTTTGTTTGTTATTATGTGTGAAAATAGTTGATAGTGGGGTAAAGAATTAGTGGAGTGCTGCCTACAAAAAAATGTTTCAGTGAAGGAAATTAGTGAAGTGATATGACAGTGCAAGATTGGTAGAAATCAGTGAAGTGAAAAGGAAATCAGGTGAGCACCCTTTCCCCCCTAAGAGGGTGTTTGGGATTGAGTTTGGAAATGCAAAAGTGCTTTTGGTCAGAAGTGCTTATTGGCTTATGACTTTTTGAAAAGGAGTTTGAAAAAAAGTGTTTGGATTAGCTTTTGGGATGAGAAACGTCAAAAAGTTAATAGATTGTTGTTTTTTAAGTGTTTCGCTTAACTTATTGTGAATATTGGTTGTATGGGTGATGGATTTGTAATTTTTTGTCAAAAGTCAAAAGTTAAAACAGAAACTACTTACTTTTGAGTTACACAAACAAAAACTTATTGTGTTTTGAAAATCCCATCAAGAAGCCAATAAGGGCATGTTTGGATAAACTTATTTGAGGCAAAAAGGACTTTTTGTTAAAAGGACTTATTAACTTATGACTTTTTAAAAAAGAGTTTTTAAAAAAGTGTTTGGATTAGCTTATGTGGTGAGGAAAAATAATAAGTTGATACGTTAGTTTGCAAAAAAGTGTTTGGTTTAACTTATTTAGGTAAAATGACCAAAAAGGGTATACGGAGGGAATGTGTAAGTATATAATAAGGGCATGTAGGTAAATAACCATCAATAAGTTATAAGGAGGTTCAAAAAGTCACTCCTCCCTTACTTTTCCAAAACAACTTATCATAGGCTTACAAAAAGTTAAAATAAAAGGTCATTTTCCTTTTGCCAAACACTTTTTGTAACTTATTAACTTTTTGGAAAAGTTATAAGTTATAAGGAGATGGAAATAAGGAGAGCCAAACATGCTCTAAGTGTGTTTTGAAACTGAGTCACAAACACCCTCAAATCCGTGGAGCCAGTCACCACACTTGTGCATACATCCATCGGCGACTCCTTCTCCCCGCCGGACGCTGTAGTCTGTTTTGCCAGATCATCACTACTGCACACTCTCATCGTACGGATCGAATTCCTGAATGGCAAGTTTCCAACTCATGATTTCTATACTCAATTCTTTTCATTCATAATTGTTATCTCTTCTTTTACATTGCAATTAGTAATTTTAGTTTATTTCTCTTAACATCTATCAGCTATAAATAAACACAAACTGTTGCAATTTAATCTGTCCCTGTTCTTGTATCTTTTCAATTTCTGAACTTTTAAACCCTAATATAATTGTTTGTACTTGCAATCAACCTCCTGCTATGCGTTTATTAAGTTTAGTGAATTGAGAGATTTTGTTAGCCACCTGAGGTTTTTAAGCTGTGTATTTATATCCTTTACCACCATGGCCTTGATTTTTAAAAAGCGAGAAGGACACCGAGACTCAATGAGCAAAAGCGGTGTGCTTTTTGTACACGAGGCGCAAAGTGATTACATATATATTTTTTTTTTATTTTGTATATCTCACAGGTTTTTAGCATCCACTGCCCAAAATTTAGCTATAAATACGCTTTATATATGTTTCAACATGTAAATTACCTTCATGTACAACCTACACATCCTGCTGCACAAAAAAGACCATGTACATGAGGTGGGCGCCTCACTTTGGCCTCATGCCAAAATCTTGCCAAAAAATTGTGCCTTGTGTAAAACATCCGCCTTATGTTATCCAAAGCGCAGCCCTTTGCGCCTGACATTGCCTCGCACCTAGGCGCACCTTAGGCTTTGTTTTTTTCAAACCAAGACCATGGCATGTCTGGTATGATATAAAATGGTTATTTTATAAGAAGTATCATTTATCAGAAAAATCCGCCTTGCTTTTTTTTTTAGCCACAATGCACGTGTTTCAGATGAAAGCTGTAATGATTAAAAGGTTAACAGAAATATCTGCAGTTTAAAATATCTAAAGAAGTTTATAATGGTTTCTCGTATAATCACTCTGAGCCTTTTGCTTGTTCCTCTCTTCACTCATTTTTGAGGAAACAAGATTATGATAATCCCCTTAAGTTGTGTATTGCCCTTGTTTAGCTGCATATTCACGAGTTAATCAAGTCTGTACAGTTATACCTTCTTTATTCTGTATACCGCCTTATATCCTAAAACAGAGCTTCATTTTGAATTTTTGATTGTTTTGTATAAAGCAGTGTTGTAAAAATTGGCCTAGGCGGCCGCCTAGGTGCTAGGTGGTGACTAATATAGGAATAATCCCCTAGGCGGAGATCTGGGCGTTTTGGCCATTAGGCGCCTAGGCGGTCCTAGGCAAGCCTAGGCGGTCGTTTTTTTAATTTTTTATTTTTTATTATTATTATTATTTTTTAAATTTCTAAGTATTTCTAGTATTATGTGCATATATCTAAGTATTATGTATATATATCTTAACATATTTTAAAAAAACACATAAATGTGTGTGTGTGTGTGTGTGTGTGTGTAAAATACGTATAAAAATACCAAAACACCTAATTTTGCCTAGTCCCTAGGCTGGACCTCACCGCCCGCTTAGCGCCTTGCGCCTTCTGCAACATTGGTATAAAGAGATATGCTTCTGATATGCTCGGTTCATATGGTTTATATTCCAATTTAATAAGACTACTTGTAGTAAGATTGTTATGCTTAACGATTTGTGTCCTTTTCTTTTTCTTAATTTCTAGTTTTCTTCTTTTCTCATTTCCGTGGTTAATTTTCTTAGGGTTGTTTTAGTCTTTTAGATGAGTGAAGTTTGAATGTTCTCCATCAAACTACAATATAGATCCTGCTAAATTTATATAATTTGTCCATTTCAGTTTTATAAAAATACTTATATAATTGCTTCCATCTACAAGCTTTTCCTATGTTTTGAACATAAACCAAATAAAAGAGTTTCGGTAATTAAGTAATATGGTAATAAACGAATATTAGGAGACCGCTGACCATGTGATTATAATATTGCTGCAGTTTGAGGCTGACAATGGCAAAAGTTATAGAGAAGTTCTTTATAGCGTCCATGCTTATGTGGGCAGTTCCTGTTGCAATTTTGATTGCCTTCAACAAGAATTTATTTCCTGGTAAGCTTTATCTGAATTTCTCAATATTCTTTTGTAAAGGTATCGATTCCTTGCGTTATTTAGTTTCTTTTTGTCAAGAAAGCTGCGATTGTGTTCTTATTAAATGCTTTTGCTTGAAACTAATTATCGAGCACTATAGAGGTGAGAAAATGGATGGGTTGAATGATGGATCATAATAGGTAATGTTGGGTGGATGGGGTCAAAATTTACTGGGCCAGGATACTTTTTTATTCATATTTTCACCTTTCATGTTTTTTTACATCGTTAAATGTGATTAAATAAAATATATTATCACATATAAAATTTCTAAAAAAAAAACTAGATTTAAGAAGTTTTATGCATATGAAGAAGCATCATATAACATTTGACCCATTTGGCATGTTTTCAGTTTTAGTTGCATTTTTTTAGCTAAACAAGATGACCCCTTATATATGAAGTATGAACATAGCCCAAACTGACGCGGTCATTAGTCGTCATCATCATCATCATACTCGGTTAATCCCACCAATAGCAAAGCTAAGGTAGGGTCTGAGGAGGGTAATATGTAGACAGCCTTACCTCTACCCCGTGGGAATAGAGAGGCCGCTTCCAGTGAGACCCTCGGCTCGATAGTGGTTTTGTATCAAGCCTTGGACATAAGGGCACATAACACTTAGCAATTGGGACAAGCACGATTGGTGCATGTAACCCCTTGTCTTTTGGTTATCAACGCCACCACATGATGCATGATTAACCATCCGTCGTTTTTAACGTTATTTTCACGAAATTAGTAAAATAACGTTAAAATTAGTGCAACTTTACTTTTGCCCCCTGAGGGCCACATTATAGGCGCACAGCCGTAAGCGGGGCTATGACGCGGTCATCAGTAAATGGACCAAATGTGCCAACTCTCTTGTGCAAGTTCATATATTACATTAGACATGTTGACTTGTTTCCATAGATAAAGCTGACATGGATTCTTAGCTCCTTTTGATTCGATTCTTGATAAACCATGAATTGTATTGCCTATTGATCGTCCCTAATAGGCATAGTTGTTATTAATGAGCATACCGCTCACTATATCGAATAGCATGGTGATGCGGCATCAGGTCACTATGTGATGATTATTGACTACAAAGCGTGAACATAGCGGGGTTTTAGGTTTTTTTGTTTTTGTTTTGCTTCGCTAAACATAAATAAGGCCCTCTGTTTCATTGCTATCGCTACGTAGCGTATAGGTAGCTTGTCGCTATTGTATACAAAATGCCCGTAGAAACACTACAATGTGCAAAATTGAGCTGTTTTGAACCAGTTTTGGAGATATAAATGTGAAAACAACCTTCTTGGTAAGACCGGAGACTTTCGCTTGAATGAGACACTTACCACCGCACCACCATTGTTTTTTTTTTGGTACATACTTCAGTTGAACTATAACTGACTTTTGGCATACTTGAACAGGTTCTGCTGATATGTCCCCGTATTCTTTGACACTTTTAAGCGGATTTCTAGCAGTCATATCTGTCAACATTGTAATTGCATTCTACATATATATGGCGATGAAAGAACCTTCAGAGAAGCACGAGCCAGATCCAAAGTTTGTCTCAGAAGCCGAGGCTAGTGTCAAACACTTGGGAAAACCCGAAGGTTCATCGACCCACAAAAAAGATGAGTAAGAGTTTTTGTTGAGTTCACTTCATTGTGTTCTTGTACATTTTTATATTCATGTCCGGAATCTTTTAAGGTGTTTATTTCTTATTTATTACTATTAGATTTCATTTTTAGCCTTCTATATGTAGAATGCAATTACAATGTTGACAGAAATGAGATTTTTGATCTTATTATATGAGATTTTTGATCTTATTTGTTATATCTTTTATATTTCTATATGTAGAATGCAATTACAATCCACGCCCTCTCATGATACTAATGTCAACAACCGGATGCATGCTTCTTTGTCTTCGTTTTAACAAAAAAGAACAGTCCTTTATTTTGGAAACTTTTGCACAAAGATCAAACAACAATATGACAAAGAACCTGCTCTTTGCTGCTATGTTTCTGATCTGTGAAGGAACAACCAACACCCCACACACACTTTTGTATATGACTAAAAAAAAGTCAAACAGCCCCTTTGACTTTGACTTCCTTATGCCTTTAGTGTAATAATAATAGCAAAAATGTTTGTTTCTGTCCTGTTGGATCAAATAAGGTCAGCAAACAATACCCAATCTTTGACTTCCTCTGTTTAATTCCTTCAGCTTAGTACATCTAACCCATTAACTACACATCAACAAAGTTGCTTCTCATACCAAAAGAAATCTGGCTATTTGTCAGTAAGCCGTCAAACGTATGTTCAGCACAGCAGTTACTAAATTCGGTGCAACAACCCAAGAGATTGTAGGCTGAGAGAACTAGATAACAAAGGTTATAACCAATTCAGTTACAACAAATTTCGCAAGGCATTTGACGAACCACTAGAATCTTAACGGGTTGACATGGCCCGAAAATTAATAAATATTGGAAAACATGCAATAAAAAGAATATACAAGCAAAATTTTCATGACCCGTGGTTAAGCAACAGGAAATGAGGAGGTCACAGTGGCAGCAGCCAAGTAACCAATCTGAACCAAAGCTTCATTCCATATTGGTGTCCTGAGAACCTTCACACAGTCAAGTGGACAATGGGAACCAATGTTGGGGCCACTTGGGATATGCTCGCTTGAATAGACTCATGCATACGGTGTCATTCTGTTGGAGGACGCCATTCAATATGCACTTCATTGCACCTTAGATAAAATTAAAACAAAATTTCAGTATCCTTGAATTGTATGTGCATATGTGCGCAAGTTGCATAATGCTGGTCATTTGTACTATATTTATACGTAAAGTGTTGACACGACTGACGACTCTAAACACAACATGAAAATAATCAGGTTTTGGGTTAGTCATATCTAAAACATTTAATAAATGAGTCGTGTTCAGGTTGACTTGTTTAATTAAACAGGTCAATCACCAACCGGTTAGGCACATTTAAACTTGTTTACAACCCAGGAACACGTCACCCCATTTGACCCGTTTAAATAAATGTCTTATAAAGATCGTGTTCAGGCTACATGGTTTTATGTGCGTCCAGGTTAGAGAAAAGGTTAAAAACAATTGGACAAGAAAAGGATACAGAATACAGATCAAAGTGTAACAAAAAAATTACCCATTTTTATCTAAACATGTTTTGATCCGTTAGACCGTTACCCAACTCCCACCCTTTAGATACAAATGATACCGACTCCAATTTGGTTGTCATGCATTAAACATTGTAAACAAATGGCAATGCCTAAAATTACAAGAATAAAGAAAAATAAAAAGAAAAAACAAATCTTAGTATCAACATACCATGTGTACCAAGAGGCTCTTTAATGCGACCACGGCGACCTAATTTCGTCCAAACTTCCACAGGCTGTATACAAGAAACACATCAACAAAGGGTTTACATTTTATTTAAATGAAATATCAGCCGTAGAAACAGATATCCCAACCCCAAGAATCGCATACCTTGAACCACCTCACATCCTCTGGATTATGGAACATATATCTTACTGCAGCTTTTGATTTTGAAACACGTTGAGGATACCTGCATCACACACAATCAAAACAATGCTCATGGTTATTAAGGTAGATTAGTTCTCCCTTCGTCTCATGAAATTTGTAACAATCTCTATACCAGATGTCAAATAACCGATGTGGCAACTGGCAAGATGGGCAGGCAGGGTAACAAGTCAAATGCATTTGGGTTGCAACAGGTCATTCTTAAAACGGGTAGCAGGCCAAATTGCGTCAAAACTCGAAACAACATTTTTTTGTCCATGATTAAATGCACTTCATTACTAATGACTAAAGTGTTCATTATTATTACAAAACAATATCGTTCAGTGAAGATCCAATCTTTAAAAATAATATTTTATGATGCTCTAAGCATTTAGAATAGACTTTATAGATTTTCGATACATTCAACCTATTTGACCTGTTCTGCTTTCAGCTAAAAAAATTACTCGGACCTGTTTGGATGATACACAGACCAGATCAACCCATAAGTAAATGCGTCAATACTGCCAACTCTACAAAATAAACCAGAAGTAACTGAAATATGAGGAGTTTCATACCCGGTTAAAATGATCTTTTTCAGAATAATTTTATCAGGGTCAATACATTTTAATGAGCCAACAGCAGCCAGTGCGGGTGCAAGAGAATCGCCTCTACTCTTCATAACAATCAAAGGAAGAGGAGGAAAAGAAATTGGAGCATATACTGAAGCTATAGAAAACCGTCCTGCATGAAGAAATCTTTCCATCTTGTGCTTGTCTGAATTAAAATTGTCAGACGCAAATGTCGGCCTGCAATCAATTTTTAAAGTCAATTGGTTAAAAAAGATACAACTAATAGTTGATGAAAGTGATACAACGAACACAAATGCTACCTTGTGATGAACTTTCGGAATCCAACATGAAATATTAGTTCTTCTTTGGCTTTAATGGGCTCACTGTATGTCTCATGCTTCTTTAGCCTGCGAACCAAAATATCCAAAACATTGAAAGACCGAATAATCTTGTGGAACTCATAATGTACAACAAGTTATGCGTTTTGACCATTACCCAACCTATCCATATGTCAACTCTCATGTGCGTAAACAGAATAAGATACCTTAAGTGAAGGACAGAAATCTTTGATTCATGTTGCAAAAGACCACAAGCAATGACTGGCATTGTCTTCGCCAAAATGCATAATTTTGAAGCAATATCAATTGGGACTTCTCTGATGTGTAGTGTCACGTAAGAATTTGCAGGCACACATTCATCTAAGCTTCCTTGCTCCATATCAAGGGCTTTAGAAAGGACATGCTTGTGTGTTCTAGTAAAATTATCAAATGCAAAAACTCGTGCATATTCCGGAGGTAGAGATTCCTAAAATACAAGAGTAATGTTATAAAAAAAAAAAAAACTAACAACAATGTGAATCATGGTGTGAAACTGTATAGAGCTTACTTTTGGGTCCCATGAAGAAGTCCTAAATGACTTTAGGCCTCTGTATTTAGCAAATCGTTTCCGAGCAGGAACGTCTACCGGAGCATCCACCTCATCAGGGAACTCTGAACCAAAACATTCAATAAAATAAAAAGATCGTAAGCGTTTTATGTATAACCGAATAAATGGTCAAATGCGTTAAGCTTAAAGGCTAGCCGACTGGTATGAACATATTTAACATCCTAATTATTTATAGAACTTAAAAAGATGGATAAGAAAGTCTGCCCAATTTGCACCTCTAGTTACTTTGATATGATTAAAACTGCTTAAAAAGTTGAATCCTTATCAAACCAAAAAATGCATAAAATACATGTACCTTTACACTTGTAAGAATCTAGCATATGCATATTATTTTAAATGGTAAGAAAGTTTTTAATAAAAAAATCAGTTAATACCCTCATCTTCAGCATGTGCCTCTTTTATTTTTCGAATATCCTCTTCTATCTGCTCCTTCGTCAAGTTCTCATTATCCTGCAGGCCAAAAAGAATCTTGTTTACGGTGGTCAATCACAGATAATCTAAATCACAATAGCAGTTATTTCATATTATCTAATCCCGAACACTGAAAGACCAAAAATAATCCTGTCATCTCATAAGGTGACGTCATTAAGCTGTAAATAATTACTTGTTTGAATTAATTTTTAACTCTCCGATCCATATTCCTTCCTAACATAACCAATTTTGTTATATAAATATGATATATTCAACCCTTTTACTATGAACTGAAGTAACTACCTAAAACTAGCTAATTACCATTTACACCCTTAGGCCTTAGCTATTCTCATGTTAGATTTTCATATATTATGTTTGTATCATTTTCATATATTTGTAATAGAAAATCTACTTGTGTAAGAGTAAAGCAAGAAGCAGATTAGCATGAACCACAAGTTTGATGCTTGATATGACTTATCTCCACATATACGGTTGGATTGTAGGCAAATTTATACTTTATACTTGTACACAGTTCTATTACCATATTTCCTAATTTCTAAGTTGCAAATAGACGCGTCATTCTGAATTGTTTACTTACAAATGGGTCAATATGGGTTATGTTTTTACTCTATCAGGTCAAACAGGTGAAAATAAAAACAAAAAAATTAGCTTAAGAATAAACAGGTCATGAAACCTCCTAGTTCATTAATGCGAGTAAAAATGTTCGACACACCTATGAAATGAAAAAGGTGTATCAGGTCAACCCAACCTAGCCCGCCCATTACGGCAATACAAAAAACTGCCTATTTTGACCAGAACCCAACCCGCCCATATTGCCACCTGTAGTTGCAATTGTGGAATACAGGCATATATATAATATATACGATGCATGCAAGGTATTACCATCATCATATCATCAGCTTCAGTTTCATCATCGGAATCCCTAAGCTTGAGTGAGGCCTGGTCATCCTCAAAATCAGACTTTCCACCATCGCCTTGACCGGGATAGTCATATTCTCCTTCATCAACTACCATACCATTATCTGAACCATCATCACTATCTGAGCCTGACACGTCAGAATCATCCACGATCCAAGCAGCCTGCAAATTTAAAAATAGAACATATGATATAGATCATGGTAACATCAAACAAGCATTGGATGAACATGTGTCAAGCGAACTACCTACCTGGTATTCAGAAGTGCCACGAGGAAGAGTCCTCTTTTTCTGCTTCTTTTCTTTATGTAATCTATCGGCTTCTGCCATCTCTGCCTCAGTTGGCCATGTCTATGTAGAAAGGTAGCGACGTAAACAACAAAAACAAGAAACAGAATACTCATTTCCACAGAGTTAAGTGCAAATTACTTATGTAAAAGATACCTGTTCCCCTTCCAAAGGATCTGGTATATTTTCAACAAGTAAAGGCTCTTGCTTCATCAAATCGGGAAGTAAAGTTTTGATGACCTGCTGAATTCCATATTAATATTAAGCACAAAAACTAACGTTGTTATTCGCAAGTTTGCGGATACAAGAAAACAAAATTAATCCAGTAGTATTAGAAGAGTCTACACATGCAGAGAATAAAAAGCAAAACGGACGGTTTATTTAACATCCTCTTTAAAGAAAAAAATATGTACCTGTGAATCGTTTACTTCATCTGCATCCATGAAATCGCCTTCTTTTTTAACACTTAATGAACATGGATCCTTGAGAAGCTCAATCTTTCCTAGCTGAAAATCCCCAGCACCCGATACATGAACCTGATTAAACGTAGGTTAGATACTGAACCAGATACCAAAACTGCCAAATGGTAAATACTGAAATAAGTAAATACCAGCTGATTCACTGAGAGATTACGGGACCGAAGGTAACCGGTGATGAGAAGAGTACATTTTCCGGACCCATCATCCACCATGTCTACCTGTCATGGTATTAAATAAGCATATGACAAAGATAAATGATAGTCTATTATAATACAATATATGCAGTTTTAAACAGATAATATTAATAAGAATACATGCTGCGTTCCCATAGAAAACAATTACCTTCTGAGCCATGAGGTAAGGTCGTTGAGTACGCCAATGAGGTATGGTGAGCCTTTGCTCCTTAAATAGAAACATGAACTACATAGAAACGAAAAACACAATTTATCAAAAAAAAAAAAAAAAAAAAAAACTAACATGGAATAATATCATTTCAATAAAAGCACCTCAAGTTGTTTTTTGGATTTAGGAGATATACCTTGTGCAAGTCATCTTTACTATCAGCTGGATAAAATTTGCAATCTTCTGGAAATTCGGAAGAAAGGCTAGAAATGCATGTTTTCTTTAATTCATTTCTTCTTTTTAAATCAGAAGGTAAATCCTGATAAACAAAACATCCTGCCGTCAATATAAACATGATACTTTTCATGTACATATTAATCAGTAGAGGTTTTGTTAAGTGCTTACTCGAAGGAAAACGGCAGAACTTGGTAAACCAAGGGATCTAAAAACCGAGAGACACTGAAAGCCAAATTCATCAACGTAATAGTTGGAACTACCTCGATCGCTTGAAGACTTAGCGGAAGCCACGAAAACAATCAGATCTGCGATCTATGACAAAAAATATGTGGGCTTCAATTTTAAATCAACCATAAAATACAATATTATATGTGTATGTATGTTTCAAAAGTCCTGAAATTTAAGTACCTTGGCCATCTCCATGCATGCCATAAAATCGCCATGAGGTGCTTCTAGAACCTATTCAATTAAGTAGGTGTAAGATAAAATTTCTATATTTAAGCTAACATCCATTGATTCCATTATGTCACTTAAAAAGCCCAAACGATATACAAGGTTTTCCTACCGTTGCCCTTAGCCTATATTCGGACGATGCAACTGCTGGAAATTGAGTTTCAGTATTCCCATTTGATAGCAATGCCAAAAGATCCCCTGCTAGTGAGCTTACACTTGTAGAAGCAGATAGACCAAATAAAACCTGGTTTACGGAAACAGATTGGAATTTTGTAAGGCGAAAGTCCTAAACAAATAAAAGTTCATATGCTCAATAACACGGAGAATACTCACAATAACACGAGGAGCACTAGCTGTTCCACTAGAAGCCCTTTTCTCTTTCAAAAGGGTGGCCCTCTTCTGTTCTCTCATCTACATCGTTCAAAATCAACACTTTCAAACTAACATTTGGCTGTTATCAAAACTAAAAACATTTTCCGTATCGCAGACTAATACGTGTCGACTAAGACAGAAACGGTACGATATGAAGCATGTTATAACATCAATTTTAATCTAAGTTATATGGTCCATCATAACTAACATAAAGTATAAATAATGAAGAATACAAATTACCATTTTGTTGCGCTGCAATCGAGCAGCCTTCGCCCCCTTCATTACATTGCGATCAGGTTTGCTAATCTTGCTCTTATCTAAGTTCAAGTAAAATAAATAACAAAACATAAGGTAAAACAAATAAAAGCCATTTCTGTGACCAATCAAACCTAGGGTGTTAATCGTGTCGGGTTGATGGGTTGGCGGATATACAGGTATCGTGTCAAAAATTTCAACTCAACCCT
This sequence comes from Ambrosia trifida, assembly GCA_028751855.1. Taxonomy (NCBI): domain Eukaryota; kingdom Viridiplantae; phylum Streptophyta; class Magnoliopsida; order Asterales; family Asteraceae; genus Ambrosia; species Ambrosia trifida. The sequence continues at coordinate 86,194,915 of CM054123.1, forward strand.
AACCCGCACACACATAAATTCAAGTCAACCCGAACATGACACGTTTAACTTGTATTTTTAAATGAGTCATACTTGTTGACGAGTTATAAGCGGGTTGGGTTATCAATAAGACAATAACGTGCTTAATGGTGAGTATGAGTGTGACAAGTAAACAAAATGGTGTGCCAAAACTAATATTATTACAACTAACCATCAAAAGTGAAAACGAAAAAAACAAAACAAAAATATAAAAGATTTTATTTTTTTCTAAATACTTAAATGGGTTAACGGGTCAACCCGTTTTTTATACGTGTCAACCCAAACCCGACCTGTTTTTAATACGGGTCGACCCGAACCTGACCCATTTTTAAACGGGTCGTGTTAATCAACCCAAACCTTCTTTTCTTTTTTTTTTTTTTTTGTGTGTCGGGTTGGGGTTGGGTTTTGGGTCATGTCAGGAATTGCCGCCCCTAAATTGAAACCCATATATCTATCAAGTATCGCCTTCGATCCAAAAGCACTACATTGTCAGTTTGTCACATTAAGTATCAATTCTGTTAATTTCCAAATGCAATGCTGATTAAAAAAAAAAACAATAATATGGTTTGGCAAGTTACAAACTTTCTAACATGCTGAGTTCCATTCTTGAAATTTGTTATATAAAAACATAAACTTTATAAAAAATAAACAACAATTGAAGTAAAAGACATCAATTTTGAACCTTTAACGGATGTTTTGTGAATGTTGCGAGAGGATTTAGAGGCAAAACGAGTCTTATGTGACTTGTTGACTTGAGCTCGAGAACCACCCGCCATTATTGTTTGAGGTGAAGAACAAAGATGTTCAGGGGTTTGTTTATAAACCCTAATTGGGGTTTTAGATGATGAAAGCATGTTTATCGAGTATTTATATGATGGGCCGGGTCATGATCCGTTTTAATTAGACTGCATAAATTAACCGGTCCATTTAATTTTACTCTAACTGGTCCAGTTATTCACTTTAACCAACCGTTTAATTTCGGTTAATTAACCGGTTATTTCCAAGTTTTTTCACTTTTTCGGTTTTTTATAGGTTAACCGGTACATCAGTTATAAAGCGGTTAAAATAAACGGTTATTTCTTAAAAATATTAACCGGTTACGAATCGTTAGTTAAAGATAATCCCTAACTTGTTAACGTTACATCGGTTATTAACCGAGTTTTATGTGCCCCACTAGGCATTGGTGGCTTGCTTCCAAGCCTTGCCTTATATGATAGCTGTGCGCATGACCCAAAGGGGCCTTAAGCACTTGTACAATGTTTTAGTCAAATGTGCGTTAGCTCGCTAAAACTCTGATAAGCAGGGTAGTTATTTTCACTACAAAATTTGTTGTTAATTCATGTAACAAGCGTTAGATTCTCTCTTCTTGTTATAAAATATCAAAAGGTTTACATATGTACATTCTCTTTTTCAATCTCCATCCTCACTTAACGTTTCAGACTCATGCCTTCGTATAAACATTATCCTAAACTAAAGTGAGTTGATGTCCAACCACCGCCTTTGGTCGACCTATTGAACCCTGGCAAGCCGTTTACCTTTATTCACAATCAGGTAAACTCGAATAATCACAAGGGGTGTTCAAACACCAAACTATTAAAGTGTTGAAACCAAACCACTCAGATTGAATGGTTTGTTTCTAATTTGTCATGATTTGAGCTTGATGGGCATGTATAGTAAAAAATGCATAAAAGTTTGAATTCTAAGATCTAAAATTAATACATATCCATATAAGCGTTCTCTCTGTCTAATTGTTCTACTTGTATATTAAATTTACCCATATAAAAAAATTGCCATGCCTTGTAAATTGGATGTGTATGCATAGATATAGCATGTCGAACATAATTAAATTCGTGAATATCTATGACTCACACTTTAAAGAAATATCGTTTGTCATGATTTTTACCAAGACTTTTGTGTTATAAATGAACAAATTTAGCGGAGGACATGTTAAGAAGTATATCTCAATTCATCAATACCTTAGAGAACCAAGCAACAACTTATGTCACATGTTGATCGATTAAGAGAAGATGAAGTATATCTGAATTCATCGATACCTTTTCATTCCCCACAGCTCTGTTTGAGTAGTCACATTAACAATGTTGTTAATCTCGGTTACAACACCGACCCCTAACTATTGAACCACTGATAAGCCGTATACCTTTATTCACTGCCAGGTAAACTCCAATAATCACAAAGGGAGTTCAAACACCAAATTATTGTAGTGTTGAAACCAAACCACTCATATTGAATTTGAATGGTTTGTTTCTAGTTTGTTATGATTTGAGCTTGATGGGTGTAAAAAATGAGTAAAACTTTGAATTCTAAGATATAAAACTAATACATATCCATATAAGTGTTCTCTGTGTCTAATTATGCTACATATATATGATTTACCCATATAAAAAATTGCCATGCCTTGTAAATTGGATGTGTATGCATAGATATAGCATGTCGAACATATTTAAATTCGTGATTATCTATGACTCACACTTTAAAGAAATATCGTTTGTTTTGATTTTTACCCATACTTTTGTATTATAAATAAACAATTTTAATGGAGGAGATGTTAAGAAGTATATCTCAATTTATCAATACCTTAGAGAAAAAAACAACAACTTATGTCACGTGGTGATCGATTAAGAGAAGATGGAGAAGTATATCTGAATTCATCGATACATTTTCATTCCCCACAGCTCTGTTTAAGTAGCCACATTAATAATGTTGTTAATCTCAGTTACAGCACCAACAACTAATTATTACACTACTACATGTTGGCCCTTCCACTTGTTGTCCTGTAAAGGTTTTAAAATTTTTAAATTATAAACAATGTTTTTATGATATGTTGAACTATATAAAAAAAATATATGTAATATACTTCCCATGTGTATATTTCAAGTTGATTTACAACATCCAATTAACTTTGAAAAATTCCAAAATTAAGATTTTAGTGAGTTTTGTAGGCTGTAATCGAGCCGAGCCGAGCCAGGCCTAGCTCCAGCTCGAGCTAGTTCATTATTTTTTTTAAATATTTATAACAGAAAAAACAAAATAAAATAAAATTACACACACATATATACACATATATATATGTGTGTGTATTTTTAATTTTCTAATATTTTAAAGGATGAAGAACATACTAAAAGTATTGTATGTAATTTTTTTTTTCATTATCTTTCATATTTTATTGATTAATTATTAAACTTAAAATGTTAACACTTCATTCTCCTCTCCAATATTTTTTTAATTTAAACAGTTAAAAATATAATTAATATATATAAATAAAATAATTCGAGCTAGCTCACGACTCGTTTACAATCGAGCCGAGCTAGCTCGTTTTTTTAAGCTTTTTTCGAGTCAAGCTTCTATTGAGCGAGCCGCGAGCATTTTGTACACCCCTAGTTGTGTGCTCAATAACAAGATCTAGGGGGAGAAAAAACCGAATTACCAAAACCGAACCATAACCAAATTAATCAACAAAACCGAATCGAAAAAACCGAACCAAATCGATAACTGGTGGGTCGGTTAATTATTTTTCTAAAAACCGAAGGCAGCGGGTCAGTTATGGTTATCAATATTTCTAGGGGGAATTGGATCTTAATAATTCAAACTTTGTCTTGTTGGCCGGCAATAATTTGTACTTAAGAAATTCCCTACAACAGTCTTAACTTTCAAACAATTTTCCTCCAACGATTTTTTTAACGGATAACTAACTGGGTTGGGTGTTCTACATCATCATCCATGTCAGTGTTCACGTCATCACCCACTAACTAGGTTAGTCACTAGTTAAAAACAGATTGTTGGAGAAAAATTGTTTAAAAATTGAGATTGTTGCCGATTTGGGTCATTTCCGCGTGATATATGACTACGGACATGAAAGCCAGACTAACATTGACCATACATCTAACACTCTGTTCCAGAGTTTTATTAAACGATGGAAGAGAAAGGATTGGGAAGGAAGTGGGGAAAAAATGTGTTCCAGAGTTTTTTGTAGGAGGGAATGAGAGGGATAATAAAGAGGATTTTAGTGTGATTTTTAATCTTTCCAATTTGGAAGGAATTGGAGAGAAGGGAAGAGGAGGGAGATCCTTTCTCTTCCATCCTTTAATGAAACTCGGGGACACAGTGTAACTGACAAGCCGAAAACCTTCATGTTTCTATTAGTGCACAAATAAACCGTTACATGAATGTTGTACAAATCAGAATCATATACTAACCTGAAACTAGCTGTTTGAAAAAAATAAAAATTGGTAGAGAAATCGAGACATAATGACAGTTGTATGGGCATGAAAATGAGAAAACCCATAAAAATAAGTTATGTTACACACCTTGATTTCACAGAGAAATGGAAGGCAAGTGTGATCTGTTACTCTTTGCAATTCTGGAACAGAACATAAACATTAACATCACTGAAGATAGCAGGAAGAGTCTGAAATAGGTTCTGATTTCCTGCAAACCGAGGTCGAGAAACTCTTTCTTTTCACCGTATCGGTTTTTCCTCTCGATTAAGTACCCGTTTAAATAGTCATCTATGGAAATTAAGTGATTTATGTTGTTAAAAGGTGTGGATTCTTGCACATCGGTCATCTGGTGCGCGCCCATGTTGAACATCGCAAAGAACATGGCAGACCATTCGTTCAGAACTCTCTGTAATCAAGAGGCTAAAGTTAGTACTTTAAAATATATAAGGTCACTTGCATTTTGACTTTCAAAGACATAAAAATGAAATTTAAAAAATGGTGGAAAGATGGGTAGGTTGGGCAATGGGTCACGTCTGAAACGATACATTTTAAACTAGGAGTCGGGTTGGCTCACTGACACTTTTTTGCCGAGTTTTCTGATTTCTACACATAAATGATAAATGTGTTGATCACAATAACAAATCAATATTATTAAAATAAAGAATAATTATGTGAACAAAACAATTGAAGAGGTTGTGCGCACTAAAGATAGACTCAACTAATCTGTTTGGCCTTTTAGCTACTTTTTTTGACCCGTTTAAGATGAAAACAGCCCACATCAGATCTTTAAAAAGTAAATGGGTCAAAATTGTCACCTCTAAATCTGACTATTAAATCAAATAGTTCCCAATGTTGACAGCCAGCCGCCAGCCTAATAAGTTAAGTTGATATTATAGGAATTAAGTTTTGGGCTATTACCATGGCATTTAAGTTATTTCAAAATTTATTAAACTTATCTGCTGCTTCGGCTTGAGGTGTTACATAATTTAATACTTAGAAAGAAAAATGAATAGTTAGTCACATACATTGAAGGTAACATGGTCCACAGGATTGAACATTTTGAAGCAGTCTCTTGAGGATGCTTTTTCATCTCCATAAATCTGGCAAGTTGATGAGCGTCATGAAATTAAGCTGATAATAAATAGGGTTTATGCTAAATGATGGTGTGGATATGCAAACCTCGAAAGTGTAAGACATGGGGACCCTTGCCACATCATACATGTAATCCGTTGTGGTACCATGTGCCAGATACCTGTTTAGGTAAGTGAAATAAATAAAATATTAAGAATGCGTTTGTTCGGGTCATATTTTTCATCTAAAAGATCAAATGGGTAGACATTAATGAGTAAGAAAAAAAATCTGAAACATATCAAACGGGTCACCCGAAGTGCACTTAAATGTTTACAAGTAAACTCTTAGATTGCTTAATTCAAAAACTTAGATTAGTAACTTAATAAGTGGTTTTTGCAATCCGTTTAAATCATTCAATAAAAGGGACTAAATATGAATGCAGGTCAACCTGATCCATTGTGATCTGTATTGCATATTATCCTTTCAAGCTCGAACACGTCACTGCCTGTTACCCAACCCACCTTGACCCACCTATTTTGTCATCTTCACGAAAGATATGACCGTAAATTACACTACTTAATAAATTTATAAATAATACTTACCCAACAGATCCACCGCCTGATCCAACCACACAACGATCTCCACAATGAAGGTGGTTTAATGTTTCAAGCATCAACTTCATTTTCTGAGATTGTATTCCAGATGGTGTTGTGTTTTTGTGATCGTATGGCATAAACAGAGCCTGTGAGAAAGTCGATAAAAATCAATGATGAAAAAAGCTCTTGTATATGTAAAGAAGCAATCGGTCAAATTTAATAGATTGGAATGAGTTTAAAAACAAATTCCAGAAGTAAAATCTGTTTTGCTTGCAAGTTTTACTCACTTACTTACTAATGGGTCAAATTAGTTAATATTATATCTTTTAAGGGGTCAAACATGTAAAAAAGATGGCTTTAAAACTCCAAGTGCATTTGATGCACTAAAACTCCAAAATCAATTTTATCAGAGAAATATTTATTACTAAAAGACAAAGTTGTCAAGCAAGGTAACCAAAGATCCCAAATTGAACAATATTTGGTACAAAAATTGAACTTTTCACTCCTAAGTTAGTCGAATATCGAACTTTCACTCCTATAAATGAGAAATCATATATATATCTTCCCCATATTCTCAAGTTCAAAATCATTGATAAACTTTCTTGGGAAGTTTTCCTTTGTAGAAATGACAACATTTGTAATAACGTTTGGCACATTTATTACTAATATTAAAAAATTAGAACAAAAATCTGATGTTGCAGGTCAACCTGACCCATTTTGCCCTGTTAAGACCCACCAATATTGAGACATCTAATATTAATCTATGAAAAAAGACCGTGAATCCCTAGCCATCCATCAAGATTTGAGAAATCAATCCAAAATCGAAAGTGAGGAGGTGTTGCTCACCTCCATTCCAGAATGCACATTGACCCAAATATGCGGGTCAAATGACGTTGACAGCTTCCGCATTAGTTGAGCCTCAGGCTCACTAAAAGGGGCAGCACCAGGATTCTCCTCATATGGATCAAAATCCTGAAATACATAAACAAGAAGCTCTTTGACATCACAGTGTTAGGAAAAAGTTATTATCAACTAGATACAAAGTAAAACTGGAGGAAAAAAATATCAGAAAAATACGCTTCCAAGAAGAACAGGGTCATGACCGTCAAGAGGTAAAAACTTTGACTCGTTTAGTTATAGATGGGTTACTTTTTGGGCTATGTCTTATCTCAAACGGGTAGAAGAATAGCTAAATGGGAAACGAGTCACTACCAGATCGAATGTGTTATTATTAACTAGTTGATATAATCAGAAATATCTACCTAGACAGTAACCTCCCAGGGAAAAAATGGTGAGTACTGTCTTGACTTATTTATGAATGGCTGATTTGGATTATGGATTATTTTAAAAGAAGCAAATGTTTAAACTAAATAAAAATAGGTTATAAGGAAACAGGTCAATGGGTGCACGGAATGTATTTTTAATGCATGCGACCACCCAGACCGTTATATTGATTATTACTAAAAATATGAAATCATTGTAATTGTATTTCACACACTAAATAAAATTTAGACAAAAAGAGTTTTGGGTCAACCCAGTCCAACGGTGTTAGGTCCTTTAACAACTAACCTTCTCTTTTTTCCCCCAATCTACACTCCAATTCCGGTTTAGATCAACTCCTCTGCCTGCAAAGAGTAGTCAATTACAACACTATAAAACTGACGAACATAATCTCTTTTAATAGATAAATAATAATTGCATCTTAGATTAACAGCAGACCATTTCTTCTTTCACAAAGGTCTCCCGCTTCAACTTTTTTGCGTCCATTCAGATTTTCCACTGGTACCACCTGAGAGACCATTTTGCGTTAACATTAATCGTATATTCAAAAAGCTACACAATTAAGCAGATCTTCATATCAACTCTACCATAGAAAACAAATCCAAATTTGGAAAGGAAAAAAAAAACATTTACTTCCAGAACACTGATTAACATTTAGTTCAGGATTTGATATAAAGAAAACACAAGCCTCTACAAGTGCCTTCACATTGGAATGTAAATCAAACTTGTCGTGACAAAAAGGTGATATCTCACAGCGAAATCTTTCGTTATCCTTTTTATATAAACAACCAATCATAACAGACTGATATCTGATTACAAGACGGTGCATGATCCTTTATGCACATTTGGTAAAACTATGTTTCTTTCAGCTGATTATAAAGAAGTAATTAATATCATGGATCTGACCTTTATAACAATCTTCTCAAGGGTCTTTTTCAGCAGCAATGGATCCACTTTAGGAAAAAATTGCTCCTCGCTTAAAATGGAGAGTATCCTTAATGCAAGCTCGGTGGTTATAAGCTCCCGTGCATGCTGCCCAAAACTCTGGAAGACAAGTAATCATCTGTCAAAAAGATCAGCAATTACAATATGAGACAATAAATGTCAAAAACAATAAAGGCATTGCTTTTTTCAGGTCTTGCGCTTCGTTTACAGAAAATGGAGAGGCTAAAAGTGGATATATATCAATCTGCCTATAGTGTGATGCATTTACAAGTTTAAAGTGATGTGACTCACAAGAAGTATTCGAAACTTTGATTTGTCTTCAATAGCTGTTCTGTTCTGGCAATATGTAACTACATTCAGTTCAGCATTATATCCCTTATTTGAACTACGAAATGTCTCCATCTGTAGAAATTTTAGCAAACCAAATAAGAAATTATGACAAATAGGACAGAACATGATGAAGGGATGGGGAAAGAACAAAAAGAGACAAGGAACACCTACGTGGAGTTTATCTGGGTGTCGGTTAACCAATGCTTCTATCTCTTCCATCAAAGCGGCACTAAAAAAGGAACAGCAAAAGTGTCGGTTTATAAAAGGCTGGTATTTTCATTCAAACTGTTAAATAGAAATCAGACGACAGATGAACAAAATGCCTCCAACTTTAGACTTTTCCATGAAAAGAGATGAAACAGTACTAGACAATTATAGACAAAAGCACACAAACACTGTTATCAAGCCTTATTTAATTTGATATGCTTTCTAGGGGGGTCACAGAACCTGCCACTTAAAATCCGAATCCAAGCAGAACCAGTTTAAAATTTGAATAATATTATGAGCATCAGTAGTAAGTGGTAACTGTAATTCCTAGACTAAGATTCTATATCAGCAAACAAACAAACTGAAAGACATGAATATTTTCATTTTGTGACCTACCTTAACAAAAAGAAAGAGGCCTATAGTTAATCGAGCAAAAACGACAGATAATCCACTTAAGGAAAAAAATATACTCAGCCTATTGGAATACAAAATTTAACATAAATATGTAAACTTCTGAAAAAACAGATTCCAGACACTTTTGTCAAAGGAAACCTTACCGAAGTAATACGATTAACATAAGTTTGAAGTGCAATTTAGTTAACTTGATGTCTCGATGAGAACCGTGTGCAGTAGGCAAACTTATGTGAATTATATTATCGTAGTAAGATTTCAGTAAAATCAACGCAAATTAAGAACTAAACTAAACTAATTAAAACCGAAAGCAAATCGTACCAAAGCAAAACAATAGAATTCAAATAACTTTAAAATCAGTCTCCTTCAGTCACAATTAATTAACAGACATTACCTTTTCCAAATCAAGATCCGTGCTGTAGTCAAACTTATGTGAAATAATATCATTTCAGTAAAGATTATTAACACAAATTAACAACCAAACGAGTACACACAAGCAGCAATAAAAATCAAATCTTAACACATACATCATAACTATAAAGAAGCAATAAAATGATTTGTTTACCTAGTGCGATACAGATCGCGATTGATAGGGGTGACAGGTGGCAGTTGGGAGAAATCATTATCAGAACGAATGGTGGAGAAAGAAGAAAACAATAATAAGACAAGAAATTGAGGAATACGATGGATAATATTAATCGCCATCTGAATCAGCAAAAAACAACAGTCCTATTCCTATCTATCTATCTATCTAGCTATCTGTGTTGTCATTGATTTCGTGGTAATGAAATGAAGGAGTACCGTACGCCTGTCAGTTTCTATTAGATCTCACTCGTTTTAATTCAACAGAAGAGATGAAAGGAAAGATGGAGATGGAAATGGAGTTTTAGAGAGAGAAAGAGGAGAGAGAGTATTATTATTATTATTATTACATTTATTATACTATTGGGTGCGGTTTTTTTACTTAAACGCGTGTTTGTCTCTTTCCCATTTATTCATCTTCAAAACTGTTGTTATATGTACTGTGTACACATAGGACAGAAAACGGGCCGAACAACATTGTTTGTGTTCGTTTGTTAAGGAAAAATACGTGTTTACGAATATTTATGAACACTTACTGAATAAGATTTTCTGTTTGTGTTCATTTGTTAAGAAAACAATCGTGTTCGTTTGTGTTTAATTTTGTTCATGAATGCACATGAACACAAAGAAGTTTTCATGAACAGAAACAAACACAAACGAACATATATTAACTTTCTAATAAAATCGAATTCACATACATACATGTTTATATATTTATTTGGGTTAAATAAAATAAAATAATATTAAGACAAATTATAAAAATTAAAAACCTTATTAAACTATCGAACATAAACGAACACGTTACCGAACGTTCACGAACATAAACGAACGAATGTGGCATCTGTTCATGTTCGTTCGTTTAACTAAACGAACAGAATATTTTGAATAAACGAACGAACACAAACGAACTTCCCTTCAAACGATTCATGAATTGTTAATCGATTAGATAATAACCAAGTTACATCTGGATAATGGGTAAGCGAGCAACAAGCTGCGCCGCTATCCCTTTTTGAATCGCAAAGCCTATTCTACTAAATACAAACCCTTGGTTCCTCGGGCTTTGCGAGTCACTGTGGACCACCTTCTGCACCCGCTCCAAAAAGCGAACTGCCTCAGGGGCTAGAGATCCAAAAGTGTCGAAGGCAAACGGAATGAATACATGCTGATTCTCTAAACACGCTGCCTCGTGCTTAGCAACTTTTCTAGCTTCAGCCTTCAAAACCGCCTGTCCCGGAATGAATCCGCTATCTCTCAGCCCCACCAGTGGGGACACTCCAGTGAGGTCAACACACGCGTGCTTACCCCCCGCCCAGCCAAACACAAGGACGTCCGCAGGACGCAGGGTAGATCTTCCCTCTCGTGGATCAGTCAGAAAGTTAACAGGGGCTTCTTTCTTGGCTGAGATCCCGGCACGCCTAAGCACATCCCATAAAACGTCTCGAACCCAGTCATGACGATACTTGAACCCCGGCAATTCCTTACAGTGGAGGGCATGCTCGCCAAATCTATCCAAACAGGCTTTTTTGCAAATGGGGCATGAGCCGTCTGGTGGGAGAAGGGGAATCAGGAGACGGTATTTAAGGATGGCTCTATATTCAACTGCTGACATCCGTTGCCCAAGACCTTCAATGGGCGCAACAGTCAAAAAATCCTGGGCATGAGCCCCCTTGAGACAAGCCAAAACCGCCTTTTGACGCGGGGTCATATCGAACCGCTCCTCCATATCCTGTGCGTGTTTACCATAAAGAGCACTCGCCAAAGTTTGTTGAGGTTTCTTGGGGGCGGTCTCCTTATCGGTAAAACCACCTAGATCAAGGTCCGGAAGAGTTGTTCTAATATTACCAAGAGCAAGGGAGTAGTCAGGATCCACCCCCACAACACCAGCGCTTCGCAAGATGTGGTCCTGCAATTTCCATGACTGTGCCCTGGATGCCACAAAAGCATATACGGAGACGTCCTCCGCCGAGATAAGCCCTAAGCCCCCGCAACACATAGGGAAAGAAGCCAACCTCCACTGAAAGTCCCCAAAATGCGGTCCCCCGCTAACAACAATATCTTCAACTGCCCCTCGCAGGCCTGCATCAAAGATAGACACAGCCTCTTTGACATGTTCGGGTTGACATGTCCGGAGCCCAAACACTAATTTAGCAACCCCCATGCACGAGCGCAACAGGAGGAGCTCACTTTGGGGGTCCCTCAAGTCCGGCAGTCGTTTCATAAGATCAACCGCCCGAAGAGCTCTTCTAGATGCCAAAGACTGAATAAACCCTGCATCCCGACTAACTGCCCCCCCGAGGAGTTTAATCCCCTTTGCGGGCCTGCTAATCTCGCTAGGGAATAAACCCGGCACATTTTTTGACCCATTGCATGACGGCCAAAAAATCTCTGTTTTCCGGATATTAAGCCTAAGCCCAAGAGGCGCCCCCTCTGAACGAATAATGTCCAACGCCCTAGCAACCTCCTCTGCCTTACCAATGATAGTGCCATCATCCAAGTACCAAGCATGGAAAGGCAAGGAACAAGCGCCCTGCACGCGAAGGATCAGCGGATGGAGAACCAACGCAAAAAGAAGGGGGCCGAGGGGGTCCCCTTGCTGCACCCCCGTGGTAGCCCCAATATGAGTATCCCCCACATATAACCTTGCGGGTTGCGCATATAAAAATTGGACCCACGGGAAGATAGATGGGCACCTGCAACTAACTTCCCTGAGAAGTGCCGTACGGTCCACCTCGTTGAAGGCGTTAGAAAAATCAACAGTGAGCATAGCCAGGGACCCATCTGAATGGAACGCGCTCAGAAACCTGTTAGCGCTGTGCAGCACCGCTTCTGCCCCATTAGGGACTCCAACCCCAAACTGGAAATCCCCCAGATAGGCTGCCATCTCTTTACCCACTTGACGCATAGCGACTTTCGACACTAATCTTCTCCAAATGGCCCCCACCGCAATAGGCCTAATCCCGTTGTCAGGCTTTAACAGGGGGGTCAACGGAGCCGAGGCAATGAACTCCGCCAGAGCTTTAGGACAAAGCCCCCCAAGCCACAAGTTGACAACACCAGTGATGGCTTTAAGGAGCCCGGAGGCAGTTGGAGACCCCTGGCCACAGAAAGCGTCTAAAATATGCTGAGCCCGCAGACCATCCCTCCCACAAGATGTCCCTTTCGGGAACGTTTTAATACATTCCAACACACAATCAACGTCAACCTGCAAGGCTGGCTCCAAAGGCGCGGAGGAGGGCATGGTCGGGGGGTCCACAACAGGGTGTTTATCTATCAAGGCTCTCAAGGTGTCCCCCCCAGCAGGCGCTACCCCAGATGAGCACAGAACCTTGACGGCCGCTGTATAATGACCATCCGCTACCTTCCGAAGGCACTGCTTAATATTGCCCCCACCATCTTCTTTAGCTTGGTCCACAACCCTGCCAGAATTCCACGCCACGGGGAGTTCAAGGAGGGGCATGACCAACTCCTCTAAACCTGCCCCATCTTTCCAAACCGCCAACGCCCGCATAATAGAGTTACATTGAAGTGATTTCCTGTTACCCGACCTTCGTTCTTGCCTAGAAGCCGGTTTGACCACCCTTAACGTGCAACGAGGCAACAACAAAAGTTTAACCCAAGCCTCAATGGACCCTGGGGCATCCACCACTTTATGGAGACTCCCTGACAAAGCCTGGGCAAAAGCCATGCGACATGCAGGCGGGATACTCTTGACCGTAGCAACAGGCAGGGCGAGGATGCGCTCAAGGAGAGCGACATCTACCACCATCTTCCCAGACGCATCACTCACACGCATCACTTGCGAATCGCGAGGTTGAGGAATCCCCGTAATAAAATCAATCTCACCTCCTGCACGCGAGGTGCATTTAACCACTTCTTTCCCGTGCCGACAACGCCCATTCAAGGCATGCAGGGTCATGCACTCCCCGCATAGCCAGTTTTTAAGCACACGCAAGGGGTCAGGTATTTGACTCGACTTAGTGTATGTTTGGCAAAACTAACTGGTAGCTGAAAGCTTTTTAAATATATTTTGGTGTTTGGCAGAGTAGCTGGAGCTTTTAATAAAATGTATAAAATGACCAAAATGAACATAATTAAAAGATTGTAAGGAAGGTTTTTATTTTGTTTTTTTAAAATAGAATGGGTATTTGTGTCATTTACAAATTAAAAGCTTGTAGCTAGTAGAGCTTTTTCTCCTAACCTAAAAGCTTCCAGCTCTTCAACCAAATAAGGCTTTTTATTTATTAATAGCTTTTTCTTAAAAGCTTGAAGCTCCTAAAAGTTCATTACCAAACATACCCTTAAATGGTTGGCCACCATGATGACATTTAATTTCTCTGCTACTAATCATATTTATTATATTATTGTCTAATAACCCAATGGTGAGGTCCAGTACGATGTAGATTATGTTGCGCTTACTGGGCTAGGGTTTGTGGAGGTAACCCCCTAATCGAGCCTAACCCATTAGATTAGGAGTCCCTGATGGTGGGTCATGAGTTTTCTATTTAAGAGGTCTTCACCTCTCATTTAGGGCAACATTTTTTGTGTCTGTAAATAAGAGAGTAACTCCTGACAGTCACTCCACTCCCCACTTCCCTCTTTTTCTCTTCAGCAGATCCAAATGGTAGAAAGAAGAAGAACAAAGTGTGACTCTGAATCTCCTGTTGAAGATGATCCTAACCGTCTAGGTGACTATTAAAAAAAATTCACTACATCACAAATGCAAAAGACAAAATTACACGGATGGCACATGTGGTTTTCATGTAATAACGCCTTAAGGTACTAAGCAACTTTTTTAGGGCCCATGGTTTAGTTTTTGTAACGAAAATGGGTATTAAAGTTTGTTTTTGTAACAATGTTGGGTACTAATACTAACTATCGTTAAATTTTCTGTTAACTTTAGTTAAAGTGATTAAAATGCCTTTTTATAAACTAGAGGGGCCATTATGTATTAAACTTCATTTACAAAACCTTTAGCATCCAAACATGAAATTTTAGATAAACCATAGGGACTAACCATGTAATTAACTCATTATTTTATTAAATGTATTTATTTTTAAGATTTATAATTAAATAAGGAATATTTAATTAAAACATTCTTTTATTAAATATATTTATCCCATTATTTATAAAAATAAATCCAAGTTATTATATTAATCGTTATAACCATAAAGAAAACATTTAACTTAATGTTGGATGGACTTGTGTTATGGTTACAACTGTTAATCTAATAACTTGGATTTAACTTATAAAAATGGTTTCTTTATGTGATTGAATTAAGTGTTATTTTTGGCCAAAAAGATGCAAACCCAATTCAAGAAAATTAAAAAAGATAGAAACAAACAGAAGTTGAACTTTTATAAATAAAAAAAAAGAAAGATTTTTTTTTCTTCTTCAAGAACTGGTGGGCTTGGTAGGTTTGGACCTACAAGGTAAAAATCATTTTTGAATTTCATTAAAATCCATAAGTAAATTAATAACATTTAGAACGTTTTATCTATCTTAGAAGTAGGGATGAACACTTCGTGGTTCGGACCCACAGGAACCTTAGACCCGACCCGTGAGAACCTTGGACCCGAACCTTTTTAAATATATGGGTCGGTTTCCGGTTCTAGATTTATATGAATTATCGGTTCCAGGTCGGGTCGGTTCCAAACCCATGGTTCTAATATAAGAACCACAAGAACCATCTGTATTTTCATTAAAATTTAAAAAAATAACCTCTTTTAGTCTTTTCACTATTCGTTTTTATATGTTATTGTAATCGATTTCATGTCATGTTAATACAATATTAAAAATATTATTTATAAGAATAACAATGTATTTTTCCTTAAAATATTTTCGGCTTGATGTATATGCATGCATAGCTATGATATATTATATAATATATATTATATCCAAATTTGAAGTAAATATTTATGTATGTCGCTCTGATGTGTGTTTGTGTTGTGTATGTGTATGTGTATATGTGTGTGTGTGTCTTTATAATGTATACATAACATATTCAAATAATGTTTCGAGATATGAGAATAACAAAATTGTTACGAAAACATAAGTCGCGAAACGAAAGGTGACTTAAAAAAGAAACTCATGGGCTATTGTTAGAATCATATGGATGAATGTTTTTACGAGCATGGTAAAAGAGTAGGAATATGTAATCCTCTAAAAGTGGCTATTACGTTAAAAGGTTCTAAAGGGTCAGACCATTTACCCGACCCATTAGAACCTTTAGGACCCGGAACCACATAGCCTTTTAAGGTTCGGTTCGTGGTTTCGAATTTCAACAATAAAAGGGTATACGGTTCTTGTGGGTCCAGGTCGGGTCGGTTCCGGACCCTTTGCACAGCCCTACTTAAAAATGTATTTATTTTTATAAATAATGGGATAAATATATTTAATAAAACAATATGTTTTAATTAAATATTCCTTATTTAATTATAAATCTTAAAAATAAATACATTTAATAAAATAATGAGTTAATTACATGGTTAGTCCATGTGGTTTCTCTAAAGTTTCATGTTTGGGTACTAAGGGTTTTGTAAATGAAGTTTATTACATAATGGCCCCTCTAGTTTATAAAAAGGCATTTTTATCACTTTAACTAAAGTTAACAGAAAATTTAACGATAGTTAGTATTAGTACCCAACATTGTTACAAAAACAAACCTTAATACCCATTTTCGTTACAAAAACTAAACCATGGGCCCTAAAGAAGTTAAAAAAGTTGCTTAATACCTTAAGGCGTTATTACATAAAAACCACAGGCACCATCCGTGTAATTTTGTCAATGCAAAACTATAGACTTTGTACCCAAAAAATAAATTGCAAATCTAGACATAAATGAGCTAAGTTCATCAAGTCTTCATATATTGTCTACCTAGCCTTAACATCGCCGTGTTGAATCATCTTTACTAACATGCAGATATATATCAATGATGTAAAAGTCGTGCTAACAACATTTATGCCAACTTAAAAGAAGTTTTGTGGTTAGCCTACGCCAAATGTGTTATGACTTATTATAGAAGTCCAACAAAGTGTTTAATTACAAAAGTACGTATAAGCTACTTTTATGATCTATAAATCAAATGTTACATCCTTTGACCAAGTACAAGCTAGTCACATGTTGCAATCAAGTTTTAGGAGGACAATCTTTTGACTTGATAAACTTCAATATTTATTACCGAAGACTTGTTGAATGAATCTGTTACGTGACTAGTAGTCATGGGATGCGTCAAACCCATGCATAACACTTTAGTACTTTACTATGTTATTAGTTATTTGCATCGGAGTCATTATTACATTCAGTGGCGTAGCTTATAAAGGGCGGGGAGGGGCGGCCGACCCCCCCGAATTTTCGCTTAGAAGTTCCGATTATATAGTATTCGTATAGAAATTTTTTGGTATATACAGTTTCGACCCCCCGAAATTGGTTTTTGACCCCCCGAAACTAGTGATTTCCGACCCTCCGGTGACTTCCGACCCCCCGAAGTTTCGGGTCAAGCTTCGCCACTGATTACATTTTATTATTATTGTTGCTATTAGTTGGCAAGTGGGTCATCTAGTTATTTGCTGCACATTAGGAATCGTGGAGATATCACAGTAGTGGGTAGTTAATTTTAATGTTCATGTTGCTTTAAGAAGGAAGTGTGTAATTGATTACGGGAAGGAATGAAAATATGAAAGAAAAGCTTAGGCTTTGATCTTCTTCTTCTCTTAATATTCTTAGAAGTTTTCATAGAATTTTCTTAGTAAAACCTATACATATCAGAATCTCTGCGCCTAGTGTTCTTAGAGATTCAACTGCATCTATGAACTATTCAAAATATCAAAATACTTCTATCAAGACTGGCGGTAAAGGTTGTAATTTTTCGAGCATGCCAACATATATAGGATGAAGATTAACCTGTTCATAAGAAGTAGCCAAAATTTGGGAAATCAAGCAAAGATTTTTCAAACATTATGTTGATTTAAACTGCAAGGGTATTATTTTGATAAGAATTTTATTCGTAACTCAACTAACGCTGTGTTTCCGAGTTTACTAAATAAAAGAAAAGAAGAGAAAGGGATATAAAGAGAGAAAAGAAAGGAAAATATATAATTTTATTTCATGTTCCCGAGTTGAAAAGAAAAGAAAAGAAGTTAAAGATTTTATGTGTTCCCGAGTTGAAAGGAAGGGAAAAGAAACGTATATTTTACAATTATACCCTTATAAGATTTTATTATTTGTTAAATGAGAGGGTATATTAGTAAATGATATACTTAAATTTTTTTTACTTTCCCTTCCTTCCGCTTCCTTCCAATTTGGAAGGATTGTTAATTGGGATAATTTTCCTTCCTCTTCTCTCCACTTCTTTCCTTTAATAAAACTCTGGAACACAAAACTGTTCCCCTTTCTCTCTGCTTCCTTTCCTTTCCTTCTATTATTAAACTCTGGAACATAGTGTAAATCTTAATAACTCATCAGCCAAATATAGAGGCACTAGCTAATTACCCCGGGAAGATCCCGGGGTTGAAAAATCTAATATGACTTAATAAAAAAATGATAAAAGAAGAAAACATACCAAACGTATTAAAAAAATGAATAATTCATTATGTTTTGCAAAAGCTCCAATACAATTATATTATACCCCGGGAGCGTCCCGGGTTGACAAATAAAAGTAGAACAAAGATAGAGTGAATATATCTAATATCATAACATAATTAATGATTTGTCAATACATGATTAATGAATAATAATAATAATATTTATTTATTTTAAACAAATCTCTGCCATAAGTTATCATATTCAAATAAAAAAAAGGAATCTCTGCCTATGAAGTTATGTTTATCGTTTCTTATTCAAATATAAAAAACCCTAAGTAGTGATTTATTAGTCGAGTAAAATATATTTGAAAACAAAACCTCACAAAAATAGTCGTTTTTTTTCTCCGTTTTTATCTAGCACTATGGTACTCGTTGGAAAGATAATAAAACGCTCGTTAATTTGGTGTAATTTTTTTCTATAAAAAATCTCGTATATAAAAGATATTAACGTTTAAAAGTTATGGAAGAAAACATGAGAGAGAAATTTAATTTTGTTTTTAAATTCTTAATTTTTCCTAAAATAATTATCTATTATCTATAACTATATATATAGATTTACTAAAAAAAACTCAAAAATTAAAAAATCTCACATGATGCCATGTGGCACATTTAAGGAGTGGTTGAGGCCTCCATTGAATGACACATCATCATAATTCAATTCTTTTTTATATATTAATAGATTAATAGATATAACAATTAAAAATGATATGTTACCTTCGCTAAGGAAATCCTAAATCAATTCCTTATATCTAGATGCTTGCAGTTTAAGTTACATGTCTATATAAAGAAGTTAGCGTCGATCATAATCATCATGGTTACACATGCGCAACAACACAACAATCGTACATACAAGCACAAGAAAATCTTAGGGTTATAATTTGCAAATAAAGTTGCTACTTTGTTTTTTAACACCCTTTGATTTGTCACAGGGTGTTCTTGATGGCTTCACCCTCTTTTGCACATAATCTATATATCATCATGGAACTAACACAAGTAAAACGTACATCTTATATAACTCTAATATTCAAGCCATCTATTTACAAAAGTTTGTTTACAATTATTATAAGTTATGATTCAAGTAAACATGACATAAAATTGGCATGCCATGTTTACATTGTATATATCACTTTAACCAATTTGATCTTTATTGTTCTATTTTATCATATTTATGTTCACATATTTGCCTTATTTTTTAACCTTTGCGATGTGTTTTTTAGTTATCAGACTACTGGGTGTGGAGAGGGGTGGCATTTTCATGATGGGTCGCCACGTAGGAGTGGGAGGTGAGGCATCTTGATGATGGGCCTCCAAAAGGGTGGTGTGCACTATGATGACGGGCCTCCTCATTAGTCAGAATTATTAAAAATAATAAAAAAATCAATTAAAAAACAAATAAATGACACGGCATAGAAGGCATTTCATTGCCGCAATTGCCGTTGCCCACCCTAGGGGGCGGTGTAGCCAGGGGCATCAACACATTGCCCAGCCTCCACATAGGTATGCCGTGCCCCATACCCATTAGTCTCATCACATCTTTATTTACAACACCGGAGAAAATCCTTAGACTGATGGGTATGGGGCACGGCATAGGGGAGGCAAGCCTATGCCGCCCCGAGCTACACCACCCCCTTAGGGCCGGCAACGGCAATGGCGGCATCCTCTTGCCGTTGAAGCCGGGCCATTTTATTGTTTTTAATTGATTTTTTTATTATTTTTAATAATTCTGACCAATGAGGAGGCCCGTCATCATGGTGCACACCACCCCCTTGGAGGCCCATCATCAAGATGCCTCTCCTCCCACTCCTACGTGGCGGCCCATCATCAAGATGCATCTCCTCTCCACACCTAATGGTCTTAGGACATTAGGTTAAAGAAATGGATTGGGTGGACCACTTATAGCAAAAGTCAACTACATCCGACTAAGTAAAGGAGTGCAAAAGCAGTTTAACGACGTCGTTGGTAATCATCACTTGGATATCGGCGAGCAGGTACTTGATGATAGATGTATTTATTACGTATATAGCCATTCTAGCAAAAATGCATCCGACTAAGGTACTTCATAAGCATTTGTAAAGAAGTTAGAAGTGCTTGTGACTTGTTCATTGTCATATTCCCTGGTGGTAACGCTGCTCGAGCTGAGGTTAGCACCGGGTAATTTTTATAAACCCCTGGCTCCCTTATGGGAGCGTTGGTTTGTTATTTTTTCCTTCATCAAATTTCGTGCAAGCTTTTGGCCTTGCATTTGTCATGATGGTCTAATTTTTTATTTAATACGGCTATCCACCATTACTCCCTAGGGAGCAGACGAGTGTCCCATCAGCCGTCCCAGACGACTGTTGACATGACAAGGGGCTAGGCTGACGTCATCCCCTAGGACAGCTGAATGATGGTTTCCCTTGGTAACCGTTTAATGCCATTAAATTCAAATTTTAAATCTCTTATAAAGAGATAACCCCTCTTTCTTCTCCATTTTATTCCCAAACTAGAAAACCGTCATTTTCTCTCCCACGATTGTTTTTCAACCGGCGATCTTCTTTTCTTCCCTATAAATCTGGTGAGTAACTTCTCCCTTCTTTCATACTTTGCCTTTCATTATGTCGAAAACTGATCTCGCGACTCAATTTACTCGGTTATCTAAGTCCGATGTTGAGCGATTCTGTACTGAGATCGGCATTCCTTTGTCTTTTAATCCTTCTGTTCCAAAGGGGAAAACCCCTGTGACCTCCGTTCCTACTGGTAAGGTGGCGGTGTATACCCGTCAGTTTGATCAGGGTAACCTTAGGTACCCCTTTTCCACCTTTTTCCTTAATGTTTTAGAATATCACCGACTTTCCCTTGATCAGTTGTGCCCATCTGGAGTTGCAAGGATTTTGCACTTCGAGATAGTGTGTCGCTGCCTTGGTCATAAGCCTTCCTTGGCCATGTACCGGCGGTTTTTCAGATTGGCTAAAAATGGGAACTGGTTTACCATTGAGAAGACTCAATGTGAACCGGCTCTCATTTCTAGTGTCATCGGAATTGTTTCCTCCTGGAAAGACAAATTCTTTTTCTTAAACTCTGACTTTCTACCTTTTAAAACTCCTCGGAGATCTTCGGATGCTCCCCTGAATGAGAAGGAGCCTGAACCTGATACTCTTGACCAAGTGTTGTTGGAGAAGCTGCGTAGCTTTCCTACTCGTCTTCGTACCTTACCTGAGGATTTTCTGGTGATGGTGGGCTTGAGTGCCAACTGGGATGATCCTGGGACTGACCCGGTGATATATCATGGTGGGAAGGGTAGGTGTCTCCCTGTCTCCTCTTTGGTACCCTTATCCTTGTTATGTTGTCTGACCCTTTTGTCTTTTTTGCAGAAATGAGTACTTTGGATTTTCTGGCTTTGGATGATATTGCTGACGTGAAATTCAAGGTTCGGAGCGTTGCTGAGGGTCAGAATGTTGTGGTGAAGACTGAGCATGTTCGTTTCAAGGGAGTGTATACAAGTGTGATCACATCGTCTGTTGCTGCTACAGAGCCTTCTGTGGAGAAGTCTGTTACTGCCCGTCGCTCCAGCAAGCGACTCCAGACTGCTTCTTCGGGTCAGGGGGCTTCTTCTGTTGTGCCCTTGGTTTTAGGAGATGAAGATGAAGATTCTTCTCTGATTTCTTCAGCGTTGGGGTATACCCCTGCCCCTGGAAAGGGCAAGCTGACATTGTCCTCCCCGAAGAAAGACGATGTTGTTTTCAAGAAGCCAAAGGACGTTGCTGCCCCAGGTCCAAGTTCAAAGTTATTGCCAGTCGAAGGAGGTGAAAGTTCTAAAGCTGCCGTTGAAGATGTTTCTGATGCTCCTGCCCAGCAGGAGCCTGGTGAAGGAGTGTTTGTGCCGGATTGGGAGATTAAGCCTACTGATTTGTTGAAGAAAGCTTCTGTGTGCCGTGATCTGATAGACCATTGTGTTCCAGATGCTGAGAGAGAGCTTCACAAGGAATGGACAGACAGGGACGTGATGAAGAAGATGTATTATCACTTCGGGCAATTCCTATCTTTGTTCCCGGATGGTATGGCCAGGTGGGGGGAGTTGATGGCAAGGAGGGAACAAGTGGAGGAGTTTTTTGAAGAGCATGAGGCCGAGTTGGTTAAGGCGAGGGAGGAGTTGACCAAGCTTGCTGCTCGGGAGAAGGACTTGGTTCAGGAATTGGCTGTGTCGAAGACTCAGCTTGGCTTAGAGAAGGAAAAATTTGAGAAGATGTTCAAGGGTCTTCATGATGAGAAGGCTAAAGTTGCAGAGGAGAGGGAGGGGTTGGCTCGGGCACGTCAGGCAGTTAAGCAGGAGTTGGCCTCGGTGGAGAAGGTGGGAACAGAGCTTCGAGTCCAGGTGGACCGCTTGACTGAAGAGAAAGAGTGGCTGGTCTCCAAGGGGGTAGCTCGCTTTGTCACCAACCTCCTGCACTCTCAAGAGTTTAATGCTCCTCTGGCTGACATTTATGCAAAGGCCATAGCTTTTGGTCGCCATGGAGGGATTCAAGCCGGTTTTAAAGCGGCTCGTGAGGGTTAGGATCTTGAAGAGCTGCCATCCTTTAAGCCTTCTTCCGGTGATGAGTTTGTGAATGCTGTGAAGGCAATGGAGCTTGCAACTTATCCCTATATCTCTGCTATTGCCAAGGCTTCTGAGCAGCCTCTCTCCTTCCTTCAAGACTTGGAGCCGGAGGGCCTTAAAAAGGATGTGGCCGACCAGGTGTTTGGCTCCTATGTGTCAAAAAGGCCTCTTATGATCATGCTGGAGGGAGCTGACGGTGGGGAGGGTAGTTCCAAACGTATAAAACCTGCTAGTTCTTCCAAGGTTCCAAATTTGGAGCAGGTATTTGAGAGTCCTTCCCCCCTACAAGCTCTGGAGGTTGAGTCTTTCCCTCCTTCCAGCGAAGATGATCCATTTGCCGGTCTTGACACAGAGGGCCTTTATGATGATGTTGGTAACCGAGCCTTGGCTCCCCCTGGTGAAGATGCTGCCACCCATGAAGCCGAAGACCCAACTACCCCGTGACTTGTCTTAGTTATGTTTTCAAGTTTTTAGCATGTCTTTTGTAATCGAACTATGCTGTACTCAGCCCTTGGGGCTTTTAATATTTATCTTTTAATGGAATGCTCCCCCCTTAGGGGTGATGCTTTATCTATGTTTACTGCTTCGTTGTTTTGACTCTGTTACTTGTCGTTCATAGTGTTTGCAATGTCTTTAACTTTTCTCCCAAAGGTGGATGCTGCAGTCATCCAACTTAGGATACTTAGCTAAGGAACCGATGCAATGCTCATCCTATCAGCTTTTTTCGTTTATGTTTTGAACTTTTTTCAAACAGTTTCTTAGTGGTATGTTCGTTTTATATTAAGTGTGAACATGTGGGAGCTGTCTTGGTGTGAGGAGCTCACCCTCTTTCATGGGTTTAGGTATTCCTTCTAAGGACTTGTCCCATGGAGTCGTGGATTGTATTAGGGACTCACCCTGTATACAGGAAGGTTACTTAGCCTTGTTACCTGTTGAGCAGTTGTGGCCTGGGAGCTCATCCCCGTTTCATGGGTAGGTATAGCGCCGGATCCCATGGAGCCTGGTTTGGAGGGGCTCACCCTTTGATAAGATAAGCGACAAGTTAATAATTTGAAACATAATTCATTCATTCATCATGACTTTGATGGTACAAAAGAGACGTTTACAACTTTCAAACATAGAAACGTTTTAAATGTTTGTCACTCCAATGCCTTGGAATCATGTTGCCATTAGGGTCAGCTAGCTTGTAGGATCCCCCTTTGTGGGCTTCTTTTACGACATAGGGACCCTCCCATCGGGGACCCAATTTCCCTACATTCTGCTGCTTGCTAGCTTCATTGCATCTCAACACGAGATCTCCTGGCCTGAAGGCCTCTTTCTTCACCCTGGTGTTGTAGTATGCTTCGAGTTTCTTTTTGTACCTTGCCTCCCTGATGGCGGCTTGGTCTCTTGATTTTCGAGTAGGTCCAGATTGAGCAGGACCTCCCTTTGATTGTGGTGAGCATCTTGGCGAGCACTTCTTCCTGAGCTTACCCCTATCTCGGCTGGTATGACAGCTTCGCTTCCAAAGACGAGGCTATATGGGGTCCTTTGATGGCTTGTCTTTTCCATGGTCCTTATGGCCCACAGGACGCTGGGGAGCTCATCAATCCATTTCTTGCCATATCTCCCTAGTCTCGTTTTAATTCCTTCAACAATGCTTCTGTTCATCCGCTCAACTTGTCCATTGGACTGGGGGTAAGCTACTGAGCTGAAGACCTGCTTGATGCCTAGCTCGGAGCACCAGCTGCTGAAAGGTTTGTTGGCAAATTGCTTCCCATTGTCTGTCACCATCTCCCCTGGTAGACCGTACCTGCAGACTATTTGCTCCCATACAAAGGTTATCACATGTTTTCCTGAGATGGTAGCCAATGGTTTGACCTCTGGCCATTTGGTAAAGTAGTCTACTGCCACGAGAAGGAACTTCAATTTTCCTGCGGCCTGCGGGAAGGGACCCACAATGTCCATCCCCCATTTGTAGAAGGGCTATGCCGAGATAATGGGGACAAGGTCATGCTTGGGGTTGGTCTTGATCGGTGTTTGTAGCTGACAGGCTTCACATCTTCGGATTGTTTCGGAGGCATCCTTGTGCATGGTGGGCCAGTAGTAGCCCAAGTTCATGAGCTTTGATACCACGGACCGTGGCCCAGAATGCATGCCACATATGCCCTCGTGTACCTCCCTGATGAGGTAGTTACTCTGGTTGGGGCCCACGCATCTTAGTAGGGGTGCCAAGTACCCCTTCTTGTAGAGCTTGTCATCTTCGATTACATATTGCCTCGCCTTTATGACCAACCGCTTAGCTTCCAGCTCGTCTTCTGGCAGCTTCCCTTCCTTCAAGTAGGACATTATGGGTGTCATCCATGTGGAGTCTGTTTCGGTGACCACATCTTGTACCTCTCTGTCATCAATGGATGGTTCTTTCAGCACCTCAACTAGGACCTTCTTGGTAAGGTGAGCGAAAGTCAAGGAAGCCAGCTTGCTGAGGGCATCTGCCTACTTGTTCTTAGTCCTTGACACTTGCTCCAATGAGAACACTTTGAATTCTTTGATGAGTTCTTTGACCTTGTCCTTGTACCTAATCATTGAGGGTTCTTTGGCTGTGTATCCTCCATTTACCTGCTTGACTACAAGATTTGAATCAACGAAGACTTTTAGCTCTTGTACCTTCATTGTTTTTGCCAATCGCAACCCGGTCAGGAGGGCTTCGTATTCAGCAGCGTTGTTGGTGCAGGGGAAGTCCAGACGGAGGGCATAAGTGTATTCGGTTCCGTGGGGGTCCCTGATGACAAGACCAGCCCCGGAACCTTCTACACTTGAGGCTCCATCAGTGAAAAGGCACCATTTCCCCTGGAGATCAGGTTGCTCCTCGATCTCGTTCATTTCTTCATCTGCCTGCAGGTGGGGTAGCTCAGCAAGGAAGTCAGCAAACACTTGTCCCTTGTAAGCCCTTCTCGGTAGGTACTCTATCTTGTGTTCCCCTAGGCCAATGGCCCATTTGGCTAACCTCCCCGAGTCTTCTGGTTTTTCTAAGATGGCTCGTATGGGCTGATCTGTGATGACCTTCATGGGATGAGCCTGGAAGTACCGTCTTAGCCTCTTGGCGGTGTGTACAAGTGCCAATACAAGCTTCTCTATGGGAGTGTAGTTAATTTCAGAATCTTTGAGGGCTCTGCTGACAAAGTAGACTGGAACTTGCTCTTTTCCCCGGTCAACCAAGAGGACTGAGCTCACAGCCTCCACTCCTGCAGACAAATAAACTGTTATTACTTCCCCTACCTCAGGGGCTGCCACTTCAGGCAGGGAAGCTATGTGTTTTTTGAGTTCCAGGAAGGCAGCCTCTGCCTCAGTTGTCCAACGGAAATCCTTTTTATCGACACAGTTTTTGAGTGTTTTAAAGAAAGGTAAGGATCTTTCCGCGGACTTGGGCAAGAAACGTTTTAAGGCAGCAATTTTACCGTTGAGGCTCTGCACTTCTTTCTTCGTGGTAGGAGACTTCATATCAAGGACCGCTTGGACCTTGCTTGGGTTTGCTTTGATGCTTTGTTTTCCAACGATGTGGCCTAGAAACTTCCCCTCCTCGAACCCAAAGGAGCACTTGACAGGGTTGAGCTTCATGTTTATTCTTCGAAGGTTGTCAAACGTTTCTCGGATGTCTTGGATCATGGCCTCCCCAGACTTGCTCTTGATGACAAGGTCATCCACATAAGCTTCCATATTCCTTCCAATTTGTTTCGAGAAAGCTTGGTCCACCAACCGTTGGTAGGTGGCTCCCGCATTTTTCAGACCGAAGGGCATCTTCTTATAGCAAAAGATCCCCTTGTCGGTATGGAAGGCTGTCTTTTCTTCATCTTCTTGCTTCATTTGAATTTGGTGGTATCCCTTGTAGGCATCCAAGAAGCACTTGTATTGGAAGCCGGCGAGAGAATCCACCTTCCAATCAATTTCGGGCAAGGGATAGCAATCCTTAGGGCAGGCTTTGTTGAGATCCTTGAAATCGACACACATCCTCCAAGATCCGTCTTGCTTGGCAACCATGACCGGATTTGCTACCCACGAATGATATTGAACCTCCCTTAGGATGCCTGCTTCTACCAGTTTTTCCACCTCCTGACAGGCAGCTTGGCTCCTTGCTGGGGCCAAGCTCCTTTTCTTTTGGACAACTGGTTTGTATGAGGGAGCTATGTTGAGAGAGTGTTCAGCCATATCTCTGGGGACACCTGTCATGTCTCCGGGGCACCAAGCGAACACGTCTTGACTATCCTGCAAAAGGTTAATTAGTTCACTCATAACCTTATCGGGAAGCAGGTTGTTTACTTTGATGGTCTGCTCCTGACAGGCAGCATTAATGCTAACCTCCCGGATGGGACCATTGCTTGGTGCTTCCGGACCCTTGGAGCCTTTGTTCTCTTCCACGGAGGCTATCAAAAGAGCCTCTGCCGTTGGCTTCAGGGTTGCAATTCCATTAGGAGTGGGGAGTTTCATCAAGCCATGGGTTGTTGATACGACCGCACCGAAAGTGGCGATTCCCATTCTTCCAATGAGGACGTTATAGCTTGAAGGGTACCTGATAACGGGGCAAGTCAACTCTTCTGTCTTTGACAGTGAAAGGATGACAATGTTATTTGAAGGGTACCTGATAACGGAGAATGTTAGCTCCTCAGTCCTTGATAAGTCTCCGTCTCGGAAACAGACGCTAAGTGTGAGCTTCCCTAGGGGATGTACTCGTTCCCCTGAGAAACCCACCAGCGAGGCGTCGGATGGTTTGAGCTTGGACTTGATCTCCGGGATCAAGGATTCAAAGCATCGTTCATACATCACCTCTGATGAGGCTCCACAGTCCATGTATACCCTGTCCACAGGGAAGCCATCAAGTTCGGCTTCCACTATCACGGGTGTGACTATCAGTTCGTCGGGAGCCGGAGGGAGGCAGATGTATTGTTTGTTCCAGGGCTCGGTTCGAGCCTTCTTGACCTGCTGGTTTCCTTCAAGACTGACCATGTTGACCTCATTATCTTTCTTCCCTTCATCTCTCCTCCCCTTGATGTCTTTGATCAGGTGAGCGAGTTCCTCGGACTTAACAGCTTCTTCTATCCGTTTCTTCAGCTGGTAGCAATCGTTTGTGTGATGCCCCGTATCATTGTGGAAGGCACAATGTTTACTGGCATCCCTCTTGCTAGCTGGCTTAGACAGAGGTCTGGGGGGTCGGAAGGTGTACTTGACTTCCTCCGTGGAGAGTATCTCCTGAGGGGTCTTAGTGAGGACAGTGAAAACCTGTTTTTCTTTGTCATGGTACCTTCCTGATCTTGGGGATCGTCGTCTTTCTTCTCCCCTTTGATTGTCATAGGATCTTCCCGATCGTCTTTCATTGTAGGGTTGAAAGTGAGGTCTCCGGGAGCTCGTTGAGCTGTCTCTCCAGCTTCCTCGATCCCTCTTCCTGGTGTCTTGTCGAGTTAGTGCTTCCTCTCCCCTGAGGAAGGCTTCTGCTCTTTCGAAAGCCTCCTCCATGGTTTGGGGAACGTCTTCATGAAATCTTCTTAGCAACTTCTTGGGACGAATGGCTCCCATGACACCCGGATCTTCTCGGTGGCACCACTATACTGCAGACCTTCCCTCTTGTACCGTTCGATGAAACTACGGAGGTTTTCATGCTCCCCTTGTTGGATTTGATGCAATATGGCGGCGTCTTTGGTACACTTCCTGAGGGGGTTAAAGTTTGAGGTGAAACCTCTCCTTAAATCATCAAACGAGGAAATGCTTCGAGACGGTAGGCCACTGAACCATAGGCGAGCTGGTCCTACCAAGGTCTGCATGAACATGTGGCAGCACTCGGCATCGTTCCATTTTTCTACAGTGGCTGCCCCAGAGAAGACGTTCAAGTGGTCATCTGGGTCTTCTGTGCCATCGTACGTCTTCACATTAGCTGGCATTTTGATCTTGTTAGGGAAATCAAAATGAGCGATGTATTCAGCAAAGCAATCTAACGACTTAGGTCGGTACGGCGTCGAAGGTGTAGCTTCTGCTCTAACTTCAGCCACAGGAGTTTGAACCAAGGGTTGGGAGGTCATGGGACCCTGCCCTCCCACAGGGGGAGTTACTGGTACTTGGTTCAAAGGTGAGGGATGCTGCCAGGGATATCCTCCCGGCCATATGGGGAAGTATTGAGGTTGTGAGTAGTTAGGATACACAGCCCCTGGGGGAACGACGAATCCTCCGGCAAGGCTCCCTGTTCCCATAAGGGAGGTGGCTACGGCACTGCTGGCCAATGGTAACGACCTTAAAGCTTCTTCATAGGAGAGTGGTAATGAGGTCCCCGGAGAGAGCGTAGAGCAGCTAGGACCTCCTCCTCCTGAGTAAATGTCCCCTCGGCTGTTCAAGTAGGGGTGATGGTTAGTGTAGTCACGTTGGGTTGCTGGTGAGGTGGTGGTTCCCAGTAACGGAGGGCTAGGTGAGAGGGTGACAACAGGCTCTTCGTCATAGGACAACCTGACCCTGACTCCTCTGGACCTCTCCTCTCGCACATAACCATTCAGGAGGTCTCGGAGTTGCAAGAAATTTCTTCGTACTCCCTCCGGGGTGATATCCATTCGTTCAACTGGAAACAACAAGTCGTCCCTAGGAGACGAGTTAACAGCCCTTGAGGATGGCGGTGTTTGGAAGTTGAGCATGTCCCCTAGAGACGGTTCGACTTGTTGTCCGTCCGTTCCAGGCGTTTCATGGCCAGAGGCATCACCTGAGGTGTGGCTAGTGGCCGGAGTTTCTGAAAGACCCCCTCATAGGCGGTTATCTCCACCAGTCATCACAAAAGGAGGTTACTTAGGAACAAATGGGACTGTAGAGACTCTCAACAGTTTGTTCAAAGTAGCGACAGCCCCACGGTGGGCGCCACTTGTTGCTACAACAAGGAAAATGACCGGTATTAGGTTAGGAGATGCTTAGGATTATAGGTTAAGGGTATATTATGTTAAGGTTTAGGTCTTAAGGTTGGATTCAGTTAAGGTTTTGGATTTGGTTCTGAGAATGGGGGTCTTCAAGCTCCTGGAAGGGACCTGCACAAAGGTAGCAGACACCGTTAGCCTTAACGCAGGAGGGAGCCTCCTGCGTTTGGACTCCGGCGTGAGAATAAGTATGTATTCATTTGGAGTTGGGAAATAATGAAGTAGAGAGTATAAGAGTAGAGAGAAGAAGTGAGAAGTGTGTGTGGAATGTCTACCCAAGGGTCTCCTTATATAGGCAGTCGAATTCTGCCCAGGAGCTCCCTCAGGGTAGCTTCCCTATCATACCTGGATGTGTTTTGACCCTCTTTTAGTTCCCAGCAGTGAGACTTTTCCCTTTTGGGATATTTTCAGCTTTTATCTTTTCCAATACAAGGTATGGAGCTGTGTGATGTTTTGTCCCTTGCAAAGATAATAAGCCAAAATCCCTTTTTACATTTCCAAGACATTCTACTGTTTGCTTTCTGCCCTGAGGCTCCTATACGGCAGGTCAGCTGCCTTATATCAGCTCCACTAAGTCAGGCAACCTCTTAATCAAACTTATTTTGCTTATCTTTTTGACGAGAGGTCTAGACGTTGTCGTTTTAGGACACACGTCATCAATGAGCGTGACTTGTGATTATTGCCTTGAACCTTAGCAAGACATCTTTATCTTGAAACGTAACTTACATATAACCATGATGGTAAAACAATAAAGCAAGATAACAATAACATACTCACGCCACCACACTAACCCTACGTGACATATAAGTAGTAACACATAAACTCACTTAAATCATAATCATCTTGTATTTATTCTAATCACACCAAAAGCTCTAAAAAATATATTCATAAACCATTTGACGCGCACCTGATTTTCATAAACAATAACACCTACCTCTTATGACCGGCAAACTATAAATGTTCCAATAAGTTTAAGGGTCTGTTTGGTAGCCTTTTAACGAGACTAAACCATTTAGCTCTAAATGGTTCATCATTTAAATTGTTTGTTTCAACCTAAAAAGGCTCTGAATAGAATGGTTAAGAGCTGAACTATTCAGACTTGGTGTATAGCTGAACCATTCAGCACTTAATCATTCAGATATCATAATGATTCAGCACTTAATCAACCAAACAGCCCCTAAGTCTTTAACACATGATACAATTATATATTCGTTGCACCTTTTAGTTTAACACCATAGTTCTTTTATAAGTTTATTGGTTGCCTTTACCAAACAAATCATTTTTCTTTTTCAAATGAAAAAGCTGTTGCTTCTAAAATTGTTGTTGTGTTTTCACAATAAAAGACTAGGCGCATAATTTGGTGGATCGTTGGGTTGTTGATTATTTTACACTTTAGCCACTGATTTTTTAATTACGAAAAGTCTAAAAGCACCTGATGTTGCATCATAAGGCTGAAGGGTGTAGGGACGCGAGGAAGGGAGACGGGGGTGGGTGGCGGTGGTTGAGACAGGGACGGGGACGAGACAGTGAGAGGTGATTGGTGCTGAAATTTGATTGGTCCGTCCGTTTTGTTATAGGGGAGACGGGGAAGATGAGGGACGGGGGTTGCCTCGTCTGCACACCGGAGAACCTAACTTCTGTAGGATCGAGGGCAAGCAAATAAGAAAGAAAACATACAGCCCACCTAGATACAAAATTATATCTTTCACGAAGAGCAGGGGTTTCAGGTAGGAAAGAAGCCCCGGTTAATTTTTTGACGGATCCACTTGAGGGGCGGTCCACCCTAAGACCAGCGGATGTCCTTGTGTTCGGGTGGGCGCAGGGTAAACATGCGTGCGTTGATCTCACAGGGGTGTCTCCTTTGGTGGGACTTCGGGATTCTGGGTTTGTAGCAGGGCAAACAGTCTTAAAAGCTGAATCCAAGAAAATTGACAAACATGAAGCTGCTTATCTTGAAAACCAACACGTCTTTGTGCCCTTCGCTTTTGATACATTTGGGGGCCTTGCTCCCAAAGCAATCCGGTTTTTACATCGTGTGCAAAAAGTGGTGCAGAGTAACTCTCCTGCGGCCAAGGACACAAGCTTTATATTCAATAGAGTAGGCTTTACTATTCAAAAGGGGGTTGCGGCGCAACTTGTTGCCCGTCTACCTGCGCCTCACTTGTAATTCTTGTTGGTATGAAATATTAAAAAAAGTAAAATCTATCTTATTATAAAAAAAAATAATCTATTAATAATAATAAGACCATTCCCATTGGCAAACAAACATGTGAAAATAATATTAAAAAATTCAATTGTTTGCAAACAAACCCCCAAACGGTTTGTGGTGGCAACCATGTTTGCAATCAAATAAACCACCCCACTAACTTAATTACTTAAATAACTTATAATATTTAAGTTTAAAAAAAAAACTAAATACACCGTATTTCTTAACTTTTTTTTGTGAACCTCCCGATATAAATTTTATTAAAAACCGAGTTCTTTTAAAAAAAATATTTTTAGGTTGAGTTGGGTTGTGAATGTATGTTAAGGTTGAGTTGTGTAGATTGAAGAGAGAGAAAATACTTTTTATTAAAATGTTTGTTTGTGAATGTGGATAGTCTAATGCAATTAGTTCACCTATTAAAATATGCAACATTAAATTTAGATCTACTCCTCAATCACAAATACGAGTTAAACTTTATCATCTCCACTATTTAAATAAATGTAGGCCCCATAGGTGTCTTAATACAGATAAAAAAAAAAAAAAAAGATCAAACACATTAGAGAATCGTGCAGAACCCGATATCTATGTCAACACACACATACATCATAAATATTTTCATTCAGTTACAATCAAACAATGTTTACAGTGATTTCACATAATACACATATAGTCACACGAATCTGATCTCTAAAATCTACTTAACCACAACACAACTTTTCCACACACCCGATTAGGATATATCGGAACACTAAATCCAGGCGACTATGAGACGTACACTTCTTCCTTACCTTTTAGTACTGGAAAGCACTTTTAACATTAAGCTAAAAACCTTTAAAGCTTTTGAATGACGCAAATGCTAAAAACGGTTGGCTTGCTTCTAGCCTCGCCACCAGGGCATAAACCTCATTAAATACGATTCCTTCTAGTTGACTGAAACCTTGGACCGCCGAATGAGCCTTATTTTGGAAAATTACCTCTTTATCGCCTCTGTGCATTTAAAGACCCATTTAGTTCAAATTGCAACTGTATTTTTTGGTTGGTCAATAAACTCCCATAACTTGGACTTTATCAAACTGTGCAAGCTTCTCTTGCATAGCTTCCACCCGGCTGTTATCCCCCAAAGCCACTACAATGTTGTTTGGATCTACTTAGGATATAAAACACTATTGTTTACAATCACTAATGACTCATGTGTCATGAATACTTGTCCACTAACAAGTATTTTCCGAAGCATTGTTCTCAATTGCAGTCTTCTGTCTTGTTTGAACTGTCGCATGAAACTCTCAAGTTACATTTTAAATAAGATGTTTTTTTTTTTTTTGCTCATTCTTGTTGTCCGGATTTCTTCTACCTTAAGACTATTTGGTGTGGTGCATAATTCCCCCAACTCATCCAAATGCCACATCAGCGCCACATCATTTCCCCAATTTTCTCCCACAAAGTTTGGAAATGGTATTCCCAGTGGCGTAGCATTTAAAGGGCGGGGAGGGGCGGCCGACCCCCCCGAATTTTCGTTCAGAAGTTCTGATTATATACTATTCGTATAGAAATTTTTTGGTATAGACAATTTCGACCCCCCGAAACTAGTGATTTCCGACCCCCCGATGTTTCGGGTCAATCTTCGCCACTGGGTATTCCCCCAATCCCCCTTCATTTTTTATTATATAAACTTTGATTAAAAAAAAAGGCCAATCAGGAGACAAGGGGAGACAAGGGGAGAAAAGGGAAAAACCCCCCAACTCACCGAAAATTAATTGGGGGGGGGGGGGGGGTGTTCTCCTTGGGGGAAAGTGATAAATCAGCACCCCGAATGCTTTCCCCTAATCCACACCAAATAGTCTAATAATGTTGTCCAGATTTGTCCCCATCTCTCCCATAACTTCAATAGACGAAGATGGGTCATTGTTTATGATATTAAACATGTAATAATAAGGTATGGACACTATATGTATTAGAAAGAATATATTAAGCTATCGGGCTTAACTAATAAACTCTAATTTTTTTAGGTAAAACGTTTCTATAGCTTTTCTTTAGCTAAAAATATAGTTTTTTTTTTTTTTTCAAGCCAGTGGGGTCAATTATTTTCTTTTTAATAAAAGTCTAAATTGTAAAAAAAAAGGCGTGGTGTTGTTCAGAAATTTCTATTACACTTTTTATGTAACACGGTAAATAGATTGGCATCGGGTATGGGTGCTAAACGGGTCGTCTTCCCAGGAAATGAACCTGAAAATCATATATGTAAGACACATGAACTCGAACACGATCCAAGTATTCATAAGTTGACCCAAACACAGCCTGATTAACCTGAGTTTTTTATTCTTAATTTTGTTTTCGCATTTTTGAAAGAAAATTTTATAGCAAAAAAAATTCAAGTGATATAAAAAAATACACTTTATTAATAACATCTTATGTCTATTTCTCTTGTAATATAATTATTGCAATAAAATAGCAACTAAGTTAACTTATGACATAAAAAAGATTTTGAAAATTTTAAAATATAATATAAATGGTTTAAACAGATTAACACACCGGGTTAACAGAAACCTAACCCGTTTTGCTAATTGGGTTTGGGGGCCCCAAATTGGGGCTTCAACCTGGAACCATCCCTATCCTCCCCATGTACCTCTGCCATTGTCCTTAAGACCATGTGTAGTGAAGGGGGGGGGGGGGGGGGGGGAACTTAAGGGCCCCCTTTGTGATTGGTTCACGTGGCAGCCGAGTTAGCATGAGGTGTTAATTCAAAATGGGGTGTAGTGGGAGGGGAAAAAAGGGGAGCTATTATTAAAAAAAAAAAAAAAAAGTTGAGAGAGAGAGATCAGACCAAGGGGTGTGGTGTCAAGATGTTATTGGGTTTTGATTTTCTTGCACAACGCTATAAACATAACGCTTGGGTTGGTTTTGAAAAGATGGCGCCCCCTATAACGGTGTGGGGGGCGCTATGTTTCCAAATCACGCCCACATCACGCTTTACTACACCCGGTCTAATAAGACATAGTTTGGTCGTTAAGTAATGCACTTTACAATTTTGTATCAAACTTGAAATAAAATAAAAAAAACCAACAGTTTTAATAAACACTATTCATGAACTTTGCAAACTAACCTATAGGATAATTAGAAACTTTTATTAAGAAAATTCTACCTAAATAGTGCATCTGCAACCTATATGTGACAAAATTAGTGGGTTAAAGTGGGTTGGGTTGAAAATTTTGATATAAAAATGTACTATTTAATCTGTGGATCTCAGTTCAACTTTAGTTCTTAATCGTATATGACAACATTTCATTTATTTTTTAACGATATAAACCATATGAATTGTCTTAATCATTTTAATTATTTTCCCATTTGTTATTTTAACAAAACCATATGCTTTTGTTCTTTTATCTATGTATTTAAGAAAAAAAAAAAAAAAAAACTATAGCTTTTTCCTCTCTTTTGGCCACTTGCATATAACTCTAGTTAACTTAACGTAACATGCTTACTATCATATCAACAAAAACAAGTAATAGGATTCTTAGTTAATATTATGACATTATAGTAAAAGGTTACAATTTATTAGTCTTAACGGAAGGGTAAGGCGGGGTGATTCTGAACGAAGGAAAGTCTAGACATCACGATTGCTAAAAATCCCTTGATCTTTTGCGGAACAATCCCAATAGCAATGGCAACGGGATGAAAATATGCACTCTCCAAAGGCGGTATACCCATGTAAATTTCTGCAGAAATGATCACATTCTTGCGCTTTGCATCCATGATGAACATGGTCATCTTGACATTGTTTTCCAGCTACTAGCGATCCCATACCTGTATGTTGAGAACAAAATATGTAATTTTATATCAATTTACGATTCAGTGATTTCTTTTGTGTTTATCAATGTACGTACTAGTAACATCAACAAAATATCGATCTTTTATGTGTCTCTTGAATGCCTGGAAGTGTTTAAATGGATTTCGTGGTCGTGGACTCTATTCAAGTTGATGGAAAATGTTTGATATCTACAATTTGCGTGTGATAAAATTATTAATAAAGAGAGTAAAAATTACCGATAAAAAATATGATGAAAACTAAGGACTTCATGTTGATCTTCATCCTATTACTGTGATAGAAATGCATATATATAGTGATGCAAACGAACTGAGTTTTCAGCGAGTAGTTCATGAATCGTTTAGCGGGAAGTTCGTTTGTGTTCGTTCGTTTAATAAATGAACAAACGCGAACAAAAACTTTTGTTTGTTTAGTTAAACGAATGAACGTGAACAGATGTCGCTTTCGTTCGTTTATGTTCGTGAACGTTCGGTAACATGTTCGTTTTTATGTTCGTAAACGTTCGGTAACATGTTTGTTTATGTTCGTTTGTGTTCGATAGTTTAATAGGGCTTTTTAATTTTTATATTTTTTAATTTTTATTTATTTTACCCAAATAAATAAATAATTTATGTGGAGAGTTCAAATGAAAATAAATTTTCTTGTAAGAAATAAAAAAGAAATTTAAACTAATAGAAATTTTCCATTTATTAGTTGTATTTAATGTTAAATAACTTTTTAAGTTTTTGTAACTCCTATAAACTTGTTAAATAAATGAAATCATAATTATTTTTCAAATATATATCTTTAAAGTAAAGATAATTTATAGTGAAGGATAAATTCGGTATTTGTAGGCTAAATGTAGGATGAATTTCTACATGTGTAGGACAAATCTAATAATAATTCCAATATGTGTAGGATAAAAGTATGATAATTTCGATGCGTGTAGAGTAACTTTTGATATGTGTAGGACAAATTTTTATGTGTGTAAGATAAAATATTTAAAACTAATTAATTGGATAATTAATTGATATGAAATGAGTTAAAATAATTAATGTTATTTCTCTTATTATTCTCAAATTAAAATTCTTCTCAAATGATCCTCCCCCAAGGTAAGTATATGACTATATGAGATCAATAAACCATGCTTTTAATATAATCATTGAATAAATAACAAATGAAGAGTTCAAGTTTAAATAAATAAATAATTAATGAAGACGTCAAGTTTAAAATGTGAGCTTAGTTTTTTAATACACTACTTTACTATGTTTACCAATATTATGTTAAGTACTAAGTATGTTTGTATAATTAGGTTATATTTTGAGTGAATCTAGTTAACTTCTTAATATATGTGAATTCGATCTTATTCGAAAGTTAGTATATGTCCATTTGTGTTTGTTTCTGTTCATTAACCATTTCTTTGTGTTCATTTGTGTTCATGGACACTTGTTTGTGTTCATTAACGTCCGTTTATGTTCATGTGCGTTGATAAACAAAATTAACAAACGAACATAAATATAAAATCTCGTTCAGTAAGTGTTCATGATCTGTTCGTGAACACAAAATTTTCTTAACAAACACGAACAAGACCTTACAGTTCGTTTGCAGCCTTACATTTATATACAAGAAAACAAGATTATACTATTGATCAATTACAAATGCATTTATTGCTAAGTTAAGCATTTACTAGATTAACACCATTTAAATCACTAGTAGAGGCATAAGCGGGCAATTTTAAAAAACCTTGGGTTTCATTTTTGAGTCAGACGAGTTTTATCGGTAATTTCACCGTCATACATATAGGCGGGTGGTTACCGGGTTTTCCCGGAATCGGTGCTTGACGACTCAGGTTACTCTCGTAGTACTCAATTTGTCTGGTGGGTGCCTCCAGAGTGCTCGGGTTTGATTTGTTGGCCGTTAGAAAAATATATTTAATCAAACACCCAAATTAAGATGGTAGGTAGATGGGCAACAAGCTGCGCCGCCATCCTCAAGTGAGGCATTGGATTGTTAACAAACCGATTTCTATTACCTCAAAAAAATATTTGCCCATTTACAAACTGTGAACTAACATCATAGTCAGCTGATAGATGATATCTTAATTAAATTAAAAAACAAAAAGTTATACCTTAACAAGCTTGATAAAACTAAATTAAAACATTAATAGAAGTTCACACAACAAATATAACAAGTCCAAAACCGGTTAATGAAAAATAAGTAACATCAACCATAAGTTATGTCTTTTCCCGGCAAAGAAACTTCTGTTTCTTCCCCGTCGACATCTCTTTTCGGGCAGTAGGCTATTTTCTCATCTCTCCGTCCCACAACACTACAACCTTTGGCAACATCTATAAACTGGTAATCATCATATATGAGTTTCTCACTTAAATGTTTAATCGATTTTGATATCATTGTTGAATCATAACGAATGCCAGAGGCTACAAAGAACAGCCACCCTGATTGCAAGTAACAATGCAGTTTTCAAGAAACCAAATCATCTTAGTAATCTGAAGGTTATTTGCACTTTAATCTCTATACTTTGTTTCTTCTTACCTCTCCGCTTCATTGAAAACATTAAGATATGGCTGATCAAGCAGAATCAGTGATTCCACGTAGGGATACACAAAAAACGTGAACACCATTCCACCAATCCCAAGACTTTTAACATGTTTCGAGTAAGGCTCATAAACATCAAGTCGTCCACGAATCTCATCTACAGGTTCAACTATAGGTTCACCACTCTTCCTAAATCCCCTAACTGTTGCGTCGGGTGAGCAAACACGCACATTAAATAACTTTGTAAACGATTTTGAAACCCCATCCTCCATCTTCCATACACAAATTACTCGATTATTAACCTCTTCAACGTGTTGAAGCACAACAAGAGACTCTCTCAACTTACACATGGACAAACCATAATTAGACGGTCGTGCTAAACTATCTGGAAGTTTTACATCTCTAAATTCTTCACGTGTCATGTCAAATGAAATAATCACCTCATAACATGAAAATCCATCATACATACTAACCCTATCAGTAGCAAGCCAATAAAGACACCCGTCTACAACCACCTGCAAACCGTCAAAATAAACCGATTTACGTGGGAGATTGTTATATAGACGTCTCCAAGTCCCTGTGCTTAACGTAAAAACCTCAACTTGCAAAGGGATGAAACTTACACTTCCTATATCCCACCATGATTTATTAATATATGTAATTTTGATAATCTTAGGGTCATTGGTCTTTCGACAAACCCCAAAACCTAAAGCGGTTGCATATATCTTAGTATCTATCACGTTAGGCACATTAACAGCAACCGCTTTTTGAATCGAAAGATTCCAAATAACGGCTGTATGTGTCTGAGAACCGTCTCGACGACCACTGTACAAACATAACAAGCCATGAGAGCAACCGATTATGCGATGATGTGTAAGCCACTTAACCTGAAGGGGTAAAGTGAGGGAAACTTTATGATTAGGGAAAGTATTATCGTCAATAATTGAAGTATATTTATGTGTAAGTGAATCATCATCAGCATTATATGTAACAAGTAGGTGTTGTGGTTGTGTGTGTTTGGTGGTGTAACGAGTAATAAACTGAGTGCTATCGATTAGAGACTTCCATGGTTTGGAAACTGATCGGAATTGGATTAATGATTTGACAGGGAGCCTTTTGATGATTTCAATTTGGATTTCGAATGGTATGTTGTCTGACATTTTGGTTTTGGGTATGGAAGATTATGAATTTTTGTGATATACTAATACTAAAGATGAGAATGAAGATTTATGGATAAAACTTTGGACAGGTGGAGCGATTTAATATTTTTGAATTTTGTTATACGATTAGTCATCATTTGTATCGAGCAACACGAGGCCGTAAGTGTCTGAGATCATGCCAGCAAACAAGTTTGGGACAGTGTTGCAGTAACAAAACTCTGAAATTAATATGACGTACATGTTATCATTTCAAGAAATTTAGTTATAAATTTTTATTTTTTTTTGGATAAATTTGAAACACTATTTTTTCGAAAGGCAATAATATACAACAAGATGGAAAAAAAAAAAAAAACACTCGAAAAAGAATTTTAATTTTATGATAAGTTAATATAAAGGTTTGAAATATTTATAATATATGTATTTCTTTTTATCATAAAGCTTCATTTGCAAATTAAATTAAGATGGTAGGTAGATGGGTAATAAGGTGTGCCGCCATCTCAAATGAGGCATTGGACTCCTGGCCAAACAGATTTTGCCCAGATGAGGAATGGACTTATGAAGATGTAAAGATAAATCCAAGACCAGACCATGGAGCGGGTACGGTCGGAACGGAGGAAACTGGTACGACGACTCTATCAACGAAATGGAGAAAACTGGCACGGCAACTCTGTCAAGACTTGCTCCTTTGAGTCCCATTCCAGCTCAGCGACCTTCAGCAGAATGGGGCCCATTTAGTAACTAATTGTGATAGCAACTGGTCCGACCGGGACCACAAAATGACGTCACCTAAGCCAAATGTATAAATAGTTAAATACCCCCAGTAATCACCGAAAAGCATACGCTTAGGTGACGTATTTAACTA
Organism: Ambrosia trifida; assembly: GCA_028751855.1. Classification (NCBI taxonomy): domain Eukaryota; kingdom Viridiplantae; phylum Streptophyta; class Magnoliopsida; order Asterales; family Asteraceae; genus Ambrosia; species Ambrosia trifida. Next base: position 86,235,249 of record CM054123.1, read on the forward strand.
TTTATACATTTGAATCTCAAACTGATCGTTAGGGGCCAGTTTTTGATTCTTCAGACTATGGAGATGACTGAAAGGAGACTCGGCTCTTGTGTACAACAAGAATAAACACTGCTTTAGGCCATAATTTTCTAGAGCTTAAGCTTTTTTGAATATGATCGAAGCTTCATACCAATCTACAAACCCTTAAATAGTTGTCAGATCAAAGAAAAAAGAGACAGAAATCATTGCTTAGTACTAATGGTAATCAAGTTAAAAATAACAAAGAACATCCACCAGAATAGTGCTTATAACTTGCTCTTCCTTGCCAATGGCAAACTCCCCATCGCCTTCGTCTTTTCCCGAAGAAGGAACTTCTGTGTCTTCCCCGTCGACGTCTTCGGCAACTCCTCAAACACCACCGTTCGGGGCGCCATATAATGCGGCAACTTTTTCCTGCAGTAGGCTATCAACTCATCTCCGTTTATCTTATATCCTTCCTTAAGCTTCACAAATGCACACGCCGTCTCCCCCCAATGATCGTCTGGCCGTCCCACAACAGCCGCCTCCAAAACTGCAGGATGTCGGAATAGCACTGATTCCACCTCGATCGTACTGACATTCTCACCACCGGATATTATAATGTCTTTTGATCGATCTTTGAGTTCAATGTAACCATCCGAATGTCTCACGCCTAAATCCCCACTTCGAAACCACCCGCCTTTAAAAGCTTCTTGTGTCGCCTTCGGGTTGTTTAAATACCCATTCATCACGGTGTTTCCCCGGAACATAACCTCGCCTATCGTTTTAGCATCCCACGGGACACTTTTCATCGTCACTGGATCTTTAACATCCACTTCCTCTATACCCAAATGGTTTACTCCTTGTCGAGACTTGATTTTAGCCTGAGTTTCTGACGGTAGTGAGTTCCACTCGGGTTTCCAAGTGCACACAGTACCAGGACCGTATGTCTCGGTGAGACCGTACGAGTGACACACATTAAACCCCATCTGCTCCATACTAATCACCACTTGAGAAGGTGGAGGAGCGCCACCGGTCGTCACTGACACCTTTCCAGGAAGTGGGAGCTTTTCGCTAGCTGGTGCGTTGATTATCGTGTTCAAAACTGTAGGAGCGCCGCTCATGTGTGTCACCTTGTGTTGAGATATGCATTTGAAGATACCTTTCGCAGTAACCGCCCTGAGGCAGACATTTGTGCCGCCTTGGGCCGCTACAGCCCATGTCAAGCACCACCCGTTGCAGTGAAACATTGGAACAGTCCATAAGTATACAGGCATGGACGGCATTTCGCTGAGTAAAACTGCTGCTAATGAATTCAAATACGCACCTCTGTGACTATAGACCGCACCTTTAGGACTTGATGTGGTTCCTGATGTATAATTAAGTGCGATCGGATCACACTCATCACTTGGTGTTCTGATGTCAAAATCAAGATTTCCCATCGCCAAAAGAGCTCCATATTCCATGAGTTCAAACTGCTGAGGTGGCTGAAGTTTGTCAGAATCCGGGATCAAAACCAGTTGGGGAACTGCAGCCGTTGTTTTTGACATGATTGCGATCGCACCTCTGGCAACATCTAGAAATTGGTAATCAACGAATAAGAGTTTGGCAGTCGAGTGTTTAAGCAAAGTTGATATCATTGCTGAATCATGACGGATGTTGAGGCTGCAAAGAACAGCACCAGCCATCGGAACTGCAAAATGAAGCTCATACATTTCCGGGATGTTTGGGGCCAGGACAGCCACCTGATCGTAAACGCAAACCACAAAAACAGAAATAATGAATAAAAGTAAGTTAAAAAAAATGAATATATGTCAAAAACCATGTAAACAGAAACACAGTAGGTCAGTAGTTACCAAATATGAGCTTAATAATAGTCTTGCATGATCCAAGCAAGATTATGTTTTCAAAAGTTGACTCTTTTAGTCAACTGCAGCAATTCTAATTCAAGATTACGTTTGAATTCACTTGAATACTGTAAAGAAATTCTACTTTCTTTAATCTCCTAGACTATATTATAACTTAATTAAGATAAAATGGTTAAGTAGAACAGATATTTAAGTATATGAGTTGGATGTCTTCTCCTAGACTAGACTATAATTTAATTTAGACGAAATGGTTGAGTAGAACAAAGATCTAAGAATGGTTCTGTTAAACATTTTGATCCTGAAGAAGCTATGTCTGATGGGTAACAGGTTAAAATATGTTCGTGTCAAAATGGATTCTTATAAAAAACAAAATGGGTCAAAACGGGCTGTTTTGAAATGGGTATCAAATTTGGTTTGGGTCAAAACAAGTTGAAATGGGTTGTTATACAAAAACTATCAAAATATGGCAGTTAGTGTCAACTGGCTATGATGATGTAATGCAAATTGACCCAAATTGGGTCATGAGTCATGACTGCAACCCTACATTAACTCATGTGCCAAATAATGTCATAATTAGTTTTAGAACAAGTCAACCACACATTGTTACATACAGAGATGTATAATATTATGAAATAGTAACCAAGTTATTTGACTACATTACCACTAAAGTTTCTATATTTGACCATTGTTGTGAGTTTTGTTATAAATTGCTAAACTATTATGCAATCTGGTTACTGTTACTTGAATTTAAAAATTAAACACCAAATAATAACAAAGTTTTATAATTATTCTACATATGAAAAATCCTTAAAATAATTTTTTTTTTCTAAAAATTTATTTTATTTTATTTTTCCTCATTCATTAAATTAAAAACATTACAAATTACATAAAGATAGCGGGAAGGCGGGCAACAAGCTACGCCGCCACCCTTGTCTGAATAGCAAACCCTAACCGACTAAAAACGTAACCTTGCCCACCCGGAGCCTAGACACTACCATGAATAATGACACAATATAAAAACTCTTTAACAATTCAGAAGGAGTTAACGGCGCAACTTGTTGCCCGTTTACCCAGCACGATAATACCATAATGTAATGGGCTTTGTTTGTTTAAAATAAAAAATATTGAAAAGTCAAAAGAAGAGAAAAAAAAGGTCTAATGAAAATAAAGAAACCTGTACCATCGATCATATACTTTGAGCCGAATGTTATATGACTTGAGTTTTAAATCCTAACAATAATGACAACATAATCAACTTTCATATAAAGACAAATGCTGTGTTAACCCATAATTTAAAATTATTAAATGTTTGACTAACAAAAAGTCAAAATCATATTTAAAAAGTACAGCAACCGATCAATGATTCAATTGACAAACAAATGACAAAATTGAGCATTAAATCAACAACCCCATTTCATCAATTCATAAACTACTTCCAACAAACAGATAAAATCAAACAAAAAAAAAGGTAAATAAAACATAAAATCTTAAAAAAAAAAAAATAATAATAAATAAAACTTACAACATCTCCACGAGAGATTTGAAACCGGGAAGCGAGAGAAGAAGCAAGTTTAACACATCGATCACGAGTTTGTTTCCAAGTGAAGTTAACATGATCACCGTACACAATTGATGGTCTGTCGCTGTACGCAACAGCAGATCTATTCAAGAAGCTGATTGGGGAAAGAGGAACATAATTTGCTCCACAACGAATCGTACCTTCCATCGATACAATTTGTTGTTTCAAGAACTGGGGTTTTGATTTTATTAGAAAAGGGATGTTACTGCACGTAAGTGTGGGTTTAAGCGAGTATAATATAATAATAATAAATAAATGTTAGTATTATGATAAGTGGGGTTGGTGCTAGCATGCACATCCATGCTTAAGGATCCATGTTTTACGGGTTTTGACGAAAATTTATGGTTCTCGCAAAACTCTTGACTAGCTCTAACACATCTATCTATATAATAAATGAAAACACTAGGGTTGAATCCTAGATTTTTAGAGGGTCTTGAAGGATCCAAATTCTAAATGGGGCTCCAAGACTAAGTCTTATATAAACCTCTTTTTATTTAGTTTTGTCAACATCCATTTGTATGTTACAACATCTTCCTCCTTCCTATCCTACTAATTCCTTTCTCATTCCTCATTCCTCTCTCATTGTCATTTTTGCAAGGTATGTTCTTCATCAATCTTAGATGAATCTAGAAAATGTTTTTGAATCTTTTTCTGCATTTTTATTATATTGATACATAATGTTTGCAATCATCTTACATAAAAGATAAAAACAATAGGATTGTATCGTTATTTTTATACAAAGACAAATGACAATCCTATATCTATCAACCTTCTACAAAATATGTGATTATCAACAAGTTTTCGATTATGTTTCTAACCCTTTATAAAATCCCAAAAGTAAATGTTTGAAACCATCTTACATAAAATATAAATACAATCGGTTTCTTATTAAAATAACTTTCTAATCCTATTGTTTGTCGATTATGTTTCTGACAATTTTTGAAATCCATCCACATCGGTTTACTAACATATTAAACCAAACAGAATCGTTTTTTTTTTTTATTAAAACCATTTGATAATCTGTTTACAATCAACTCTCTGCTTTGGATGTAATCGATACGCGAGTAATTCTGCTCAGCTTTAATCATTGAATATATGATTGTGTTTTTTAATAAACAGGTTGCAATTGAAATCGGTTTTGAGTATGTGTGAATATAAAAAACAATTATATAAAAAAAAAACAAAATACCGGATTTCAAAAAACAAGATAATTAAAATCAGTTTTTAGTATGAGTGACTTTATGTATATTTTAACAAAAGTTTGTTTTTTGCATACGAAGAACAAGATTTCATTAGGACAAATAACTTCAATATGGCTTATCACAAGGGTGACAAATTCTTCAAGGTTATTCATGACCCTTCCGCACGAGTTTTGGTATGACGTTTCTAATATTTTTTAAGTAAAAAACCTTATTTGTTATTATAATGTTGGTTTTTACGTGTTTGTGCAGACATTGCCTAAATCCATGAACAGGTTTTTGTTATCTAAAAACTTACGAAACAACAACATTAAAGTTTCGACATACCATGGTCAACAACTTCTTATTAATTTTAATTTAAATGTGTAATTATTCACATTGACTAAGATTTTATTATGGTCAAATCAATAAATGAGTACGACAATGTGTGAATCAATAATCATTAAAATTTTGTGTTTTTTTTTTCATTTGGTATATTGACATGGAGATGTCTAATTTTACCGAATATTTAGTATGTTGTAATTGTAACAATATGTATACGTTAACCCGTGGTGGCAATACGGTATAATTTAGAATACATATTCACAACTGAATTTACTCACAACATTCATAATGAATTGATAAATGTAATTGCGAAATTTATGGTTTCCTTATACAATAACAAATTTACTTTGAATACGCATTTACTTGTCCAATTTTCAAGCATGTTAGTAAAGCATATAATAACATATAAAGAACATTTACTTAAATAACATTGAATAGATTAAAAAAAAAACACAACTAGGTATAATCCTTGACATGCGGCATTAAAGGTTTCAATCATTGTTTTTGACTAAATTCAATCAATACATTAATTTATAACAATAATAACAATTCTAATACGGATGCTAATTACCCTCCACTCTTTCATCCAATTCTTATTATTGAATTGATTCAATACCTATATAATGCTTTACATAACATGTAAATAACATTTAGTTTAGTAACATTGAATAGATAAAAAAAAATCACAAATATGTACAATCATATAAATTCGGCATTAATGGTTTAAATGCTTGACTTTGACTAAATTTAATCAATACATTAATTTATAACAATAATATATAAGTGGTAATTCGAATGCTAATTACCCTCCACTCTTTCATCCATTTCTTATTATTGAATTGATTGAATACCTATATAATGCTTTACATAACATGTAAAGAACATTTAGTTTAATAACATTGAATAAATAAAAAAAAAATCACAACTAGGTATAATACTTAAAATTCGCCATTAATGATTTCAATGCTTGACTTTGACTAAATGTAATCAATACATTAATTTATAACAATAATAACAATGCTAATTCGGATGCTAATTACCCTCCACTCTTTCATCCATTTCTTATTATTGAATTGATTGAATACCTATATAATGTTTTACATAACATGTAAAGAACATTTAGTTTAATAACATTGAATAGATAAAAAAAAAAATCACAACTAGGTATAATACTTAAAATTCGCCATTAATGATTTCAATGCTTGACTTTGACTAAATTTAATCAATACATTAATTTATAACAATAATAACAATGCTAATTCGGATGCTAATTACCCTCCACTCTTTCATCCATTTCTTATTATTCAATTGTTTGAATACCTATATAATGCTTTACATAACATATAAAGAACATTAGTTAAATAACATTGAATAGATCAAAACAAATTACAATTACAACTAAGTATAATGCTTGACATCCACACTTGACTTTGACTAAATTCAATCAATACATAAAGTTATAACAATAATAACAATTGTAAGTCGAATCCTAATTACCCTCCACTCTTTCATCCGTTTTTTATTATTCAATTGATTGAATTCCTATATAATGCTTGACATAACATATAAAGAACATTAGTTAAATAACATTGAATATATCAAAACAAATTACAACTAACTATAATGCTTAACATACGGCTGTTTTGCTTTGACTACTTGACATTGACTAAATTCAATTAGTACATAAAGTTATAACAATAATAACAATCGTAATTCGGTTCCTAATTACCCTCCACTCTTTAATCTATTTGTTATTATTGAATTTATTTAACTCCTACATCAATACCTATATAATGCTTGACATACGCCATTTAATCAATAAATGATTGACCTTGACTAAATTCAATCAATACATAATGTTATAACCTTTAAAACAATGCTAATTCAAATGCTAATTAACCGCCCACCATTTCATCCATTTCTTATTATTCGGTAAATTCAATAACTATATAAACAAGTCAAACCAATTCACATACGATTGTAATAAGACACGTTGGAACCACTTTGAGTAATCGCAAAGATATATTATTAGGTTAATTTCTGTTTCTCATATTTAATTACTTAAACATTAGTTATTTTGATTTTGATTTGTTGTTTTATTGAAGTCATCTTTTGGTTTTTACATCATTTTTTCCCAGTTAACAAGATCAATGGCTGCTGTAGATGCAAATGAGTTTACAATGGTTAACCAAATTCATGTAAACCGAAACAGTGTGGCGTTAAAGCTAAAGATTATTCGGGTTTGGCGTCTACCCGATCGTCGCAATCCTAATGATGTGTACTCAATTGAAATGATCCTATGTGATGAAAATGTAAAAGTTAACAACACGTTTTTTTTATATCCTATTATTTTTAAATTTCATAACTTTTTTTTTAATTGTGATGCTTTTAATTTTAATGTATATCAATTATCTTATTTTTTTTATAATCAACAGGGTGACAGGATTCAAGCGAATGTATTTAAACGGTTGTTTTTTAAATTCGAGAGGTTTCTGATTGAAAATTCTTCTCTTATTATAAGAAATCCAGGAGTTGGGGTCAATTCCTCTAAATACAAGTATGCTCCAAACCCAAACAAACTCTGCTTGAATATGAATACTCAAGTTTCCGAATATCATGGTTTCCAAGGTCCAGATTTTGGTTTCTCTTTTGTGCCCTTTCAAAGAATTCTGGATAAGGAGGTTGATGAATATGTTACAATAGGTATATTTTCGTTCTAAAGTTTTTTTTTTATCACAACCAAACAATAATAATAGTTTTATAAGTTATCTTTCATTAATGTTTATTTTATAATTGATCTTAGATGTTATTGGACATGTTAACAAGTTCTTCAGCAATGATGATAAAGAAAAAAAGGTTGTCGCTGATAAAAAGAGGTTAACAATGGAAATTCAAGATATCGAGTATGTATTCTTTATTTATTTATTTATTTATTTTTTTTTGCATTTTATATATAAAAAAATTACGTACCTTTATAAATTGTTTATTTATTTTTTACTAAAATAATTTGTACTTTTTTGAAGGGGCTTGCGCATCTATTTAACGTTGTGGGATAGTTATGCCATGGAGATGTCTAAATATGTTGCAACTCATCAAACAGAGAAAGAATTTATAATAATAATGCAGTTTGGCCGTTTGAAGTTTTATAATGGTTGTATAATGTTAATAAATATATATAGTTATATTTATATTTATACATACATTATATTTTACATTATAAATTATGTTCTAACTTCTAAATTTTCTTTTTATTAAATAAATAAAATATTTTTTCCTAATTTTTTTTATAGGAAAACCGTATGTTTCTAACTCTTTTGGAGATCGCGTTAGTCGACTGTTCATAAATGGAGACATTGAAGATATAAAGCTGTACAAAAAAGGGTATGTACTATTACGTTTTTCAATACGAATTACACAACCTTTATAAACAGCCTCAATAAATATGTAATGTGTATTGATTAAATTATTTTTATCAGGTTGGGTAAGAAAATCGCTGATAATCCTTCCTCTTCTCATCAACCATATGGAACTTCTATGTTTTGCTCTGATGAAGATGAATTTGTCCATAACACTCCTTTTAGTAACATTGGCGACATTTGTGAGATTCAAGAGAAAATGTTCATACTTAAATACGATATTTATAATTAAATATAAAAAATTGTAATGAGGTTAAAATTTTAATTTTTATTTAATATTAATTTCCAATGTATACCATATACTATCTTATTTTGGTAACAAACTATAATATTCATACAGGCGCAGGCTTTGGTATTATTGGGTACTATTAAAGACCTGTTTACCGAAATTGGCTGGTACTACATGGGATGCCCCAAATGCACCAGAAAATGTAGTATTGATTATGTAATCAAGCAGGTTGGTGAAGGAAGTTCAGATTTTGAGGAAGAAAAGGTTTACGAGTGTTTGAATGATAGTTGTAGTGCCAAAAAAGTTGAGCCTACACCAAGGTCGGATATATTTTTAACATCTATTATAATTTTCACAAATATACTTTCATTTCAACCCAACTTAGTTATAAATTTTTGTTGTTTTTTTTTCAAATTTTTTTTTCTAGGTTTAAAATTCAGGTTCGTGTGCAAGACGTTAATGGTGTTGTATCGCTTACGTTGTTTCATCGTGACGTTGCACAACTTATTAGTAAAAGTGCTTCTGAATTGCTTGAGTTGAATACGGTATTCCATATTTTTAACTACATTTTAAGTATAAAATTATTTTTAATAATTCCTTAATTATAGTTTTGTAATAATTATGTATTTGGTTATTCCTTATATATAGGTTGGTGATACAATTGAATATCCTGAAGAGATTAAGACTTTGTTAGACAAAGAGTTTGCTTTTAAAATCTTTGTCTCTGGGTTCAATTTAAACAACAAATATGATGTTTATGGTGTAACTAAGATAACTGATGATCCAACAATTATCTCGCATCTTAAGAAAAAGTTGTATGTAGGACAGATACATATTCGAATTCCATTTCACATAACTTAGCAAATTTTATTTATGTAAGACTTTATTACATTTCTAAGTTTTTGCATATTTTTTTTAACAGCCTGCTGAATCAGAATCACTTCACACGTCTCTCATGGCAATGCCGTCTAATGTTATTTCTGTTTCCAAGGTACCATTTGCACAAACACTTATATTCATAGTAATACATTTTACTCATTTTTTCTTTCATACACAATCACTGATGATTCTGATACATATGTTTGTAACTATTTTTTGTTTAGGAATCTGACACAGGCGATAATGATACGCCAATTTCCATTGTTGATAAGAAAGTTTATGCTGAAGGAGAACAATGTTCTATCAGTTCCAAGTATCAAATGGTTAAGCGTAAATTGATTGACGCGATCTCTGATGATGAAAGCACACCAATTCCTTCAACTAAGATTGGAAGTGGTGGTAGTATGGAGTAACTTAAAATTACGTTGAGCCTCTCGTCTTCCTAAACCCAAAATGAAGAGGATTTGTTTTCTATGCTTATGGTCAACCAGTTTCATTGCTTTATGTTTTGTTTTTTTAATAATTTTGAACAATTTCTACTTTGTTATTTTCTCTTTATACCATGATATGGTTTCCTCTTTTTATTAAGTTTCATAACGATCATAATATTTAATAAATGCGTTTGCTTGATTGATAAGTATGTTTTCATCCATTTGAATATTATGTTGAGTATATATAGATACAACTAGATTGGTGGATGTACTCATCAAACATAATTTTCAGTTTTATTTTTGTATGATTCATATCTAATTAAAACTAAAAGATTGTAACATAAATGTTGTAAATCGTTTCAATTTTTTTACCGAAATATATTGTTGTGATACAAGGAAAAATGGATCGGCCCAATATGTTACTAAAACAATCCCATATAAAATACATAACATACATATTACATAACTTATTGGGTTGAATGTTTATTATTAGCCATAGGCCCGATTGTTTTACTCTTAATGTCTGATTCAGCCCAACAACAATTGGTTTCATTATATACCTACCTAATTGATAATTGTTTCACTTTTTCATATTTTTCGGTTCTCCCAAAAAACTACTTTACCAATATGTAAGTAACCCTTGATCTTCTTCACTTTTAAGATATTTCGATACTTTCAATAACTTGCAGACTTCATGTTTAGAAATATGGTACATTTAATAAATTTGAATATCTTTTTTTAGCTTACTTGGACCATGGTGATCAGAATGTCACTTGTGAAGATTGTAATGCTAGACTGTGGAGCTGTGAATCTACTAGAGGGCTTAATAGAAGTTATACTAAAAAAAATTTCTCTCTGTGTTGTGGTCATGGAAAAGTTATGCTTCCTCCTTTTAAGGAGGCGCCACACAGTTATAAAGAGTATTTTAATGGAGTTGATTCTAAAAGCAAATTCTTTTTAAAGAACATAAGACGATTCAACTCTATGTTTGCATTTACATCTATGGGTGGAAAAATTGATAGGTCTATAAATCATGGTAATGCTCCATTCATCTATCGTATAAGTGGTGAGAACTACCATGCTTTGGGAAATCTTTTACCATCACGTGGACAAAATCCAGTATTCTCTCAGCTATACATATATGATACTGAAAATGAAGTTTCGAATAGAATCAATGTTGTTGGGTATGTTATTTTTTTATTGTCTTTTGTAGAAAACTTTAAGGATTTTTAAGTACTTTCGATTCTAATGTATTCATTTTATTTATAGTGATGCAGATGAGGAATACTCATCAGAAAAGGCCCTTGAATTTCAAATTGTAAAGGAATTGAAAAAATTGTTGGATGCCAAAAACTCCTTGGTGAAATCTTATAGAATGGCGAGAGATTGTTTTCAGAAGAACCCTGATGCACAAGTCAAGCTTCGATTAAACGGAATGAGGAAAGAAGATGGTAGAACCTACAACCTACCCACGGTTTCTGAAGTTGCTGGATTGATAATTGGTGACCTTAATGAAGAAACAGATAAACATGACATTGTTAATGCCTCTTTAAGTTCATCATACATTTGGCACAAATGCACTGTTTTAGAGTTAACAAAAAATATGCGGTTGCTTTCTGGAAGCTGCAGTTCTGATATTGAGGAAACTAAAAAGTTTGCATCTTGGCTTCTGGACATAGGAGAAGGAAAGGTTGATACAATAAGTGATGATCAAGATGTTATTTTGATACCTGATGACTTACTTATTTCTCAATCTTCGGATCCTGTTTCTGATATGATAGCCTTTGTTTATCCTTCACTTTTGGATAACATCCACATTCCGACTTATTTTCAAGATCGAGCTATATTGGCACCGAAGAATGAAGTTGTTCATGAAATTAATGATATATTACTTTCAATGTTTCCCGGTGACGAAGTTGAGTATCTAAGTTCGGATAGTGTTTGCCAGTCTGAAGATGTGAACAAACAGGTTGATGAAAGATTAGTTTCTCCTGATGTCCTTAATGGTCTTAAGTTTTCTGGAATACCAAACCATCGTTTGGTTCTGAAAGTTGGCGTTCCCGTAATGTTACTCAGAAACATTGATCAGAAAAGTGGTTTGTGCAATGGGACAAGGTTACAAGTTGTTAAAATGAGAAAACGTGTCATTGAAGCGAAAATCATATCAGGAAGTAACATTGGAATGCGAACTTTTATTCCAAGAATTACTTTATCCCCCTCAGATAAGAAAATTCCTTTTAAATTTAACAGAAGGCAATTTCCACTTGCTGTTTCTTTCGCAATGACAATAAACAAAAGTCAAGGACAATCCTTATCCAGAGTTGGGTTGTATTTGAAGGATCCAGTTTTTTCACACGGGCAGTTGTATGTTGCGCTTTCAAGGGTCAGAAGTCGAGATGGACTTAAGATTGTTATAGTAGATGAAAATGGTGAATTGACGAACAAAACATCAAACGTTGTGTACAAAGAAGTCTTTCAGGATTTATGAATAATGTGAGTAATTTTTATGCAATTTTTTAATTATCTTTATTGACGTTATGTATATACAACTTCAATAATAAAGTATTATTTTAAACTTTTTTTGTGTGCTTTGAACAGTGCGTTGCATTTTGTCAATAAACCAAGTTATGTACTAATTACAATTACATTAAAAATAAAAATATGATAAAAAGTCATTTACAAAAACATAATGTATTTATACCTTTGTTATTTTTTTCAAAACTTTATACTTTGGTTTAGTACTGATCATAATAGGTAATCGGTTTTCATTACTAACGTTACTGAGGGCTTATAAAAAATATCCACTTTGACATGAAAACCATAGTTATATGTTAGTTTTACTTTTAATACTCATTTAATATCAACGCATGACGTTTATATAAGAAAAAAATTTCAGGCTAACCGTTATTTTTAACACTTTACGTTTGTAGCCACTAAACTTGAACAATACAACTCTTAGTTTCATATAATTTTTTTATTTACTATGGTTTGCACCGTGGGTCCCCACGGGTCTCAAACCTAGTTTAGGGAAATATATTTAAATTAGGGCCGTCTCCGAAAATGTCAAAAAAAAAATTGGGCCTTAGACGAAAAAGAATTTGGGCCCAAAATTTTGTAAAGATGAATGAATTACAAAAAAAAAATTGAGTATAATGCTAGAGCCAAGGATTGAACTTGAGACCTCTACATTAAATTAACATGGTTTTTTCAACTCCACTAACAAGACTTTAATGTATAAAACACAAATATATATCCTAAATATAGAATTTAATATATATACGCATATTTTAAAAAAACGTTCGGGCCCATTTAAGGGTCGGGCCCGGAGCCGGTGACCACCCGGCTCACCCTCATAGCCGGCTCTGATTTAAATACTCATAACTTTTATTTATTGACGGATAATACTCTGAACAATCATTTTGCCAATAACACTTACAATTTATAAGTTAGTTTGTTCTATCACTCCTAAACTAATAGAGGTTTAACCTGATTAGTCTACGTGGCAAAAATAGCTTACGTGGCAATCTGACTTGTCATAATTGCTTATGTGACAACATGAGTGTAAATAATGTATTAAAAAATTAAAAAAAAATTATAAACTCATCGTCATCTTCATACACCATTTTCAGAAATGAGAGAGAGGGAGAGAGAGAACCATCACCTACACCAACCATCGGTGACACCACCACCATCTTCATCTTCATCGCCGATGACACCACCACCACATCTGTTTCTTGATATGGAACCAGATTTCCCCAATTCCCTCTAATTTCTCACATCCTATTAACAAACTTTGTTGATTTAGTTCTTCTTAGAGGGGTTCAGTGGCGTACAATGAATATGTTACAGGAATGGTGAATATGTAACAGGAATCAAGGCTAAAAGATGACGTTACAGATCTGAGCGGTGGCTGTTTGGGAGATGGTGGTCGGATAGTGGTGGTGGAGAAGATGAGACAGGGGTTTGAAAAGGGTTAGACGGTGGTAACGATGGGGGTGCTCCTGTGATGGGGGTTTTGATGATTGTTGTTGGGGTGATTCATGTACATATATTAAACATACACGTGCATTTATTCATAAACGTTTTACATACAATTCATATACGTGTTATGCTTGAATTCTTGTGCTTTATGCTTAAACATAAACGTAGTATACTTGCAATCATTACAAAATCATTAACTTAACTAGCCGACTTTAACAATGGATAGCGCTATTTGGATTGACAACTCGCCTAGCGGAAAGTACCTATGGTGGTGGGAAGTCCTAGGTCATTGTTAATGCTTTAATCTTTGTCAACATAAGAGGTTTGATTTTGACTCGCGTTGTGTACTTACGTGTTTTCCATATTTTCCTTGAATGAATCATGATACATGAATGGTAAATCTTTTTCTTAAAACTTATATTATACGTATACAAACTGAGTATGCTTACCAACATTATTTATGTTGACAAAAATTATTTTCGTACATGTTTCAGGTTGGGTGGCAATCTTGTAATTAGTGTTATAATTTTATTAATTGATTTGACCATTTAGGAGTAGGATAGTAAAATACACACTAAAATTAAATGGGGCTTTATTATCAGCCATTAATATTTTCTCCTTCTCTCATAGTCATTCCTTTTTTACTTTATCTCTCTCTCTCTCTCTCATTAAAACCTGCAATCACTTCTCTCTTTCTCTCTCTCATAAAAAACTTACAATCATCAAGAATATGATCATCAAACTTCAAATCATATGAGGAAAACCAAACAAATATTGGGTTTAACTTTCGAATTAATCACGATTTCAAAGAAACTAGGGTGAAGTCATGGTGTTTTAACGGGAATGATTGCGTTACGATTCAGTGTGTTTATCTTCATCAGCGTGTTTTATCTTCATCAATGTGTTTATCTTAATCAGTGTGTTTATGTTCGTCAGTATGTTTTATCTTCGTCAGTGTGTTTTATGTTCATCTAAAAATGATTATAATAAACGTTTTGGTTTAACATACAAACGATGGTTTATAAAGGTGTTTTTTTATTGTACATTCTAGTGTGTTTTCTGATCATATGTTACTGTTGTGTTTTATACTGCTGTTG
The DNA here is from genome assembly GCA_028751855.1 of Ambrosia trifida. NCBI lineage: Eukaryota > Viridiplantae > Streptophyta > Magnoliopsida > Asterales > Asteraceae > Ambrosia > Ambrosia trifida. The sequence continues at coordinate 86,250,249 of CM054123.1, forward strand.
TACTGTTACGGTTGAATAAAAAAAATGAAGAACAAAGATTTTGTTGGTGTTTTATTGTGACACCCCAGGAAAATCCCACATCGGCCGTGGCCAGGAGAGATCCTTGGTTCATAAGTAATGCCTTGCCTCTTAAATCACCAACGCGTTTTGGGCTTAATGCTAGTGGATGAGAGGAGAACTCCACAGTTAAGCGTGCTCAGGTGGGAGAAATTTCAGGATGGGTGACCTCCTGGGAAGTCTCCACTGGGCAACCAAAAACAAATCCGTGAGCTCTGGATGTGCAACCCATCGGGGCAAAGCGGACAATATTGGTGGTGAGAGGGGCGGGATGTTACATTTATACTCATCGGTTGTATCATACTGTTGTTGTGGTGTTACGGTTGATTAAAAAAATGAAGAAAAGATATAATCTTCAATAAACAGATTATACATTATTAAAACACAATGGGTGATCATAAAAACACACTAGAAAACAACTTCGAAAAACTTACCAGAAATAAATTTCGAAAACACACCAGAAAATTATGTAACTATAAAACACTCCAGAAAACAACTTCGAAAAAATGAACAACAATAGAAGTCAGATATTTTTTTTCTTTAGCAAAACTGAGAGAAATTGCAATGGATGATCATAATAGATATGTTTGATCGGTTAAAGTTGTCAACAAGATCCTTTAATTTTCTCATAATTAATAATTGCATGATTTTTCCATTATTAAAATACAAACAAAATTACCTTACTACCCATGAGATTAATTTTAACTTGTGCCACCATCCACATTCTTTCTTATCCTTCTCACAAAAGTTAGCCTTTGTACAAGATCTGTGACACCCGGCAAACTCAGGTTAGTAACGTTGACTAAACTAGTAAGTCTACCTTAGCAAGTCATGCATATTACGTACTTAACGGAGTCAGTCGAGTCGGTATGATGATTCGGGGGAATCATCGGGAGTCGTTACGATGATCCGCGGGGTCATCGGGAGTCGGTCCATATCCATGGGTACAAGGATTGGTGATTCGTGGAATCACCGGGTTTAATGCACACACGAGTCTCGAGTCCCGGGAATTGGTGAACGGATGTAAACGTGTTAGTTATCATGCATTATATGTTTGAAATCATTATGTGACTTATCGGTATGTGAATACGTGTTTAAATATGTTAAAATAGTGTTTAACGCGCCAAAAACTCGTTACAGCACCACAGGGGCGATTAGGACCCCTGATCGCCTATATATGGGGCGAGTAGGACACATATCAGGCGATTGGGACCTAATCGCCTGATGTTTCATGCGATTAGGCCCCCAATCGCGTGATATGAACTGCTAATCGCCTATACAGCAGGGTCCGGGTCAAAACACCTATAAATAGAACCCTTAACTCCCCAAACACCTCTAGAACAACCCTAGCTGCTCCCAAGCCACCCACACACCTTGAAACACCTCTGGAACTCTTTTTGCTACAAAAATCACCATCCCCAAGCTTACACACCTTTCTTTAGCAAAACCCAAGGTGTGTTCTTCATCCCTAACCTTTGTAAAGTTGTTATTTTGGGTTCCCCAAAGGTCCAGACCTTGTTTTACTAAGTTGTGTCTTTAAAAACCTTTCAAAAGAGTTCTAAACCAAGTCTACACCTTAATGCTTGTTATATGTGAAGTTTACATGCATATGTTGGTCTTCTTGGTGATTATAACATGATTGTTTCCAAGATATGATTGTACTTCTGCTATGTAGAGATTATTAGGAAGGTTGTCTTAGAATTTTAGCCATTATTGTGGTGTTTTGAAGAAAATGTGTATTTTGACCCATTTGTATGTTCTTGAAGATTTAGGATGATTATGGTATGATTGTTGATGCAATGTTGTTAGAATTCATACTAGGAAGGTGTTAGGTCAGGGGTTTGATGATTTACAAGTTTGTAGAGATTGAAATCTGATTGTTTCCATTTAAGGAAAGATAAGGTTGGTTGGTGAAACCTAGTACTTTGCCATTTTAGGAAATAATTGCTTAGAACATGTTAGATCAGTGATATGTCGGGGGTTTTTGCTTGGAATGGGTTGGTAAATGATTTGGGTTTGATATTGGGTGTTGTTGCATGTTTCGGATCTGATTTGGAAGGTTAAACGCGCGAAAATCCGTTACACAGCAGCAGCAGGCGATTAGGAATCCTAATCGCCTGATGCTATGCGATTATGCAGACATATGGGGCGATTAGGACCCTAATCGCCTGGAACTTCATGCGATTGGGCCCCTAATCGCCTGTAGGCTGAAGCCTACTCGCGTGTGACTTTCCTAATCGCATGTACTGCTGTCGTGAACGCGTTTTGACATCCCGGAACACGATTTGACACCTAGGAACATGCTAGGAACCCCGGGATACACCCAATGACTTAGTAAGACGTATTCGGACCTGATTATGCGTTAATCGGACATTATGCTAGACTAGGTGAATCATTGCGCGTACTAAGTGTTTAATTGCATATGTTGCATGATGTCTTGCATTTATCTAACACGTGGAATGTCGGGTCACCAATGGGATGTCGGGTCTTGCCTGGCACGGTCGGTTTAACAGTTAAAGGTGTTTTCAAACGTTTATGGTCACGGTCTGGACATTCGGGGACTAGTTAGCCTGCGGGTTATTAGTCCAATACTTATACACATCTTATGATAGGTCGCCGCTATTTGGGGCTATCATAACATAATTACTTAACTGTTTTCAAGTAACGCAATCCAAGGTGAGTTTCACAGCCCCACTTTTACTGTCTTGCTTTTCGGGGGAGAAACATGCTTTGTACGAACTATTTAAAGGTCATGTTATACTATGGGCACCTTATGTTACTATACGGCTTTTATGGAAAGTCCCAGGGGGAAACCATGAATGTGCTGGAAAGCACAACGGGGGAAATGTGGATAGATCTATTGGGCCTCACAAGCCCCACTCGACGGCGGGGCCGGGCGGGTGCATATTGTCTCTACCTATCGGGTTACCGAGGCATCGGTAACCCAGTCGTCTGGGCTGGTATCATCTTTTGGTTCATGTTTAGTAATGGGTTCCCAACCGTAGTAGTAAAAACACTTAACGTCTAGCTAACGTTCTTATGACATAGTATTAACGGAAATGATCTTTGTAAACTTGTGACAACACTTTTATAAAAGAAAACCTGTGAACTCACCAGCATTATATGTTGACATTTTTGGCATGTTTTCTCAGGTCGCTAAGGTAGCAGTCAATGGGCTAGGCGCACGGAGTCATGCACAGCGTCTAATATTTTGAAGCATATTAAACAATGTTTTGTAAACAATGATATGTCTTTTGGTTGTAAACAAGAATGCTTCCGCTGCTGGTTTACAGCTCAAAGCATGATATTTTGGTTTTAAATATAATTATGAATGCATGTTTGTTGTATGTTTATTGTGATCGTTGACTGAGATCCTGGTGTGTCACGCGCCTCGCGGTAAAACCCCGCACGTGGAATTTGAGGGTGTGACAGATTGGTATCAGAGCCAACGGTTATAGTGAACTAGGACTGCATGTAGAGTCTAGTCTATAACTGAGTCGCACACACTAGACGGTCACAATTAGTCGAGTCTTAGCAAGTGGGTAACAATATGACTTGTCGGGGGTGTCGGTGTCATCGTCTACTACGCTACATCATCTAATTACTCTTTATCATCCTATTTCTTGACTCGTCCTTACTATGATCCGACGGCGAACGATATACTATTGAACTTTCTTGACGGTGGTGTACATTGGGGTAGCTTCGGCGTATTCTTGAGATCTGTCCAGGGATTTGGACATCTCCCCTCTATGCCCTAATGAACACGCTCGTTCTTATGCATATTACCTTGTACTTATACTTATGATAATATCCTAATTGGGCGCTAGTGTTCGGCGACTTGAACTTCAAACTTAAAGCGCGCCTGGAGGACCATGTGGAACAGTTTATCATGTCGGGTGCACACGAGATCATAAACTGTGATGCATGGGATCCCTGGCGGACTTTGGGCTTGAACGGATGGACCCGAGCTGGGCTCGGTCTAGTTTCTTGAAATTCCTAATGGGTTATACCACGGGCAAGCCTAAATCTTTTGTTTCATGTTGTGACAGAAGATGTCGGGAGCTCGTGGAGGTCGCTGGGGCGGCCGTGCTGGCGGTCGTGCTGGCGGCCGTGGTGGCGGTGGTGGCCGCGGGAACATTAATATGACCCAAGCTGAGTTGGATAACCTGACGCAACAACACGTGAATATTGCTCTGGCTGCATTCCAAGCCGCTCATAATGCTATGGGTGGTACGTCGATTCTCATCTATTCTACCTTGTTCTGGGGTACCTTACCTTTTCTTGATTCTCACCTGCGTGTCTGTTCCAGGTGGTGCTGTCAATCCTCCTCCACCCCAGTGTTCCTACAAAAAGTTTATGGATTGCAAGCCCCACAACTTTAGTGGCACTGAAGGGGCAGTGGGACTGCTCCGCTGGTTGGAGAAAATTGAATCTGTTTTCTCGATGTGCAACTGCCTGGAAGGCGACCGGGTGAAATATGCTTCTGCGACCCTGGAGGGTCAAGCTTTGACTTGGTGGAACTCCACCACCCAGACTATGGGTATTGGGGAAGCCCACGCTATGCCCTGGGCGGGGTTCATTCAGTTGCTGAAAAATGAGTACTGCCCGAGGGATGAAATCCAGAAGCTTGAGCATGAAGTCTGGAATCATAAGATGGTGGGGTCCGAGATTGAAGCTTATACTGCTAGGCACAATGAGTTGGCGGTGTTGTGCCCCGATCTGCACGCACCCGAATACCGAAGGATTGAGCATTACGTCGCTGGGTTGGTACCGGATATTGCAGGGTTAGTTGTTGCGGGTAATCTCACTGTTTATTCTGAGGTGGTTCGGTCGGCTCACAGGCTGACCAACATGAAAGTGACTGAAGGGGTCTTGCCTCCTCGAGGCGCTACTGTGAAGGCTTCTGATAGTAATAAGCGGAAGTGGGAAGCTGTGGGGAAGGGCTCGAGCTCGGCTCAGCCTCAGCAGGTGAAGAAGTCTGATACTGGGGGATCGTCGTCTGAGCAAAAACCGGGGGGTTATATTGGGAAACTGCCGAAATGTGACCGGTGTGGATTTCACCACAACGGTCGTTGCGAGGACCGGAACCGTTGCCACAGGTGCCATAAGCTTGGGCACCAGGCAAAGGATTGCAGGGTTAATCTTCAGGGTAACCGGAACCCGCCTGCTACACCTACTCCGGCTCCTCCTGTCGCTGCTCTCCAGGGAAATCAGGGCAAACAGGGGTGCTACAATTGTGGTGAACTTGGTCACTACAAGCGGGAATGCCCCAAGTTGAGGCAGGGTGAAGCCGGGAAGAATGGGACGGGTAATGGAAACAATGGGGGCGGAGGCAGGAATGCTCGCGCCTTCGTGATTGGTTCGAGCGGTGCTCGACAAGATCCTGACACTGTTACTGGTACGTTTCTTCTCGATAATCGCTATGCTACGGTTTTATTCGACTCCGGTGCCGATAAGAGTTTTATATCTCTTGGGTTTAGTCAATTGCTTGATAGGGTACCTACACCTTTAGAGGCTAAGTACTTGATAGAATTGGCTGATGGTAAGAAAGTCGAGGCGACGCATGTCCTTAGGGAGTGTCACCTTGAGTTGTCGGGTTATTCTTTCCCTATTGATCTTATGCCGGTGTCCTTGGGTAGTTTCGATGTTGTCGTGGGTATGGATTGGTTGTCCCTGTATCATGCTGAGATCGTTTGTTTTGATAAAGTCATTCGACTTCCCCTCCCTAATGGAGAAATTCTGTTGGTGCACGGTGAGAAGAGCGGGGTCCCATTGAGTATCATTTCGTGTATGAAAGCCTATAAGTATCTTCGGAAGGGGTATTCTGCCATTCTGGCACTTGTTTCGGTTTCGTCTGATGAAGAGAAGAAGATTGAAGATATTCCTGTTGTCCGTGACTTTCCCGATGTATTTCCAGAAGACTTACCTGGCCTTCCGCCTTATCGTCAGGTCGAATTTGGTATTGAACTTGCTCCAGGTGCGGCCCCTATTGCCTGTGCCCCTTATCGTCTTGCACCTCCCGAGATGCAGGAGTTGTCGAACCAGTTGCAGGAGCTGTTAGAGAAGGGTTTCATTCGACCTAGTTCGTCCCCGTGGGGAGCCCCTATTTTGTTTGTCAAGAGAGATTATTAGGAAGGTTGTCTTAGAATTTTAGCCATTATTGTGGTGTTTTGAAGAAAATGTGTATTTTGACCCATTTGTATGTTCTTGAAGATTTAGGATGATTATGGTATGATTGTTGATGCAATGTTGTTAGAATTCATACTAGGAAGGTGTTAGGTCAGAGGTTTGATGATTTACAAGTTTGTAGAGATTGAAATCTGATTGTTTCCATTTAAGGAAAGATAAGGTTGGTTGGTGAAACCTAGTACTTTGCCATTTTAGGAAATAATTGCTTAGAACATGTTAGATCAGTGATATGTTGGGGGTTTTTGCTTGGAATGGGTTGGTAAATGATTTGGGTTTGATATTGGGTGTTGTTGCATGTTTCGGATCTGATTTGGAAGGTTAAACGCGCGAAAATCCGTTACACAGCAGCAGCAGGCGATTAGGAATCCTAATCGCCTGATGCTATGCGATTATGCACACATATGGGGCGATTAGGACCCTAATCGCCCGGAACTTCATGCGATTGGGCCCCTAATCGCATGTACTGCTGTCGTGAACGCGTTTTGACATCCCGGAACACGATTTGACACCTAGGAACATGCTAGGAACCCCGGGATACACCCAATGACTTAGTAAGACGTATTCGGACCTGATTATGCGTTAATCGGACATTATGCTAGACTAGGTGAATCATTGCGCGTACTAAGTGTTTAATTGCATATGTTGCATGATGTCTTGCATTTATCTAACACGTGGAATGTCGGGTCACCAATGGGATGTCGGGTCTTGCCTGGCACGGTCGGTTTAACAGTTAAAGGTGTTTTCAAACGTTTATGGTCACGGTCTGGACATTCGGGGACTAGTTAGCCTGCGGGTTATTAGTCCAATACTTATACACATCTTATGATAGGTCGCCGCTATTTGGGGCTATCATAACATAATTACTTAACTGTTTTCAAGTAACGCAATCCAAGGTGAGTTTCACAGCCCCACTTTTACTGTTTTGCTTTCGGGGGAGAAACATGCTTTGTACGAACTATTTAAAGGTCATGTTATACTATGGGCACCTTATGTTACTATACGGCTTTTATGGAAAGTCCCAGGGGGAAACCATGAATGTGCTGGAAAGCACAACGGGGGAAATGTGGATAGATCTATTGGGCCTCACAAGCCCCACTCGACGGCGGGGCCGGGCGGGTGCATATTGTCTCTACCTATCGGGTTACCGAGGCATCGGTAACCCAGTCGTCTGGGCTGGTATCATCTTTTGGTTCATGTTTAGTAATGGGTTCCCAACCGTAGTAGTAAAAACACTTAACGTCTAGCTAACGTTCTTATGACATAGTATTAACGGAAATGATCTTTGTAAACTTGTGACAACACTTTTATAAAAGAAAACCTGTGAACTCACCAGCATTATATGTTGACATTTTTGGCATGTTTTCTCAGGTCGCTAAGGTAGCAGTCAATGGGCTAGGCGCACGGAGTCATGCACAGCGTCTAATATTTTGAAGCATATTAAACAATGTTTTGTAAACAATGATATGTCTTTTGGTTGTAAACAAGAATGCTTCCGCTGCTGGTTTACAGCTCAAAGCATGATATTTTGGTTTTAAATATAATTATGAATGCATGTTTGTTGTATGTTTATTGTGATCGTTGACTGAGATCCTGGTGTGTCACGCGCCTCGCGGTAAAACCCCGCACGTGGAATTTGAGGGTGTGACAAGATCCTAAATATATATATATATATATATATATATGATCCATTTGTATAAATATCACCATCTACATCCAGAAAGCCGTATACTTTGAAAGAAGCTTGTACAGTTTTGGAAAGGGTTTTGATTGATAAAAAAAAAAAAAGAATCTACTTCAACTGACATGCCATTAGGCACAATTATACATAACATAGAAATCACACTTGAAAAGAGTGGACAATTAGCTATAGCAGCGGGTGCTATAGCGAAACTGATTGCAAAAGAAGGGAAATCGGCCACTCTATGGCTTAGCGATACCGCACACCATCATTTAGCTATTGCAATTCTTTTTCTTATAGCGGGTCACATGTATAGGACCAACTGGGGCATTGGTCATGGTCTAAAAGATATTTTAGAAGCTCATAAAGATTCATTTACAGGGGCCATAAAGGCCTATATGATGCTCAATTATTTCTTAACCTAGCTATGTATGCTATACCCCTTTTTCCATATCTTTGAATCAAGCCGCGCTCGAGCCCGTTCGAATTAAGCCGCGCCCAAGCCCAGTCATGCTCGGGCTCGTTTGCACCCATAAAAGTGTGGCGCCCACTTTTTGTGTTTTTCAAATTCGGTACTTTTGATTCAGTACCGCACACATAACACAAACACACTGCATATAAGTTGTGTCTAGACGAGAGGGGAGTAACACCATTTTTCTGTCGGAGAAAAATTGGGTTAGCTAATTATCCAATGTGCATCAACAGACACCGCCGATTGAAGCAAATTTAGTGTAATCGGAAACACAAACTCACCCGAAAGGTTATTATTATTATTATTATTATTATTATTATTATTATTATTATTATTATTATTATTATTCACTGTTTCTTTAAATTTAGGGTTATTTTGTATCCATCTTTGTTAAAATGATCAATTTCATGTTCTTTGTTCTACCTCTAAATTAGGGATTTTACATAACAGTATAACACCACTTTATTCTTACAAACTCATGCATACATACATACATTGCTGTTATTTGATTCTCCACTGTGCTATAAATTTGTTTTTTTTTTTTCGTGGCTTAAAGAGAGTCTACACTTGGTTTATACTTTATATAATGTAAGCTAAACATAAGTTTTATATAAAAGTTCAACCATTTGTCAAACACAGGGATGATGGCCCTAGGGGTGTAAACGAGCCGATCTGAGCCCGCCGGCTCGGATTGTGCTTTGTTTTCAAATCTCGAGCTCTGCTCAAGCTCGGGCTCGGCTCGTTTATTATTTATTATTTAACATATTGGATAAAAATAATATAAATAATAGGCTCATTTAGGCTCTCGCAAGCTTGATAATTGAAGCTCGGGCTCAGCTCGTTTAGTAAACAACTTTAAATGAGGGGTACGTATTATTAGATATTAATAAATTAATATTAGATTAAGGCTCAACGAGCCTGACGTTCTTCACAAGCCAGGCTCGAGCTCGTTTCGAGCTTTTTCTCGAGCCGATCTCAAGTAGCTCGAGAGCCGCTCGACTCGTTTGTACCCTGATGATGAGTGTTTGACATAAGAATCCAAGTTATTAGTGAACTATATAACACCAGTTTTTTAATAATCAAAAGGTTTAATAAAATGGAACTTTTTGCATGGAGGTTGTATAAATGTAGGAGATAACTGATGATACCCACTTTAATTGGATAAACTAACAGCCTTCTGAAGGTGAATCCACATGAATTTTCAATGTCAAAGTTTTAATGAGTTCTTCAACCTTGTTTATATATATTGAGTCGTCTTTTTGATTGAAATATGCCGATATAGGTCTGCTGCAGCACCTTAAGACAATGCAGAATTTTAACAAAAACAATGCGGTATTTTAGTCATTAAAAATGCAGCCGTTTAAGTATTTAACCCAAAATAGTGCAGAATTTTGATCTTTAGCAATACTCTATGCTTGGCCAACATATTGACTCCCTTATTGGGTCCAATGTTGCAGAAGGCGGCAAGGCACTAGGCGGGCGGGCGGGCGGTGAGGTCCAACCTAGGGACTAGGCGAATTGGGCGGAATTAGGCGTTTTGGTATTTTTAAACATATTATATATATATATATATATATATATATATATATATATATATACACACACAAATTTAGGTGTTTTTTGAAAATATGTTATAATATATACACATTATACTTAGAAATACTTAGATATATACACATAATACTAAGAAATACTTAGAAATTAAAAAAAAAAGAAAACCCACCGTCTAGGCCCGCCTAATGGCCAAAACACCCGGAACTTCAACTAGTCCCTTATTCCGATATAGAAGGCCGAATAGGGACTAGGCGGCGTCTAGGCGACCGCCTAGCCCGCCTTTTACAACACTGATTGGGTCAATATAAAATGTGTTATTTAGATACTTTATGATTTGAAACACATGTAAGCTATGGTGATGTTGTTGTTGTAGATAATTGATAAGCTATGGTGATGGTTTATTATATGATAGTTATTACATATATCTAATCTCTTGTTACATATTATACCTGTTAAAATATGTAATCTACTAGTTACTTGTTACATATACTTGGTTTCTATTTTCACAAAGATAGATGTTTTTACTAACAAAACTCTTGTTTTTGGACAGCGTAGCAGGGGGGAAAAGATAGAAGAACAATGACGCGTGGTAAGTGTGTTCACGACATATAATAAGAAATAAAATTGTCTGTACGTTTATTTGTAAACTAATTGTCATGCAGTTAGGAAAAGTGGACAGATAGCTAGGAAAGCATTTAGTAGGTTAGTAATACATTAGACGATGCAATAGATGTTGAACTTATAGAGGAGCCAAAGCAGCTTGGATCAAGCAAAACATAAAAAGCTTTTCATAGGTGTTTAATACTACTATTTTTTTGGGTAATACATATGTATATAAGTGGGTTCAGTTTTGAAACAGATATTGTGGACAGTGAATCTGATACACTCATCGTATCCATGAAGGAAAGGAAAACATGTGTGGATAATAGATGTTTGTACATTGATATGTTTAACGAATATTTCATTATAATGTATGCGTTTAAAAATCTGTTACAGATGTAAAACACTAACGCCGTATGTTTATTTGTTATTTAAAATAGGTAAGAAGCTTATTAAGGGCGAGAGTTCCAAAAGCAAAACAATCAATAAATGGAAAAAAGAGGATAAAAAAAGGAAAAGAAAAGGAGCTGAAATAGGAGAAAGTTCAAAGAGAAGAAAAAGTAAACGCAATGAGTGGCTTGGCCTGCGCACTCGGTCCTCCCCTCTTCAACTATTTAAGTGTATAAGTATATTGAAAGAAAATCAACGAGAAGCTGTAAGGAAGATGGGATTTGGCAAACTATTATCTTTCAGAGTTGATGGGATACCTGCAAAATTAGGACACTATGTGGTGGACAGATTCAATGGTGAAAAAATGGAGATCAAGATGCCTTGCGGGAAGATAAAGGTGGATAAAGAAGCGATACATCAGTTGCTAGGGTTACCGTGTGAGGGGATAAAATTGAATTCAGTTACACCATTGGACCCATTGGATGATACTGTGACGAAATGGAGAAAGCGGTATCTGGGTCCTGTAGTTCCACCATCACAAATAGTGACCAAAATAGAGAGTTCTGATGATGAAGACAACTTCGACTTTCGGCTAGACTTCTTGATGTTGTTTCTTGCAGTAATGGTGGAATGTCACACAAATGGACGTTGTAGGGAAAACGTTTTGAAATATTTAAGAGGGGACACAGAATTCAATGAAATTGATTGGTGTTCGTATATCGTTAAATCCATGAAAACATGTAAGAAGTGTTGGAGAAGATGTGATCGCAACTCTCCTTTTGTCGGCCCACTAACAATTCTTACGGTATGAGTCATGCTTTCTGTTGATGTGTCTAAAAATCAATAAATACAGCTAAAATTTATTTAATGTTTGCTGGCCCACTAACAATGTTTCATACATAAATTTAACATCTTCATGCATATATATTTAATTTCGAATTAAATTAGTTACATGTGGGTAATATGTTCATACATAAAAAATTGGCTTCCTGTTACATGTGTATAACCTGTTCATACATATAGGTAAGTTTTTGTTGCACATCTGTTAACTTGTTATATTCTTGAATTATAACCTCTGTAGCACGGGGACACCATTTAGGTGGCCGCCCCCGTCTCAGGACTTATTGGGGACGGAAACGCCATGGGGACATGAATTTAACATGTTCATCTATAGATCTAAATTTAGGTAAATTACTTACATATGTTTAACATGTTCATACATGAATTATAGTTTCTGTAGCATGTGTGTGAACTGTGAACTGCTGATACATAGACTTAAGTTTTTTTTTTCCTTTTTCTTCTTTTTTTTTTTGTGTGTGTGTTATGTATACCTTCTAATTCATGAACTATATATACTACTGTATAGATATAAAATAATTACATATATACGCATGTCTGTACACAAACTATTGTCCTGTAATATATGTTTAACAACAATCTGCAATTTGTTACACATTGCAGCTATTGTATGTAGACAACATTGAATGCAAAGGGGCGAATGTCGATGGGAACATGGATGCAATCACATTTTGGAACATGGAAAGACTGAAAACTAGAGAGGCGTTGGAAATAAAAGGTGATGGGTTTGGCAAAGGAAATGTCAAGGGGATGTCGTCCGCCATGATTATTCCAAGTCAGGATTTTCAACAATTTGGTAGGATTGAGTTTATGGTAAGATATAATACATCTTTGTGTTTAACTTTAAATTAGTGTAGAACTGACGATCTACAAATGATTATCATAGGTTGAGATGTCAAAAGTCAAAAAACAGTTTGATGTAATGGTAAAGACGAAGAAGGAAATAGAAGAGGTGTTAAGTCAAATCTACCAAAAGTATCCTGAAAAAGAAGAAGTTTTGACTTTAATTGCAAGGTATGAGGCTTTACTTGAAGATAAACCAACGTGGCCATCAAAAGCAACGGGGGAGAGTATGGAGACAGAGGCAAAACTGAAGGTTGCGTTAGCAGGAATAGGCGAGCAAGTGAATAATGATTTTAAAAGAACCGACAATGAACGCATGGATGAAGGTACATGTGTTTTATATAAGCAAATATATATAAATATGATAGGTACATGTAATAAGATTTACATATTAATGATGAATTGTTACTTATAGGGGAGCGGAATACCAATGAGGAAATGATAGTGGTTGCTAAGTTTGTTACAGACTTGATGCAACCAGAAAAAAACAGTGCAGGGGAGAATGAAGCAGGAGCCGAGGGTGGTGAGAAGTTGGTGGAAACAGGTACTGAAAGTGTGGTTGATAAGGATAACAAAGCTGAATCAACAAGTAAGAAATATATAATATATATTTATGTTTATTAGTTAGCTAATAAAACAAAGTAACAGTAACAGATGTTGCCAATGAAGCCACAGCGGAGTGGTTGAGGTGGGAGGTTTTAAGGCTTTGCCTGTTTCCTACCCTGGGGCAGCTAGGTCGCAGGATCGATTCCTGGCTGAGACGTTTATTCACGGGGAATTGATGTGGGAGTTTGGCCGGTCAAAAAAAAAAAAAAAAAAAAAAACAGTAACAGATGTTACGTAATGAGTTACATTATAACTCTACTTGTTATATATGTTACAGCGAAAAACATTTAAAATGAATCACACCTATTACATGCTGCAAAACGGACCTGTATCAGACTGGGTTTGTCTAAACAGTGTAGCAAAAGGTTACTATTAAATATGTAACATGCTTGTTACTTTTTAAACATTTTCATGATAAAAAATGACATGCAGACGGGAAAGAAGCAGTGGATGATAAGAAAGGGCTTGAATACTTGGTGGATAATAATATAGAGGTGGGAATGATTGACGGGAAGGATAAACCTATGCAAGTGAAGGACGAACCAAATATGGGTGCTGTAGAAGTCTTGATGGTTAGGAATGGAGATGGGTCAGGTAAGATATTTTTTCTTAAAATATATTAGCAATATAAATAATTGTAACATGTGTGGTTTGTGTATGTAGTCTACTATGTGGTATAATGCTGGCATCAAATTCAAATTTACAATTCTCAAATCTTGCAGGTGTATAACGGGGGCAACAGTAACGCGTGATTAAACAAGAATGTCATTCTGGATTTGTAGCAAGGAAAAAAAAACTGGGTTTCAAGATTGGACATTTTGACATAAATTGTAGCTATCATATTAGTCTTCTTTCTTTTATGGTTTAGTTCATTAGTACCTGATTTTAACCTGCTCATTGGATAGCTGATGCTTTGCATGACATTACACTTAGTAATGATCATACTTTGTAAGAATTAAGGCTGATTTGTGTCATTAGGGCATAGTCAGTGGCGCAGGATAGTTGGGGCGGGGAGGGGCGCCCCCCCCCCCCCCCCCCCGGGATTTTCGCGCAGAAGTTTCGATTATATAATATTCGTATAGAAAATTTTGAAAATATAGGGTTTCGACCCCCCGAAACTAGTGACTTCCGACCCCCCGAACCTTCGGGTCAAGCTTCGCCACTGGGCATAGTTATGTAGCACTAACCGTAACGACAGTTGGTTAGAGACTAAGTACTGTAAATCATAGTTGGGACAAACGAAAACACTTGTCAAATGTAAGAACATGAACCATAACCAAGTGAGCTTTATACTAACCTAATATGACCATTGGCCAATACCAGACACAAACATTATACACGACATCATAAGCCCTTATGGCCATACGGCGCGCGACTTAAGCTGTAGAATGTGTAGTGACTAGTGAGCCTTCAAGCCCAATACAGTAAACCAGAACTTTCCATGTCTTTTCATTTGTTTATTTATGTTTGTAAATGTTCAAGTTTCAACCATGTTCATTCATTTATGTTCGGTCCTTGATTTTCATTTATATGGTGATTTAATTTATCCATCCAGTAATCACTTTTATCATAGTCTACTTTTACTAAAACATTAGGCTCTTAAATTGGTCCATTCTTTTACCCTTTTAAGTTTAGCCCATCATCAATTATCCCCATTCCATAAGCCTCTATTAATTAGCCCATAACACATTAACATTTTAAATCGGTGAAGATAGGTCAACCCATAAGCAAAGAGGTGTTCTACACCAGTCTTTGTTTGGAGCAAGATTGTGACGGCTAAGGTAAATAGTTTTGTATGGAGGGTAACTAAAAGAGGTGTTCCAACAGCAGAAGCGCTTGCTTTCAGAGGCATACGGATGGGAAACGGATTATGTCAGCGATGCCAATTAGAAACTGAGTCGCTGGAACACTTGTTTGTTAAATGTGTGTGGGCTAGAGCTCTTTGGTGGAACATAAGCGAGTGGATAAAAATAGACGACTTCAAAAGAGAAGAGCCGATTGAGGAGCTGTTGAAGAAGTGCTGGCTGATTAATGGTGTTGCAAAAAAGAAGAGAGTCGTTTATGCAATCGTCTTGCTGGTTTTCTGGAAATTATGGATTAAGAGAAACGAAGCGATTTTTGCAAATGGAGCCGCTGCAACACCGATAATTTTGGAAGAGGTGAAGTTGGAGTCCTTTTGGTGGAAGAGCAAACGGGCTAAAATTCAGGGACTGGAAAAGGAGGCTTGGTGGGAGTTTTCTTTGTTCGACAATGGTTAACATGTTCACGGCTGGTAGTATGGGTCATTGTGGGTGAGCTGCTCATGTAGAGTGAAAGTGTAATATGTTTTCGTGTTATGTTTTGGTCTGTTTGTATTTTTGGGTCGACCCAGGTAGTTGCTTGCTAGACTGTGTCTGGGTGATCATGTAATGTTTTCTTTGGTGGAATAAAAATTTCGTTTGATTGTTCAAAAAAAAAACTTAGCCAGAACCAATCATGTTCGATTCGATTGTTCTTGCGAAGGCGTCTATTGGTAAAATGCTATTCGAAAGCTAATCTTGTTTGCGTTTTGGCTTGTTCCTGATTTTTTTTTCTCAAAATTTATGTTTAGGTATATTCATTTATATTCATTCATTTACGTGTAGTTATGCTCGTTTATATATGTTTGTTTAGTTATCTTCTTTTACGTACACAAACTGTTTGTTTATATTGATAACCAAGGAAGACCAACACGTCTATTTTTTAGTGAACCAACTCAAACAAAAAAATGTATCATTTAATTGTTCGTCTGGTATGTCTAATTTGGTGCATAAGTGTTGATTTTTGGCTTAGATTAATGTTTCGCCGCCAACCCTACCGTCCAGCCCTCTACCCCACCCTGCATTATCAGTGCGTGAAGACTGCGTTTACATGTGTGTGAAGTCGTTCCCGAAAGGGACATCCTGTGGTCGGGACGGCTTACGGGCTCAACACCTGCTGGATGCCCTTAGTGGGGAGGGGTCGACGACTGCTTCAGGACTGCTTTCCGCTATCACCGATATGGTCAATCTGTGGTTAGGGGGGTTATGTCCCGGGGTGCTCGCTGAATTTATTGCTTCAGCCCCCTGACCCAGTTGTTGAAGCCTGATAATGGGATTTGCCCCATTGCTGTGGGGGCCATTTGGAGATGGTTGGTCTCCAAACTAGCCATTAAGAAAGTTGGTAAATAAGTTATTAAGTACCTGGGAGACTACCAATTATGGGTGGGAATCCCCAATGGGGCAGGGGCCGTGTTGCACAGCGCTAACAGGTTCCTCAGTTCCTTTCATGCAGACGGCTCTTTGGCCATGCTCACGGTTGATTTCTCTAACGCCTTCAACGTAGTTGGCCGATCTGTTTTGTTACGGGAAGTCCATCGCCATTGCCCCTCCATTTTTCCGTGGGTCAAATTTTTATATGCCCAGCCAACTAGGTTATATGTTGGGGATGAACGCATTGGAGCCTTCACGGGGATTCAACAAGGGGACCCCTTGGGACCTTTGCTCTTTTCCCTTGCCTTACACCCCCTAGTGCGTCAGGTGCAGGAAAACTGCAACCTCTCCTTCCACACTTGGTACTTAGATGATGGGACGATCATTGGGGACGCTGTGCACAGGGTCCTGTGCAGGTTGCTAAGGCCCTAGGAATCATCAGTTCAGAAGGACCATCATTGGAGCTCAACCTTAATATCAGGAAAGGATATGTATAAAAGGGCTAGGGGACGACAAGGATCACGAGCATAGCATGGTGGTGATATGTCGATAAGGATCCTGCAGAAGACAATGTATAATAGGTGATGAAATGACTAGCCACCTATAAGTGATTATGTGGACATCCACCTCAGCAAAAATTCGATGTTAGGTATTTTTAAAAGCTTCTTAACTCAACTAGCATGAATCTGCAAACAAAATTTATTTTTAATTAATTTATTATTATTATTATTATTATTATTATTATTATTATTATTATTATTATTATTATTATTTCTTGCAAGAGTATACATTTTTTACATTGACCACAACTAATTATAAATATTACTTTATGTCTTAAAAAGGATATGTATTCTATAAACTAGTGAGACTAAAGCAAGGGTTTGGGTTTTAAGCCATGTCTCTTTTTATAAAAATAGTTCATTTATTTTAATGCCCTTTAAAAAACCAAAGACTAAAGTAAGGGTTTATATTACTTGGAACTTTTGACGAGCCCATCTTATCTTATGATGTACAAACGGTCCAACTTGAAAGAGTCGAATCCAGTCTAGACCGGACCAGATGGGAAAAGAGTCCAAGAATCCTCTCGATACCTTATGCTTCACCTAATCATCATGTGTTTTGTCTAAAAACGCCAAAAGTGAATGAAAAGCAGTAAGGCATTTTTGTAAATGCCCTTTGGACCCTCACTAGGTGTTGCTAAACATGTGTTGAATATATGATGTTGAGATCATTTTAGATTAAGCATGAGAACCTCCTTTGGGGAGAGTCTAATTTATGATATGAACATTGGTTATGTACTTGTGTTAGTATAGTAGTTAAATCTACCATATTTGATTCTTTATATTGATCTACGTGAGAATGATGCCTAAACATTACGTTGAAAATATTAAAAACTAGTTTTTATCCCGGGAGCGTCCCGGGTTGAAATATCTAATATGAAATAATAAAATATATTATTATTTTAAACAAATATCTGCCATAAGTTATCATATTCAAATATAAAAAAAAATTGAATCTCTGCGTCGGGGTATAAATCTAGTGCCATTACAAATGAATTCAGAAGTTTGTAATCGATCATTCTAAAAAGAACTAACATGAAATAAGAAAAAAAAGTTAATTATTGAAATATCGAACACATTAGTCTAAGGGTTATGTGATGCGTTAAAAAATTCATGGGTATACGATCGGGTATATAGTTCGGGTATTTGGTTATGTTGTTTCGGGTAATCGGGTCGGGTATCACCTAATCCCAGACCCGACCCAAACCCACAATTTTTTTAAACTAATCCCAAACCCGACACAATACCTGTCGGGTTACAAAAAATAGTCATTTTTTCTCCGTTTTTTATATAGCACAATGGTACTCGTTGGAAAGATAATAAAACGCTCGTTAATTTGGTGTAATTGTTTTCTTTAAAAAATCCCGTATATAAAAGATATTAACGTTTAAAAGTTATGGGAGGAAACATGAGAGAAAAAATAGTAAAGTTTTAATATTTAGATTTAGTAGATTAGGTATTTAATAGATTAGGTTAAAGATTATAATAGATTAGGTTAAATCATATTTATTATTTTTTTAATTGGTTTACACTTGCCACATCACATCCTATGTGGCATCTCTCAAAGGAGAGATTGCATAAGAGTATGACATGTAGGATTAATCCCTTTGCAATATATATATATATATATATATATATATATATATATATATATATAGGGTAAGGATCATACGAGAACCAACTTTAGGGAGAGAACCAGAGAACCATTGTCAACACAAACAAAAAAAAACCTAAAAACCCCATCTTCACCCCCTAAAAACCTAAACCCACCCACCTCACTCCCTAAAAACCTAAACCCCCCATCCCCCACACCGCCCCCCCCCCCCCCCCCCCCCAATTGTGAAATGCACATGTGCAGCTAACCCCACACCCCCCAAAAACCAAAACGCTCCATCCCATCATCCCCCCCCCCCCCAACAACCCCAAATAACCTAACCCCATTCCCATCATACCTAAAAACTAAACTCTAAAGCTAAACCCATGAAAAAAACCTAACTATAATAGTGAAATGCACTTCGCGTTTATTTAAAGATTATTGAATAAATTTTTTTCCACCTTATATATCATATCACGTCCATTTAAATGATCATTTCAAAATGGCAATTGATAATTTATTCAAAAGTGTGCTCTAATAGTGAAATGCACATGTGCATACGGTATATGACGTAATTATGACGTAAAAAAGGCCATTTTTTTGTTTTTTTTATTTTTTTTGTATTTTTTTATTTTTTATTCAGAAAGATTAACACTAAAAACACATTTTGGTGTTTTTACTTTTTTTATTTTTTTAGGTTATATAATTTTTTTATTATTATTTTTTTTTTTGGTGGAGGGGTTTTTGTGTTCACACTTGGTTCTTTGGTTCTCTCCCTAAATAGTGGTTCTCAAATGATCCAAATCCTATATATATATATATATATATATATATATAGATATAGATGTGAAAATGTTTCCAAAATATGATAAACTCATGTTTACTCTAGGTTTCTATATATAAGCTTTCACGGAAACACTTTATTTCTATATGAGTTTAAAGTTCTGTTTCAATAAAACATAAGCTTAACTAAAGTAGAGTTTAACAATAAGACCACCCGTAGTGGGGCTCCATTGGGGCTTTATTTTCAAAAATAGCGCCCCCCACACCGCTACGGGGGGGCTCCATTTTTCAAAAATCAGTCCAAGCGTTATATATATAACGCCAAATGAAAGAGGAACCAGCCAATCAAAGAGGGACACGTGGACAGATGCTTTGACTTTCAAAAATGGACCAATCAGAATCAACTCAGGGGCTTTATAAATAAAACCCCACCACTACACCCCTTTTTCAGTTTCTCTCTCCACGTTGACTCAGCAGCCACGTGGACCAATCACATTCAGGGGCTTTATATTTATAAAGCCCCACTACACATGGTCTAAGTATTAAAACCTAGCAACAATTTGGTGTGAGTGTTGATTTTACGACTTAAGTTCATGTGCACATCCACGTGGCATAACTGCATGTCAGTCTTGGTCGGAAGTAGGCAGTGGCAAACCTAGTATGTAGAAGTCCAAATCGCCAAAATCCATATGGAGCGCACCTATTTTTCTATTTTGTAGAGATTTTTATCTTATTAAAGGTTCTATTTCTTTCTTGTCATATTGTAAAAAAATTTCTTACAAAGGATCAGTTACTAGAATCGAGACTTTAAGTAATGATCATGTCGAGGCTTAGTCATAACTTTTTTGGAATACGTACATATAGGTTTAGCCATGTTGTTTTAGTTAAGCGGCTAAGCCAATATCATATTTGAAGCAATTTCAAATCATGCTCGTAACTTTTTGGAATATGTATAGGCTTAGCCCACTAGATATAGAAATAAGTCTAGTCCCTTAGACGACTTAGCCTTCATAAATATAAGTCGAGCAACGTGAACCGAGCCAAGCAGCTCGTTTAGAACAAGTCGGCTGAGCCTTCAAAATTATAAGTCAAGCATCGTGAACCGAGCCAAGCAACTCGTTTAGAACAAGCCAGCTGAGCCTACATAAAACCGCTGTGGACGATCAACTGAGTCGTTATCCCATGTTACCTATAAAAGCCTATAAAAGGCTGAAGACGTAGACAAGCAGGCATAATCAAGCCTACAACATGACAAGTGTCGAAACGTAGTTGGTTCTCATATGATCCCACCTCTAATTCTATGATATTATGTGCCAAAGATGGAGACTAAACCCTTAGAGCATTCACACTAGATGCCCCATTATAGTGTGAGGAGGGCTTCTATATTATATAGAGTGTGTATAAGTGGTTGTGAGTAGAGGAGAGAGAAAATATATAGAGGAGACACTGTTTATCAGTAAATTTGGAGGAAACACTGTTCACCCTCCATAATTTTTTAATATTTTTAAAAGTGTTTGTGAGTAGAGGAGAAAGAAAAGATAATGATAAAAGTATAGAATAAGTATTATTAAATAGAAAAGGAGAGAGAAAGGTAGTGATTTTTAGTGTAATTATAGAGGTTGAGATAAAGTGTTTATTGTGAATGCTCATAGGCAATATAAGCTTGTTTGTAATAGTTGTAAGCATTCCAAAATTGAATAGTGCTACAAATTACAAACCCATGTCTGGTATTTTTTTTTTTTAACGGCCAACGAATTAATTTTCGAGCACTCTCGGGCACCCTTTTGGCGAATCAGGTACTCGAGAGTACCCGGGCCACCAATTCCCGGGAAAACCCGACCACTCACCCGCCCGAAGGCATGACAGTTTAATAATCGGTAAAACCGGTCGGGATCAGGACTCAAACACAAGCCAATGGCTGGGTCATCCCTCATTTTCCCTCCACAAATGTCATCCAAATGTAGCTAGTGGGAATTGAACCCAAGCCTCCCATAGGAAACTTTAGGCCATCAACCAACTAGGCTACAAGTGTTGGACACAAACCCATGTCTGGTGAATAGTCAAAGATTAAAGTTGACTATTTTAGCAATTATGCCTAGGGCTGGCAAATCGTGTCTTAACAGGTTTAACAGGCTTCTGATGACGCGAACAAATCAAATTCTAAACATGAACACGACTCGTTTAACTTATTTATATCTCATGTTTATAACACAGTTTTATGTTTTGTGTACCAAAAAAGAGAAATGAATTATCTTTGCCTCTTAATTCTAAGTATTTAAAAAAAGCAAAAAATTACACAATGTACTTTTCAGTTAACAGGTCTTATCGTGTCATGTAAAGGTTACCCATTGGCAGCCCTAATTATGTCTTATAAATTAATAAGTTATAATTAATAAGATTTTACACTTAAATATATTTTTTTAAATCTGATTTTATTGAAATAAAAATAGAAAGTAGTAATGAGTTTTATATGATTTAGAACCGTTGGATCAAAAGGATATAGCCGTTGGTGAGACGCTCCCCCTTTATACTTTTTCTTCCCTAATAATAATATTTTCAATCTTTCTTCAACCTCTGTCTGTTTGTTTCTCAAACCAAATCAAATCTTTGTTTCTCTCAACAAACATGCGAACTACGATGCGCTCCGATCAGAAACCACCGCTGGGGTTAAGATCTCCGATCAGGCTTCGTCCCCGCCACCCCCTTCAGTCATCTCTACCTAATCTTCAAACCCCATCAGGTACTTTTTTTTCTCTAACAATTCTTTTGTTTTATGTGAAAGCATCAATTCACAGGTTATTAATTGTTGAAAAGTTTGTTAATTTAATACCGAAGGTTATTTCTGGCTGGGTTTTCTTATGTTGTTATGTTACTACCATACCATGCCAAGTGTTTGTTAAAATGTCTAGCTGACTTTTTTTTGTTTCTTTATAGAAGAAACTTTCGCTAAGAATTGGGTTTTTTTTTTTTCTGTGGGTGTTCAAGAATGATGGTAGTTTGTTCAGTTTAGTTGATTATAGTTTGAAATTGGTTTATTTAATTGTTATGATTTCTTTGTTTCTTTAATGGAAACTAAAATGGGTTATGTTAATATGCCAAGTAGAGATGAACAAAAAAAACCGGTTTGGGAACCGAACTCGGCCAACCGACCAGAACCGAACCCAGTACCAAAAATTCCAAACCAAAACTGAACCGAAAACTGGTCAAAACCCCACGCTAAAACCGAACCAAAAACGGTACACAAAGCGGTTCGGCCCCAAACCTGTACCGCTAAAGACCGGTTGGAACCAGAAAAAACCCGAAATCGTTGCAGGAAAAAACCAATATTGGCTTTCTTTTGTGTTGATTTTTTTTCATGTTTTAAAAAATATATAATTTAATAAAAGTTAAAATTATTTAGTTTATACTGTTGATCATTGTCTTATTATTATCTAGAAGTTATAGCTGATAAACAATAATCAAACACTTGCACCAAACCTTTTTTTTTTTTTTTTTTTTTTGTAAGTTGATGTCATTGTGTTTTTCCCCAATTTTTATTTGTTTTTATGATTTTACAGGCACTGTAACAAAATCCCGTTTACCCAAACAACCTTCGGTCATGGAAGAACCTGAACTCCGCCCTGAATACCACACGATGTCTTGTGAATTAAACGCGTTAACAAAGATGGTTCAAGATACTTTGTGGGGATCAGCTACTACAAATCAATCTGGAAACGAGCGTCCTTTGTTTCAAAGGGGTAAGTTCTATGAAAAGTATTCTGAGATAAGAAGCGAACGGCTGAAAAGGAAGCGAGGCGAATCTGTGGTTGAGAAAAAGACTCCTAGCAAGCAGTATCTTGGAGTTAGAATTGAGTCAGCAATGAAAAAGCCCATGGAAGTCAAGAACTTTGAGAGTGCGAGGAAGATGGCTACCCCGTTGATGGAGAGGAGGCAGACGGCAACAACGCAGAGATATTCGTTGAGAAGTAGCTGCAAAGAAAACAAGAAGCCGCCGTTGGCAATGAGCTCGTTGGGTGTGGCGACTGTGGAAAAGAAAACTGCAAGGAAACGGTATTAGAAAATGGTTTCTGTAGACAATGGTTTAGGATTATTGATAATGTTTCTGGGATTGTGTTTGATTGTTTATGATCATGGATGATGTTCTTGTAATGCAAATTTCATAGCTTTATCATGAAATGCATTAAGATCTTAGAAAATATGATAGTATTATTTAAATTTGGATATAAAAAAAATAAAAAATAAAAAAAATGGGAAAATGGATTTTAATACTCCTAACTATCACTTGTTGGTTTTTACATTTTGGCCACGAAAACTAACCAGGTTAGTCCTCAGTTAGTTTGGGAGTGATAAAAGCAAACAAGTTGAAAGTTTAGAGTGCTAATAGCCAAAGTGATAGTTGGGAGTATTATTCGTCAACAGGCGATAATTAGGGACTGGGCTCGGGCTCGGCTCGTTATGGTTTTATGAAGCTCGAGCTCGAGCTCGGCTCGGTTCGAGCCTATAATCTTGAGCTCGCTAGCAAAATCAAAAGCTCGAGCTCGGCTCGGCTCGAGGTGATTTGAGAACAATCTCAAACGAGCTCAAAGCTCGGCTCGAGATCGCAAAAGCTCGGCTCGCAAGTGTTATTAAATGGGCCTATGAAATAAGGACTTGGGCTTTGGAGATGTGGGCTATAAATTATAAGAGATATATAAAAAACTTATAATTATGTTTGGGCTCGTTTAGGCTCACGAGCCCAATCGAGCTTTGTATCTAGGGCTCGAGCTCAGGCTCGAAAACTAAACGAGCCATATTTCAAGCTCAGGCTCGGGCTCGTTAAGGCTCGGCTCGTTCGGGCTTTTTACCGAGCCGATCCCGGGTAGCTATCAAGCCGCTACATGTCATTTACACCCCTAGCGATAATCGAGAGTATTAAAATCCATTTTTTCCAAAAGAAATTGACTTAGAAGGGCATAATAATTTAAGATGAATCATATATTTATTTGACTTCATAATTTAAGATGAATCATATGTTTAGAAAAATGTGTGAAATAAAAGCATATGACTTAATCCTTGTTACAAAGTCATATTTAGAAGATGTAACACAAAGTCATAAGTGTGTTAAAACCTATGATTTCGACGACAATATAGATAGTTATATATCAATCCATCAATCTTACCCATAACCCAATGTATCCCATTTATTTTTTTTTGAACGTTAACTTTCATTAAAAAAACGGCAAGCTCTCAAAGCCGAGAAGCGCCAAAACTAAATACACATGTACAGTGGATAGGACTTCCAATCCTTCCAAACAATGTCTTTAAATTTCGATCTATACTTAAGCCATAAAAAAGTCTTTGACTTCACCTCAGCCATGATATCTGCCACCTTGACATCCTTGTTTCGAAATATCTTCTCATTCCTAACGTTCCAGATAGCCCAAGCCGTAGTCATTACAATACCTCTAACGATCTTTTTCCGCCACCTGCCAGCATGCACATTTTTATATAGCTTCAACAAGTCATCATAATCATAAGCAAAGAATGGGTCTAACTTACACAACTTGCAAATCGAACTCCACACACCGTATGCGAGGCCACCATCCACCATCAGGTGGTTCACATCTTCGTCACATAGGCTACAAAAAACACATAACGAATCCGGAATGTTGATTCTTCGATGTCTCAACGCCACCCGAGTCGGCAATTTATACCTACCAGCCCGCCAGGAAAGAAGATTGATTTTTAATGGAACCCAAGCTTCCCATTTCAAAGAGAACCCATTTACTGTTGGAACATTCAATTTAAGCATTCTTTTGCACTCGGCCACCGAAAAAGGACCCTTGTCCCCATTATTCCACACCCTTCTATCTTCTCTATCGCTCAACGTAAACCCGTGTAAGAGGCGAAGTAGGTCCCGCATCTCCGATAATTCTTCGACTGTTCTAGGTTGTCTCCGCCATTGACCTACAAACAGCAGCCCCCTCCCGTCCTCATTAAACTATATAAGCATGGCCACCTTTTCTTTAACGTCACATCTCCAATCCATATATCAAACCAAAAACGGACCACAGCCCCATTCCCAACCGTCCCTCTAATCATTTGGTGCAATATAATATAATGTTTTGTAAATTTCGAATATAACATGCTTATTCTTATCTACGATCCAATAAAAAAGGTTATTCGAATGTGATAACTATAGTTGATTGTTTTTTTATTTGTCGTGATAGCTATACTAATACCATCTAAACTACATTGATACCATTGACGTTATCGTATTCGTTTTTAATGGTTTTTTCGCCGTGCCAAACTGCTTGGTACGCTAACAAAACCATACAAACATTCGTTCTTATGGTTTTCCAACTTATGTATAACATGCGTCAATATCTCTGTGGACATATCTCTTTTTGTTGTCATACAAGACCTGTAACAAACTGAACCAATTTCGTAACGAATCAAGCTGATACTAACCGACAACCCCGGATAATTGTTATAGTTAAAATTCGAATTTCAGAGTAGTGAAAACCCTTGGGAGATATGTTAATTGTGGATAGAATCCTGAATTGCAACACAAACGATCTCTCTAGTAAAACTGATAATCATAAGATCATATAGACCATAATCTACGCTAACCAACATTTCACCTAGACTTTGGTATTCCACCAGCACATCCATACATGAGACCTGGTATTCTACGTTTTGCTGCGTGATACAATGACTACTGCATCTGCTGGTGGTTGACGCGTGGCAACGATGGTAACATGGTATTGATCAACCAAGTTTGAGTTTTCTACAAACCATGATTAGAACAATATAAGGTCAAGCTTTAGCCGGAGCAACTTGCTGAAGTAGCAAGTTCGTCGTGCCATACAAGAGAATTCAGCAGATTGTCATTTAGAAAGCGTGTGTAAACACATCTGAATACTTGCAAACTGCTGATCAAGTGGATTTCATTTGATCTTCACAAAATCGGTGAAGAAAGCAAATGGAAAACAATGCTTAGGTGTGTATTTAGCTAAACGCTACATATATGGAAAATTTTGTCACTCGGTTTTTAACAAGTCAAATGGGTCGTTCTAGAAAAATAAAATGGGTTAAATGAGTCGAGCGTAAATGTTATCTAAACACGTAAGCCCACTTAACTGTTATAAAGAAACAAAAAGGTTATGCATTATGAACTTAGGGTGCATGCAGTCATATCAAAGTCTGTACTTGACAGCCACAAATTACAACTCACCTAACAAACTATAAAGCTTAAGTTATGAATGAGTCTTCCTGCAACTGATAGCCGCGAGCAATTTAAATCACGTTTACTATCTCAAACCTGAAACACAGACAATTTCACCGTCAATAAATCATCCAATGGAAGTAAACAATCCGAAAAAAAAAGGGACCGTGTGTTTGACAAAAGCCACTTTTATGAAAATTTCAATAATAGACATTTCATATTAGCATTAGAGGTGGCAAAACAAGCAGGTTACATGATCGGTTAAAACACGTCGGTTGACCAACATACACTTTTTTGTCCATTTTTCAATATTTATATAACTGATGTGTTAATTATAATTACTTGATACAATATTCATTGACAAAGGATTATGGGGGCCAGGGGATGCCCCGGCCCCCACCGTTTTTTGGCTCAGTTGTGGTAGTTTGCGAT
Source organism: Ambrosia trifida (assembly GCA_028751855.1). NCBI lineage: Eukaryota > Viridiplantae > Streptophyta > Magnoliopsida > Asterales > Asteraceae > Ambrosia > Ambrosia trifida. Next base: position 86,277,281 of record CM054123.1, read on the forward strand.
TTTCATACATAATTTTTATATGAATTGAGTCCGGCCCCCACCGATTTGATCTTTTGGCCCCCACCGATAGGAAAAAAAATTAGGTCTTGAGATTTTCGGCCCCCGCCACTATTTTTTTCAAGCTTCGCCACTGGCAATATTAACATAACAACAATAATCTAAATCTTTGTATAATATCTAGTGATTGTGGTAGTTCTTTGAGGTGGCGGTTTTGACCCATTTACTTATGAATGGATACGGGCATGTTTCATTTCCAATTGGTTAAACAGGTTTTAAAAAAAGTTGGTAGCAGGAAAAGGAGCAATTCACCAGACTAATTATTGATTCATACCTCATGCAATATGCTGTGCAAGACTGAGTATCTTGACATGCTTTTTCTTCCTTAACTCATGTGGGACCGGGCCAAAGACTCTGGTTCCAATTGGTTCACCTTGCTTGTTGACCAGTACAACAGCATTATCATCAAACTTCACCACACTACCATCAGAACGGCCCTTCGGCATGGCTGCACGGACCACTACCCCATATACCACCTGTCCTTTTTTCACTTTCCCTCCGGGTTGGGCCTCCTTCACTGATGCAACTATTGTGTCCCCTAACCTGGCTCCTCCTTTCTTCCCCTTCAAAGCCTGTATGCACATTACTCGCTTTGCCCCAGAATTATCTACCACTTTGAGATTGGTTCTCATTTGTATGAAAGTCCTTATTTGCTGGAAAGTAAATACATTAAAGATATGTTTCACATTAATGTAACCAAAGAAATTTTACCCACTTATAGAAAATGAGCAGGTGCGTTGGGTGGGTAACATGTTGCACGTGTTGGGTAATACGTTGAATAGGTTGGAGCCCGCAAAACATTCCCTATTCCAAAAAGTATTCTACTCATAGTTGTCGATAGCGAATGGCGGTCAATAGCGACAAGCCACCAATATGCTATGTAGCGATAGCGACGAAATAGCGCCCGCTATTTCGTATTTAGCGGTAAGGTATTAAAATATTTAAAAATATTTTTATGTACAAATTTACAAGTATAAGGATCAAATGTTTATATACACAAACTAATTTTATACTTTCTATGTAAAAAATAGAAGTTTTAGGCACTATATGTAAACAAATGAAAGATAGGAGGGGTTAAATGTGAAAACAGTTAAAAGTTTTTAACCTTAAAAAGGCTGACAACAGAGAAGCACAAATGCACACAGCCGCTATTCATCTTCCTCCTTGTTTCTGGCAAAAAATTTACAGCAACGTCGCCGGAAATCGCTATTTAATCGCGACGCTATTTGCCATCGTGGTCGCTATCATCGCTATTAACAACTATGATTCTACTATAACTATTGTCTCAAATATGACTACAAAAAGTATACCACTCCACAATAACCTTTGTATATATACAAAAATTTAGTAGGGTTTATGCATTAAAAACACATATTAGTGGCTCTCAACCTATTCAATGCACTGGAAAAGTTTCCTTTTTAGGCAGATATATTTATTTATCTGTCAGTATAGAACATGGTCCAAATGTATCTATCATAAATAAATCGGCCGAAATCTCACATCTAGATTAAGAAAACAAGATCAAACCTGAGCCAAGAGATTATTACAGGTAGTCTCCTGTGGTGATCTTAGCAATCCTGACGAGGAACTGTTGAGGCCCCGCAACAGTGAACGTCCAACTAATTTGGTTTATTTCATATGATAAATAAGACAAGAAAATCAGAGAAGGAAAATTATATTATACAATCTAACAACGCAAAGAGACCATGCATGCATTATTCGTACCTTCATAGATATGATAGCATATATTAAAGTTGGATGTGAGTTATAGATGCAAAAACTTGATACAAAGGCTACAAGTTTAATGAAATCAGAGCATATGGATAACTAGACATGAATGGGTTCAGACAATTTTTAGGATTCTTGCACTTTGGCAGATATTTTCAAAAGTCAAAGGGATTTAGTAAATAGTAACACTTCTAAGCACTATTGTTATTTTGTTACCACATTATTATATTACAGTTTGCATAATACCAATAATAAACGTCCACAGACAACAACGAGATAACACTAAATTACTTGATAAATTTACAGAGTTGAGTGCATATGATGGTTGGTTACAAGTTAAGCTTTCTTACATGTACACCCTATATTTAATTATTTCTTTTAGTATAAACAGCAACGAAGGTAGACGATACTTTAAGAAGAAAAACAGAGCAATTGCATCATAAAGAATAACAATTAAAAGAATGCTACTGGAAAACTTGTTCATATCACTCAATCAATCAAACCTTAAAGTGCATACCATGAAACAATTTAGAGGTAGAATTTGTAGCCATCTTGAGCAGCTTACAACTTTCTTCTAGTACCTGTGAACATCAGATTTAATGTTAGCATTATTCCTAATCTTTACCAGTTACCAACCAAGAAAAGACAGTACAAACTACTGACTACGGCTAGACGGCTAGTGGTGGTGGTACAAGGCCGGCATAAACATTCAGTCATTCCATACAATCAAGATAATCTCTTCCACTAATTCACTGAATCACAATGATTCTACGATGACAAAAGCTTGGTATTTTTGCTTCTAACAAAAAAAATCCCATCCAATTAGCAGTATATCATTGTCTCAGTGTTCACTGAGGCATAACACTAAACACCTACGTACGCCAAATACGAGCTTCGGCAGTGGCTTGGTTTTAAAAAGCGCTAGGCGCACAAAAGCGACGAGATCTAAGCGCATCGCGCGAAGCGCAAAGCGCAAAAAGCGTGGGATTTTCGTACCCGAAGCGCACACTAATTATATAATTTTTTATATATATCCCATATATATTTCATGAACTTTTAGCTTCATTTATCCAAAATATAGCTATAAATAAGGTTTTTATGTGATTTTACCTATATGTACAAGCCAAAAACACCAAGGTACAGCATTTTTATGCATAAAAAATATCCAGAATACGTGAGGCGCGCGCCTCAGGCAAAAAAGCGCCTGAAATTTGACAAAAAAGCGCCTGAGGCGCGCGTCTTTGGGAAAAAGGATAGGCGCAAAGCCCTGAGGCGCCCTAGGCTGCGCCTTGATGCGCCTTGCGCCTAGGCGCGCCTTTTAAAACCCAGGCAGTGGGACTGTTCACTGAGTTGTCTATTTCTTTGATGAGGATCTAAATTAAGTTTTGAGGCAATGTTTTATTACAGGTCACAACATCTTTGTTTAATAAGAGAGTACTATGGTGTGAGTTCCACAACATCTTTCTTTAATAGGGTGCTTCTAAGTTCTAACAAACAAATTTCCCATCCTTTTAGCCATATAAGATAGCGCAGAACCACGTTTGAGCAAAATATCAAATACTTATGTAAGATAAATGTTCCATTGAGACAAAAGATCAAACAGGTGATGTGCATCAAGGGTTAGGGACTAACTATAACAATTACAATTACAATTACAATTATACCCACATCATAAAACACAACAATCGCACCGAATAACACTTCTTGATTGATTCCTATGTATGAAAAGAGATTAACCTCTCAGCGTCTTCTGCGGCGGACTGAATTCCTGTGGAATAATTAGGTTCAAATCGAGGCTATGTGTGTAATTGTCATCACAAATAGGGGTATTTCCGTAAACATATTTGCAGTTTGTTACGCATTTAGCCCCTAAGATTTTTAGATTTGTTGGCTGAGAACTAATTTCGTTACAAAGCCTAAGACCATTCGTGTACTTTTCAAAAAAACTAAGCCCTAAATCCAAAATTTTGATAAAACACGAGTGTACTTTACACTTCAATCAAGTGTAAACAAAGGTTTTGCATAAATTCGAAAGAATTAATGTAACAGTTAGGCCTGTAAACGAACCGAACAAACATGAACACAGGCGTGTTCGTGTTTGTTCATTTAACTTTAACCGAACACGAACACGAACACATAATCGAACACATTTTTGTGTTCGTGTTCGTTCATTAAGAAATTTGTCATGTTCGTGTTCGTTTATGTTCGTTCATTTAAACCTAAACGAACAGTTCATGAACATAAACGAACACAAATGATCAATATAAACGAACACAAATGAACATAAACGAACAGAAACAAAAACAAGTTAATAATGATTCATGAACATAAATGAACGTTAGGGTTAGGGTGGAGAGCGGCTGTGAAGTGTGGGACTGTGAAGTGTGAAGAGCGGATAATAAGTGATATGTTTAGAATGTTAGGGTTAGGGTTAAGTTTTTAGAACATATGAATTAAGGTTACAAAAGGAAATAAATAATAAAAATAAAGCTAAGTTTAATTAAACGAACATAAACGAACAAAATAAACGAACATAAACGAACGTTCATGAACATAAATGAACGAACACAACGTGTGTTCATGTTCGTTCGTTTAATTAAACGAACAAAAAATTGCGTTCGTGTTCGTTCATTTATTTAAATAAACGAACTTCCCGCCGAACAGTTCACGAACAGTTCATGAACGTTCGGTTCGTTTACAGGCCTAGACTAACAGTACTGATTTTTGAGAATATTAACATGGACCTTTGTATGACACCCTAGGCAAATCCCACATCGGTCATGGCCAGGAGAGATCCTTGGTTCATAAGTAATCCAAAGCCTCTTAAATCACCAACGCGTTTTGGGCTTAATGTTAGTGGATGAGAGGAGAACTCCACAGTTAAGCGTGCTCAGGTGGGAGCAGTACCAGGATGGGTGACCTCTTGGGAAGTCTCCATTGGGGCGACCAAAAACAAAGTCGTGAGTTCCTGGATGGGCAACCCATCAGGGGCAAAGCGGACAATATTGGTGGTGAGAGGGGCCGGATGTTACAATTAAGATATTTCAATTTGCTTTGATTAAAATTTTAGAGATTATAATGGTTAGTGGTTCACTTTAGATATATAGTTAAAAACTGGTGGTAAAGTTATCAATGACAGTATAGTTATTATTTTGGTGGTTGTCTTATAAGAAACAGTTCATGAGCAGACCAAAGTTGTTTTTTTTTTTTTGAACGGCCAACGAATCAATTTCCGAGCACTCTCGGGCACCTTTTTGGCGAATCAGGTACTCGAGAGTACCCGGGCCACCAATTCCCGGGAAAACCCGACCACTCACTCGCCCGAAGGCACGACAGTGAAATAATCGGTAAAACCGGTCGGGATCAGGACTCGAACCCAAGCCAATGACTGGGTCATCCCCCATTTCCCCTCCACCAATGTCCTCCAAATATAGCTAGTGGGAATTGAACCCATATTTGAGTTACAGCCAACACCAAAGGTTTAGTGTATTTATTTCTTGTGGCTAAAGATGCTAAAACTCCACAAGAATCACTTTGTGTTTATGTAACGCGATATTGCGTTACTTCCCACAAAATAAAGAGCATCTTTATTTATGTTATTTATGGGAGGCTCTTAGGGTGGCCGGGGAGGACCCATGATATTGCGTTACTTCCCACATAATTAGCAACTTTATGTATCTTTGTGTTTCATCATTTGCTTTGGGAGTTTTTCAAAAGAACATTAATCTTTTTCTTTCTAACTCGAAAGTTTGCAATTTAGCAATTTAACCCCTTTAATATTTTATTTTTCACTTCTATCTCAAAAGTTTTCATCTTTTGCAATTTAACCCTTTGATGTTTTTTACTTTTAACCAAAATCTTTTGACCTTTTGCGATTTAACCCCAGTACTTTATTACTTTCAACTTTGGTCACTCGTGTTTTTCATCTTTCCTTTTTTTTTTCTAAATTTTGTGAGTTAACACTTCGCAATGTGTGTGTATGGTTCAACGTTTCTTAAATTATTTTAGTTAATTAGTGATTGTAAATTTTGCGTAACATTTTTTTTAGGAAAGGGGACGGAACCCTGGGCAAAATTTTATTGATCCCGAAAAACTCAGGTCCCCCCCTCCTGGATGTTTTACCGGGGGGGGGGGGGGGGGGGGGGGGGGGGAGAGAACCACTGATTACAAACAAAGGGCCAAAGCCCAAACATAAATGAAACATACAGGGGTGTGCAGGCCCAAACAAAAAAATGAAACATACTACTAGGCACGCAGGCCCAATATTAAACAACTAGATAGTACTCTAACTTCGAACCAAACAAATGGCTTGGATGTTATATTCAAGTGGTCCAAACAATCGGGTTGAGATTTATGTCTACGTGATACGCCATAGGCTCGCGAGGCAACGCTCGCGGACAAAATACTAGTTGTATAAAATAATTCAATAATTGACGTAAAAGATGCAAAGTTAAAAATGACAATGAAAAACAAGTTTTATAATTCTTAGCCAAACTTTTAGCTTGTAAGGTGTTATAATTTCATTAAGGATTGATTTTATTCAACCTTCCTTCTTCAGCATCATGGTTCCAACTTCCAAGTTTTGCTAACCTTGGAATGATCACATTTGGTTGATATAATTTAACTGCTGATATATACCACCAAGTGTCTCTAAAACCTTTGTGTGTGTATTTTTTAAACATCCATTATTTTAAACAGTAAACCATTGATCTAATTTCATTTTTTTTTTTTACCAAATCATAGGTTAAGAATTGTAACAATCCATCATATGTCAGGAGGCAGCTTAAAAGCATATCTTAGAATATCAAAATATGCAAATTATCCATACCAACTTAAAAAAAAAAAACATCTTAAAACAGTTTGAGATCATCCTCAAACACAGGACTTGATGATCTAAATAGTTGCAGTTGGAAAAAATTCCCACAAAAACTTATTATGCGCGGCGGGCAGCAAGTATATGTTGCCCAAATCATTAAAAAAAGTTTTGCTTTTGTTTTAGCTAGCATACGGGTCGGTCAATCCCAGAACCTTGGATACAACATGAAGGTAGCTGGTAGGGTGCGTGCAATGTGTCCATATGTATATGTTCCGTACTTGTTGAACACTGAAACAAGTTTCCCTGTGCCCGACTTCTGGTGTAAACTAACCATCATCTTTGAGCATTCCCTGCATAAAAGTCAACGCTTTCAGTACAAACTCGAATTAGAAACTGCATGATTAAAAAGCAGCCAACAACAAAAACAAGGGAAAGAAATCGTACGAAAGATGATTCTCAGAATAGTTTGAACAAACTTCACATGATTTTGTCCATCTTTTTGATCTGTTGAGGGTGCATTCAGCAGTGAAAACGGCAGCTGCTGCTAACAACGATGGTGGGAACTTCAGCATTTCGTATTCCACCAAGCACATATCAATCAAGTAGAACGTTAGCAACTCCAACTATGTTTCAAAAAAAAAAAAAAACATTAATCAGAAAAAAAAAAAAAAAAAAAAAAAAAACTGTTGTATTTATCCAAAATGAATAACTGTATCAGAAAATAAAGAATGGAACAAAGTAAAATCAAATGATTGACCAGACAGACCTCTGTGGAAGAATTTGCAGCTTCCAGAAACCTTTTGATGAACACATACGGAGTTGGAACCGAGAGATTGAACTGAAGGGTATTCACCATTTCGCTCTCCTGTAATCATCAAATGAGAACTGATATGACCTTATATTTAATAATGTAAAACAGATATTAAAATCTTAATTTTTTTCTTACCATATCAAAAACTTCAGTTCTTGTGTAAGCTTTGTCAGAAATTACTATAAAGTCATCAACAACAGGCACAGAAACTTCTTCATATTTGCACGCTAGAAGCATTGCTGTCATTCCAACAAGTTGCAGTTGCTTCCTTGACACAGTTTGGCGCTCCAAGAATCGGTCAATGAGATTGACCGTTAGATATAAAGTCTCTTCCATGAGTTCAAAGTTGTCATGAACCTGTTCATCGGGTTATAACATCAAAAGTTACTATAAAACATCTGGATTTTGAATGAAAGAAGTTAATTATAAAACGTTGCGCATGATATACCGCGATTAGCCAGTCGACGAGAATGGCTCTCATCTTATCATTTATGTCATGTTGCTGTGACATGTAAGTAGGCGAAACACAGCTTAATATCTGCAAATGTGAACAATCGAAAATAGGAATTTAAAACAAGTGTATCTTATAAATAACGCGTCCTTCGTTCTGTTTTTCCACAATTAATGATCCTAGCAAAGAAAAGCAACAAAAATATTACCTCTCGTTGTCGATAATGCGTGTAAATATCATTTACATACTCGACCACCGCAAGCGGATCATCCCTGTCTTCATCATCAATGTCCAAAATCGGCTCCTCATATATATCCTCATCCTAATATACAAATTCGACATATTAAACAAACTAACTCAAACAGGCCAAGAAGAACAAGAATGAAGTAAAAAAGAGATAATTAAACTACCATCTTATCAATTTCTTCGAGCATGGCTTGTGTATGTTGCACAAACATTGATGCACTAAAATCATCTTCAAGATCAATGGTAGTGAAGTCTTCAGGGTCAATCCCATCAGGGATTGTTTCGACTTTCGGCTTCTTTCCCTATAGAAAGTAAGTTCATGCATCTTTTATACATTTTGGACAATATGCATTATAACCTTCTTTTGATAGATTTTGACTAACTTACAAAACTGGTCAAACAGGTTTAAAACTACCAATTTTGCCACCCCTAATAAATAGTTAAATAATTTAAATTAAAAAAAAAAAAGATACCTCAGATTGTATGGTGATTTGTGCACTAAATCCCCTGCAGAAACAGCAAAATTATGATCTTATAAGTGATTCTTTTCCAATCACCAAAAAAAAAAAAAAAAAAAGCAGGAACGAGAAAAGAGTCTGTTACTAACCTTGTAACGGGTCGACGAACAGGAACCAATGGTTCCTTAGAAGGGATTGCTCTTTTCCTACAAAAAAAAAAAAAAAAAAAAAAAAAAAAAGATAACTAACATGGGTATTTTAAAAAAAGTGATAAAGATCATTAATATTATTAATCTGAGAGATATAATAGTAAAATACCCTGGCAAAGCATTAGGACTGATAATAATGTTCTGGTTGAGATCAACCAGAGCCCTCCTGTTTTGCCCCCCTAAAACACCTATTTTTCATGTCACATATTTAAATGTGAGCAATATTATCAAACAACTCATCTGCATCAAATAAAAACCAAATAAAATAAAAAGAATTCATATAATTTATTTAAGTTGTTACCATATGTTTTTGTAGGACGCATTACATCTGGGAAATTCTGCTTAGACGCATCCATTTCACAATCTTTATAAAAAACAGATTCCAAATATTAAAAGTTTCATCAAATTATTCATCAAAATCAAAGGATGCCATCAAAAACCACCCACTATCAAAATCCATGTAAAAACATACAAAGTTACAAACCATAGTACGATTAATCAACAACAATCAAGAAACTAATAGAACCCAGATCATCAAGAACACTCACCAGTAGAAAAAGAATTTAAATTTCTAAAAAAAATTAGTAGAAAAGTAGACAAAAGAGAGAGAGATTAAGAGAAAATGATGATGGGAAATCAATGGTTTAAAGAATATATAATGTTGAAGTCTGTCACTCTAAAGAAGAATGGATGAAATCTTGTAAATCAATTGATTATTGAATCGTAAAGGTCGGATTTTTGTCTGACTTTGTTTCTATATTTTGCTTTTAATTCTAACGGCTACTTATCTTTTTTTTTTTTGGAATAAACCCGAAATCAGACATATTTGGGACGGGTAATCGCGTTGTGATTAGTTTTTATTTTTTGCGTAGATTTGGGATTGATGATATACCATGTTTACCGGATCTAATTACCTGATAAAGTGTACCTGTTTACCCAATTGTATACCCCCGATAGAATTTATTTTTATTTTTATTTTTATTTTTAGATGCATACACACATATATTTGTTGTCATCCATTTGAGTATCTTTTTTGTACGCATTGTAGTTATTTGATAGATTTTTGCAGCGATAATGCTAAATTTAATTGATAAGCAGTTATCGGTATGTTTACCCGATTATATATCCGGTAGAATTTCTTTTTTAAATTAGCGGGTTTACCTGAAACCTGCGCGTATATCTAATACCCGACGAGTACTTACCTGATAAAAGCCCAACGGGTTTAGGACGGGTTTGGGACAAGCTTATCTAAACGGGTTTGGGTTTGAGATTAGCTAGACGTGTCTCAAACCTAACCTATTGTATTTCTTATTTGTGATGACTGATGTTTCAAACAGGTCCTTCAGGTTATGGACTCTTGTCAGGAATGACCCATTTATAATACTTCTATATATATATATATATATATATATATATATATATATATATATATATATATATATATATATATATATTTGAACGGCCAACTAAACAACGCCGGGTACTTAGTGCGCGGCCCCCCAGTGGCAAAGACAGGGGCACAGCCCGGCCCACCCCGGACGCACGAAGCCCCTAGCCCGCCCGACAACCCACTTCCAGGGAAAACCCGACCCACATACCTGCCCGAAGGCACGACAGTAGTGAACCGGTAAAACCTGGCGAGATCAGGACTCGAACTCATGACCATAGGCCATCATTTCTCATTATGTCCTTCGTGGGAATTGAACCTAAGACCTCCAAGAGATATCACTGGTCCATTCACCAACTAAGCTACCCGTGAATGACAATACTTCTATATATTAATAAACCGATTTAAACAGGTTTTGACTCTTTATTTTGGATTTGATATTTTTTTAGACGTTGGATGCTTTAATTATCATCAAAGAAACTTGACTAGTTAAGTTAAGTTAGGTGACATTTATTGGTGATCAAAACAATATTAGCGAGACACAAATGGTAAGTAGCAACAATTTGCTGGGATAATAAATGATTACCACCTTATTATTAGTGAGTCATGGCGATATCTTTCGATTAAGAGATTATATTTCCTTGAACCTTTCTTTTATTTGTTACTAGTAATTCTTGCAAAATTCAAATAAATTGATTTTATTTAAGGTATACACTCTGGCCTGGCCTGGCCTCACCAAATAGCCCTACACCCTACGGCGAGGCAGGCAACGTCAACTCTCTGAGGCTGAGTTGCAAAGCTAACTCGACAGTTAATGAACCGGTGTGGTTCAGGTTCAAACAACGCATGCTGTAGCAAACAACCGGACCTTAACCATCTGAGCTACGCCCTATTAAATAAAATAACCTATTCATAGTTCACACTATTTTTATTAGATTTTCTAGAAATCGTACCAGAATGGGACTCAAATTAATTTTATTTAAACCTGTATATTTATGTTAATTTTTTTTAACTAGATGAAAATTTTGATATGAGATTTGGCATGAATACATCAATTCTTTAATTAGAAAAAAAAAAAATTAAATATAAAGGAATGTCAAAGTGCAAAGCGTAAAAAGAATTTTATATGATGGGTAATTTTAATTTTATTCATGCTTAATTTTGATTTTTCTTAATGCGTAATTTTCAAATGTTTGTTTCCTTCATACATAACTTTGAATCCTTCATGCGTAATTACCCTTTTACACTTTGCACATTTATTTTCCTTACCGCCTCGTTTCATTTGAGATATTTTATTGTTAGTTAATATATAAATTCATTAGATTATGAAATTATATATATATATATATATTAATGATGAAGTTGAAACAGAAATGCATGATTTTACACACACAAAAAATAAAAATAAGTATCTAAATTCTGAATATACTTCTAAGAAATGGAGCAAGATGAGAAAATATATTTGTACAAAGAGTTGATAAGGTAATTTAGAAATATTAAATGGAAATGACTCCTTAATTCAAAATACTGAGACCATGCGTAATTGTTAATGCCTTCTAAGGGACATTTTCCGCCTCATCATCATCATAATACTCATTCAATAAATGTGTAATGGTTAACGCCCCTTTAATGCCATTTCAATCATTACTTTCCATATTTTTCCTATTCTTTGGGCATTATACTAGAAATGCTCATCCTTTTTCATGCCCATATAACGCCCAAAGGGACGGTGTTGGGGGCGTATCATGCTCATTCATGCCCCTATAATGCCCATTACGCATGGTCTGATTCCAATATATATGTACAAACACAAATTTGACAATCAATGAAGATCAAAGTATATATTTATCTACTTATACCTTCCCACTCTTCCATTTAAAAATACCGCTTTATTTAAAAAAAAAAAAAATTCTAATTTTGGTTGAAGATCTTAATTATCCTCATTATTATCAGGAAGAATCAACTGAAGATCTTCATTGTCTCTGTAAACTTGAACCAATGCAGCAGCTTTATATGCAAACACTCCTACCATTGCTGGTGTAAGCTACACCCAACCATCCATTACAATCAGTAAACAAAACAAACATCATCTCTTTACCAAATAACTATGTAACTTTCATTTTATTTATATATTAGATTAGATTAATATCGTAACGATGTTTATTTTGTGATCATAGTCAACACATTAATTTATTGTTTATAGATATTTTTAAAAAGGGAAAATGACGAAAATAAACATTGACCCATTGAAATTACCAAAATACACATTTTAAAAGGCTAAATTTTAGGGGGTTCATCACAATCAAGATAATAGAGTAATTACACGTGTCCCTTACGGCTAATCTGTAGCACTTTCTAATGTTAGCCCCGTCTCTTTAAACCAACCAAAAAAATAACATGTGGCGCAAATAGTGTAAACGGCTAAAATGTAGCCTATAAAACTTGACCCAGCTAAAGTGTAGCCTTCCAGTTTAAATTAATCTGACATAGTGACATAACTTAAACGTCTTCAACCGGCAAACACCTAGCCGTTTACTCATGTCTTTTATTTATTTAGACGCTTGGCTTGTTTAAGTGGCTCGTCTAATTTTTAGCCGTTTTGTGTTTGCCTCTAGTTTTTAGCCGTTTACAAAATGATGCCCCTAATATTTAGCCATGTCCTAATGCCATAATGTTTAGCAATTTTAGCCGTTATCAATTTGAATATCCCTTTCATTTAGTTATTTACTTGTTAATATTTTAATAAAAATAGCAATAAATTTTAGTTAATTTTTTACTAAAATTTAAACAACATAAATGGCTAAACTCTAGGGAAATGGCTAGGGATTAGGGGAGAAATTAGAAAAGATCTAAGGGTTAGGGAGGAAATGGATAAAGTTAGATGGCTAAGGGGTAGAGAAGACTAAATAGTAAATTACTAAGGTTAGGAAAAGGCTATAGGTTAGGGGAAAGAAACATAGTCGAGCCCCACATATTAGTCGTTTACACTAACCCTAGCCGTTTAAGTGTTGAATCAAGCTGTTTCAGTTGTGAAGTCTATGTATTAGACGTTTGCAGTTTGTGGAGGCTATGTAGAGGTTAACTAAGAAAATATGCATGTGTCAAATTGTAATTGGTTAAAATGTGTAGGTTCATCAAAAACTACTGAAATGGCTAGAAGAGAGACTCTTCCCGCACATGTGACTTACTGCACTATCCCTTTTTTTGTGAAGCCCCTAGATATTAGCCACTTCCAATGGTTATTTTGGCAAACAAGGGAAGTCAAAGTTCATTTTGGTGATTTTCCCTTTTGAAAATGGTCAAAATATAGTTTGCAGGTCAACCCATGCCAAAAATGAACCGTTTCAACATCTTGTCGACCCTTGAGATACCCTGATTGGGAAGCCTAGTTCAACCACCAACGATAGAAAACATAAACGTGGCAGAAAAGGTATATGGTTTAGAATAATACCTGAAAATAATCATTTGCAAATTGTTGAGACAGACCCCACAATCCATATATGGCAGCCGGGATGACAAGGCGTGGAGATGATAGAGCCATGCTACAACCCTTCACCACTTTCTCAAAGGTATCCGTCAAGTCATCACTTCTTATCCCAATTCTACATCCATATTTAACAAAGGTGTAACTTTTAAGAGTAACGTAATGAATATTAAATACGAAAATAATCACACAAGTCGAATAGCTTACTTTTTTATCTTCTTTTGCCTAAAAATTTGTGGAACTTCTTCTCTTGAAATGTTGTCCACATATCGGTACAAAAGTTGAAGATACAGGCAACTGCATGATATAGTCATCAGTATAAGACCGAGTGTAGTGGGGAGGGGAATTTCACGCCCTCTTTCCACGTGGAGAAAGGGAATTGACTCAAGACAAAAACGCCCAAAATCGAGCGTTGAGAATATCACGCCCAAGACCAAAAATGCCCCACGCCCATTTCACCCCACCACTACAGGTGGTCTAAGGAAAGATACATTTCAACCCAACCCACCCATTTTGCCCACCAATAGTATACACATAAAAATAATCTAATGTTTTTCCACTAAAAGCATGTGTTTTTCTTCCATTTGCAAAGTCCACCTTTTCTTAGCATATGTTTGTGATGGTAACCAGGCTATGATTACTAATAAATTTGTTGTTGCTACAAGGTCCAGTCAAATAAGGCATAATAAGCAAGGAGATCACTTTAAGCTAACCTGAAAAGGACACCCGTTGCATAACTGACAGCAGCCTAAGCAAATATGAAGAAGATACATAAGTTCATTCATAAGCTATCATAATTTTTTTTTATCAAATTATTAAATAAATAAATTAATATTAATAATTAACATTAATAAATAAATAAACTAGAATAAACATGTTCCTTGGTAGTTGGTTCAACAACTTGTGTGTTTTGAAACGCATTATGTGATATATTAATTAAGAAATTATGTTCAGGTTATCAAAATGTATCGTAGGTGATATGTTCAGATGTATTTCAGTTTGATGTTGTAATAATATTATTTAAGAAATTATCAGATAACAAAGCCAAATTTATAAACATGACAACCAATTTTTAACAAAAAAACGTAGTATATTATTTTTCAACATCAAATCTTAACACAATTATATATGTAACTCAAGAATTATACCTTTTATGGTATTATTAACAATTTAACATGTGAGTGAAAATAAGTGTATAATTAGGAGTAAGAATAGAGGGTGTGCGAGTTTGGCAGTCAGAGAACAAAAATGTGCGAAAGGTACAGGGTAAACAAGTAGTAAACTTTGTTTCAGTAAAGTATAAAATTGATTATTTGGCCGCTACATATTCAGATAATCCAATTCATAATCCTTTACCCGAACATTAAAAGCTGATTATTAGTTTCATGACGCAAATCTAAACAACCCCATCATTATTATCTTCTTCATGTCTCAATAAAAACCATGTTTTACTTATCTTTCTTTCTCTTTTTTTTTTTTTTTTTTTTTTTTTTTTTTTTTTTTTGCTATTGTGATTGTGTGCAAGTGGAATCACTGGTCCAAAAAAGCACCCCTATATTAAGAACAAAAATGATTGAAATTATACCTCTACTTGAATACCTGGATGGAGAAAGTTATTAAACAATATACACTGCATGCACTTCCAATACCAACTGTCAGATACAACAGTTCTCTCTTCACCTGCACCGTAAAAATAAGTAATCACTAGCATCAAACTTTTCAATTTAGATTTTGAGGTATTATGAGTTTGCAGTTTGATTCTATCAACGGTTTGGATTTTGATTTGTGACATATCAAATCCATGTATCTGTATTTGTTCAACAAGAAAATAGAGGTTGAAGATGACAAGGGTAGTTTGGCCATTTCATACCGCTTCATATTGAAGTTGGTTCAATCTAGTTCTTCTTTCGCTGTCATCACGTTGTTCCTATAACAAAAATGTTTATGCATTATTTTTGTGTAACTTGAAAATTTTCAATCAGACAAATATCACATACAAGTAAAGCAAAGATGAAAAACACACTACACATACCTTAGCTCGCATCTTTTTGTTTATTGGTGCGGTGTCTTCCCCTAATATCCAATCATTTGTTGTTGTCAATTTCAGAAAACCGCCCGTATTTTCATCCATAAATGGCTACAGTATTCAAATGTGTCATAAAATGAAACTTGGAGATGGATGTTTTGCTATTAACAAAACATGTAATGAACAATGGCCAAAAAATAAGTAAAAATGTAATTGACACCATAATATCTTAGAGGTAGCAAATTTGACATGTTTAATTATATATGGGTGAATAACAGTTATGTTTCTATTTCTAAAAAACAAAGGTCAAACCGGTTAAGCTAAAGGATTTAACTAAAAGGGAGAAGGGTAAAACAAGTTTTAAGTCATCCAAAGTGTATTTGAATGCAAAAAACTTCACAAGCCATTGTATTAATAAACGACTAGATTAGTTTTGTACAGGTATAGAAAAGGGGTAGAGGATTAGTTACTGTAAACTATAAAGTAAAGAAATGTATAAAAAAGTGTTTGCAGGCCCAAACCATTTTGACCCAAACACGTTTTGATGCATAGCTCACCTCACCTGCCCATTTTCCCACCTCTGGTATTTTATCTTCACGTTACATTACACCAAAGCTTATACACATAAAATTAAATGGTTATGAAATCACAAGCTTGGTATAAAAAAGAGCGTGTCAGGCGCGAGGCGCAATAAGGCTTACTGTCCAGCGCCTTATGTAGCTGCGCCTGGGCAGATTCCATTAAGCGCAAAAAGGCGCAATTTATTGATTTTCTTTTTCAGGCCTAAGACGCGGGTCTCATGTACATTTATGTATATTTATATAAACCTTATTTATAGTATATTTATGGGTAAAGGAAGCGACAAACCTATGAGATATATATGGGATGTACAAAAAATATTATATAATAATCTTGCGCCTTGGGTACGAAAAGCCCACCCCTTTTGCGCTTTGGGCTTTGCGCCTCGATTTTAGACCTCATCGCTTTTGTGCGCCTATCGTTTTTTAAAACCAAGATCACAAGGCAAGTAATCTTTAGATGCTCATTACCTCATCTGGTTGATTAGCATCATTTCTTAAGTCAGCTTCGATATTATCAATCTGTATTGCCCTTCTCATCCAAAGTTTATCAGACACTTTTGCTATAAAATCTCCATTCATCTCTCTATCCTTCAAAAAAGTAAGCAGAACATCGTCTTCTTCAATAATAAAATCTGCAAACAAAAATTTGGAAAAGTTTCCAATTAATATCATTCATGATAAATTTGAAGAACCTAGGTTTTGATGTACGTTTAGACTGGTTACTGCAACTAAAACTCGCAATAACCAATTTTGAGTGTTTGGATAAAAGCGAATATAATTCTAAGTTCTGATTATTTAGGTTTAATAATAATTGAACTTAGAAAAGCTGGTAAGAATTTTCCATAAGGAGATTGATTATGAAGTAAATAAATTTAAGACTATCTAACCTTCAATAGCTTTAATCAAATCATCATCCAAACACCCCCTTGTTGGACATAATATTTGATATTATCCTAAGTATGGGTTATTAGTGTATATCCTAAGTATTATATTAGTTTGTTATATGTCAGTTAGTTAGTGAACCAACACGTCGGTTCATCAAAGGGCATCACACCCTTTCATTATGTATAAATAGGGCCAACCCCTATCATTTGTATTTGGATGATTTCTATAATATAAAGCAAGTTTATACAATTCTCTCTATTCAAATCTCACACCCCTAACAAGCTATGTAGTTAACTCGGCCGATATATCACCGATATATCTGTTATTGGTCATCAAGTGATATATCGGTACAAAATACCGGTACCGATATTACTGGCAATATTGACCGATATTTTACCGGTATTTGACTGATATATCACCGAGATCAATACCGTTCTTCTTAGTTCTTCCATTTGTGTTTCTTCTTATTGCTGCTATTAGTGTTTTAAGTCTTAATTGTTAATTTTTAGTGTTAAATTTTAGTGTTTTAAGTCTTAATAAGTTTCTACTTGCTACAATTGTTAGTGTTTTGCAAGTTGTAAAACGTTAATTTGTCAATAGTAGGCGAGTACATTGAATTGTTAGTGTTAAATTGCTATATATATAAATTCTGCATGATACAAAAATTACCGATATCGATATCTCACCACGATAACCTATATCTCAAATACTGGTCCTTTACCGATATCCAATTTTTTACCGCATTAACAGCTTAGCTAACAAGTGCACCAGTGATTTTAATATGGTACAATGGGCATACATAGTTTTGCCTTATACTTAACTTCACTTAACTTCAGAACTTACAGAAATACTTGCAACTTTTAAGCATCAATTAAATGAAATTAAATGACCACAATCCACATAACAGTAAACCAATTCCAAAATCTAAAATTTAAGTTCCAAACAATGCATAACCACATTACAACTAATAAGCCTCACATAACAAACATAAAAATCCAAGCTTTTTAATACAAGATAAACAAAAGCAACAAAAAGAAGCAAGAAACAGTAAAGGGTTAGTTAGTTAGTTAGTTAGTTAGTACCTCCAGCAGAAACCCTGAAGCCGTTACGTATGCTGCTGATACCAGACCTCATTTTATGACCCCTCAGACCAAACCCACAACTACCCTGCTGCTGCTGCTGCTTGTTAACCAATTTATACAAAAGGGGGTTTGTTTGTAAGTAATTTCCGTACAATATGCACACTAAGAGAAGATGGTGTTAATTATAGAAGAATACCTTGAAATTAGGGGCGACTGAGGGAAGGGAGAGAGGGGAAGCCATTGGAGAAGAAGAAGAAGATGTGATTCTTTGTGTTTCAGACTTTCGGTTAAACGGATAGGATGATGATGATGATGATGATATTATCATTTTACTCTCTTTTTTCTTTTTGTTTTTCTTTTTTTTTTCCAAAGAATTAATTTTTCTTTAGTTTCGATTTTATTGGTTTTAACTACTTGAATCCAAAACAAAAAAATTCTAAGAATCTGGTTGGAAAAGTACCCTTACAATTAAAAATAAAAGTTAAGTGTGTGTATACATATAACAATAATAATAATCATACATACATAAATGCATACAACACTCTTGCCAGCCAAATAAACCACCACTACCACCACATCCCCCCCCCCATGTGTGTGTGTGTTTCTGTACCCTCAAACCACCGTCCTCAACATTCCTACACAATTTCGTCACCACACTTCGCCACCGTCACAATCTTCTCATCCCAACCCCTCTAACCTAAATCCACCACCATCACCACTACTAATGTTACAACTCTTTTCCCCTCTCAATCCATCTCCATTTTT
The DNA here is from genome assembly GCA_028751855.1 of Ambrosia trifida. Lineage (NCBI taxonomy): Eukaryota > Viridiplantae > Streptophyta > Magnoliopsida > Asterales > Asteraceae > Ambrosia > Ambrosia trifida. Next base: position 86,296,267 of record CM054123.1, read on the forward strand.
CCGTTTTATATAAGTCGGGGGTAATGGAGATGAAGGGTGACGTTCCAAATGGTAGGCGGCGTCAATGGTGTGCTCTACGGTGTGTTTGCTCCAATCTGTATGGTGGTAGTGAGCTAGTGAAGTGGTGGGGGTGAGGGTGGTCCAACGACAATGGTGAGGTGGTGTAGTAGTGATGGTAAGGTGGTGCATCGGTAGTGGAAGGATAGTGGTAAGGGGTTGAAGATGAAGGAGAGTAGACAGAGAAAACATATAGAGGGGAAGAGGTTTATGTGTGAGGGTGTGAATGTGTGTGTATGTATGAAGAAACAACGAGTATAACTTGCCCGAAATGGTGGGTAAGTTTGGTTTGATACTCGTGTTTGCTCAGGTTATAATCCTTTGCTCACACTAATGACCAAATCCGAACCTTAAGTGGAACGAGAAGAGTGAAGTGTGTGATAAATGTAAAAACACAAGGATGTAAGTGGTCCAGTCTATATCGACCTACGCCCATGAAATGGGTGGGTTGCTTGTGGTAATTAATGCTGATGTGAGAGAGAGCATGATGTGCAGGTGGACATGCCTGCACAGTGCCCTGGCGTGTACTGTTCACATCAGCATAGGGGAAGCATGGAAGCAGTCATATCACTATACATTCATTGTCAAGAGTTGTTGGACCACCCATGACACGTGTTGGTCTCTCGTTGGCGCAAAGCCTACTCAGCATCTGACTAGATCCTCTTCATTGTTGATCTTCCGTACATACTCGTATCGAAAGCTGGTTAGTCGAATATTCCGCGCGTAGGTTCACGCGCGGAGATTCCTTTGTGATGATGACGTCACACAGCTGGAGTGATCCTACGCGCAGTCAGATGATCTCGCGCATGCCTTGCTCCTCGGACGTCACAAGATTGATGTTTGTTCAAATCAAGTTGGTTTCTGCGTGTTAGGCTTCCGCGGCATCTTTGTATCCTATCCCTTCAATGCGTGTGTGTGTGTGTGTGTGTATATATATATATATATATATATATTAAAAAGGTAAAACTATTTTGTATGTACCTTATGCATTAAAGGGTTGTACCAATGTGTAAAATGACTAAAATACCTTTGTACTTAACTGACTTGGTTAACAATGTTGCAATACATGGATGTTTGTTCCCTGACTATCAAACGCGAATCTGTTGACTCTAAATGGGTATTCCACAGTAAATACGATGTTGATGGTTTGATTGATCGATACTCGACTAATGGCTCAAGGCTTTACACAAATCCTCGGTTTTGATTTTTCACATACATTTTGTCATGTTGTTAAAGCAATAACAATTCGTCTTGTTTTATCACTGCAGTTACAAAAAAATGGAATGTCTGTCAACTCAGCGTAAAAGTGCCTTTTTGAATGGAAAACGGTGTACATGGAACAACCGCTAGGCTTTGTTGATGCTCCTAATCCGAACCATGTTTTTCGTCTAAACAAGGCATTGTATAGCCTCAAATAGGCCCCACAAACTTGGTCACACCCACTTTTTTTACGTGTGGATGCCATGTCGTGTTACCACTCATATGGTGAAAAATGAGTTGTGGTCTCACATACATACCATCATTATTACCTCATCAATTTAATACTCAAATAATAAAATATAAAACTTTAATATATTAATTCAAAATAAAAATAATTCAAGAAAAATATATGTAGACAATAAAAACACATAGACGAAAAAAAAACATAGAAAACATAGAACGTAAATGAAATCACTCGCGAAGGCCATATTTATTTTTGATGCGTTCACGCAACCTCAACGCAAGGCCTCGTTCAATTCTTGGCTTGGCCGAGACAGCCTTTCTTAGATATTCTAGATCTTTTACCATTTGTCAATACTTTTGAAGGCCTAGTCGTTCTTTTCGATCTTGAGATTCTTTGTGCCTCGTCTCTAAACGTTGTCTAGCGATTTCGGTTAACGATTCTAATCGTTGATTCATTTGAACAAAGCGTTCGTTGTTGTCAACACTTGAGGATGAGGAACCCGTTTTTTTCGCACCCCCACTTCTCCTCCCCAGCGGATGATTTGGTTCTAAAAATTGTGGTAGATCATGTTACTCATTTCCATCATCTGTTTCGTTCAAGTTAATATTAACCCAAGCATCAGAGGATTGGCTTACATCTTTAACGGATGATGACGATTTGGACTTTTTCGAGCTCAGACGAGTTAGGGCTAGCGTGACAAGGTGCCACTTTGAGGACTTTCGTAGTAGATCCCAACATCAAATTAGTGTGAAAGCTCATTTTTTGGCGTTAAATTCCACAAGTGCTTGTTGATGGATTTGGCCGTCGTCTTGACCACTATCCCAACCATTCCACAAACGGGTGTAAATGGCGTTGTAGTCGCCGAATTTCACCCTAATATCCTGCCACTTACTAGTACATTAATCCTTGGTGCGATAGTCCGCCGGTTTTTTGAGTAGCCCAAAAAACTTTTCCACAATCCTTGCCCAAAATACACCTTCTTCTTGATAATTAGCTACAAAAGAAAAAATAAAAAAAAATTATATTTTTGCTGCAAAAAATATATAAAAAATTGTAAATAAAAACTAACCAACTTTAGGATCCTCTGATACGTCGACCCAAGCACCACAAAACGCGTATTCTTCGACGAGGTCCATAGTACGTTTATTCTTTGTTTTATCGGCCTCTTATTTTTTTCCCCTTTCCTTGTTTCTTTCCCTTTGAAGATCCGGCCTTATCCGCTGGCGTCTCGGGCACCACATTGTTTTGTGAGTCCAACATATTAAAGGGTTGTGAGTCTGGCATGTTGAAGGGTTGTGAGTCCGACATGTTGAAGGTTTAGGAGGGTTGGAAAGACATTACGTTTTGTTGATACGCAAACGGGTTCATCGGCATTTGGCTTATCAAATTAAACAAATTTTGGTTTCTAATCTCTGTGTTAGCTCGGTTCGGGTTTTGTCGAGGTGGTTGGAACTTGGGGTTGAAGTGGTTGCCAAAAGGATACATTTTTCTTTGAAGTTTTATAAATATTGAGAGTGAAATTGTAAAAAAAGCGTGTAAAAATTAGAATGGTTAAGGTATGTATATATATATATATATACATATATATATATATAGGAAAAAGATCAAATAGGAACCAAGAGCCTAGTTAGGAACTTAGGAACCAATCTGAGCTATTCATCTTTGATCTTGATCTAGGGGGTAGTTATGTAATTAGACAATTAAATATTATATTTTAATTTAATTAAAAGTTTTATATATGGCAGTTAATTAAAACTTCCTGCGATTAACATGCCTGTTTTTTTTTTTACTTTCCTTAAATCTCTCAACCTATTATCATCTATAATCCCAAATCAAAAATCACGTTCGATTGAAATTCATTGATTAGAAAAAACTTTCGATTTCCAACAATTCAGATTTCCAAGTTATGGATAATAATTCTATACATGAAAACATTGAATCACAATCTCACGTGATAGAAGATCATGAAACACAATCACAACCTTTGTTGCTAAATAGTGTTGAAAATCAAGGTATTTATGTATTGTTTTTATTTATTTTTAATTGTTTTTCGTGCGAATTCACGTGTGAAAACACTGAACAGAGTGATTGCTTATTTGATAAGTTCAAATCTTGTCTGGATAAAAGCAATGGTGATTTTGCATTAAATGACGATGGGTTGTATAGTTTAATTAATAATATTTTGTTAATGAATCTGCAATGTAGACGTGGACAATTATGTGGTTGAATACATAGGTGGGGCACGCGATGCAGTTGTGGAGAATTCTGTGGTTGAATACATTGGTTGGATGCGCAATAAAGTCGTGGAGAATTCATGTATTACGTAATGACGATATAGTTATACACTGGTGTATTATATGTAGTTATTAGGTTGTACAGCGATGAAAAAATTTGTTGTTAGTTGTTATACACCAGTGTATAATTATACATCAGTGTATAATATATGTATTTAATACATATAATATACACCAACGTATATTATCCAAAACTATATAACATCATGTACTGCACATTCGATTTTCGACGTACTTTGATACCATTCAAACAATCAATACACATATTGATAAAGAACGATTACCATGGGGAAAAATAACTGTTTTCCTAAAATAATGGGATTATATTGAAAATAAAAGGAAACTAATTAAACATGTGTTATTAAAAGTCAATATACAATTACCACATTGCCCTTTGATTTAATTAAATATTTAATTAATGTTTTACTTATTTACAATCATGCCATTAGAGATCAATGGCTAAGATTGGTTCCTATGGTTCCTACTTAAGGTATGGTTCTTATTTGAACCCTACCCTATATATATATATATATATATATATATATATATATATATATATATATATAGAGAGAGAGAGAGAAAGAGAGAGAATTACACAGATTGTGTTAGGATCTGAGAATTACACTAATTAAACGTGGTTCTGATGGTGGTTCGATGGTGATGGCGGTGGTGGCAGGGGGAGGGGAGGGGCGGAGGACGGTGATGGTGGCAGGGGGGACGGTGGTGGTTTTTTTGGTGGTGGGTGTTTGAGGGTCGTTGATGGTGGTCGTTGAGGGTGTTTTGCAAAGGAGGGGGGCTGTGGTGTTGACGAAGGTGGGTTTCAGAGGTGGTTTGGGGTGGTTGTTGTGGGTGTTTTGCAGAGGGGTTTGGGTGGTTGTTGTGGGGGTTTGGGGTGGATCTGATGAGGGGTTCGAATGGTGGTTGGGTGTATCTAAATGAGGGGTTTGGTGGTGGTTGATGGTTCGACGGTGGGGAGGTGGTGGTGGTCCGGCGATGGTTCGATGGGGGGGGGGGGAGGTGGTGGAGATAGGTATGGAGGAGGTGGTGGTGGTTACGGCGGCGGTGGTGGAGATAGGTATGTTGGTGATGAATTAATGGTGGTTTAGGGTTTGAGTTGTTGAAGGGGTAAAGATGAAGATGATGATGTTTGTCTGATTGTTGAAGTGTTTTTTTTTAAAAAAGTTTTATCATGTTTTAAGGTGAAAAGACAGGTTTGCCCCTCACATGAGGGGCACATGACCAACTTAACTGAGTTATTTAACTGGGTTTGGTCTAAAGGACATAGGGTGTAACAAGTGTATAAAACAAAGGACATAAGGAGTGAAAAATTTCCATAAAGAACGTAGGATGCAATTTGATGTATAACTAAAGGACAATCTGTGTAATTCTCTCATATATATATATATATATATATATATATATATATTTAGGTAAATATTTTTTTAAACTAGTCGTTACAAAAGTAACGGTTGACGTGTGCGTATATACACATAATTTTACAATGAATAAACACACGTTTCTGCTTTAATATTTATAAAAATGGTTTAGACCTTAATATTAAAACACACACAATAGGGCAAGTGTACCCTGTCATATATGTAGTAATGTACAGATAAGAACCAGATATCGATCCATGGACGCACGCGGAGCAATTGTACTAAAACTCTGTCCTCAATTTATGTAACATCCGGCCCCTCTCACCACAAATATTGTCCGCTTTGCCCCGATGGGTTGCCCATCCAGAGCTCACGGATTTGTTTTTGGTTGCCCAGTGGAGACTTCCCAGGAGGTCACCCATCCTGATACTGCCCCCACCTAAGCACGCTTAACTGTGGAGTTCTCCTCTCATCCACTAACATTAAGCCCCAAAACGCATTGGTGATTTAAGAGGCAGAATATTACTTATGAACCAAGGATCTCTCCTGGCCACGGCCGATGTGGGATTTTCCTGGGGTATCACAATTTACCACTAGGAAAAGATAGTGGAAGTTTGTTTATCTAAATTAATTCTAAAATATCTAACTAACATATATAAGACTCCAAATACAAAATATACCTATATAGACTACAATATATCAATCCTAGCATGTCATCTACATATCGTATGAAATACAGGCGTGTAATAAACCTTCCCATTTTCCGACAGTTAGTGTCCCTTTCGGGCATCCTAACATGACAACTATACAGAAAGCTAACACGAATACACACGTTAACCACTTCAAGTCGTTTATTAGCGAGCAGCTGGTATGATCTCATGCAACTCTTCTAATGATAAGTTAGTCATCTGTTAAGAGCTTTCTAACCTCACTAATCCAGGAAAGCGATACCGAATACACAATACAGCCACCTAGACTAGCATAAAGTAGAGCATTTCACAACCTATTCTATTTTACCAACTTTAAACACAGATCTACTAAGATCGCTATTTTTACCAAAATAACTAGCAAAAATCATTAACCGTGTCAAAGATCAATATCGGCACCATTAAGCTTTTAAAACCCTTTTATGTGCCGGTAAGCATTTTTAATCGTTATTCGACTGACTTTAACCAAACCAATACCCGGTTACAGTTTCATGGTGTAAACTTATTAACAAGTTAACTAGTTTACTACCGGATGATTAAATTGATGGTTTTTCAACATGTATCCGCCTAACACATTCGACAATCATCAAAGTCATTCAAACACAATCACAAATCCAATAACAATTAAACAAGGTTGCATTATGATCATCAAGATTAAGTCATGAAAAACACCAAATTTATACAAGACATGATTAACTATACAAACGATTGTTTCTACGTACTACATACTAATGTTGTTGCCTGTAGGCGTACAATATACTAAATAAACATCACAAATAGCATTCAAAATCAGATTCGGATCATAAGTAGTTTAAAGGATCAAACCATAGAAAATTCAAATGAGATGAATTGGATGATGATGGATGAATCGGATGGCTTCCCGAGCTTGTTCCACGCCTTTGCAGCACTTCAATAGCCCAGAAAATCGCCTCAGATCGCCCTAGAAAAACCCAATAATCGATTAGTGGCTGAATGGGATGTTTTATAGAAGTTCAGGACCCGTGAGCGGCTGCTCGGTGCCTGTGAGCGGCCGCTCACTTTACAAAAAGGTGAATAAGTGGCCCGTGCATGACGTAGAGCTTCCAGAAGGTCACCATAAAGATCTGGAGGAGCGAGCGGCCGCTCACAGGACCTGGGGTCCTGTTCGCGTGCCAACATCTTCGTTTTTCCTTCTGTTACGCTTCCAGGACATCGTTTAAGACCTGAAATCGTAAAGATACCCAAATAAGTACCAATTCCTGTGTATAAGGTCAAAAACGTATTAAAATGGGAGTTAAACGGGGACTTTTATATGTGTAATTTAACGTATATCAACGGTCAATTTTCAATATATATATATATATATATATATCTATACATATAATAAACCAAAGCCATTTTAATGACATGGCATTCAAAGAGAGTATTCTCTTCATTGAGTGTGCCATGTGTCATCCCATGTGGCAAGGGCTTTATTTTAGAAAAATAATAATTTAAAATTTAAAAACAAAATTAGATTTTTATCTCTAATCATTCCTCCTGTAACTTTTAAACGTTAATATCTTTTATATACGAGATTTTTTAAAGAAAAAAATTACACCAAATTAACGAGCGTTTTATTATCTTTCCAACGGGTACTATAGTGCTATATAAAAAAACGGAGAAAAAAACGACTATTTTTTGTGTGGTTTTGTTCGTACAAGAAAAAAACACAAAGTGTTCAGGTTATTCATTAATCATGTATAGGCAAGTCATTAGTTATGTTCAAACCAGTAAATATGAATTTTATTTACATCATGTGTTAGCATTGGAGTTGTACATTGTTTTAGGTTAGGTTTTAATATTAGAGTTATACATTGTTTAAGGTTATGCACTAACATTGGAGATACATTGTTAATTATTTTAGGTTAAGTGCTACCCGAAGCTTTCCTGCATGTAACTGTAAAACGCAACAGTCTATTTCAGATGTAAAATTGATATTTCAAATTAGAATTCTCAACCCGGGACGCTCCCGGGATATAATCTAGTATATATATATAGTGTATATATTTTTATTGTAATTTCATTTGAACTAACAACTTGATGACTTGATTATGTAATTGCTCATTATGTTGCAATGAGTTAAATAAACCAACGAATCCATTATGTTAATAAATATAAAGCGGAATTGTACGGATTTTTAGTATCACCTAACACAATGATAGTTGAAACTAAAATATCATTATTAAAACTTATGTTTTGGATTTATATATAACGAAACATCCCTTTCTTTAATAAGCAATAAACTGGAAAACGCATAAATTATTAATCTTAACACCTACCGTTAAGTTAAAACATATAATAGGATTTAACTATATAAAAAATAAAGAATTTTAATCGTTAAGATTATATACTTAACCACTACCAATATTCAAACCTAAATATAGAAGTACCATGATCGGCAGATCGAAAAAAGCATGAGTGAAGAAATAAACAACAATTAAAGTTAGGTTATTATTAAAAAAAAAAAAAAAAAAGATGTATCGGCTAGATCAATTTTTAGTGTGCATGACGGGATGAAATGAAATGATATTTTATTTGTGATGACGTTGTAGATAAATCAATGAGCTTAAAATATCCAACGTTGACTTTTTATGTTACACTGATTGTGATGTATGCTAAGCATGTAGATTAAGATAGGAGAATGTTTTTAAGAAGCAAAAGGCAATACGTTTACAATACAAGGGGATTAGAAGTAATCAAATAAGACATACGATTTGGTGTTTAAAATGTTTAACGTCTAACTTGTTGTCCGTTTACCTTCTGTTGTGATATAGTTTCCCTATTTTGAGTATGGAATTATTATATGTTTACAAAAGAAAATAACACCACCATATGTAAACCTTGCGTGGTAAATTTTCTCATGTCTAAGCTAGCCACTAAAGTATGAGAAGTTGTAGGCGAGAATTATATAGTATCTTAAACTTCCTAGAAGACCGTTGGCCTCAATCCATGTTAATCTTGCATGTCCATACGTCCCTTTCGTATCTTACCTAGTGATCTTATGTATCATCAAAACGAATTAGATGTATTTCATGGGTTTGAAATATTATATTTGTAGCATTTGTTGAGGTCACGATTACATGTTACTCAAGCGACAGCGTCTCCAATGCTTGGGTTTGAGGTTATTTTGTAACATCTTAGAACTTCAAGTTATCGGTTGGGGTTTCTTTTTGCTTATCTATGAATATGTTATTAGAGATTGTATTTTTGCATTTCCACTACAAATAAGTTTGTAATTTGCGTTTCTAATTAATAAAAATAGTGAATTATATGTATCAAGATGTTTTGTTTAGGCTCGTTTATTGTACATACTGGTTGTGAGATTCTTTTGGACCACACTCACAACTTACACCCCACTTTCGGAATGTATCTATTGCCTTTTTTATTAACAAAAACTTCAACTGACTAGTTGGATATTGTTGTAAACCCTTTTCATGACCGCCTGTTATTTATAAAAACTTTTTGAAACCATCTTATGAACGAATTTACCATAAAAGTATAATTATATATAGAAACGAAACTCAAAATATTTGGGATGGGTTAACAACGAGAATACAAGTTTGGTATTACATGATGCCCGGTCTGAATACCCAAAACATATAATTCATTTGTCCTAAGTTAAACATTCTCCTTTTATTTTCCTTTATCCTTAGATAATAAAATAATATACTTGAAGAGATATGGTCCTGAACCCTTCACAGGCCTAGACAAAATCCATGTCACCACCGATGCTCCACAACAGTTGGCAAGTCAAAGACTTTGTGGGACCCAAGCGTCATGTAGGATCTTTCATATAAGACTAAATGGTGTGGATACGGGGAATAGAATTCAGGGGCTGATTTGGCATTTTGCCCGAAGGGGAACACCGCCCCCTCGATGGGGGATTGATGAGTTGGGGGAATTTTACCGTTTCCACCGAGGCTCCTCATTGGTCCATTTTTTTTAACGTTGGCCCATTTTGAATATATGGCCATTGGCCTATTTAATAAAAAAACAAAAATTCATTCCTTTATAAATAAATCACCACACCCTCATTTTAAACCACACAACTTTTTAACCATCCAATCAATTTTTATAAAACTTATCCATTATTCACACAAAAAAAAATATTAATGGATCCAAGGCGTTCAAACCCGCAACCCTTTTTCCCGAACACCCCCGCTACTCCTTCGACCCAAGCACCAAACTTTCCCTACCCCACTACACCGATCGATCCTAGCACATAAGGGTTTGGCGGTTTTAGTCAACCACAAAATCCTTGGCAAATGCAAATGCATCAACAACAACAATTTCATATGCAAATGCAACGCCCAAATCAAATGCCAATCTTCCCCGCGAGACCTCAATCACAATCCGAACCCAAACACGATTTCACATCCTTAGGCGTCGATGACGAAGTTATACCCGAAGCTCAACCGACCTCAAAAAGAAAGACACCAAAGGGAAAAAAACGTGCCCTAGCACGTGCATGGGTGAATGTGTCTACGGACCCGATAAGAAGTAAGATTTTATCTTTATTTTTTAGGCTTTACAATTTTTTTTTTTAAAATTTAGCAACCATTTTTTTTGGCCGTATGTTTTTTACATTTATTTTTTAAACTTTATTAACCATTTTTTTTTATCACGTGTAGGTACAAATCGAAATCGGGATAGCTTTTGGAACGCTATTTGCGAACAGTTTTTCAAGTTAATGCAACGCGAGCCTTATCGAACCGCTCATTTCGTTAGTACGAAGTTTAGGATGTGTTGAAGAAGGCGCTAGGGATGTTTTGCAAAAATAAGAAAGGGGGTGGGCATACATGAGGCCGTATGAGATTTTGAGCGAATGTGACAAATGGAAGTTGGTGCCAAACGAAGTGGCACAAGCAAAAAGAACGAAGACGAGCACCTCAGGAAGTTATAGTGCGGGGGGGGGGTGTCCAATGCTCGTTGTACTATAAATATAAACGATGACCCGGAGTTTGAAGATGATGCTCCAACGCCCGAATCGGAGCGGCCAATTGGAAGGGACCGCGCGAAAAAAGCCGTCTCGAGCTCAAAAGGAAAGGAATCCGGTTCGAAACTTAAAGTGGCCGAAAAAATAGATGCCTTGATTCAAAACTTTAACGATTTTAAGGCGGAGCAAAGGGAAAGGTGGAATGCAAGAAAGAAGGAGAAGGAAGAAGCCGCAAGTCTAGAGAGGGAGAAGCTTGAATTGGAGAGGGCACGTCTCGCGTACAATATTTTGCAAGACGAAAAGGCGGAGTTTGCCATGATGGAGAAAAGTCTCGACGGCGTTCCCGAGCAAGAAAGAGCGGTGATGTCGGCGATCAAAGACAAGATCGCGAACAAGTGGCTTGGAAAACGAATGCTTTAGATGTTTTTTTATGTATTTTTTTTTTGTTATTTTTTAAATTTCTATGCATTGTAGGTTGTAATTTTTTAAATTTAATGAAGTTTATCTTTATTTTATTTTTTACTATTTTTATTTATTTTTTACGGTTTTATTTTTTTACTGTTTTTTTTAATTTTTTACGGCTTTTTACATTTAAAAAAAATAATAATTGTGAAATATAAAATATATAATTAAATAAAAAGGAAAAAGAATTAAAAAAGGAAGGGAAAATGGGGGAGTTGAGGGAAACCATTTTCAAACTTTGGAGGAGAAAATGTGGGAAATGATATGGCGTTAATGTGGCATTTGGGAGAGTTAGGGGAAATGGTGACCACACCAAATAGTCTAATAGGGGACAAAAGGATGACCTACAAGGGACACCCAACCAATCAGGCGACGGTAAGTTCTACTCCATGGTCTCCCCTCAAATAGGTGGTGACACAAGGGACATAAATAACGAGCCCCCCCCCCCCCCCCCCCAACCCACACACATCTCCCCTCATCTTAATGAGACTCACGGTATTACTAGTTTTATAGGATTACTCGCGAAGCTTGGTTTTATATAATATTTCATTTGGTCTTAAAGTTGTTTAAAATTTAAGATGGTTATCATGGCATGTAATTACCTAACAAATACTCAAATGGCTCTCGACCAATCACAGGGTGTGATTTTACAATCACATATGAGATTAATATTAGTGATACCATTATTGCACCATTCTTAAAGACACTAAAATAGTAAAATCTGAGCTGAACTAGATGAACATCACATAAGAGATTGATAAAATTTGGAGAGTTGTCAAAGAGGAAACCTTTGCAACTTTAGAGGATCTTAGAGCCGAAACTTAACTATAATTGTTGTAATTTTGAATTCAATAGCGATACCTAATGCAAACATCCACACATAACTTTGCAACTAAATCCACTAAAACCTAATTTTGGTTTGTTATATATATGTGTAGTTGTTAATTATCTATGCTATTAAGAAAGATCTATAATTTATATCCACAAAATAACATATTCATAAAAAAGATATATAAAGTGAATATCTATGTAAAAGTATTTAAGTTACAATAATGCCAATAATCTGTCATGATAAATGAAAAGTAATGATTTGAATATTAAAGTATGTTTAAAAAATTAATAAAAAAAAGGTGGGACGTACCTAAAAGAATTAAAGCAGAAAAACCTAGCCGACTGTAAATTTTATAATCTCTAAAATATTCACCAATATAAAGTGACAAGGTGTGGTCCGGTTCAGCTAAACCAGCCAACACCAAAAACCCATACTAACCCGGTTCTCATAAATCGACAAATGACTAATACGATAACAAACTTATCGATGAGGAAAACTCTTTATTAGATTTAAACAATAAGCACCTTTTACGAATAGTTTCAAAGTTTGGCCTTATCTCCTTTATATCAGGTGGTTATCGTAATTTGAATACAACCGTCAAAGCTAAATCTTTGGGTCCACCAACAACTATATAAGGACGAATAGGTAACCCTAATTATTTATTCATATATACTTCTCTCTCTACAATACTCTCTTCCTAAAAGCACGAATACTAATCTTCATGTAGAAGGGTGGTTACAGGATAAACCCAGGCCTGGATTTGGGCATGGGCGGGGTGGGCGACGGCCCAAGGCCCAAAATCCCGAGAGGCTCGAAATTTTAAAAATTTTAAATATATATTATATGTAAAGTGTATTTAAATTATTATGGTGTGGGTAATGAAAACAAAGTCAAGGTAGATGAAAATGGTTAGTCAATTATATTTCAAGATAGAGAACTTGGGTTTAAATCCCACTTCATGCATATAATTTTTGTATAACAATGCATTTAACAAAGAAAACCAACTTTTCTTTATTTTTTAATATAATATATGGTAGCGTTTGGTATGAAGGAATCAAAGATTGAATGGAATAGATAATTCCTATGGAATGAAATTAAATATGTTTGGTTACCATATAGTAATGGAATGGATCATTCCATAAGGATTGTGATTCATTCAATTTTAAGAATTTTCATTTCTTCGTAAGGTGGTGTTTTTTTTTCATTCCTTCAAGGAATGGAAACAAATATATTATTATTATTATTATTATTATTATTATTATTATTATTATTATTATTATTATTATTATCACCACTGTCATCGCCACCACCACCCACCGTTACCGCTGCAACCCACCACTGTCGTCGTCGCCCACCCACAAATCGTCACCGCCATCGCCCACTGCCACCACCACCGTTGCCGCCGCCACCCACCACTCACCATCAATTTTATATTTTCGTTTTTTCTTACATACCAAATAACACAAAGTATGAATTCATTCCATTCCCACATGATAACCAAACAAGACATGGAATGGTAATGATCCATTCCATTACCTCTCCCATTCCATTCCCTCTCTCATTCCATTACCCCATACCAAACAGACCCTAAATTCTAGGTATTGATGTTTGATAATTAAAAGTTGAAATTTGAATTACTCATATTTGAAAATTGAAAGTGAATTTTATAGGGGCCCGATTTTTTTGTCGCCCCAGACCCAAAACGTTTTGAAAATTCTCAGAGACAGCCCTGAATAATTCCATTAATTTGATGAGTCCTAATGATGTTCAGCTTTGAAGTAGATTAGGTTAAGCCTTTTGAAATAGTATAGATTAAAGTTTCTACCCAAAAGACTAGACCTTCGGGTACTTATTTCTTCATAAAGCTTTAATTGATTTTACTGATTTTCAACGTTGGTTTTATTTTCTTCAATTTGGCCACAATACATTGCAATCAAGTCATATGTGTGAGATTTTCAACAAAATAATTAATGAAAAAGTTGACATGATAAACACTATATTTTATTACTAGCTGATTATTCCGGGAGTGTCCCGAGGTTAAAAAATCTAATATTACTTAATAAAAAAGGATAAAAGAAGTAAACAGTCTCGACCTCTTTTAATGTTAAAGAAAGTTGTTCTAATGTTTATACTATCAAAAGGGGTTCTCATGCTGCGTTCCTAGCAGATTAAAAAATCTCAACCTCTTTTAATGCTAAACATATCGTTATAGCACATGAACATGGGCAATTCATATATGTAATAGTAGGTTCGAAAACATATATACTATCCTAACATGATTAGTGACTTGCGTATATATGATTAAGAAATTACCTAAATACATTGTGTTTTTTTCTGCATGAACAAAAACTCACTAAAAAACATTTTTTTTGTTTTTGTATAGCACTATATATGATGCTCGTTGGGAAGATAATAAAGCGATCGTTAATTTGGTGTAATTTTTTTTCAAAAAAAATGTCATACATAAAAGTTACTAACGTTTAAAAATTGTGAGCGGAAAATAAGAAAAAAATAAAGATAAAAATATTAATTAACATATTTGAAATTTTAAAATAATTAATAGTTCACTAACATTTAAAAAATGTGAGAGGAAAATAAGGAAAATATATTAATTAACATATTGAAATTTTAAGATAATATAGATATATATTTTATTTAAAATACAAAATAAATAAATTTAAAATAAAGCTTCACATGATGCCACATAACACATTTCATTGAATGTCACCTCATACAAACTCAATTCTTTTATTATAAGTTATAGATTTTTTTAAGTTAAACCTTTATGTTTAGACAACGTAACAAGGAATACACTGTCACGCAAATTGCTTCCTTTACCATAACCATCTCAACTATCAAACACTCGTTGACAACATACAAAATCAAACACTCGTTGACAACATACAAAATAATAGCCGTACCTAGACTCATTTCAACTTCTTCGCCATTATTACATTTTTTTTTTCAAACGGATAACAATCAGAAGTTATGTAACTGAGAATATTTGAATGGAAATAAAAACTTTATAGCATAGCTATATGATATTAGCCAATGATCTTCAGCCCAGCTAGTTTGAGGTGGGAATGTTTACCTCATTGAAGGGTTAATGCCCGGGTTTGGTCTCAGGTTCGAATCTCACACTCCACCGAAAAAATAACCGCTTGGGTTTGAAAGGAAAAACCCGTGTGGTGCTAAGGAAAAACCCATGTGGTGCTATGGGATTCGATCCTGGGCAGTGATCGCTTTACAACATAGTATTTACCGCTGAAACACTACTCTGAAAAAACTATATGATATTTATGGAATACCTTTAACAATTAATATATGAGTCTCAAAAATACAAAGTATTAAATATGGTGGTCTTTGTCAAAAGCCAAAACAATAGTGAGCTAAAAAATGAATTCTTTTATAGTTTTGTCCTAATCTTTTTTGCTTTTTGCCACCATCGATCCACGTTCAATCCAATTCTTTTTTATATATCAATCACTATCACCTACTTTAAACAAGTCTCCACAAACATAACCTAATTCTTTTTTAGTAAACTGCTTACATCACCCATTTTTTAATATTTCATGCTCTCCTACATTATGATATCATTTTTATTTCTATTTTTATATTACCATCGGTTAGCTCAATACTTATAGATCTTAAAAGAGGATAAGATAATAATTTTCTTCGATTTAAGATCTAAGTTGTTAAAGTTAGCAGAAACTAAACTATATATAAATGAAAGGTTTTACGGTAATCATCTGTCACCCTGTTAGTTCTTTTTACATAAAAAATCTCGGGTCTTAAGTTTCAAATATCATTAAGATGTTTTGGACGTATTAGTTGTGGGCGGAAAGAGAACTTCAAAACTAAACATGCTTGACCGAGAACAACCAATACCATTACAATATTTTCACTCGGGCAACCGAAAATAAATCCATAAGCGTTTTTAATGAGCGAAACAGATTAATAACTACTAAGTATGAGTAATTGAAAGTTACGAATAAAGTAATATACAAATAATTTTAATGAAATATACACGTTATTTTTTTTTCTTAGAGTGGACGGGGTGGTTCGTGATGTCCGTCAAGATAGGTTTTATCACACCCAAGTAGATTGTGATTTGTGTCTACTCAAATTTTATTATTTCATCACTCATCACTAAATACATTATACATGTGGTGGTGTATCACACCATCACACCTCATCCCCAAACAAACAACCCCTTTATTCTTTCTCTCATTACCGTGATGGCTGTCACGAAATTTTAGCCTCGCGTCCGTGATGATTTGGTGAGACAGTGGTCACGACCATCACAGACCACCCTGCCCACCCTTATCTTGTCATGTCCGTACATCTTAAGCCTTTACATTTGAATCTCTCACTTCAAAGTGTTCTCTCTCTCTCTCTCTCTCTCTCTCTCTCTCTCTCTCTCTCTCTTGGTTGTTGAGTTGACTAGGTAGCCTGCAGGGTTCCCTAGAGTCTTATGGTGGGGCTTCTGAGATTATAAGAAGAATCTTTAACAAACAACAAAGAAAAAAACATGCTTTCTAAAGTAATGATTATTACAAGGCAAGATCAGATTATTATTTCTATTCTATGTATCTGTTTTAACTCACACCATAAAACATCCAATCCAATCCAATCCAACAGTCTTGTCTTCTTCTTCTATGCATCTAAAACATCCCCTCATGTTTTATTACTATTGTGTCTTTTTTTTTTTTTATAAATTTTTTTTATGGGCATTTTAGGAATTTATTGTTAATGTGATGAACAACACTTGTTGTATGGAAGGAATATTCAAGAATCTAATCTCATCAACTGTTCATATTCTGTTCTTCCTTTTAGTAGTCATCTTGATAGAATCTTTTGATTTGCCAAGCATCTAATCTTTCTTTCATACCTTTATTTCATTCTTTTCACTCTATTTTTAGATAATTTTTTTTTGGGATTTTTAGTACAAGTGTATGACTGATGATGATGATGATATTGTCTCTAACATGTTTGCATATTATTATTTTTTTTAAATTTTATATTTTGAATGTTATACTCTCATCAAGTAATGTTCTTGTTCTTTCTTTTTCCTAATTTTTGACAGGTTTTGATTGATATATCAACAAAAAGTTCCAAGCTTTAGATCAAAATCTGTGCCATATTTGAGTTCAAGATTTAGCCAGTGATGGAACCATACTAGGTGTGTCACCTTTATGATTCTTGTAGTTGATATAATTGTTCAAATATATTTTTAATAATTTTAATCTCATAATATGATTGAATCCATTAGTAGTGAATTGTAATTGATATAATTATAGTTGCGGCCCAGCTTGTTGCCCGTCTGTCTGCCTTCCTCTGTATTTCGTTATCCGTCAATGAAATAAAAACAGATAATTTTATTTTTCTTACCATTTCCCCAATTTTTGACAGATTTTCTTGAGATATAAATGATAAAAGTTCCTTTTTTTGGGTAAAATTTGTGGGATTTTGATTACAAGATCATAGCTATGGATGATGGTATATTTCCTGCTAATAACATGTTTGGGAATCCATCCGAGTCCACGTTGGGTTTCGGTTACATGGACGATGAACTCTTCTCGGATGGATGTTGGTTACAAGCAACACAAGGATCCGAATTTGTAAACAGTAATAATAATAATAATAATATTCCGGTGTTTGATCCGTCATTCCTGTGGCCACCATTGGAGTTCAACACCATTGATCATATACCAGAAGATGTTCAAGAATATGTTAGTCAAAGTCAAACTGCAGATGGGATTTTGTCAAAAGCGTGTGTTAGTAATTCGGTTGGATTTCTTGATCAGTCGAGGCGAAGATGGTGGATTCCGCCAAGTGTGAATGTCGGGGTGAAAGAAAGACTAATCTATGCGATCGAGAATGTAAGACATTCTGCGCTACACCAACACGCGCTTATTCAAATATGGCTGCCTGAAAACCGAGAAGGAACTAAAGTTTTGAGTACCAGTGGTCAACTTTTCTCAGTCGGGTCCAATTGTCCGCAGCTTTCTATGTTTAGAAGCATATCTGAAAACTATCGGTTTGCAGCCGAGGGTGATTCGAAGGACATTGTTGGATTACCCGGGAGAGTATTTAATGGAAAAGTTCCTGAATGGACTCCTGATGTTCAGTTTTTTAAACCCGTGGAGTACCCGAGAGTTGCTCATGCTCAGCAGTATGATGTTCGTGGGAGTGTTGTACTGCCATTTTTTTATCATGATAGACGAAGCTGTCTTGGCGTTATTGAGGTTGTTATGACTACTCGAAAGAGTAATTATGCGTCCGAAATTGAAGACTTTTGTAAAGCTCTTGAGGTATATTTTAAACTAGTTGTTTCTTGATCGATTAATAGCTTGTTAGTGTTCGTTTGTTAAGAAAATTTTGTTAATGAATGTTTGAAGTTTTTGGTTTTCGATAGGCGGTTGACCTCAGGAGTTCCGAAATATCAAACTCTCCCAAATTCAAGGTGACGGATGGTCCGTATCAAGCAGCGTTACCCGAAATTCTCGAGATCCTAAAATTAGCATGCGAAACGCATAACTTGCCTTTGGCGCAAACTTGGGTCCCCTGCATACAACAAGGAAAAGACGGGTCTCGGCATTCAGACACGAACTTGATCCACTGTATATCAACGATGGATCCCGCATGCTACGTATACGATCCCAGTTTCAAAGATTTTCAAGAAGCATGTTCCGAGCACCATTTGTTAAAAGGCCAAGGTGTTGTAGGTAGAGCTTTCACCACAAACCAACCGTGTTATGTTTCAGATGTAACATCAATGACCAAAACCGAGTACCCGCTTTCACACCATGCTCGGGTTTTTGGTTTATGCGGGGTTGTTGCAATTCGGTTTAGAAGCACTTTAACAGGCAATGTTGATTATGTTTTGGAGTTCTTTTTACCTGTTGACTGCAAAGATCAAGAAAAGCAAATGAGTTTGCTTAACTCGTTGTCGGGTATTATAGAAAACACATGCCAGAATTTAAGGATTGTAACCGATAACGAGTTGTTGGAAGAAGGTTCGGTTGTCACCGACAGTGTAGAAAAAGAAGTGAAAGTTGAAGAAACCTTGACAGAAAAACCGAATTGCAGTCTGGATTTGATAAAAGAACAACAGAATGAGTCAGGTTCTGGTGAGGGCAGTTTGGTCAATGATGGTATCAAGCGGCCTGAGAGACGGAGGGGCGGTGCCAAGACTGAGAAGACCATCACTTTGGAAATGCTTAGACAGTATTTTGCCGGCAGCTTGAAAGACGCTGCTAAGAACCTTGGTGGTAAGCATTCAGCTTTTGCGGACTGATTATATAAATTACAATCCGTTTATGTATGGTACGGGTCAAATAGAGTAATTAAGCTAAAAGGGTAACGGGTCAAAAGTCGCTCATACTCTACTTTTTAATGCGGAATTGCAGACAACTGTTGAATCGTTTTATTCACAGAATAGTCATCTCAACCTAACTCATTTTGACCCGTTACCCAGACTGCACGCCCAGCTTGTCCATCTTGTCACCTTTAAGATTTATGCTAATGGTATTATGCTATACTGTTTTTTTGTTATTGCAGTTTGTCCAACAACATTGAAAAGGATATGTCGACAACACGGGATCCAACGTTGGCCTTCCCGGAAGATCAAGAAAGTTGGTCACTCATTACGAAAGATCCAGCTTGTGATGGATTCTGTTCAAGGGGCCCCGGGTTCATTCCAAATCGACTCTTTTTATTCAAACTTCTCAAAGCCTGCGTCTTCGGATCCAAAAACAAGCTCGTTTTCACCTTCAAAGATTCATGATATCCATTCAAAGGGCATTGAGGGTGTCATGAAGTCGCTTTCATCATCGTGTAGTCAAACTTCAAGTTCTGAGCAAACATGTTCAAGTGGGACCAAACCAAGATCCCAGAGTGATGTTGAGCTTCATGTTTCTCCTTCTAGTCAAGATCAAGAACAAAAACCACAAGCTTTTCAAAAATCGCATAGCCATAAGTCGCTCACTGACCTCCCAACTGCTTCAACACTACCCCAAAAAGGTGGAAATGCTCGAGATAACAATATCCAGAGAGTTAAAGTGACGTATGGCGAAGAAAAGGCGCGTTTTCGTTTGCAAAAGGATTGGGGGTATTATCAATTACTAGAAGAAATTGCCAAGCGGTTTAGTATAAACGATATCAACTGTTTCCATCTCAAGTACTTTGATGATGATTCGGAATGGGTTCTTTTAACTTGTGATGCCGATTTAGAGGAGTGCATTGATGTTTATAGATCATGTAAGGGTGAGACAATTCAACTGGCTCTTTTTGAACCTCATCATACAGGTGGCAGTGTAGGTAGTAATGTGATCTTGTAAAAGGCTGCCATGGTTCATCTAGGCTCAGTCATGGGTCCTTGTGAGGGCCCGTCTTCAATAGGTGCGGTTGATGGATACGGGTCTGACCCATAAGGATCTAGCTTAAAGATTTGCCGGCGCGTGTGCATTGGAGGGTTGATACAGGCAACATTTGGCACTCTTGAATTTAAATGTTTGTATCATATGCAAGTTTATGATGGTCTTGGTGTTGAGTTTTTTTATACAAATTAAAGTTGTAACAGGTACCTTTCTTTTCTGATGCACTAATTACTTGTATTATATGCATTAAAACTTGTACATTGTTGTAGCTGTTTGCAGAAACACATTAGAAGTGTTTGTAAGCTATATAGTTGATATCTTAGACATGAAAACCAAATTCATAACCGCGCTAAGACCGAGTCTAGTGGGGAGGTGAATTGGGCAAAAAACGCCCCCAAACCGCCCCCGGGGGCGGTTTTAGTCAAAATGAGGTTTGGGCGTGTTTTTTTAACGCTGGAAAATGGCGTGGAATGGGCCTCCTTTTTGCTGACCAATGAAATAAACCAAAAGTGGTGGAGGGGCGATAAATTCCCTGCCCCAGTACGTTTGCTCTAAAAACTATTAGTGGTTGATAATTAAAAAAAACTGGCGGTTACAAGTTAAGTTACATCTATGTTCATCTAGCTGTAATCTATAACTTGAGGTACCACTATATATTAACAATCTTTGCACTCACTTGAGGAGTAACTTTCACCTAACAGATTGAGAGGGAAAACCTACTTCCATGTATTGTGGTTATAACGATGGCGAAGCACAAAACTTGTTATCATCTTTTCTCTCAACAAGAACTCGTCTTGAAGGCGGCCCAAACATGCTTAATAGCACCTGCATTCAAACAGATGATCAGTAGTAGTTTGTGGTTTACTGGTAGTAATTAAAATTAAAAAGTTGAAAATTGAATAGCTTTTAAGCAGTTATATGTTTGGGGTTTCATTAGTCGAGTAAACGAAGCTTTCATGAACATATTCTTGCAAGCCAACTTACCGGTAAGAATATCAGACCATGCAAGAAACCAAGAAGAACCAAGGCCAGGTACATTTGAAAGTAATAAACCTGCATACCATAAGTAGATGTTTTGGTACTAAACAAAATGACCCAGTCATATAAAATGGGTCGAAATAGCCACATGTATGACGTAATATTCAAGAGTAGAATAATACCACAAATATTTCGCTTCGTGAGAAGCAAAGCACGATTACTCCTACCAGCTTTGTGATTGTTATTCCACTGCAGAAGCAAAGACAGTAAGCAAATGTTAAAGTTTAATGGTTTGTTTTGGCCAAATGAAGAAAAAAACAGAAAAAAGAAAATTGGAAACCTGAAAACTGAAGCACCCATTGTAGCCAAAGACTCCTTTGTCCGCTGATCTCTATCACCGCTACTAACCTGCCAGCAGTATAAAATGGCAGTGAGAAATGACCTTTCTGTACATGATAACATTCAGCTGTATTGATAAATACATCAACAAAAGATAAACCACTTACCAAAAAAGCATGTGTTATATGTACACAAAACTCGACAGAAATACCAACTGACATCACAAGGTTAACGACAGATACGGCATTCAGTTGGATGTTCAGAACAGCCATGACTCCCTGCATACAATAAAATTATAAATTCCTTTAAGAAAAGTATATAATTATAAGGCTCAACACAAATGCAACAAGAATGGAATATACCAGGAGATCCACAAGAATCATCACCAGCACAAGAGCAATTATTCCCGAGCTCCATATGCTGAAATGAAACGACAGTAAGAAAAAAATAGTTATAGCAACCTACTTAGAAAGGAGATCCAAACATAAGGGGGTGTTTGGATGTGCTTTTCATCATCATATGTTTGAATACTTGGCAGTTCTTATTATTTAAGAAGTACATTAACAAAATGATCCAAAACTCTTTATTTGAGCCTAAATGATCACATAGTCAGAGGTATAATATGTTTACACCAAAAAAAAACTTCTTATTGCAATTTCAAGTCAAATAATTAGAAAATAAGTTCCAAAACTTACCTGCATGTAATAACCAGGCAGACAACAAATACGGCGCCTGCAAAATCATGGGTTAGTAAGTTATGGATTTGGAAAGTAAGCCAAACTATTTAACTTATGTAAGATGGAAAATCACTAACTGGTGGCTATCGCAAGACTGATCAATGCTGTCTTCCATATGTCAAGATATTGCTCAAAGAACATGTAAAATACTGAATAAGGAAAAACCTCAATCTGCAAAAGGAGGTAATTGTTAGAACATGAAACACCATATAAGAACTTGGGTGGCAAGATGGGAGTTGGGACGGTCATGTTGAAATGTGCTATTTATTACTACGGTCAAACCAGGCAACCAACTTTTTACAAATAATTAAAGCGTTACTAGGTGAAAAAAACAAACTGTTACAATAATTGTTTAATACTTTGAACAAAAATCATTTAGGAGGTTGTATGCGTTAAAAATAGACATCGGCTGATGTGCAACACGTTTCCCTTTAGCTAAGTTTTCTGATCTGGCCCATACGTTCATTGAGATAAAACAACCCAAATCAACCAATTCATAAGTAAATGGGTCAAAATCGCCACCATCTAAGAAAATGTACAAACAATTTGAAAGTGAGGCGTTGCATTATATATTACCTTTAAGGAATTGGAGACCCGTGTGCTAAATTCTCGTGCAGCCCTCATTGAGTCCACAAAATCAGCCTGCATTCAAAATTTCTGATCATTTAATAGGATGACATAAATACTCGGTTTATTTTTTATATATAATTTTTGCTACCTGCTTGTTCAGGGGTGTGTGATATGTACGGAAGGAGGATGCTGGAATAACACCGTCCTCAAAGCCTGCTGAGAAAATAGACTATTATGATTTTATCTCTAACGGGCCAAGGTCAAACAAAAGAAGCTAGTTAAAAAATGAAATATCTCATATGGCTAGAACGAGCCACAAATCACCCAAATTGTATTTTTAATGCGTACAATCTCCTAAAACGTCTTATTCTCATATATTTCGATTTGTAGTTTCTTGCTGTAGTAATTTAGTTTTGGTAATTATATTCAAAGTATTAATTATTTATAGTTTTTTTTTTCCGAAATTGACAAAAAGTGAATGTGACCCAACCTGCTCTCATAATTTGTAATTTCACCCATTAACCCAACCAGCACAATTTGTCACCTCTACACATTACACAAGCAAATAGGCATTCATAAACAACAGTTCAATAATAGTGTTAACTACATAGAGCTGCACAAACCAGTAAGTTCCACACTATTGGTGTAAGCCCCACGGCCACCTTTTGCACAGTCAGCAGAAGGCAGAGCAGCAAGGAACCATGGAAGCTTCTCCTTGAATTGCTTGGTAGTTGGACGATCATTTTGTAAATCTGAGTGACGGAAACACTAAAATGTAGAAATTTCAGTTAATCACCATGGCCAAGTTGTTACAAGAAATAAGCTAAGATTGTTTGCGAGTAATAGGAAAGATCTTTTATAGCATCTAATACAAACGAGGTAGCAGATATGTAGTAGTTACCGTGGTACAGTCTTTGCAAAATCCATTTACAGTACAGGAACCATCACTTGAAGAACAACAAGGAGGCTGAGAGAAACATCATATACTTTCAGTACACACTCTTACAAAGTAATATACTACTTTAACATAATTACTATCTTCATTTATTGCACATTATGGAAGTAGTTTAACCTGATCATCAGGAGGACAATAAGTTTGGTTAGTGAACTTTCTGCAGCAGCCAAAAGCTTCTGGAGATACCCAAACAAGAAAATCATCAAGCCATGAAGCGGCAGGTTTAGCAATGTAGCTGGATGTAGGTACCAGAGACGCTTTCGATATCTGCGCATATACAATTCAATTGCTCTCAGTAATTAATAAGTTGCATAGCTGATATTCCATATTCTTTTAAATGAATCACAGAGACACAAACATACCTCATTCAAAAGGGAGTTTGAATCACAGTGGTTTATTGAGCACAACTGATTTGTCTGACCTGATTCTGAACTGAAAGAAAGAAAAAGCTTACAATGAAAAAGACGTGCACAGTAGAATATTTATATCCTTAACCATGGCATTTAATAAATCGCAAATGTATGCAAGTGTGTCGGGCATAACTCACCAGGTACATACCTATATTTCCTAAAGAGAACCATAAATTAACAGAGAAAAGATGAAGATAAATGAACAAAATGAAGAATACCTGTAATTATAGTTTTTCACAACAAAATATAGAGGTGGGCCTATTCTGAGGTACTCTGAGACATTATTGAAATAACCCTGCAGTAGAAATGACAGTTCAAGACTTTCTATGATTTATTACTCAATTTTTTCTAGTTTTCTTTCTATTTTTTTTTAATCAAGAACTGATGATACCTGAAGATATGAGTCACGAGGCAGAACGATTTTTTGTTCCAAACCAGGTTGAATCCTTGTGCATAATGCCTTGTAAATAATAAACCAGGTTGAAAAATAGATATCAGAGGGGTGATAGCTGAAAACTTTGTAGAATACCAATCAAGAATACTCCAATGAAATAACCTACAATGCTGGCCAATGATAATGCAGCAAACACTGAAATGACTAGTAATTTGACCCACCATACGCTTAGGATGGGTGCATGAACCTCCTGAAAAGTAGCATAAATTCAAATATTAAGACCACAAAAAGAATGACATTTTATCGATGATGAAAAATTCCATTTACCTTCATGTATCGAGTAAGTAAGCCGTACCTTCTCTGATCATTACCTACAATAGAAATGATTTGAGATACATAAGTAACATGATAAGATATAATAAAATAGTTATTTAACAAACCTTGATCAGTATCAGCAAGTGAACCCGATGTTCTAATACAAGGAAAACAATCAACCCTCTGGTCTTCAGCTCTCAGAAAGTCAAAAACAATTAATGCTACGAAAGCAGTAACTTGCAGAAGGAAGTCCAAGAGAATAGCCAGTGCTGAAATATTTGCATGAGCCAAAGTTAAAGCAAGATTACTTCCTAATTTTCAAGTATTCTAAAATTGTTCACATTCAACTAGAGGTGGGATATCGGGTGGCGGTAGGGTAATTGGTCAAATGGAGCTATAACCCATTTGACCCATTAAAGATAAAAACATAAGCCAATTTTACCAATCTATAGGGAACCGGTCAAAATCACCAACTCTACAATCAAGTAACAGAAACAAAGAAGCCATGGCGAACCTGCAAACATAGAAAATACTCGGCATGCTGGCATAGGAATGAAACTTCCAACAGCAAATGCTAAAACCTCAGATAAACTGGCTAAAGTTATAGATGGCCCAACTTCTGCAAGTGCATTACTTATTCGGCCTTCCAAAGGCAATTCCACCTGCTGCCTTTTAACTGCATGTACCAGAATGCACATATTGTCTACCCCCACCTGTTTCCATTTTTTACAGGTTTGACTTCAGGCTTGTGGTCAACTGTACTATATTATTGTTCATAGTGAAAAAAGGGGAGAGTATAAAAAAAGCATGAAACTTACAGCCAAAACAAGAAAAGGGATGACTTCCATGATGATCAGGGTAGATTTTACTCCAATTGCACTGAAAAAACCAACTGATGCAATAACAGAGAGCATCACAAGTATTACTCCAGAAAGCCCAAGCAATACCTGGAATAGAATAATGACTAGTTAAAACTCTAATCGTTAAAATCCAGAAATGATTTTCTATATATTAGTGATGAAGGGGTTTCCAACACTATGAATACCTTGGAAGAAATATAAAAGGAATTGAAGCGAGGAGTGTCGCCTAATGCCAATGATATGTAAGCAAACATCACAAGGTAGCTTATCTAAAAAATAGTTAACAGAAAACATTTGAAGAACAAGTTAAAGAAGGTGCTATAATATGAATCAACATTTTTAATGCACTTTAACATGTGCCATTAAGGCACAAGTTAGACAAACCCTAGAGTTGACTATCAAAACAACACACATAAATAAACCATGCTCTCACCAAAATTGTTATAGCATCTGCACTGCTTTCTCTTTTCAGTTCCTCTTCAATGGAGCTTTCAGATGAATAGGATAATGTCAAATTCTTGGATTCCACCATTGGCAGAAGCTCATTCTGTTGCAAAGATTAGTGAGGTATCAAGCATACTGTTGTGTTATTGCAAAGGAATAGGATAAAAAAAATTTTTGAGAAAAAGAGTAAAAGGTCAAAAACATGAGTTTGCACCCAAAAAGATAAAAAAGAAAAAGGCAAACCTCCACTAACTGAATGAAAGCCTTCTCCCAAGCCACTGCCCTTTTAGTTTCATTGCTTTCCTTGTCGATGGCGTTGTTCACCGGATAAGTTATAATAAATGCAGATGCCTGTCTTTAAATCACCATTATAGGATCACTATAAAACATATGTACATTTGTAATATTAAAAACAAAACAGATTAAAGAATTACCTCAGAGTAATTATTACCAGAAAAACCTCCTAACGCTGTGCTTGGTTCTAGTGGACCTTTGAATGCGCTCATACAGTTCTCATCAGAAGTGTAATGCTGATATAAATCATCAAATAACCAATTTCAGAAGGACTAAATTTTCATGCTGAATTCCCATACAAAAACAACATATATAAATAAAAGTTTATATGTCGTACTTAGTAACTCAACCATGATCAAACCAACTGTGGGACATAATTTATCAAGTTCCATATAATTTTAACTCTTCAAAGTTTCGAAATCGAAGCTGTTGGTCTGGTTAATGGATAACTATTCTGACCAATAAAACATATATTTTTTTTTTTAACCATTCTTATAAAATTATGAATCATGACCATGGAGATATCTCCGGTATAATACCTGAAAGCAATATTCAGCATGGTCAACGCCCCCAAAGTCATCAAAGTTTTTAGGGTCCATCTTGAAATACTACAACATAAATATCCAAAATAAACCGTCAGAACAGTAAAGAGCATAAGGGTAAAACATAAAATCAACTACACTTCAACTAATCTTGGAAAATAAGTGAAACATACCATAAACTGTAAGTCAAAACTACAAAATCAGGTACTAATGATTCTAAAATTACTAACAAAAAATAATTACCTGGAGGATACTTTGTGTGGCACAAGCTTCGCCCAGAGGTTTCATGCATATGTCTGTCAAAGAAACCAATGATCCAGTATAATTCGCTCGAATTCCATCTACCTATTATTAAAAAAGGCAACTTGTAGATTATGAAACCAACGACATTTACCAACGTGACAGCTGACAAGTAAATTCAAGTAGTACCTTCTCCTGTATTTCAAAAAGCAACTTGATATTTTCCTCTGTGACAATAGTTGGTGGTTTCATATGCGCACCTTGAGGTTTGGTTGCCAAAAGGAGCTGTAAAACGTTAAGTGTTGTTACTAACAAAAGTTAAAAACGCTAGAACATTTTCAAAAAAGTAATTAACATTTTTCAGATCATGATTTAAGGTGAAACAATAATGCATGTAGATACCTACTTACCTGCTCGATTCTGTAGAATGGTCCCAGGTGACTGTCAAAGTATTGTTTCTCTTCTGCTGCTCTACTCCCATGACCTACCCAAAGCTGCAATACACAAGCTCAAAGAAATTAATACAAACGGAAATAAAATTCATAACAAAAGCAAGATAAATCATGGATAGCAAATCAATGTCGTAGCATTCGCCGGTTCAGGTGGAAAATAGTTTGCGAACTTGAATCCGTGAACATGCAGTAATCGAAACATTGTACGTACCTTTTCGGGCCGTGTCTCTACTTTAAAACTGACTAAGCCTATAGCAAGAAACAGAACAACAGCTATTGATGAACTCAAGACAACAATTGGATTTCTAGCAACCCATGTTCCATATGACCTGAGAATTAATATCCCAATTAAGATTTTAAAGTTTTACATTATGCGTACCTATTTAGCATTGACTGTATTGAGCTCTTACCTGAAAATTTTCGCCATGTATCCTTGCACAACTGAAAGCTGAACCCCACTTGTGATTTGAGGGTTATCCTCCAACATCTAAGAAAATAATAATGTGTCATACATTTATTCTTTAATGTACAGTTAATATGCAAGTTTGCAAATTATATTTACCTGCATGGGAATATTCTCATCTTTTTTCCCATGGACCTGGTGTACTGGACCACCCTTAGTCACATTCATCATCGACTTCGTTCTCAAAGTTGGTTCCCTTTCTTTCCTTTTATGCAACAAACCCCACCAAAGAAACAAGGAGGCCAATAATATATACACCATTGCTACTGAAACTTCAATGCATCTTGCCTGCAATAATTGAACACTAAATCACTAAATGCATAGCTGTGAATGTGAACATTTGTAATTTTAATTTATTTCAATTTTCACTTGAACAAAAACATTTATAGACCAGCCAAAAGTTTATGTTTTACTGTTAACCTTAAGTGTGCCAATCCTCACTGAGCAAGAACCCTTTTCATGAAGCGGCTGAGGGGCAGAACTGGAACAAACAGCAGAGGAAGGACAATCACCACAAGAACAGCCTAATGACGTGTCACCACATGAATAAGTAGTGACATTCATAGGCTTCATTCCTACAGACACATCAGCATCCGACCGAAAGTTTATTGCATAGGGTGAACCTGGTAACTGAAGGCCTGCTTTTCGACCAATGAAAGCAAACCACTCTGCCAAAAAAAACATACAATCATATATTTTGTACACGACTTTGAATGCATCTATATTTATAATAAAATAAAATAAAAAAAGAAATGCATTACCTTTGAAATTCTTAGCACCATTGCCAACAAACTCAATAGCCCGAGAATTCATGGTACCAAATTTTACATCCTTGCAGGATTCAAATAAACCCTCTCCAAAGGTGTCAGTTACATAGTAGTCAATTCCACCCACAGTCGAATTATTCTTCAACTGAAACAAATACATGATAAAATAAAGGAAAGTTTATCTTTGGATTAAAATACATGAAACATGCAGCATGTATTACAGACTGTGTAGACGGTCAACAAAGACTGTACCTGAGAAATAGAAGTCACATTAATGAATTGACTCTGATTTGGAGAGCATGAAAGCTCACAAAAGAGGTTCAAAAAATTTCTTAAGCATGCTGGACACCCAACTAGAAAGGGTATGGCCTGCAAGAAAAGGCAACATAACAATATTATATATACAATGAGATCAAGTCTTAGAGTTGACTTATAATGATTACTGTTTATAATTAAGTTACAGCTGAAGGAAAACATCTTACTTGTTGGACTTGTGAACGCAATGTATCGAATTGAGCCTCTGTACAACATATGTTTCCAGAAATAGTCGGACATAAACTTTGGATCTTAGATGATAACAAGTCATTTGGCTGTAAAACGGGCAAAAAAATACATTAGTAGTGAAAATTTAGTGTGATATTATTTCCAAATATGCTACTTTATTTGCTTATGTGTTGATAATTATGATATCATATCTTTATTATCTTGGTTTCGTTAAGGAATATTAGAGCTCCATACCTTGACTGATGGAGAGCCAAAAGGGCAGTTCACTACTTTCCCATCACTCCGTGTTCCACATATATCATACATTGCACAATAGCTTTCACCATGTTTTTCCCTAAAACATATGAGAGTAAAATATTTAACATATTAAACTGGCTTGCTAAAGGCGAAAACAACTAAGTTATATTTACTTGAAAGCATGAGTAATTAAACTTTTAACACATTACAAACTAATCATGTGCACTTAAGAAAGCAATATTCCACTACTATGGGAATGCAGTGTTGAAGAGGAGTTCACCTTGGTGTGGCATTGGAAGTCAAAACTATTCTCTCATTGGACCTTTCCGCATTGCCTATAGATATAAACAATAAGACCTGCCAGAATATATCACCGGTAAATTAACTTGATTAACTGAACAGTCAACATTATATTAACTGAAATGAAATGATCAAATTTGAAATCAAGAAAATCACTTGGGTGTCATACATTGTGAAATATGACATAGAAATTGAAGAATAAACTGACTTGTAACATTTAGGTGTATTTTAGCTGATTACTATAGATGCATATGCTTGTTCCATGTTTTTTGTTACTTTAGTATCCAACCATACCAAATGCCACCAACTGTAGCTTTATGGTTTAAAGTTATAAAATAAAGCATTTTTGGTTATTAATAGAGCAAAAAAAAACATTTTTATAAAACACATTTTTCAGTAAATTTAATCGTAAAACAAATATAAAAACTGTAAAATGAAATTGAAATCAAGTATTAAATATTATAAATTATTGGAAAAAAAAAAAAAACTAAATAGTATCTTATAAGAAAAACCGGAAAAAAAACTCTCAGGAGAGAGAACTTGGGGTTATTTCAACATATTTTTAAAAAGGCTATCTACTATACTTTTAGGAAAAAAATATTCAATTATATGCAGAAACAGAGTTAACTTACAAATTAACAATTCAACTATTTAAGACTGTATTAAAAATTAATATCGAACTCCATCATTTTGTCTACGTGCCTCACCAATTTCAATCAATATATAGTTAGTTGTTCAATAAGGACTAAACATAGCTATAAATGCAACGTGACTTGAAAATTCATAAAGAATAAAGATAAATATTAGCGTCCTCCACACATGAAAGATAACAGAATAAGGTCCCTATCATATTTGTACAATTTAAATATCTATCCTCAGGTTCATGAATGAAATTGACAACTTTGAAACTATATACAAACATTTATCGAATTTGAAAAAGAGTCAGAAGAGATGGTTCGATCCTCTTTTTTTTTCTCGAACCGAGAGATCCATGATTCGGGATCCTGATGCATATAGATACAAATAGTCCACTGGGAGCAATAATTCCCAGGAACATTTGAAACATTTCGTTTCTAGGCCGTTTTCAAAACGGTTGTAATTTCGACTTAGGTATGGATATATCAGTGGCGGATCTAGAAATTAATTTCAGTAGTAACGTTTTTCATTTTAGTAGTAACGTTTTTCAAATATCGTAAAAAAATCAATTTTTCCACTACACGCGCGAAGTTGAGTAGCAACGGACGCGGCACCTAGCTTCAAGCTAGTTCCGCATATATAACTGAGTCCGAATACGGCATCATTAATAAATAAATAGTAATAATAATAATAATAATATCCAATTTATTATGTCATATTAGATATTTCAACCCGCTTCCGGGATAAAAGCTAGTTTATGTAGAATATGCAAATGATTTTATATTAATTTTTAAATTGGATAAGCATAAATAGTTTAGTTTTTATTAATTAATTAATAAAGTTTTTGACGTATATTTACTGACTGTCGTTTCCTCAAATTGAAGAGGAAATTGATATAAACATTAAAAAAATAATAAATGACGTACAAATGAAACCGCTACATAATATCATTATGCAGCTATATAATTAGTTAATCGATCAGTTGAAGAAACACATACACAAACAGGATGGTTCCGGTACAAAGCATGTGTTTTTCTGTAAATGTTACGGTAAGATCCAAAATGCTTTTATAAATACCTCAGTGCTACCATTATAATAACATTGAATTGAGTTATTTGTTATTTGGATCTATTTAACAGAAAGTAAGCGAGGTTTGTAAGTTGTAACAAACATACCTGAAAACATGCAACCGCCGAGCAAAGGCGTAACAAGAGCTTCATCGTTGGTGATGAAAGAGACGGAGAGTTTGTTACAATAAGTAGTAGACTCCAGTTGAACAATTGTAGAAGATGGGGGTATTTATGTCTATTTTGTGGATGGTGTTTTTGTATGCGATTGTGAAATTACTCAACTGTCCTTGCTTTCGGTTTGTTACTTAATTTGTCTCTTGCGTAGATTATACAATCACCGAATTTGATTGATTGATTGAATATGTATGTGTGTGTATAAATGGAAACTCATAATTTATTTTCAAACGTTTATACCACATAATAATTTACTTGTATAATACTATAATTACTAAAATATATGTACATATTCTTTAAAGTCTAACAAATAAAAATTCGGCTATCTAAGGTCCTTTAATGGTGAAAGGTGACTTCGTATGTCCATGATTGCAGATATCGTTAGGTAGCCTAAGCTCAGGGTCTTCAGTTCCCAAAAAAAAAAAAAAAAAACACATAGTTCAAGAACTCACTATGATAAATCCTGATTAAGAGATTTTTTTTGAAAGGAGAACTTCATTCAAACATCACAAGCAGTCCTCAAAGCGAGGACCCTTGGGCCAAAAAACGACAACATCAAGTCAGAGGGTAATTACACCAATCGTTCCACACTATGTTTTTCCATCTAGATCTATTACGACACCAAAAATACGACGTAGACTTGACTATTTGAACAATCTCGACGTAGACTTGCTACTATTTGAACAATCCTGATTAAGAGATGATTTGGAGTTGAAACCTCTTACCTTTAACCAAAATATTTATTTCCCCCCTAATTACAAAGACTACATAATTAAACCTAAACAAACTAGAAAATTAAAGTTAAACAAATACTTAATTAAATTTCAACACATTACATAATTAAACTAATCATCAACCCCCAAACTGTCAGAGTCAAAATTCGAATGCACAGCTAGTATTCTTAGTAACTACCAGGAAGAGATGTGTGTGAATCTGCTATTGTGCTGCAACTGGTAAATGCGAAGGGCCTCGACAATTATTTCGGCCTCTGTTATGCCGGCACCGCAACCATTACATTGTGAAATGTGAGTTGAGAAGTGGCAATTTGGGTTCAATTTATAGGTTGTAAAAAATAGTCAGTTAGAAAACTAGTCGTTGGAAAAGAGCCGTTGGAAAATCAACATTCAAAAAATAACCTTTGGAAATAATAAATATTATTTTATCATTTAGATTTTATTTTTTATGTAATATATTTTTTTCTAGTTTATTATAAAAATAAATAAATGATCAAATATTAAATTAGTTTAGTGGTAACTGGTAAGTTCAGTTTTGGTTCCTAATGGTTTGAATTAGAAGTTTTTATGGTTTGTTGGTTGTTGAGGGTTGGCAGTAAGTCTAAAAAGGTATTAAGTGGAAAGCGACAATC
This sequence comes from Ambrosia trifida, assembly GCA_028751855.1. Lineage (NCBI taxonomy): Eukaryota > Viridiplantae > Streptophyta > Magnoliopsida > Asterales > Asteraceae > Ambrosia > Ambrosia trifida. The sequence goes on from CM054123.1 coordinate 86,329,824, forward strand.
GTTGTGGTGCTCCGCTGTCCAACCGATCAAGTGTTAAGGAAACATAGTGTGATGAAAGGTATGTTTTCAAAATTAAAAAATGGCTGATGTTTGTGATGTATATGCTTCGTTTTTTTGAAAGCAATATATGAACATTAGGGTTTCTGAATCGACCTATGAATGGTCTTCTTGTGGTTGAATGTTGTTCTGTATGACTAGGTTTACGTTTGGTATGTTTTCTTCTTTTATCATTTTTTATTAAGTTATATTAGATTTTTCAACACCGAGACCTTCCCGGGGTAATCAGCTAGTATTTCATGTTAGAATTAGAAAACTTTCTTTTATTATTCTTGCAACAACCTATTTATGTGACATTTTTTTAAAAGTAACGATATGATATAAACTCACTTCCTAACTTGTTTTAAATTAGGGATGAGCATACAAGGCCGAATACCGATCACGTCATGTCCCGATTTCGATACCGTACCGTACCGAACCGAGGGGTTTCGGTATCGGTACCCATATTTATGGATTTTCGGTTTCGGTATTATCGGTATCGGTACGGGATCGGTATTTTAAGGTAAAATACCGATACCATACCGGTACCGTACCGTATGTGTTCGGTATTGGATTTTTGGACTTTTTGGTATCGGTATTGTCGGGATCGGTATCGGTTCGGTACCAATACCGTCCCGAGCACATCCCTATTTTAAATTCTTTAAAAAAAATAACTTCTTCTTCTTTTTTTTGTTTTTTTTTGTTTTTGTTTTTTTTTTTTTTTTTTTTGTGTGAATTCCCACTCGTTTGATTTTATTAACCCTATCTAAGTCTGACGATTATTATTTATTTTATCACATTCCCTTTGACTAGTGAAGCTACATCTTATTGTTTACTTGTTTATGTTGCATTGTTGCAATTATCTTACTGATGACAATTTATGATAGTATTATTTTCAACGTTGTCCTGCAATTACATTATGGGTATGATTGGCAAGAAGCTTTTAAGAGCTTTTAGGAGCTTTAAGCTTTTAAGAAAAAGCTCATACTTAATGAAAAGTCTTGTTTAGTTAAAAGGGCTGGAAGCTTTTATGTTAGAAAAAAATCTCTACAGTGAAAAGCTACTAGTAGTAGCTTTTAAGAAAAAGCTCTACTAACTACAAGCTTTTAAGTAGTAAATGACACAAATACCCATTCTATTTTAAAAATAAAATAAAAGCTTTCTTTACAAGCTTTTAATTATGGCCATTTTGGTCATTTTTGTGACACCCGGCAAATTCAGGTTAACAACGTTGTCTAAACTAAAGTCTACCTTAGCGAGTCACGCGTATATTATACTTAAATGGGTTAGTTAAGTCGTGTTATGGTTCGGGAACTATCAGTTTAGTATAGAGGACCATTGGATGTTAGTCTAGAGGTACATTAGATGTCAGTCCTTAACCAAGTGTACAAGTGGTGACGATTCGTAGAATCGTCAGAGCATGGGAACATACAAGTCTCGAGTCCCGGGAATTGGTGAACGAGTGTGAATATGTTTGTTTGCAAGTGTTATGTGTTTACAATCATTATGTGACTTGTCGGTATGTGAAAATGTGTTAACATATGTTAAAACGGGGTTTAACGCGCAAAATACACGGAACCAACCCCTATAGGCGATTAGGGGAGCCCAATCGCCTATAGGGGATGCGATTGGGCATCATCAGGGGCGATTGGCATGCTAATCGCATGCCTTAGGGGCGATTAGGCCCTAATTGCATGAAGTTTCATGCGATTAGGAGCCCTAATTGCGTATAGCTGCTGCACAATCGCGTGTTACGTACTGGACGACTAAAAACGACTATAAATACAATGCTTGACCTCCTAAACTTCATAATATCAACCCTAGTCGTCCCATAACCCGCCCCAACACACACACAACCTCTGGAACGTGATTTTGGATCAAAACACAAGGTTTCAAGCTTATTTCATCAATCTATCACAATCTAAAGTGTGATTTTCATCCATGCAATCTTTACTAACGTTTTTATTAAATCCCTAACGGTCCAGACCTGTTTTAAAACGAATAAGCTTTCTGAAAATCGTTAATAAGTATTGTTAATTGGATTTTAAATAGCATGCATGATGTATGTGGGTTTTCAATTAAAAGCTAGGGTTTTTGTGATTCAAGATGGATGATTAACATGTTATTAGGTTAGTTTCAGATTAATAATGATGGCATGATGATGGAATCTGAGTAATTGTTCATTAGGGTTATGGTTATGCATGTTAATGTAATGTTTCATGCTATGTGTATTGTGTTTGGATTACATGGTTGCATGCAGGGCTGATAGAACGAGGTTAAACGAAGGATTTTGATTTAAACATGTTTGGAATAGTTGTTTGATTGATATTTGATGTTTACACATGTTCTGGATCTGATTTGGAGTGTTAAACGCGCGAAAAACCGGAACAGCTGGGCTATTGGCGATTAGCAACCCTAATCGCCTATGTTAGGGGCGATTAGGAGGCCAATCGCCTGAATAGACTCCCTAATCGCCTATGTTACATGCGATTGGGGGCTAAATGTCTCTATTGCATGTCTTATGACCTAATTGCTAGTAAATGCATGTCTTATGACCTAATTGCTAGTTAAATGCATGTCTTATGACCTAATTGCTAGTTAAATGCATGTCTTATGACCTAATTGCCTATAGACTCCTGAAATGCATGTCTTATGACCTAATTGCCTATAGTATAGGCAATTAGCATTCCTAAATGCCTGTTGACTTTCATAATCGCTAGTTGACTTTTCCTAATCGCCTGAACTGCTGCTGTAAGTATATTTTGACATTCCGAGACCCGATTTGACACCTAGGAACATGCTAGGAACCCCGTAACATATCTAATAACTTGGTAACATGTGTTCGGACTTATTTATGTGATAATTGAACTACGTGCTATAACTTGTTGGACTGTAACGTATGTTAAGTGTGATTGCATGATTGTATGTTTGTGAATGCAAGTATAACACGGGGAGTCTCGGGTCACCAATGGGATGTCGAGTCTTGTACTTTGGGTTAATTTAACAGTCACGGTGTTTTCAAACGAACTTGGTTATGGTCTGGACATCTAGGGACTAACTAACCTACGGGGTTATTAGTCTAAGTACTTGTAACTGTCATATGTTAGGTCGCCGCTTTACGGGGCTAACATAGCTTGCTGATATTATTCGTATATCGAAGTAACGCAACCTAAGGTGAGTTTACGGCCCCTCTTTTAACTGGTTTCACTTTTCGGGGGAGAAAACATGTGTTAAAACTTATGTTTGGTAACTACTGTCATACTATGGGTTTCTATGGTTTACTATATGATCTTTGGAAGTCCCGGGGGGAAACCATGAATGTGCGGGTTAGCACAACGGGGAAATGTGAATAGCGCTATTGGGAGTGACCAACCCCGCTCGTCGGCTTGGAGGGCCGGGCGAGTGCATATTGTCTCAAACAGGAACAACAGGTTTACTATTCGGGCACGACATCTGGTTTGCGAGTTAGTAATGGTTTTCCAATCGTAGTAGTAACAAAACATACGCCTAGCTAGCGTACTTTGGTTTTCGATTTGTTATAGTATGGACAGGTTGAACTTGGTACTGTGATTACAAAACCTGTAAACTCACCAGCATTTTTGTGCTGACGTAAACTTTTACATGTTTTCTCAGGTCGCTAAGGTAGCACAATGGAACTAGGGCGCACGCGTCTGCACGGCGTCTAGTTAGGATTGCATGGTTTTCAAACATTAAATAATGTGGTTTACTTTTGGATTATGTTTTGAGAATAAGTTTCCGTTGTAACTGGAGATTTAAACTATGTTTTTGAAATTGCATACGTTCATTTAGATTTGTTTATTGTGATCGTTGGTTTGGATCCTGGTTTGTCATGCGCCTCGCGGTAAAACTCCGCAAGTGGATTTTGAGGGTGTGAAAATTTTATACATTTTATTAAAAGCTCCAGCTACTCTGCCAAACACCAAAATATATTTAAAAAGCTACCAGCCTCCAGCTAGTTTGGCCAAACATACCCTATATGTTAACTTGGCATTAGAGAAAAACTTTTTAATATATATTATTTTGAGAGTCTAATGGGCTATTTGTTTCAGCTCTTAATGAGCACGTAATGCCTTAATGTGATAGATGTCTGAATTATTCAGACATTATTCATTAAGACTGTTTGTTTCGTGAGCAGATTTTTGAAGCGGTAAGACATTTGCTTCTGAATAGATAACTATTATACTGAGTCTGAATGGTTCAGATCTCTTACTGGTTCAACACTTACCTACTTGTTCAACACTTACCTATTAAGAAGTTGCCAAACAATAAATATGTTATTATAAGCTACATTAACAAAAAATTATAATAAATTTAAGGGGCAATTACATATATCCCCCTCCAAACTTCATAAATTACATATATACCCAAGTTAAAATTTTATTTACATATTTCTCCTTCCCAAACTTCATAAATTACATATATACCCAAGTCAAAAATTTTATTTACATGTTTCCCCTTCCCAAAACCTAAAAAATATCAAATATACCCATTATATTATTAAGCACATCGTATCATTACATATTATGATGAATGTAATGATATGAGGGCTTAGTAATGATTATGTAAGAGTGTTAGAACACTCGTTTTCTATGAAAATCAAGTTGTAGGATGCATGAAAACATTTTGCATGTTACATGTTCTTGGTGTTCATAACTTACTAAGTTGGAAAGATCGAATGGGATATAAGTTGTAGAATGTAAAGAATGTGTTTTATGACTTGTCGTGAATATAGTTTAGTAAAAGAATTGGGGTAAAATAGTTATTTTCCTATGCATTTTTAATAGAATGTGTATATATGTAATTTATGAAGTTTTGTAGGGGGATATATGTAATTTAAATTTTGGGTTAGGTATATATGTAATTATAGTTGAAAATAAGAGGATATATGTAATTAATCCTAAATTTAAATAACCATGCTTCATGAGAGTGGCGGTAGGTTAGGCAAAGACTTTCTAGTGGTTTCATGTATAAGTAGTTGTCATAGTAACATTTTGATAAAGCATGCTTTCCATCAACATATTCAACGTAAAATTATACTCCGTAGTATAGAGTTAAATGCCAATTTAGTCCCTGAGGTTTGTCGAAAATTGTCACTTTCATCCAAATCTTTTTTTTTGGTCAATTTAGTCCCTATGGTTTTATTTTTTTGTCATTTTAGTCCCTGCAGACTAACAAGATTTGGATGAAAGTGACAATTTTTGACAAACCTCAGGGACTAAAATGACAAAAAATAAAACCACGTGGACTAAATTGACAATAAAAAAAAGATTTAGATGAAAGTGACAATTTTTGACAAACCCCAGGGACTAAATTGGCAATTAACTCCCGTAGTATATTAAAAACAACTAAATAAGATTTCATCATTCAACATGTTTTAAATCGAAAGTGATATGAATGACCGATGACGTATCTTAATGAAAAAAGATTAAATATTTGGGTTGAAGAAAAATATTATTATTTATCAATGAATAATAGAATGTTTAATTGTTGATTTCATTTTAGAGAATATTTGTGATAAAAATAAAATAAAATACTCATGGAAGCAAAATGAGGTGGTCTTGTTATGAAGTGCAAGAGTTTAGGTATGCATTTTAAGCTAGTGCACCATTCATTTTGACATGACCGTTACTTGTAACTATTATTTTATTCACAAAAATTTAATATTTACAAACCATGAAAACTATGGATGAAAATGGGTCAGGTATGATTAATCCAAACCTATATCTAGTTATAAAATCTTGTCTCATATTGGTTAATTACCCGTAAGATATCGGATATAGCCGTGAGTATCGTATATGCCTGTTTGGTGGTGTTTGTTTTTTTTCCTCATAAGTACTTTTGATCACTTTTGTCTGCGTCACGCAGACACGAGCAGACGTTTGGTGTTTGCATATTGTTTGTTTTTCAGAAGACTTTCACTACAAAATGTCTTCATGACCTCTTTTTGATGCAGACCTACACCAAAGTCTTCCAACCACTTCTCACCTCTTCTCCTTTCTTCTTCATTTCTTCTTCCTCAGACATCCTTCTCCTCTTCTCCTGCAGATGTGGTCCGCAAAGTGCAGACCTTTTACTCCTTAAAAAACAAACAACAACTAAATGTTTTAAAAAACTACATGTTTGGATATTTAAGTGTGTACACTTTCTCTATAATTTTATGTTGATAAACTCTATATAATATTTGAAATTATGATAAATAACATACATATTATTGTTGAGAATCATGGTATCAAATACACAGCGTAAGTAGTTTTTATTTATTAATAAAATCAATTATATACAATATATAATATTAGCCGATTTATATATATGTAAAATATATGTTTAATTTTATATAATCCGATTAATAAAATATTCCCAATCAGGATCTCAGTTAAACGCGTATAAACAAATAAATAATAAATAACCATAGAGGGTTTAGTAATCAACATTTGACGACTATACCAGAATTGTAACACGCGGGTTACAACGAATCCTCGCTAGTAGGAATTTCACACCCGAGCACTAGCCAACTGAGAGCAACACTTTGCAAGAGGGAGGCGGCGATGGTGATGGTTTGCGGCGGGCAAAGGGGTGGCGGCTCCTAAGGGTGGCCGCAAATCTTGAGAGGAGGCAAGGGTTATGTTGTTTTATCTTTATCAAACATGTGAAGATTAAATTCCACATAATGATTAGTCATCATTAGACTAGTCAAAGCACTTGACCACTTAATTAGTCAAAGTAATACACTTGACCACTTGACTAGTCAAAACACTTGACCACTTAGTTAGTCAAAGTTCTACACTTGACCATTTGACTAGTCAAAGTGTAACCCCTTTTATTTAACAATTAAAATTCTTCCTTAATAATAAACTACTTTACTATTAAGTCTCTCGAGTTCAAAACTATTATTATTCCATAAATAATAATCCACCAACACATGAACTTATCTGATTCGTGTACCAACGTGTAACTCTTCGGATCGTACCGGGTCGGGTTACGTTGACCTCGACTTTTAATTACAGAATATAGTATATATCCAACAATTATCATTACTATAAAATATCAGATACTGAAAAAAAGTAAACATATTATAATATTAATATCAAAAGATAATTTTGAATTTTCTAAAATATAATTATAAATAGTATCATCGCTATATATATTAAAAGAGTTAATAGCCAAAATCGTGCATGGGGTTTTGTCACTTTTGCCACTTCAGTCCAAAACCGAAACCTTTTACATCTGGGTCCTTCTATTTTACGTTTTTTTTTGCCACATTCGTCCCTGACACTAACTCAGTTAAATTATCTCGTTAAGTTGAGGGGCTTAGATTTTATGTTTTATTGTTTAAAACTTAGAAATAGAAGCAAATCAAACAACTTTAATAGCAATATATGAAATTATCAACATATGATGATCTTAGAAAAAATAAGTAGTGTTTTCAATGAAGAAAATAAAAGAAATATATAATGAAAAAACATAATCATGAAGGTTTTCATGACTTTATGGTTATAGATGAGACGATGTTAATATGTTTTCTTTAATAGTTACAGAAATGTGACAAAAACGATTAAGTGTTTTATTTTTATGTATATATTTGTTTAAAGTGTTAATATGCTTTATTAGTGTTTGTGTCGGTTATGAGTCTTAGTCTTTTTTTTTTTTTTTTTTTTGAAAGGTTATGAGTCTTAGTCTACATATGTCATTTATCTGCAAGTTTGGAATGTTTCAAGGACTAGAATATATATGATGAAGTGTGAGTGGTGAGACCACTTTTGGTTTGTGATAAGACTGTGACGAGTTATAAATTTGTACTGGACACAGTTGACTAAACTGCTCACAGCTTGACTTAGCATTCTCACTTTCACACTTGTTCTAATTGTATATAGCCAACAAATAAGATCAAGTATATAAAATTTAAAAAAAAAAAAAAAACCACCCTAAGAAATGTTACGTGAAATCAATTACAATAACATTAATTAGTTTAAACCCTTTTTTATATGGATGTTACATTTAATCTTTGTCTTGTTCTTAATGTTGAAGGTTATGTAATTGATTAGAAAACAATATAAATAAATTACAATGTTGAAGGGCCGTACTCAATACATATAAAGTTTTCGATAAAAAATACACTATGAGCCGAAAAAACTAGGACTCACCCTGGCCCAAACTAAAATTCCGCCTTGGTCGGGTGGTTAAAAAAGTTAATTATGTATTTGTAAGTTTATAACATTCCGGCCGCTTAAAAACCAAGTTTACAGCAATCAGTTGGGTCAAAGATTAGGATTATTTTCTTTGATATCAATGACTTTGGGTCAATATAGAAAAGCTTAAAAGTTTGAGTGTAGAAAGTGTAAATAACATAAAGGTAAAACACAAAAGACATCGTCATGATTAGCACTCATATGACGTGATTATTAATCTTTCTAAACCACGCCTCGATGATGTAGAAATGGTCACTCCACCCCCTCACCCTACTCTTTTGTTTCAAAAAGGTCACCCCAAAAAAGATTCTTTACCCAACACCCTCTAATGACTCAATAGTTTAAAGTCTAAAAAGTGTCAACTTTCAAGAATTATATTTTTTTTTCATTAAAACAACGAAAATGAAATAGATACAAAAAGAAAAAAAAAAAACCAACAACGTTTTAATGTATGTTTTTTATCATTCAAATTTGATATGCTAAAAATGGTTCATTTGCATTTAGATATTTGCGGATTTAAATATAATTCCAAGAACATATAAGTATGAAAGTATAAACATTTATTTTTAAAAATCTATCCACAATAACGGAGTTTGAAATGACAAAATAAACAACAACGACCTTAAGCGGCTTAACGTTTAGACACAAAACAAACATTTATCTAGGCGCCTCTTATTTGCACCTGTTTAAAACTTATTTGCACCTGTCTACGGCTCGTAGAGGCCTCTACGAGCCGTAGAGGGAACTCTACTGCTCGTAGAGGTCTCTACTGCTCGTAGAGAACTCTGTCAAATGTGGTCCACCTTGTCAATCATTGACAATCATTTAATAACACGTCTACTGCTCGTAGAAGCCTCTACGAGCAGTAGAGTTTCACTTGAATTCTTTCTATATGGTTTTTTTAGCAGCAAACATCGAGTTATATAATGGGAAAAGTAACTAAAATATACGGACTGTAACAGGAATTATTATTGTTAGCAATCATAATCAGCTTGCGTTGGGATTTGAGGCGTGGACCACACTGTGACTCCATCCCTATCAGACAAATTATGAAAGCACACATTAATTCAATTTTGCTTTCTTACAAAAAAAAAGCATATATTTTTTTTAATAATAATAACAATGTGTTATCATTGAGTATCAACGTTATATGAATAGAGACATCAAGTAGAATTACGCAAAATGATCTCTTTTATACGCTTAAAAGTATATACCTATTAGAGATGCACCAAATTCTCCATTGTTATAATTGTATATTTTGTATATGTATTTCCATGTCAAAGTCATAGTCAAAGTCTTGATCAAGGTCATAGTCAAAGTTGTTATTAATATTTAATATTTGTAGGTTTTGTCTTTCTTCATTGTGTATATATATAGTGTATAAATTATGAATAAAATGTGGTTGATCATTCTCTTATATGGTATCAGCCAGGTTTTACTAAACCCACTCATTCTTCTTCATCACCCCACCACTCCCTATCATTCTGCCCAAACTTCAACAAAACTCAACCTACTATCACCCCTTCAACTTACAACAAACAAAACACCCAAACTAAACCATAAGCACACATGATGGCAACACACCATACTGTCGATTCTGATTTATCATGGCTAAAAGACAGTGGTGCTTCTCACCACATTACTAATGGTCTTAGTGCACTCTCCATGCACAGACCGTATGATGGTACCGAGGAACTTGTCATCGGTGATGGTTCACCTCTCAAAATTACTCACGTTGGCACTATTACTCTTTATTTTTCTAGTGTCCCTATTATCCTAAAAAATGTTCTTTGTGTCCCTTCTATCTCTCGCAACATAATCTCTATCTCTCGTTTATGCATTGACAACAACATACTAGTCTTATTTTTCTCTTCTTATTTTGTCATCAAGGATTTTCACACTCACCGAACCATTCTTCGGGGAATAACTAATCATGGTCTCTATGAATTATCCTCCACCAAGTCTCCACAAGCATTTTACTTGCAAACAAACAAAGCGTCTTCTTGGCATCACCGCCTAGGACATCCACATTTGCGAGTTTTACAACTTTTAGCTTCTTTTGTTCCGTCTATTTCTAGAAAGCATGAATCATGCAATTCTTGCTGCATCAATAAAAGTCACAAACTTCCCTTTCATTCATCCTCTTTCACTTCTAATACACCTCTAGATTTAATCTTTTCCGATGTTTGGTCATTTCCAATTACATCTTTTGATGGTTACATTTCCTATGTGTTATCTCAAGGGCTGTGTTCGTCCAAGAAACCACTATTAGATAGTACTATTTGTAAGCAGTTGTCATTTTTCTATCTTGTTGTCTTCTATTCGTGCAACTTGTCTGTTGCATTTAAAGCTTCCATAACTCTTTGGTTATAAACCTACATTAATGTTTTATTGGCTGGACCGAGACGTCTGAAGCGTCTCGGTGTGAGCCATCTCTTAAAAAAGACGAGGTTGTGCTATTTTAGTAAAGCCATTGATCAACATGATATTTTTATGATTTTCCCATACATATATTCATGAGCAAAAACATGTTTACAACTAAAGTTAATATTAATTTCAATTCGTAGATTGAGAAACTATACACCTTTTTAATTATGAGTTGGATTTGGATTAATTTAAAATTAGTAACAATGATTAGAGTCGTATAGATATCGTGATATGTATAATGATTACTTAAAGGGGCATTAGACATTTAATCATTTCGAAAGTGACGTTGATGAACAAGCTTGTTGTCTAAGGTTGAACTTTGGCCAAAATTCTTGTTCCATCATTTGAATTTCGAATATCATAATAATCTCCTGCCCCATTTATTCATGAAGTGATAATTATTATTTACAAAAATAATTCAAACACTTCAAGTTGGTATATCTAAACAAATGATATATATATATATATATATATATATATATATATATATATATATATATATATATAGGGGAGTGTTATCTTGAGAACACTAAATATTGTGAGAACCGTGAGTACAAGTACAAAAATTAATCAAAATCAATTTTTTTTTTAATACAAATCCCATTATAATCAAAATACAACATTAATAAATGAATTTTCTTTCTAAATAATTCATCTTTTCTAGCAAAAACACTTTTAAATTAACTTTTTACACATGTGTAAAAACAAATTATTTCCGTATACGTTTGAATTTTTACGCGTAAATTGTGTTTTTGAGATTGTATTTTAGTAATAAAGACAGGTGTAAAAAGAAATTTTGAATTTGAATGGTTTTAGATGTCGTTCTCACGGTTCGCACGAAATATAGGTGTTCTCAAATTAACTTTCCCCGTATATATAAAAGTTTGGGTTTGTTAGGATTCTATTAATTATATTTTAATAATTAAGGGTAGGATGGTCCAATATGTGTTTTAAATTAGGGTAGTAATGTCATTTCTTGTATTTTGATATGGAAACATTTGACTCTCACCCTCAAATCATGCCTCCCCTTTCTCTCATCTTAATCTTGAATATTATTAGTGATTATAATTTCTCTCATACATTCAAACTTCTTCATCTTCCACAAAGAAAAAAACAAATAGAACCACAAAACCTTCTTTGCACCGGTTATTCTTCATCTTCTATAATAGTGGGTTTATAGTAATAGTGGTTTTTTTTTTTGCTGATCTAACCGAATAATAGTGTTTTTTTACTAAACATGATTCGTATCTGTAAAAACACTTATACTGTGTTTTAGTTTCAATATAAAACACTGTTGATGCTATTATAAAACACTCCCGATGATATTATAAAACACTCCTTATTAATGCATACTAGTTTTCTCTTTCATTGTAAAACACTCCTGACGTTATTATAAAACACTCCTGATGTTAACCTTCTGCCATGACTTGAATAATCGAAAAAGTGATAGAGATGGGTTATATGTTTGAAGAATTAAACAAGTTTTTGGGTATTGATCAACTTATTTGATATGAATATCTTATGATTCTTATGAAAAATAATGAATAATTAGTTAATTTAGGATGATTAATCTTCATAAATATCTAGATGTTAGTTGCTAATTTAGTGGGTTTGTAATAAATAAAAAATGGCCAAAAAGTCTATAATGCCCCTCATCTAAAGATTTAATCAGATTTGATCTAATGGTTGAAAATATTTCCTACACTTCCTACACAAAACAATTTACCTATCGGATCCTCTACCTATATATATATATATATATATATATATATATATATTATATATATATATATATAGGGGAATGATATTTTGGAAACCCTCCCCAGTTAAGAAAACCTATGAAACCCTTCATCTGACCATCCATTTTAGTGATCAAGGGTGGTGGTTGTTTCTGCTTTTTCATCAAAACTAAATATTTGTCTTTTAGTCACCAGGGGGGTAATTTGGTCCATACGAAAATTAGTGTTATCTTCTCTCTCCTCCCTCATCTCTAAAATTCAACCTATATATCTAAATAGCAAAAACATGTATAATTATAAGACAAAAAACAACAAAGCATAAGTTTTCAAGACTTATCTCACTAAAAACATGTAATAAATTATAAACCAGCAACAAAAACATATGTTTTCACAATTTATCTCACTAAAAACATGTAATAAATTATAAACTAGCAATAAAAACATATGTTTTCACTACTTATCTCACTAAAAACATTTAATAAAATTTTAAACCAACAACACAAAACATGTAGAAAACTTGATAGACAAAAGTTACTTACAAACAAAACACAAGATTATCAATCCAAAACCAACAAAGCACATATGTTTTTAGATGAGAAAAAAAAAAACTTTGATATACAAAAAAAAAAAAAAAAAAAGAAAGAAAGAAAAAGAAAAGAACTGTAAACATTTACAAAAAACCGAGATCTAAATCTTAAACACCAAAAGCCAGAATCTTATCTTGCAAAAATATTTGCATATTCTTCATTCGGTAACTTGCAGAAAGCTTTCAGTACTTTACATGAATTTGAAATATCTTATAAAGATTCTCCTAAAGCAACTGAAGAAGAGATGTTCTCTCCATTTACATCTTTATTTCCATTGGTTGTAGCATGCTCCAAGAATGGATTTGCAAGTTTGGATAATGTAAGCCTCTCAACTTTTATTATTTATTTATACAACATCGTCGTCGTACACCTCGTCTCGTGTTTCTAGCTTTCACCGGATCTGGAAGTGCATAGCCATAAAAAAATTCACCTTCATTGTCGTCGTAGATCACCCGACGAATCTGTATGACACGTGCAAAGGGGTGTTTGGGTTTATCAATTTGAGTGGATTTGATTACAATCTTTTGTTTGAGAGGATTTGGGTGGTTGTAAAAACAATCAAAATAGAGATAGAGGATAAGAAGGTAGAGAGGGTAAACAATAGAGATGATCTGATAAAAGTAAAATAAGAGAGATAAATGAAAGAGCGAAAGTGGAAAGAATGACAAAAGGTAAAGGTGCTCAGATTTTTGTGATGTTCCAAAAGTGTCCTCCATATTTTCTTAAAGGTAAACGTGGAACAATAAGGGCCATGAGATGGGGTTTTTGGAGTTTGCTCAACTCAAGTTGGTTTGCAATTTAGAATTGCCCTATATATATATATATATATATATATATATATATATATATATATATATATATATATATATATAGGGTAGGGATCATACGAGAACCAACTTTAGGGAGAGAACCAGAGAACCATTGTCAACACAAAAAAAAAAAAAAACCTAGAAACCCCACCTCTACCCCCTAAAAACCTAAAACCCACCCACCTCACTCCCTAAAAAACCTAAACCCCCCCCATCCCCCACACCGCCCCAACCCCCACCCCCCCCCCCCCCCCCCCCCCCAAATTGTTGAAATGCATATGTGCAGCTAATCCCACACCCCCCCCCCCCCCCCCCCAAAAAAAAAACCAAAACACTCCATCCCATCCCCCCCAAAAAGATACCCCCTCTTCCACCATACCCAAAAACTAAACCTAAAGCTAAACCTATTAAAAAACTTAACTATAATAGTGAAATGCACATGTGCATGTAGTACAATTATCTTATTTTATAGTTTTATATAGAGGTTTTTTAAGTTTATTCACCAACAACCCCAAAAAAACCTAACCGCATTCCCATCATACCTAAAAACTAAACCCTAAAGCTAAACCTATGAAAAAAACTTAACTATAATAGTGAAATGCACTTCGCGTTTATTTAAAGATCATTGAATAAATTTTTTTCCACCTTATATATCATATCACGTCCATTTAATGATCATTTCATTATGACAATTGATAATTTATTCAAAAGTGTGGTTCTAATAGTGAAATGCACATGTGCATACGGTATATGTATGTATATATATATAACAGCAAAATGCACATGTGCATAAGACCTGACGTAATTATGACGTAAAAAAAGGCCATTTTTTTGTTTTTTTTTTTTTTTGTATTTTTTTATTTTTTTTCCACCCCCACAACACCAACGCATCACAAGATGTAGTCCTGCAATTTCCACGATTGGGCCATGGACGCCACAAAGGCATATGCAGAGACGTCCTTCGCCGAGAAAAGCCCTAAGCCCCCACAACGCATAGGGAAAGAAGCCAACCTCCACTGGAGGTCCCCAAAATGCGGTTTTCCACAAACAACAATGTCTTCAACTGCCCCCCGCAGGCTTGCATCAAAGATGGACACAACCTGTTTGACATGTTCAGGTTGACAAGTCCGGAGCCCAAACACTAATTTAGCAACCATACGAGCGCAACAAAAGGAGCTCACTTTGGGGGTCCCTCAGGTTCGACAAGCGTTTCATAAGTTCAACCGCTCGCAGAGCTCTTTTAGCTGCCAAAGATAGAATAAACCCTGCATCCCGACTAACCGCCCCCCCCCCCCCCCCCCAAGGAGTTTAACCCCCTCCACGGGCCTGCTAATCTCGTTAGGGAATGAACCCGACACTTTCTTCGAACCATTGCATGACGGCTAAAAAATCTTAGTCTTCTGAATATCAAGCCTAAGCCCAGAGACGCGCCACATCTGAGCGAATAATGCCCAACGCCATAGCGGCTTCCTTTACCTTATCAATGATAGTGTCATCGTCTAAATACCAAGCATGGGAAGAATAAGAAACAAATGCCTTGAACACGAAGGA